>OX244279.1:14600546-15930102 GCA_945867215.1 Epinotia demarniana
TTTTATTAATTCATTTTTTATTTCAAAGTATAATAGTAATTATAAAAATAATTATTAAAGTATAAAAATAATTATTCGAAGTATAAAGTATATACAATTTGTATCGTAGTGCCTACGATACAAATTGTATAGGCACACCTGTAGTGATTCCGGTATTGACTTATTATTTTCTATTCCATTATTTTTATTCCATTACTCCACAGAAATCGCATTTTAGAGATGTGGAACTGATGATAAAGACCACAGATGACGAAGAGATATGGAACTCCTTAGAAGAAGAAGTTAGAAGTTCTTAAGCCGCCCGTAGGCCTCTAACTCGCATTAACGACTACTGTCATAGACAGCAACCGGGATCAACTGCTTAGCGTGCCTTCCAAAGCACGGAAGCGCTCATTTACATTAACCACTTAAACATCAGGCGGTCACCCATCCAAAGACTGACCGCTGCCATCTTTGCTTAACCTGTGTTATCGTTTCCGACTCACAGGCGCCGCTGGGCTATGAGCGCTTCATTAATGACACTAAAGGCTAAATTAAAAAAAAAATGAACCTCCCAACCCTTTAAATTCTTGTAAAAAAAGGTAAAATATAAAAATAATCATCCTGTATAACAAGTTTGGCTCTTGGTACACACACCATTTTTTTTTTCAAATATGAACTAGTTTGCCAAGTTGCAGAATTTTATTTAGTTAGCAAATAAAGAATAATAAGAATGCCTGAGACTTGGCACTACAAAACATCTCACAGATTTCATTACTTTTTAGAAATAAACAAGCAGCTCCATCGAGACTTGGCTAGTTTTGTACAGAATGTTGATGGGTTAGGTACTATTACTTGTTCTATTCTGTGGCTATGTGGAAAAGTGTTGGCGAAAGTTGACCAGTTTCATTATGGGGTTCGAAGTTGCACCACGTCCGTAGGAATTACCCATCACTACCCTACACGTGACCCCTGGGTGGTGCTAAAAGTGCAACAACCTGGCAACCTTTTCCAAGATCTCACGGTTCTAAATACTGATTTGCCCTACGATAAATAATAATTATAAGGGTCATATCTGGGTCATGTTATAAGGAGTGATCTAAAGGACGACAGTGACGCAGGTCACGCCGGGCGTTGGAGGTTCAAGGGAACATGCTGGCATTGTACCTACAGCAATAGTGAAGAGAACTGTGTTCAAGTTCTTTTGCCAATCGTTTTATTACATAAGCGGGTGGGTTAATTAATCTCAACTAATAATCAACCTTGCGGGTCCTCTTTAATAACATGTGCCTGGTGATTATGGGACTGCCTAAAGGGGGTGAAATGGGGGGGGTAAAAGTTTATATGGAGCTGCATAAACGAGTTCCACGCGGACGGAGTCGCCGGCAGAAGGTAGTAGACAATATATTAATACCCCCGTGCCTTATATTTTTGAGGAGTTCCCTAAACTCTTCATGGTTCCCATCATCCAACTGGAGTTTTGACAACAATGGGACCCATACTTTTAAACAAAAAAAAATGTATGAATTGGTTCAAAAATAACGGAGTCCCGAGGTAAAAAACTATAAAAAATTAAAATACAATCGAATATAGAACTTCCTTCTTTTTAAAAGTGGGTTAAAACTAGGTACAGCCAAAATGAAACTCCTCCTTTCTTTGAAGTCGGTTAAAATGACCTCAACTCAATGTTTGAAATGTCTAAAGTTATTTTAAAATTCGCAGCAATTCGGTATTTAAGACTCACCTTTTTCCTTCATATTAACAACGGGCTCGCACAGATCCACTGACTTCACACCCTACATTGGTTTTCCTTATTATTTAACTTTATGTGTTCTTCACGTTCTTAAACATTATGTCTTTTGATGTGTTTGTTTTACAATGAGCGCAAGCGTCGATCCAGAGCACACAAGTCTGACTGACCGCCGGCTTCCCCAAAACGATTATAATTTACAATTAAATACTGTGAGGTTTTTACTATCCTACGAGTACCTATGCTGCTGGAACCCGTTTCGTCGGCATTTTGAAAATTATGTTGTTTTGGGAGAGGAACGTAATGATCAGGAAAAGGGTCAGGTTAGGAAAAGATATCGTATGCTAGGCATTTACATACTTAAAAGTATCCTATTTTCTTTGGTTAAGCGGTTTAAGCGTGAAAAAGGTGAAAGAAAAGACAGACAGACACATTTTCGCATTTATAATATTGTCGTTAGTATATCGTATGGATTTACATTAAAAATCATGCGCCCAAATTTAGATTTTGCGGAAAATGGCTTTTGGAATTGTGGAATTCGTAATAATAATGCTTTTGGATACCTACAGGGCTCATGTTATTCGCTACGCGCTAATGCGGCTCACCGCGCCGGTCACCCGTCATGAAACTAGATCTCTACCAACGCTTAGTTTACTACGCATCGCGGTGTCAAGATATATTTGTGGGTGAGCGTTGAGGTGAGCTTGAAACAATGTAGAATAGGGGGGCAGGTCTCAGTCTTAAATTTTTATGCATTTCTCTTCATAGGGCGCCGCCGGCAACGGGGAGGACTGAAAACCACTGTCCGTTGGATCCATAGAGCGAGGAGCCACCATACGAGAAACTACAAACATATATGGCATTGCCTTGGAGTGTTTCTGATGTAGGTATCTGAAACAGTAAGACTAAATTCAGTCAAACGAACTCAAGCTAAAAACGACTTTGTTCTCTAATGATTAAGTAGTTTTTTGCTTACGCTTTAAGTCAGTCTCACATATGACTCAACGTGCCGAAACCGGGGATCGATTTTTAAATCTCACCAAGTGAATAATTCTCACCGATGTGAGTGATTTCCGAAAGTTCGTATTTTTGAAACTCATCGGTGACTTACATTTGTCATACATATGATATCGATTTACGAGTGCCCCTACCCACTCGTAATTGAAATCACCATGCGATTGTTTTTGACAGTTGACGTATGTGACATCTGCCAAGAATTTTTCAAAACTTTAATTTTCGGTTACATGACGACCGCTTTAGCCTAGTTGGTAGTGACCCTGCCTACGAAGCAAGAGGTCCTGGGTTCGAATCCCGGTAAGGGCAAAAATTTGTGTGATGAGCATGAATATTTGTTTCTGAGTCATGGATATTTTCTATGTATTTAAGTATTTATATCTATTATATATATCGTCGTCTAGTACCCATAACACAAGCCTTACTGAGCTTAATATGGGACTAGGTCGATTTGTGTAAGATTGTCCCCTTATATTTATTATTTATTTATTTATATTTATGACACTGACACATACGCTACGTTTTACGTTTGAATCTGTTTTAAGTTATAGTATGAGAAAATAAAAACCGGTATCAAGGACAACATCTGCGTAAAAAGGAACGTAACGGGAAGATTGTCTCTGACTGACATTGTAAAATTTCTGCATGTTGGTAAACGCGTGTGACTTTCAAAAATACGGCTTTAGGAAAATGGTGACATAAAAGTCATCGGTGATAATTTTAGTCACCGGTGACTTTGATATCACCAGTGAGATTCAAAAAGTATAGATTTAGCGGCTCATTTTTTGAATAAATACGAAACTAAGCTATCGCCGGAGCCCCGGCGCTTGCCACTAGACACAACTTAGAAAGATAGGAGGAAAAAAAAAAGCTTGCCACTAGACGGGTTATTGACATCGCCGGGTGGCCGTCGACCGCAAGTGCAAGTTTGTATGTCGGGCGTAGTCTCAGGAACGAAAAAAACATAAGTAATATACTAGTTTAGTTTATAAGTAGTTTAGTTATCGTTTTTGGGTTCCGTAGTCAACAAGGAACCCTTATAGTCTCGCCATGTCTCTGTCCGTCCGTCCGTCTTCAGCTTAGCTCGGTAACTATTACTACTAGAAAAGTTTATTGATTATTTGATTACCCGGTCATTGATTATTTGATTCGGCATGGTTATAAAAATCAATCACGAAAAACAGTACAATAAAATCCTGAACAAAATTTTTTTTGGGTAGGTACCTCCCCTACACCTAAAGCGGGGATGTATTTTTTTTCTCGTTAAACCCATGGTATGGGGTATCGTTGGATAGCTCGTTCATATTCAATATTATGGGTATCTAGAAACCATTTTTCAAATCAGTGATTCATTTGCGAGATATTGTGCTTTAAGCCCTAATTTTTGTTCCACTCATGCCCCCCTCGGCTAAATGGCTACTACGGGCGATGTGAAAAAGAATATATAATGAATTAAAAGGAAAACTATCACGGACAAGTAGGCAAAAGTAGATACCGAGTAATAGTCGACCAACTTAATGCATACTTGGAAAGGCCAATTTTCCTACAAATTCGGCCGACGCAACCGCACCGCACGTCGATGAAATTAAAAGACTGACAGGCAACTACGGCACCCTACACTGCGCGTGGCCCGACACGCACTTAGCCGGTTGAGTGTTGACGCTTCACTTCGCTGGTATTTGCGAAGCCGCGACCCAAAAATTCACATCATCGGTAACCTATCGCAATCACTAAAATTTATTAACCGAATATCGTTTGTCCGAAAACTTTTCGTACTATTACGAGTTCTCCGAATATACAATTCATTACTTTTTTCATTTACCATTTGATGTTATCCAAATGTTTCGGTTGTCCGAAAAACTTTTACCGCTACAGTCATTTCGGCTTTGGCTTGTTCCAACTTTTGTTTCACAGCCAATTTTTTACTTATCCATCATTACTTTCCGCATTTCATACGTTTAGCCAAATGTTCATTTTGAGGGAAATTCAATAGTAGTTTTACTGAGACTCTAAGGCAGGTCGGTGTAGGTACGACGAAGTGAGCGAGTGTCAGGTGAACTGCGACCCTACAGCGCGCGAGCCGAGCGAGCGTAGCGAGCGTGCCGCGGCTGCGGCCACCGAAGCGCCAGAACCGAACACTTTTTTACTACCTAATGCTTACATATGTACTGTATATAAGTATGGGTCAGGTCGGAAGAAATAACTTGAAACGCCGCCATTTCATGATATGCCTAAAAGTTGGCCAGGCTTATCACGATGTGCCTGATAAACAATACGGCAGATCTTTGAGAACAACGCATTCGTCGATATTCCTAGCTCTATACCAGGCACATCGAAAAGTAGTTTCTTCCTTGGCCACTGGTGGCGCTGCGTATGCGATGGCGGCCGTGTTTGTTGTGAGCCAATAATCAGGGCGAACAAAAATGGCTTGTCATAAGCGAACTCTGTCTTAGGTCGGTTAGGTTAGGGTTCACTTGTGCCCCTTAGACCAGAAATAGACACCCCGCGCAGCAGGGTGGCGTCGACTCGCTGGAGATTATTAGTCCGCACTCCTTATTTTTTTCATTTACGTATGCGATATGCCTCGGAATTTTCGTGATCTGGCGAATATTACAATCGCCCGCCGACATATACATTATTTACCATAAATACAGCTTTAGGAGGATAACCTTAGTTTAATTTTAAACTTTTTGCTAATGTTTTGAATATTGTAAATGCATAAGGTAACAACCATTTTCATAAACAAACATATGAATTAGTAACATATGTGTGCTCCGTATAAACAATAATATTATGTCAAATATAATAAAGCCGATTTGATAAAATACGAACAGATTATCAACCGAATCGTTACGTCGGTATAACGATATTGCGAGTATACCAATAATTGGGAATCATAGATTTGTCAACCGATTACAAAAGCTAAACCATAAAATGACCAGCCGTATACGTCGCGAACTAAAGTGTCGGACAAACGAAAAAAAAGGCAAACGAAGTTTGTCGAATAGTAAATGCCGAAATGAAAATAGGACAAAAAAATTTAGTGATTCAGATAGGTAACCCACATCATCGTTTATAGGTTGTAATATAGCATGCAGGTACCTCTAAAAAACTTTACATTATTTAGATTCTAGGGTAACATAGCGATAGCGTGATTCAGGCCTCGGAACAGCGACATCTATCGGCAAAACTAGTTACTATTTTCACGTAACTATAAACTCGTAACCTGATTGAATAAAACTTGTAAAATGTAAACTATTTGAGATTTAACAGTAATATAACCATGTCATGGCGTGGTTGACGTGGCTGTCAAATTGATTGAAAAAATCAAAAAGTCGATGTGTTAGCAACAATATGACAAGGTTTTACCACTGTTCAATCTCCCAAAGTATTTCAAACCCACAACCCATCATAAGTTGTGCATTTACTGCTTGCCGTAAATAATAGATCTTACTTTACTTACAGCCATACTTACAGCTGTGTTCAATCGGTATCGTTTAATTGTACTGTTTAGTCTGTTTATTCTAGATACTAACAGATGGCGCTAGCTGTCCTAATTTTCGTAAATTATTATCATAGTTTTTATAATGGGATCAAAGCCATTCTATTAATAAAAAATATTAGAAACTATGCATTATAGTGCCACGCAGCATAACTTTAAATACTTTAATCTTCAATACAGAAAACGGCGGATCTTAATCCATAGTAATATTATGAAGGCGAAAGTGTCTGTCTGTTTGTCTGAAAATCGGACTGCCGGACAGTAAAATTCATTGTAGTGCACAATCGTCCAAACGGCCAGAGAGGCCTATGCTAGGAGTTTCTCTGCGTGATCGCATCAGAAATGAGGCTTTCCACCGAATCGTGGTAAACTTAATTGGCAGTGGGCGGTGCACGTTGCACGCAGCACCTATGGCCGTTGGGACGGAAAGGTTCTCGAGTGGTGACCACGTACCGGAAGACGCAGCGTGGGTAAACCGGACCCACAAACAAGGTGCACTGATAACCTGGTAAAAGTCGCGGGAGTCCGCTGGATGCAGGTGGCGCAGCTCCGATCACTTTGGCACTCTTAGGGGGAAGCCTATGTCGTCTTTCGGCCGATATGATGATGATTGATGATTAGCACATTCACCAGCGCACCTATCACGAGACGGCGCGCGAGCTCTCTCGATTTTTATCGCACTGTCCGTCTCTCTCTTATTAGAACACTTATAAAGTGAGGTATAGTGCGAGAAAAATCGAGAGAGCTCGCGCGCTTTCTCGTGATAGCTGTGATCACTCTCATCACAAAAATTATCTCTAGTTATTTAGATCAAAACCATGCTTGTGCTGGCGTACCTAAATTTCTGGTCCTGGCAAAGGCCGACGACACGGTTTCTACTCCCATTTTTATTAGAATACTAGAACTTTCAGGTATTCGTGGCCTCCCACTGAAGTGGATTCACAGTTATACAATTCGAATGCAATGTGTAAAAAATATACGGCAAGCTAAGCGGATTAAGAAAAGTCACTTTAAGTAACAGCGAACCGTGTTAGGAGGCCAATATATAATTTCAAAAGACTTCATTCTCAGGGATGAAGACCTCCTGAAATCTGTTCATTTAGCGCTCGGTCAAGCAATAATAACCTACTGCATTTCTGCTTGGGGAGGAGCGGCCAGCTCCATCATGATACTCCTTGAGAAATCACAGCGCTCGCTGCTAAAAGTCATGCCAGGCTCTTGCCGGTGGAGTAATCGCCACTCTGTTCTTCTCTCTGCCACTGTTTTGAGCTCTTTACCTTGGTCCATAAACGCTCTTCTTGGTCTTCCCCTGCCTCTCCTTCCTTCTATCTTTCCTTCAATTATAGTTTTTATGTAATTGTCATGTCCTATCAGGTGCCCCAACATATTTCCCCTTCTGTTTTCAATCGATAATATAACCATAAGCGCAAGCGAGACAGATATTTGCCTCTTTCTTTAATAGGACAGGTGAGATGCGATTATTCTTTCGGCTTGGATGACGTCACGATAATGGCGGCTGCCGTTTTTGAATTTTATACTTTGAATAAACATATTGTTTAATTTTCTTTCTGTGTTTTTTTCACTTTCCTCGTATTCGATATTGAAAAGTAGAGTGTTTAACTCGGGTGAAAGTCACCCATTTCTAACTCGAACCATTGGCACTCTCACTTCGTTCGAGCACCAAAATATCTCGTCAGAGATGGGTGCCTTTCAGCCCTTGGTTAACAATCTACTATGGTGTCATGCAGTGTCTGCTGTAACATTTTTTAGGTAATGATGGTTTAGGGTGGGTAGGAAACGTGGAACAGCTTACGCCTTCTATTGACCAGTAGCTAACTTAAATTTAAAGTATTATAGGTACTATCGGCTGCAATAATGCATGGACACCTTACGGCCCAGTTTCGCTTGCATCGTTTGACGTCTGCTGCTCACATAGTTGCCCGTGGTGCGCAATAATTAAACTAGATGGCGTTACCGCGACATACCGGGGAAAATAAGCATGCTATTATTAGGCACATTAAATACCTATAAATGGACCCCTGTTATCACCAGAAATGTTCTCCTATTATTATAATCATTAACAAGGCTACTAAATGCTAATTTATAATAGCTGTATTTAAGTGCGATACCACGGGTATCTGAATGCTATATTTCCACAGGTATCTAGAATGTTGAGATAGCTCAATGGATCAAGAAATGTGGTCATGGCTCAGCAGCCCAAAACGATCGAGGTTCGAATCCAAGCTATCGGTTTATGTTTTTAAATTTTTGTATATTTTTTGTATTTCTACAGATGAAAGTTCTTTATAATATACAAATATTAGTCATAAAGAAAATGAAATATTCATAAATTAAATACTTAATCAAAACAGCTTTTTATGTTGAAATATGTTTATTTTCTTCACTACAGTTCTGTTAAAGCAATTTTATAATACTACCTAGTAATAGTCACCTAGCAACTTTGTTACATTTTTATTGAGGTAATAGCTTAAGTTTCATTTCCGTAATTGGAAAAAGATTGAAGCTTCACCCCAATAAATATAATATTGACAATATACACTTACAACCGGGTTATCTAACATTCAAAACAGCAGAACGCGAATATAACTATCTATACCATATGTGAGCGTTCAAACCATGAATTATTGCGTTATTGATTTGAAAATAATCATAATAATTTTATTTGGGCTTTCACCGTTACTTAGACTTGTTTGAGAAGTTCAATAATATCACATTTTAAATAGTAAAGGAATACAAAAAAGAATGCAAACGGCATGATTACCTACCTACTGCAACAATATATATATATTTAATTTATTTAGGATAACCCGGTTTATAAAATATATATATATAAATCTTAACGTAATCCGCACTGTTTGGCCGACAGCATCTTCACTTTTTTTTAGTAGGTAAACTACGCGACCATTATCACGACGCGTATTAAATTTTACACCATAAACTTAAATGGCCGTGTTGACTGGATTTAATAAACTTCACTTTTTCACTCTTCACTTAGACAGTTAAATATCATAGGCCAAATCACAACCTTGTTTTCTGGGCTTCTGTTAGAGACCACGAACTGGGCATTCGCTTGTTTGGAATGGAATGTAGGTTGTCCGCTTAAACAAATTTTATTCATAATTAGGTCATCTTCACAGCTTCATAATGCGCGGTATCAATGAGACCATCGTTCCTCTCGTGCCCATAAAATAACCGTTGTTCGCTGTAACAACTGTATTCGTAAATACACAATAAGAAAAATGTAAGATACAAGTATGCACTAAGGTATACCTAAATATATTTATTATTACAAAACATATATAAACACAACTTACGTTTACATTATATTTTACCAATTAATTGTGATCTTTTAACTAGGTCAATCGAGTACTCATTGCTACGTTTGTATAGAAGGAAATCGAATCGTAAATGGCCGACCTACGAACGAAAAGTAAATGCAATAAGAAATTGGATGGTAGTTATATATTACAATACAGTCTACCCTCCTCAATAATTCGTAGTTGTGATGCGACGAATATTTGCATACAAAATGAAACTGATGACGAATTTCAACCAACTTTACGACTGTCATAATGGCCCAATGGTAACTAGACAGGATTAAGACGTCCTAAGATACCATTACTCGAAGGTTTCGAGTTCAAATCTGTGCCCAGCCAAGTTATGGTGGGAATTAGTGTTTTTGTAATTTATTCAATGTTTGGATATTTCCTCGTGGCGCAGAACACAAACATAAGAAAAAGATAATAAACCCACAAAAAGTGAGTAGTGACAAACAAAAAATTGGCAACGCGGTGGTTGACTTGATAAATATAATCTAAAAATAATCAGTCATACAGTTTTCACAGACAAGAAAAACGTAAATATTTTTTTTGCCAAAAAATTGCTTACAACGCCATCTAGTGAAATCTAGCTAATCCTCTGAGGTTTAAATTAACATCCATAACTATATTACACGTCAGATGGCGTAGGATTCGGCGACAAGCAATACTGTTTCTGGAATGACCATGCACTTATGCTGTCTGCTGTACATAGGCTTCAACTTAGGTATACTTTATTTAATTGTCACTGTGTTTTGTAAAGGAGGTGTGCAATAATAGTACATTACGTAACTAGGGCGGTGAATTCGTGAATGCCCCAGATCGCAGGTGTTTGATGCGTTCTGGGGCTTTAGGAAATACCGCCCCGTGTTAAGTACAAAATTATACGTCTTCACCTGACCACAATGAGAGTTTTCCGGTAGGCGCAGGGTGCAGTAAAACTCGCATTATGGCCAGGTGTGACGTAAAGAGTACTATATTGTAAGTTTATAATTGTCATGTCATTTTTTTGTCTTTATAAATATACTTAGACTATTATTAGGTAAAATTTTACAAAGCTTACAGGGAAGTTATTTAGAAAAGGGTTTAGTATTTGTGATCGAAAAACTGAAGTAACATCCACAATTCAAAATGATCTACTGCAATTTATCCACAAAAACGTGTACAGCACATGCCATCTAGCAACGGGTAGATAAAGTTGTGGTACTCAGGGTTCCCTAATACAAATTTTAGTAATCAAGGGCCACATAAGAGGTAAGGCTACGGAACCCTACACTGTGCGTGGCCCGACACGCACTTGTCCAGTTACTTTCGTGGGTTTGGGAACTTTGAAATGCGATAGAGAAACTCCCTTCATATTATGCTATCTATTATAGCCATTTGACGCTTCACTTCGCTGGCATTTGCGAAGCCGCGTCATAGGTATTGTTCGTAGTTTCCACAAACACTCGCATATTACAAAAAAAACTTTACATTATGAAGATTCTAGGGTAACATACCGATAGCGTGATTCAGGCCTCGGAACAGCGACATCTAGCGGCATAAATGTAGTTGAACAGCGGGCCTTAATTAAAACAATGTTCTTTAGCACATATTTTTTAATTATCATTAAAATTTATTTTGTATGAAATTTGTCAGAAAAAAAGACTTGGCAGATCATGCAAATTCCATGGTCCAAATTGTGATTTTCATGCAATTAGTCCGTACAACTCGTTTGACGGTTGGAACATGCATCCACACTATAGCAATTAGTCAGATTCTGATGAATTGGGGCTGACAAATCACTTAATGTGGATGGCCCATTAGATTTGTACTCGTGCTTTTTTTTTAGTTGGCAACTTTTGTGCAACCCTCCACCTCTCCACTCTATCCGCTTCCGTTTCATTCGACCTACTCTAGGTCCTTGTTTGTCTTTGGTCTTACTTGACTGACGCGCGACGCATCTTTTTGACGTACGGTAAATTAATTGATTGCGCCGTGATTACATTTCTAAATATATCAATTTAAATAAAAAGGTTATACTCCCTATAACTTTTAACATATGATGACCGATAAGAACGGTTACAACAGTAGTGACTTCAAGCGTAATTCCAACCAAGACATGCAAGCCGATGCCGACCATCACGATCAAGATGGCGACGACGGAGCGAAAATAAATGACAAAGCCGGAGAATACATGAGGGAATTGTTGAGTGAAAAAATCAAACTAAATACTGCTAAATTCCCATACGCGACTAAACTCATCGACCAAGGTAAGTCGGTTATTGTTTTATATTTGCACACTGCAACGGTAGGCTCATCAAACATGCATCCAATCAATGCAATTATTTCACCGTGCTAATAAATATTCGTATTTTGATTAGCCCTATCGCGTACGTAACGTAACTTGGCCAGAATGCAGTAAAGTTTATGTATTTATCTTGATAAGATTAAGTATTATAAACGAATTGTTTTTCAGAGGTTACCAAGGTGCAGGCGTCCGGCCGGCTACCGCCACGGGACTTCAAGTATGTCGATGTGTACCATGAGAAACCAGTCAAAGTCACCGTTAAGGTGCTGGTGCCCCTTAAGGAGCACCCTAAGGTATGCAAATTATTCAATTATTGATCTTGCTTGGCAATACAGTAGTGGTTGAGTTCAGATCGTTTTTAACTGACTTAGTTAAAAGGCTCTTTGTCGATATCTTTTAGTTTTATTCTTTGTGAAAGGGTATCCAGATGGTCAAAATTTTGTAGGCCCACCACGCTTGAGAAGTAATTTTTAGGGTCCCGTACTCAAAGGGTAAAATGGAACCCTATTACTTAAAGACTGCTGTCGGTCCATCTGTCACCAGGCTGTATCTCATGAACCGTGATAGTTAGACAGTTGAAGTTTTTACAGATAATATTTAAGGGGTCTCCCATACAATGAAAGTGTTTTTTTGGCATTTTTTAGATAATGATACAGGATGGTAATTAGTGGGCCTAATTGTGTAATCGTTTTACAATTAATAGTGCCTATTTGTACAGATGCCGTCAAACTTCTTGAACACTTGACCTTGCCTGCGCAAAGGCGAATTGTACCTGCGAGCTGCCCCCCCACTTCGTCCCGCATGTTCAAGAAGTTTGACGGCATCTGTAATATATTAACCTTTTCACCGCCCGATGGTAAAGCAATTTGCCATGCCACCTCACGCCACAAGGGAAAAAAAATTATGGGTAAAGAAATAATGCCAACATGAAATAGGGCAGTTTCAGAGTAGGTTTTCATGAATAAAAAAAATAAAAAAAAATGTCGGCAAATGTCGTCGGTGTCACGATTTTACGTTGAAGTCATTCGCCATCTTTGGCGGTGAAAAGGTAAAAAGTAAATAAAAATGGTGCAAAATTTCATCGAATACATATTTATAATCCAAAGTTTCACATTTACAATACTAGTAGCTCTGTAAAATGTAAACTTTGTATAACATAATTTTGTTAATATTTTTTTTTTAAGAGCTACGGCCTAGTGGTTCAGGCTGTCAAGCGTCGGTCGTAGGTTCTAATCCCGGCTCGTACCAATGAGTTTTACGGAACTTATGTACGGAATATTTACATTGGCTTTTGAAGGAAAACATTGTGAGGAAACCGGTTTAATCCCAATAAGCTCTAGTTTTCCCTCTGGGTTGGAAGGTCAGATGGCAGTCGCTTTCGTAAAACTGGAGAACAGCTGGGCAATCCAGACATACAAAAGAATTTTGGCCCAAGCTCAAACTGAGACTTAGTTCGCTTCACTTGCCTCTTTAATTACCTAGTAGGATTTATTCTATACTAGCTTGTGCCCGCAACTCTGTCCGCATGGAACTCGGTTATACTGTAGCTCCACACAAACTTTCACCTTCTTAGGGGATGATTTCAGGGATAAATTAAAAACTAACCTATGTCCTTCCCTGGAATTCAAAACATTCAGCAGTTTAAGAGTGGAGAGGTATCAGACACACTTTCGCATTTATAATACTAGTATGGATACTACAAATTAACTTTAAGGCATTTAAGCACACAAGGTTGAAGACAAGCGGAGCGTATAATAATCCTAACATTAAATTGTACAATCAGAATTCACAATTACTTTTATTCCACAGTTCAACTTTGTGGGCAAACTGCTTGGACCAAAAGGAAATACTATGAAGCAGCTACAAGAGGAGACCATGTGCAAGATGGCTGTTCTTGGACGGGGCTCAATGAGAGACAGGTGAATAACTAAAACTGATAGATAAATTGAATTGCTTAATCATGTTTCGAATCACTGATCTTGCTGCAGAAAAGCCTCAAGATCACTTTTCGTATTTTTTTAAACCATATTATTATAAACAGACTCATTATATTGTTTTAAAAAAAGGCGGGCAGTACTATGAACTTACACGCCTAGCGAGTTCTGTTGGTTCTTGTGAATTGTTCCATTCTTGGTCTGGATGCAAAAGTGTTAAGGTGCGGGTCGAGCGCCAGGTGGCTCTAATAAGCTGTGAACTTAAAACTGTCCTAACAAGCAACCTTGATCACTTAACAGGCAAAAGGAGGAGGAGCTCCGCAACTCGCTGGACCCCAAATACGCGCATCTGACGGACGAGCTGCACGTGGAGATATCTGCGCTCGCGCCGCCCGCCGAGGCGCACGCGCGGATCGCGTACGCCCTGGCCGAGGTCAAGAAGTACCTCCTTCCAGACATCAATGACATGCGACCGGACCATCAGATGCGGGAGATGCCGCAGAGAGGTGCGTTTGAAAACTTAAGGGTTCGCCGCACGAGCGCGAGGCCAGCAGCTTGTGTTAATGTAACTTCATAAAGGCATACATTCGAATGTCAGCGACGCGGCCCGCGCAGGTGGCGAAGCCTTAAAAGGAGCTCCATAACTCACTGGACCATACAGGGATGGAGGGGGGATACCACTAAACTTAACAAGCATACAATTTGTCAAAATTGATGACTTTTTCAATGGAAAATTTTACGATGTTGAATTGTAGACTTGTAAAGTTGTGTGGTATAGGGAAGCGCGAGCGGCGCGCGGCGAGCCGCTTATAGTCGGTCTTTTGCCCGTGCTCAAAGGCGACTCAGTGTGCGTGCCTCGCGTAAATTGTATCCGAGCGTGCCGCGTACAGAACGATGTAAGTTGGTAAAGTAAATGTGTACCACATGAATTACGATTTTTGTACAACTGTTTCATCCACCACCGAGGCGATTTCCTCTTCCTTTTGGTAATAATTCGGTGAATTACGATAAACGCAGCCGCGACTGTCATCGTGTCCGACGCCATTTTGAATGACGCACAATGGCGGCTCGCCGCAAGCACTGCCTCGCCCGCGCTGTTTATGTGCACCGAATTGGCTCGCGAGCAGCGCGCCTCGCGGGGCGAGCATGCCTCAGGCTGAGCCGCTCAAATTCGTACGCAGCTTTATGCAATGAGTTCTAGACGACGATATAAATTTATAGATATAAATACTTAAATACCATCCCAGACTTCATAGAAAAATATATACACGTCGAGTACACACGTTGTTACTATAATAACCGTTGAGTTTGAACAGCCGTGTCTACTCTGGACGCATGCCTCGGGCGAGGGGTGGCTCGTAAAGTGCGTACGCAAGTCTACACTTGAGCGCGCACACTAGGGCGAGGCGTGATCGGCCGAGCCGTGCGTCCGGTGTAGACACTGCTAACGTCTATGATCATATTGATTATGTGTGGACGTAAGGATGAATAAGACTTGGCCTGAATCCGAATAAAAATCGGGGTGGTGTCAGCAGGTGGGCCGCGACCGCCGCTGCTGGGCGGGCCTCGGCAGCCCGAGGTGCAATACCGCGTGGGCACTGTCACGAAACGGGCGTACTCTTACGAAAACCCCGTTGTCAGTAAAGGTGGGTTTAGACCAAACAAGCGAACGAGCATTGCATCTGCAGCTTGTTGCATGACTTGTATTGTAAAACGCATTACAAGTGTATGCAATAGTTGATTGCACAAACGTAAAGAAAATGTATCAATGTTCGGATTTTTCCAAATGTATGTCCTGAAATACAATGCTTTCGGAAAAAACGCCTAACCAATTATACTTATTGATTATTTTGAGTATATGCTCGTTCGCTTGATGTAACTGTTAGCGAGAGCAGGCGAACAGTACATATGAGCATTTTTTCGTGTCGAGGCGTGTTCGCTCCTAAGGATCTCATTCGGTAAAATTAAACAATTTCTTGTTCGTGATTTGATTACATAGTACAGTGATCGAAGTGGAAAAATTAAAATATATCTTTGACTTGGACTGTACCCATCGCTAAAGCGAAATGAAGGAACGCTCGCGTACTGACTCTGCTATGGTCTAAACCCTACTTTATCTTATTATTATAATTTTGTTGGTTGAACAAACAATAACATTTTCTCGCATGGTGCTAATTCTAAAGTTGTTTATTTGTTTTATCCTCCGCAAGAGTGAGCTCCGAGCGTTCTTTCGTTTATGGACGCGCACGTTTCTGGGAATCTGTGGGTTCTCTAGTGTTTCACTTGCTAACTGAACTCCTAGATCATTCATACGACTACAACAACACTAAAGAACGCTCGTGCTCATCATCTTTTTAATGGGGCATCACAATTTGCTGTCAAATAGGCAAATCTACAATGTTTTGTTATAAATGTTGGTATAAATTAGACGATTTCAACTAGTATTTTTACTTTACATAGTCCTGCTTTACTGACGTCATACACTTATGGGGTTATGGGCCACTTGACATACAGATAATAAAACTAATATTTTCATTTTTAAAATAAATCGAATGTTTTTATAACAAAATAGTGTTATATTCGTAGTTCTTACGGTAAAACCCATATTTATAAATGCTTGAATAATTTAATTTTGATAGATGAAAATACCCCCACAATATGAGAGTCAAATTGTGCTAGGTTTGCCGAGAGGCACTCGAAGGCGTGTGTAGACGTTATAATAAAGGTCTGTGCCCACTAATCCATATTAACCGTACCGTCCAGTGCATGAAAATATTCTTTACAGTACATATGGTGCTACTTTTCCGCACTAGTGCGGAAAAGAGCACTTTTCGTGCATATGTCGAAACTTTAAAGAGCCATATGTACAGTAAAACGTTGTACGCGATACACGTGCGAATAGGTAATTCGCAACTTGTGTCGATTTAAAACACTCCCTTCGGTCGTGTTTTAATTTATCACCACTCGTTGCGAATTTCCTATTTTCGGCACTTGTATCGTAAATAACTATTACAATGCACTTGCTCTGAAAGTGCGCCTTTACATGGGTCAACATGAACACGGGAAGCCCTCCATGCCGGCACGGCGCGGCGCGCCGGGGGGCGGCCGTGCGGGAATGGATGGAGGGCCAAAATTCCCACACGCGTGCGAGAATGAGATTTAATATAATTCAAATTTCACGTTTCTTGTATAATTTTTAATTTCCTCGCATGATGCATTGTAAAATTTTGTATGATGATACACGTGCGGATAGGTGATTCCCAACTCGTGCCGATCAAAAACACTCCCTGACGGTCGTGTTTTTGGTGATCGCCACTCGTTGGGAACTACCAACTTTCCGCACTTGTATCATAATAGTACATTACGTAACTAGGGCGGTGAATTCGTGAATGCCCCAGATCGCAGGTGTTTGTCCATAAATAATCACGTGCCGCCTTTGCTGAACTATAATGTATTTGACCAATAGGACGCCGTCATGAGAATGTCAAAAGTTAAATAGACATCAACGCACAAAAAAGAAAAAGCCGTTGGTTGCACTTCGTTTTCAATAGATACCAAGTTTGTTTAATCGGTTCAGTTGACTCGTAGAAAAAGTATTGTATACAATAGTTATATAATTAACTTTTTAAGTCTCGTACCTTAATTAAGCAAGCTTCGTGGCCTAAACGTGGTACTCGACTGAAAAAGCATACATTACATAACGATTGCATAAAATACTATTGTATGAGGCATTATAAGATGACGCCCACTACACTGTTCCGGAACCGCCATTTTTAATACAAATAATATTTTTTTGCCCGACACGTTCATAGTAGTAGTACGGTCATGGTATGATACGGTGTAATGGGTAGAGACCTTAAGGGTCCGCAGTAAGCTCGTACAAACGTAGTTACGCTCTCATTTTAAAACTACGTGTTGAATTGAAACGAAACTTTGCATGTACAATGACATGAGGTATATCCAGGTCTGTAATTAGTTTATGTAGCTTCAGAAGCTAAAAATACAGTGAATTAAGTTTTTCATACAAAACTTGTTTTTGCTGCATTTCGTTTTTTCTTAAAAGGAAACATAAACTAATTACAGACATAGACCTCGTCATTGTTTATGCCAACTTTCGTCAGAATCCAACAAGTAGTTTTGAAATGAGAACGAAACTCCGTTTGTGTGGTTAGGTGAAATTCGGCCGAGCTTACTGCGGACTCTTAATGCCGGCTGTACACTCTCGCCGAGAGTCTCGGGGGAGAAGTTCGCGACGAGAGCACACCATGTACACTCTTGTTGCGTCATTTGAACCGCGGAACAACCCTTTGACTCTGCCGCAAAAACCGACACGCGACCGAGACGTACCGAGGCGAGACAAGGCGAGAGCATCATGTACAGTCTCGTTCTCGGTCTGTCTCGGGGTGTCTCGCCGAGAGTGTACAGCCGGCATAACATGGGTTGTTGTGTAGGACCGCCCGGCCGGGCCGGGCCGCCGCCGCGCGCGCCGCGCATGCCGCCCGCGCACGGGCACGGGCACGGGCACGGGCACGGGCCGCCGCACCCGCCGCCCATGGGCCACGGCCGCCCGCACGGCATGCCGGCCAAGACCAAGGTCATCAGCATCCTGGACCGCGCCCGTTCTGCCATGGAGTCCTCGTACGGATACGACGATCCCTACAATGCGCCGGAGCCGCCGGTGAGTGCTTACTAAAGGTCTAAGGGCTAGGGCCATCCGGCGCCCGACCCGCGCCGCCTCGCCTCGAGCGGTTAGGTATTCTTTATATGGATTTGTACGGGCATGCGCTCACTACATCAACTCCGTAGTCAGTACATTTACGAGGCGAGGCGGTGAGGGTCGGGTGACGGGTGGCTCTAATGAGCTATCACCTTTACCTAAATACTTATTATGATATAACTAAACTCGTTAAAGGTCCGTTTATAGGCCGAAACGCATTGTCGTAGGTGGCGGAGAGGCGCGGCGCGGAGGCAGTACCGGTTGTAATGTTTTAACTAATACCATAGGGTCCACACTGATTGCCGCGCCGCTCTGTGCGGATCCTTTCATATTAGCTCGAACATTGCAACCGGTACCGCCTCCGCACCGCGCCGCGCCCCTCCGCCACCGCTGTCAGACATTGAGCGTGCCAGACGCGTGCCAGACACGTTCCGGGGTCGGGAGGGGGGGTTGGTGTCTGCGCGGCCGTGTAACTATAGATAAAATACGTTTTCTCAAACATGCTCTGAAATGTATGCGTTAATATCACGAAATGAAGACAAGAAGTTTCTTGTTTATGGCTCCCTACATTACTTCTTGCCCTTAACATTATTGTCTGCTACTCTGACTTTTTAAAAATTACATGCTGCCAACCACCACTAGACAGACTGTAAGCATACTTGCGCCATTAAAAAAGAACAATCTATGGTACTTATGTGTGGTTAAACATGGTCCTTGAACGGCTTGTTGAAATGGCATGTTTAATAGAAAATAAAAAGGGGGCAAATAATTTCAACATACTATTATTTAATTGATTACCTTATATTTATTTTAATTTTAATATTTCCTCGCATGGTTTGAGAAAAGCACTATACAATCCTCGGCCGGAACAGGGATTGCCGGACTCGTTGTATCCGGCCTCGTCTACGACTCGGTCGTCTACCCCAAGCTCGTCCAGCAGTCCCTTACTTCACTGCTTCTGCATTAATGTACTATAATAGACACTGTATAAAAGAATATTATTTTGTCTGCCACGCTCAATGTCTGTAGATATAAACGGACCTTTATATCTAACCTTCATACAAACTTCCGTCCCCCATTACATCCCCCTCTAATCAACATAAGGCCCCCAGTGAGTTTATCCCTTAGCATGTCTGTTGCTGACAGTGGTGCAGGCCAAACAGGGTAAAAAAATTTACACACCTTTACCTTACCATATTTCATCTCAATCGGTTAAGCATGAAAATGTTAAAGACGACGACGTTCGCATTTGTAATTATTATGGGAAGGGTTTATGCACGTCAAAAAAATCCGTCAGCCATACTTTACATGGCACCCTTACGCGCCACGAGGTTAACAAAAGAGTGTCGCAGGTCCGCGGGCCGCCGCGCGCGCCGCCGCAGGACGAGTTCTACTACGGCGGCCCCGACCGCTACTACGAGGACGAGGGCTACGGGTACAAGGAGGAGCGCGACTTCAAGTCCTCGCGCGACGTGGGCACGCGCCGCCCGCAGCAGCGCTACCAGCAGCAGCGGCCCTCGCCCTACGCGCGCCCGCCCAAGTAAACCCTGTTCGTGTTCCGTTCCACACGGGTGGCGGTGCGGGCCGACCCACTCTAGCTAGGGGCGATACATATACCGACGCATACCGGGTAGAGTCAGTCCAACCTAGCTGGGTTTCTTGCTGGACTCTTCTCAGCTAGGCTAGGTTTTAGTGAACCAGCGATAAAACTCCCAGTTCGACACCATTTACACCCGATTTGGTTGATACCGTGCAACCAATCTCACTGGAGCGCAAACTCTGAGAGTATTCTAGTGTACAAACTTCCACGTGTGGTCGTGCCGGAGGTTTTCCTGGATTTTCCCCAGGCTACCCTCCAACTACGCAATTGGACCGCTATATTAGGTCCGTCCTATTATAGCAACAGTCAGGTATTAAAAAAAAGACATTTACCGAGACCGGTTCCGTATCGATCGCATCAGTTATTAATGTTATACTTTTAGATTGTTTTTATCATTCTACTCAGTTTCCCTAGTAAAAAAACATTACACGTCACATGTCGAAAGCTCATGTAATTCTTTTCACTACGCAATAACTGTTACTTTCTATTCGATGATTGACATAGTCATACTTTTCGGTGTTGTGGATTGTTCAATCATTCACTATAACTTGCATTTAAGTCGTGCCTGTGCTAGCGATTTCCGCTACATAGCGCAAAAATGCTGCTACCCGCAGAGGTTAAACATGACTTAACAATGACGTGTGTGGTGAATGATACTTCGGGATGGCGTTTTGCTTGACCGAGCCGCATTATTAATTATTCTATCATCTCATTCTTCATCATCTTACAAAAGTTTTGAATGCCTTGACCCAGTTAAAAGATCCCTTATAAAAAAAGTAGTATTAGTTTGGAATAGGCAGAGATAAAAGTTAAATATTCACATCTCGCACAAATTTAGAAGAACATTTTAGTAACCTACAGTTATCTATAATTAGATGATTGATAGGATACCTAGTATGTTTTAGTTTATTTATTTATCACGAGTGAAAATGTTGCCCGCACTTGCCACACGATTTATTTTATTTTCGCTTGTAAATGTTTAAAGTGCTTATTAATTATGTTGCATTGCTTTTTACTCGAATTTTGGTTGGCTACTGTGTGCTTTTTTTTGATAAAATTATTAATATCTTACTCAATTTCCAGGTCCGCTACAAACAAGCGCCAAATGTAAGTATGCTATCAGTGAGTATACATACGTTACAGGACCTAAATCAACACAAATATAATATGAAAAGCCAAAAATCAAGCCATCAAAAACTACTCAAAAACTGGACTCCCAAAACCGTGTGTAACCTTCAACTTTCAAGTACATAATAATTAGTTATTATACGTATAATTTTAATTGTTTTATGGACCAAAACGCAAACATTTTTCTTTTACAGAATTATGTGTAGTTTGGTAAAATATTGCAATAGCAAAACACTAAAATATGGTCAGAGAGATGTTATTTAACCTAAATAATATAACGAAGATTGTCTTATTATGTTTTCAAGAAAATGAAAATGATTTATGTTTTTTTTTAATGCAATGACTTAAAAAATGGCGCACAAGAACGCATGCTGCTTCTGCCGTAACTATAAAACGAATTGTGCATTGATTTAATAGGTTAAACTTTTTAAAAGATTAATGTTTGGTAGTAGACTTTGAACAAAAAAATCGTAAATATGCATCACTTGTGTAATAATTAAGACATTGTTTCTAAAATAAGCTTAGAAATGGATAATTTCAACATGTTTTGATATAGCCTTTTAACAAACAAAAGCACCTGTAGTTTAAACATTAAAGGTCAGACACCCTTCAAATGTAACTCTAAATATATCAAAAAATTGGAAAAAGGGCATGTAGGATAATTAAAACATGTTGAACCAGTATAGATTTAAATAAATGTACTACACCAATTCTTGTGTGACTATGAATAAATAATATGAAAAACGTAAAACAAAGATTTTTAATTGGTTCGCAATACACTACAAATATAACGTCTAAATTAAAAAATATGGCAACCAACTTCCATCAATTAGAACTGATCACTTTATATATGAAGGTATTTTTTCTTTTGTTATATAACATATAATGGTTTCCGTACGTTACTTCTGAAGGCCATCATCAGGAGAGGTTCCGACTAAATCATCATCTTCCAAATACATACATAAATGTAAGAATTCTAGTTTTTAAAATCACCCTACAAATGGAAATGAGTTGGAAGTCGGTTGGAAACGAGTGATAAAATTAAAATTATGTTCATAAAATGATCATTCATCATTATAATTTCATGAGTAATTCTTAGTGAAAGCCTCGCTGTTCACTGAAACAGGTAATTGCTTTACAATTTGAATAATCTCCCATTCCGAGACTGCATCTTGAAGAGGAAACATATCAAGCATTCTGGTTCAATAAAAAAAAGTAGTTTTTGAAATGCTTAATTCCTATATATACATATAGGACTTATGGTATTTTTATACAAAAATGTGTATTCATGTCCTAATTATACGATGAACCTATGTTTGACACCCACAAAACTCAAAGAAATGGAACCTGAAATGGTCTCGTATATGGTAAGGAAATTGAAATATTCGATTAGTTGATACTTCATATGTTGCTTAGCAACACATAAAGCTCGAACAGTACAGAAAAAGAGTATTAAATGTTGTAGACGATCCGAAATATGTATTTTAAAAAAGCTAAAATCCAAAATATCAGAAGTACAAGAGTGTACAAAATCAATGGATTTGCATAATGTAAAGTTAAAAATTTATTTGAAACATCAAATTGTTGGGTTACACGCATCAAACTCGAATTCAACACAAGCTTGATCCTGAAACCAAACTGAAAAAACCAAGGAGCAAAATACATGGCCAAGAGATGTAAAGATTCAGGGTAAGTATACAAGGTAATTATTTTGAATATGTTCACAAATAAGAGCCATTCGAAATACGTTTATTTGTATAATGAGTATAACAGTCCTACCAACGCAAAAATATTCTTTGGTTCCCTACACACAAGTACCGAACTGGCACCAAATTTCGTGACACAAAAATCACTTCGCCTAACTCTGGAACGAAACTCACAATATGGTAATATGTACGTTAAAAATACTTTTTATGAATAAATAGTTATTTTTTCTGTTCTCGAGTTCAGCACAAAAAGAATGGCTTCCAAACAACTGACTGAAAATGAAAAAGCTACTATTACCTGTATAGAGTCTAGCAAGTGAGTAGTCGTGTCCACAGCATTTTTATCAAATTCTTTATATGGCAACAAATTTTCCTATGAAATAAACTGTCAGTCATAAGTACCTATTAATCCGCCATACATTCGAGTTGCCAGCAATGGGTATTTCTATATTTTGCCGCCATTTTCCTGGGACACTACTCGCTTGCCAGACTCTTATGTAGGTCTGTTAATTGTGGACAACGTAATTATATAAAACGACTCTGAACTTTTCAAAAAGATAGTATTAATGTGAAGAATGAAGATGGTAAAAGACTAATAAATAAAGGTCAGAGCTCGCTAGAGCCACCCGTCGCCCGACCCTCACCGGCTCGCCTCGTAAATGTACTAACTACGGAGTTGATGTACTGAGCGCATGCCCAATAATACATATAAAGTACAAATCCATATAAAGAATACCTAACCGCTCGAGGATATCACATTTTGTCGATCTTTTATACCCACATTTATGCTGAAAGTGGTACTGGAACACAAGTTTCATGTGCTCTGCCTACCCCTTTTTAGGGATAAAGGCGTGATTGTATGTATTTATTTAACCGCTCGAGGCGAAGCGGCGCGGGTTGGGCGACGGGTGGCTCTAGTGAGCTATGACCTTAAATCTTGCCACTCTCCACCGAAACGAATGGTTGGTCAGACTATTGATTACACACCACTTGTGTTCTGGTGGGGACACACAGCAAACGAACGACCGCGAAGAATTTACATGAAAGCTATTTGATAGAGTGAGATACATAGCCGTTCGTTGGCTTGGTGTGTACCCAGGATTCCAAGAATCTTTTTTTTAATAGAGACATGAACAAACTCGACCCTCTTGTGGCACGTAAGTATTTTGGAGGTAATTTTACGTAAGTACACAGCTAGCAATTTGTCACAACCGCCTTCAAAGTGAAAGAAATTAACTTGGGTGTCTCTAGTTGCTGTGAGAAATTGCTAGGTGTATAATGCCCTCAACTTATCAGCATTCACCCCATCGCACATCGACCGCCAACGACAACATTGAGATGGGTGACCAAAAACCCTTTGAACGCCAGCGGCGCCTAATGTTGCCCCACTGGCAACCCAGTGCCAGTCCCTTCATGTTTTTACGTGTGCATGTCACGAATGTGTTATTGGCGCTCAGCACGGCTATCACAAGACTTTCTAAGATACTTACAAGCGTGAGATAAATCGAGAGAGCTCGCGCGCCGTCTTGTGATAGCCGTGCTGAGGGCTACATAATATTCGCAGATCTGGGTTTGTGTTATGATTGTTCAATAAAAACCTCTAAACCCCAAAATGATTTTTATTTCTTTGACAAACTCAAATTTGGGCTTTTCCCCACTTTTTAGGCACTAATATTTCTGACCCCGTATCATGGTCTGCCTTATCACACGATAAGTGACAGGATAGAGCGTCCGTTACTGGCCGACACCGTTCGATAGTACGAGTCGACGCTCTATCTTGTCACTCTACCACGAACTTCGAAAGTCGAAGTTCGTAATACATGCATCCCTGTCACTCGAGTAAAGGAGTGCGAAAGAGATGGAAATACCCGAACTTCGACTTACGAAGTTCGTGGTAGCGCCGCTGAGGTTGTTTTAGAGTGTGCTGGCCCTAAAATATCAAACTCCGAATTGCATACAAATTATTTATTACATACTCCTCATTCCATGTGCTCTAGAGAGCATATTGCAATAGCAGCTGTTTTATGTAACACTCAATATTAAACTTATGACGTAAATAAATAAAAATAATTTCGTTAAACTTAAACTCTAGGTAGATGCGTAAAATAAAATTAATTCCAGTTACTGCGAACAGACCAGAACTGCTGTCACGGCGGCCCGGGAGCTGTGTCCCCTATGTGTTCTATTAACTAGAAAGAGAGGGATAGTCTTATCTCGCCGAGACAGATCGCGCGCCGTCTTGATAGCCGTGCAGAATAGAATATTTAAACAGCTCAAATAATGTTATTTTAACATGTCCAGCTCTATAGCATATCATATCACCTGACTGTTCTATTAAGTTATTAATTGAAGGCGTATTTTCATGATCGATAGTGCCCACATTCAAGGTGCGGGGACTTTCAGAAGGCAAGCCACCGGGCCCGCATGTGGGGAGGGACTCGTTATCATTGATTGCGGTGTGTCGCCCGACATTATGACCTATCCCTTTACAGTAGCCGGCAAATAACTTGTGAGCTTATGTTACATTGAACTATCAAAAGGCCTGTGAAAATCTTGATGGCGGAATGAGATGAATTACTACTAGGTGCAAAACTAAATTAGAATTAGAATGAACTTAGTAGTAATGTATGAGTGAACTACTGCCTGTGCCAAGTGCTGAGTAGTTAAAAAAAAAATTAATTACAAAGCTGTCTTACACAATGCTAGTGGTCAATCAGTATGCTGTTACCCTTGAAAGCTACTAAAGTTACATTTTCTAGTGTTTTTAACAACTATGATGGTGCAGGCAATCTAAATAAAGCGGTCTTTAGACTGCACTCACACTCGTTAGAGTTAGCCGGCCTAAAGGCTGCTTAAAGTAAAGCCCGCGTCTCTACCACATACATGTGTTGCGTTTTTTTCCGTGAATTGCGCTTGTATGGCCATTTCATACACTGGTGAATTTTGAAAATAGATTTCAATAACTGATGAAAAATTCTCCTTAAAGCTACTAATGGCTAGTCTGAAGTATTCTGTATGACAATGAGTATGAATTCACGGTCCGGAGCAATCAGGATCTCGTGGCGTTTACTCCTCACGCGCAGGAACGTCAAGTCGTTTGAGGAATCCTGGAATGGTAAGGAAAAAGTTTAAGATTTACCTATGTATCTATTTGTATGTCAAATACATTCCAAACCTAATAAGGGAACAGAGAGCTTTGTTTTTTAGAGATTAATATGAAGCTGTAAGATCTAGATCAATGGAATTTGCTAACTATGTAAACAAACAATGTATTGAAATTGACATATGTCAATTTCAGTATGATGGTTTGTTTAATAAGTTAGCAAATTTCATTAATTTAGATCTTATACACAATGGAATCCGCAATATCTATGTCGGAGACTGTTTCTTTTGCTAGAAATTAAATAGGAACTAACTTCTTTTCTCTGTTTGTATGGGGAGCTGACTTGTGTCACGCTTCTCGGGGACCCTTAGGTATGTTATGTCCTGAATTACATTAGGTAATTAGATCTATACGGAATTCGTTTCATGCTTACCATTTCCCTGACAACATTCTTAGCTTTCTCAGTCAGCTGGCCAATGAGACCAGAATACAGAACCGATGTTGCATTATCCAGAGAACTTTTGATGGGGATACCTGCAATTACAAAACGATATTGGACAAAGAATTCGATAAAAATGGAAAGTAACTATGGTAACGTGAGAAAATCGACCAAACCTTCATGGTTCACGATGATCACTCCCATAACTCCTTTATGAGCCTGGATCCTCTTGATAGTTTCCTCTACCTCGGTAGCCTGGAAAATGAACACACATTATAAAACGTACACTTTAAAATAAGCCATGAATACTCTAGAAACAATGGGAAAGTACCATTTTACGTTAGAAAAGTACGAGCCCACTTGCAATCGTACGTTCATGCGATGAGCCGATGACAAATCTCCGGTTTTTTTTTTACTGTTGACGTTTGATTGGATTCGAACAGGACTTGTTTTTTTTTTAAATGTACAATTTATTTATTACAAAATAAATTAAACAATTTTAAAATAAATTAGTATTGCCGAATAGCAACAACCGATTATTATCATTGCGGTCATTCATTCGATATTTTAAAGTATTTCAGGTCTTGTTAAAAGCGCCGATGACACTTTTTTTTTTTTTAAATTCGTCCATTCGGACAGGCTAAGACCATGGGCCATACTGCCTGCGCCGATGATACTTGATACTCATCAGAAATTAAGAAAAGGGTCCTGTCAGATTGACGTCTCGTCTCGTCAGTGACAAACTATTTCACTGCTGTGATTTATAGTACGAAAATTCGCTCTATGTAGCAAATTTCGTACGATAATTAAGAAAACAAACCGAAATTTTGTGAATAACTGTTTATTTTGAATGTAACTCTGTTTAAAATGTACATGGTTTGAGAAAAAAGATGTGCGATAGCGGTGCAGAATGCTCAGAAACACTGGACCCCAGAGTACAGGTACTGAATGTACTGATAATCGATACTACCGGGCTTAGCCAAATGTTACGGAGTCAGGATACAGGGCTTAGGTCTAGGAGCGCCTGCGGAAGCAGATAATTGAAAACCTTCGATAATTGCCTTAAAACATGTATTTGATTTACGTACAATGCGTGGGAATATATTTTCATTCTTTACGATCTATTTGATTTTTCACTATAAAGTTATTAATTAGAGTTGATACAAATGTCGTTGATTTGGATGATAGTAAATAAAAACTTTTTAATTAAAAACGAAAAAGTTGACTTCAAGACGTTTCCAATAAGATTCTAATATTTGTTGCAAAATGTATTTGTTTGTTTAAAAAACTACAGAAATAGATTCAAATATATAAATTTTTTTTTTTTTTTTTTATTTTATTTTTTTTTTTTAAATCCTGCAGAGCTTGGCAATCTGTTTATCAATAAAAAACAATAATCCTTTTTGCTGTCTGATGGGATTCATCGGCTATTCATATTCTACACTAAGGAAGCCATCCAATGACGCCCTCCTCACTTCCTGTCCGCGAATCGCTTCGCCAGGTCCACCACACTATTTCTCCCTAGTCGGGAGAACCGCAGGCTGCCGATTCCTCGCAGCTGCGCAGCTAATTCATTTCTGTGATTTTTTAGTCTGTTTTGATAATTCTTACTATATGTTGCTATTTCTTCTTTAACTGTTTGTAGATCGAAGTCCAGGTTGATATATTTGTTACTTATGTACGGTGGTATCTTGAACATATTCCTGATTGCCTTGCTTTGAAAACGCTCCAATATTTCGATATTACTATGGCTGGCTGTTCCCCACAGCTGGATGCCGTACGTCCATATAGGCTTCAATATAGTTTTATAAATGGCCATTTTACTGGTGTCTGATAGCTGTGATTTCCTGCCGGACAGCCAATACATGTTGCGTAGCTTGCAATCTAGTTGTTTTCTTTTTGTCCATATGTGCTTTCTCCATGTGAGACGGCGATCGAGGTGCATGCCTAAGTATCTGGCGTCTTCGCTTTGCGGGATTTCTTCTTTATATAACTTAATAGCGGGGCAGGTTTTTCTCCTGAGCGTAAATGTAACATGAACTGACTTATCCTTATTTGCTTTAATGCGCCATCTGTCAAACCATTTTTCGATTATCTGTAAGTGCGTTTGAAGGTTTTGAGAGGCTATGCTGGGATCTTCGTGCACGGAAAGCAGTGCCGTGTCGTCTGCGTATGTTGCTGTCGTGGTATTATTACCGGTGGGTAGGTCGGCGGTGTAGATGAGGTAGAGCACTGGTCCTAGGATGCTACCCTGGGGCACGCCTGATTTGATACGGTGCATTTTTGATGTTTCAATATTATGTTTTACTTCGAAACATCTATTCTCAAGATACGACTTTAAGATGGGAAAGAATGAGTGTGGTAATTTTTGTTTAATTTTATAAAGGAGTCCATCATGCAATACTTTATCGAAAGCTTGACTAATGTCTATGAATACAGCTGAGCAGTATTTTTTGCTTTCAAATGCTCTTGATATGATGTCTACCAGCCGATGCACTTGTTCGATGGTTCCGTGACCTTCTCTGAATCCAAATTGATGAGTTGGTATGATGTCGGTGAGGTGTTCGCGCATTCTATTAAGTATGATCTTTTCTAGCATTTTTCCAATTACTGGTAGAGATAGTTTACCTGGTTTCAGAATCATCACCACCTGTGCTATTTTCCACTGACTAGGGTACAGGTTTAATCTAAGGCATGCGTTAAAAATGTTGCATATCATTAGCATTCCCTTTTTAGGGAGGTGTTTTAGTAAAGTAGCATCTATTAAGTCATAGCCCGGGCTTTTGCCATCTTGTAATTTGTGGATCTCTTTGAAGATTTCTTTTGGTGTGGCACACCTTAGCGGCATGCTCATTTGAAGTGCTGTGTGCATATGCGTTTTTATTTCTTTGTCATGTTCTTCACTAATAATAGGATAGGGTTGGAACACTTTACATAAGTGTTCTGCATAGGCATCGGCTTTCTCTAAATCTGATCGGGCCCAGGCTCCTGTATGTGTTTTAATAGGTGTTGCTTGAGACTTTGGTCTTTTCAACTTCTTGGTGGCTTTCCATAATGAATGATTTGTATCTATAGTCGGTGTTAGAGCCGCAAGGTAGGTCTGTAGGCTTTTGTCTTTCATATCCTTAGTAAGGTTTTTAAGTTTTTGTGAGGATTTATTAAATGCTGCCTTGTCAACTGGGCAGCCTGTTGTATGCCATACCCTTCGCAGTTGTCTTCGTTCGCGAATTTTGTTTCGGATATACGCAGGGTACACGTGTTCCTTCGCTATTCCCGTTTTTCTGGCTGGGGTAGATTCTTGGATTGCTGAGTGTATAGTTATGTTAAGCATTTCTATGGCTTGTTCTACTTCCTCGATATTTTTCAGTGAGATTCGTAGGTTTAGGTTTGTATTGATATGAAGTTGATAATTGTTCCAGTCTGTGTTTTTGTTATATAATTTAGGTGTAACTTCTGTAAGGACAACATATTCGGTAATATTGAGAACAATTGGGGTGTGGTCGGAGGACAAGTCCATTATCGGTTCTGCGTGCATATGGTCGTTGGGAACGTTTCTACTTATGAAGAAATCTAATAAATCTGGGATTTTTCGGTGATCGGTAGGCCAGTAGGTGGGTTCGTTAGTGGACGTACATTCCAGATTAAGAGCCTCAACAGCTTGATACAGTTGCCTACCTCTTGTGGTTATAAGTCTGGAGCCCCAGTAGGTGTGTTTTGCGTTCCAATCTCCACCAGTTATGAACCGGTGACCCAGTTTCGAAAAGAAGCTTATGTACCGCTCTTTGGTTATTGTGTATCTAGGCGGGCAGTATACTGCAGAAAAAGTAATTCCAGCGCCTTCGTCGTGTACTTTTATCTGTGTTGTTTGAATGTCTTCAGCGTTATCCGACTCCAGTGGGTGGTGCTTTATATTTGATTTAATTAAGACTGCCGTTCCTCCATGTGCTTTTCCGGATGGGTGGTTAGTAGTGTATAGGGTGAAATTTTTAATTGACATGTGACTTTTAGTAGTAAATCTAGTTTCTGATATTAATGCGACATCTATCTTTTCTGTATGAAGGAACGTCTCTAGTTCCAGTTTCCTTTCGGTCAGCCCGTTCGCATTCCATGTCATAATTCGAAGGTTACGGATCATTTTTATTTAATAGACTGCTAACTAGTTGAATCATACGATTCATCATGCTGTCCATCATGTCGATCATGATAGTTTGAAATTTGTTTAACATTTTGTCAAGTACTCCTACAAGGTTGTTATTTTCGTTTGCTGAGTTTTCGTCTTTATTTTTACCCTTTGTTATGTCAGCGAAAGTCTGGGAAGGTTGCCTATGTGGGTTTTGTTTTATGGGTTGTGTTTGGTTTTCCTTCTGGGGTCTGGGATGTTTCGACTTGTCAAGTGTCTCTTTTGGTTTAAGTTTAAGTATGTGTTCCTTGTACTGCTTATACTTATAGCAGCCTCTATAATTGGCTGGGTGTTTTTCCTGGCAGTTAGCACATGTAGCATGGGTGTCTCTACTTTTGGTACAGCTGGAGGTAGAGTGCTCGTCGCCACATTTAACGCACCTATATGGCCTGTTACACTGGTTTTTAGAGAGAGAGATTCAAATATATACATGGCGCTAAAATAATCAGGTAGTCCACATATTGATGGAAAGAAAATGCCATAACTTGCTCAATGCCCATTGATGGTATATTATTTTGAAAGTGAAACTTGTCATACATATGTATGTTTAAATATGCTTTTGATAGGATTGTTATGCTTTGAAACCATAGCAGAGAATCCCAGACTTATTGTTGATGTTTATGTCATTAACATTGATGGCAAGAAGTTTCATAAAACTTAACAAACCTCTGTTAACTAAACTTTGGTTTACTGTCCCTTTCACACAATCACAAATGTCTCAGTCACATCTAAAGACAACCAATTTTAATGTCATTATAGCTAAAATAAATTTAATGAATGTATGTGAATAGTGTAGTTTGCCTATCTCGTTCTACCTACCTTCCTCTCAATTGCTCAAAGGTTAGCTGGAAGAGATCCCTTATAGGGATAAGTTCGCCTTTGTACTTTGATCTATTGTGTGACATGTATATTCCTTAACCTGTTATTGTGTACAATAAAGTGCTTACATACATACATACATAATCCCATAGAAAAAAAAGCAAATGATTTTTTTAAAAACCCATGTGCTTTTTTTTCAAATATAATAGACTATTTCACTCACACTATTATGAGGAATTCATAAAGCTCTGTAGCCTTGAAACAGAATTTTCTTTTCCACACACATACACACGCTCGAAAAACACAAACCACCTTTCGAAACAGTTGGGTAAAAAATACCACACATTATAAAATGATATTGTTGTTTTTAATCACAGTCCTACGAGAAGTTTTATTCCAAGCATGACTAACCAAGGTACAACTGTAGCAATTGATGAACCACTTTGTCAAGGATTGGTAGGAACCTCCTTTCACATGTAATACTGCCCGAGAGATGTCTCTAGCCCAAGTAGTGCCCATGTGCAAACATTACTCTAGCGCCCCCTACTAAGCGTGCAGTCAAATGGAATGGTAGTGGGAGGCGCTCAGCGCCCCCTAGGACCACTGCGCCCGTGTACAACGCACACCCTGTACCATAGGTAAAGACGCCTCTGAATGCTGCTTATCTTGGAAACTTTATATTTAATCCCCAGATCGAGCTAGAACGGCTAAACACATCAACGGATGAGATCAACAGGCTAGAAGTAGAACTAGACGAGGCTCGTCTCGCGTTCCGGCGGCTACTGGCCGAGGGGCATCTGCGGATACAGCAGCTCACTAAGAAGCTTGGCACCAGCGTGCACAAAGCCAGGCCTTACTATGAAGCACGATTTAGAGCCAATATTGTAAGTCTCTAGTTTAGTAAAGTTAAAGTTCTTAACATCAATTTAGGCATGTCATGCACAGGAATGTCAATAAATACTAAACTACCACCTTCTGCCACAAGAAGAACTAAACATAGTAATTTTCATAGAATACCTAAATTAATAAAATCTCCATCTTATTTATGAGTAACAAAATATTAAAATAACTATGAACTACCCCTATTCAGTTCTTTTATGTGGTACATAATAGCAGAAAGCACTCAATCAATGTAGTTCGCTTTAAAGTAGTTGTGATGTAGCATCATGTATACCTGTTGAAAATTGTGCTTCAAATCAATAGAGAAAACTTAGAACCCAAATAACTGGACTATCCAAAAACAACTCAATGGTTTGAACCGGCCCTGATTGAAATACACTACCGCATTGGAGCCCAGAGTCCAATACAGGTGCCCACTGGAATAAATAATCTTCCTATTACTCATATAGTCTAATTTGTTTTTGACTGAGCTCATGAGGCTATTGTGCCTGTTCATACACTACAGTTACCTGGCGCGTGCCATCTTGCATCCACGAGCCATGTCAATTAATAATTTATATATGTGTACGCGCGAGTGTTTAAAGTGTTATGTTACTATTACAGACTTCACAGGAACTACAAGCGGCAACCATCACCTACGACAAAGCTAACAGCGCCCACGCCGCCGCCCGCGAGATGGTATACCTCGCTGAACAGGGGCTCGCGAGGCTGGCCGAGGGCGAGGGCGGAGTCACCCTCGACCCGGCTTGGCAGGAGATGCTCAACCACGCCACGCACCGCGTTAACCAGGTAACTATTGTCTACTAGACAACCAGGTAACTGTAGTCTACTAGGTCGCAACCAGGTAGGAGCAGGGTCTCCAGCGGTTCAGCCACGCGCCATGGTTCTTTTTTTTTCCCCCTTTTTTATCTGCGATCGGCTCATTAGCCATAATCAGATTTTGTGACATTTCTGTGTTTCAAGAGGTATTCCATCGAACACTCTCCCTCTTAATTTTAGGCGAGTTCACTATCTAGTTCTAGTGTCTCTGGTCTAACTGTAGTATCTGCCATCTTTTAAGCCTTGTCATGGTGTCATTGACATTAACCAGGTCCCTGGCGAGATCGTTTGTGTGCTTGTGGAGCCGTTCTTTGTATTTAACACAATATCTGTTAATTTCTTCTTTAATAGTTGGCATTCCTAAGTATTCATGTATCTCTGTATTTCTTGCGAACCATGGTGCGAGTGATATAGCCCTTAGGACATTATTCTGGAACCTTTGCAGTATCTCAAGGTTCGAGTTACTGGCGGATCCCCATAGTTCGATTCCATATGTCCATATCGGTTTTATGATGCACTTGTAGACTAATAATTTATTACTTAGTGTAAGAGGTGATTGTCGTCCGATCAGCCAGTACAGGCGCTTGTAGTGTAGATCTGCTTCTTTTCTCTTTGTTCTGATGTGTTTGGCCCATGTTAACCTTCTATCTATGTGAAGCCCAAGATATCTGACGCTCGTTTCTTGTAGAAGTTGTTCTCCTCTCAGGTTAATAGTAGGGCATTCTCCTCTTAGAAGCGTGTATGTTATTTGTGTTGATTTCTCAATATTTGGCTTTATTCTCCATTTTTCTAACCATTCGTCTATTTTATACAGATGCCTTTGTAGTTTTTCAGCTGCTATGGTTGGATTATCATGACTTGAGAGACAGGCAGTGTCGTCGGCATATGTGGCAGTAATTACATCGTCACTACAGGGTAGGTCTGCTGTGTATATGGAGTACAGAACCGGACCAAGGACAGAGCCCTGTGGTACGGAGGCTCTGATACTGTACAATTGGGATACCTCTTCTCCAAGTTTGACCTGAAATTTTCTGTCGAGCAAGTACGATTTTAAAACCATGTAGAATGAATTTGGTAGTAATTTTTTAAGCTTATGTAACAAACCATTGTGCCAAACTCGGTCAAATGCTTGTTGGATATCCAGGAACACAGCAGCGCAGTATTCCTTTTGTTCTAAAGATTGTTTTATCTTGCTGACCACTCGATGTATCTGCTCTACAGTAGAGTGCTGTTCCCGGAATCAAAATTGGTGGTTGGGTATGATGGCTTCTGCTTCCAAGATTGGCTTGAGTCTCCGCAAGAATAGCTTTTCGAACAGCTTGGACATTATTGGAAGTAGACTAATCGGTCTGTAGGAGCTGGGCTCCGTGGGAGCCTTTCCAGGCTTGGGTATCATGCAGATCTGAGACACAGTCCATAGCCTGGGATAATAATGTATTCTCAATATGGCATTGATTAGTATGGTCAGATAGACAACAGTTTTTCTGGGAATGTGTTTCAAGACTTCCGCAGTTATTAAGTCGAAGCCAGGGGCCTTCTTGTTGCCCAACATTCTTATGGCTTTTTGCAGTTCCCGTGGAGTTGCAGTCTGAATTGGTAGCGATAACTGTTGATCACTTTCCAGGAAAGCGTTCACCTCATGCTCAAAGTCTGTCATTGTAGTTGTATTTGGAACAAATACTTCACTAAGGTGTTTTGCAAAGAGTTCTGCTTTTTCTTTGGGGGTTTTAATCCATGTTAACCTAACCCAACCTAACCTAACCCAACCGGGATCTCAATGGTGGAACAGTCTGTTGTGGTCTTTTGAATTGCTTAGTGAGTTTCCACAGGGAGTAGTCATCACATTTCTTTGCCGATAGTGAAGACAATTTTTGATGGAATGTGTAGTTTTCATTTTCATTTATAATTTCTTTAAGTTCGCGTGCTGCTTTTTGGAACAGCCTTTTATCTTCTGCATACCTGCTTAATTGCCAGATTCTTCTCAGTCTTCTTTTTTCAGCAAGTTTCTCTCTAATGCATAGGGGAATGTTGAAGTTTTTGCTCGTTGTTTGCATGTTTGGTGTACTGCGCCAAGCAGCTTCCTGTATCAAGTTGGTAATATAAAAAGTTGCCTCATCAATGTCATCGGCAGTTTTCAGTTTAACATGTAGATCTGTTTCTTTCTCTAAGTATTCAGCAAAAGAGGTCCAGTCCGTTTTGTGGTTATATAATGTTGACTGTTGTTCTCTGTAGATTACAGTTCTACTGACTGTGCATATTATTGGTGAGTGATCGGATGTTGAGTCCAGACAGCTTTCAATATCAAGATATGTGTCCGCTAGTCCCTTAATGATAAAGAAATCTATCAGGTCAGGAACTTTGTTTGGGTCAGTTGGCCAATAAGTTGGTTCACCTATGGATAGTGCTTTTAAACTTAGGCTATCCAAACATTTCTTGAGTTCTCTTCCCCGTGTTGTAATCAGGCGAGATCCCCAGTATGTATGTTTACTATTCCAGTCGCGTATGTTTACGCGCCATGGTGAACAAGTAATGATATTCTACTGATCGGCAACCATGTAACAACGGCCCCACCTACTACTGAACTACGCCACGCACCGTGTCAAACAGGTAAAATGCTAACTAGCCCATGTGGCGAAATATACAGATTGTGAACTAAAGTTCTACCCCATCTACAGGGCGCCAGCGAACCACACATCTTCTGTTAGGGACCAAAGTAACAAACATCTACTGAGAGAACCACCTGTACAATATTGCATTACTACACGTCAAACAAATAACAATAGCATCTAGAAGTCAAGCAGGCAACATTATACACTTACTTGATTTTATTGTCTAATGTCTAGTGAGGAAGTCCAATAAGTGGATTAAGTCTGTAATTTTTTTCCGTCGACCGTCACCTGGTGGTTGACGGAAAAATTGGCGACAGTGACGCAGCGCCCTTATTACACCTCCGCACTGGTTCAACAGCTACAATGTACAGGGACACGATGCCAGTCGAAGCACGTGGAATGAGCCATTGACCTCTTGAGGGAGCGTTATCTGTCCCTTTGACAAAGTACGACTTGAGCGTCCACCAGGCTACAATCGCACTCATGAACGTCATTCTGATCGAATCCCAATGAGGCCTAATTTCCTCTGCGTGCTTGTGAGGTTAGATAGCAGTCGCAGCTGCTAAAAATAGCCTATGCTCATCTTTTAAATTAGGTAACAAACACTGAAGTTAATCAAGCAACACATCTTCCAAAAGGCAACCAGGTAACAATGCCTACTGAGCGTCAACCTGGTTGCAGGCGGAGATGGAGCGGGCATCGGCCACGGTGACGCACCGCATTAAGTCGGCCGCACACCGCGCCGCGGCCGCACTAGTTCAACAGCTACAGAGTTCACTCAAACGACACATTGCCAAGTCCAGGTACTGTAGAGTAGTACTATATACTATACTACGAGTATAAAGTAGGAATAGAATTGTAGTTGAAATAAATAGGTCAACCAGCATTTGTTGCTGGGTTGTCGTGGTGCTTTCTAGGTTGCTCTAGAAACATTGTTTTTTTATTTTATTTTGAATGGTAATATTTATGATTGAACTAGAATCTGCAGAGTACCACTGCTTTTTAGTAAAAAATAACAATTTTTCGACTAAAAACTGATCCCGAATTTCAAATTTGTCAATGAATGAACAGTGCTTAGCCTTGTGTAGTTTATATTATTCTAAGCAAACGCTAAAGCTATATAAACATATAGCTTTACATTCAACAGTCGAGTCGCCCACATCGATATTTCAAGAAATGATTTATAAAATACTGCTTTTTGTTATTTGTTACCTACTTATATAGACACTATTAAGTGTCACAACCTGTTGAAATGTGGCATTGTTAGCTACCATCCGACTGAATAACTTCAACAAAAGTAGGTTGAGCCACAATATGAGTATTTTAAAAGAACTTGCACTTACGGCTAAGCCCGAATTTCAAGCTTCAGCAATGCGTGTAGGTAAGCGAGAGATCGGAGCGGCCTCTCGCTCCCACGCACGGTGCCCGAAGTTGTGGCCGGGCCCTTATACTGTATAGTTAGTTGCAGTTTTTCTCCCAATAGCACTTGCCTTTTCTTCGCTTATAAACCTTATAAAAATAATGCGAATTAATTTTCCTTCTAATAATCAATATGGCGTGTATGCCAGCCATCTTAGGCTTACGTTTTCTCGATACTTTCATTTGCTACAAGGCCTAACACCGCAGATATTTAGTATTTTTAGTGTCCGACATATAATAATTCAAACTTGTCATCTCTCATCTCAGTAGCCACAATTTGCAACTTAACGTCATTACGCAACTAGCAAGTTGTTGTGATAAATTGTTATGTGTGCAATGGCCTGTACTAGACGATGACGCGTGGTTCCGCTGGATTAAATATAGCCTGTGTCCATCCCGGAGGCCCATTCTATACATATACTGGTGAAATAATGCTTGTAAGTTGTAATCGTATGAGTAAATCCGGAGTTTACATACAAATATTATAGCATTAAATAAATCACTTTGTGGATGGAATAGCAGATATGGACATGGATTATTACTCGAAAGCGTCTACACTTCCAAATTTTAATTAAATTCCGCAATAGTAAACTTCTGATATGTTGGGTTAAGACTGCAATACCTACTTAGAAAGTTCTTTACTACGAAATGTAATACTTATGCGGGTTACTTCCTTTTTTTTCATTGATGATAAGTTGTAGAGACTTTGTGTATTTGCTGTATTCAAACCTTGTGAAACTTCTGATTAAAAAAACTCAACATCTTGTCATATTCGCAAAAGTTTTCGTAGATCACAGAAGATTGAACTAATCGACGAAGAACTAAATAACACAGAAAAAGAAGCTTGTTTTCTGTGGTACTTTACTTAGAATGTTTTACATAGAACTACTGGTTCCAAGTTCTACGTAAAACATTATCTAGTCTACTAATACCTAGGTGTAGATGTCTTGTCAACTGCACGTCTGTTAGTTCAGTTGTCTTGTGTAGAATGATGATAAAGCCAGCTAAATATTGATCCAGTATGATAGGGTGATGACTGCGTTATGTGTTAGTCTATGGCATAGACTATAGTTTCGTACTGCATAGAGTTTATAGCATAGACTATGCTATAAACTCCACAGTGGTGACCATCTGCACACTGCGGAGATCTCCGCGATCTCTCACTGAATGCACGGAAACCTCTTGTTACCTAAATTATTAGCACCTATAGCTATCCCGCCGTCACAGGTCACGGCGACCCTTGCTAGTCACGGGTTGTACTCCCGTGCATTCAGTGAGAGATCGCGGACCTCTCCGCAGTGTGCAGGTGCAGATTGTCGCCGCCAACTACTTATATTATAAAGCTTGTAACCAGTAACTATCTATATAACTGGATCAATGTGTAGCGGGTTGACAGCACGGTTTGTACATAGTGGTGTTTTTGTTTCCGCTTGTGTAGTGACCGCCGCCGCCGCCGCAGCCGCCTTGACACGGTATCTTTTTTTTCTTACCTATTTCATGCTTGTAGTCACTTCCTTACCTAGTGCATGCCTCAGCCCGTTTTACCATATAGTCTAAATTTTATGAACTGTGCTCTTGAATATGAATTGTAATTTAGTTTCTAGAATCTGGCATTTTTCATGTTTAATTTGACTGAGCAATTAAAATTGTTCCAGAGCTCCCGAGGATGCGTTGTGTTGAGAGCGAGGGCGTTTGTTCCTTCAGCTGTCAACACGGCGAATCCTCAAACATATCAAGGGTCGGCAACGCCCATGTTACTCCTTTGGAGTTGCATGCGTCTATGGGCTGCGGTGTCCGCTTACCATCAGGCGGCCCGTACGCTTGTTTGCCACCGTCGTTGTTTAAAAAAAATGATTCCCTATAGCCAATCCGCCCCCACTTGTAGGCCTTACTTCGAAGAGAAAGCCCGCATCAACACAGCACTAGAAGCACAAAAGGCGCGTATACAGACTTTAGAAGTGCAAGTTGGCGAAGCGAAACAGCAGTACGCTTCGGCGTTGAGAAACCTGGAGCGAATATCCGATGAGATCCACAAACATCGGTCTAGGCGCCAGTCGGCAAGGAACGGTGAGTTTAAGAATGATAGTGATAAAATTGTACTGAAGCATTTGTCAGCAAAGGTTAGCGAAGCGAAGCAGCAGTACGCTTCGGCGTTGAGAAACCCGGCGCGGAAATCCGATAAGATCCACAAACATCGGTCTAGGCGCCGGTTGGCAAGGAACGGTAAGTTTTAGAATTAAATTGATGAAATTGTTCGTAAGAATTTGTCAGCAAAGGTTAGCGAAGCGATGCAGCCATACGCTTCTGAGTTGAGAACGGTGGTAGGCAAAGTGCATGTATTAGCGAAAATGAAGTTCATATTTACTCGAATGCCACAGAAGGAGACTTTTGTATGTAGACAAGTATTCTAATTTATATGCTACAGTCCAAACGTCTTGATCGATTTTGACATGTGAGGTGTCGTTGGCTTTCTCTTAATCGTGGGAGTGACATAGCCTATCCGTGTTTGTAAAAAACTAGTTGGGTTTATTGCGATAACCTTTAATTTAACTTAATTTAACTTAAACACTGACAGCATATTTGTAAAAAAAAGTAGTTTGTCAGATTTTGACATATGAGGTATCGTGGGCTTCCTCTTCATTGTGGGACTGACATACGCTATTATGTTTCTAAAAAAACAGTTACGGCCTGGCCACGACATTGCGCGAATTGCGGCAAGCGTTTTATCTGTTCATTGCGCGGCCGTGACGTGCAACGCACTGTGGTTAGTTGGGATCACACGCAATGGATTAGAAAAACCGGTGCCGCTACCGCCGCCGCTCGAAGTCGTGGCCGGGCCGTTAGGTTTATGGAGGAAACCTTTATTTTAACTTATATTTTCAGCGTTAGAATTAGACCGCGCATCCACAATCACGGACATGACCAACGACACGTTGTCGGGCGAGGCGCTCGAGGAGCTGTGCCCGCACAGCACCGACGCGTCCGTGCGGGAATGGCTGCGGCGCGCCGAGGGGCCGGGACGGCAGGACGACACCTGGACCGAGATAGACCTGGACTACTCGAGCCCAGAGGAGGTGAGTGCGTGTGGGTGTGTGGGAGGGAGATGGACACACCTGGACAGACATATGGACCGAGATAGACCTGGACTACTCGAGCCCTGAGGAGGTGAGTGCGTGTGAGAGGGAGATGGACACACCTGGACAGACCCGGTGTGTGGCAGAGAGATCAGGTCTAGGTGTCGTCGAGGGTCGAGAGCTGCCGGGAACTATTGAATGACCTGGGCGTTAAGACAAGGTAATTTTACTTTGGGTCCTAGGGCATGCAGGTATGGAGGGAAACGAGAAGACCGACGAGCTTGCACGAGCGGGGGCGAGGGACGCACTGCGGACCAGAGCCGTTCTGTGGCATCCCAAAAGTCTGACCAAGCTAGTGAGCTTGAGTGCTAAAGACCTATTGTTTCTACAAGAGCATTCAAGCCTGAAGAGCTATACCAGGACTGAAACATTCCAAGGCGCTTATTAGAGCCTTTAGCAAGAAGACATCTTCTGATGCCTTGGCCCTAAGCAGGAACCGTCTACGCATGCTCGCCTAAACAAGCACATGCAAACGTAACTCCTTTCTGGGCAAACACATTATGTGCCCGGAGGAGATTCAATTTCTTGAGGCCAACAGTATCCTGCCATTCTTCGAGTTCGCAGGACTTGACCGAGAATTGTAGTAGGTGGCGATCACAATAGATCAGCGACGGTCGCAGTGGTATAAGGGCTCTCACAGGCCGGAAGCCACTACCAGATTAATAATAATAGGTGTCCTGCTGTCTCCCTCACACACGCCTAAAACGCCACCAGGTCTATCCTGGAAGATGAGTCAAGCGTGTACTGTTCACAAATCCACTATATCTCTTAAGGGGGCTCCCACAACGAACGTGATTGAACCCTTTGTGCGAGTCCGACTCGCACTTGGCCGGATGTTTTTTTTTAATTCAAGTTGTTATTCCATCGCCAGGTGAGCTTCGAGAAGTGCTCGCTGCGCCCACGCTCGTCGCCCGAGCAGCCCTCGCCGCCGAGCCCGGGAGACTCCAAGGTCTCTGCCGCGTCCCCTCGCCGCATCATTCGGTTAGTCAACAGAACCTTATAAAAAATATTTAAAAGACATGTAACAGAGAGGCCAAGTCTCGAAACTCTTTCACCGGTAAAGATTTATGAGATATTTCGTAGTACCAAGTCGCAGGCATTCTTATCAATCTTTATTTAGTAGCTGAATAAAATGCTGCAACTTGGCAATTAGTATCATTTATGCAGTGGTGGTTTTCTAGATACAAACTGGACCGAAAATGCAAAATAATTTAGTTTCCCCTTGATTGAATACACTAAACACTAATTGTATCCTAAATTTGAAGCTTCAATGTCTTCTTTTTTAACCCCCGACGCAAAAAGAGAGGTGTTATAAATTTAAAGTGTCTGTGTGTCTGTGCATCTGTGTATCTGTCTGTGATGCACCGATTTATCCCGAGTGTTCTTAGTCATGTTTCATGAAAATCTGTTCAGCCGTTTTTGAGATATTGGACTTTGAAATGAAAATGGGGGTTTATCAACTTTTCTAAGTTGTTACATTATCTTCTATGTGCCTTAGAGTTTTGATGATCGGTCAGTGAGTGACAAAATTAAGAAACCTTGACTTGTTACAATTCTTTAACTAATGGTTCAAATTGAATGAAATTTAAAATATATCGTGTTTGTACGATGCATTACTGAAAATTCAGGCTTCTAGTTTTATCCACAACGAAGTTATAAGGGGGTCGAAAATAGCCTGAACTGCTTCGAGAAATGATGTATGGTACGGCCGTGCCGCTGTTTTGCTCGAGTTGGCCGCAGATACTGTGAAGTACTGTGAACTTCCTGCCTCGCACAGCTAATCTGTGGAATGGATTGTCGCCTGCGGTATTTCCGGACCGATACGACCTTCAAACCTTCAAGAAAAGAGCGTACTCCCATCTTAAAGGCCGGCAACGCACTCACAACACCTCTGGTGTTGCAGGTGTCCATGGGCGGCGGTAATCGCTTACCATCAGGTGATCCGTCTGCTCGTTTGCCTCCTATAACATAAAAAAAAGTTAAACGCACACGCCACGGCGTCCGTACCATAGACCAGGTCTGATGATGGAGACAAAATTACACATTACGTTATTTATGGCTATACCAAAAAAGTATAGTGTTCGTGCGGAACATAAATAATAGTACATTACTGCAGAGGCCGTGAAGTAAGGGATTGCTGGACGAGCTTGGGGTAGACGGCCGAGTCGTAGACGAGGCCGGATGCAACGAGTCCAGCAATCCCTGTTCCGGCCGAGGATTGTATAGTGCTTTTCTCAAACGATGTGAGGAAATATTAAAATTAAAATAAATACAAGGCAGTCAACTAATTAATAGTTTGTTGAAATTACAATCAGAACGATAGTTCAGAAAAAAAATGTGTAATTTGCCGCCTTTTTTATTTTTTAAACATGCCATTTCAACAAGCCGTTCGAGCACCATGTTTAACCGCACATATGTATAGTACCTACCATAGATTTTGTTTTTTTATGTCGCAAGTATGCTTACAGAGTCTAGTGGTGGTTGGCAGTATGTAATTTTTCCTTTGTCAGTTTAATATTAGTAAGCAAATTTAAAAAGTTAGAGTAGCGGACAATAATGTTTTTAGTTAGGGTTTTCATTTGTAGGGAGCCATAAACAGGAAACTTCTTGTCTTCATTTCGTGATATTAACGCATACATTTCAGAGCATGTTTGAGAAAAATAGTTTTAATTAGAAATTGACACTTTTTTTTAATAAAAACGGTGTGCAATAGTACATTGTTGTAAGGGCTAGAAAGTAGGCAATAGATGGACGAGTGGGTTCGAGATCCGAGCCGCAGGTGAGGACCTCGAAGGAGACGAGTCCATCTATTGCACTTTTGGCCGAGACATTACATAGTGCTTTTCACGCCTACTGCGAGGAAATTGCAAATAATTATAATTATATTTCGAAGCTTCATTCTTCAGATATAACACACATGTAGTCCTTTAATCTACCAGGCAACATTTCGCAAGTTTAAAGTACGCAGTAAAAACCATAGCTCAAACAGTTTTATCCCCACCTTTACCCCTACCCTACTTGGGGACCTCGGCTTGCCACCATTTCTCATTCTTTATTCTTGCGAGGCAACGAACGCACGAACTAATTCTATTAAAAAATAATTCAAAATATTTAATCATGCCTAAACGCAGTGCACAGGAAAAAATAGAGTATTATTCTGCTAATATACGGAAATTGCAACAAAAAACTATAAACGAGTTATGACAGTGCGGTGCTATCTGATTCATCAGGTTCCGAAGATAAATCAGGTAAGTGCAATTAGTTTCAATAAATAGTTCTACATTGTGGTGCCTCTAATAAATGCATTTAATACCGCACGGGCCGTGAGCCCACGCCTTGTAATTCTAAACCTGGGGGGCGACCGAGAGTCGTCACGAAGGTATCTCATGCTTGGGGGTTGTCCGTGAGTCAACACGATAGCAATTTCTAACAATATTAATCGCTAAGAAATGCATTTCATACCGCGCGGGCCGTGAGCCCACGCCTGGTAATTCTAAACCTGGGGGGCGACCGAGAGTCGTCACGAAGGTATCTCATGCTTGGGGGTTGTCCGTGAGTCAACACGATAGCAATTTCTAACAATATTAATCGCTAAGAAATGCATTTCATACCGCGCGGGCCGTGAGCCCACGCCTGGTAATTCTAAACCTGGGGGGCGACCGAGAGTCGTCACGAAGGTATCTCATGCTTGGGGGTTGACCGTGAGTCAACACGATAGCAATTTCTAACAATATTAATCGCAAGCCCATGCCTTGTAACTAAACCTGGGGGGCGACCGAGAGTCGTGACGAAAGTATCTCATGCTTGAAGGTTGACCGTGAGTCAACACGATAGCAATTTCTAACAATATTAATCGCTAACAAATGCATTTAATACCGCGCGGGCCGTGAGCCCACGTCTTGTAACTAAACCTGGGAGGCGACCGAGAGTCGTCACGAAGGTATCTCGTGCTTGGCGGTTGACCGTGAGTCAACACGATAGCAATTTCTACAACCATTAATCGAGATTAGTATATCCCGTGTTCGCGATGCGGGGCACTAGATACATATATGCATTAAAATTCCTGACGAGTGGTTTTACAATGCATTTCATATCTACCCTCAATTAGAAAAATCAAAATATTATATTTTAATTTATAAACCACGAACAAGTGTATGAGGCAGTGGAAACTTCACTCCCACGTTCAAATGAAGAAAATGCACCTCCCGTGGAGGCCTGTGATGACAAAACGACCCCTGTAAAAGATGTCGAGTTACTAACCGCTCTAGGGGACGCCACTGATGATGTTCCAAAATATGGGGAGAAAATTCATCCCAATTTAGCGCAAAGGTGGCTACCTATATTACACAAAGGTATTGATAAAAAGAGTAAAGATAAACTCTTATAAGAGTACCTGTAAATTGCAAATTATTATGGGCGCCGTCCTTAAACGCCGTAATTTCGGCGGCAGTTACAGACATCCAAAGAGGCCGTGACAAGAAAATCGAATCATCTCAACAGCAATTGGGAGTCGGTATAGGTACTAACGATAAAAATCCTATCTAATTGAAGTCGGATTTTAGATAAAACTAGTAATTCCTGGACTAGACGAAGTATTCCTTAAGTCATACAATACGTTGAGAGAGATGATACTCTCTTTGGAAGCAAACTCTCAGAGAAAATTAAAGCTTCCAAATCTACTGAAAAGTAGGCCGACAGCGTCGACCATCATACAGCCGCGAGCAGCCTACAACAAGCCACTTGCGACGCCGCGGCAGTAACGCAGGTACATGCCGGTCGCCTTAAAGCTTTTTATAAGTGTTGGCTTAATGTAACGAATAATCGTACTTTATTTATTAGGCTGTATACAGAATGCCTTTCCAATTCCTTTTTAGGACATGTTACGCAATCTGTCAAACCTGTAAATACTTTCACATGCCAAGAGCATGATGAAACGAGCTTAGCTGTACAGAACTTAATTAACCTAGGCATTCAGTGAAAGCATCACTGGATGCCAACAGACTAATGATCAGTTTCTATCAAAGATTTTCTGACTCCAAAATCGAATGGTGGCTATAGATTCATACTGAATCTGAAAGGGCTCAATAAATTTGTAACTAAGTCCCACTTTAAAATGGAAGACTAGAACTGCTTCTAAATTAATCCCTAAAAACGGGTTTATGGCTACCATTGACAAGATTCGAGCATAACAACGTTACTTACGAGTTTTGTTCCCGATTAGTCTATGGACTTTCCGTGGCGCCTAGAACCTTCACCAAAATTATGAAAGAAGTCGTAACTTACCTAAAAACAAGGCCTAACTTCTATTATATACCGGGGTGGCATTTTGTGTATTGGAAGGGACCTTAACGAATGTAAACATAATGGGAGGGAGACTCTCCGGTTTCTCGAGTGCCTACGATTTGTGGTAAACTATACCAAAAGCTCGATACAATCCCAAAATTACCAACAATGCTGTAAATTCTTAGGTTTTGTTTACAATTCAATTATCATGTCTATATCCCTTCTTATGCAGGGTATGCGCACTTTTTAAGAGTTCTTACCACTTCATGCCCGACAGCTAGATACAGCTGGTTGTACACGAAGTTGTTAGAAAGATATAAATTCCGAGCTATTCAGGAATACGATGTCTATGATCAAAAGTAAAACTTCCTCGCGAAATTTTACCTGACTTATTTTGGTGGACTAATAATATTATTTATAACGTCTTGTCATTTTGGAATCACGAAATTCGATGCAGAAATATCTATAGATCCGTCCCGATCAGGATGAGGTACAGTTTGTGACGGAGTGTGTGCAAACGGAGCATGGGAAGAGCAAGAATTAGCATTCCATATTAATTACTTAGAGCTTGCTCGCTCTTAGGATTAAAATGTTTTGCGCGAAATAAATCAAACTGTGCTCTGTTGTTCCGCATCGACAACACTACCGCGATAAGCTATATTAATCGAATGGGAGACATCCAGTTTCCCCACTTAAATAGCTTACCTAGATCTATTTGGCAGTGGTGTGAAGAACGAGACATATGGTTATTCGATTCGTACATTAACACTAAGAATAATGTAGAAGCAGACAGAGAATCCAGAAGGCTAAATCCTGATATTTAATGAAATTTGTGTGTTTACTTACTCTTTCAAAGGCTGCAATACGCCTTTGAAAGAGTAAGTAAACACTTTGGTGTGCCCGAAATTGACCTCTTTGCTTCTCGTACCTCTGCCAAATGTGAAATATATATTTCGTGGAAGCCAGACTCGGACGCTCTTACCGTCGTCGCATTCACTATTAGCTGGTATTTATAATAAATATTTTTAAGCGTTTCCACCACTCGCACTCGTACTAAAGTGTTTACATAAGATTATAAATGACAACGCCACAGGAATAGTAGTATTTCCCTAATGGCCATCCCAACCGTGGTTTCCGCTTTTGTTGAGATTAGTAAAAGTATCTAATCTCATGTTAGCGTCAATTTCAAACAACACTTTACAACAGTACAACGTGTGTTAAATACAAGTTGTGCTGGAAATTTAGCATAGATAATATAGATATTCAATTTCTATAAGGGCTTCATTTCTGCTGTTATTTTATTTCTAACGCACGAATTTAATAAAGGATCGTCGTATGGCTCATTAAATAATCATAGGTCAGCACCCTCGCTCCTACGGGGGAGTAGTATCAGCTCAGATGACCAAAGTAAAGGATTACCGAAAGGTGTTTACAAATTAAAGCCCGTAACTCCTAAATATAGCCATACCTGGGATCCTCAAGTGGTATTAAATCATATAACAACATGGTACCCTAATAGAGAAATTTCATTGGAAAAACTAACAAAGAATCTGGCGATTTTGTTAGCAATATGTCCTGCCCACAGGGTACAAACACTGTCACTTATTAAGTGGAATAATATTAAGTCATGCCCAAATTGTATTAAAGTAATTTTTGATGATATAGTTAAGACTTCAGGTGTAGGTCGTCTACAACCGATTTTGTGCCTTCCATATTTTGAAGATACCTAATAGAAATATTTGCCCGGTGACTGTTATAATGATGTTTTAGGACTGAAAAAGCTCACAACATATTTTGTTGACTTTCAAAAGTCCCCATAAAAATGCATCTGCTCAATCCATTAGCCGGGGTGCATTACGCGAGTGCTTGGCGAAAGCGGTAAAGACATGGCGGCGTTCAGCGCTCACAGCACGCGCCACGCCGCCACGTCAGCTGCACACCGGTCAGGCATTTCTTTAGATGCTATCCGGAAGGCAGCAGGCTGGTCGAGAACATCGAAAACTTTGGCTCGTTTCTACCATCGTCAATTAATCGACGAAGGTCATTGTGCCAGATCAATCTGCCTTTTGTATAGGTAGAATTATGTGAAGTTACAATTGTACTCTTTGATTAATAATTGGGAGTATCTAAGATTGTTGTCAAAACATAATTATTGCATTTCATGATTATGATGTTTTACAATTACAAAGGGCAGCAAAACTTTCAACTCTAAACATCTACATGTGTGTTATATCTGAAGAATGAAGCTTCGAAATATAATAGAAGATCAAACGAGCTTCGCAAGCGAAGTTCGATCGATATTATATGAGTAAGCTTCATTCGAAGATATAACTTCCCGCCCGCCCCTATACCCCTAGGAAAGTTTTGTCTCTAAAAAGAATGAGAAATGGTGGCAAGCCGAGGTCCCTAAGTAGGGTAGGGGTAAAGGTGGGGATAAAACTGTTTGAGCTATGGTTTTTACTGCGTACTTTAAACTTGCGAAATGTTGCCTGGTAGATTAAAGGACTACATGTGTGTTATATCTTCGAATGAAGCTTACTCATATAATATCGATCGAACTTCGCTTGCGAAGCTCTTTTGATCTTCTATTATAAGTCAAAATGAAGTACCTAATTAAAGATCACAATATGAAACAGTGTAGCGCTCGGGCACCCCACACGCGAGCGGGGCGGGGGCGGGGGCAACTGTGATTGTTCGAATCGCTGTCCAAACTGGCCTACAAAAACATTGTTGGACAGTTTGAACTCATAGATGGCCTGTTCGTGCGATATCCAACTAGCCCTGGCTTTGAAGCGTGAATTCTGACCATCTTTTGCCGCATTTCCGAGCAGTGGCGTGAAAAAGCTTGTTATGCGAAGCCTATAGTCGGTTTTTGTAAAATGATCGTGTGATATTTACCGTTTGCGCAGGAGTTCGGTGGACCGGAGCGCCGCGCTCCGAGCCGAGCTGGAGAGGGGTCGCCGTCAGTCGCTGGACGCGCTGTTCCACGACACCGGGGAAAAGGTCAAGGAGATGTTCCAAGGTCAGTCACCCCTGAGGATTATCTTCCTCGACCCAAGTGACGACTGGAGCCATAAATCCCGGCAAACGGGCATTTTCGCGAGCAGAGATGCATCTTAATAAATGAAAGGAAAAAAATTAAAAATGTAATGCTCCGAGCCGGATTCGAACCGGCGACCACAGGCATTCATGGCCTGTCGCTACTAACCAACTGAGCTGTTGGTTAGTAGCGACATGTTAAATTTCAATTTATGAACTAAAAACGGTAGAAATAACACTCCATTCACTCCCGCGCCGAACTCTCACAACAAGTCGATGAAATTGAAAACAACACTATTGTCCGCAATATTAATTTCATTTATTTGCACTCCTGCAGTATGGGTGTCAACCCCAGTTGACAGCAAAAATAGGGTAATTTTAAAAATACATATGTTTATGTCAGAGCCATCTACCGAAACATTATGTTTTTTTTTTCTTTGCATCTATACTAATCCCAATGCATAATGTGACCGCTATTACCAAGATGCAAGGTCTCGTTTTGACTTGAAAAAATATTGAACATGACCATTACTTCGATCAACTATAGTTGACACCCTTACTGCAGCAGTGTTGCCTTATTGGCAACTCTGGTTGACACCCGTAGGTAAAGGGTTAAATGTTGATTGTCCCCCCCCCCCCAGGGTTGTCGCTGTTCGGCGAGCGCGGCTCGAGCTCGGCCCCGCGCTCCCCGCGCCGCGCCTCCTCCCCCCGCGCGCGCCGCGACCCCGCCCCCGCCCCCGCCTCCGACCGCCACTCCGACACGGACAGCTTGCACAGGTAACCTCGCCTAACGTGACGTCACACACTCTTTGCGTTTTCTCTCTCCAACAAAAACGGTTGTAGCTTCGTAATTCTTTGACATATCTGAATGGGATTTTCGTCACTAGGCATTTTTTTTGCCTACTTTCTTTTAGAGTAATAACTTTCAAGTCTACACTTTTGTTCAACTAATTTTTTAAGTTTATTGGAACTCCGAAAATGTTCTTTTTAAAATTTTACACCTTAATAATCATTAGACAATCCGCGTGTGCAGGACCATAAAATGTAGAAACGGGACACTTCTGGTGCGCTCTCTATCGCACCAAGCATGGCGGGTAAGTGCAACAGTGCCATTCGCAACGAGTGGTGATAAAACACGACCGAAGGGAGTGTTTTAAATCGACACGAGTTGCGAATTACCTATTCGCACGTGTATCGTACAACGTTTTACAGAACATATGGCTCTTTAAAGTTTCGACATATGCACGGAGAGTTCTCTTTTCCGCACTAGTGCGGGAAAGTAGCACCATATGTACTGTAAAATTATTTTTTTGACAGAAGCTAATCTGTTTTTAACCCCCGACGCAAAGAGAGGGGTGTTATAAGCTTAAAGTGTCTGTGTATTTGTCTCTGGTATCGTAGCTCGCAAACGGATGGACCGATTTGAATGCGGTTTTTTTTGTGTCATAGTTATTATTATCCCGAGTGTTCTTAGCCATGTTTCATGAAAATCTGTCCAGCCGTTTTTAGAGATATTGGACTTTGAAATGAAAATGTCGGGGGTTTTCCAAAGTTGTAGTTATTTCTCTATTTCAGTGTGGAAATGCTAACCGACGAGCAAATAGCGTCCCTAATGCTAGACGCTCAGTTGGAAGCCGTCTGCGAACGACTGGCTGGCGTCGCACGACTGCCCCGCTCGCCACAATCTCCTGAAGCACGATATTGAACCCTACACAAATTAGAATAAGGTAAGAAATCCTGTGGGCACCCTGCGTAATATACGTCGCTTTGAAAAACGGAACTTTTCGGCATCTCAAGCGTGATATTGAACCGTATATGAATACAGTAAGGTATGAAATGCTCTGGACATCCTGTGGAATTTACGTCGTTATGAATGAAACCCCACACTTCTGCGGAAGCGTGATAATGAACTTTAAAGCTGTATGAATAAGGTCGTTAGGGTTTTCAGACTTTTCTTGTTGTTTGGGATTGGAACATTGCTTGATCATGTACCAAGAACGGTGATATTGAACTCTATGTGTATAAAAATAAGGTAGGAAATGCCTTAGTGATGACTGATGAGTCATTTTGGATGTGATTGAGTCGCTCTCTCCCGTCTGATATTAAATTCTGTTATTATATCAATAAGGTAGGAAATTATGTGAACAAGCTTGGTGATTTACGCCGCTTATAAAAGGAGTGATACCGCCCGTATCTTCTAATACTCGGTATTGAACTCTATGACTGTAGATATACGGTTGGAAAAGCAGTGAACAGCTTTAGAGTAATCCGTTGGGATTGGAACACTTGTTCTATTGAAGGGCGATATAGAACCCTATATCAATCAGTATAAGGTAGGATATGCAATAAAGAGCCCACACTTCACTATAGTCTGATATTGAATTTTGCAATGTATGACTCGCCAGGAACTACCAGTCGCATGAAGCGTGATATTGAACTTTACACTCATAGGATTAAGGTGGAAAATTCAATGGTTAACTTTGGATATATATTAATCCCTTTGAATGGACATGAATTTGGAAGAAAAGCAAATTTAAATTATAATTTGCATGTCTGCAAAAAAAGAATGTAATATTGAACACTATGGCGCTTTTAATAAGGTACACTCTGCAATGCAACGTGGAGGATGGCTTTATGCATAAAGTGCTACTAGCTATAACTGTTACTAGAGTCGAAACACTTGATAAAATATGGACATTTTCTGTTTTTGAAATGCAAACCGATATTGAACTCTACTGTCTTAGCCATAAAGAACTTATTTTAAAATGCTAAACAATGAAATGCTTTTGAACTTTATAGTCTTCACAACAAGGTTTAATTCAAAAGCAAAAACATCTTAGGTTACATTTTACGTTCAATTGAATCAAATGTCGATAATTCGATGTTTGTAATAATAATCATGAATACCTACTTTCGAATTAATTTCATTATTACAAAACAAGTTAGATAAGTAACTGCGACATTCTTGCCTAAAACAGTACGTTTACACGCGTAGTTAGATATCAAATGATCTGTACTCATATTTAATCAAAAAAATTGGTGCCACCCAATCATTCTGTTAAAAATAAAGTGGGCGTCAAAACGATGCCACAAGCACAGTTGAGTCACAAGTGGACACTTAGCTGACAAGCATTTGTTATGTCAAATACATAAAAACACATCTAACATTACATTTATAGTGGATATTTGCCCTTATACTCGTATTATCACGGTGTATATATTGCATATCTTGCCAAAATACAATCGTAACATAATAACGCTTTTAGAAAAGTACAATTAGAAAGCCGCTTATATTTATTTTTTATGTAATAATTGACATATCAATATGAATAACGAAGTTGTATCCGGAATAGTTAGGCAAGATCAGGCGCAGTCCAAATTATTATGTAAAAGTATGTAAATACGTTAATCAATAATTACTGTATTTTTATATGTATGTCATATGAACTATGAAGTATTTTCCTACATCTTCCACTTATTAGCGCGTTAATTAGTATTTCTAGAAAAGTGTGTAAATTAGTTACCATGTTAATTAAGTTAGCTTTCATTATTCCTTTTTTGTTACCAAATTTACGAAAAATAAAATGGGGTACAATCTTACACAAATCGACCTATACCCAAACTAAGCAATACTTTTAATATGGGTACAAGGCGACGATATATATATACTTATATAGATAAATAAATACTTATAGACATAGCGAACATCCATGACTCAGGAACATATTCATGCTCGTCCCACAAATAAGTGCCTTTAACGGGATTCGAACCCAGGACCTCCGGCTTCACAGGCAGGGTCACTACCAACTGGGCCAAAGCGGTGGTAAAATTTATCCCTCTAGAAATCGTGATTTGCCAAGTCAAAAATGAACTTTAATGGTAATTGACAAAAAATACTATACATAAAATAAACCTGCCACGATTGTATCGAGTTGATGCACTTTATTGCTATTTTTGGTAATTAAGGTCATCCCATGGACTTGCAAATTTTTCAAAAAGGACTAAAGAGAGCTAGTTTAACTGACGGTAACTGTGTAGAAAGTTTTCTAGAATAATCTAATGTCAAACAAAAAACACATTAGACGCCTATCTTACGCAAACCAATCCAGTTCCATAGTAAGCTTATATGGCTAATGTTATGGGTACTACGCCATATTTAATAGATATACATTAAATGCATAGAAACCATCCAAGACTTAAAAACAAATATTCATGATCATCACACAAATGGGATTTGAACCCGGAACCGTTAGCTTCGTAGGCAGGGACACTACCCACTAGGCTATTCCGATCGTCAAAGCATTCTTCCTTTGCTGGCAATCGTATATGTTCGAAAGAGACGAAATGCTATGTCGGACATACAAAAGCGATTAAAACACCCCACAAGGTCGACTAAAGTCGTACGTATTTTGGTTCTCATTTTGAAACGGCACACTGAAATAACAACTTTCTTAAACACAATGGACACAATGGAATGGATGGATGGATAATAGAAAAAAAGGATTAAGGCGGAATCAGACGGTTCACTCGGATGAATGTTCCCTCGAGTGATTGATTCTTTTTTCTTACACTGAATGTTCACACAACTCAGGTAAAATGACATATAAATGAATATTCACTATTCTTATTCGTCAATATGTCATCGAATGAAGTCGTGCGTCTTGGAATAAGCGTAATATGTGATCAAGATTTTGACAAAAAAAAAGGAAAATATCGTCGACGATGGTGGGTGCGACCATGGATTGCGAGAAGAAATGCGCCCTTATAGTTCTATCTTTATATTCGTCTAATTTATGGTTCCATAGGCACCTATAGTTCTTGAAATTCTCAAAAAATAGTAGCGTAGTTTTGTCATTCCATTTAAAAACCATTTTGAGGAGCGCTCCACGTGACATCCGTCCGCTACATAGGTCTCACACAAAATGGCCGACTCCGAGTGAACGTTCTTTCCGTGTTCAGACCGTTCATTTTTCGATCATTCGGAGTGCGAGTGAAAGATGCCGAATGAAAATATCCAACATTGTTGGATCGGTTCACTTCATGATCAGACGTGTCACTTCGGGTGAAAGGTGGGGAATGAAACATAAAAATGAACGGAAAATGAACCGTCTGATTCCGCCTTTAGAGACTTTGTATGCAAAACGTTCTACTCGCATTATTATTTTTTCTATTCTAATTTCTGGTGGTAACCGAGACTAGTTTCTGGCACCGTATGACGGACTATGTATACAAAGTGTCATGTTATTTTAGCATGTCGTTTTAACCTTTTAACCGCCAAAGACGGCCGCAAAATCATGCCATACCCTGACGCCAGAGTCATTAAACAAAAATAATAATACCAAACATTATAAAAGTGTTCTAGAAGTGGTATTTATTGGTTTCTGGACGGTCGTCATTTGACGTCGGTGGCGTCCGGCACGACGAGTCACTTCGTCAGCTGCCGGTCGATAGGTTAAAATGAGAACCAAGCTAAATTGTATGGAGAGTCTAACGTCATAACGACCATTAAAACACTCGGAATAATTCATACTTAACTGCTGGGGCATGTCTCGTCTTAGATTAAAAAGCAAGGATCCATTTCCTTTACGCTTTATTGTTATAATATACATTATAAATAAGTTTTAATTTATATGAATACAGAGTAATGTTTAGAATGTAAAGTATTATTTATTGGTAAGATATTGTAATGATTTGGTGGTTTTTAGAAACGCACATGACATGACATGACAGCATGTATTCTTGCCATCCTAAAGAATAGATAGTGGTCTGAACGTCATCGTCACCGACCACTATAGTGGTCAGTACTTACATTACACACGGTTTATCAATTTGCCAAGACGTTTAAACGTTCATATGACTGTATGAAGTTTAAAGGATACATTTAGGAACACGGCTTTAGATTAATAGGAATCAATTGAAATGCAATAAAATATTCTAAGTGTGTTGTAATTATGTCATAGTAATAAGATGACGCCTAACATGCTTGTCTGTAGGTAGGCAGCTTATGTAAGTAGTGACATTTTAAAATGATTTGTATCGCGTTTTGTTATAAGAAGATTGTTTATGTTTAAATCGATTGTGACATTACGCCAAGGGACAATCCAAACGCACAATATAACTATTCTAAAAATATGGGGTTCTTAAATGAGGAAAAATATTCGGGCGCGGCGTGATAATGGATTTTCATACGAAATTTGAGGCTACGCCAGCAAAGCTTCTTCTGTTTCAGTATCAATTCGTGGGACAAAGTCACGGCGTTTTTTACCCATAAAAAAAATGTTGACTTCATTTATTTCGCAGCATGTTTGAGAAAAAACACTGTATTACCTCGGCCTCGGCGTGAAAAGCCTCGCTACACTTGGCCGGCAATCCTTATTTTCCCGGCCTCTGCAGTAATGTATATCTTGTGTCTTGTGTGTATGTATATCTTCATGTGAAGTAAAAACTCCCCGTTCCGGTTTTATAAAGCTAGAAGTTACTATTTTCCAAATTTACCTAAAACCTGCTCTGTGTTGCCTATTTAGACATGTGAAATTGTAACTAGTAGCTTCGTGAAACAGGTTACTGATTGTCGGGAAGAGGTAGCTCTTTGGTAATAAGGTTGCCTGTTTAGTTCTACGTGTTTCTTTTGTAATATGTTAGCGAACGAAAAAATACATTGAAGTCCAAGTAGCGCCTCAAAATGTCCCCACAGAATGGGTGTCATTGCCATAATGCGGGGTTGGGGGCGGGGTGTCAAAACGATGCCCGGCAGTTTAGCTCCAAAATGCACATACCAGGTTTATGGCACGTGTTTGGCCTGAAATTTGTAAAGAGCTCGCATTCTACGGTTTTTACGGTCGCTGATTGTCTTCTTATTGACAACTTTACAACTGTAAGTAAAAATTTTGCGATATTTATGAGTTGAATAAAACATCTTTTTACGGCACACCTGGCCATAATGCGAGTTTTACTGCACGCTGCGCGAACGGGAAAACTCGCATTGGGGCCAGGTGAAGACGTAATATTTTGTACGCAACACGGGCGGTAATTCGTAAAGCCCCAGAGCGCATATTTATGGCCCTCACCTTCGGTTCGGGCCACAAACACCTGCGGTCTGGGGCTTTCACGAATTCACCGCCCTAGTTACGTAATGTACTAATGCAGTGATGTGTAACATAATGTAACATAACAAAAGTTAATTGGTATTTTAGGAATCTGGTATTCAAAATGGTAATTGGGCGTTCTTCTTTTTTACCCGACTGCCCGAAGGAGAGGAGGGTTATGTTTTTCGAGCGTATGTATGTATGTATGTGGCATATTCTTTGGCACGCCCTGCAGCCTAAACCGTTTGACGGATTTCGGCTGGGAGTGACATAGGCTATACAATTTTTAAAAAAGCACTTGAGTTTTTTTTAAAATCTTTTGAATTCACTTGTATTATTACCGACAATGAACCAACGTTGTCTAGTTTTTGAACTATCAATAATTGTGATTTTAGTATGCGATTAAAAACATGCATACGTTTCTTCATAACGACTAATTTATAACGGCGAATATATCAATATTTTGTATGTTGTTTTTCTTAATTATGTTACAAAGTGGACTTTTTCTGTGGGGACCACATTTTGGTTTACCTCTCTATCACGGCATTCTACGTAAAATAAATGTATAAAAAAATGCTGGTTAGAGAACGTGTAAGATAAAATAATATTTATCAATAAAATTATATGGACGTTTTCAAACATTATAAAACCGCATACATAAATACTCTAATGAGACACCATAATAAGACGAAGGACAGAGACCATTGTCGGTAGAAAAGAAGAACGAACCCTATGCTGAATAAGTAATAAAATACAGTATTATAATTTATTATGCAGGAATTAGATATTAATTTACAAGATCTCTTAGAAATTATTAGAGAGCTCACAAAATGTCACAAAATTATATTTATTTCGTGTAGATGTAACTTGCTTTCATATTTAAGTGTCGTAAAACAAAATAGTATTATTTTATAAGTACAAAAGTGTAGATGGCAATATTTAACACTTTCGCAACCAAGAACCCGCCTGGCGGGCGCCTACGCCGTAGTCGCTTTCCGCTACATACGAGGAAAACCACAGGATCGGCTACGAGCGTAGCGCGTAGCGAATCTTGGTTGCGAAAGTGTTAACTTAGTTGCCCTGAAAACTTGGACAGAAGTCATCGTAGTTACTTTGGAGTCAATTTGCAAACTTGCCCAATTTAATTTAAGTCGACGTTACACTGAATTTATTTGAATTAAGACAGATATGGTGCGTACTTATAGGCTAAGAGCTAGTCTAGTAAATATCTACTACTTAGATACCTTTTTTTTTATTAGGAGGGAAATCCGTTATGGATACCTCCGCACCACGGCGATAGCGCGGAGGTTATATCGGACTCGCAACGACTAAAAACCCCCCGATGGTCCTCCTCGACGCATTTCGCACGGTTCTGGGATCTCCTACAGTACGCACCAGTGCCGCCCTAGCGTCACGCCTCTGTGGGTCCTACCCTATATTTAGACGATCGCAGGCCCCAACTGCGACTGTGTGCTACCTCGAGGGTCCCTTTTAGTCGCCTTGTAGGACAGGCAGGGAATACCGTAGCCATATTCTACTGCCCGGGCTGCAGGGCGCACTACTTAGGTACGTAATAGCATTAATATAGTCCCTTTTTTGGAAAACAGTCGAAAATTGGCCTATGGGCTTGCTCATATATTATGTCATCGTTTTTTGTCGATTTTTGACCCCCCTATCATCATCCTGTTAATTCCTTGTGTGGACCCTCCGCGTCTAATAAAATCGGAGAGGTCCCCTCCCCCTATTATGATATGATGTAATATACGGGCAGCCCCTATTCAGGCTGCGTTTCTTTCGCGGCGCACTTACAAAACGCAGTCTGCATAGGTCCTTAAGAGCATCATTCTTAGTCATCCAAATTATGATACATGTTTGACCGGTAGTTAGTTCTCCCATATCGGTGGCAAACACGCGTACGGTCCGCCTGAGGGCAAGCAATTACGGTAGCCTATGGGATGCCTATAGCAACAGAAACATGTCATGTTATTCCATTATACCGTTTTATAATTGAGATCCGCGAGAGAGGGAGAGAGAGAGAGAGAGAGAGAGAGAGAGAGAGAGAGAGAGAGAGAGAGAGAGAGAGAGAGAGAGAGAGAGAGAGAGAGAGAGAGAGAGAGAGAGAGAGAGAGAGATAGAGAGGGAGAGAGGGAGAGAGAGAGAGAGAGAGAGTTGTCTTAAGGCGCTACTCTTAACCCATTCGTTCTAGCATGATGCATTGTAAACTCCCTAATTACCTACTTTCTGCATTTATATCACATATAACAATTTTGTGACTAGCTCTTAGACTATCAGGTTGAATGTGTGATAATTGTTATTCATAGTAAAACTTGTATTACATGTATGATGTATAATCATTCCGTTTACGTGAATATAATAAGTAGGTAATTTTGTATGCAACATTGATTATGAAGTATTTTTTATATAGCTAATTTATTTTTTAATTTTATATTACAATTCTATTACAGTTCAACAAGTATTATTAAAATGTGACCCCTTTTATTTTCTTAGAGTAATATGGAATAATAATATTTTAAGATATAATATATAGTTAAAGTAGTTAAATAATACAATTGCAATTATAGCATAATAATATTGAAGCAAGGGGCCCGTTTGAGGAAAATCTCTTATGTTGCACAAAAATTCGTGGGTTGCATTTGTTTTGTTTCGTTCAATTTCAAAACAAAATAAACTCTATTTCCTATTAAAGTTGATTGAAATTCCATAAACAATTTTTCTTGTATGGCTATATGATAATACATTGCGTATTATTATTTTCCGGAAAGAATTGAACGGGCCAATTGCATAAAGAGTTGTTTGTAACTTGCAGAAGTGATATCGTTGACGTACCCGTTTCATTAAACTTTATACTAAATGCCATATAACTTTACATATAGGTACACGATGACAGCGCAACTGTCAAAGCAAATTTTAATTTTCCAACCGATTTCAGAAATGATTACCTTAGAGCCGGTCGCACGAGCGTTTTTTCAACGGGCGTTAGAAAAACGTTTGTAACAATGAGACAAATTGATAGCGATGTATTTATTCACACGAAGGCGGTTTTAAATCGCGGTGCTTTTTATCGAGCACTGTTTAATTTTCGACGCTGGACGTTGGACGTTAAATCGAATTGAGCGTACGGAACTCCATCGGGTTATATTAAAACGCGACGCTTTTTAACTCTCGTGCGTACTCGCACTTAGGGTACTCTGCATACTTCCGAGTTTTTGTCCCAACCGAAAGCATATAGGTAATGTTGTGTACATTCAATTTCAAATTTACTCGCCAACTGACGGAACAGTTTGTTGGCGAGACATTTAATAAGTGGATTTATTAGTAGTATTTTAAACATGTCTCACGAATGTTCCCCTAATCTTAAGCATTCAGCAGTTCGCTTGTCTCTGATCGGACAACTGGAAATCGGTTGGCCCTGTACTTACCACGGGCGGTAGTAACGAAAGCCTCAGATCGCAAATTTATCGTCCTCGGGAGTTAAATCTAATAGGTTTCTATGTTTTACCGCCCTGGGTGAGTAGGTATTCCCTAACCCGCATTATTAAGATAGCTTTAACGGTACATTATTTTGCTGTTGTGATATTACAATGTACAAACGTTAGTTACTGTAGATACTTGGGTAGATAAGATATATAATGTTAACTTATGTATGTTGATAACTCGCCTTCAAATGAATACAAGTATGTATGTAGTTAAATTGTCTTTTATTTTCGTTTCACATATCACATTCCTTTTAGGGTTCCATGAATCCCGAGTCACAAACACATATCAACATGTAACAGAGACAATAAATGATATAGTTAAAGCAATGACGTTGACGGGCAGTTCCAGTGTCCGAGGGCAACCGGATGGCTCGCGGTATTTGAGCTCCCGAAGTGTTGTGGAACCACCGAATGAAACAGCATTTTTTATTATATAAACAGCCTACACTTATTTATTATATGTTCCGTTCGATGTCCGGGATCCCTTCTTGAGAGGGCGTCAGTGCCTACGACCGGAAGTAGCCGTTTGCGTCAAATGAGACGCTCCACTCCATCGCTGTGACGTCACATCCGCCCCTGCTACCTGCGAACCCCAGAACCACCGCCCGCGCTCGCCGCCATGTTGGCTTTCTCATTGTTGCGTCGTCTGCCGTAGAGATCGGACGTTCCGTAGCTATTTTATAAATTGTGTAACGAGGAATTCTAAGCCTCGATTCTTTATATCCAGATAACTTTAAACTCGAGGGAGTCCTGAATAACTAAGAAAAGGGAATCGCGAGTGATAACTTTTATTATCGGACTACCCTTTTTTGTAAATTTTTTATTTTTTACTTCGTTGTTCGCGAGTGTTGTGGTTCGCATTATGAACAACGGAGGAGGAGGAACGCGCTTCGTGATCATCTTCCTGCAGCCGACGGGCGCCGCGCGGGGTGGGGGGGGGGGGGGGGGGGGGGAGACAGCCCGCGCCCGCGCAGGCAGGCCCGGCGCCCCGCGGCCGCGAGTCGAGCCTGCGTGGGCTCGCGCGGGACTCAGCCACATTGTCGGCCCGGAATGGAGGTTTGAATATCTTTCGAACCGTTCGGTGAGTCAGTTACATAACAATATCCTAAGTGCCCCGCGTGCCGCCACGCCGGCGCCGGCCGCTGCGGTGGAGCAATCGTTATGATGTAAATTCGCCTCAATGGCGCCCCCCCCGTAGCTGGTGTCGTCCGCCTCAATGGCGCCACCCCTCGTCTGGTGCCGTCCTCCACTGTGGAGCCACCTCCTACCATGGGCCGTCCGCCACGACGGCGACGCCGATCGCGATGGCGCTGCCCGCCGCTGGCTCTGTCAGCCACGGCGGAGCTGGGTCCAGGTGTACCAAAGGGTCCGCGGTAAGGGAGGCGCGGGACTTTTGGGAAAAATTTGATGTGGGTAGTGTTATTATGGTCATGATTTTTACATAAAGAATACTTCATAATAAGCATCTCTTACTTGAAAACTTTTAAGTTTAATTTAAAGTTTTTCCGCCGTTTTACAAAAACAAGAGCCACAGAAGTCTTCTAACCTATCCGCCATCCGACTCGGTTCTACCTATCCGCCATCCGAGTCGGTTTTTGATACCGAAAGTCCCAGAACCGTTTAAACATGTTTAAATGACTTGCCTATGACCTTCTAAGTCCTGCGTACCCTTTACTACACCCCAACCCGGACCTGTCCGCCTCGTTGGTGCTGGTCGCCTCGTTGGTGCCGGCCGCCTCGGTGATGTTGCCCGCCATGCTGGGACTTTCCGCCACGCTGGTAAGGGTCGCCTCGTTGGTGCTGGCCGCCTCGGTGGCGTCGCCCGCCATGCTGGGACTTTCCACCTCGCTGGTGCTGGTCGCCTCGTTGGTGCTGGCCGCCTTGGTGGCGTCGCCCGCCATGCTGAGACTTTCCACCTCGCTGGTGCTGGTCGCCTCGTTGGTGCTGGCCGCCTTGGTGGCGTCGCCCGCCATGCTGGGACTGCCCATCTCGCTGGTGCGGTCCACTAGAGCGGCGCTGTCAGCCACGCCGGCGTTGATCGCCAGGGTGACGCTCTCCGCCACGGTGACGTTGCCCGCCATGCTGACGCTGTAGGCCTGGCGCTGGCAACCACGGCGACGTTGCCCCACATGCTGGCGCTGTCTGCCATGCTGGCGCTGTCCGCCATGGCGGTGCTATCCACCCACGCTGGTACTATCTGCCACGCTGGTGCTGTCCGCCACGCTGGCGCTGTCCGCTATGCTGGAGCTGGAAGCCATGCTGGCGCTATCCGCCAAGCAGGTGCTGGCTGCCATGCTGGCGCCGGCCGTCATGCTGGCGCTTTCCGCCATGCTGGCGCTGGCCGCTATGCTGGCGCTGTCCACCATGCTGGTGCTGTCTGCCACGCTGGCGCTGTCCATCATGCCGGCGCTGTCTGCCATGGCGGTGCTATTCGCCCACGCTGGTACTATCCGCCACGCTGACGCTGTCTGCCACGCTGGCGCTGTCCACCATGCCGGCGCTGTCTGCCATGGCGGTGCTATTCGCCCACGCTGGTACTATCCGCCACGCTGACGCTGTCTGCCACGCTGGCACTGTGCGCCACACTGGCGCTGTCCGCCACGCTGGCGCTGTCCGCCACGCTGGCGCTGTCTGCCACGCTGGCACTGTCCGCCACATTGGCGCTGTGCACCTCGCTGGCGCTGTCCACCACTCTGGTGCTATCTGTCACGGCGGTGCTGTGCGCTATGTCCGCGCTGTCCGCTACTCAGGCGCTGCCCGCCATGGCAGTCCTGTTCGCCATGATGGTAACGCCCGCCATCCGGAGTGGAAGACGGCCACGCTACAGCGGTACGGTAGAACTACTTACGTCTCCGGGCTTCACAGAGGTAATAATCGACGAGCAGCTACGCTTACCCGGCGTTCTGGCGCGAGCGAGCGACACAGCAGTCGCAGAGTGCCGCGGTGCAACCTAACGTTTAGAATGAAGCCCGAAGTCCTCAATAATACCCGATTGGTCCAGTACGCCGCATGCTGGGACCCCCTGCGCTCCCTGACCTGTTTGAATCAATCAAATCACACGGTTCGTTTTGTACGTTCGTCGCGTCACGGCACAACGTACCTTGCAGTCGGGTCACGCGAAACGATCACGGTCGTTAAAAAGTAAGTGGTAGGGGGTATCGGATGGGTCTCCGACCTATGAATATATATTTCTCAACCCCGTCAAACTGCCCTTGTGCCTGCGGAGAATGAGGGCATCGACAAGGTGGGCAAACGGATTTCAGATCGTCTCTTAGCTCGCTTTCGCTCTCCCACTCAGGTTCTGCTCTATAAGGACAAACCTTTCGCAGAGGTCTAATAAACAAAATTGGGATAAAACAACTTGCCGCTCCTAAGCGAGCCCGAGATTCCGCTCTTAAGGCGAACTCTTGAATCGGGTAAATGCCACTATTGAAACTGACTTCCGTGAATTCTAAGCGAACTGTCTTACCGAAACAGTTGCATATACTTGGAAACTTCGAATATCATCTTGGATTACGTTTCCTATTGTTCAAAAACCCCTTTTATACTGTACTGTCTATCGACTTCTCCAATGCACAAGCTTTTACACTACCATATCCGTGTCCTCTGCCGATACAATCTCGACACAGAAAATCCTCTTCAAATAAGAGTTTCAAAGCTAACGTACTTCTACTAACTAGCCTAAAACTTGTAGTTATTAATTATTCGTGGCTCTTTCAAAAGAAATTAACACTATTTACATTTCTTGTTGGAATCCCAGGACTTTCTGTTAATTGTCTATATGGACGACATCCTTATTGCAAACCAATTGAAGTGATCTCTAATGAAACAAAGAAATCATTCGTAGAAGTTCATGTATTTGCCGTAGACATTGCAAAAAATTAAGGCCCATAAGTCCATAAAGTCCAACTTCTTGATAGGACTCATAATCTGTATAAACGCCTCCCGTTATATAATTTTATGTAATAAAAACGTTGTATACGTAAGCCCTTACCACTTGTCATGGAGGTCGAGTTCCTGGTGCCGAGGGAAAAGGTAAACTCTACGGCGCGATTTTATATGCCTGTGTCGCCTTGAACAGTCTCATACTGGATGGCATCGTCTCAACTTTGCAAACTTTGCGCCGTGGGTCGTCTCTCTGACTACACCTGCGAGACTACGAAGAGCACTATGCACTCTCTCTCGTCTCCTGTCTGCTGTATAAGAGACTCTACCATAGTAGACCGGCATAACGAACCCGCATTTAACCGTAAGTAAGAAAGTCTTAACTTTATTGTAACGAATGTTGTGCTACAAATGGACGGAGGTAGCAGCATGTACGCCTATTCCTGCTGCAAACTGCTGGCCGGAAAGAACCGTCTACGGGAAACACTGGTCCCATATTACCTGCATGGTCGGTAACGCCCAGAAGCCAACGGGGAAGAAATCTTCGTCCGCTGATTATCGATATATACGGTGTATACGGTATCCCGGCCATCGACTTTAAAGTTCACCTCGGACGGCACCCACTTTTGTGGCGATACATCTCGATCGACTCGCAAGTCTCGAGCGCCTACTGTCACGACGTGTTCAACAGCTTTTGGAGTTAAGACATGACCTAAGCCACCTTCCAAGCTTGTGCCTCGCGCTCCACATCACCTCTGCACCATGTTGGGTCTGTTTAACATTATGGCTTCCAAGTGGCGCAGTCTCTTCTACTGGCCAGACCTGAAGAGGCAAGTCGTAGCCGATGAAGGTTCACAATGTGCGGGAGTTCCTAGGTGACACGTCCGCCAGTCGGAGCGGAATATACTCCTCCGGGCGTCACGCTGCGCTGGCGCTCGCCTATTATCGGTGCATATACGCCTGCAGCCTGCATGGATCCAATTGCCACTGTGTCACTCCAGGTACATGATTAACAGCCAGGTGGGATGGGAGGAGTCCCATGCGCACTTATTTCTGTCAAATATGTTCGCGTACTGCATTCAGTACTAATTATTATTCTTGTTCATAAATCTGCAATGACCATTATTGTGTGAGCTACTGTTGATCACTAGGATATCTTCGAACGCCTCGTTCAAGAATACCTTCAAATCAATGTTCCTGGAAGACCGCTCCCTTCCAAAACATTGATTAGGTTAGAATGTGTTAACTTTAGGTAATTAAAGACCTAAACTCAACAATTTACTTCAATAACTTACATGACTGAAAAGAAAAATTAACGACATTCTAGCACCTTTTTGCCTACGCTTTTATTAGGCAACTTGAATCTTCTTTTTGACGTTTATATCGAATCTATTTAACCTATAATTATTAGTGCCCGTTAGAATCTAACTCCACTAAAGCAATCTAGTTTCCTTCTTTAGGGAAATTCCAATTTCTACTGGCGCGTGTGCGCCCGCTTACTCGCCACCAGGAGATAACAAACAGATCTCAAGAAGGGATCCCGGACATCGAACGGAACATATAATATAAAATTTTACCTTCCAATAAAATTATTATTATATTTCCTGAAGATGTCCGGGATCCCAGTAATGGCTTCCTGGGGGCTACCAACGGCATTTCCTCCGCAACAATGAGAAAGCCAACATGGCGGCGAGCGCGGGCGGTGGTTCTGGGGTTCGCAGGTAGCAGGGGCGGATGTGACGTCACAGCGATGGAGTGGAGCTCATTTGACGCAAACGGCTACTTCCGGTCGTAGGCACTGACGCCCCCTCAAGAAGGGATCCCGGACATCTTCAGGAAATATAATAATAATTTTATTGGAAGGTAAAATTTTATAATATTTGTTTTTTTAAGCAGTAACGCTGCTAAACGATACGCTGTATTCCGATAGCTCAGTTGGTTAGTAGCGACGGGCCATGAATGCCTGTGGTCGCCGGTTCGAATCCGGCTCGGAGCATTAAATTTTTAAATTTTTCCTTTCATTTAAAAATTTATAGCCTACACTTAGTTTAATGGTGATGTTCTCCATCGCGCTATTGAAGTTTTTAATACATGTTGTATATTGTATTTATTTATTAAAATCTATTACACAGTATAACAGTATTAACTAAGGCACTGTGAAATTCAAATTAACTTAAGGCATAGGTATACATGATCTAACAATTAATAAAACTACTGATTTCACATTAATAAAACTTACAGAAACAGAAGAAAGACGCACATCCATTCTCTCACAAAACCTCAAACATTCATCTCGCAACACACCCCATCTGCTTGCAAACACATCACACGCAGGAGCTGATGCGAGGAGAAAATTCAGTGACTGCATTGCACGAAGCAAAGGCGATTCCTTTCGAAACACTGTTCGTGACGTCGGGACCGCCAATAGATGGCGTTCACGAGGCCGGAAGTCGATTTTGGTCAGGGATTGTATATGTATAAATACCATTTCCTTCACCTACACATTTATAATACATGTGATTGATTACATGACGCCATTTGACGCTCCGTCTACGCTGATATTTGCAGAGACGCTTCCCATCGTCCCAAAAAATTCTCTACGAATGTACTGTATATGTTTAAGTATGAGGTAATATTCTCTCCGCAAGCTTTATATGATCTAGGGTAACACAACGATAGCGCGATTCAGGTCTCTGAATATAGAATTATATAGAAGAATAATACAGTAGTTAAACAGAGGCCGTTTAGGATTTTTCATTCGTTACCTACTTTAGCGCGATGCGCAGGGCTGTCACGTTTGTGACTTGGCATACCTATAATACTAATTTTGCTTTTAAGTATGCAAAGTATTTCTGTTGCAGTTTCATAGACAATATTGTATACACAAAGTAATAATACTATAGATACCTAAGTATGTGTTTTTAGTTTCCCACTTCATCGAATATTTTAAAACCACTATACTATACCTAAAATATTTCATATTAAGTATAATAGTTGCTCAAATGCACTACGTTGGTAGGTGTAGTTAAAAGCCTATTCGGCTCCTTTTGATATCGTGGCACTGGCAGCTCGCCGTCTTCATACCTACGAGGCGGTTTCCTTTCACGTAGCGAGTAAGAGCAAGCAGACACTGCAACGGCGCGGCCTCGATTGAAGCATTCTCCATCATTCCCGAAGGCTATGTGTGAGTGCGTACCGAACACGCGCGCATGTGTGCAGCCGTGCGATGTAACTTTGTTCGAAGTTTATCTACTGTTCCTTTATAGAGCAGAGTACCAAGCATCTGTCTCTTTCTAAGGCTCTTCTGAGACAATGGGCAATCATGGCCGCAGACTCAGAGCATGATGTATTTTATGCGGTTGAGTACCCATACTTAGTTGCGTCCTGTACGATGGGCTATGAGGCCCCGTGTAGAGAGAGACGAGTGCTTCATAGTGAGTAATCCACGTGACTATCAGTACTATCACGCATCTGTATCTATCAGTGTGATTTAGGCTTGTGTAGTACATGTACTAAGAACTAAAAAGACCTAATTCCCGACACTGTACTAGACCGAACTATTCCGCAACGGTTCTGCTCTTTAGTACGTTTAGTTCACCCGGAGCGAGAACCAGAGAGAGAGATAGAGAAGAGCGAGCAGTGATACTGACAGCAAAACGATGCGATCCGAATGAATGACCGAGCGACCGAACGTATCCGAATGGCTCTCGGCGTACGCGAGCGACAAGGAACGAAAACTGTGTGAATAGAATTAGTGTACTAGTGAACTAAAATACCGAACTAGTACATTTGAGCGATTGTACTAGTTTGGAGCGATCCGCGCAGTGACCGAGCGCGCACAAGCCTAGTGTGATTGCATTATGCATAGTGTATTGACGCTTCGTCTTCGCTGGTATTTGCGGAGACGCGTCACAAAAAAATAGTAAGTTAAAAATGATATTCACTCCGCAAGCTTTATATTATCTAGGTTAACACAGCAATAGCGCGATTCAGCTCTCTGAATAGCGACATCTAGCGGCAAATGTTGTTAATATATAGTCTTGCATGTTTTAGTGTGAATGTAGCTCGACAGATAGAGATATTTCTAAAATTTTAATTAGTTAGTATTATCATGTATTATTCTTTAAGTGGCTCCCAATGACCTTCGATCTGGATCCCTTTGTTTTCTAATGTTTTTTGTAGCTTATTTTATTAACAACAACGGCTATAAGCAGTATAGTATCCCATATTGACTTCAAAGTTCATTGTTTTCGAGGTATTTGGCATCAAAGTTGAACAATTTTAGGCCAATAAACTGGTTTTCTGGCCATAACTTTTGTGTTAATTCGTTTAAAATGAAAACCCTAGACACGTTTTTAGAGACGTCATAGACGAACCCAAATATGTAGATACGTTAGATCTTTCACTTCAATAGAGATACGAAATAAGTGTTTTTTTAAGCAATGTTTATAAAAATCATACAAAATCAAGTATTCATTTGTTTCAAAATCCGGTAGACCAAAATGGAGATAAAAGATAGAAGAACCGATAGCCGTTTGATTTATACTTCTTTCTGTAGTGCAAAAGTAGGAGATACGATTCAAAACTTGTCAAAAATCGATGGAAACGTCGGGTAGCCCCTTAATGGAATACAAGAGTAACCTGGTCTTACCCCAGAAAAGGGTCTATTTTTCACTCTGGCAAGACTTGGAAGTCAGATGACAGTCGCTTTCGTAAAACTAGTGCCTTCGCCAAATTTTGGGATGAGGTGCCAAAGCGGGACCCCGGGCTCCTTTAGTTAGGGTACAGTCGACTACGAAGAGAACGTTACGGCCAAAGTTACAAAAATATGTATACACGACCTTAATGTTAAAGCGATAAAGCCGTGTATACTTACATATTTTTGTAACTGGCCTTTAGATTTCTTTGAAAACGTAATACAAATAAGAGTAAAAACAAACCACAGTTAAGAATAATAATTTATTTTCACCATTACATTACAATACAACAAAAAACAATGCGAACGGGGACGGAAAATCTAATTCATAACAAAAATAATATTACAAATAAAATTAACGCTCTCAATACATATATTTTATCCACAAAATCATTTATAAAAATACTTTTTTGGTTACAATTTGGCAACTCGAGTTCGGACTATAGTACACTCAGCCGCGACTATGCCCTATAAATGAAACATCGGGGTGACTGTACCTCCGCGGTCAAATCACAGAAAGGGTAGTCAACGGAAACTCGACTTCTTACAAAACCCAGAATTTATTGAAGAATTATCGAGAGACAAATGCTAGGGAGCTCAGCACGGCTATCACAAGGCAAGTGTTTTAGCTAACACTTATAAGTTTGAAAGAGACGGATAGTCTATAGCTCGCAGGCTGTAGTAGTAGCTGCTGTATGAGACCTCACTTTCGCTGGCTTACCGGACCTCATAAACGCCGTATAAGTTTTTTTTTTTATGTGATAGGAAGCAAACGAGCAGACGGATCACCTGATGGTAAGCGATTACCGCCGCCCATGGACACCTGCAACACCAGAGGTGTTGTGAGTGCGTTGCCAGCCTTTAAGATGGGAGTACGCTCTTTTCTTGAAGGTTTGAAGGTCGTATCGGTCCGGAAATACCGCAGGCGACAATCCATTCCACAGATTAGCTGTGCGAGGCAGGAAGTTTCTGGAGAAGCGCACAGTTGAGGACTGCCAACCATCTAAGTGGTGAGGATGGTAATGTTGTCGCGTTGGACGATGGCGAAAAGAAGCGGTAGGGATTCATCCGAACAATTCCTCGGAGCACACCCGTTATACATGCATTTGTTTTACTGAGGCGCCAGTTTCGGCGCTTATTGTGGTATTACTGATTACTTTAATGAAAAGTCCCCACCTAGTTTCACTTTAACGTTGTTAGGTACAGTCGTCAGATATATCGGAGCGGCCAAAGTGCTCACAAATATCTGAACATGTCTCTATTGTCGAGGCATTAGAGACGTATTCACCTTGGCCGCTACGATATATCTGATGGAGACTGTACCTTTTTTTGTATGAAGTCGAACGTCTGAGTATTAGGGTAGGTGGTATACACAGAAAAACTCTAGTTGAATTGCAGTTGGCGTACAGTTGGGCTATAGTTTTAATGTCCGATTGTATATAAGTATACCCTAATTTACTCCGTGGTCGAAATTTTGAGAATAAATAGTCTTAACGTTAATAATTGTTTTACTCATTGGTGTTTGACATATCTAAATATTAACTTACGCTAACTATTAAAAACATTTCAACGAGTTATATATTTTGTCCATTAGTTTAAAAGTTGAAGAAGACTTTTGAGACAGCCTGACACGATTGGGCCAATCAACTATTTTGTAGCTCGTTGCCATGGTACTTCTCCTGGGTCACTATTTAAAACTATGATTTTATTGGGTTTAAATACACTAAAAGTCTTTTTCCAACAAACTCTGTCACTGTTGTCTCTTGGCTTGGCGGGACAAAAAACAAGAAAAAGTTGATTGACCCACTTGAGGAATTGACAGAAAATACTTTTTCACACCTTTCATTCGGAAAAGTAAGTTTTGCTCCACGACGAGAGGGACCAAAACGCTACTTTTCTGTTCAAGCTACTTTTTTAATTTATACATTGGCATTGGAACATTTGTACGCAATGTGCCAATTGAACACAGATGTTAATAAAATAATCGATTGTAATTTCATCGTAGTCGATTCAAAACGAACATATTTCAAGTTTTAACTATAACAATGTTGTATAAAAATTTATAATAATTTCGTAATATTTAAAAATTAGTAATAAAAATTAAGATAATTTAGATATATTTTAACAATAGCTTTTTTTAAATTTCCTCATAGTCGGTGTGAAAAATAGTATGTGTCACTCGGTAGCAAAATTATTTTCGTCTCGGGCGTAAACACTTGTATCCCTCACTACGCTCAGGATTCAACACACCGCCCTCGCCGTAAATATACTATTTTGCTCCCTTGTGACACAAATAACTATTACAGTAAAATATATCATACTTTAAATTTATTTTAATATAGAGACGAGCAATCCCTTTATTTATCATTTGTCTTAGGTTAGGTTTTTTAGAAAATCATGGTGAAAATCGAATATAGATAAATAATAAACTCAATATATACATTATTATAAAATATAACACCTAACCTAGAGCGTCGCCACCGGTTTCGGGTGACAGGGAAAAACCTCCGGACTATTGGCGCAGTGTACAGAAGGACCTTCTGTATCTGAGCCTTGAACCAGCCATCGCGTCTCTTACGTTATTGGTACAGACTTCTCATAGCAATTTAACTATCGTGAAAAAAAAATGTAACACGTTTACTGTCCCCATACAAAATGATCTGACTGTCACACGTAAAGCTGGGTCATTCGAAGCTGTCAATCCGTTGTTGAAGCACGGACTTCTGGAAAGCAGGTGAATGACCCCTCATTGGGGGCACTCGGACAGGAACGTGACACCCACGGAACCATAAAAACCGCAACAACACTCAATTTATATTACTTTTTGCTTAACCTTTCGTATGCCGTGTTCCGGATCCGTCCAGAACGGTTCGAACTTACGACTTTAACTTCAAGGTCATGATTTGAATGGTTTTTTTACATCGGAATACGAAAGGTTAATGTAGTTAATGAAAAATATCTTCCAACATATTATCAATCAATTTATCTATCGTATCAGGCTATTTATTAGGAATAGAAACATCGACTAGCAGAAACTTAGTACATAATATTAAAACTGTAATGAATACATTATTTATTTCAAGTCAACTCACACCATTACAAGATTTAGGTAACGAAAACCAGTCTAACCTAGACATACCATAACGCTAATCTAAAAACCTGAGAACTTTCAAAAGAGCTTATTTCTAATTTGTTTGTTATTCGAAACATTTTAAGATCGAAATTTAAAATTACGAACGAATGAAATACGCCCTTTTAAAACAATCCTCTTTCGTTACATCAGGTATAGGAATGCACCAAAAATCACGGATACAAAAAATCTACACTAACAACATCTAGTTATATGTAAATTAGCTACTTTGAGCATAAAATTCCTATAATTGTCTACTGTTTATATTGTCTTCCTTGCTTGTCTTATTTGATAATAATCTAACCACAAATTTCCTTTTTTTGGCATAAGTAGCTCGTGTAGTCACAGGCGAACTGCATAGATAATTCGTCTCTTTCTAATTAGAACGAAATTTTGGTTTTAGGAGTTCATCGTAATATAATTTTGAGGTTAGAATTTTTAATCAAAAGGACAAGTAAGAAAAAGCTTTGCTTATTAAATAACCTCGTCGCCTCTCTTGCATTCATATAATTAACTTATAATTGCAATGTTAACTAGTGTTGGCATAATACTAAAAACCGCCAGTAAATACTGGTTCTACAAAAGGAATCGATAGTAAATATTTTATCAACGCTATATCGAGTGTGAAGTTACGTAAACGTCGATATAAAGTCGACAAAATAATTAAAATGTAGTACCACTTTAGTTTACAAATAATTAACTAGATGGCGCTAGTGGTCCTGTAAAAGTACGGAATTATGAAAACTTTGGACACATATCGAGTAGAAACTTGTACTTGAATTATTCCAATATTATCATAATAATATAAGCCTGTATTTAAATAAAGGCTTATATTATTTCAAATATAGTTTGCAACAATAACCAAGTTTCAGTGAAGTATTTCTAGATATCTGTAACGCCATCTATTATTTCAGATGAAAACTCTCGTATATAAAATTGACTAACTTATGTTATTTAATTCCCTTGAAAATGTACTAAATTAACACCAACAACTTTAATTTCTAAAATACTACGGAATTCATGCGATCAACATAAGCATATATATACATACATTTATTGAATTCTACAAATAACAACATTATCTTACAAGAAGCTCATTATATTCTTACTAGCTATGGTTACAATATGGTTAAGGGTCGCCAGAGCGCACGATTCCATACAAACGAAGTTTGGTTATCATTTTAATACATGACATGAAACTAAGTATGTATAAAAAAAGTAATTAGAGCCTTTGTATGAAAAACGGTCTTATTTTACCGTGCTGTGGATTCTTTTAAGGGGCACAGTAAAACCAAAGTAATAAAGCACGCGAATTAAGCAATATTAGCCTATCGGTCAACTACTTAAGCGCTTTGACGCGCGCTTTATTAATTGTGTTCTCCTGCATTAATCTCCGACTGGCGTGGAAGCCAAATTATATGGAACGTTAAATACAATTTTCGAAACTTTGTCGACATCAGACTAAAATTAAGACTAAAACTAGGAAACATGAGGTAGATTTATAAAAACTTGACACTTCAAAATTATGTATGTAGTTATAATAATGTCAAGTAAAGCTCATAATTACGAGTTTGTTTTACGAAGGCTAATATAAAAACGTTCATTTTATATATTACTTTATCGTCCAAATATACAATTTGTCGCACAACAACCTCAGTTTTATGAGCTATTTGCATTTGTACCGGCATGAATATTCCCATCTGTTACCACTGGAAAAATAACATTCCCGTTTGTCCCCAGTGGTCCAGATCCTGATTTCATACTGTGTAATCCCAGCCTAAAAAGCGACTACATTTTGACACACAATTATCTTCAGTCGATCATAATTCTTGTTAATGGTACACAAAATTTTGCCGAAACCTGAAATTGTTGGCATCAGTCAAACAAGTAGTATGAGGCCGCCATAATCCGTAATAAAACATCCGTGTGTGAGACCACGTTACATTATGCTTCATTGTGATTGTGATAACAATTGTAATACTGGTAAAAAGATGAATATCGCGTACGAGTATTTTTTAATCGTCAATTTCAGTTCTAAAATTGTAACAATATCACAGCACAGGCTACAAAATTTAATAATAATACTGATTTACTGTCATTCAGCACAAATGGAAAATTTACAGTTGGAAATTATTAGTTGAATCTGAATAATGTCAATTTGAAAATCCTCGACATGGAAAATCGGCCAGACTGAATAATGCTCAAAAACTAATTATGTTCTAAAAGTAAGCAGTAGGTAAAATTTACATCCTCGACATAGGTCGATATGAAATTACGTACACTCTAAGATTATGACCAATCGGAAATATATTAATTTTGTACATAAATTGGCCGTCAATGCATTTTGCTATGTAAACAAACCGCCCTAGTGAAAGAAAATTTCGATGTCAGCAAATTCCATTGACGACCACTTTAATAGTAATATGATTGCATATTAAATGTTGATATGAATTTAAAAAGACAACATTCACTTTGCATTCACAATTTATTTATTTATTTTATTTATGTATATTTTAAATTAAATATGAAGCAGACAAAACTCCATTTGGGCTAGATTCATTTTGGACAAGAAAAAAATTGGTCACACAATTATATTTCAACCTAATTCACTTCGGATTTGCTTCTGGCCAATTTCAATTTATATGACCATTTCGGTATGATACTTATGTTATTCTTCTATTTGTGCCGCTTGACAGTAAAGTTAAGCAGAATACTGTGTAAGTAAAGAAATAATGCTTTTCAGCAAACATGAACATACCGCTGATTTAATTTTACAGTGTTTATAAGCCTTGCTTTCGCAAGGCATCAAAAATTAGATTAGAAAGTTTAGAAACACTTTGCACGTCATACGTCATCATACGTCATGAAGTGAATCCAATACGGCGGCGACCTATCTTCCGTAACAGCGACATCTAGCGGATCATTGGGTAACTAACTGAAACATCCTACGAAACATTTCTACGTACAAAAATAACTTAATTTATACAAATACTTATAATTACGTGTTTTCAAATATCTTCTTATTCTTGTTTGTATTTTTTCACATAAAATTAAATAAATAGCAAGCGACGCCAGCGCCATCCGTTTGAAATTTTGACAACTGTCCATGCATTTGCGAAAATGTCTAAAATTTAATACTTATCCTAATCTGTTGCCATTTTAAACTTCATGTGTCCGAGCTGGTATTTGAGCTGTCCGTGGAATCCTGGAATATGAATAAATTAAGCACGTGAACGTTATTGAACATAGATTCACGCCTTTATTCCCAAAAGCGGTAGGCAGACCACAATAAACCAATGTTCCAGTCCCACTTTTAGCACACATGTGGGTAAAAGATCGACAAATGGATATGTTTCACAGCGCGGAATCTCAATTTCTCCCGACTAGCAGCCGATATTTGGAGTCTATTACGGCTTTAAGTTCCATGCTTTATTGATGCCTACTGTATTGTATAATATCCTCCTGTATAATTAACATACATAGCCTGTCTGTTAGAGTCTTTTTCTACTCCTGTACCGTTATCTGTCATTTATATAGGCTTTAGCTCAAATACAATGACACCGATAATAAGTCGTCGAAAAACTCTATGCTCTATGGCCCATAAACGCACACTTTAGTGTACTTTTTTGGTTCATACATTTTCCATAAAAGCACTGTTTACCACGATGTCAAATCATCTAACTTTTTTTTAATCAGCCACTATATTGCAGTGGCGCCAACTTCATAAGCAAATTTTTCGGAAAACGGAAAGCTTACTGCCCGAAAAGTGAAATGCTATTTATTTAAAATTAATCGTAGAAAAAGTATTGTATGCAACGGTGTATAACTTGGTCTTAAAACGCTCGTGGCGTCTTTAATTGCGATGCTCGCCGAGGCTCGCATCGCAACTCACGACACTCGCGTTTTAAGACCCTACTTATACAACAGTTGCATAAAATACTATAGTAAGAGTGACTGCCCTAGTATAGCAACTGAACTCGTATTGAATGTAATAAAATATTATTATGACATCTATTTTCCTATAAAAAAACACTTAGTAAAAAATACTGTAAGTGTGTGGGTCAACGAAGCTGTAAAAACTTTACGTAAAAAGATAAACCAAATTAAACATCATTGCAATCGCAACCCGACGGCACTGAGTCACGCACCGACCGGCTGATGCTACAAAATTTAGAATCTGAATACTGGATAACGTTGAGGCAAGTACGTAGTAGTTTTGTAAACAGCCTTATATCAAACAGTAATAGCGAGAACATGTGTAGAAGCGTATGGCGGGTAATATCGGCTGAGACCTGCAAAAATATGAAATGCAAGGGCGGTGCGATTGATGTACTTGTTAGTAAGGCTGCGGGCGACAGCGTCGACCAGCGCGCCGCCGCTGCCGCGGCGCATTTAAACAGGTATTACATTGACGCAAATGTAAACAACTCAACCCCGTGCGCTCGCACTGCGCTAGCATATCTAGACCAATACCTACAAAATGCACTGCCTGCACCTTATATGTTTGAACCGTTCACGCTGAACGAAATATTAATTGCATGTAAAAAAATTAAACGCAAAAAATCCAAAGACAACAATGACATGTCTACTGAAATTATTGACTGCTTTCCGCCGGTCGTAATTTCATTATTCCTATTATTGTTTAATAAGTGCATCCACGCTGGAGTATACCCTGCCAGCCTAAAGGAAATTAAAGTACAGCCGGTATATAAAGGCAAAGGTGAAATGCACCTACCTAAACATTTTCGTCCGATATCACTAATACCAGTTATTTCAAAAATATTTGAGCGAATGATGAGCAATAGGATAATGAATCATGTCACATCTAGTAACCTACTAAACCGGCAGCAATATGGCTACCAACCTGGGCGGTCGACGGCGGGCGCGGCGCGCGATGTCGTGACGCGAGTGCTAGTGCTGGCTCACCTGGAGGGCGGGCGACAGGTCGCCGCGGCGCGCGATGTCGTGACGCGAGTGCTAGTGCTGGCTCACCTGGAGGGCGGGCGACAGGTCGCCGCGGCGCGCGATGTCGTGACGCGAGTGCTAGTGCTGGCTCACCTGGAGGGCGGGCGACAGGTCGCCGCGGCGGGCGATGTCGTGACGCGAGTGCTAGTGCTGGCTCACCTGGAGGGCGGGCGACAGGTCGCCGCGGCGCGCGATGTCGTGACGCGAGTGCTAGTGCTGGCTCACCTGGAGGGCGGGCGACAGGTCGCCGCGGCGGGCGATGTCGTGACGCGAGTGCTAGTGCTGGCTCACCTGGAGGGCGGGCGACAGGTCGCCGCGGCGCGCGATGTCGTGACGCGAGTGCTAGTGCTGGCTCACCTGGAGGGCGGGCGACAGGTCGCCGCGGTGCGCGATGTCGTGACGCGAGTGCTAGTGCTGGCTCACCTGGAGGGCGGGCGACAGGTCGCCGCGGCGCGCGATGTCGTGACGCGAGTGCTAGTGCTGGCTCACCTGGAGGGCGGGCGACAGGTCGCCGCGGTGCGCGATGTCGTGACGCGAGTGCTAGTGCTGGCTCACCTGGAGGGCGGGCGACAGGTCGCCGCGGTGCGCGATGTCGTGACGCGAGTGCTAGTGCTGGCTCACCTGGAGGGCGGGCGACAGGTCGCCGCGGTGCGCGATGTCGTGACGCGAGTGCTAGTGCTGGCTCACCTGGAGGGCGGGCGACAGGTCGCCGCGGTGCGAGATGTCGTGACGCGAGTGCTAGTGCTGGCTCACCTGGAGGGCGGGCGACAGGTCGCCGCGGTGCGCGATGTCGTGACGCGAGTGCTAGTGCTGGCTCACCTGGAGGGCGGGCGACAGGTCGCCGCGGTGCGCGATGTCGTGACGCGAGTGCTAGTGCTGGCTCACCTGGAGGGCGGGCGACAGGTCGCCGCGGTGCGCGATGTCGTGACGCGAGTGCTAGTGCTGGCTCACCTGGAGGGCGGGCGACAGGTCGCCGCGGTGCGCGATGTCGTGACGCGAGTGCTAGTGCTGGCTCACCTGGAGGGCGGGCGTCAGGTCGCCGCGGTGCGCGATGTCGTGACGCGAGTGCTAGTGCTGGCTCACCTGGAGGGCGGGCGACAGGTCGCCGCGGTGCGCGATGTCGTGACGCGAGTGCTAGTGCTGGCTCACCTGGAGGGCGGGCGACAGGTCGCCGCGGTGCGCGATGTCGTGACGCGAGTGCTAGTGCTGGCTCACCTGGAGGGCGGGCGACAGGTCGCCGCGGTGCGCGATGTCGTGACGCGAGTGCTAGTGCTGGCTCACCTGGAGGGCGGGCGACAGGTCGCCGCGGTGCGCGATGTCGTGACGCGAGTGCTAGTGCTGGCTCACCTGGAGGGCGGGCGACAGGTCGCCGCGGTGCGCGATGTCGTGACGCGAGTGCTAGTGCTGGCTCACCTGGAGGGCGGGCGACAGGTCGCCGCGGTGCGCGATGTCGTGACGCGAGTGCTAGTGCTGGCTCACCTGGAGGGCGGGCGACAGGTCGCCGCGGTGCGCGATGTCGTGACGCGAGTGCTAGTGCTGGCTCACCTGGAGGGCGGGCGACAGGTCGCCGCGGTGCGCGATGTCGTGACGCGAGTGCTAGTGCTGGCTCACCTGGAGGGCGGGCGACAGGTCGCCGCGGTGCGCGATGTCGTGACGCGAGTGCTAGTGCTGGCTCACCTGGAGGGCGGGCGACAGGTCGCCGCGGTGCGCGATGTCGTGACGCGAGTGCTAGTGCTGGCTCACCTGGAGGGCGGGCGACAGGTCGCCGCGGTGCGCGATGTCGTGACGCGAGTGCTAGTGCTGGCTCACCTGGAGGGCGGGCGACAGGTCGCCGCGGTGCGCGATGTCGTGACGCGAGTGCTAGTGCTGGCTCACCTGGAGGGCGGGCGACAGGTCGCCGCGGTGCGCGATGTCGTGACGCGAGTGCTAGTGCTGGCTCACCTGGAGGGCGGGCGACAGGTCGCCGCGGCGCGCGATGTCGTGACGCGAGTGCTAGTGCTGGCTCACCTGGAGGGCGGGCGACAGGTCGCCGCGGTGCGCGATGTCGTGACGCGAGTGCTAGTGCTGGCTCACCTGGAGGGCGGGCGACAGGTCGCCGCGGCGCGCGATGTCGTGACGCGAGTGCTAGTGCTGGCTCACCTGGAGGGCGGGCGACAGGTCGCCGCGGTGCGCGATGTCGTGACGCGAGTGCTAGTGCTGGCTCACCTGGAGGGCGGGCGACAGGTCGCCGCGGTGCGCGATGTCGTGACGCGAGTGCTAGTACTGGCTCACCTGGAGGGCGGGCGACAGGTCGCCGCGGTGCGCGATGTCGTGACGCGAGTGCTAGTGCTGGCTCACCTGGAGGGCGGGCGACAGGTCGCCGCGGCGCGCGATGTCGTGACGCGAGTGCTAGTGCTGGCTCACCTGGAGGGCGGGCGACAGGTCGCCGCGGTGCGCGATGTCGTGACGCGAGTGCTAGTGCTGGCTCACCTGGAGGGCGGGCGACAGGTCGCCGCGGTGCGCGATGTCGTGACGCGAGTGCTAGTGCTGGCTCACCTGGAGGGCGGGCGACAGGTCGCCGCGGTGCGCGATGTCGTGACGCGAGTGCTAGTGCTGGCTCACCTGGAGGGCGGGCGACAGGTCGCCGCGGCGCGCGATGTCGTGACGCGAGTGCTAGTGCTGGCTCACCTGGAGGGCGGGCGACAGGTCGCCGCGGTGCGCGATGTCGTGACGCGAGTGCTAGTGCTGGCTCACCTGGAGGGCGGGCGACAGGTCGCCGCGGTGCGCGATGTCGTGACGCGAGTGCTAGTGCTGGCTCACCTGGAGGGCGGGCGACAGGTCGCCGCGGCGCGCGATGTCGTGACGCGAGTGCTAGTGCTGGCTCACCTGGAGGGCGGGCGACAGGTCGCCGCGGTGCGCGATGTCGTGACGCGAGTGCTAGTGCTGGCTCACCTGGAGGGCGGGCGACAGGTCGCCGCGGTGCGCGATGTCGTGACGCGAGTGCTAGTGCTGGCTCACCTGGAGGGCGGGCGACAGGTCGCCGCGGTGCGCGATGTCGTGTCGCGAGTGCTAGTGCTGGCTCACCTGGAGGGCGGGCGACAGGTCGCCGCGGCGCGCGATGTCGTGACGCGAGTGCTAGTGCTGGCTCACCTGGAGGGCGGGCGACAGGTCGCCGCGGTGCGCGATGTCGTGACGCGAGTGCTAGTGCTGGCTCACCTGGAGGGCGGGCGACAGGTCGCCGCGGTGCGCGATGTCGTGACGCGAGTGCTAGTGCTGGCTCACCTGGAGGGCGGGCGACAGGTCGCCGCGGTGCGCGATGTCGTGACGCGAGTGCTAGTGCTGGCTCACCTGGAGGGCGGGCGACAGGTCGCCGCGGTGCGCGATGTCGTGACGCGAGTGCTAGTGCTGGCTCACCTGGAGGGCGGGCGACAGGTCGCCGCGGTGCGCGATGTCGTGACGCGAGTGCTAGTGCTGGCTCACCTGGAGGGCGGGCGACAGGTCGCCGCGGTGCGCGATGTCGTGACGCGAGTGCTAGTGCTGGCTCACCTGGAGGGCGGGCGACAGGTCGCCGCGGTGCGCGATGTCGTGACGCGAGTGCTAGTGCTGGCTCACCTGGAGGGCGGGCGACAGGTCGCCGCGGTGCGCGATGTCGTGACGCGAGTGCTAGTGCTGGCTCACCTGGAGGGCGGGCGTCAGGTCGCCGCGGTGCGCGATGTCGTGACGCGAGTGCTAGTGCTGGCTCACCTGGAGGGCGGGCGACAGGTCGCCGCGGTGCGCGATGTCGTGACGCGAGTGCTAGTGCTGGCTCACCTGGAGGGCGGGCGACAGGTCGCCGCGGTGCGCGATGTCGTGACGCGAGTGCTAGTGCTGGCTCACCTGGAGGGCGGGCGACAGGTCGCCGCGGTGCGCGATGTCGTGACGCGAGTGCTAGTGCTGGCTCACCTGGAGGGCGGGCGACAGGTCGCCGCGGTGCGCGATGTCGTGACGCGAGTGCTAGTGCTGGCTCACCTGGAGGGCGGGCGACAGGTCGCCGCGGTGCGCGATGTCGTGACGCGAGTGCTAGTGCTGGCTCACCTGGAGGGCGGGCGACAGGTCGCCGCGGTGCGCGATGTCGTGACGCGAGTGCTAGTGCTGGCTCACCTGGAGGGCGGGCGACAGGTCGCCGCGGTGCGCGATGTCGTGACGCGAGTGCTAGTGCTGGCTCACCTGGAGGGCGGGCGACAGGTCGCCGCGGTGCGCGATGTCGTGACGCGAGTGCTAGTGCTGGCTCACCTGGAGGGCGGGCGACAGGTCGCCGCGGTGCGCGATGTCGTGACGCGAGTGCTAGTGCTGGCTCACCTGGAGGGCGGGCGACAGGTCGCCGCGGTGCGCGATGTCGTGACGCGAGTGCTAGTGCTGGCTCACCTGGAGGGCGGGCGACAGGTCGCCGCGGTGCGCGATGTCGTGACGCGAGTGCTAGTGCTGGCTCACCTGGAGGGCGGGCGTCAGGTCGCCGCGGTGCGCGATGTCGTGACGCGAGTGCTAGTGCTGGCTCACCTGGAGGGCGGGCGACAGGTCGCCGCGGTGCGCGATGTCGTGACGCGAGTGCTAGTGCTGGCTCACCTGGAGGGCGGGCGACAGGTCGCCGCGGCGCGCGATGTCGTGACGCGAGTGCTAGTGCTGGCTCACCTGGAGGGCGGGCGACAGGTCGCCGCGGTGCGCGATGTCGTGACGCGAGTGCTAGTGCTGGCTCACCTGGAGGGCGGGCGACAGGTCGCCGCGGTGCGCGATGTCGTGACGCGAGTGCTAGTGCTGGCTCACCTGGAGGGCGGGCGACAGGTCGCCGCGGTGCGCGATGTCGTGACGCGAGTGCTAGTGCTGGCTCACCTGGAGGGCGGGCGACAGGTCGCCGCGGTGCGCGATGTCGTGACGCGAGTGCTAGTGCTGGCTCACCTGGAGGGCGGGCGACAGGTCGCCGCGGCGCGCGATGTCGTGACGCGAGTGCTAGTGCTGGCTCACCTGGAGGGCGGGCGACAGGTCGCCGCGTTGCGCGATGTCGTGACGCGAGTGCTAGTGCTGGCTCACCTGGAGGGCGGGCGACAGGTCGCCGCGGTGCGCGATGTCGTGACGCGAGTGCTAGTGCTGGCTCACCTGGAGGGCGGGCGATAGGTCGCCGCGGCGCGCGATGTCGTGACGCGAGTGCTAGTGCTGGCTCACCTGGAGGGCGGGCGACAGGTCGCCGCGGTGCGCGATGTCGTGACGCGAGTGCTAGTGCTGGCTCACCTGGAGGGCGGGCGACAGGTCGCCGCGGTGCGCGATGTCGTGACGCGAGTGCTAGTGCTGGCTCACCTGGAGGGCGGGCGACAGGTCGCCGCGGTGCGCGATGTCGTGACGCGAGTGCTAGTGCTGGCTCACCTGGAGGGCGGGCGACAGGTCGCCGCGGTGCGCGATGTCGTGACGCGAGTGCTAGTGCTGGCTCACCTGGAGGGCGGGCGACAGGTCGCCGCGGTGCGCGATGTCGTGACGCGAGTGCTAGTGCTGGCTCACCTGGAGGGCGGGCGACAGGTCGCCGCGGTGCGCGATGTCGTGACGCGAGTGCTAGTGCTGGCTCACCTGGAGGGCGGGCGACAGGTCGCCGCGGTGCGCGATGTCGTGACGCGAGTGCTAGTGCTGGCTCACTTGGAGGGCGGGCGACAGGTCGCCGCGGTGCGCGATGTCGTGACGCGAGTGCTAGTGCTGGCTCACCTGGAGGGCGGGCGACAGGTCGCCGCGGTGCGCGATGTCGTGACGCGAGTGCTAGTGCTGGCTCACCTGGAGGGCGGGCGACAGGTCGCCGCGGTGCGCGATGTCGTGACGCGAGTGCTAGTGCTGGCTCACCTGGAGGGCGGGCGACAGGTCGCCGCGGCGCGCGATGTCGTGACGCGAGTGCTAGTGCTGGCTCACCTGGAGGGCGGGCGACAGGTCGCCGCGGTGCGCGATGTCGTGACGCGAGTGCTAGTGCTGGCTCACCTGGAGGGCGGGCGACAGGTCGCCGCGGTGCGCGATGTCGTGACGCGAGTGCTAGTGCTGGCTCACCTGGAGGGCGGGCGACAGGTCGCCGCGGTGCGCGATGTCGTGACGCGAGTGCTAGTGCTGGCTCACCTGGAGGGCGGGCGACAGGTCGCCGCGGTGTTCTGCGACCTGTCGCGCGCCTTCGAGATGATTCACCACTCACTGTTACTAGCCAAACTCTCCCGCTACGGCTTCGGTGGAAGTTTCCATGCCGCCATCGCCTCGTTCCTAAGCAACCGAAGGCAAGCTACATGTGTGCTCAATACGAAGTCGAATCTCGAACCGATGGGATGCTCTGCTGTTCCTCAAGGATCTGTGATGGGCAATAATTTGTTTCTTATTTTAGTAAACGATATCACTGCTGCTTGTCCCTACCCTGAGTATGTGATGTTCGCCGATGACACCTGCATCATAGTCAACGCCAGTAATCTCGACAACTTAAAACTTAAACTTGCCCAAGTAATGCATCAAATGGCCGAGTGGTTTACGGCAAACGGTATGTTACTAAATGTGGATAAAACAAATATAATTCATTTTCAATTAAAAAAGACTCGCAACCCAATAAATATAAAAGTAAACGATATCACCGTCCCCCAGGTGGACACGACACGGTACTTAGGGTACATGATCGACTCCGGGCTGACGTGGGCCGCGCACGTCGACCACATGTGCGACAAGCTGTCCTCGGCATGCTACGCCCTGTCCAGACTTGCGCCCACCCTGTCTGCAGATAACTTACGTAAAGCGTACTTTGGATATTTTCACACTGTCCTAATTCAAGGAGTCGATTTATGGGCTACGTCGGCTACTTGGGAAAGACTCTTTAAACTACAAAAACGAGCCTTACGTATTATTGACCGGAAACCACTCGATCATCCGGCAAAAGAAATATTTAGATTTCATAAGATCTTGACCTTACCAAGTATATATATACTGACAGCTAGTGACTACATACGTGAGAACCTTCATAATTATCAAACACTAAATAGGACGTCGCGTAGGCAGCCGCTGCTAATAGCTCCAAACCGGCGGCTGGCGAAGGCCCGTGCGGCGCTCAGTGTTGTCGGAACGAGCATATATAACCATGTTCCCCAAAACATAAAAGAGGCTAAAAGCAACGCAGTATTCTCCAAAAAACTGAAGACAATGTTAATTGACCTAGCGTGTTACACGGTCTTAGAATTTATGCAAACGACCAACCCGTTGACCCTAACACATCAAACACCTGTTAATGTAAACTGACTGAGTAACTACTTACCTAATATCTATGAACTGTGTGTACCTATTTAAAATGTGACCTATAAATATGTTTATACTATTTATGAATAAATGATCTGAATCTGAATCTGAGAGTTAATTAAAGGGGTTAATAAATAAATAAACAAAATATGTTATCACAGTTATAGGTCGCTGGCCGGGCCCACGGCACACTGCTTCGGGGTGGTAATATTCTAAGCCACACCGTGTGGTGTCCACACGTTATTTGTCGGCAGAAGTGGACAACGTATTTTTTAATATAGTTACTTTTTACTTTTTAGTTCCAAACTATACTTTCGAAACGCAGTAATTTTATATTAGATTTTTTACCCGATGGCGCTGATTCCAATAGTATGTTGTCACTGTCAGTGTCATTTGTAAAATATGGGTTCGTTCAAAAATAACTTCGAAGCAAGCATATTTTATCGCAATGACATATTAATTTATTATTTTTCGCAATTGTATTAAAAAACGTCGTTTACAACACGTGTGAAATGCCTTTTACCACTCGTACCGAGTCTTGCCACTCGCTTTCAGCTCGTGGCAAGATACCTCGGTACTAGTGGTAAAAAGACATTCTTTTCACACTAGTTGTAAAATGTACTATTTTATACCGCGTGGGACGCAAACCAGCGTACGGCAAATAGGCTACGAGTGGTCCCCAAGATGACCCCTTTCAATACTTCTTTCAGTATATTCCTCTTTATATTAGGTTCTTACCTATGCAATTGGCGTTTTGTATGGAGAATTTTATGAAAACTGTGATTTTGATACTGAATTTTGCGGATCATTGCATTTGCGTTAGCACGTAACCCAAACAAAATTTTGGTAGGAATATAGAAACCTTTTAAGCTACGTTACACATATCTTAATTAGTTAAAAAATATTTCCCATCATAAAACGTAATTGAAACACCTGAACCGGCAGCACATGAAAAGGTTGGTTTTTCAAGCTTTCATTTGAAACATAAAAAACATAACAAATTAAAACCTATTATTTGTATTTAAAACCTTTGTTACATAGTCTACCGTTGAAATTGAACGATAATTTGGAAGTTGCAATAGAAATGAATAAATTACGTAAAAAATAATAGCTGTAATAAAAAACGCCTATTTCATAGGTAAGGACCTAATAATATTGGTATAGATTATAATGTATACCCTGACCAATTTTATATAAGCCCTATGTAGAATTTTGCCGTAACAAGCCGACGTATTTACGTCATTATATAATCGAATTCATATGTCATTATTAGTGTTCGGAGTTTCGGTGGCAAATTTCACACAGTGGATAATGGAGTCGTTTTTATGATTAACTTATAAGATTCGAATAAATAAATTATTCATCTACCGAATTGTATAATTGGCGGCAGGTACAAACATTATACTGTCCCAATTGTTTAGGTGCCATGTTTGTACGTAATGTAATAAGTAAAAAAAAAAAAATTTATTAAACAATGTTTACCTATACATACTTGCGATGTGTTACTAGCAGTCCTGTGTTATCATGGTATAAGTAGGTAATGCTCGCAAGATAATTTATAAGTAGTATGCAAAATTAATCAATTAATCGTTATTCGTTTAAGGCTTTCCTATTCGAGTAAAGCTACATACGCGACACAATATATCTGCTAGGCGGCGCAACGTTATCGTAATTCTCCCCAGTAACGCACACCATTACATTTCACGCACACTATCTCACTTTAATGAGACAGGTCACTGACCTAGGATTGATTATTTTTTTGGTAACATTAAGAATAAAAACCAGTCACCAACCTCCTTAGAGAAACTGAAATTGTCAAAACATATTACTGGAAAATGACAGACCTGTTGACATTTCGTATTTTATTCCAAGTATGTTTCTTAGATACATTTCGGTGATTTCGGTAGGTGATATACAATTAAAAAGGCAATGGTACCTACGTTAGATTGACAACGTTATAGTAACTCTATGCGTGTTCCACTAAGGTGCAAAATCGCATGAATATAAGCAGGAGAACATTGATGAAATTTTCCTATGATTTTGACAACTTCTACCGACAATATGGATCTTCCTATCGTATAATTTAATTTCAAGAGAATCCAAGAAAAATGCAACTGATTTCAATAAATCATAGTCCACAAATAAAAATGTTAATGACTTTAGAATTTATCTTGCACAAGTGTGCCCTGTCTTTTACAACCCGAATATCCACGGTCCTACAAAATTAATTGCTACACCACATCATCATCATCACATCACCACCACCATGACCACGCATGTGCACGCATGTGCATAAAACTGACCCCATATCACAGTATGCTACCTTCATTAGAAAATTCCAATTTATTACGGAATCTAAAGAAGTGTCATAAAATCGTTTCGTTTAATTTTACGAAGGCTTCAAGTGATATCAAAGACGAGTGAAGAGGCGAGTCGAACCAATTTGTAATTCGTACTGCTGGGGAGGAATCCACAAAGCTCTCAGACTAGTAGCTGCATTTATAGATGGACTAGTATAGTAGTATACTCTTTTCAAGAAGCGTCAAATAGCTTTGTTCAAATTACGACCGTATGTCAAAGCTGATAAAGTTCATTTTTGCAGAATTTAGAGATATTTTTTACTGCCAATCGTATCAGATATTTATGCTGTCGTTACGTGATCCGATGTTTATGCTTCTACAGCGGATAGATGATTACGCTCGTCATATGTCACATCATTTTGATTTCGTGGAGTATCAGATATTTTTACGTGGTCTGATCTGATATTTATGATGTTACAGGAAAATGATTTATATGCCGGCTGTAAATCATCACATATTTTTACCGCCTTTGTATCGTCATATAACTATACCTTCAATTGATGATCAGATATTTTAGCAGCGTTGCCCATAGTCATATATTTATGCTGGTGACTGTACCTAAAGGAGAGTCATTAACCACTTAAAACATACAAAATCATGTGGCAATCTTGAAGCTATGTAAATTCAAACAGTTAAACGAAGATACGAAGATACCACGCCGTGCTTCCGACACATACATAAAATAGTCCATCCACAGTATATAACCAGTATACATATAACCAGCATATTATGTTATAATGTTCTAGAATTAAGAGAATCCCTTAGCCTCAGAGTAAATAAAATGAAACAATTACTTGCCTTATCATATTATACTTTTATACGAAAAGTATACACAGTATATAGGTACCTACGTAACTGCCTTCAAGAAAATTACACCTTATAATGACACAATTAAATTCGAGAATAAAACAGCTTTATTTTTTGGCTAATGAGTTAGGTAACAAAATATTAAACAGATGTATGCGCCATACTGTTTTAAGTGATTGTTGGGGTCTTCATTTCACTTTCAGTTTAAAAAACATCCAGAGGTTGAAGTGTGCTGAAGCTAGATTAGTATTTTGAAGATTGGTATCTAATAGTGGTCGCGTTGTTCACAATTTGTTCAATAGCACCATGACGGGGCCTGCTATACTATGTCGCATCGATAGTTTTTGCAGCAGCAGAAGTATTAGCGGGAGACCAGTGGAACGTCCAACTGTAGAGGATTACGAGTTGATCTAATTGTTGTGACTATGTCTTTCTCGATTAGGATCCAAGTCGTTGGCATTGCAGCACTGCACATCATTGGGTGGCGTAAACATAATGGCTGGATGATAATTACAGCATCATAAATGGCAAAATCTGCATTTCTCGTAGGTACACGTAACGGTGCTCCTTGTACTTCCTAATATTTATTTAGAATATTGCTTTGCAAAATCAATAATTGCGTAAGACAACATGACATATATGTCAAATGTCAGACGTACTTAAATATGTCACAATCACGTCACAATAAATCTATCACAAATACACACACATACGCCTATACGGCGTAAAAGACAATGTGGCCTGTGTAATAAAAAAATACTCCTCATAGTAAAGAAACTAATTGAAACTTTTTACACTAAGAAAGGGCTCGAAGAAGAAAAATATGGAAAATTGCGTTGTAATGGCATGCTTTTTGAACTTTTATATTAGTGCGTTTGTAAAAATACCATATTATCTAGTTTGAGTGCTTATCCAACCACATCACATCTCATATTTTTTCCCTAAAATCATATTATTATCTGGTTGCTGGTATTACATTTTCGAAAATCACGGTTGTCAAAATGAAAAAATCGCTACAGACGTCCGTCCAGCCTGAGGCCGCGCGGCCATCTGCCTACTAAAACGAGACGCGCAGGTCACTTTCCCAGATAAATTGTGTATAGAAAAATTTAAAGCCATTTTTAAAGAAAGTGTCCGTAAAAAGATCTTCTTTACATCATTGTCTATTTTTTGACATTATTCACTTGAGTCAATTTTGCGCCCACTTTATGTATGACTCGAAATAAGATCAGAATATTCCCTTTTTTCTTGGCATGATATGATCGAGCGAAGTTTAAAATTTCGTATTTTGGTCCGTAAAAGTAACAAGGGCGATTATTAAACTATAACATATCTCAATATCCCATCATTAAACTCAAGATTTCAGTGTTTATTATTGAATGCAAAATAGCTCGATTTCGGATAACGTGCCCTTAATAAAAAAAAATGTTAGGCGACTCCATTTACCTCTGTGAAATTTGCCACCGAACCTCCGTACAATAGTCACTATGCCAAGGTTCTTCGTAGGGCTAATATAAAATAGGTCAGGGTTTACCTGGCGCGGCTAGTGCGACAGCGTGGTCAGGTGTCAGGGCACGTGCCCGGGCTGGCGGCAGGCCGCGCAGGCCGGCGTGGCGCTGGAGTACCTCTCCACCTGGAACGTGCCCGCGGTCGCCTTGTACTCCTGCCCGAGTTGCTGGCACAACTGCAGCACCGTCTCCGAGTCCGTCAGCTCGTCTGAGAACATATTTGGTCGAATCTGAGATTAGTTAATTATAAAGACTGGCAATGTCTATACAATGTTTTTTTTTATACAACGAGGGTGGCAAACAGTCACACGGCCCGCCTGATGGTAAGCGGACACCGCAGCCTATAGACGCATGCAGCTCCAAAGGTGCAACATGCAACTTAAAATCATCATTCTGCATCTTTATCGTACTGGTCTGCAATTAAAAACATGAAGTCAACATATTCATACTTATGCCGCTAAGTCATATTTCACAAATAATGCTCACTTGCTTTTATTTCAATGTTTACTGAGGCTCTAGTATAAGTTTACGACCGCGTTCGCGTTTAGCTGTCAAATCCCATACAAATTGAGGGTAAAAAGCAAACACAATCGTAAAGTTTTGTTTCGGTAAAACTTATACTAGAGCTTCTGATTATTATCTTCTGGCCGCCAAGTAACACTCGCTCTCGTTTACTCCGATACAAATAGACAGTGTGCGCCGTATCCCGAATCCTCAAGCATTTTGGTGTTGACAGCGTCTTATAGTGGGACTGGGCTGGTCACGTCTGTCGCATGCCGAGCGAACTGTGGGCCGAGATCACTGAATGGCAGCCCGACAGCTCGAAATGTTGACGTGACATACCTCTTCGGCGATGGCGAGACGAGCTAAACTCTTTAAAAGAATGGCCAGACTGCTCAGAATCGGGAGCACTAGAAAAAGTGGGGGGAGGCCTTGGGACACTACAGACTCACAATAATAAATCATCCTCCTAGCGTCATTCCCGGTAATGCCCCTAAAGGAGCCCGCTGTCCGCTTTGACACCTAATCCCATGATTCAGCATAGGCACTAGTTTTACGAAAGCGACTGCCATCTGACCTTCCCACCCAGAGGGAAAACTAGACCTTATTGGGATTAGACCGGTTTCCTCACGATGGTTCCCTTCACCGAAAAGCTAACGGTAAATACTCCGTACATAAGTTGCGAAAAACTCATTGGTACGAGCCGGGATTCGAACCCACGACCGCCGCATGCCTGAACCACAAGGCTACCGTAGCTCACAATAATAAATAAGAATATTAAAATGTACCTATAGCCACATGCGCCGACACGACCACGTGGTGTGTGGACAGCGCCCACGCGTGGACCGAGTGCACGTGCCGCACCCCGCTGAGGGCCGACAGCGCCTGCACGAACTCGCGGTACCTGCAACATGCATAAATAAATATAAGGGGACAATCTTACACAAATCGACCTAGTCCCAAACTAAGCAAAGCTTGTACTATGGGTACTAGACGATAAACATACTTATATAGAATAAATTCTTAAATACCTGATGTGAGTTCCTTTAATTGGCTTTGTATCTATATAAGACTTATACCATGTTTTTGTAGCTGTTGGTACTACTTAAGTATAAATAAATACAAAGAAAACATCCATGACTCAGGAACAAATATTCGTGCTCATTACAGAAATGAATGCCCTTACCGGGGTTCGAACCCAGGACCTCTTGCTTCGTAGGCAGCGTCACTACCAATTAGGCTAAAGTGTCTGTTTATAATAATAAATCAGCCTATATAGGTCTCACTGCTGGGCACAGGTCTCCCCTCTTGCATAAGAGGGAACGGGCAGTAGTTCAGTGCGGGTTGGGGACTCCACATACATTGTTGAATTTCTTCGCAGATGTACATGTATACAGGTTTCCTTACGATGTTTTTGCTTCTGAAAAGTAATCAATATCAAATAATATTCTGTAAATAAGTTCTGAAAAACTGGTACGAGTTGGGATTTGAACCCGCGACCGCCGTTTGACAGCCGCATGCCTGAACCACTAGGCTACCGTAGCTATTTACCTGCAACATAACATTGTTATATTGATGAGACTACTAGCGCCATCTGTTGGTGAGTACTTTTAGCGTTCAGTTTCCGTTCGCGAGGGTGGTATTTAACAATGGAAGGGGTGAAAATAGGAGTTAAACTTGGAATACAATAAACTGAGCCAAGAGTAGCATTCAATTTAAACGTTGATCAATTTTACTTCATGCGAAATTAAAGGTTAATTAGAATCAAGAAGTGATAGATAAATATAGTCGCGGGAGTCCGCTGGATACGGGTGGCGCGGGACCGATTACTTTGGCAGTCTTTGGGGGAGGCCTATGTCCAGCAGTGGACGTCTTTCGGCTGATATGATGATGATGATGGATACATATGAGACAGCTATCGCCATCTGTTAGCGAGTAGTTTTAGTAAAAACGACGAAGCTACAAAACAAAAATAGATATACAAACATTATCATATCATCCGAAAGACGTCCACTGCTGAACATAGGCCTCCCCCAAAAAGTGCCAAAGCGATCGGTCCTGCGGCCATATTTATCCATCACTTCTTAATTCTAATTAACCTTTCATTTTGCGTGAAGTAAAATTAACCAAGGTTGAAATCGAATGCTTACTCTTTGCTCACTTTATTGCATTCCAAATTGAAACTCCTATTTTCATCCCTTCCATTGTTAAATACCATCGTCGCGAATTGCCGGAAACTGAACGCTAAAACTACTCACCAACAGATGGCGCTAGTCGTCTCATTAAATAACAAAGTTATGTTGCAAAAGTGGTTCAGGCATGTGGGTTCTAATCCCAACTCGTACCAATAAGTTTTTCGGAAGTTATGTACAGAAACATATCAACGGTCGGCAACGCCCATGTTACTCCTTTGGAGTTGCATGCGTCTATAGGCTGCGGTGTCCGCTTACCATCAGGCGGGCCGTACGCTTGTTTGCCACCGTCGTTGTTTAAAAAAATGTTTCCCTATAGCCAATCCGCCCCCACTTGTAGGCCTTACTTCGAAGAGAAAGCCCGCATCAACAAGCACAAAAGGCGCGTATACAGACTTTAGAAGTGCAAGTTGGCGAAGCGAAACGGCAGTACGCTTCGGCGTTGAGAAACCTGGAGCGAATATCAGGCGGGCCGTACGCTTGTTTGCCACCGTCGTTGTATAAAAAAGAATATTATTTGAAATTTGCCGCTTTTCGGAAGAATACATCGTGAGGATGTACTCGATCGAATGCTACCCTTTGCTTACTTTATAGCCATAGAGCCATACATTTTATTTTCATTAATATGAAAAAAAAAAATTTGAAACAAATTATAACAGCAGCTTTTTGAGTGTAACTGATATATTATCATTTTAGTAATTACGTAGACTCAAAATCCACCGAAATATTAGTCATCAAAAAAATCGATGTATAACCAATTTCTGAAAAAAGAGGAAAAATGGTAATACAATTTTTGTTTTGGTTAATTTACAGGAGCTCTTCAAGAATAATAAATAAATCACACAAAAAACAAAAAGACGTGTCATTTATTTTTATATAATTACTTCCCGATGGAAATTTTGTAGGATTCTTGGATAAGGCATCTTAGAATAACATTTGAAAAATAAACAAACAAAAAAACGCTGTTATAAATTAATGTTTGAAAAAAAAACGCAATTTTCCTGGGGTATTATGGTCAATACAATGATAGAGACCAGGATGTGAATGAGTGAATGATTGTGAATGACGGCGACTGACCGGAAGTGGTGCGGCACGGCCTGCATGAGCATGGCGAGCGCGTCGCGCACGACGCGCGCCGAGGTGAGCAGCACGAGCACGCTGAACACGAACGTGCAGATCGGGTCCACTATCTTCGCCGCGGGCTGTACAAACATGTACAATTAATCAATTTATTTGTTAAGGCGGTGCATTGGAAATTATCGCGTGCTTTGAAACGCCGTTCTGACTAGATTAAGAAACAATAAGGTCAGATTTTCAGATATATGATTCTTGACTATATAATTGTTCATCTCATTTTATCGATACACGATTGCTTAGAATTTCCTAAGAAAATCCAAAGTTGGGCCTGTATTTTCCTTTTTTTACTCAGCCTACTCAAACGATACATTATTTTACGACACAATCAAGTGAATACTATGGTATTTTATCTCATCTAAAATCTCGCTTTATGATATTTTAATAAAACTTCACTAAGTTAGGTATTAATCGAAATTTGTCCATAACAGCGATTCTCGTAGAGAGTTACATCCCTTTTTCTCGTGGTCGGAAGGCAACCGCGTGTCTCTATCTAGAGGGCGTGGACGCCTTAAATCAAGGCATCCCCTTATACAACTTGAAAAATAAAATAATTACCAAAAATTACAATTTAACACAGAAGAAAGCAAGACTCACGTAAAACTTGATGAGTATAGAGGCTAGCAGGACGCCACAGCTCTGAATAAGGTCACCCAGCACGTGGATGAGAGCGGCGCGCAGGTTAATGTTCCTGGAACACAGGAATAAATAATAAATAAATATTTGCGGACACTCTTACACATATCAACCTACTCCCAAACTAAGCAAAGCTTGTACTATGGGTACTAGACGACGATAAACATACTTATATAGATAAATAAATACTTAAAACACATACCCGTGTGGTGTCGGGTTAGAATTTCACCACCCCCTTTCTTCCCGTGGGTGTCGTAAAAGTCGACTAAGGGACCAGGGTTGAAGTGTGTTGTGGGCGATGGGCTAGCAACCTATCACTGCAATGTCACATTTAGTCGATCTTTTATACCCACATTTATGATAAAAGTGGCGCTGGAACATACGTTTCATGTGTTGCTGCCTACCCCTTTTGGGAATAAAGGCGTGAATGTATGTATGTGTTAAATACATAAAAAACATCCATGACTCAGGAACAAATATTCGTCCTCATCGCACAAATGAATACCCTTACCGGGATTCGAACCCAGGACCTCTAGCTTCGTAGGCAGGGTCACTACCAATTAGGCTAAAGCGGTCATCTTCAACAAGGAACTAAATAAACACTTCAGTTCCTTGTTGAAATTAACGCTATCTACTGCTGGATGCACTGGGGTGGTATTGCATTTGTCCGAAATCTTTCTCCGATGTGCATTGCGTCTCACTCACTCTTTGAGCGAAATGTGAGACGCAAATACATTTTTTTTTTGTATTTATTTAGATATATTGGGCATAGATCTAGGACAAGTGGAACCATCCTAATATTTAATCAAGTTTCTTTGACGGAGGCCCGTTCCAGTTGTCTAATAAGTTGGTTCAAATTTTTATATTATTTACGTAGCCATTTTTAATTAAATGTCATTCGTGATATTTGATCAAATGTCGGTGTTTCTAGTAAATTTGATGAAGTCATCCAATATCTTTGATCAAATTCAAATCGGACAAAAGACCTTGGTCAAGTTGAATACCACCCTTACTTCGATTATTGAAAAAAATCTTATCTGAAATGATAGCCTAGTGGTTCAGGCATGCGGCTGTCAAGCATTAGTCGTGGGTTCGAATCCCGACTCGTACCAATGAGTTTTTCGGAACTTATGTACACATAGGAACACATCGTGAGGAAACCGGTCTAATCCCAATAAGTTTTCCCTCTAGGTTGGAAGGTCGGATGGCTTTCGTAAAACTAGTGCCTATGCCAAATCTTGGGATTAGGAGTCAAAGCGGACCTCCGGGCACGACGGGGAATTTCGCTAGGAGGATGATGATGATTTTTCACTTACTTGCTTGTTTTGATCAATACCTTGCGAGTTTCTTTAAGTATTCAACATTTTAACTAGGGATGCAACCATACCGATGCCGATAATCGTCAACCGCAGGTTATCGTTATTTTTGACGATCATCCGTATCGTAAAAAGTATTACGATTAATTACGATCCTTAAAACTAGTTCGATTTCAAATTACTGGAGAAAAAATACTGTATTTCCGAAGTTGAAAAAATTGGCCATAAGTATTATTTGTCCATCAAACTAGCTACTGTAGATTCAGAAAGATTGTTTTCCACAGCTGGTTTAGTCCATACGGATATACGAAATAGACTTAAAACCTGATGATTTAAAAATTGAATGTTTTCTTAGTAAGGATTTGAAAGAAATTGATTTTAATTATGGTCTAAAATTTAAATGAATATTGATATTACTCAATTCTCTTGTTTAATTAGATGGAAATCGTAATGCATTCGTTATCGTATTCGTTATCGTATTCGCTATTACGATGCGTTCGTGATTCGTGTCGGTATCGTAATAGACATATCGTTGCATCCCTAATTTTAAGTGATATTATCTTGTAATCCCAGAGAAAAGTGCTATTGCGTGTTTTCGAAAATGTTTGTTGACATAGGACACGTAATGATGAAAAGCCTTTATGTAGGTATACTCGTACATGTACATACATACAACTATTATAGGAATTTGCATAAGAAGAAAGTAGTTAATTGAATGTTAAAGTAAAGTGAAGTATGTATTCATTGTAAACTATGTACATACAGGTGTTAACATATATAGAAAATAACAAAAGTTGCCCATTTCGAGCGTACAATGATCAGTATGAGTTACTAATAATTATACTATGCACATTCTAATTCATGCGCTGCTGGTACAAAAAAACTTGTTGAAACTGTAAAATACAATGTCCATGTAATCCATCCATTAAAAGGCGTTGGTCTCAGACGGTCCTGAACGCAATTTGCCTAGTTGGAGTTTTGCCCACATTGCAGTTTGACCACCGAGCATTATGCCTTAAACGCAAAATGCCTACATCACATTTTAGGTTAGGTTCGTTAGGTTTTTACAGATGCCCGAAGGGCAAACAGACCAGAAATAGGAGCCCCGCTCCGCGGGGCTCCGTCAATATCGCTAACGTAACCTCAAAACGACGAAAATGTGATGTAGGCATTTTGCGTTTTAGGCATAATGCTCGGTGGTCAAACTGCAATGTGGGCAAAACTCCAACTAGGCAAATTGCGTTCAGGACCGTATGAGACCAACCCCAAACTTTTAATGGGTACGGAGCTGCAATATAAACGTGTTCCGCGCGGACGGAGTCGCGGGCAGAAGCTAGTATTTTATAATTTATACTTTATTACGATAATTCGATGGTTTTACTATCCATTTAGCATCACTACGTTATCAATTTGAACAAGAGGCATCATGCCTATTCTCTATCTTGGACAAAGGCGGCCGCCCGCCTCAGACTCACGCCGCTTATACGGTTCACCGGTTTGTGGAGGTCTTTAAGGTTCAACGTCACTGGTTCCTGTCGAGCTGTTGCTAACAGATGTCGCGATATATAATTTCGATGGTTGCTCATCGTTTTACGCAAAACCGTGACGAGTGCCAACATGTGTTTCAAACTGCGGAAGCCGAAGAGCTTGCTACGTATGAATCGCAATCAATCTGCACTAAACAGTGTTTCTTTTTAAAATGTAGTCCGAAAATATGCATAAAAGTGCTTTTCCGTGAATTTACGCAGACTAACGTAGCTAAATGTCACTTTCGAGTTTGTCATTGTCAAACATCTTGCATAAATCAAACTAGAGGGCGCAAAACTAAATCTATAGTAGCGCCTCTATTAGGAAATAGTGAAACTAAATGTACTTGTGGCAGGCACTCTAGACTACAATATGAATGCAGCTGACTTTTTTACTCGTTACCTAATGTCATGCGGTAGCGCAGTGCTCTTTTGCTTAAATCTGCCTGTAACGCCATCCTTGAACCGGGTTCAAATCCCGACGGACATACTACTTTTTTGTTTTTCTATTTGGATTTCTAAACCAATATGACCGTCTCAACTAACTAAGATTTACTTATAATGTGCAAAAGTATCTTTTTCTAACTTAAACATGTTTATAAATTCTTGATAAGCATGATTGTATCTAGATGAACCACAAAAATACCCTACTATATTTATGGCAGACCTATTCTTACATGTTACATACTACATAAATACTATTTTAGATCGGTATATCATTTAAAAAGATGTTACGCCTTTCATTTACTTAGAAAATCATGATTCATGAGTATCCGTAGGTTTACTGTTGAAAAAACAAAGTACTACCTTTATCTATTCTATACCCTATTCCACATGAGATTAGACAAATCGTGCGTAAATCTTTGCTTCGAAAACCATTTTGATAAACAAAAACATTTACATTGTTCCATTTGAAACACATTAAATAATCGAAATAACACTATTAAGTACAATATTTATAAAGGAAGATAAAAGAGGTATTTTTCCTTACAAAAATCTAACGTTATAAGGAATAAGGTAACTACCTATACTCAGTAAGTATATTAGTACTTTGATTTATTATATTCATATTCACCCGCAGTTGCGGTACTACATAATTAATTAATTACAATCAGAGAGGCTACGTATTATTCACAAAATGTTTTGTATTCGCCCGTGAGTCGCGTCTAAAATAATGACCTCAAAGTTAGTAACAATTTTGCGTTACCGGACGGACGAATTTAGTAAGCTTTGTGAATAACAGGCGAGTTTGTATATCAAAACTCTTAGTGGCCAGTCTCTCGAATCCGGACCTAGACAGCGTCAGAAAGAGAGAAATATATCATTTGACACTATGGTACTGTTTTCGATGAACGTCAAAATTCAAAATTCGAATTCGCCTTTTTCACGCGTTTACGTTTCTATACGTTTATGATGCTTTCACTCATTCATTACTAATCTTCAATGGCTGGGTTATGGGCATTTGCTTACAAAATTATTGAATGTCTTGTTTAGGTAAATATGAGATGAAACTTATCTGTCGAACCCACGACCGCCGTTTGACAGTCGCATGCCTGAACCACTATGCTACCGGAACGATTATTGTAAAGTGATATTTTTTGTATGTTTTTATGTACGGTATAACCTCCGATACCACTTATCCGATTATAAAAAATCTTTCACTGGTGATGGATGACTGAACTTACTGGGGGGACATAGCCATGCTTAGGCATAGTAAGTATACTTAGGTACATTTTATACGCAAAAAACGAACTCGGATTTTTAGACAGATTTGACTGTGTACTATGTTAAATGCAGTTTTTATTCTTTCTAAAATCAGTCTGGGTGACTCCTTAGAGCAAATTTCCGTGTCCCTTATAGTTTCGGATTGAATGTCACTCTGTATAATTTTCAAATCAGCTCACAAATTTTCCCGAGAATCGGTAGAGAAATAGCTACCTACGACATATAGAGGAGAAGTCTACACAGCCGGACATACGAAAGAATATTTATTTATTTATTTAATCTTTATTGAACAAAAGAACAACATATCGTACAAAAGGCGGACTTAAAGCTGTAAGCATTCCCTACCAGTCAACATTTGGGCAAAGCAGACAAATTGTGGGCGGTGTAACTACAGATATAAACACACAGTGGTTATGCATACATAATAAATAACGACAATAGACAAATAAATAAAATACATATAAATACCTTCATACAATATACGTATATGTATATATATAAACAGACGAAAATAGAGAACAGCAACATAAGCATTTACGGCTCTGCTAGCAAACAACTTGCGTAAAGAACTTTTAAACGCGAATCTGGAAATCTGGAATAATTGCCTAGCTGAAATGAAAATCCCCGTTCGTCTCGCTCGCTCGTTCAATTAAGTATATGGATATTGTTATCGATTCAGTTTTTAACAATTGGCCAACAATTTTGTTTTTAAAGGCAGACTTACGAGCATGGACTGATTTCGGTTACGGTTATACTGGTATGGAATCGGTATTCCATTACAATAGCGTTATATTGTAAAGGTTAGCCGCGCCGCCAACGTAACGGTACCGGATCCGGAACCGTGTAGAAATACATATCGGTTACCGGTATTTATTTTTAATTGTACTGAAACTTTTATAATTCCTTTTCCAAACCGGTATAATTATGGTACCATTATTTTTTTCATTTCATTCTCGTCCATGGTCGTCTGTGCCCAGCAGTGGAACGTAATATAAACTGATATATTATTTATTATGCCAATTCACATGAAGTCATTATTATAATCGTCAAAAACTAAATAAATACAATGTGTATTATACTTGATCAAACGAAATGTGCGGATACTAGACAAAAAAATCAATTGGACCTCAATGCGGGGATTACCGGGGCTTCGATAAAAATACCTATCAACATTTGGTTGCACATTATAGTGCGTTTTTTTGGGATTAGTAATACGCTAAACAAAGAAGAAGTCGTCGTCAACCTTTTCTGCTTGGGATAAATATTAAACAGACACGGAAATTCATTATTGCTGCAAAGTTCACACACCGACTTGTAAATGTTGAACACCAACGTTTCTCATTTGTTGTTAATGGACTTTGTTTCTGTCTCTTTGCTTTTGTTGAAGGCAAAACGTTCGGGAGAGAACGAGTCGGTCTTTTTTGCAAGCCACTTGGGCCTGCCTCTGGTAGCTCCATCGTAGTCCGCACACCACCACACACAGCGAAAAATAAAATCTTGATATTAATTAACAAATAGATACTCGTTTAATAATCTCGTGATCTGAATTAAATAATTTGTTAATTAGCAAGAAAACAGGAAAAAGAACGAGATACGATTGTCAATTTTGACAATTTAGATAGCGAAAAATACGAACCGATCGTTTCAAACCTCTTCTTCTTTAGGTTTTATATTTAAGCAACCTTTCGAGAACTGAATAACGAAATTTAAAATTACAGAGTAATAGTACATTACGTGACTAGGGCGGTGAATTCGTGAATGCCCCAGATCGCAGGTGTTTGTGGCCCGAACCGAAGGTGAGGGCCATAAATATGCGCTCTGGGGCTTTACGAATTACCACCCGTGTTAAGTACAAAATTTTACGTCTTCACCTGGCCACAATGCGAGTTTTCCCGTACGCGCAGCGTGCAGTAAAACTCGCATTATGGCCAGGTGTGACGTAAAATAATAAAAACATTCAAAATAAATATATATTATAAATATATTGTAAGTATTATTTAGATATAAATAATAAAAACACTTCCATCATTTTAGGGTCGACAACAATGATCTGTCTTTTTTAATGGCGGTTTGACATACTTTGACGGTATCCTGCTGTTTCGGCAAAATATTTTTCGCCAAATTTCACTTCCCACAAAACTTATAGGCAGTAATTTCATTTCCCAAACGAACAAATAGCACATTTTTGTTTCGCATTTTGTTGATTTGGTCAAAATATCATCTGGAATAGTTTTGCTTTGTCAAGTGTTATTAAGACAAAAGTTTATTAAGCAAACACTTTGTTCGGGCTAATATTGTTTTCCAAACAAAACATTTGTTCAAATTTTCATTTCGCACATTAGGTATCAGGGTGGAAAAAATGGCTTGTCATAAGCGAACTTTGTTTTTGCTCGGTTAGGTTAGAGTTCACTTGTGTCCCTCAGACCAGAAATACGCCACCCCGCTGCGCGGGGTGGCGTATTTCGTCGATTCGCTGGAGACTCTCGATGAAAAGGGCGAAACCGACTCGGGGCTTGCTTGCATGCATGCTGCTTATTTGCATACCTATAGTACAAAAGAACATATATTATATGTTCTTTTGTACTATAGGTATGCATTATAAAAATCTTACCTGTAAATTATTTACTTTTGTTTTTTTAAAACTACTTGCTTAGCAAAATATGTAATAATCTCACTCAAATAGATTTCGTATGAACTACACAATTAGGGTCTAAATCGTATGCCATGCAATAATTTGGAAAACGAATGTTATGCCAAATAATACGTTTGACCAAATGTAACTTGACTATGTAAAACTTTGCCAAACAATAATTTGCGAAGTAATATTTTGCCATAGGAGATATTGCCAAGTGATAAAATGCGAAACAATAATTTGACTAGTGATTTTTTGCCAAATGATCATTAGGGAAGTGACACTTTGGGAAATGATTTTTGCCCATACAATAGAGAACCTACTTTGACAGCTGTGTGGCATAAAGTGTCTTATATAAAAGACCTCGTGCTTTGTTCTTTTTCCTTCTTTCTAATGCTAAAAAACGCACTAAAAAGTTCACTTTTTCTTGTAAAATAAGTCTGAAATTAAAAGTGTCAACAATACATTTGTGTTTTTGTGTTTTGGATTTACATTATTGGAAGTTTTACAGCTTATTTTTTTTGTCAAAACATTACTATTGGTATATTACCTAATATAAAATTAAACACTCATCTCTCACAGGAAAACCAACCTATTTACTTAAAAATACCTATGGGGCTGTTTTTGACCACTGCTTTTATCTGTTCAGGGAGTCATTGTGAATTTGGAAACTGTCTATACAATAGAATTAGTGCCCTCCCTGAACCGACAGTAGTAAGAGTTTATGCATAATATTTTTTTAACATACATGTTTACAACCAAAGGTTTAGTAAAGTTTTATGTTAGGTAACGTTTGTGTAATCAGTTAACAAACCTAAAACTACCTACGTTTTTTTGAGAGAAAAAGATTTTTTACGTTTACGTTGTTCTATGTTCATTCATAGAAGTTACCCATACTAGTGAAACCCTATTTTACCTTCTAACAGTTCAAATAGTGCTCCTACCACCAGCATCAATAGAGTGGAAAAGCGATTATTCTTCAGTAGGAAAATTACTTAGGACAGACAATAACAACTAACAAATAATTTTAACTACACTACATTATGCGTTCCTTTTTTTTTACAAATGCACGACATTTTTTTTATAAATTAAAAACTAGATTCCACTCACGGTTTCGTCTGCATGAATCCGGGATAAAAAAATTGTCCTATATTTTAATCTAGGCTCCTGCTAAGGCTCAGCATATATTACAAAATGGCATTGGAATTGGAATATTGTTGTGTTAGAAATAGAGTTGACTTTCGTTTGTTTTGAAAAGTGCCCGAAATAAAACAAATTCAGCTCTATTCCAGTTGAATATAATTTAAATGCCTTCGACAGATTAAGTCCTATGAGTAGGTCCATGGGCCTTAAGAGGTTAGGCAGGCAAATACGTTGCGCAGTTTAAGCGTAATTGAGTTACGAACATCCAAACATCTAAACATTCAAACATTTATACATATAAACATCTAAACTTTCGCATTTACAATACTAGCAGGATAAAAATAATAATAATACCGGTAATGTAGTACTTAATTCGATATTGGTCCTTTTAAATTCTGGTATTAGAATATTGGAAAAATCGGTAGGGGATTCCGGTATTTCGAGATTCCATGATGGTGGTTTGCATTCCCTATATGTAGTATGTTAATAATAACAAAATTAATTAAATATATCGGTTTTCTCCGGGACATAGCTGGCTGCAGCTTTATATTTTATGACATTTTTTTCGGTACCGTAAATACGGTTTCATAAAAGTTACAAAGGTAACCGATATTTCGGCTTCGGCGTGGAGGGCAAGGTCGACCCGCTTAAGAACAAAAAAATATCTAAGTAAGTATCGAAATAATACCGTTATTAAAAAGATATCACTAGGCTTTAAAAAGTACCGGTAATGGATATTTCTAACTGGTTGCGGCACTGTTATGTTGTCGCCTAACCACTTTGCCTAACCACCGGTCGTAACTGGCATCAGTCCCTGCACCGAAGAATGCCTACGAGTGTATAATTCTACCCTCACAACATTGTAAAGAAGAAAAATTGTGACTTAGTTACTTTACATGTTGGGGGTAATCTAATATTCTAGTTGAACAGTCAATTCCTAAATAGGTTGCAGTAGGTATTTTACTGTCAATCGATGTGCAGTCGACTAAAGCGAATGTTGCAATTTATCAGGTACTTACACTCCTAATAATTGTCTGTTATATTTAATGCTACATTACGTAACATTCACTCAATCGAAACTTGCTTATAATCTGCAAGTTGGAGATTCAAACGGTTCATTTGATCAACAACACCCCTTTCTTCCCGTGGGTGTCGTAAAAGTCGACTAAAGGACCAATGTTGAAGTGTGATGTGGGCGATGGGCTAGCAACCTATCACTGCAATATCACATTTTGTCGATATTTTATACCAACATTAATGCTAAAAGTGGCGCTGAAACATACGTTTCAGGTGTTCTGCCTACCCCTTTTAGGAATAAAGGCGTGAATGTATGTATGTATGTCATTTGATCAAAACCTATATATGTATACGTTCGGTAGCACAGATTACGTTTCAATATTGGATCTTACTTCTTTCTAATAAGACGCAAAATGTACCTATGCATAATTATCGTTCCGTGGACTTTAAGTAGGTCTATCACGGCTAAAGAGCAAAGCATTGAAATTCATTCATTGTTGCTTGAAATTCAGTCTATCAAAAACAAACGACATTTCTCTTACGTCATTACCAAAATGAGCAGCGTAGCAAGATAAAAATAATGTTATCTCTTTCACCACAAACTAAATGTGTTTGTACGATGGTGTCACCGTCTGGTGATTATAATTACTACTATTCACTCCGCTATCTAACTAATCTTGTTTGATATTAAAGACATCTAGTGAAGGTTTTAGGCAACGTGCTGTCATTGTGACGCGGCCATGTCATTTACACGGACAGTGTCTAACTCACGCCCACATACAAGGCTCGGAGTAAAATTTTATGAATTTCAAATGGCTATTGTTTGAATATTACTGGTTTTTGCGTGTATTTATTCAAACTGCGGGAGAAGAGGGTCATATATTATCTAAATATCACAATTTCAAGTTCCTGACATCGATAGATTAGACGTCTAGTCCGAACGAAAATTGTATTTGTGTGGTTACCTGTCTCCGCCCCCCTCGACGCGAGTCTCCCCGATCTCCTTCATGCCGTATTCTCCGTTGACCAGCGCCCCGTTCTGCTTCTGTCTCCGGAACACTCCGAAACGAGAGCGCGGCGTCTCCGCGTGCGCGTGCCCGTGCCCGTGCGCGCACGCCGCGCCGCCGTGCGTGTGGTGGTGCGCTGGAGACAACGCAAACATAGGTAAGCTTTAAAAGAAAACTAATTAAAAACACTATTCACCAAATAGGCCACGAGAGCACTGATGACCTGGTAAAGGTCGCGGGAGTCCGCTGGATGCGGGTGGCGGTGGGGTCATTGTGGCACTCTTTGGGGTGACGTCTTTCGGCTGATATGATGATGATGATGATGATGATGATGTAAAAGGGGTAGAACGTTTGATGACAATCTCAAACCTCTTTTATTCCTGTAGGTATGATCTGCCTGTGTCGCAAGCAAGTAGTGGTATTAATTATGTCTGCGGTCTGCAAATATGAGCTAACTGAACGAAAAGAACTAGGAATGGTTTTAGGTGAGGTAGGGCACAGCGAAATGTCACCCCGCTCGAATGTGGAGCAGCCCAACTGGGGAAGTACCTCCGCCTAGCAGAAGACCAACACTACTACTCCCGAGGATGCGTTGTGTTGAGAGCGAGGGCATTTGTTCCTTCAGCTGTCAACACAGCGAATCCTCAAACATATCAAGGGTCTGCAACGCCCATGTTACTCCTTTGGAGTTGCATGCGTGTATAGGCTGCGGTGTCCGCTTACTATCAGGCGGGCTGTACTATTGTTTGCGTCGTTGTATAAATGGCAGCGCGCACTGTTTCACGCAGGAACTCGCCGCTGATCCGTGCTCTCTCACAACTCAATGCGCTCTTGGCATCAGCACCGGAGTGTGACTTACTTGCGTGGCGATGGATGGATGTGTGCAGTGAATGTCTGAGCTTCTGTGAGGAGATGGATGACAGGCAATCAACTGTACCAATGTAATTATACTTATGTGTTTTCCTTTTTGTCTTTTTATATCTAGTTTTCATGACGCATTGGTTGTACTGTAATGTCATGTTTACATGTTTTCAATAAATAAATAAATAAAAAAAACTAGTTCGTCAATCACGATCTAAATCGGTCTCCGGTCTTATAATGGTTTGAGGGTGTGAAATACTTGGGAGGTATAACCCTTGCTGTCACATCGGCTGGTTACATTAATCACAGCCACGCGATGACATGGTTATATCACTGCTTAATCTCAAAATGTATCCCAGTTCCACGACCACGATTCCAAGTAAATATTTTTTATTGAATCAGTTCTTACGTGATGTTAGTAACATCATTTGCCGCTAGATGTCGCTGTTCTGAGACCTGAATCGCGCTATCGCTGTGTTACCCTAGATAATATAAAGCTTGCGGAGTGGATATCATTCTTAACATACTCGTACATACACTCATACTAAATAGTTTTTTGTGACGCGTCTCCGCGAAGACGAAGCGTCAAATGGCGACAATACAAATGCACAATGTTATCACACTGATAGATGCAGACTATGCGTGTTAGTCGCGTGGATTACTCACTATAAAGCACTCGTCTCTCTCTACACGTGGGCCATCATACAGGACGCAATTATGGATTAAAGGGAGATAGACGTAATTTTTATCTCACTCAACCGCATAATAGTAGATTGTATGACAAGATTGATTGTATGATATGATGTGAGAGTGATTTTCCCGAAAAAAGTGAGAGGAAAGTGAGAAAAAAGTTGAGGTAATCGAGAGGTAATATGGCTTTTAGACGAGACTCTACTTTTCACTTCGACTGCGAGAAAATAGTAAAAACCAAGAATATCCATCCACAATCGATACTAAATACCACGGCGAAAAATTGTCCAATTTGGCGCCATATTTTTTTTAATAAACTACTTTAACACAGATACAAAACAACACGAATAAACGCCTCTGACCGTCTAATAGCCGCGTCCAAACGGCCGAGCGCGGCGGACAGCATACGGTGCACATGATAAAGCGAGATAGACAGCGTCTATCCCGCTCAATCTCATAGCTTATGCCATCTATGCAGGCAACCACGCTTGAACTTTTGCACGCGACTATAGACGAATGATTGTGAATACGGGAATAAAAAACGCCTAATAATATTTGAAATTTATTGTTTCCTGATTGGATAAATTGAATATTTGCTGTATTCTGATTAGTTGATAGCAAACACAAATGGTTTTTTCAATAGTTGTGATTGGTGGATTTAATACGTTGAAGTGTTTTGATTGGTCTAATTAAAATGTCTTAAAATCATAAATATGTTTACATATTTTCCCTAGGGGCTAAATGTGCCACTTTAGCTAGTCCCGCTATCTAAGCCTTAATATGACACACTTTTAGAGCATGAGAATTGAAAAATACATACTGCCCTACGGCCATGATGGCCCATTGTTGAGAAGAACTTTAGAAAGAGACGGATGCTTAATAGTTTGCTCTATAAAGGGCCCCACACCCGTGCAGCACCAGCGCGAGCACCACGTTGAAGGCGACGCCACCATCATGGCGTCCGCCACGAGTGTATCCGCGCCGCGGCCACGTACCGAAGCCTACAGCTACTCACCGTGCAGTAACCGAAGACGCTAGATGTCGCTGTCACGTTCGTGGCGCATTCTAGAACGCGCTAACGGTGTGCTGACGTAGAAAATATGTGCAATATAGAACACCTGTCTCTGTCTTACTCAGCTCGGCGAAAATTAGAAAGATACAGATTCTCAGATCTGTATTACAGTACAGGTCGCGTGGATTATTAGTCACTATAAAGCACTCGTCTCTCTCTACACATGGGCCATCATAGCCCATCGTACAGGACGTTTATCTTAATTTTTATCTCACTCAACTTCATCCAAAGCTGCCATGATGACCCATTGTTTAGGCCTTAGAAAGAGAGGTACGCTTGGTAGTCTGCTCTGTAAAGGGCCTCACCGATCCCGGAGCACCCGTGCAGCACCAGCGCGAGCACCACGTTGAAGGCGACGCCGCAGCCCGACACCACCATCATGGCGTCCGGCTCGATATCGAAGTCGCGCGAGTGTATCCGAACCGCGGCCACGTACACGAAGATGCCGGTCAGGATCCAGATGAGGAGGACGGACACCATGGCTCCGAGGACCTCTGCAATCATATTGACACGACTTTTTACTCAATGTCAAAGTGGAAGGCGAGAGCGAGGGCTTAGCCTCCATAGCCGCTCGTCATGTGTAGGAAAACTGTCTACTTCACATTTACAGGTTCGGATGTATCCCTAGGACATGTATAAGACAAGCTGCTTGCTTTGCGAAAAAGGCAATAGCGACGTGAAGGCACCGGCGACGACTCTGCTTTATTTTTACCAGCTCGCTTGTATCCGTATCCGTAGATCATGCACTAGTCGAGCTATCGTTTCGGGCAGTGGAACGCGAGCAGGGCGAGGACGAAGCCCCCGCAATCGCGCAGCTTTATAACTAGCACACACAGAGTTTTTATCTTACTGGCGAGAGCGAGGGCAAAGCCCCTGCAGTTGACTTCGACTTACCAACTCGCTTACGTGCGCTACGTACTTCCGTAGGACATGTTTAGATCGGGCTGACGCTTGGCGAAGTGGAACGCGAGGGCGAAGCCTCTACAGTGGACTCGGTCTTATTATTACCAGCTCGCTTGTATCCGTCTGTAGGACATGTTTAGATCGGGCTGCCGCTTGGCGCAGTGGAACGAGAGGAGGGCGAGGGCGAAGCCCCTACAGTAGACTCTGTCTAATTCTTACCAGCTCGCTTGTATCCGTAGGATATGTTTAGATCGGGCTGCCGCTTGGCGCAGTGGAACGAGAGGAGGGCGAGGGCGAAGCCCCTACAGTCGACTCTGTTTTATTCTTACCAGCTCGCTTATATCCGTAGGACATGTTTAGATCGGGCTGCCGCTTCGCGCAGTGGAACGCGAGGAGGGCGAGGGCGAAGCCCCCGCAGTCGCTCAGCATGTGCGCCGCATCGCACATCACGGATAGGCTGCCGGCTAGGAAACCGCCTATTACTTCTGCTATCTGTAGGGAGAGTGAGTTTATGTCAATAACAGCGTCTTTTTGGTGCTCTTGTGACATTTTAATAATTTAAACCCTCCCCATGAAAGGAAAAATTTACAAGATGGACTTCAATCATGCTTTGAAGCTCAATATGGCTATGTTTTTTAATACAGCCTATAATCCGTGTCCACGTATCTTTCTCCCTCTCTTTATGTATTACAAAGAGTCAGATATAGTGAGTTTTTTCCGTGGGGGATACAAAATACAAATACAAATACAAATTATTTATTCTGCAAATAGGCCACAAGGGCACTTTTACATGTCAAACGGTAGTTTACAATAAAAATAATAATCATACAATAAAAGATTATAATCTAACACAATAATAATTTAAAATTTGCACATTAACGACTGATATAACAACACACTAAATGTCACAAAGTAAATGAAAACAAAACAAAATACGACCATTACATTCGATTAGAATAAGGTCTGTGCATTAACAGAAAGTTAATGATATTAATTCAGCATTCCAGAGATGTATAAGGTCTCTGAGCGTCCAAATACAATCAATAATTATTCAATGTTCGTAGAGATGTATACGGTCTCTAAGCGTCAAAACAAAACAATAAAAAAAAGGAATATTAATGTAATATTGTCAGTGATGTACATGGTCAATAACAATAAAACGTGTCAAGATCGGAATGATGTCTCTCGTCAATACAATAATAATAAAATAACACTAAGTAGTATTTAAGAAGTTGGGTACTATGCCCTTGCAAGCATGAACAGTCCGGACTCCACAAACAGCACCCGATCACGAGTATGACGCATATCTCAGCCATCGCCTCCCTCAACCATATGTTAGGGAAGGTGGCGATAGATTTGGCGCACCGTCCACCCGGTCGAAAGAAGGATCGGACGGAAGTTCTAAACGAGCCGCTAAACCACCAACGATTGCCCTACCTTTTCGCTTGCAAAGGGCCTTCACGCATTCTACTTCGACCGGACCATTCTAGACCATATGTACTAACCATGAACATTCCGCATAGCATTAATGCCGCCAGCAGCTTCCGCACGGCGCTCCGCGGCTCAGAAGGCGCGTCCCAATGGCAGTGGAATGCGCCCCTTCAATACGCGACCTATAGGTTGAACAGACGACTGACCATGAACAGTCCGCATAGCACTAATGCCACCAGCAGCTCAGAAGGCGCGTCCCAATGGCAGTGGACTGCCCCCCTTCAAGACGCGACCTATAGGTTGAACAGACCATAGACTAACCGTGAACAGTTCGCATAGCACTAATGCCACCAGCAGCTGCCACACGGCGCTCCGCGGCTCAGAAGGCGCGTCCCAATGGTAGTGGACTGCCCCCCTTCAAGACGCGACCTATAGGTTGAACAGACCATAGACTAACCATGAACAGTTCGCATAGCACTAATGCCACCAGCAGCTGCCGCACGGCGCTCCGCGGCTCAGAAGGCGCGTCCCAATGGCAGTGGACTGCGCCCCTTCAAGACGCGACCTATAGGTTGAACAGACCATAGACTGACCATGAACAGTCCGCATAGCACTAATGCCACCAGCAGCTGCCGCACGGCGCTCCGCGGCTCAGAAGGCGCGTCCCAATGGCAGTGGACTGCGCCCCTTCAAGACGCGACCTATAGGTTGAACAGACCATAGACTGACCATGAACAGTCCGCATAGCACTAATGCCACCAGCAGCTGCCGCACGGCGCTCCGCGGCTCAGAGGGCGCGTCCCAATGGCAGTGGGCGGCGGGAATCCGGGCCGGGACGGGGATGTCCGTGTATGTCTCCTGAAATAAACAGTATAATTAGACTTTTGATCACGCTTAGTATTACGTTCATCTCTGCCTGCGAAGCTGACGGCCCGTCCCCCGAAATGCCGCCTAGGGGCTAGGTCACCGACGTAAGACGGGGGGCGGTTCATGTCCATTCTGCATATAGTAACTCTAAGGGCGGGTTGCGCCAAACCGTCTGTGTTCGTTAAAATCTGAATGGGAAAATTTGACAAATTTCTATGGCATGACAGCTGACGAAGCCATATTTGACGTTGATCGGTCAGTAATCGTAAGTTGGTGCAATTTGATTGGTTTGGTTTCAATCCCGGTAAGAGCAAATGTTTGCGAGATGAACAATTAATATTTGTTTTTGAGCTTCTTATGTTTCCTACGTACTTAAGTATTTATAAATAATTATTTGTTAAATATATCGCCTTTATTACCACCACCGCACACAAGCCTTATTGAGCTTGCTATACGATAGGGCTAGTTGTGAAAAATTTACCGCTAATATATGTTAATCTCTTTTTATTCCCCAGGCGGTGCGCGTCGTGTGCCGGGTAGCTCTCATGAGCTGTGACCTTTAAGAACACAGGATAGAATACATCCTATTCATTTATTTATTTAAACTTTATTGCACTAAACCAAAATAATGGACAAACGGCGGCGGACTATCTCATATTACCAAAGGTCCATTCAATCAAATGAAAGTATTTTTGAAATCAGGTGAATAGTTCCGTGATCACCTGATACTTGTAGCAAGGAATGTATGCACTACATTTCTAATACATTTTTAGGGTTCCGTACCCAAAGGGTAAAAACGGGACCCTATTACTAAGACTTCGCTGTCCGTCTGTCTGTCTGTCTCCTGGCTGTATCTCAAGAACCTCGATAGCTACACAGTTGAAATTTTCACAGGTGATGTATTTCTGTTGCCGCTATAACAACAAATACTAAAAAGAAAATAAAATAAATCTCCCATACAACAAACGTGTTTTGCTGTTTTTACCCCTCCGTGCGCGAGTCCGACTCGCACTTGGCCGGTTTTTTTATATACTGGTTGTAAATATTAAAAATCTTTATATGTGTGTAATAAAGATATGAAACCTTTCTAATACAATGTAGGTACCTAAACGCAAAATGGCGTCAACCAAGATGCTTAAGTTTTATACAGTGTACACGGCTGGCGCCAGACATCCTCACTGTTTAGACTGGACTGTGAATACATAAATAACACTGAATAACATTTCAGACATTAAACAGCGTATGCGGCTATATGGAACTCGGCAAACCGAAGAGCCGTGGATGTAAACTTTAGTTTATTTGAATGGCATCGAATAGTCTATTCAACAAGCAATTCTAATGACAGTTTTATAAGATTAAGCCTTATCGGAAATGTAACATACTTTTTTTCAAGAAATATACTGTTGAATTATTTTTTAAAGTAGGCCAAATCAATCTCTATCTCAACTACACGATGATTTTTAATCGGTGAACAGGAGTGCCATGACCCCATGGCACTTCTGTTCACCCGATGGGGAGGGTCAAACTGAGCAACTATCGGTATGGGGCTAACCACGAAATCGTAAAAAAAAACTCCTAATTAAGAGTTAGTTGATAGCTAATTGATCGCTAACTATCCTAAATGTATGAAACAACTGTTTTTTTCATGATTTCCTAGTTGGCCCCATACCGAAAGTTACTCAGTTTGACCCTCCCAATCACCCCATGGCACTCCTGTTCACCGATTAAAAATCATCGTGTATAGCGCGGACGGGCGGAGACGGGGAGTAGACGTGACTTTAAGTAACCCAAATTAAATTCCAATAAATAAATATGCACTGTATTTAAAAAGTTTTAATGTTAAATTTATCTAACTACAAAGATATAAAACCCCGGCTTAATAGATTTAACCCCCGACCACAGAATAGATAACAGTACAAGTACAGAAGGGACACTCGTTTGATCTTTACAAAAGGCGCTTTTTTCTCAGCCAATACATTAAGAATTACGGCCCTCTGACGTCGTCGACGACAACGTCGAAGTTCATCGCTACAAGTACATGCCGGTTCCCCAACGTTGGGGCACCGGCATGTACTTGTAGCGATGAACGTAAATCGCGGAGAGTCCTGCGCCTGCCCCGACGCAAAGAGAGGGGTGTTATAAGTTTAACGTATCCGTCTGTCTCTTCGTTTTTTTATGTGTCATAGATAATTTTATCCTGAGTGTTCCTAGCTATGTTTCATGAAAATCTGTTCAGCCGTTTTTGAGATATTGTACTATGAAATGAAAATGTCGGGGGTTTTTCAACTTTTCTAAGTTGTAGTTATATATACTGTTAAGTACAGTATATTAAGACGATTCTATATTATGAAATCTTATTGAAGAAGTGTCAGCTCCTTGGTTTGCCCTGCGCTTTAGTAGCAAAGGACGTTGTCCTAAGTACAGCTTCGAGCGACAAGGATGTAACTGACTGTAGTACCTAAGTAGAGTTAGGACTTTATTGATCCGATCAACAACCGGTAACCCAGTTTATATTGTAACTTGCGAACAACAACGTCTATCGATTTCTTAAGAATCTTGAAACACTAAAGTTAAAAACAGAAATGTATTCATAAGATTCATAGCTTTCTTTTGTCGTGACACAACTTTTGCGTGTTGGGGCGGTTCTCTATATATATTGACTAAATCATAAACTTGCTTTGAATATTTCAGACTTCTTTGAACGACTTATAACATGACTGAAATCACATGCAATAAAACTGTTTACGTCACACCCGTCCATAAAGTGGCAATTATATAACGCCTGCTACGCGGGGCACATTCCACGTGGTAACCGATGGCCGTTGGGGCGGAAAGGTTCTCGAATGTGGACTGGTGACCTGGTAAAGGTCGCGGGAGTTTGCTGGATGCGGGTGGCGCAGGACTGGTCATTGTGGCACTCTTTGGGGAGGCTTATGTCCAGAGCTGGACGTCTTTCGGCTGATATGATCATGATGACGCGTGCGGAAAATCCCATTCCTCATTTTGTACTCACCACGGGCTGTACAACAGACAACGTACAACAAAGCCTTATATTACAAAACAAAGCCTTATATTCACGCGTTCATGCCTCACCCCACCCGTCACCCCTAACGAAACTAGACTTCTTCCTACGCTTAGTAACTGCGAATCACGGCGTCAGATATATTTGTGGGTGAGCGTTGAGGTGAGCTTAAAACAAGTAACAGAATAGCGGGCAGGAACGACGTAAACTTAATCTAGTATAAAATATTATACAGAGAATATTGTTGTTTTTAGTTATAGTTCGCATAAAATAAATATAAAGCTAACTAAAGTAATCCGCTTAGAAACTACGTCAAGGCTTAAGCTACCCTGTTGTTTATGCAAAAGCTTAATTAAGCGAGGGTTTATATTTCGGGGGTGCTTTCAAGCGCGGGTCGCTTGTTGCGATGGAAAAAAGCGAAATGTCAGAACCCTTTCATAAAGGTGACTCTGCAGGGTCATCCAGAGGTAGTCTATTTATCCTTACGTGTCTTATCATGTAGGTATACAAACACATGTTGTTGTATAAGTACTTAAAGAAACTAAAACAATATTGAAATCAATCAATATTAACAAAATACAATTGATACTAAGATGTTCTTCAATCGTCGAAGTAACGAACGGACAATCTCATGCCAAAGCGGGCTTCTTTATGCCGGGTTTACATTCAGCCGAAGTGAGCAGGGAAGTGGGCAGGACGGGCGTAAAATGCGGTATTGCGCCCGTCCAGCCGAAAGCTGAATGTAAATCAGGCATTAGGGTTAGGGTTAAGGCACAACCGTGAATAACGCTAGGAGGAGGAAGACTCAAGATAAATAAAGAAATATAGTTAGTCCAGTCCACATTATATGTTATATTTCAAACTGATTAATACAAAATAAAACCTTTAAAAAATCAATTCAGACAAACGGCAACATACATTTACTTTCGGAACAATTTATATTTATTTGGCAACAGACCAAAGTATTTAATTTAGACGCCGCAATTAAAAATAAAAACAAAGGAAAACTCCAATAAAAAATAACGTGCACGAAAATTGAAACCAACCTAACCTATAAAACATTTGTTCGCGCGAAATGAGAAAAAAAACCTTGCAAAGTTAAAAAGCCCTATGAAAGTTAGACAGTCGATGCATGTGGTACATTTTAGAATTAGCACGGTTATGTAACGGGCTACGTAAATTAAATACTCACAGATATTTGTTTCATTTTGGCACGATTTCAACTTTCAACAGCACTTCGTTAGATGCAGTATGAATATGACAATTCAGATTGCAATGGTGGTCAAGCCAAGCCACCCTCAAGCTATGCAATACTGCAATGTTGGTGTCAGACAAATATCAACTTTGTAACAAACGACATAGGTTACAGAATTACGTGATGAGATTGTTAGTTGAAATAAAATACATTGCCGTTAGTGTTTTGTTTTTGAGGGTAGATTCATTTTAAGCTGGTGGATGAATATAAAGGCTCTTACCCACCATTGTGTTAGCACTAGGGCTCGCGGTCGTGTCCGGTTTTCGTGTACACGTGTCGGGTACCCGTGTTCGTGTAACCCGCCCGCGGGTCTAAGCGACCGGTCCGAACGGATCCGTGTGATTAGCGCACGGGTACCCGTGTACACGTGTACACGTGTACACGGGTACCCGCGTCCTGTTTACACGCGGGTAGTACTACCCGTCCTTGAGTTGTGGTGTGAAGCTAGGAACTATCCCGTTGTTCTAAGAATGTACATACAAGTACTAAATGAGTGTTCGTAGCATTGCAATTATAACATATTATTTGTGAATAAAAATAGCATAGGAATAAATGTAACAAATTATAACAAAGTACGTAAAGTTCGCCATCTCAAATTCATATTTTAAAAAAGTAAGTACGAATCCATGCTAATGTTATAAATATGAAAGTGGGTCTGTCTGCCTGTGTCTTTCTGTTACCCCTTCACGCTTTAACAGCTGAGTTGATTTAGATAAAATTTGGTATAGAGATTTGAGTCTGGGGGAGGGACATAGGATATAAACGAGTTCCACGCGGATGAAGTCGCGGGCAGAAGCTAGTAAGTTTTATCCCATAAAAAAACATTCCATGTAAAAAAGAGGCCAAGTCTCGAAACTCTTCCACCTTAAAAAGCTGTGAGATATTTCGTAGTACCAAGTCTCAGGCATTCTCATTATTCTTTATTTGCCAGCTAAATAGAATTCTGCCACTTGGCAATCACACCACTTTACTGCTTTTATGGATTTTTGCACACCTTAAACTATGAAGTATTGTGTAATTGCCAAGTCGCAAAATTATATTTAGCTAGCAAATAAAGAATAATAAGAATGCCTGAGACTTGGTACTACGAAATATCTCATAACTTTTTACGGTGGATGAGTTTCGAGACTTGACCTCTTTTTTACATGGAATGTTTTTTTTATGGGATCTTACTTCTTTTTGTAGGTTATTGTGTCATCAATACATACAAATTACGAATGCAGTCTCATTCTTGCTTTTGAATTTTTTCTCCCATTCGCTGCAAATGTAACTTTGTAATCCTATATATTTATATGGGATTACAAAGTTATTTATGCGTAGATACGCATAAATATATGGCGACATCTGGGCCGAAATTTGCAAAATATTTTATTTTTATCTTGATTTTAACACTAAACACTAATTATGTTCTAAATTAGTGTTTTTGTTGATCATTCAGTGAATATGTGTGACAAAATTAAGAAACTATGACTAGTTATAATTCTTAAACTACTGCTTCAAATTGAATGAAATTTGAAATACACCATGTTTAAACAATGCCTGCTTGTTTACTGAAAATTCAGGCTTCCAGTTTTATTCACAACGAAGTTATTGGGGGGTCAAAAACGGCCTGAACTGCTTCGAAAAAAGATGGTACGGCAGTGCCGCTTTTTTGCTCGATTTGGCGGGGGCACCGCCGTGCCCCCAGATTTTTATTTGAGCTTAAAATGTGAAAAATAATGTAGTAACATTAATCTAGTTTTGGTTTTGAACCATAATAGTAACGAAGCTGGTGGTCTAAAATTGGCCGGTCCCAATTTAGAAATAATGATGAGACTTTACTGCATTTATGAAATTTTGCATACCTAAAACTATGTAGTATTGTGCGATTACCAAGTCACAATAGTACATTACGTAACTAGGGCGGTGAATTCGTGAATGCCCCAGATCGCAGGTGTTTGTACGTAGCGTGCAGTAAAACTCGTATTATGGCCAGGTGTGACGTAAAATTTTATTTAGCAAGTAAATAAAGCCCCCCACAAGGTGGACTGAGGACCTAGTAAAGGTTGCGAGAGTCCGCTGGATGCGGGTGGCGCAGGACCGGTCACTTTGGCACTCTTTGGGGGAGGCCTATGTCCAGCAGTGGACGTCTTTCGGCTGATATGATGATGATGACGATGATTAAATAAAGATTAATGAATGCCTGAGACTTGGCTCTACGAAATGTCTAACAACTTTTTAAGTTTAAGAAGAGTTTTGAGACAGCCTCTTTTTTCCATGAAATGTTTTTTATGGGATGAGACTTACTAGCTTCTGCCCACGACTCCGTCCACGTGGAACTCGTTTATATCCTAAGTCCCTTAAGACCCCTTCCACCTGCCCCTTCTACTTCCCTAATATAGCCGTTCAGCGGTAAAATACCACAGCTCGGGTCGGCGAAGATAACAGATAAAAGTACATTATTGTCGAAGCAAGGGAAGTAGGCAATTGCTGGCTGAGTATTAATTTTAAATGGACGACCTTGGGAGACCCGTTTCGCCGGCAGGTGACGAACAAAACAAACAAAGTAAACTTAAGACGTAAGTAGTTAGCTTCCATTTTTTTGTTGAAATTTCGAGTTTATCGCAAAGGCATAAAACTTAATATTGCTTTGGAATTCAACCACTTCTTTATCTATAGTTTAGTCGCTAAGACTTTTGGGTTTATCCAAAAAAAATTGCAAGTCACTGATAACGCCTATACAACTGATGATCTCGTTACTGCAAATTATTTTTACCTCGTTAAACTACATCAACGATGTTTAGTACGTCCGAAATTGTAAGATAAAATTCTGTCAAAAATGCAAGCAGAAAACGACTTTTTCATGAGAGCATAAAATCCTACCGTTATCCGATATCGAAATAATTATGGTATACTTTGAATCGGTAACGTAAAATCGTTTTGTTTGAGTAGGTACCTTTATTTAAAAATGATAACGGTATACATTGAAGCAGTAGCAAAATAGTCGTAATATCGTTTTGTTCGAGTACCTTTCTTTAAAATGATTACTGTATCCTTTAGATAGGTAGGCAGAGTAATGATGCAAGTATCGTTTTGATTCAGTGCCTTTATTCGGTGCTCATATTCAACCTCGTGAGTAAAGGTACGGTTTGAAAAGGTATACCACATGAAAAGACGGTGGAGGAAAACGAAGACTTAGCAAATGTCAACTCTATTTGAATGACGTTAAGGATCAAAAGTGCTAAACATTAAATTTCCTCGACTGTACAATACAATAAGCGCTCGGTTAATATTAAAAAGTTCTCATGTACAGTCAGCCATGACAGTGGGCTACCACTTTTGGACCTTATTTTGCATGCAATAAAGTACAAAAGTGGTGGACCACTTTTGTGCTTGACTGTACTTACCTCCTGTTTTTGTTTAGCTAACATATCTATAAGCGGCTATTAATAAAAGTTAAACAGTTTGCGTGCCCTTTGTCGGTCAATCATTAAATAAAATACTGGGTTTATACAATATTATGACGCAATAGAGCAAACATAGGCTTCCTGCGATATTTCCTTTAGCCACATACCTAATATAAAACAACATCATACACACCAAACCCATAGAGTTGCTAATGCAAATAGAGTAAAATGAAATAAATAAATTATATTTGCCTCAACTCAAACGGCCGCGGACGGTCCGAACCCGCGTGTAATTAGAACCCGCGGGTACGTGTGTACGGGTACACGGGTACCCGGGTACCCGGGCGGGTTCGGGCGTGTCCGTGTGGAACGGACGCTTAGCACCGCGGGCTTAAGAACGCGGGTATTCGGGCGGGCGGGTTTACACGTGTAGCGGGAGCCTTAGTTAGCACATTGGCTATCATGGCGCAGGACAGGGACGCAGACGATGCAGTATAGCCTGAATCACAGACTCACAGTGGCGCGGCCTGCGGTGGCGGCCAATAGTAAACTTGACATATAAGGCCTCCACATATCGAACGTGGGTCGTGCGCGGCGCGGGTCGGGCGGTATCTCTACCTCTTTCGCACAGTTGCGCGCCGCCGCGGTAGCAACGCCCGCGCCACTGTGTGATAGAGAGACATAGTGAGAGATATATTAAATGCGTTGGCAGTGAGAGATATACCAACCCGCGTTCGATGTGTGGAGGCCTTAATAATTATGAAATTTACTATTGATCGCCACCGCAGGCCGCGCCAGTCTATGAGGCCTCCATTGAAATGCGATGGAAGTATGTCTGTTACCGTCTAAGTCGTCTCACGCCTAGCGACCTGTATGATGGGCCATGATGGCCCATTATGTGAAGTAGGCTTACATTTATATTTCACACTTTTATATTAAGTTAAAGTCCCCATACTTTACAGAAAAGAAAACATAATTAAGTTAACTTAAACACATGACGTAAAGTAACGACCCTTAAGTAAGTATTTACGTGCTTTTTTTAAAATTTAATTTTGGGGTTGCTGGGGAGATGCTCGACAGTTTTTTGTACTCTAGATTTATTGAGGCACAATTTTTTTGAAGTATGTACTAAGTCAGTACAAATTGTACATCAGCATTACTACATTTACTAAGTTTCAATAAATCACAAAACAGACAGTGGGGTTTCCACGGACCATGACGTAAATAGTTCCTAAATATACTATCAATTCAATATTCCAGATATAAAAAAAAATATAAAATCAAATTAAAAAAACTACCTTCTGAACTTGTCTCTATTTTGGTTCGTTTACTCTTACTAATTTGCTCTTTAATATTCACGATAAGTCATCAAAAAAAGACAATGCATGCGCAAGTTCAAATTCAAATTCGTGAAAATAACCTGCAAACATATAACCGTAAACAAACTGCTTTACTCACCGAGCATAGTTCCGCTACTGCCCGCTAGAGGGCGCGAACATCAATACAAATAATTGCTGCTAAATTTCATCTACCAGCGCCATCTAGCGACGAGTGGCTAGCTGCAAGATCTGAAACTAACATTCGGAAGCTTCTCAAAAATGGATGAAATTATGGCTGCACTTCGTAAGCTCCAAACAGACATGGACCAACAGAAAATCACTATTGAGAAAAATGGCGAAAAAGTTACAGAACAGATGACAGAAAACACGAACAAAATCTTAGACACAAAGTTTAGAAAATGGGAAGAAAATCAGGAGAGGCTCTCGCGAAACATAGAAAACCAAGAACAGAGACTACACACCCTAGAAAAACAAGTTAGGCAAAGAAATTTGGTGTTCTTCGGCATAGAGGAAAACGAAAAATCTTACTCACAGTTGGAAAATAATGTCATTGAATTTATAAACAACTATCTGTCGATAAAACTAAATTATATAGATATAAAAGAAGCAAGGCGAATCGGCAGGAAAACAGAGAACCCCCGCCCCCGCCCCATTATAGTCACATTCACCACATTGGGCAGTAAAATCAAAATTATAAAGCAGAAGGGACTATTAAAGGATACTGCTTACTACATAAAGGAAGACTATCCACTACACATTTTGGAAAAACGGAAGGAGCTACAGGAACAAGCTAAAGTAGAAAAAGAAAAAGGAAATAAAGTCCTGATCAAATATGACAAACTGATAGTACTAAAAAATAAATCTAGTACGGAACCAGCTTCTGATACCAGAAAACGAAATCTATCCATCTCGCCTCAAAACAACTTTAGCTCCCGAACTTACACTCAAAACAATTCTCAAGTTGCGAAGAAAAATAAAACCATACTACCACGGAATACTCCCCAAAGCTCATCCAGTTCGTCACAAGGACCCGTCAAGCCGGGTATACTCAACTTCCTTGTAAACAAGCAAACAACCCATAATCATGAAGAAGATGGAAACAAAACTGATAACAACATAAACGCGTAGCAACTAGCACCTCTCTCAAACCACAGAAACGAACAAAATCCATCAACACCAGAAACCCATCTTCCAAGCCGGTTGGTCACCGTGGAAGATTACGACCACAACCTTCCAAAGACAACAATATCACCATCACCATCACCAGAATCACCAGAACCATCACCAGAACTTACAAAGCCCAGTAAAAGAAACAAAAACCAGCTCTACCTATTAACATACAACGTTAGAACTCTAGCATCGTATGAACGACTTATTGAACTAAGCGAAGCACTTGCAAATATAAAATACGACATCATAGGTTTGTCCGAAGTACGACGCCTGGGCAACGAAATAGCAGAATACGATGATTTTATTCTCTGTCACACAGGCCAAACACCAGGTAAATATGGAGTCGGCTTTTTGATAAATAAACTCCTAAAAAAGTCCATTGACAGCTATATTGGAATCTCTGAACGAGTCGCACTTCTTAACATGAAAATATCTGAAAAACCACTCACCATAATACAGGTCTACGCGCCCACAGAGGCGGCACATGAAGAAGAGGCTGATTGTTTCTACGAGGACATCAATAAAGCGATAAGCATTGCACATAAAGATTACATTCTTATGGGAGACTTCAACTCGAAAATAGGGCAACCACAAACAAACGAACATCTTGTAACGAGACAATATGGCTTCGGTAAAAGAAACGCACGAGGACAGAGACTCATAGATTTCGCATTGGAAAATAAACTAGCAATCATGAATACTTTTTACAAGAAAAGACCCAAAAAGAGATGGACATGGCGTTCGCCAAATGGACAGTATAAAAATGAAATAGATTTTATAATGTGTAACCGTCCACAGGTATTTCAAAACATCGAAACACTGAATTTAAATTATCCATCAGATCATAGACCACTAAGAGCGACAATATCACTTACAACCCCAAGGAAAAGTAGAGCCTGCTATCTGAATAAACAATACAGTACTCTCAAATCTGAAGAAGAAATATCGTTGTATAAAGATTACTTAAAAGATCACATAAATTCGCTTGAGTATAACAATAAAGAAGAGACGGTACAAGCCTGTTATGATAAAATAATTAACTCTATTCAAATAAGTCTACAAAGTGCATGTAAATCAGATTTACTCAGAGACCGCAGCATACTGACAGTACGTACAAAAAAGCTTATGAAAAGGAAACAAGAATTGCAGAAAACTAAAAATAAAACCAGAGCGCACAAAAATGAACTCAAAGCCCTATACAAATTATCAAGCAAATACATAAAAATGGACTATCAGAACCATAGATCTATAACCTTAGAAAGCCACCTAGAACAGAAAGGAAGCATAAAAAAAGGATACAAAGAACTACGAACTAATAAAACATGGATCAAAAGTCTAAAAAAAGAGAACGAAACTAAAAATAGACGTGGCGATATAATCAACATTGCAACAGACTTTTACAGAAACTTATACAGCGCTAAAATAACTCATGATAGTGATTCCATCTATTCTGAGGAACACTGGACGTATAAAATACCCGAATCTGACATAGAGCCTATAAACTGTAAAGAAATTATAGAGACAATACAGAAACTAAAATCAGACAAAAGTCCAGGCTCGGATAATATTACAAATGATGCTATAAAAATCGGCCACGCAATCTTAGCCAGGCCTCTAACAAATTTATTCAATCAGATTTTGAAAACCTCTGAAACACCCTCACAATGGTCTGAATCGAACATAATTCTGCTCTATAAAAAAGGTGACCCTGAAAATATCAGCAATTATAGGCCGATCAGTCTTCTGCCATCTGTATATAAACTATTTTCAACGATTGTAAACCAGATAATAAACGCATCACTAGAACAAAAACAACCCATCGAACAAGCCGGTTTTAGAAAAGGTTTTTCTACAGTGGATCATATTCACACTTTGGAGCTAATTATCGAGAAATTCCAGGAATACCAACGACCGTTATACATCGCCTTCATCGACTATCAAAAAGCTTACGACACCGTATCCCACGAAAGTATATGGACAACACTAAAAGCTCAACAGGTAGAGACAAAATACATAGACATTTTAAAAAATATATACAACAAGAGCACAAGCAGAGTAAAACTAGAAACGATTGGCCCAAGCTTTCAAGTAAAAAGAGGTGTACGGCAAGGCGACCCCTTGTCTCCAAGAATCTTTATTGCGATCCTAGAAAACATTATAAATAAACTAGACTGGCGAAAGCAGGGCTTATTGATACAAGGCAAACAACTAAATCACCTTAGATTTGCAGACGATCTAGTACTACTAGCTGAATGTGCTCCAAATCTACAATACATGATAGAAACTCTTCATAAAGCTAGCCTACAAGTCGGTCTAGAAATGAACATTGCTAAAACAAAAATCATGTCAAATTATAGACAATCAAATATTACACTAAATAATACATCAATAGAGTACGTGGAAAATTATATATATTTGGGGAAGCAAATTGGATTCAATAGAAATAACAATGAACTCGAAATAGAGAGGAGAGTCAAGATTACTTGGAACAAGTACTGGGGCTTTAAGGAAGTGTTTAAAAGTAACATGCCAATAAAATTGAAAAAGAAAGTTATGAATACTTGCCTCATCCCATGTTTGACATATGCATGCCAGACGTGGAAATTTACAAATAAAATAAAAAACAAAATAAACGCATGCCAAAGAGGAATGGAACGCAGCATGCTAAACCTAAAAAATATACACAAGATAAAACACACAAAGATTAGAGCAACGATAAAAACGATAGATGCTCTTAGCCAAGCTCAAAAGTTGAAATGGCGATGGGCCGGACATGTGGCGCGCCTCAACGACCGCAGATGGACGAAAATCATTACTCTATGGAAAGACCCTCTAGGAAAACGCCTAAAAGGAAGACCATATTCTCGTTGGGATGATGACATCATAAAAATCGCAGGACCAAATTGGCAAGTCAGTGCTCTAGACTAGACAGAGAAAAATGGCAAGCTTTGGAAGAGGCCTTCACCTAAGATGGGTTCCTGTTACGCAAAACAATGTAACAATAAAATATTCATTTAAGTAAAACATCAATTTTTAAAACTAACATACTTAGTTATATAAGCAAGAAAACTAGAACTAACTTATTAACAAATTCTATTTAACTGTATAAAAACGGGAAATAAAAGGCTTTTTATTTTTATTTTTATTTTATTTATTTTTATTATTGTGTGTAACAGATATACTATCAATTCAATATTCCAGATATAAAAAAAAATATAAAATCAAATTAAAAAAACTACCTTCTGAACTTGTTTCTATTTTGGTTCATTTAGATTTGCTCTTTAATATTCACGATAAGTCATCAAAAAAAGACAAAGCATGCGCTTCATATAAATCTAAGTATATACTTACTTCCGGGTTGAACAATGGTCGGATTCTTGAATAAACCCTCTTAGAATAACATTTTAAATTGAAAAAAAAAAACGCTATTAATTTAATGTTTTTCAAAACCGTATTTTTCCTGGAGTATTTTTTGTCGACACCCCTATTACGAGGCTATAAACATCGCAACGGGCATCAATAAAGTTGACTGGCTCATCAACAACAATAACCAATTGTCTGATAACACGTTCCGCTGATAACATTCAATTAAGCGCCCTTTGTTGGCCGCTTAAGAGGCCGCAGTAAGCTCGGCCGAATTTCACCTTCCCATACAAACGTAGTTACGCTCTCATTTTAAAACTACGTGTTGGATTGTGACGCAACTTTGCATATACAATGACATGAGGTATATCTATGTCTGTAATTAGTTTATATGGTTCCAATTTATAAAACAAACTAAATACAGCAAAAACTAGTTTTGTATGAAAAACTTAAATTCGCTAAATTTTATTTATTATGGTATCTGAAGCTACATAAACTAATTTCAGATATACCTTATTTCATTGAACATGCAAAGTTTCGTTACAATCCAAGACGTAGTTTTAAAATGAGAGCGTAACTACGTTTGTATGGAGAATCGAGCTAACTGCGCACTCTTAAGAGTACGGAAGGAAAACAAAAGTAAATCGCGATAAGGTCATGGGATTAGCGACCACCTACCTTCCCCCTGGGGGCCCATGGGGCTCCTAGAGAGGCTATCCCTAAACAGATGTGTTACTGAACGTTTCTGTAAAAAGTTTTTTTTGTAAGTACAAGCTTTTAAGGGGCTCCCAGAATTGGCGTATGGGATCGTACCTTCGATCTGAATCTCTTAGTTTTCTTAGGTTTTTTGTAGCTTATTATGTTTACCAACAACGGCTTTAGGCAATATAGTATCCCATATTTACTTCAAAGTTCATTGTTTTCGAGATATTTGGCATCAAAGATGAACAATTTTAGGCCAAAAAACCGGTTTCTGGCCATAACTTTTGTGTTAATTGGTTTAGAAAGAAAACCGTCACAGACGAACCCAAATATGTAGATTTCGTATGTGTTAGATCTTTCACGTCAATAGAGATACAAAATTAGTGTTATTTTAGACCATGTTTAAAAAGATCATACAAAATTAAGTATTCATTACTAGTAGTAGCCCCTTAAGCTGCAAACGCGCAGAGAGCGGTGGCGGGGCGGGGCGGCGCCGCGCCGCTCTGTGCGGATCATTTCGTATTAGCTCGAACATTACAACCGGTACCGCCTCCGCACCGCACCGCGCCGCCCCGCCACCGCTCTCTGTGCGTTTGCAGCTTTATTGCCAACTGTACTTTTTTGTATACCATCATCAATAGGGGTGTAGACTCGAAAATTATCATTACCCCAAAAGAAAGAAGGCTAATAGCCCAAGCACTTTATTTTCATTAGTATGGAAAAAAATGCAAATTTGGAAATAATTCATAACAGCAGCTTTTTTGCGTGTAACTGATATATTATCACTTTAGTAATTACGTAGACTCAAAATCCACCAAAATATTAGTCATCAAAAAAATCGATATTTAACCAATTCCTGAAAAAATAGGAAAAATATTAATACATATTTTAATTTTTGTTTTGGTTAATTTACAGGAGCTCTTCAAGAATAATAAATAAATCACACAAAAAACATAATCGATGTGTCATTTATTTTTATATATTTACTTCCCGATGGAAATTTTGGTGGATTCTTGGATAAGGCATCTTAGAATAACATTTTAAAATTAAACAAACAAAAAAACGCTGTTATAAATTAATGTTTAAAAAAAACGTAATTTTCCTGGGGTATAAAAATTATGCATGTGTCGAAAATCCCATTCGGATATGATTTGACCCACTTCCCGGTGACCGATTGAGCTGCAATTTTGGGTATAAGTTTGCATGACAATTCAGTATTATGGTATGGTACCATCGACCTGATCTGATGATGGAGACGGAAGGTGGCCATGGGAATTCAGTACTTAACCGACGGAACCCCGTTGAGTTTGGGCTCGTTAGAATCGTCTCAATGAGCAGTTGATGAGGGTATACAGAAAAGTACAATCAGCAATAAAAGCTTGTACCAGTTTTTTTTTTTTCAATTGAATAACTGCAATGCTAAAGTTTGAGTATCTACAATGCAATATCCATATCTAACACATAAGTCTTTATAGGAAATACTGCGTCCGTCTATTTGGGTGCATTTATTTTGCGCAAGAGACAAACTGCGCGGTGCGGCGCCTACGTGAATACCCAGCTTTAAACAGATGCGCCTTTTTGGCTACAGAATAACCTTTATCTCATCTTCTCTTTCATTGTGGTGGAGACCTACTTCACTGCCAAAGACGGGAGAAGACACAGGGTGGCGCTGGCATCCTGCTACCTACCAGGGGAAGGAGAGGCGCCTACCAGAGAGCTGGAAGAGACGGTACTGAGATACAAAGGTAAGAGAATTCCACTTATAGTGGGTTGTGATGCGAATGCACACCATGAGGTGTGGGGTAGCACCGACACCAACTGTAGGGGTGAATCGTTACTAGAATTCATTACTAGCAGTGATCTGGAAATTATAAACACAGGTAGCACACCGACGTTTGTGAACAGGATCAGAAGAGAGGTGCTCGACATAACGTTGGCATCAAGAGAAATCTGTGACACTATAAGAGGATGGAGGGTGGATGAGGAGGACAGCATGTCTGATCACCGCAGAATACTCTTCAGAATCGAAAGTTGCACGGAGAAGATAAAAGTAAGGAACCCACGCAAAACAGACTGGACGAAGTACAACGAGGAACTAGCAAAACTAGTGAACTCGGAACAGAGATACGAAAAGAAGGAAGACCTGGAAACCGGGGCACTGAAACTAAAAGAAAACATCATGACAGCCTATCACAAGGCATGCCCCGAAAGACTGGTACAAACAGGAAAGGGTCAACCATGGTGGAATAAAGAAATGTGTAAACTGAGAAAGAGGACGCGCCGAGCAATGAGGGTTGCCCTAAAGAAGGATAACGCCGAAAGCTGGGACGCATACAGAGAGGTAAGGAACGAGTACACCCGACAAAGAGAGAAGGCCAGCCGCAACAGCTGGAGAAGGTTCACGGAAGACATACGAGGCTATGCTGAGGGGGCACGGGTAGTGAAACTGCTTGCGGGAGAGCGAACGTGCCAACTGGGCAGTCTAAAAGTAGAGGGAGATCTAATCACGGACCCAGGTGAGATCCTTGGAACTATGCTAAGATCTCATTTTCCGGACTGTGAGGAAGAAGCGGACACAGAAGAAGAGACGGAGCCGGGTATACCGGACTGGGGGGCTGCAGAGGCAGTGGTGAAGGAGGAGATGATGGAGTGGGCGATCAAATCCTTTGCTCCCTTTAAGGCAGCGGGACCGGACGGGATACTACCGGTGCTAATGCAGAAAGGCTATATACACATAAAGGAGATCCTAGCACGACTATACAGGGCGAGTATAGCCTTGGGTTATATCCCGAATGTATGGAGACTAGTGAGGGTGGTATTTCTACCAAAACCAGGGAAGAAGTCATATCAAGAAGTGAAATCGTTCAGGAGCATAAGCTTATCGTCATTTATACTAAAGACTGTGGAGAAAATGATAGATAAAGCGATAAGAGAGAAATTGGAATGCGGGAAGGACCCATTACATGGGAACCAACATGCATACATGGCAGGAAAGTCGACAGAAACCGCTCTACATAACCTCGTGGTTAGAGTGGAGAGAGCATTAGACACAAAACAGTATGCACTAGGCTGCTTCTTCGATGTGGAGGGAGCTTTTGATAAGGCGACCTTTGCGGCGGTAGAAAAGAGTCTAGACAGGGAAGCGATCCATCCGGCAGTAGCGAAGTGGATAGGAAGAATGCTTAAAGACAGGGACATAACAGCGGAGCTGGGAGGGGTCTCTAAAAGAATAAGTCCAAGAAGGGGATTTCCGCAGGGTGGCTGTTTGTCTCCCCTAATGTGGTGCCTACTTTTGGACTCACTGGTGAAGAAAGTCAACAGAGGGGGCGTATATATGCAGGCCTATTCTGATGATGGAGTACTACTAGTTAGAGGAACGGTCCTTAACATCATCAGAGATGTAATGAACAGAGGTCTCAGAGAGGTGTTAGGATGGTGCCGAGAGAGAGGTCTGGATCTAAATCCAACTAAAACAAAGCTGGTGTTATTCACCAACAAAAGGAAGAAGGAGAACATGAAACCAATAGAGATACAACAGGAAGAACTGGAGATGGCAAAGGAGGTGAAATATTTAGGAGTGACACTGGACAGCACTCTCAGATATAAGACCCACGTCAAGGAGCAATCGGCGAAGGCCGTTAGAACACTATACCAATGCAAAAGGGCGGTGGGAAGAAGATGGGGACTGAGACCCGAAATGATCTATTGGATCTACAGGGCAATCATTCTACCCAGAGTACTATACGGAGCCGTGGTTTGGTGGCATAGGGCTCGTATAAAAGAATATGAAAAAGAACTAACCAAGGTGCAGAGACTAGCGTGTCTGATGGTGACGGGGGCTATGAGAACGACCCCGACTCAGGCCATGGAAATACTGCTAGGCATGAAGACAATGCGAATTGAAGTGGAGAAGAGGGCCATGGAACAGTGGTACAGGATGAAAGCATGCAAAGAATGGAGAGGAAGCTGTGTGGATAAAAGGCACGCGCTGATACAGGAGGAGGCGCTATCGAAGCTACAAATGCTGATAGCCAATAACGACCTCATAAAGAGGCAGGAGATATTCGATAAAAAGTATAAAATACATATAGGAGAAAGAGACAACTGGAAGGTAGACGTTGAACACCCAATGACGATCTGCTTCACAGATGGATCAAGAAGGAAATCAACCAAGCTAGCGGGAGCGGGCATAGTCATACCCAAACTGCATGAGAAAGTATCTATCCCACTAGGGAGGTACGCCAGCGTTTTCCAGGCAGAGGTGTGCGCAATAATGAGGTGCGCACAGATTATAAAGGAGACAACGCAGCAGACTGGAAGGGTAGTGATCTATACGGACAGTCAGGCAGCACTGAAGGCACTAGGAAAGGCAACGGTAACATCCGCCTTGGTAAGAGAATGTAAGAAGGAGCTTAATAAGATAGGAGCATACCCAGGTGTGACAGTGGCATGGGTGCCGGGACATCAGGGGATAGCGGGTAACGAGAGCGCGGATGAACTGGCGAGAGAGGGATCGGGCAGGGAATTTATAGGCCCGGAGCCGGTCCTTCCCTTCTCGGCTCAAGTCACAAAGGGGGTCATAGAAAGGCTAAAAGAACAAGAAGGGGAGAGAGAATGGAGGGAAGCAACTGGATGTAGACAGGCAAAGATGATGATAGGAGGTATGGATCACAGGAGAACCAGGTATCTGCTAAAACTGGGTAAGAATAATCTGAGGTTGCTGACAGGTATCATAACTGGTCACAATACTCTGAATAGACATCTGAAGGTAATAGGTATAAGCAGCGACGCTTCCTGCCCACATTGTGGGGAGGAAGAAACTAGTAAGCATGTATTAGCAGAATGCATCATGTACGCGGCACCGCGGTATGATACATTCGGTAAAGATGTGTTAGAGGAGAGGGAATTGAGGGATGTCAGCCTTAAAGATGTCCTTCTGTTCTGCAGGAAAACGAGAAGAATGGAAGAGGTTGTAGTGGGAACGCCGCCGGGACAGTAACCTGAGGCTCCAAACCAAGGGAATGGGGCTGAATGAACGCAAAAACCGATCGACAGCCCGCCTGTTTCCGGCCAGGCGTCCCTTCACAACATCACATCACATCACATCAACCTTTATCTCTTTATACAAACAGAAGCCGGGTATTGAATGTTATCAGTTATCAGTCCGGGCGTATTGTTAAGCTAATGGGTTCACATCATTTGCAGCTTTAGGGATCTACGCTCTTTGTTAGATTCTAAAGTAGGTGATTCATTGGCGAGATTGTTGACTTTTTTACGATGGTGGTAAAAAAGCATACGGCCTGCCTAACGGTAAACAGACACAGTATTAGCCTGTGGATAGGCGATTCCAGAGGAGCAACAGGCGCGTTGCTGGTCCAATATTTATTTGAGGATTCGTTCGGACTGCAACCTTTGGTCAACGTTTAGATTAATGCAAAATCGGCTACTTTTCACGTTCTCAGACAAGATGTACAAGAGTAGGATGGGTAACAGCCTAGCTAGATCGCGTTTATGTCGGACTAAAGCATTCGTCCCTTACTAGCAAGTATGTCAAAAGCGAGCGGGAAGTCTATTGTAGGGAGCCAATAATGTACGGCCCGATAATCCGCGTCCACTTTTTGTGGACTCGGGTTATTGAGCCATACATTATCGGCTCGTAACAAATTGGCTTGCAATTATTGCTCCGCACCAAGTTTGCTCAGAGTGATAATGCACAGCCAAATAATGCACGACCCGATAATCCATATACATTGGACGCGGATTATTGGGCTGTACATTAACCGGCGCCTTATTGTAATGCCCGGGCCACACTAACGAGAAATGCCATTAATTATCGCGATAATGGACGGTAACCGTACGGCCACCCTACGATTATCGCGATAATTAATAGCATTTCTCGTTAGTGTGGCCCCAGCATAAACAGTATGAGTATTCAGTAACACCTGGAGTCATAGAATCATCCATCTCCAACCTCTTTGGGAGATGATGTTCGGGATTAAAGGGGAAGAGGCTATAGGTCATCCCGCGGTTATGCCGGACCAGTAGTACATTATGTTATTCATCATTCTCCTAGCGTTATTCCCGTGTAGTGCCCCTAAAGGAGCCCGGGGTACGCTTTGACACCTAATCCCAAGATTTGGCATAGGCGCTAGTTTTACGAAAGCGACTGCCATCTGACCTTCCAACCCAGAGGGAAAACTAGACCTTATTGGGATTAGACCGGTTTCCTCACGATGTTTTCCTTCACCGAAAAGCTAACGGTATATATTCCGCACATAAGTTCCGAAACCTCATTGGTACGAGCCGGGATTCGAACCCACGACCGCCGCTTGACAGCCGCATGCCTGAACCACTAGGCTACCGTAGCTTCACACCGTAGTACATTATGTTATTAAGAACAAAAAATCGTCCGCATCGAACTCGTTTATACCTTAGTTCCATACAAACTTTCACCCCCCATTTCAGCCCATCAGGGGGGCTAGTACGCTAAGTTTTACGTCGGACATAAAGCATTCGTCCCATTCTGTCAAATATGTGAGTGCTAGAGGCACAAATGCTTTATGTCGGACATATTTCAGCGTTATAAGCCTCTATTATATTATATTACACTAACGCTATCAGGTCTACACTACTCTTCAGGTAACAGACAGACGGACAAAAAGACACACTGTCACATTTGTAACATTAGTATGGATTTTTCCATCTAAATATCAAATGCACCAAAACAAACGAAATGTGTAGCAAAGCGAACATTATCAAACGGTTTTACCCAATACCGGCGTAGATAAGAGACTGTGTCGTCGATAAAAGGCCCGAGCGACTATAAATACATAGGCGCAGATAGGTCTTTGTTCCGCTAAATTCAGTGTTTAGGTACATATTCAATAATGCGCCCTAGTAACAGTAGTCAGTAAAAACTAGGGATGCAACGATACCGATGCCGATATTCGAAAACCGCAGGTTATCGTTATTTTTGACGATCATCCGTATCGTAAAAAGTATTACGATTAATAACGATCCTTAAAACTAGTTCGATTTCAAATTACTGGAGAAAAATACTGTAGGTATTTCCGAAGTTGAAAAAATTGGCCATAAGTATTATTTGTCCATCAAACTAGCTACTGTAGATTCAGAAAGATTGTTTTCCACAGCTGGTTTAGTCCATACGGATATACGAAATAGACTTAAAGCCTGATAATTTAAAAATTGAATGTTTTCTTAATAAGTATTTGAAAGAAATTGATTTTAATTATGACATTTAGGTGGTAAACTGTCTAAAATTTAAATAAATATTGATATTACTCAATTCTCTTGTTTAATTAGAGGGAAATCGTAATGCATTCGTTATCGTATTCGCTATTACGATGCATTCGTGATTCGTATCGGTATCGTAATAGACATATTGTTGCATCCCTAGTAAAACAGATCTGTAAAAAACTAGCCAGGTCTTGATGGAGGATGCTTGTTTACCTCTTAAAAGTAATGAAATCTAGACAAAGTCGTACCAAGTCTCAGACATTCTTATTATTCTTTATTCGCTAACTAAATAAAATGTGTGTAACTGCCAAGTCACAAAATTTTATTAAAAATTTGGTATGAAATGGCCCTAATGGAAACAATGTTTTTGTTTTATTAGTTTAACATAACTGTGTATCTGTGGTATTGTATCACAAAAACAACTTGCTTTAAGTGTTTTTTTATCGATAAAAATCTTGTCTGTCAATACAGTTTTTATCTATGTTTGGTGTGTCAAGGCATTTTAAATTTATGTGTTAGTATTTGTGACTGAACCATTTTTAGGGCTCCATAGCCAAATGGCAAAAATCGGAACCCTTATAGATTCGTCATGTCTGTCTGTCTGTCCGTCCGTATGTCACAGGCATTTTACTCGAAAACTATAAGGTGTATTTAAATAAAATTTTAAGAATAGGTGTATTTGGCTAACCGCTACATAGTTTTGCAATGAAATGACTAAAAAAAAGTCAAAAAAAATCTTTTCATTGCAAGCCCACGTGTGGCACATCAATCGATGGCCTTTCAAAATAAATATAAAGTTTCTAAGCTATTTTTTTGATTAAGTAAATAGAGTTGGAGATAATCGCCCCAAAAGTCACTAAAATTGTGTCCCCCCCTCTAATATTTGAACCGTGTATTTTAAAAATATGAAAAAAAAACATGGACATGCTTGTTAAATTCTATCAGCGAAAATTGTTTTGAACAAGATCAGTTCGAAGGTTTTCGCCATATTTCTAAAAAACCGCCTTCCTTAAAGAAAAGGATGTACTCGTAAGTGCCATAAGATTTCAGTAACGATATAACCTTTTTAATAGGCACGGAACCCTGGTTGTGCGTGGTCCGACTCGCACTTGGCCGCTTTTTTTTATTTGTGTATGTTTTGTGGATATAAATCTAAGAGCTTGCTGTTTATTAGGAATTACAAAAAATCAACTGTATTATAAACCCTGACCAATTTTATATTAGCTCTACATAGAACTTTGTCATAATCATAATGACATATAAATTCGATCATACAGTGACGTAAATACGTCGGCTTGTTACGGCAAGGTTCTACTTAGGGCTAATATAAAATTGGTCAGGGTTCAAATTGCATACTTATTTCATTTTACAAAAAGCCATCTTGTACTGGAAGTATGTAGCTATGTAGGACCTTGATGACATTGGACAATTACATGCCTATTAAGATAAGCCTGTGTGTAATCGACAATCAATCATAAATCAATGATTATAAACATGCCAAGTGTTTATTTAAATTTAAGCAACTCACAGGCTGCATAGTCCATGATAACATAATTGTTACTAATTTGTGACATAAATTGAAATAATTCTAATACTGCCATTGGAATTAAACATTGTATCAATTATGCAAGACTAATAAGATTAGTTCAATTGATTGTAGTTTGTGAGTAATTGGAATAGACTCAGAAACCTTGCTAACTGTACCAATTGAATAAAAACTTCAGGATTCAGGATCAAATATTAGGATAATTCATAATAATTCATTTATTATATTGGTATTTCCAAGGGATAGAGTACATCATGGAGCCTGTCGGCTGTTAGGGCAATGCAAAAACTAAGAGTTGCTAAGAGTTAACTTAACATAGAATAAAAATTCCAAATACTAACATTTCCATAACTAACCAATGTTCTTTTAACTTACTTAACCATCATCATCCTCCTAGCGTTATTCCCAGTAATGCCCCTAAAGGAGCCCGGGGTCCGCTTTAACACCTAATCCCAGGATTTGGCATATTCACTAGTTTTACGAAAGCGACTGCCATCTGACCTTCCAACCCACAGGGAAAACTAGACCTTATTGGGATTAGACCGGTTTCCTCACGATGTTTTCCTTCACCGAAAAGCTAACGGTAAATATTCCGTACATAAGTTCCGAAAAACTCATTGGTAGGTACGAGCCGGGATTCAAACCCACGACCGCCGCTTGACAGCCGCATGCCTGAACCACTAGGCTACCGTAGCTCTACTTTACCAATAACTTACTTAATAATTATTAATAATTTTAACTTACTTAACCAATACCTTTTTTTTTAATTTAGTAGAAGATAAGGTATTGAATAAAACTGTTAGCTATTTTGCAAATAATGAATGTATGAACAATTTTTAACTCATCTCTAATTAATACGCTCAAATGATTATATTATTAAAATTAATGGATATATCTTCATTTTTAAAAACTGATTAACTCTTTTTAAAATATCTTTTTAAGCACATACCTCAGAGAGCAAAGGCGCTCTGTCGAGATGCTCAGAAGACGCGAATGCCGATTCGAAATACACCCCATGGTCTCCCGAGTCGTATCTCGAGCTCCCTTCGTCCCACATCCTAGCCTCAGGCTCATCAGACATACTGGCGCCGCAGTTGCGAAAAAACTCCTCACACCATGTTTTACACTACACGAGATTTATTGAAATAGAGGACTATAATTCGGTCTTAATTAGTTAAGTGGAACATTTGATCACCGGGTCCGATACATTTAACATATCATCAACGGAATTACGATACGATACACTGCGAACAGGGTATTCTCGCGACCGATATTCGCGACTTTCGCGAGCGTAGCGTTTATCTACAGTCTACACAAGAGTGATTATGTCTGTCAAATTGAAATGTCAGTTCACAACTTCGCACAACTGCGCAGCGTTTTGTTATTGCATAAATGAATTGCGAGAACATTGCGAGTAAGCCTTGAGTAAGCAAAGCAAGCGTACTTCCAGCACGGCCACGCTAGCACGGCTATCACAAGATCGCGCGCGAGCTCTCTCGATATTTCTCGCACTATCCGTCTCTCTCTTATTAGAACAGTTAGAACTTAGGTAAAGTGCGAAAAAAATCGAAAGTATGTCGCGGCTGTCTCATGATAAACGTGCAGTAGACCTTATCTTGACGAACCGAAATTGCCAATAACCGCATTCAGATGTTCCCACATTAAAATGCTCGACCGCCTGAATGCGGTTATTATTTGCGACTTCCCTGCATGGCCATGTCGATGACAGATACAGACGTTCTTTTTTTCTCAGAGGGGCTTCCGCGATTCGTCCGTGTATCTCCGTCCTTGTCGCCCGAACTAGCTAGTGCGACAGAGAGGGATACACGAACGAGGTTCGTTTTCATTTCGCGGTAGGCCCTCATTAGTCAAGCGCCTCAGTGCTGCCAGTTTATACTAATACTAGCGGCCGCCCGCGACTTCGTTCGCGTAGATTTTTGATGATGACAAGATATTAAAATAGGTAAGAGAATTTTATTCTGAGATAAAATGGTCTAGACATATTACAATTAGAAAAGTGGCAGACACTGATATGCAAAACAACATATACAGCGTAAATTATTTTTATTCAATATTACCATTTTTTTTTAAACTACATAAGATACATAATAACAAAAAATACGGCCATAAAGCCATATTAATTCGGTTTTAGAAAATATATTATCTCTCACTTATAATAAATCTCTAATTTGAAAATGGAATCAGCCAGTATCAAACTAAGCATTTACGTGTCCCGAATGATCTCGGCTTCCCATGAACGGAAAAACATGTAGATTATTTCATAAGTACATTATTACTCTAGCTTCCGTTTAGGATAGTTTTTATCCAACTGCGACAGTTAATTAATTTTCGGAAACATTTGACCTCATTTAATTATTCAGTTCTTCTGCTGGAAATCATAGCCGCCATATCCGTCAACTGTCACTGACGTCAAAATGGCGGACTTGCCATATCTAACTAACAGTAATAATTTCGATCAGTTGTTGTGAAAGACCTTCACAAAACGCATATTAAATTCTAAAGCATAAAAAAATAATCAATTCTGATATGGAAACTTATACGCGCTAAATTCGTAATGAGGCGTAATTTCAATAAATGTATCAACAAATTTCAACAAAATAACGTCAAAAGACTGACTCTTCCTTTTTTTTTAATGGCATGGCCTAGCGTTGTCTCGCGTTCAGCCAGAACGTCTAGGTTTATGAGTTTCTGCAAGATTACACGCTGAGTATTTGTCACGATACTTAACGGCTATCACAAGATGGCGCGGGAGCTCTCTCGATTTTTCTCGCACTATACATCTCTTTCTAACTTGTCTATTACGAGAGAGACGGATAGTTCGAGAAAAATAGAGAGAGCTCGCGCGCCGTCTTGTGATAGCCGTGCTGGTTTGTCAGTATTTATATTTATCAGCAATAAACAGTAAAACTATATTAAAGCAGTATAGAACGGGCCCCTTTTTTAAAAAACATTAATTATCAAGCGCGTCAGTACGTCAGTAGGTATTAAGGCGGTATTTTACTTCGTACTTCGCGCCTTCAAGTTGACATTCGGCCTATATAGAGACACAGGAATCGGCCAACATACAGATAAAACTATTATCACAAAGCCTGCAATACACATTCCTTAAGTTGACAATGGCGGGAACATACAGAAGATCGGCAGAATGTGATCTGAAACATTGCCATATGAAAAAATAAACATATTACTTTAATATTTTTAATAATTACATTAATTACCTTTAATAGAAAGGGACTCGGACTCGCGTTATGGTTCTAGAACTTAGTTAGTGGTTAGGTATAGCTTGGAAAATATAAATTCAGACGTTAAAAAAGAGATCTTTTGTTCCGCGTAAACACTTACCGGTCAATGGGTACCTACTCCGGGTACTCGAAAGGATTATTAAATCTATTTATTAATTCTATACACATCTTTACCTGAGAGTCGGAGTGACTCAAGATGATTTCAGTCATCACGTTTGTATTAATTTAATATAAAACAGTGTTATACTATAAATATGTAGAGAAGAAGATAAATAAACATTTAATGCTGCAGCCTGTGTCCTACCTGTTGGATCTATAGCCACAAACATCTACTAAACTATTACCCCATAAAACGAGTTTTGTCCCTTTCTTACTAATTTAAACATCAAAGAAAAGAATGTTAACGGCATTTTAGCTAAAATAGGTTTGTTCAAGGTTTTACTTGAAAGGTTAAATTAGAACTGCATGTGTCCTATGTCCAAAATAAGAAATTCGTTAACTCCCACCACATTACCATGCAAACGAAGTCGCAGGTACAGCTAGTCTATATATATAAAAGAAGGATACCTGATCTACCATCAACGCACAGCCGAAACTACTGGGACTAGAAACTTGAAATTTACACCAGGACTTCCTTTTATGACGTAGGCAACCGATAAGACGGGATTTTTGGAAATTCCATCCCTAAGGGGGTTAAATGGGGTTGCAAATTTTGTATGGGGGAAACTTTATATTATGAACTAAAGACTTAAAACTTTGTAGAAAGATTACTTATAAAGATACAAAAAAAGTAATTTCAGCGTTTAAGAAAATTCCACCCCTAAGGGGGTTAAATAGGGGTGCAATGTTTGTATGGGGGAAACATTAATTTTTGAACTATGAACTTGAAACTTTGTAGAAAGATTACTCATTAAAATACAGTAAAAATGATTTCTGCGTTTAAGAAAATTCCACCCCTAAGGGGGTTAAATAGGGGGCAAAGTTTGTATTCAAAACTACTGGGACTAGAAACTTGAAATTTTTCCAGAACTTCCTTTATGACGTAGGCAAGGGATAAGACGGGATTTTTAGAAATCTATCGCTAAGGGGGTTAAATAGGGGTGCAAAGTTTGTATGGGAGAAACATTATTTTTTGTACTAGAGACTTGAAACTTTGTACGAATATTACTTATCAAGATACAAAAAAACAGTTTTCAGCCTTTAAGAAAATTGTACCCCTAAGGGGGTTAAATAGGGGTGCAATGTTTATATGGGGGAAACATTATTCTTTGAACTAGAGTCTTTAAACTTTGTAGGAAGATTACTTATTAGGATACAAAAAAAAACTTTTAGCGTTTTATAAAACTCCACTTTTAAGGGGTTTTTCATAGGGGTGCAAAGTTTGTATTCAAAACTACTGGGACTAGAAACTTGAAATTTACACCAGAACTTCCTTTTGTGACAGAGGCAGGGGGATAAAACGGTATTTTTGAAAATTCTATCCCTAAGGGGGTTAAATAGGAGTGCAAAGTTTGTATGGGAGAAACGTTATTTTTTGTACTAGAGACTTGAAACTTTGTCGGAATATTACGTATTAAGATACAAAAAAAGAACTTTCAGCGTTTAAGAAAATTCTACCCCTAAGGGGGTGTAATGGGGGTCCAAAGTTTGTATGGGGGAAACATCATTTATTGAACTAGAGACTTGAAACTTTGTAGAAAGATTACTTATTAGGATAAAATAAAAGTACTTTCAGCGTTTTATTAAATTCCTCTCCTAAGGGGGTTAAATAATAGGGCAATATTATTCTTTGAACTAGAGTCTTTAAACTTTGTAGGAAGATTACTTATTAGGATACAAAAAAAAACTTTTAGCGTTTTATAAAACTCCACTCTAAAGGGGTTTAAATAGAGGTGCAAAGTTTGTATTCCAAACTACTGGGACTAGAAACTTGAAATTTACACCAGAACTTCCTTTTGTGACAGAGACAGGGGGATAAAACGGGATTTTTGAAAATTCTATCCCTAATTGCACCCCCAATGGGGGTCTAAAGTTTGGATTGGGGAAACATAATTATTGAACTAGAGACTTGAATCTTTGTAGGAAGATTACTTACTGATACAAAAAAGGACTTTCAGCGTTTTATAAAATTCTACCCCTAAGAGGGTTAAATAGGGGTGCGAAGTTTGTATGGGGGAAACATTATTTTTTGAACTAGAGGCTTGAAACTTTCTAGAAAGATTACTTATTAAGATACAAAAAAAGAACTTTCAGCGTTTTAGTACATTGCACCCTAAATGGGGTTAAATAGGGGTGCAAAGTTTGTATGATGGAAACTTTTCCGGGATTTTTCGAAATTCCATCCCTAAGGGGGTTAAATGGGGGTGCAAAGTTTGTATGGGGGAAACTTTATATTATGAACTAGAGACTTAAAACTTTGTAGAAAGATTACTTATTAAGAAACAAAATAAGTTATTTCAGCGTTTAAGAAAATTCCTCCCCTAAGGGGGTTAAGTTGGGGTGTAATGTTTGTATGGGGGAAACATAAATTTTTGAACTATGAACTTGAAACTTTGTAGAAAGATTACTCATTAAAATACAGTAAAAGTTATTTCTGCGTTTAAGAAAATTCCACCCCTAAGGGGGTTAAATAAGGGTGCAAAGTTTGTATGAGGGAAACTTTCCCTTTTGAAAGAGAAACTTTTAACTTTGTAGACAGATTACTTATTATAAAACAAAAAAAGTGCTATCGGCTTTTTAGAAAATTCTACCCCTATGGGGGTTAAATAGGGGTGCGAAGTTTGTATGTTGGAAACATTATTTTTTGAACTAGAGACTTAAAACTTTCTAGAAAGATTACTTATTAAGATACAAAAAAAGAACTTTCAGCGTTTTAGTACATTGCACCCTAAATGGGGTTAAATAGGGGTGTAAAGTTTGTATGATGCAAACTTTTCCTTTTGAGCTAGAAACTTTAAACTTTGTAGACAGATTACTTATTTGTATACAAAAAAAGAATTTAAGCGTTTTGGAAAAATCCACCCCTAAGGGGTTTTAAAAAGGGTGACATGTTTGTATGGGGGAAACTTTGTTTTTTAGGTAGAGTAAAAATTTTGTAGAAAAATTACTTATTCAAATATAGAAAAAGTCGTTTCAGAGACTTAGAAAACTCCACCCCTAAGGGAGTGACATTGGGGTTTAGAGTGAATATGGGGGAAACTTAGTTTTTGAGCTAGAGACTTAAAACTTTGTAGAAATATTACTTATTAGATTACAAAAAAAGGACTTTTGCGTTTTAGACTATTCCACCCCGAAGGGGGTTAAAAGGCAAGAGTTGTATGGGAAACGCTTTTTTTTAGTAAGATACTTGAAACGTTGTAGAAAGATTACTTATCAAATAAAAAAGTACTTCCAGCGTTCTAGAATATTCTATCCCTAAGGGGGTTAAAAGGGGGTGCAAGGTTTGGATTAGCAAAACTCTTTATTGAGCTGGAGACTTAAAACGTTGATTAAACAATTATTATCAGTATAAAAAAGATCTTTCAGCGTGTTGGAAAAAATCCTCCCCTAAAGGGTTTAAAACGGCATTCAAGGGATGGAGACAAAGAAAATATTATAGTAAGAGATTTGTAACTTCGGTCTTATAGCCTTTATCTTAAAAGACCACAAAACTGATTATTTTGAAATTCAACGCCTATGGGGGCAACATAATTTAGATTGCTTGAAATGGATTCCATAAGGGGGTTAAAAACACTCATCCCCAAAATGAGCTAAAAGGAGTTGGATGTTTGTACAGGGAACAAGACAATTTTTAATTAAGGGATCTGGAACTTCGCTAAAAGACTAGGTAACTAATTACAACATTTCTTGAAATTCATCCTGTAAGGAGGTTAAAAAGGGTTGGAAGTATTTATGGGGAATAAGTATTTTTTGAAGTAAGGGAATTCATAGGTCTTTTATACTAATTATATGGTAAGCCAAAATAAATAATCCGACTGGTAGCAGAGAAGTAGGCAAGGATAAATTAGAACCACGACCCTTACAGAACCGAACAGCTTCCAGTTCCCATAACCGAAAAGAAGGTAATGTTTCATTTAAACTGCGGATTATTTTGTTAATTTATAAAGTTTATTTTAGATAATCAAAATCATGTATGCTCTAACAACACCGTTAAATGGGGACAGCAGATGGAGATGGAAACTTCTACGTCTTTTAGCATTAGATAGGTTTTCATAACTATACAGGTAGCTCGGACTAACGTGAACTACTGAACGGATTTAGGCAAACATTTCCAGTAATGTAGCTTACTTTAATACATTATAAAAAAATATACAAATTTAGCAGAAATGTCTGTTGATGATTCTTAAGATATTTATGTTTCTAAAAACGGAGTTTTCAATTTAAATTTAGCAATTTAAACTAATGAACTCATTTCACTGTTACCTTTTACGCTTAATCCCTGAACGGATTTAGATGAAATTTTCCGTACGCTGAATTTGACACCCTTGGAAGGATATAGGATAGTTTTTATTTCTGAAATAATCCCATAAGATGGTAGAACTTTGTTTGGGTCGGCGATAATTAAGGTTCCACCTACAATAATTTAATACCAATCATTTTTCTAAGATACAAGTTCTACGCGGACGAAGTCGCGGGCAACAGCTAGTGTATGCATGTATGTTTGTATGTGGATTGTGGACATGAAAATTCTATTTCACGGGCTACAGTCCAAACGGCTTGATGGTTTGTGATATATGAGGTGTCGTTGGATTCCTTGCAGTGTCTTTGCATTGGAGCGTGTTATATATAAACTAATTGACAGGGCGTAGTTTCATTTAAAATATTTCATGTTAAATATCGAAACACCCAAATTAATCACATATAATTGACAACTATCGTATTTTAAAACTGTACCTTCATTTCCTTCACGGACGACACATACATCGAGGTCGCCTTGACTCACGCATATTTTTTTATTTCCGGTCTGTTAACATATTCATATACAAAACAATATATTTTCTAAAACCGAATTAATGTGGCTTTATGGCCGTATTTTTTGTTTTGCCTTAGCCTTACTTGCCTTAGTGTGTATAGTTTCAGAAAAAAATGGCTTTAAATAAAGCGCGGCGGAGTTGAACTTCCCCCCCCTCTCCCCCCTAAATGCGGGGTGGCTCTCGATGGCTCCCGGTCTGAATCCACTCAAGACCACCTAAGGATCAGCTGTGCTAAGTTTCAGCGCATAGTCAAAAAGTGCAAGGTATCTTGCAATAGCACACCCACTAAATTGTTTGCAGGACGCTTAATACTTGTTCCGTCAGATGCTTTTAATCTTTGGCAAAAATGACTCTGCAAGATATAGAGCGACGCATGGATTTGGAGTTAGAAAATGGGAATCTTAGTTATTATGAGTGAGATTGAAAAAAAGTTAACTATAGTGAGGCTGTTAAAACAATCTTAAACTCAGCACTGGAAATCGAGAGATGGAGACAGGTTAATGAAGACTATAATACTATAATATATAGACTATAATATACACTTTCAATAATAATCAACAATTTTGTATGGGAGACCTGGCCGCAAACAACAGAACGTGTCCAGTGTGGCAAACCCCTTAAGGAATAATTAAATTCATTTGCTACACTAACGCCACCTGCTGACGAATAGCGTAACGTATAATAAACCCTTAATTTGCTTGCTGACAATTTAACCCTGTTAGGCGTAGAATTTTCTAAGTAGGGGTAGTATTTTCTAAATTGCTGTTTTCTTTTAATTTTAATAAGTAATCTTTCTACAAAGTTTCAAGTCTTTAGCTAAAAAAATAAAGTTTCCTCCATACAAACCTTGCAACCCTATTTAACCCTCTTAGGGGTGGAATTTCCAAAAACCCCGTCTTATCCCTAGCCCACGTTATAAAAGTAACCTACTGTGCAAAAATCAACTCTCTAACATTAGTAGTTTCGGCTGTGCGTTGATGAGTCAGTCAGTCAATCAGGACTTCTCTTTTATATATATATAGATAATTGTAACTCCGCGTGGAATCTTAGGTCCATACAAACTTTTACTCCTCCATTTCACCCCCTTAAGGGATGATTTCGGGGATAAAAACTATCCTATGTCTCTCAATCCCTTCAACTATCTCCACTTAAAAAACGTCACGTCAATTCGTCGCTCCGTTTTGCCGTGAAAGACGGACAAACAAACAAACACATCGCATTTATAATATTAGTATGGATGGATATGGAAGTATGGAAGTACTACGTTCTGCCCGCGTGGAACTCGTTTATATCGTAGCTCCATACCAATTTGCACCCCCTTAGGGGATGATTTCCGAGATAAAAACTATCGTATGTCCCTCCCCGGGACTCCAACTAACTCGTTTATATCGTAGCTCCATATACATTTTCATCCCCCAATTCACTCCCTCAGGGGATGATTTCCGGAATAAAAAGTATAAAAACTATCCTATGTCCTTCCATAGATTCAAATTATCTCCATATCAAATTTCATCTCAATCGGTTAGCGGTTTAAGCGTGAGGGTCAGACAGCTATTTTTTATTAGTATGGATGGACGCGTTTGTAAATGTTAATTTACTGATTATTTTGAGAACCTCTCTGTATTACACTATGTATTGACGCCATTTGACGCTTCATCTTCGCTGGTATTTGCGAAGGAAGACGCATTTAGTCAAGTAACAATAATACTAATAATGACATTAATGTCTGGCTCTGGAGCGAAGAGAGCTTGAGAGATTCTTTTTTTTTCCTGTTTGGCCTGCTGTGGCGCCCAGCAACAGATTCGTTTATGGAACTTATGGAAGGCCTCTCTGAGGGCCTTATGGGCCACCCAGAGGGAAGGAGCTTGAGAGTTGTATTCACTCCGCAAGCTTTATATTATCTGGGGTAAAACAGCGATAGCGCGATTCAGGTCTCCGAACAGTGACATCTAGCGGCAAATGATGTTACAAATTTCCCGTATAAACTGATTCAATAAAAACCAATTGCTTGCAATCGTGGTCGTGGATCTGGGATACCTTTAAGCCTTCATCACAGTGGCGCGGCCTGGCCGCGGCGGACAATAGTAAACTGGTTGCTGTCTACTATTGTCCGCCACCGCAGGCCGCGCCAGTGTGTGGCAGGCCTTAAAGATTTAACAGTGAAGGTCGCTATACTAGATTTTCTGTGACCTTGGTTGGCCGTCCACCGATATCGGCCCGTGTAGCGTCTCCTATACGAGTAGATATCTCCAGAGGACGTGAGCTATACGGTTACCACCGGAAGGAATGGAAAGATTATTTTTAAGAACTGGTCTTATAATGGCTGAAGTCTTACTTAACAAACATTTGTTTATTGACCTCAAACTAAGTCAGTTGCCCCACGGGTGAGTATGGCAGTCCGCTATTAGTTCTAATTGTTATAAAACGGGGTTAGACGGCGACCCCATGGACCACGCTGAAAGATTTTCGCATTTCATACCATTGGGGCCACAATTGTAACCCAGAATTTTTAAATGGGAGATATTAGGTACCTACTCTTAGTGTATTATTCAAAGCAACGACGCGTAAATGAATGTCGGCGTGGCAACCGGATGGCTCGCGGTATTTGAGCTCCCGAAGTGTTGTGGAACTGCCCTGTGCAATCCGAACTGACCCAACTGTGATTGGTTCGGAAATAGGAGGGGGGTGGTAAAAATACAATCGTCGCGAGGCAACCGATTGAAACACGGTAGCCTGAAAGTGTACGTACGCTGTTTATATAACGAAATTTTTATGCCATCCCTCCAAGTGCGACCGGAGCCGAGTTAGCGAGCGAAGAAAAAAAAAATGGCAGGCAACCGCTTGAAAATTGGCATGCTTGTTCTTCATCACATACAGACACTGTAAAAAAAATGCCATCCGTCCCGGCCGGGCGGTTATCGAGCCGTCAGAGTTGGAAGCTGGAAAAAATGGTGGCGGAGAACTTAGGAAAAATGCACTTAAAATCATTGAAATCGGGTGGCAATGGCATTTGTTTTTCGAGGCTTGTATGATGTTTATGTGATAAATGATATGCACAAATGCCATCCCCCTCCCATGAAATTTCATGGCCACAGCGGGATGAACCCTTACAATCGCGAAATTCGTCAAATTGGAATACGCGCAATAAAAGGTAAACAATATTTATAAGTTTATCAATTGCCAATGGACAATTTTCGCGTGGGAGGCACAGTGCGGAATCTCTAGTTGCTGAACTATTCACCGGTATCGACGCTTAATTAATTGTAAATTGTGCCACAATGAAATTACCCCATTTCAGAAAAACCATGGAAAAGTTGCTAAAAGGTAAAATAACACAAACTCTCGTGCATTCTCTGTACAAAAAAAGACCAGTTCTGTTCAAACGCTTTAATCATATATTTATATCCTTTCCATAAAATTATACATCTTAAAAATATAAGTTAAGTTAAACAATCATATTTTAGTGAATAAGAGAATAATAATAATTACAAAGAGCCCTTTGCGAATAACATTGCTGAAAAAAGGAGCAAATATTAGTTAAAGAAAAAGATTTTAGGGTAAATAAACCGTTTACTGTCACCTTATTTGCCAGACAGTGGTGCCTAGTTTTACAAATGCCTCGATAGGAATATAACATGCATAAAGTTTAATAAGATTACCCCCTAATAACTGGTCCCTACGTCCTTAATAACAGGTTAAGGTACACATTAATTGGCACTTAAAAAACCAGATATTGGCAGCCAGTTGCCAGAGTTGCAGAAAACAGATAAGGTTTATACTATTTGAAGTTATATAATTTGTTAATCAATGGTATTATCCAAATATTTGACATACATAACAAGGATCACAGTTACTTTAAAAAAACGGAATTAATTTTCCGATAAAGAATATAGAAAAAACCAGGCTAGGCAAGATCCTTGCAAAAATAATATCGAAATTAATGTACAACTTCTTTCTAAATAACAACTGATATATACAATAGCCCGATTTATCTTATGTTGGGGACAAAACAGGACCCCATAGTATGGTTGAGGTTATTTAATTTGGCCATCTTTTTATAAAACTGACACTGGGGTTGGAAACTTCTACCTTTGATAATAGAGTTGCTTTTTGATAAACTACTTTGATGCAATTCGGCCAACCCAAATAATCTCAAGTATAAATCGCACGTTCATTCGTAGTGTCAGTAGAGCGCTATTTTTTCAGCAATGTAATTCGCGAAGCGCAATAACAAAACGCCACCTCCGTTACCTTAAGCCTCCCACACACCACATACTCAATCAACTAGATCTTTGATCTCGACAATTATTCATCTAAATAGCAAATTTAATTAAACTAGTAAATTGGGTCTATCAACTTTACCATGTTATTATGCCCAGTAGGCAATAGTGTCGTTAAAATGATTATAATATAGACTTCGAACATGCTTTAGATATCCTACCATGAAATGGATTTAGTATCGTTACAAAAACGTAGAGGATTTAAACCCTATAAAAAGAGTTTTAACCCATTCGCCGCCACAGAAAAGAATGCGAGCTGGCAACCCCACGCCACGCAAGTCTTAAGTCTATTGTTTTTAGACTTTGTATGAAGTCGGTGGCTGATGGGGAACCACCTTGACCGCGACCAACTTGAGTTCAAGAGAGTTGAGTTCAGTAGCGGCGACCGGGTTAAGGAGTCTTCTAGAAACGTAACCGTTGCAACACGCAACAAAAAAAGTTGATTGACCTAAGTGTGATACCTATATGTACGAGTATGCTTATTCACCTGTTATTTACTTTCCGATTGTTCTATACACGAGTAAATGGAGAAGAGAGAGAGAATTTTTTGGTACAAGACTTATTGCCAACTGTACTTTTCTGTATACTGCCATCAACTTCTCTTTGAAACGACTAACGAGCCCAAACTCAACGGGGTTACGTCTGTTAAGTACTGAATTCCTATGGCCACCTTCTGTCTCCATCATCAGATCAGCTCGATGGTACTATAATATTTAATGGTCATCCAAATTAAACTTAAATCCAAAATTTCAGCTCAATCGGTTGAAGATCTATTCAAAATTGAGTTGTAAGATTCCACCGAACAATAATAGTTACATACATTGGAAGTTAAATAAAAGCTTGTAAAATATGGGAGTATACATCTAAGTCATGTGTCATGCATGTCCCATCCCTCTCATGTCAGCGGATTAAATCTATACATATTTTTGCACTTCACTGTAGGTACAGTCGACTACAAAGCGATCGATACGTCTAAAGTTACAAAAATATGTATACACGACTTTATTGCCTTAACATTAAGGTCATACATATTTTTGAATGAATGAATGAATGAATGATAATTTATTCGCTGAATATGGTCACATTAGCCGCATCGATCTATTTGTAGTCGACTGTACAATAGGGGTGTTGACTCGAAAATTATTACTCCAAAAGAAAGAAGGCAAAAAAATATACCTAGAGACGAAAATCCCATTCAGAGGCCCTAGTATAAGTTTTACCCAAACACAAAGTTCCGACCGCGTTCGGTTTAGCTGTCAAATCCCATACAAATTGAGGGTGAAACGCAAACGCGATCGTAAAGTTTTGTTTCGGTAAAACTTATACTAGAGCCTCAGATATCAAAGAATTACGAAGCTACAACCGTTTTAATATTGCTTGTTAGAGAGAGAAGACGCAAACAGTGTGTGACGTCACGTTACGCGAGGCTGCTGGGGGGCCGCGTCGACGGCGGCGCCGATTACGACGGCGCGCGGCACGTTGCCGTCTATTAGTGACGTCACAAGCTGCGAGCGTCATCGTTTGATATGAAGTTGCGTTTTGCGAAAAAGGGACAGAACATACCCCTTCTTAAAACTTTGGACACTTATACCTTCGTGATTATTTAACCGTTTGCGTTGATTTTTTCACCATTTGACTACATTTTTAATCCTTTTTCGAGAAAATATGACATTATTGATTATTTTAATTAGTGACTGGGCATTTTCGCGAGAAGAGATTCATCGTTAGTGACGTCACCGAGTATAAGTTAAAAATGTTCCATTTTGAAACCAAAATTAACCATACAATTTGTAAGACAAATAAAAGTTACAAAATGGAACACTTAACTTATACTCGGTGACGTCACTAACGATGCATCTCTTCTCGCGAAAATAGGGGTGTAGTCCCCTATTATTTGCTAGCTTCATAAAACGGGTTACTGGCGGGTTTCTCGATTCATTCGTCTATGTACTAGTGTTTAGTGAGTTATAGAACTAGTAGGAATTGAACTGGATATTGGCACACAGATATTGACATAAATATTCTCTTGAAATAAACTTTAATATGTTTGGTTATATACAGAGGTACTTTTCACTATACTGCCAAATACCAGGTATTTGCAGTAGAGTGAAACGTACCATCATGTTATGGGGTATACAGATTATGTTATTTTACCCCAATTTGTCAGTACATGTCGAAGTCATAATTGGGTGTAGCGTACAGATGTAACAATCCGACCACATGTGCATGCAATTTCTCAGTACAACTCGTTTGACAGTTGGATCAGCAACGCAACATGCCTCCAAGCGATAGCAATTAGTCAGCTTCTGATAAATGGGGGCTGACAAATCATGACATGTATACACCCGATTATTTAATTCTACCTAGAAAGTTACATTTTTTTACAAGCGAGCTTACTCGTATATATAAAAGTAGTTTGTGGTGTTCTAATAAAACGATTGGAAATAAATTGCATAAAAGGCAAATATATAAGTGGCATTTGATTTTAAACCCTATCTAAACCGCACAAGGTTGTTTTTAAGTGTACACCATTGACATACTATTTACGTATAGTTCCGACTTTGCTTATGGAATGATAAATAAGTGTATTATAATCAACATTTTGGAAGATATTTTGGTGAATTTGTACAAGTTGCATTTTATAGTATACATTAAAATAGATTTCGCTAGGATGGAATTATAGTACAGTTGAAAGCAAAAAGACTCGCAAATGTAGCAGTCGCTTGACTGTGTACACATCGCAATTACATCACAACACGAATGCCATATGGATCAAATGTACAGTCAAGGACTTTTAGCGGCAATTATTTAGCGGCAACTAGGAAAAAATGATAATGTTCGGTTATGGCGCCACGCCGGGCGCTGCCGCGTCAAGCTCGCTTCGCTCGCCCGGCTCGCGCGCTGTAGGGTCGCAGTTCACCTAACAACCTGACAGTTTTTTCCCCTGGGGGATCAGGCTAGGGGATTAAAGTGGACAACAGCATAAAATGAGCTCTAAATGGCTGAACAATTAAAGTCCGTGACCGTACAATTAAGGAAGTATTATAATTCCGAATTCGAGCTTCTATTTACTTACTACTTACACGAGCGATGTTCTAAAGAGTGTTAAAAACAATAAGGATGGAGGTACAGACGGGTAGCTCTGACGGGTCTGCCATGACGTCGCTATGGGCGGTGGTCAAGGGCAGAGGGCATACTCTGTCCCTCTCTGTTGCTCGAATAAGCAAGTGCGAGAGGGAGATACACGAACGAACTTACTTTTCGTTTACGGTAGCGCCCCTGCGGCGCTAGCACGAAAATATAATGTCAAAGTTCGTATATCTCTGCCTCTGTCGCTCAAGTACCATAAACCATAAGTGTGATACAGACGGAGATATACGATTTTCGTGGTAATAGCTCAGGTTGCACCAAATTTCGATTACAGACCGAGCAACGTACAATATGGCGCCTTCTTTCCTCACATTCAGATTTTAACGAACACGTGTATTTTCGTGATTTTCTGTTGCTAATGGAAAAAAAAAATTTTTCACTGCTTTCAAATACCCTATTGCGAATGGAGGTCTAAACCTTTCTACACCAGTTGTTTTATAACACAACTGAGGCTCTAGTATAAGTTTTACCGAAACAAAACGTTCGCGTTTAGCTGTCAAATCCCATACAAATTGAGGGTAAAACGCAAAAGCGATCGTAAAGTTTTGTTTCGGTAAAACTTATGCTAGAGCCTCTGGGCAACTCTACTGTGCCCCATGCAAAAGAGTTTTTAAGTGTAAGTTTGGCCTAGCCAGCCATATTAGGGCTCACAATGAGGCAAATCCGTAATTGCTAGGGTCGCCGTCAACGAAATCGATGAGGGGGACTATATAATATACAGGGTGTAATTTAATTCCAGATACAAAATAGCAATGTATTATGAACAACTTTTACTATGGGACCGACTTTGTGTTATGAAAAAAAAACCAAAAACACCGGTTCATCCATTTTCGTCAGACTAAAATTAGCAAAGTTAATGAAATAGTTGAATTTTTTTGACATACCACAAAGTTGGTCCCAGTAAACGTTGTTCATAAATGTTTAGATCCATATTTTTCTACTACGTAACACGAATTAAATTACAGCCTGTATAAACAATCCTCCACCCTTAATACAATTTGCATCGTTCAGAAATTGGAACGGCATTTGTTTTGCTTCGTTCGAAATCAAAACAAATCACTCCAATCCCACTACCGCATTTCCAATTAAAACAGTTGATTAAAACTAAATTGGGTAAGGACCAATTTCTTGGCCATGCAGCTCTCACACAATTCAATTTTCTATGAGAGTTTTCCGTTGTGACACGAAAATTATCCAAACAATTATATGGTTAATATCTGTGTCACAACGGAACTTAGTTCACTTCAGTTTGTCTGGCTAACTACCGTCTAACCAGGTTAATCAAGGTCAAGAATTTGGTCCTCACCCAGTAGCCAATTTTTCTTCTAGGATTGCTAGAGCTTAAGTTAGGATAGGTGTCCCATATGAGCACGCTTTTAAAAATCGCTCGTGTGATTGGTGTATTGAATGTGTCACTTTTTATCCCGGTGAATCTGAAAAGGACAGAGTTACGTTTGTTAACCTGGATTCCAGCGCAACTACAGCTTGTCTAAGCGGAAATGACACGCCCCTCTACTTAGCCTTAGACACGGTTTTATTAAAGATTCGTTAGACCAAATGCATGATCAAATTTTTGTAAATATGTACATTTTATGATATTACTTACCGACAACGGCCCCGCCACGCCATTGCTCGAATAAGGGGGCCGACTCGAAAATTATTATTACTCCAAAAGAAAGAAGACAAAAAAATATGCCCAGTGACGAAATTCCCATTCAGATATTTCAAAGAATTACGAAGCTACAACCGTTTTAATATTGCTTGTTGGAGAGAGAAAACGCAAACAGTGTGTGACGTCACATGCGAGACTGCCGCGTCGACGGCGGCGCCGAACACGACGGGGCGCGGCACGTTGCTGTCTATTAGTGACGTCACTACACAAGCGTCGTCGGCGAAGTTGCGTTTTGCGAAAAACGGACAGAACATACCCCTTCTTAAATCATTGGACACTTATAACTTCGTAATTATTTAACCTTTTGCGTTAATTTTTTCTCCATGTGACTACATTTTTAATCCTTTTTCGAGAAAATATGACCTATATGATTATTTAATTTAGTGTACACGCCGAGCGTGTTATCTGTTCATTGCGCGCTCGAGACGTGCGACGCACTGTTGTTAGTAGGGATCACACGCAATGAATTAGAAAAACCGCTACCGCCGCCGCTCGAAGTCGTGACCGTAAGCCCCGCTAGCACGATAGGTTTTATGGTCACGATTTACGGCCTAAATGTACTGAAACGTCACTTAAAACGTAACAGCCCGTTCACACAGTCTCCGTATTTACGGTACCCGTTTTAACGGATACAATTTCATACAGTTAATGTATACTGAATACTGTGTCATATGTGAAGTCGCTCATAAAACTCCATACGCCATCAATGAAAAAAAACGTATACGATAAAACGGAACAGTAAAACGGAGACCCTGTGTGAACGGGCTGTAACATGCACAGGCAAGCTTTAACGGACGTTAATAAAACTGTGGGTTAGACGCCATAATACGGATAGTTAGGAACAAAATATTAAATATACGTATCTAGAAAGGAATTCAGCTTCATTTTAAGAACATCAGAAACGCTCCGTTAGTATCATGACCTATAACACTCAGGACAGGCTATACGTGTTGCCACAATGAGGGACGGAAAGGCTCCTACGCAGCTAAATTAAGAACTGGTCTTAAAATGGCTGATGACTTGCCATAAACAACCTACTTAACTTGGACGGGTAATGGTTTATGTGCCACAACTTTATACTAGTTGTGGCAAATACAAAAAAAGTGGAACTATGATGAAGGACAATGAATGATATTTCCCTTTCTGTCACACTTATCGAGATTTGTATGCTACCTCGCTCGCACGTGGTGACGTCACAATCAAACAACGTCCTTATTGTTAGTTTATATGAATTTTAAAATCTTAAAATAGTAAAACAAATGAGAGATTGATTCTTCCCGAGTATTTTCGTAATGTTTATCTGTTACTAATTTAAAAAAAAATTCACTGTTGCCAAATACCCTATTGCGCATGGCGAACGAGTGACAGCTTGACCACTAGCAGCAACAGCCGTGCGACATACGTGCGAACGAGAGGCTGCGCTCTGAAGTCTCGCTTTCACGTATGCCGAACCGCTTTAACCTCTCGTATGCCCAATCAAATGATGACCTTAAAGTTAACCGAACCGACCGAAAATAGAGCGCTCAGTGCGTCGGTTAAATGGGTCAATCAACTTTTTCTTGTTGTTATTCTGTCCCAGTAAGCCAAGAGACAATTGTGACAGAGTTGCTTAGAAAAAATCCTATAAATTGGACTTCTATCATGCTAAGGAGATGCCCCAGCATGGAATGGGTTAACCAATATAACAAAAACACGTGTTTAGTCGATTTAAACCCCATAAAATCATAGTCTTAAAGAGTGACCGAGGAGACGTAACCATCACAACGAGCAAGAAGAAATAGTTGATTGACCCAAAGTCATTCAAGTCATTCGCAGAACTCAAACTTGCTCCTGAACTAAAGGAAGGTACTTAGACCGAACCAGTTCCTTTGACCGATTGAACGACCTCAGAGCGCTCTTTTTACCCGACTGCCCGAAGGAGAGGAGGGTTATGTTTTTCGAGCGCATGTATGTATGTATGCGGCATATTCTTTGGAAAGCCCTGCAGCCTAAGCCGTTTGACGGATTTCGACATATGAGGTGTCGTTGGATTCCTCTTAATCGTGGGAGTGACATAGATTATAAAGTTTTAAAAAAGCAGTTGGGTTTTTTGAAAAATCTTTTGAGTTCATTAGTTATTAAATACCGAGCAGGCGCAACTAGGGGCCGTAGGGGTTGTCAGTAGCCTAGACTAGCTGTAGTTTTATGTGTGTATGTTTGTGTGCGTGTGTGTGTGTGTGTGTGGCTAGACTACGAGCACGGAGAAGGGCGGCTCGTAGATCATAACTGCGGCCGCGCCCTGAGGGCCGCCAGACCGCCGCCGTCGAGGCGCGGCCAGTCCACGAAGTCTTTTCCGTGCCTGCAAGTAATACATCATTAGTACATTATTGTCGAAGCACGGGAAGTAGGCAATTGCTGGCTGAGTATACATTTTAAACGGACGACCTTGGGAGTTTGTTTTATTTAATACGAAACCAGCAATTACCCTTCCGGCTGAGACAAATATAGTGCTTTTATCAAAAATCGTGCAAGTAAACAAAAATATATTTGTCTTTTGGCTTTGCAGGGAACAAATTATCAATAGCAGCTTCTTTTCGCTTATAATATACTTCGATGTTTTTCGAGTGCAAAGATGACGGTTTAGTCACAAAACAGATAGGTACAGAAATCAATCTACATACAAGTTCGCTCGAGCAACGCACACATAGACACTGTTCACGTACACGATATCTCGGAGCGGTTCGGACCAGTGCCAGCGCGAGTGCCATCCGCTCGCGTCTGTCAACTTTTTTGAGCAAGGAGCAGCAAAAAAAGTTATTATAACTGTTCAGTGGACGCTTCTTTCAATTCAACATTAAACGGTGAATTGTCCTTTTTTAAGTTAATTTGCAATAAAAGAATGACATTCAAAATAAAATATTTTAGTCAATATTAATTTATATTTCCATTCTTCCCGTTTCCTCAACAATAGGTCATACAACTGGATACGAGTGCCACTACCACGACAGTTGTTTGGGCATAAGCCATAGTTGACAACCCTAGAGCGAAGTCAGCTCGGACGAATTTAACGCGCACCGCGGTCCCATTGATCTCGCTTTTCCTGACCAACTCAAACCTATTTGTGTGTATAATAATAATAATGATAATAAATCCTTCATTCAAGACAACTCTGGTCCACAGCGGTATCAGTACATTCTTATCCTAGGTTAGTTATCTCATACATTAATAGTACATTACTGCAGCCGCCGGGAAAGAAGGGCTTGCCGGGTGAGTAGGTAGGATAGTGATACGAAGCCGGCAAGCCCTTTTCACGGCTAGGCATGTATAGTGCTTTTCTCAAACATATGCAATGAAATAAGAAATATCACCACTCAAAAACCAACCTGTACCAATTTGTTGCCGCCAAAATCGAAGGACAAGTAAATAAATAAGGGGATAAGTTCGCCTTTGTACTTTGATCTATTGTGTGACATGTATATTCCTTGACCTGTTATTGTGTACAATAAAGTGCTTACATACATACATACATAAATAAATAAAATAAATATTAGGGGACAATCTTACACAAAGCGACCTAGTCCCAAACTAAGCAAAGCTTGTACTATGGGTACTAGACGACGATAAACACATACTTATATAGATAAATAAATACTTAAATACATAGAAAACATCCATGACTCAGGAACAAATATTCGTGCTCATCACACAAATAAATGCCCTTACCGGGATTCGAACCCAGGACCTCTTGCTTCGTAAGCAGTGTCACTACCAACTAGGCTAAAGCGGTCGTCAAGTACATAAATCCTTCGATTTTGGCGGCAACAAGTTATTCATTGCTAATTCGGCCTCCGCCCTCATTTCCGGCGGAGTACAATTAATTTCTTCGTCGCTGTTATCATCGCAACTCATTTTGAAATTTTATTTATAAATATCAACCACAAATATAAAATCCAGCTACACGATAAAAGACTTTTAATTTTCCCTCCAATCCCTCCATATTTTTTTACGGAAGTCGTCCGTAACCCGGTGTTCGAATACCCTATTAGGGCCATTATACACAAACTGATAATGAGAATCTCAATTTCTATAATTAATAATTAAAATAAATGCAGAGGATTTTAAATATTGTGAATGGTCTATACTAGACAATATTTTAGATGTTTTTTTTTCTTAAATCAGTTCGTGTGTAATAATAGGCATTAACGCGGATATTTTTGGTCCGATAACCATTCAGCCACTAAAAAAAATTTTAAAAATATAATTCAGTTGTTTAGCCTGTTCATGAACACAGACGCCAAATTTAAATTAAAATTAAAAAAAAACTTCCCGGTCGAGGCCTTCTATTTTGTATGAAATTCCTTTACAGTTCTCTCGAATTGTTCCGCCCGAAATGTGATACTTCGAAGCCTGTTATGACGCACGTAACGGCGACATTTCATTGCATGTTTGAGAAAAATACACGTGTACAATACTGCTGGCTGGGTAAATACGCTTAGTTGACACAATAATCCTGCTCAGAGTGAGAGTTTATTAATGACACCCAGAGTAACTTTACAGAGTATTTTTGAGGTGTGTGCAGAGTACTACTCACTTGACTATGTAAGCGAGGGTGGCCCCGACGCAGGCGCCCCAGAACATGAGGCTGAAGAGCACCTCCGAGCTGTACCGCGCCGGGAGCGCCGCGCTCGCCATGAACATCGACATAGCCACCAGCAGCACTGACGGGAACTGGTACATACACGAGAAACATTTGTCAGGGCCTTTTTTAAGTAAAATAAAAACCTCACTTTAAATTTTTGAAGTGAAAACTTCTTTAGCGGCGCCGTGCACTCTCTGAGATGGGGGGAAATTGTTAAACTCGCCACAGGTCACGTGACCATAAGGTGAGATTCTTAATGCGTAAGATGTGTATGTGAGATTCGAGAGATTGAAAACTCAGTTGGTGAAAAATTATTCCCTAACCATTCCAAAATATCAAAAACGCACAACGTTAATATTCAAGTTTTCACTTCTGTAGGCACTCCGGTTTTTTTTTAATACGACGGTGACAAACAAACGTACTGCCCGCCTGATGGTAAGCGGACACCGCAGCCTATAGACGTATCCAACTCCAGTGGGTGTTGCCGACCCTTGATATGTTTGAGGATTCGCTGTGTTGACGGCTGACGGAACAAATTCCCTCGCTCTCAACACAACGCATCCTCGGGAGCTCTGGCGACCTTGCTCACCTCCAGGAACACAACACTACTACAGAGCAAGTACTTAGTAGTGTTATTATGGCTGTGGTCTTCTGCAAGGCGGAGGTACTTCCCCAGTTGGGCTGCTCCACATTCGAGCGGGATGATATTTCGCTGTGCCCTACCTCACTTTACGCTATCTCCTCATCACCTTTCATAACGTTTAAAATCGTGTTTTATGTTATGTTACATTCAATTGCCAGAATAAAAGAAATTCAACTCTATTTTCTAAGTAAATTGATTCAAATTTCTCTGGCCAATATTTTGAAACGTCTTATTATAGCACAGATAAAGGAAAATTTGCGTAAACCGTAAATTTTTAGTTACATCATGTGATAAAAATATTTTCTATAATTTTAAAGTTACTACCTTTCCTCATGAACGCGTAGAGGTATTAAATTGAAATCCATATCAAATACTCATGTCTATATTACCTTTAATACCTACAGGTTTGTACGGAACCCTTGGTGCACGAGTCCGACTCGCACTTGACCGGTTTTTTTTTTGTAGTATTCAATTCACGAGTCTTTCTCACAATCTGCATACCCGAGTACTGAAATTGAGCAGAACTTACGGTTATGTACTTCCAGTCTCTGTGCCTTCTCAAAGGACAGAGGTCCGTGTTGCCCTCTCCGTCGCGCACCACATACTTGCCGAGTAGAAGGTCGATGGAGTCCTGTGAGAAGGACAACACATTAATATTAGGCATTAGAAATTGGCATTTTTTTCACAGATATTATTTTGTACGTAATTTATTCATTTCTATGGCAACTACCAAATTATTTTTTAATTTCAATATTAGACTATGTAACAAAGGTTTCAAATACAAATAATAGGTTTTCATTGTTTATTTAGTGTTTCAAATTAAAACTTGAAAACCACCGTCGGTCGACGACTGCTTTAGCCTAGTTGGTAGTGACCCTGCCTACGAAGCAAGAGGTCCTGGGTTCGAATCCCGGTAAGGGCATTTATTTGTGTGAGGAGCACAAATGTTTGTTCCTGAGTCATAGACGTTTTCCATCTATTTAAGTATTTATTTATCTATATAGTATGTTTATCGTCTAGTACCTATAGTACAAGCTTTGCTTAGTTTGGGACTAGGTCGATTTGTGTAAGATTGTCCCCTAATATTTATTATTTATTATTATTATTACCCTTTTCATGTGCTGCCGGCTCAAGTGTTTCAATTAGGTAGGTACGTATAACTATTTATAAGTAAATAAGATATGTAACATAACTTGAAAGTTGTCTATATTCCTACCAAAATCTTGTTTGGTTTGAATTTGACATTGCTGAATAATTCGCAAAATTCAATGAATGAAAATCATCAGTTTTCATAAAATTCTCTATACAAAACGCCAATTTCATAGGCAAGGACTTAATACTTTATTTATTTATTTACACTCAAAGAGTACCAACAGCTGCGAAAACATGATATTAGTCCTACATAGTAATACAAAGCAATTACAGGAACACACAGATATTATTTGCTTATTTTTATCTGGTCTGAGGATTTGCGGTGGGCTTATACAATAGGAAACAGTGCCATTGTTCACAAGCTAAGCTTTCAAGTGCTAAACGGGCAGCTTAAATAATCTTAACTATAACATTAGTATAGAGCAGGGGTTCCCAAACTTTTTTTAGACACGCCCCCCTGCTGCCTAAAATGAAGTTCCGACGCCCCCCTCCGCTTTGATGTAAGGAAACGGAAGTGAATGGGTTAGCTAGCCAAATCATCATCATCTTCCCAGCGTTGCCGTTAGAGCCACGGCTCTTAGGAGTCTAGGGTCAGCTGAGTACCTAATCCCAAGGATCGGCGAGGCACTAGTTTTTGCGAAAGGATTTCCCGAGGCCCCGCGCCCACCTCAAAATGTGGTCGCGCCCCCCTTGGGGCGCGCCCCCCACTTTGAAAACCCCTGGTATAGAGTATAGATGTGTGACTCACCTGTCGGAAGCCATCGGTGAAGTTATTCTTAAAGTATCTCGTAAGGGAGTTGACGCCGTCCCTAAGCAGCCCTAGCCGCGTGCGCTTGCCCGTGCGAGTGAAGTCTGTCTTCAGCGCGCCCGTTCCCGAATACTGGGTGGAGATCATGTCCGCATGGTCCGCCCACACCTGAGAGGATGTATTAGTTTAGTAGGATTCAAACTGCAGACTGGCCAGCCAGTGTCACATTAGCCTGTATTATAAAGGGCAGTTTTTATCCCGGGTTCACGCAGACAAACTCGCGGGCGAAAGCTAGTTTTTAACCCCCGACGAAAAAAGAGGGGTGTCATAAGTTTAACGTGTCTGTCTGTGTATTTGTGTATCTGCCTGTGGTATCGTAGCTCCCGAACGGATGAACCGATTTGAATGCGGTTTTTATGTGAAATAGTTCATTTTATCCCGGGGCACCGGCATGTACTTGTAGCGATGAACGTAAATCGCGGAGAGTCCTGCGCCTGCCCCGACGCAAAGAGAGGGGTGTTATAAGTTTAACGTATCCGTCTCTCTCTTCGTTTTTTTATGTGTCATAGATAATTTTATCCTGAGTGTTCCTAGCTATGTTTCATGAAAATCTGTCCAGCCGTTTTTGAGATGTTGGACTTTGAAATGAAAATGTCGGGGGTTTTTCAACTTTTCCAAGTTGTCACATCACATCATCAGCCTATATACGTCCCACTGCTGGGCACAGGCCTCCTCTTATGTATGAGAGGGAAGAAGAAGAAGTTCCAAGTTGTAGTTATATATAAATCTACAAATGCGCCACGAAATATTTAACAACTATCGATAAAAAAAAGTTTCTGATAAGAAGTTTTGCCGGGGAAATTCCGAGCTCTGGACTCTGACACGCATGGAGAGGAAATCGATGCAAGGACGCTATGACTGGTACTCACGTTGTTGAAAAGCCCGTCCAGCTCCGGGCAGTCCTCGGGCGGGGTGACGGTGAGAAGCTTCAACGCCGCCACCAGCTGCCGCTTGGCGAGCATACTCTGCAATAGTACATTACTGCAGAGGCCGAGAAGCAAGGGGTTGCCGGCCGAGTACATATAGACAGAGCGTAGCGAGGTCGGATAGTGACGAGGCTGGCAACCCGTTTTCACGCCGAGGTATGTATAGTGCTTTTCTCAAACATGCAACGATATAAATTAAAAAAAAAACTCAAAGAAATCAAACTTTAATTTTCATGGCTGCACGCCGTGATCCCGTGCCACAAATTGTGGAATGGAAATTAAAGAAAGACCAGCATAGGCCTCTAATTTTGTATGAAATGCCTTTACGGGTCTCTCGTATCGCTGCGCCCGAAACGTGACACTTCGAAGCCCATTATGAAGAACACAACGTCAATATTTCATTGCGGTTCTAAAAATGCAATTGTTTTTTTATTTTATTTTAGATTTGTTTTTGTTTGCATTAAAATAAAAACGTAAGAGCTGTCACCTGCGTGTCAAAAAAACATACACAAAACATAACATAACACTTTCATTGACGTTTCCATAACACAGCTTTGCGCGCAGCGGTTGAAAATGAAATAAACCCTCTCACCCTTCACCATCGCGGGGAATATTGTCATACACAAGCAATGTCAACAAAAAAAAAGACTGTAATGTAAACAAAAACAATCAAAAGACAAAAAAACATAAACAAATGCATTGGAATCGCAATGCGCTACCGAACATGCCCTTGCTCGGTTCACACCCCATTTTAGATACACTCTGCATAAAGGAAAGACCACACCGCTGCTCAAAATACGCTAACGCACCGTAAACGCAGCAGAATGTATGAACAAATACGTGACGCATACGACACGTCAACGCGTATACGCAGCGTAACGCACCGGTGTGGTCATTCCATTACATGCCAAAGTGGACCTGTGGTTCTTTTAGGGTACAACCGGTAAAAAGCTGATCATCAATCTCACCTGCACTACGTTGGTGCGGTCGAGGCAGTCCACACAGTTGGTCCGGAATACGCCGCTCTGCCGCAGCAAAATGTTGCCGCCGCGAGAAGTGAAGTAGCTGAACTCCTCCTGAAAATAGGTCAGGTTGGTAGATGAGCATCGCTACGACGACAACTATTTGGACTATGACAGGACCGCTACGCTTGTAGCACTGTGTAGTGTACCTACCTGTTCGTGCGCTATCCGGTCTGCGAGCACGTTGAGCCGGTCGTAGCGCATGCCGCGGCACTCTGCGTGGAAGTCGAACGGCTCAGCACGACCGCTACGCTTGTAGCACTGTGTAGTGTACCTACCTGTTCGTGCGCTATCCGGTCTACGAGCACGTTGAGCCGGTCGTAGCGCATACCGCAGCACTCTGCGTGGAAGTCGAACGGCTCAGCACGACCGCTACGCTTGTAGCACTGTGTAGTGTACCTACCTGTTCGTGCGCTATCCGGTCTACGAGCACGTTGAGCCGGTCGTAGCGCATGCCGCGGCACTCTGCGTGAAAGTCGAACGGCTCAGCACGACCGCTACGCTTGTAGCACTGTGTAGTGTACTTACCTGTTCGTGCGCTATCCGGTCTACGAGCACGTTGAGCCGGCCGTAGCGCATGCCGCGGCACTCTGCGTGAAAGTCGAACGGCTCAGCACGACCGCTACGCTTGTAGCACTGTGTAGTGTACCTACCTGTTCGTGCGCTATCCGGTCTACGAGCACGTTGAGCCGGTCGTAGCGCATGCCGCGGCACTCTGCGTGGAAGTCGAACGGCTCAGCACGACCGCTACGCTTGTAGCACTGTGTAGTGTACCTACCTGTTCGTGCGCTATCCGGTCTACGAGCACGTTGAGCCGGTCGTAGCGCATGCCGCGGCACTCTGCGTGAAAGTCGAACGGCTCAGCACGACCGCTACGCTTGTAGCACTGTGTAGTGTACCTACCTGTTCGTGCGCTATCCGGTCTACGAGCACGTTGAGCCGGTCGTAGCGCATGCCGCGGCACTCTGCGTGGAAGTCGAACGGCTCGTAGCGGACGCCGGGCCACGCTGCCGCTGCTACGGCGGCACGGTAGCCGCGTTCGAGGACCTCTTCTTTGCCGCAGTGGTCGATCTGTTGGTGAAAAACGAAGTTATTGAGGACTAGTCAGAGAAATGACAATGACAACACGACTTCCATAAAACTGTTTTTTAACACGTCTGACCATGTATCCAGTTGGATACACATATGAGAATATTATGGTATCCCACTGAAAACATAGAAAAGGTAACTTTAACGTATTTGATATATGAGGCCAAGTGGTATTCTTCCCAGGTCAATAGTGAGTGGCTCGTACTTGCAACTTATATTGTTTATGAATAAATGACTTATGACTAGCTGCCCGCGCGGCTCCGCCCGCGTATTGCAAAGAACGCACGAAGGAGGACCTTTCGCCGTCAAACTCGATTATATGTTCGGTTTCTACGTAGTTATACGGACTTACCATCCGGTAATCTGAGGGTGTACCCCAAGTATCATGACCTTAACTATTCCCAATGTTTACTCACCAAATTAGTTAAAACCTAGCTCCCATACGGCTGCTGCTGTTCAACATAATCCATATACGCTGCCACATGGTTTTACCTTAGTTCTTAGTACAAACTATGGGAGTTCCCCAAGGCATGACCTTGGGATGGGCCCTCAACTATTCCTAATATAAACATAAGACTACTCACCAAATTAATGAGAACTTGTTTCCCATACAACTGCTGCTGTTATTTAACTACTGCGACCAGAACGGCGGGATCGAGCCCTGTAGCCGCGCGAAGACCGGTCTTCATGGGACAGGGTGGCTTGATGCAACTTACAGTTAACTCAAGCCCCTCTTCATACTTAGTACTAGGGAGTTCCCCAAGCCATCACCTTAAACCCACACTGTTCCCTCTAGATAATTCAAAATGTCTTAGTAAAAACTATGGGAGTTCCCCAAGGCACGACTTTGGGCTCGGACCTCTACTATTCCTAATACAAACATAAGACTACTGACCACAATAATGAGAACTTGGTTCCCCGGGTCTACAAGAAGAATCGCCGACATATGGTCTTCATGGGCTGGGGTGGCTTGATGCAACTTATAGTTGAACCATACCTCAAGGCTTTTATCTAAGCCTCTCTTTATTCTAAGTACAAACTATGGGAGTCCCCACAAGGAACGTTCTCGGACTCACACCATTCCTAATACAAATAGAAGGCTACTCACCAAATTAATGAGAACTTGGTTTCCATACAACTGCACCTGTTCTTTAATATGCTTGGTGTACGCTTCCACGTGGTCCGGGCGGACCAGCAGCGTGCAGGGCGGCTTGTACTTGATGTCCGGGTACTGCGACCAGAATAGCGGGATGGAGCCCCGGGTCTGGATGAAGGAAGACTTTTCCCCGCCACGCTCGATTATCTGCTCTGTTTCTACGTAATTCGCTACGTTTCCCTGGGGAGAGAAGTGTCTTAAATTAAAATACACTAGCGGCTTGCCTTAGCACGCGACTGTCTTGCATTGCCAACCAACGTCACTGAATAGGTTATTAATTACTGAACCAGTGAGCTCCATGTTAGGCCCTGCCACTTACCATCGGGGCATATGCATTATTTTATGGCCCTTAAACGGATCGTTACGGATAGTAACAAAACCGACAGTCAATGTCAAATGTCAATGTCAATTGTTGCATACATTTAGTACCAAAACCGACAGGTTAGATGTGACTTAAGCATCACTTTAGTTAACCTAAATCTGGGTGATACTAGGATCAATCACTGGTCAGTCTGTGATAAATAATAGTAGATTGTTTGTCAAGGAAGCAAAAATATATATTTACGCCGAGGACGGTATATTGGATCACGAGTGAAGCGAAAGATTCTAAACTAGAACCTTGAGCGTAGCTACGGATTCAAGTGTTTACCACCAAGACGGAGATATTTTTGCTACGCAGTCGCACGCGAACATACATTCACATGTTCCACGAGGAAAATTACAATCTCTCTTTTAAGGGCAATCGCTCTTTTTTGAATGGGCCATTTTACGGAAAGTTGTACACACGACTTTTTTTTTTAAATTTTATATAACCGAATAACAAGATCAAGGAACACACAACTACAACTTGGATCCCTCATTGTAGGGCAACAACGACTTTTCCGAATAGTACTTTCGTTTCGTTTACACCGTTACTATGCACTCAATTGGTTACCAATCAATATAGACGACAAGATACCCTAGGAAAATTTCGTTTTTTTAACCATTAATTTATAACAGCGTTTTTTTATTTGTTTAATTTTCAAATGTTATTCTAAGAAAGTAATAAGTTCGTTAATAAGTTTTGTGATGCAGTTGTTAAGTATTTTATTTTCTATCTTATACACCATTGAAATAAAGATGCAAATAATTTATTCTAAGATGCCTTATCCAAGAATCCACCAAAATTACCATCGGGAACTAAATATATAAAAATAAATGACACATCCATTATGTTTTTTGTGTGATTTATTTATTATTCTTGAAGAGCTCCCGTAAATTAACCAAAACAAAAATTAAAATATGTATTAATATTTTTCCTATTTTTTCAGGAATTGGTTAAATATCGATTTTTTTGAAGACTAAGTAATATTTTGGTGGATTTTGAGTCTACGTAATTACTAAAATGATAATATATCAGTTACACACAAAAATGCTGCTGTTATGAATTATTTCCAAATTTCCATTTTATTCCATACTAATGACAATAAAGTGCTTGACGGCTAACACGGCTCTGTTCTAAGCAATTCGAATCGAACAACCGTTATAGTCCAGTCAATGAACTGACTGGAAAAAAAACTTGTATGGAAAAAAAAGTAAATTTTGGAAATAATTTATCATCATCATTGGCCTTTAGCATCTATAAAAGATGATTTAAGCAGCGTCCAATCAGGTGCGGCACTTACGTACGTGGCTTGTCAGGCCAATACGAGGGCGACAGTGACGCCCGCAGATATGACATGTGATAAATCAACTAGCTTCCGAAAGTCAGAATAAATATTTATGTCTTTACATTCATTTACATTTGCAAAAAAAGACAATGCATGATTTATTTAAATCTATATCTTCCGGGTCGAAAGTTTATCGGATTCTTGAATAAAGCATCTTAGAATAACATTATAAAATTAAATAAAAAAAACGCTTTTTTCAAAACAGTATTTTTCCTGGAGTCTAGTCTAGTCTATTTCCCTTTTTTATCTAGTTTACACTAGTGACAGCGCCATCTAGCGGTCTACAAAAGCTACATCGTCTTAAACATAATGTGACAAGTATAGTGTCAATTTGTCTGCTTTGTCCAAAGGTTGACTAGTAGAGAATGCTTACGCCATTAAGTCCGCCTTTTGTACGATAAGTTGTTCTTTTGTGCAATAAAAATGAAATAAATAAATCCTACTAAAGCATTGCACGAAGATAGTTTATAGCCTGGATTAAAATATAGGATAGTTTTTATCCCTTGTCCACGCAGACGAAGTCGCGGGCGGAAGCTAGTAAATAATAATATTGTCATCAGCTACCTATCCTTTTCATTTGTATTTTTCTTGGTCAACTGCCTGCACCTATAAGCTTTTCTGTTTAGCACTGTGGCTGTCTGGTAGAGAATGCCTTAAGGCATTAAGTCCGCCATTTGTACCTTTTATCTGCGCAATAAAGTTTAAATAAATAAATAGTACCCGTGTGGTGTCGGTTTAGAATTTCACCACCCCCTTTCTTCCCGTGGGTGTCGTAAAAGTCGACTAAGGGGTTGAAGTGTTTTGTGGGCGTTGGGCTAGCAACCTATCACTGCAATATCACATTTAGTCGATCTTTTATACCCACATTTATGCTAAAAGTGGCGATGTAACATACGTTTCATGTGCTCTGCCTACCCCTTTTGGGAATAAAGGCGTGAATGTATGTATATGTCAATAAATAGTGTACCTCGGCGTCGACCCCGCGCATGAAGAGCCGCGTGCCGGCGCGCGCGACGCTGCGCCGCGACACCAGCGACCACGTCAGCCTGTGCCCGTTCACCGTCACCTTGTTTATGGCCACGACTGTGTGTGGGCTAAGGTTATTAATACGGGTGTAGATTGAACATTTATTATACTTCAAATAATAAAGCGGCCAAGTGCGTGTCGGACCACGCACAACAAGGGTTCCGTGCCTATTAAAAAGGTCGTATCGTTACTGAAATGTTATGGCACTTACGTCCTTTTCTTTAAGGAAGGCGGTTTTTTTTAAATATCTCGAAAACCTTTGAACCGATCTTGTTCAAAACAATTTTCGCTGATAGAATTTCATCATCATCATCATCATATCAGCCGAAAGACGTCCACTGCTGGACATAGACCTCCCCTAAAGAGTGCCAAAGTGACCGATCCCGCGCCACCCGCATCCAGCGGACTCCCGCAACCTTTACCAGGTCATCAGTCCACCTTGTCGGGGGCCTACCCACGCTGCGCCTTCCGGTACGTGGTCGCCACTCGAGAACCTTTCCGCCCCAACGGCCATCGGTTCTACGTGCTATGTGCCCCGCCCACTGCCACTTAAGTTTAGCGATCCGGAGGGCTATATCGGTTACCTTGGTTCTGCTGCGGATAGCCTCATTTCTGATGCGGTCACGCAGAGAAACTCCTAACATGGCCCTCTCCATTGCCCTTTGGGTGACTTTGAGCCTTCGTATGAGGCCCATAGTAAGCGACCACGTTTCAGTGCCATATGTCATCACTGGCAACACACACTGGTCAAAGACTTTCGTCTTGAGACACTGCGGAATATTAGACGAAAAGATTTGCCGTAGCTTCCCGAACGCTGCCCAGCCGAGTCGGATTCGACGATTGACCTCTTTCTCGAAGTTGGACCTACCTAACTGGATCGTCTGTCCTTGGTATACATAATCGTCTACAACTTCGAGCGTAAAGTGTCCGATTGTAATGGAAGTTGGTACTACATGGGCATTTGACATGATCTTCGTCTTATCCATGTTCATTCTTAGACCAACTCGCTCGGATGCTTTACTGAGGTCATCGAGCATCGTACTTAAGTCCTCCATGGTCTCAGCCAAGACTACTATATCGTCAGCAAACCGAAGGTGAGTGATAGAATTTAATAAGCTCTATTTGCATGATTTGTTTCATATTTTTAAAATACACGGTTCAAAAATTAGAGGGGAAAAATTTTAGTGACTTTCGGGGCCATTATCTCCGACTCTATTCACTTAATTAAAAAATGTGCATAGAAACCTTATATTAAGTTTGAAAGGCCTATCGATTGATGTCCCACACGTGGGCATACAATGAAAAAATTTTTTTTAACTTTCAGTTTTATGTATGAAGTAACCCTAAAAAATTTTTTTTGTAATTTCATTACATAACTATGTAGCGGTTAACAAAATACACCTATTCTCAAAATTTTATTCAAATGCACCTTATAGTTTTCGAGTAAATGCCTGTGACATACGGACGGACAGACAGACAGACAGACATGACGAATCTATAAGGGTTCCGTTTTTTGCCATTTGGCGACGGAACCTAAAAAAGGCATAAAGTGAGATAAATAGTGTTCGGAATTTCGGTGGCAAATTTCACAGAGGTAAATGGAGTCGCCTAACTATTTTTTTGATTAAACTAAAAAACTGAACATGGATTAAATGATTAATTTTCCATAATACTACTTATAAATTATCTTGCGAGCAGCTTACCTACTTATACCACGATAACACAAGACTACTATTAACACAAATATGAAGGTAAACATTACTTAATAAATTTATTTATTTTTACTTATTACATACGTACAAACATGTCACCTATAGTCGGGACGAGTACCTACCTAATTAATGTCATACTAAGTACTTCAGGTAAATGAATTATTTATTTATTCAAATCTTAAGAAGTTAATCATAAAAACGACTCTATTATCCACTGTGTGTAATTTGCCACCGAAACTCCGAGCACTAGAGATAACGATGTCCTAAACCTAACCTAACCTAACCTAACCTATGTCATTCCTGCGATTCAGAGGAATCCAACGACACGTCACATGTCGAAATCGGTCAAGCGGTTTAAACTGCAGGGCGTGCCAAAGATTGAGACACACACATACACACATACGCTCGAAAAACATAACACTCCTCTCCTTCGGCAGGCGGGTAAAAAAATATGCCTGGTGACGAAAATGCCATTCAGATATCTCAAAGAATTACGAAGCTACAACCGTTTTAATACTGCGCAAGCTCGCAGATCGTGACGAATCAATCTGCGAGCGTCATAGTAAATGTCAATCGTTTCATATGAAGGTGCGTTGGAAAAGGGGCAGAACATGCCCCCTCTTAAAACTTTGGACGCTTATAACTTCGAGATTATTTAACCTCTTGCGTTGAATTTTTCTCCATTTGACTACATATTTAATCCTCTTTCGAGAAAATATGACATTATTGATTATTTTATTTAGTGTCTCTGTGTGTATGCCTTATGGCGAAGACATAGTGAGCCTGTAAAATGTTCATAACACCCCTGCATATACCTATGTTTTACGAATAAATGATTTGATTGATTGATTGTCTACACCCCTGTTGTTATTGTTATTGTAAAGGATACAGCCCTGTATGACGGGCAGCGCGAACTTGGCGAACTGCATGTGCGAGTAATCTCTCAGCAGGTGCCCGTTCCAGAGGAAGCGGCTGTCCGCGCGGCTCGCCATCGACATCTGTACAATTGAAATAAACATACATATTGAAATAAATAAATAAAAACATTTTCGATGGGCCCGGAACAATAAAAAATATGAAAGCATAGTTATGGGCTTGTCCATAAATTACGGCATCGTTTTTTGTCGATTTTTGACCCCCCAATTTATTGAGGAATAGCTTTACACAAATAGAACCGCGGTATATAGTCCTTCTCACGGCGCTGCAAGTTACAATTTTATGTGTCTAAATCTAAACTCAACTCGTCAATCGCCAATAACTGACCCCCTCATACTAACGTGGCCAGTTATTAAGGGTGGCCAGTAATTAACACCTTATACAAAAATTAATTATATTATATATATATAATAATCACCTGAATAGAGTTCATTTTTAGTATGAGGTGGCCAGTTATTGGCGATTTACCCTATATGTGGGAACGTATAAGTTATAACATTATAGCTAAGGCTAAGACGATACGCCGCTTCACGCATTCGAGCGCTGTATAAGTTTTGAATGACGGGGGAACCTATCACAAAAAAAAACGAAATCATGTTTCTCCGAGAATGAGTAATTTGCCAAACTTTCATTTGTCCAAAAGAATTAACTATGGAATCACTGACACAATTAAAGTTTCAAAAATAGTTATGTATAAAACCATTAGGTTAGTTTAGTCAGTTTTATGCAAATACTGAAAAACGGCCTCTGAAAAAAACCATCCGGCCGAATGACACTTTGGTAAATGACTCATTTGGATATCAATATTTCGAGGACACGATACGTAACCGCTTTACCGAACATCGGCGTTACCAAGAAAATCGAAACCAGTTCGTATATATGCATCCCTGTCACGCGATAGAGATGGCAATTCCCGAACTTCCCAATACTTGGAGCGGCAGCGACACGCCATATGTGGGAGCGAGAGCGACTATCTCACCGTGTGGAAGTCGGCCGCGACGGAGTGCAGCCGCTGCAGCGAGTGTGTGATGTCATATCCGTACGAGAAGTACATGCCGGGCGCGTCTAGCGCCGCGCGGACCATACGCTCGTATGTTGTGTTGTCGTCTATCTGAAACGGAATAGGCATGTAATGTACTCGTTCAACAGTGAGCCACAAGTACACATTGAACCATGCTCTAGCAACCATCCATACTGATATTATAGATGCGAAATTGTGTCTGCCTGTCACGCAGACACAATTTAAGGGTCGGCAGGGGGCAATCGAGGGTCGGGAATGTAAGAGAATTATTAAATGAATTGTATCAAATAATAAAGTTAAAACTATAGTTAAATCCTTGCAATCTTCATTTCTTAACAAATATGTACTTATTTCGTGTAAAAGTATCACAAAGATGCCCAATTTTTACGCTCTAATTCTTCATACGAATTAGTATGGAGCGGCCGGCTCACTACAAGTGCGACCGCTCGCGGCGGCCGCGTTCAGTCGGCCGCGAGCCTCCGGAGCGAGACCACGTCGCTTGGCGCCGCATTGACAGATTGCGATCGAACCGTGTACTTACACAAAATGAGTACACAGTGGTTCAAACGAAAACTATTCTTATGTTCATTGATTAACATATTTAAATCACGTAGAACTTAACAACATGCTTCCTCGGTTTGATCATAAAAAAGGATTGGGTAGTAATTAGCACCTATAGAGTATAATTAGATGTAATTGACATCTAATTATACTCTATAGGTCGCATCTCTCAACAGATTCTCGTGAAATTTTGTTAGTGAGTTCGATATTTAACTATAGGGCCAAAATGGTTTACTGCCTTTTCGACGAAATATGTTTCTTTAAATTTCACTTCGCAACCAAATTTTCGCAGAATTTTCATTTGGTAAATCAATCGTTGGCATAACTTTTGTGCCGGCAAGGCAGTTCGGTTGGTTGGTTGCAGTGGTTGATGGTTGGAGATCGCGTCCACTGCCGGCAAAGTGGTGACCCCGAAACTGAACGCGCAACGATCCGGCAAGGACCCCGACTGAAAAACACGTCGTGCCGTCTGAGGAAACGCCGCGCACTGAAGACTCAACGCGCAACTATCTAGCAAGTGGTGACAAAGATACGCCGCGCCCGCCTGAAGAAATGCGCCGTGCCACACTGAAGAAACACGCCGCGCCCGCCTGAAGAAATACGCCGTGCCACACTGAAGAAACACGCCGCGCCCGTCTGAAGAAATACGCCGCACCCGCCTGAAGAAGTACCTACGCCGCACCCGCTTGCATTACAAATATGGAACCTCTGCCTGTCACAGACATCCCCTCAAGAAACGCACTCCCTACTGCAACAACGCGCTCCCGACTGGAAGAACCCGCTTCCGACTGCAACAACGCCTTCATTGATGAAGTGACCTTTACTGACAATGCCTTCTCAACCTTCTCTCCAGGACCCCATTCAAACGCCTTCTCATCGAGTGTGACATTCCGACAAGGAAGACATAACTGAGAAGCAGCGTCAATATGTTAAATCATATTACAGCGCACACGACAAGCCAAGAAGCCGATAAGGCAAATTGTGCATTTTGTCACGCGCCTTCGTGTCACACTAATCGTGGCCGACATTTCGCCGTTCATCGAGCAGCGTCCATGGTGCGACGCCTGCTGCGTCACGGCCCGGGGACATACTGGATGAAGAAACGCAACCCGTTTCCAAAAATGCGCGAAGAAGAAGTACAAGGTCGAAGACGTCACTCAGTACAAGGCAACTCGTCATAGTTAGACAGAACAGATACAAGTCGCAGTACGCGCAGAATAAAATCGTCGACGCAGCGCTGAGCGTGGGTAAATATAAATCGATACTTAGTTGTTTTGTCAAGATCAAGGTCGCGTTGCGAGCATAATCAGTTTCCATTTTTCAAGTGAATGAACTTAAGATGCTATTTTTAATTCTGTTATTTATATTTAGGCAACTCTCATGATTTTTATATTTTCTATTATTGTGCTGTATGTACCTATGTAATATAATTGCCCTGGAAGACGAATGCCCAGGATGCGATAAGATGCTCATTAATCATTAGTCATTTTAATTGTATTGCCAATTTCTAATTAACCGAAAAGGTGATTTAAGCTACGGCACATACACGAATATTTATTGCCCCTACATTGGCTGGTGATTTTATTTCTCAAGTGTCCGAAAAGGAGCTCCGGAATACACCGATGCCGCCGATTTATATTTTTTCTCAAAAATCATCGGCAATGTTGACTTTATTGGTAAAAAATCAGGACGTGAAGTGCATAGTTTATGGTTAGTCAACATTTAAAAAATAAAAAACCTTGCCGGCTCGATTTTGCTCGACTACAATGTTGCATACAAATTCCATTATTTGTCGTGGTACAAACTTTTTAAAAATTTGAAACCGCCATATAAATAAAAGGCATAGGTCCTAAACAGCCAAAACGCAAGATCAGTAGCTGTGACTCATCGCGACTTTTTAGTTGTCTCAAATAACTTATGGCGCTTTCGGAAGAAAAAACACTCCCAACTTATTATTAAAAAAAATAAAAGGCGGCAATGCAAAAAATATTCTGTTTTAACACCTACTACAGTGGCTAATTCTTTTTACGGAAAATATAGAAAAATGACGTGTAAATTATTCCAGATTTAAAAGAAGCTGCAAGCTCAGGGTTATTGATTATTTGTTTAAGTGTAATTTGTTGGTAATTTGCAAAGCCAAAAGACAGATATCGGAAGGCGTACGACAATTTCTTGAAGCGGCGAGAAGAAATGCATGCCTTATCATTTTCAGAAAATACATTTTTGTTTTCTTGCACAATTTTTGAGAAAAGCACTATATTTGTCTCAGCTGGAAGGGCATTTACTGGCTTCGTATTAAATTAAACGGACTCCCAAGGTCGTCCGTTTAAAATTAATACTCAGCCAGCAATTGCCTACTTCCCTTGCTACGACAATAATGTACTATTACATGTTCGTTGTTGTTTTGTAGTCATATTGTTCTCGTTTTTATATTGTTTTGTATTTAAACCTTTAGGTTACTGTTGTTTTATATGAATATCTACCTAAACATACTGATTTATTTAGTAGGAAATGGGAGTTCATCCCATTTTTGTTGTAAGGGGGGAGATATGTGCCGGCAAGGCACATTCTATTGTAGTGATAAGATATTCTTAAATACGTGTATAAGATTAGCGATAGATTAAGTACGTGCGGGATGTATGAACGATTATGCATGTAGCTACTTGTATATATACTGTGTTAATTAATTAATAAATAACCATTGCATTGACAGTACCTCAGAGTGTCTCTCTGAGTGTGGACTGCCATAAACCCCTCTGGGGTGCAGTCCACACTCACCCTCTCTACTCCCCCATCAACATCGTAATTATTGCCGGCAGTGGACGCGATCTCCAACCATCAACCACTGCCGGCAAAACTTTACTTCGTACTATGCTTATTTGGCAAAATTTTTATAATGCAATACTACAACAAACTTTTATGTGGCAAATAATTATGAAGTAAATGATTTGCTTAGGCAAAAAACCAACCGTCAAATGTCATTTGGGAAAATATAAACTTTGCTTTGGAATTATGATAATTACTATTATTAGTAACGTATAGTTAGCTTAATATTTTTTGTTGGATTCTGAGGCAGGTCAGTGTAGGTACAACGACGGGCGAAGCGAGGAGGAGTGTTAGGAAGAACCGCGAACCTACAGGGTGTGAGCCGAGCGAGCGTAGCGAGCGTGCAGCGGCAGCGGCCGGCGATGTTCCGGAAACGAACAATTTTTTCCTCATACTTACATTATAATCATATAATCTGACAGCTGTCACATGGAGGTGGAGTGGGAAACACGTTGACAAGCAACTCACTTTGGAATGAGACGCGAGCTGTAGTGCGGTTGTGCTCCCAACCTTCCGCCGACTTCATCACGTTCCGTGTTACAGAATTAGTAATCTGTTTTCATCCGAGTGGTTTATGATTATTTCGCGCTATTTGTAATTCTAATCAATCTGATTAAACCTAAGGAGTGTAGATCGACTTCTATTTCGTGAAATATCATGGTTAACGAGAGTGGGAGAAATAATGAATCTCCTCACGTTCCGTGTTACAGAATTAGTAATCTGTTTTCATCCGAGTGGTTTATGATTATTTCGCGCTATTTGTAATTCTTACCAATCTGATTAAACCTAAAGAGTGTAGATCGACTTCTATTTCGTGAAATATCATAGTTAACGAGAGTGGGAAAAATAATGAATCTCCTCACGTTCCGTGTTACAGAATTAGTAATCTGTTTTCATCCGAGTGGTTTATGATTATTTCGTGCTATTTGTAATTCTAATCAAACTGATTAAACCTAAAGAGTGTAGATCGACTTTCAATTTCGTGAAATATCATGGTTAACGAGAGTGGGGCAAATAATGAATCTCCACCAGTTCCGCCCGACCCTCCTACATACATATGGCAAAAATTGCAAAACCTTTTATTGCGCGTATTCTTCGCGTATTCCCATTTTGTCGAATTTCGCGTTTGTATTCAAGTGGTTGCCTGCCAATTTTTTATTTTTTTTTCTTCGCTCGTTTACTCGGCTCCGGTCACACTAGGAGGGATGGCATAAAAATTCCACTATATAGACAGCGTACACACTTTCAGGCTACCGTGTTTCAATCGGTTGCCACGCAACATTTTTTTTTTTACAACCCTTCTCCTATTTCCGAACCAGTCACAGTTGGCTCAATTCGGGTTGCACAGGGTGGTTCCACAACACTTCGGGAGCTCAAATACCGCTAGCCATCTGGTTGCCTCTCCAACATTGAATTACGCGTCATTACTTTAACTATAAGCCGTTCGGTCGAACAAAACAACTGTCCACATAGTTAGATAGGCTGCGCGCTCGGTTCGGGCGAACGTTGGTAGGTATTAAGATGAAATACCTATATTTGACATAACAATTTTTATATTTGGTAACAAAATCCAAAGTTACAATTTTGTTGGCGAGTCAAAGTCCGACGCCCCACTGTGTATACGGGCATGTGTGCGTGTGCGGTGCGCGAGCCTCTATCGTTGTGTGAGTAGCGCTAAAAACCTAAACTTCGCGCGGCGCTGCTCCGAAACGCCCCCTTAAGCGGTTTAAGCGTGAAGATAGAGAGGGGCGAAGACAGCGTGTTTGGTATAGAGATAGTTTGAGCCCTGGGGAAGGACATAGGATAGTTTTTATTTAGAGCTAACAGACAGACAGACACACTTTCGCATTTATAATATTAGTATGGATACTATATAGTTGCCTTGATGCCTCATCCTAATTAAAAATCGACTGGTATTTCAGTTCGCACTACAAGTCAAGTAGACAAACAATATATATTTAACCCCCGACGCAAAGTATATGTATCTGTGTGTTCCCGTAGCTCCCAAACGCATGGACCGATATTAATGCGGTTTTTTTGTGTCATAGATAATTTTATCCCGAGTGTTCTTAGCCATGTTTCATGAAAATCTGTTCAGCCGTTTTTGAGATATTGGACTTTAAAATGAAAATGTCGGGGGTTGTTCAACTTTTCTAAGTTGTAGTTATGAATTTACTTTTTAATATTCACCTGTTTGCTAGTGAGATGCGTGGTGGACCTGGCGTACGGGATGATATCCGTGCCGGCCAATTCGTAGATATCGTGCCCATTGAGTTTACCAATCTGAAATAAAACACATATTCAAACTATATGTTTTTCACCAAAAAATATCACTAGCTTGCTTATATCACGGCTTTGTGAGTCGTAGAACTCCCAAGTCTGGGGTTTTTTAAATTTATTTAATCGTATTGCATACATTATTTTGGCCTTCAAAGTGGGTCACTTTTTAGTACCACCCAGGGGACACGTGCAGGGTTGTGGTGGGTAGGTCTTGCGGACGCGAGTAACAGTTGTCCCCCCTTTGTCAAGTGAGTTGGCAACTCGACTGATAGAAGTTCTTAAGCCGCCCATATGCCTCTAACTCGGCTTAACGACTAATAAAAATGCATCGGCAAAAAAATCTTTTATGACATCTTATTAGACCCTTGGTGTTTCCGGTTTTATAATGTTTGAATAAACATTTTTTGTACGTTTATTTTCCGTATAACCGATGCCGTGACAGAGCGGTAAACCAAAATATGGTTCCCACTAAAAAATCAATTAAATTTATATATTAATTGGGCGCTAAGGAAAAATCTTCTATTTTCTTTCTGAAAAAACCGATGCATTTTTTATCGCCCATCATTATAATTGATTATATTAATTATATATTGACCTAACCACAATTATTGATTGTTCAAGAACCAAAAGTACAGGAAAACTGTTAAAATGGTAAAAAACAATAACAACCCATAATCCAATAAGTGTGTTTTTTATTGAATGCATCCATGTTCAGTTCTTAGCCATGTCTGCTATGTCAGAGGTATTTTTTAATTCCTTAATATAAAGACAAAATAAAAATATTAAAACTGGTTGCAACTTACCAATATTCTATATTTGGCGACAACCAGATACAAGCCGGATATGAGCTTGATGGAGCCCAGGAACCCGCAGACTGGTTTGTAGGCGTTCTCTGGGATCGGGATCTTCACTGTACCATAAGCTGAAGATAACAATAGATTATGGAGTATTTCAATGAGTGTGCCTGATGTCGCTATGATTATTTAAAAGAACCGGCCAAGTGCGAGTCGGACTTGCGCACGATGGGTTCCGTTCCATTATCTATAAAAACGGCCAAAAAATCATCTATGTTGTATGGGAGCCCTACTCCGACTCGCAATTGGCCGGTTTTTTTAGTATTAGTTGTTATACCGGCAACAGAAATACATCATCTGTGAAAATTTAAACTGTCTAACTATCAAGGTTCATAAGATACAGCCTGGTGACAGACAGACAGCGGAGCCTTAGTAATACGGTCCCGTTTTTAACCTTTGGGTACGGAACCCTAAAAAGAGTGACCATTGAAGCTACTATAAATGTGAACTTTGGTGTAAATAAATGGCTAGTGCAATAAACTGAGTAAAGGGCCATTTACAGTGCAAAAACTTGCATGCGATTTTTATTACATTGCAGGGTTTGATTGAATTCATCGTATTTCGCTAGCCTGCAGCCCGGAATGTAATGAATATCGCATACGAGTTGTTGCACCGTCTAAATGGCCCTTAGATATTGAAATACATGGGCATTGGAATCACTAAATTTTATTCCCCGACTGTATTGTTTGTCAGAAGTTTCAATTTGTCAAAAAAAAACCCGGAATCCCCAAAGCTTTTGTTTTTAGGTTTGTTTTATAATAATCCTGAAAATCTTTTGGCTTGATAAGGTTTCATTCTGTTAACAAAAAAACATATTAAGTTTGTTTTTTTAGTATACCTTTAACAGTTGCTTCACCAGACACCCTGTCAATGACAAGTGTCTCCGTAGGGTTTATGGTGGGTTCCAGATAGAACTTATCTGATGTTGTGTAGCTGAAAAAAAAAAGGCTGTTGAATAAATAAATAAAAATTGGGGGACAATCTTACACAAATCAAACCACTCAATATGGCTTGCTCTATGGGTATATTTTATAGATAAAAATACTTAAATACATAGAAAATATCCAAGACTCACAAACAAATATTCTTGCTCTTTTCACAAATATGTGCCCTTACCAGGGTTCGAACCCAGGACCTTCAGCTTCGTAGTATTTACAAGGTATTCCTGAAAAGTTGTGCTGGCCCTTTTATCTGATTGAATTTAAAATAAATAAACAAAACTAGCTGCTCGATGGCTCCATCAGTGTATTACGGAGAACCCAGTCGGAGCCAATGGATAAAAAATCTATTCTATATTAATACCCTAGAGTTCCAGATATTACATGCTACATATAACTTACAAAGTGTAACAGCTCACAGTATTTCCTCTTCATAAATTATGTCCAAATTATATCTATAGTGACAATATTCTTTGAGATTTTGGCGTTAGTGGAATCACCAAGAGTTTTTTTTTTCTGCTCTTGCGGAACACTCATGCACAAAAGAAGTATCTACCTAGGGCGACACGTTGTGCACCCAGGAGAGGTACAACATATCACCGCCCAAAGAATCTGGAATTTCCTACAGGCAATGGGTCTTAACGGTGAAATCTAATAATAAAGGGGCTGCCACAATAGATCACCTGCTGGTCAAGCGGCAAACAAAGGCCCATAAACCAACAATAATAATAATCACCAAGAGGCCAAAATCATCACCATCAGCAATGTTAATCAAGAAAGATCAAGGATTTTTATCATTCATAGTCCTTTTATATGCATCTTCAGATCACCAAGACTGGTTTGTGTTTGGATCACAAACTGAAGAAACTCAAGTGCTCTGAAGTTTACATTCTGCTTATTGGAACTACACAAACTCTAAACTTGCTTGCTGAGAAAATATGCAATTGAAGATTGTTTGCTTTAAATGTTGTGAATATTCCTATGATACATTCATATGAAGGTGAACAGGAATTAGCAACTAATTGATGTTTAATTTACATTTATGAGCAATGAATTGGCGATAAATAAGGCGGGTATACTCTTGCTTGCCAGAATTTCATTTGCCCGAATTTTATCTGCCATAATATACAACTGCCATAATGTTGTTTTCTATAATTTTGTATGCCATACTCATTGTTTACCATAATAATTATATGCCAGAATCTTTGTTTTCCATAATATCAATATCAATAATCTCATTTTCCATAATCATTGTAACCCATAACTATCACATGCCATAATATCATTTGCCATCCATCTCAACATCCATAATATTCTTATGTGATAAAGTGGGTACGTATTGCAGTGTCTAATGTTTAAAAAAAATACCTCGAACCTATCCGCGATCCAAGTCGGTTTTGCCAATAAGTAAAATGAACTTTTCTCTGAGATTAATTACTAATGCCAAGATAGTGTTGTATCATAGGCAGTAGGGAACAGGGGCTTAGTGGCAAAACCGACTCGGATCGCGGATAGGTTAGAAGACGGAAGCGGGAGCTTTGCTCCCGCTTTCGTCTTCAAGGTTATTTTTTTTTATAAAAGAGCGGAAAAACCAGCAAATTAACAAAGATGAAACCGAATGCATGTTTAGTATGGCGTTTAAATATTCTATTAAATAATATTATTGCAAACAATAATCTGGAATACAATACGTATGGCATTCGTATCATTATGACATCCAATATTCGGGTAAACAAGAGTATGTCAATTAACTATTATGGTAAACGAAACATTCGGGCAAATGAAATTCGAGCAAGCGAAGTTCGGGCAAATGATTATTATCGTATATGAATGTCGGGCTAACAATAGACAACCAATAAGGCGATGTATCTTCCGTTTTGGTAAGCTGTTGCAACACCCTGCTGAGGTGTGTTATGCGTTTTTAAATATTTAATACTAGCTTCCGCCCGCGACTTCGTCTGTGAGGACAAGGGATAAAAACTATCCTATATTTTAATCCAGGCTATAAACTATCTTCGTGCAAAATTTCATCCAAATCGATTGAGCCGTTGAAGCGTGATTGAGTAACAAACATCCAAACATCTAAACATCCAAACTTTCGCATTTATAATATTAGTAGGATAGTCTCAATGTTGAAATAAAGTTATAAGTTAAAGGGCAAGGGTGTGTTTATAAAGAATAAAACACTGTTTTCTATGGTATCAATGAAAACAAGATAAGTATGACAGCTGGGAGAGATTTTTTTAAATAGTTAGGCTGATATCATTTTATTTTGTAACACACATTACATGCCAAATACACTAGTAATTGATCTGACTTACAGCTTAATATCATCGTGAATTAGTTGCTGATCTGCCATTATTAACGATTTTTAACGTAATAATTGAATTTTCTCCACTTAACACACATCACCCGCGATGACCATGAATGACAGAATTGACACTTGACAGATATATTCGGTTCGGAAATTAAGTAAGTATGGTAAGACAAATAATCTGCCTATAATACCATGATCGCCTTTGTCGGAGTGGATGTACATCATTCGACCTTCACTAACAAGTGGTTTAGTGGGAGATGGACGAATGTAAAGCATGTCGGACGTAAACACGAACAGGCTAACAACCGTGTTACTAAGAATAGCTAAGAAATTAAACCCTGAAGAACAAAAATATTTTTTCAGACTGTATGCTCATGTTTTTGTGTGTGTTCGGCTCTATCAATTCGATTTCCACAGAAAAAGAAATTCAATTTCCGAACTAAATTTCAAAACGTTCCGAAAGACGCAAACTTCGTTTCGTTCTACATACGTAAGGGGCTACCGCGAAACGAAAACGATTTCTTTCGTGTATCTCCTTCTCGGTCACCCAAATAAGCAAGCAAGTGTGTTCGAGAGAGATACACGAATGAAGTTCGTTTTCGTTTCGCGATAGGCCCCTGTTTTTTTATGTTATTTGTGTTTCACTTGTTTCGTATCACGTCTGTCGTCTGTCACATGTGAGTTTGATAGGTAACCTCAAAGAAACCCAAACGAGGTGTTTCTGTGTTCAATAAAATGAAAATAAATTACTGCTATAGTATACTGTAAACATTTATAAGTTGAAATGGAAGTGGCCGGGTTTCCAGGTTTTATAAAAACCATCAATGATGGCGAAGAAGTGGAGGATTTCTCCGAGGAATCTGATGTTGAAGTTGAGGTAAAACATGCTGTGTTATTTATTTATTTTTCTTTGATTCAAAACAGATAAGTGTAATAGGCGCGCTAATATCATGATTTAACTTTTAGTACCAGCCCTCCAAGCAAAAGACGAAGAAGAAAGCAGATTTTAATCCAAAATTTCAGTTTGTTTCATCAGTAGAGGAATATAATAAAGTAAGTAGTAATTTCATCATGAAAACTATTCTTAAACATTTTTTTCTATAAACATAATTAGCTTATGTTTGTGCACTGTGCTATTTTTTGAGATGTGCAATAAAGTGTATTTGTATTATTTGTATACTTTCAATATTAACAGTTTTACGCTTGTAGAATACCTGGGATGATTTGCAAAAGTATGTGCGCAGAAATGTGAAGCGTACCATAGATGAGAGGATAGAGAGACGGCGGGCACAAGCCAAAGTGACCGGCGCAGCTGGCAACATTGACACAGACTCGGATGATAATAAAGGTATGCATCTATATCTATTATATCCTAAATTCAACAAAAAAATTGTGAATTAGTGATTCTATGAGTGTTTCTACTTAGTCCGCAATATTGTCAAAGTTTTTGCATGTTTGGTTACCCCTTCTCAGAAAATTTGTAGCTGTCCTAGACTTGCATGAACATGCCGTGCCAATTTGCGGGTATGTTGACAATAAAGTGACCAGGGGACTGACAGAGTTTGGTGCGCTCGTCACCAGAATCACCTCAAGGTCTTGTGTATAAGTCTAGCCATTGTGACACCAATTCCTGAAAATGTTTTTGGTCAAAAAAAGTATATTAAAAGACTGTCAAAGGTTTTCCAATGGGTAGACATTGTGGTATTAAGGGTTAAGCTCTTTCGTGCTGTACCTCTCCTGCTTTTGTGTACTTACTGTACTTCCAATATTGTATGTTAGTGAGTCCAATATGAAGAATATGAAGTAGGCATGAAAAGTACATAATTAGCTTAATAATTAATTAATTATAAAAACTCTATTTTTAACTCATTCAGGGCCAGGAATCGCTATGCGCTACACTCGTAGCTGATCCCGTAGTGGTTTTCCTCGTATGTAGCGGAAAGCGACTACTGCGGTCTGACGCATATGTGTCGTCATTGGCCCTGGATGGGTTAAACTATTGCTTTTTGTAATTTTTATGTGGAATATACGCTACAATTGAATCATATCCTAGGTAGATTTATTGATAATAAATTTTGCAGATAGTGACGTAGGTGAGCTAGAAATATCTGATGATGAGTTGAAGAAGGATGAGATCAAGACAAAGGATAAGAAACTCACTAAAAAGCAGAAACAGGTAATTGGGTGAATCTACTTTATTCTGTAGCTTTCATTTTACAAGTTTAAATCCACGGAATGTAAGGTTTTGATGGCGTTTTAAACTCTTTTTAATTCCCGACGCAACGCAAAATACGTACAATGTATGTCGACTTGCGGAAAACGCCCCTTAACTAACTAACTAACCCCCGACGCAAAGAGAGGGGTGTTTTAAGTTTAACTTGTCTGTGTATCTGTCTGTGGTATCGTAACTCCCAAACAGATGGTACAATTTGAATGCGGTTTTTATTGTGTCATAGATAACTTTAACCCGAGTGGCTAAGAACAGCCTTGTTTCATGAAAATCTGTTCAGACGTTTTTGAGATATTGGTCTTTGAAATGAAAATGTTGGGGGTTTTCCAACATTTTCCAAAGTTGTAGTAGTTATTATTAGTTTAGTTTATGGGCTATCTTCTAAGCATGCTACAAGACCATGTTGTAACATATTGCTAAGAAACTCTATTATAGCATAACAAGAAATAGTTGTTTGGGGTCATCCATAAATTACGTCACACGAATTTCAGATTTTTTGCCCCTCCCCCCGTCCTTGTCACAGCTGGTCACATTTGCGAGACTCCCCCCTCCCATGTGTGACGTCACATATTTTGCAAATTTACATTTAGAAATTATTCAATGAAAACAGCGGTTCCGAAATCAGTTTCTTTTCCATTTACTTAAATTAAATTAACATCAAATCAAGTTACACTGTATGTTTCATATAGTTTACGGCAAAGATTAGTACCCAGATCACTTGTTCTGTTCTAACTTATTTCGTAAAAATCACAAAATATATAGCAGAACTAAGAAGGAGGTTGTTTCATCCGCGAAAGTCAGTGGTCAAATGAAATAGAAACAAAGAAATCACCGCTAGGCGCAATGCGTTTGGCGGCATTTATCAAAGGGCGCCTAGGCGGTCGGCGCGTAACACTAGTAGAGCGAGTTGTTTTTTGATGATGTTGGTTGACAAAACACTTGGTATCTTATATTTACACAGATATAGTTGTACATATTTTTTTGAGGTTTTCGTAAAGTAATAGTTTAAAGTTCGTATTTTAACACTTAGATTAGGTATAATAGATTTTGAAATGTCATCATCTTCCTAGCGTTATTCCCGGTTGTGCCCTAAAAGAGCTCGGGGTCCGCTTTGACTCCTAATCCCCAAGATTTGGCATAGGTACTAGTTTTACGCAAGCGACTGCCATCTGACCTTCCAACCCAGAGGGAAAAACAGAACTTATTGAGATTAGACCGGTTACCTTACGATGTTTTCCTTCACCGAAATGTAAATAATCCGTACATAAGTTCCGAAAAACTCATTGGTACGAGCCGGGATTCGAACCAACGACCGCCGCTTGACAGCCGCATGCCTGAACCACTAGGCTACCGTAGCTATCGTAATCGATTTTGAAATGTGACGTCACGAAATTTAGGACCCCTCCCACCCCCTTGTCACACAATGTCACACTTCGTCGACCCCCTCCCTCCCCCTTAACGTGTGACGTAATTTATGGATGACCCCTTTGACCCATTTGTACAGTGGGATAGTTGGTTAATGTTATAAATAACAAGATGTTCAATATATGCATTGTAATCCACCATCATCACAATAAATTGTAAATTACATAAATCAAAAAAGTATGAGACTCAGATTCGAAAAAGTATCTATACAGATTTTGTTCCCGCCAGGACCCCGGGGAGTGTCACCGGCCCATAGAGTGACCTCCCATACAAACAGGCCTATCCTGGGGGAACAAAATCGGACGCGATACGCGCCGCTATGCTAACTAACTTAATCTAGATAACCACTCACCTTCTTTCTTGATCCTTTCTGCCCCAACGACCAGCAAGGATGAATTAGTGTTTGTGTAAGTGTTTGTGTGTGTGTGTGTCTCGACGGGGTCTGCTGGCCCTCCCTTTTCTCTATGATGGCAGCTCCGTACAGCAGTCAGCAAATCGTCAGGCACCACTAAAACCTCGACACCTCCGTGGGCGTAGTCCGTACGAGGTAACAACAATATCTCGGTGCTTTACCGTAGCACAAGGAAACGAGATCAAAAACCGTAAACGAATTAATTGAGGCACGTGCGTCTGCGTTGACGTCCTGTTAACCTCCCGTCTAAGGTACGACTCCCATGCCGCGCGCGCCGCCGCGCCATCGCCACATCGGCGCAGGCACGTCCCGACAGCATCCGAATGCAACCGAATACTTTTTGTCGCGCGCGGCGATATGAACTTACAACTAGGCTATCGATTCTAAACAGATTTCGTTGTACTAATATTAATGCCTTCCAAAAGTCCCAGACCCCATGGTCTCTTAAAATAATAATAATAATAAAGCCTTTTATTTCCTATTACTTGGTATTACATGTATGTGCTATACGAGTATATTAACTTTATTGGATAGAAACCCCTATTTGATCCAATTTTCCCTATCCTTAGCTTGTTCCATCCATTCCTTTCCTGCTGCAGCTACCATGTCATCACTCCACCTTTTTAAAATGTTTGGTACCTCAGAACTCCGTCATTTATCAACCGACTAGCTTCTGCCCGCGACTCCGTCCGCGTGGAACTCGTTTATATCGCAGCTCCGTACAAACTTTTACCCCCCCATTTCACCCCCTTAGGGGATGATTTCTGGGATAAAAACTATCCTATGTCACTCTCCATCCCTTCAATTATCTCCACTTAAAAAATCACGTCAATTCGTCGCTCCGTTTTGCCGTGAAAGACGGACAAACAAACTAACACATACAGTTTCCCATTTATAACATGAAGTATGGAAGTATGGATTCGTACTCGTTCATAAAAGTGCTGATATTGTTTCCTTTATTTCGATTTTGTGATCATTTTATTCTTTACAGGAAATCAAAGAAGATGAAGAGGGTGCCCGGGTCGAGTACGACTCGGACTTCTTCGAGGAACCGCCCCCGTATGACGAGAACGCGTCCTTCTACATGATGAACCTGTCGCGTCCGCTGCTCAAGGCGATCGGGACACTTAACTACGTCCACCCTACTCCCATACAGTCGGCAACTATACCGGTCGCTTTGCTAGGTAAGAAAATTAAATTGAATAAGTTTGCAACCTGGCCCCGTATCATGGTCGGCCTTATCACGCGATAAGCGACAATATAGAGCGTCCGTCTCGTTCCATCGAACGGTGTCAGCCAGTGACGGACGCTCTATCTTGTCACTTATCGCGTGATAAGGCCGACCATGATACGGGGTCTGGATTCACAGATAGATAGATAGATTTATTTATTGGTACTGATCATACACTGTCAACATTTCTACTTACTTACTACCTACTACATACTATCTATCGATAATCCTTCTTTATCTCAAAAATCACCGCTTAAAGCTGGCCATTGATGAATGCTCCAACAAGCCTAATGGAGCAGTGCCGCGCCAAAATTTCGCTCATTTTTGGCACAAGCTTTTACTGGCGACTGTACTTTTCTGTATACCATCATCAAGTACTCATTGAGACGATTCTAACGAACCCAAACTCAACGGGGTTACGTCGGTTAACCCATTCAGGGCCCATGACGACACATATGCGTCAGACCGCCGTAGTCGCTTTCCGCTACATATGAGGAAAACCACGGGATCGGCTACGAGCGTAGCGCGTAGCGATTCTGGGCAATGAATGTGTTAAGTACTGAATTCCCATGGCCACCTTCTGTCTCCATCATCAGATCAGCTCGATGGTACCATAATATTAAATTGTCATCTAAACTATACTTATACCCAAAATTTCAGCTCAATCGGTCACCGGGAAGTGGGTCAAATTTAACTCGCAAGATTTGTCCCATACTAACATGGCCAGTTAAATAAAAGCTTGTAAAAATAGTTGGTCCGGCCCGCTGTATATCCAAACGGATGGAAGCCGGCGTGGAGAAACTAGGGCTATAGACACTAAATAAAAGGCATACACACATTACGTCTACGATAGTCGATGAGACGTAGTCTCGGATAGCAGGTTTTCCGCACCAGAGCCGGACGCATCGCCGATAAGTATGCAATCTCAGGCTCTCTTTATTACAGCCCGTGGTCAGTACAAACATTTAAATCTCCCACTGGCAGGTGTGATTTTTCACATGCGTAGCGGACGTTGCAACTTAATCACCCCGATTACCCAGGGGTACTATTTTATATTCGACTAGGAAAAAATGATAATATTCGGTTATGGCGCTTCGCCGGACGCTGCCGCGTCACGCTCGCTTCGCTCTCTCGGCTCGCGCGCTGTAGGGTTGTGGTACACATAACTCTTTAGCGGCGCTGTGCAATTTTTGTGATGGGGAAAAAAATTTTAAACTCACTCACTCAGGTCACGTGACCGTCAGATTGAAAATTCGTAAGACGCACACGTGACCTGATATCGTCATGTTTGTGCACGATAGCGCGCAATAAATGAATATTGTATTTTACCACATAAATGATAATACTTTCATACTGATCATTAAAGCAATTCGTGCAAAATTATGCCCTAACCATTCCAAAATATCAAAAATGCACAACAAGATTTCAGTTCTGCCGGAACTCCCGGAGTGCAACACGTTGTTTTTTCCCTGATGGGGATCAGGCTAGGGGATTAAGGCGCCGTAGGTTCATGGTCTTCTCTCCCTCTCACTGAGCATAAGCGTGAGCGAGATGGAAGTGCGTGCTCGGAAGCGCGCAAATCATGTTTTCTAATTTTAATTTTTTGGCCGTTTAAATAAATAAAAAAGTAAACACTGAGTTCTCTCAAACATGATACTGCCGATTTTTAGAAGCCATTTTAATACTTTTAGCTTTTGTGCATAATTTGTAACAAATATTTTAAGTGTATTTTAGACCCTTTTAGATCTAGGTTCGTGATTTTTTTCTATTGAGGGAAAATTGCTTAATCATGTTTCTAAACACTGATTTCCCCGCAGAAAAGCCTCACGATTACTATTCGTATTTTTTTGAAACCATATTATTATAAACAGACGCATTATATAGTTTCAAAAACTCTGTTTGCTTAACTTCGCTGAACCTACGGCGCCTTAACGTGGAAAACAGTGAATCGTCGTGTTTCACGTGAACTTTCTTTCGTTTCGTCCAGGCAAGGACATCTGCGCGTGCGCAGCGACAGGCACAGGCAAGACGGCGGCCTACATGCTGCCCATACTGGAGCGGCTGCTGTTCAAGACGGCGGGGGGCAGCGTCACCAGGGTGCTAGTGCTGGTGCCAACCAGGGAGCTGGGCGCTCAGGTAGGTACCACTAGTGAAACTATAGCACCTGCGGGCACATATCCAATAAAAAAAAACAACAATTGAGTTTATTTAATTTGGCCAAATTAAGACAACAATAAACCGTTCAAGGTAGAAGATTCCAGTTTTAATGACAGTTTTATAAAATCGGCCAAGTGCGTGTCGGGCCTCGCGCAGTGTAGGATTCCGTAGCCTTCTGTCTTAGTTGCATCGACACGCGCGCCAACTAAATGGTGCTGTTGCGTCAGCCGAATTTGTACGAAAGTTGGACTTTGTAAGTACATTTTTAAGTTGGGTCGACTATTACTCGGTAACTAGTTATGCCTTTCTTTCTACTTCCCCGTGATAGTTTTCCTTTTAAATTTATTATATGCACTGTTGCCACGAATTTTTTCACATCCCCAGTAGTAGCCATTTAGCCGGCAGCAAAAATGAGGGCTTTAAAGCCCAATATCTCGCAAACGAATCACTAAGTTGAAAAATGGGTTTAAAACATTCATAGTATTTCAGAACAAGCTATCCAACGATACCCCACACTATAGGAAAAAAAAAATACGTGTAGGTGAGCGTCGTTCGCTAGCGTGGCGGCAACACTACTTGTGCTTTCTCGTAGCGCAAAGCAGCACTTCCGCTTTGTAGCGAAAATCCCTCGAAGAGGCAAGACTCATTAGTCATTTGGCTTTGAGATCTTTGTTAACTAAAACGCCTTCCAGGTGCACGCCGTAACGCGGCAGCTCTCCCAGTTCACGACCGTCACGGTGGGCCTCTCCGTGGGCGGGCTCGACGTGAAGTACCAGGAGTCCGTGCTCCGGCGGAGCCCCGACGTGGTCATCGCGACCCCGGGCCGGCTCATCGACCACATCAGGAACACGCCCTCGTTCACGCTGCACTCCATCGAGGTCCTGGTGCTGGACGAGGCTGACAGGTAGGACACAGTTTACAGCGGCCCCATTACAGCTACTAGTGGTCTGGTCAAGCCAATACATGCTACCGCCAGTCGCAGCCAGTCATTAAGCCACTGCCCCAGCTTGTGGCTTAATTTGCGGCTCTTAACCTTTTCTTATTACCCTAGCCGCGTTACCCTAAATGCGGCGTTAACCGCAGACAGTGGACTAATGAGGCCACTGTCGCAGCTTGTGGCTCTATGTGCGGCCTTTCATCATCATCATCATCATCATCATATCAGCCGAAAGATGTCCACTGCTGGACATAGGCCTCCCCCAAAGAGCCACAATGACGGGCCCTGCGCCACCCGCATCCAGCGGACTCCCGCGACCTTTACCAGGTCATCAGTCCAGCTGTGTAAGCGGCACGAATTCGTCCAATTGAAGGTCGAGTCGCTAAAGAATTGTGTCCATCGAAGGCCCTAATGCTGGATGAAACCGACATGTACATAATCCATACTCCTAGCGTATTTCCCGGTTGGCTAAAGCAGCCCGAGATCCAATTTGGTCCGGTCCGAAGACTGCAGCTTTAATGCTACTTACTTTGTATGTGATGTTGATGTATTCCAGGACGGCGGCATAGACTATCCATCTCTTTCTGAGCGTTCTAATTAAAAAGTGACTGATAGTCTATCTCGCCGCGACATAGCTCGCGGGCCGACCTGTGATAGAGGCATTGGTGGTGAGTAAGATCGCTAGTGCACCAGAGGTTTGTTGAGAGCGGTATCCACACAACAAATCCTCAAATCAAGAAAGCCCCGCTTGTGATCCTTCTAGAATCGCAAGCGTCCATAAGCTACGTTGAGCTTAGATGCAAGTCATATGCTTGTTTTAAAAAGGATTGTACGAGTTGTAACATTTTTTAACGTCCCACATTGTCCACAGAATGCTAGACGAATACTTCGCGGAACAAATGAAGGAGATCATCCGACAATGCTCGCCGAAGCGGCAGACCATGCTGTTCTCGGCCACCATGAGTGAGGAGGTCAAGGATCTAGCTGCCGTCTCGCTTCAGAAGCCCGTCAAGTTGTTCCTGGACTCCAATAAGGCTGTAGCGTTTAACTTGCGGCAGGAATTCGTCAGGTAAGCGGTTCTAGGGACCAATTTATTCACGAGATGGCGCTGTTTCTAGCGCTGAATCGCGCTTACGGAGTGTTGCTATAGGTTGGGTGGCAGACCATGCTGTTCTCGGCCACCATGAGCGAGAAGGTCAAGGATGTAGCTGCCGTCTCGCTTCAGAAGCCTGTCAAGTTGTTCCTGGACTACAATAAGGCTGTAGCTTGCCGGGGGTCTACCCACGCTGCGTCTTCTAGTACGTGGTCGCCACTCGAGAACCTCTGTCCCAACGCAACGCCCATACATTCGTTTCGCCCAAAAACTGTTACGGCCCGGCCACGACATTGCGCGAATTGCGGCGCGGCAAGCGTTTTATCTGTTCACTGCTCGGTCGAGACGCGAAAGACACTGTGGTTAGTTGGGGTCACACGCAATGGATTAGAAAAACCGCTGCCGCTGCCGCCGCCGCTCGAAGTCGTGGCCGGGCCGTTATGCTTCTGCAGTAAATAAAAAAAACATGTTTAAATTTATTATTTTCTGTTGTAGGATCCGCGCGGGCCGCGAAGCAGACCGCGAGGCGCTCCTGTGCGCGCTAGTGTGCCGCACTTTCCGCGACCGCGCTGTAGTGTTCGTACAGACCAAGAAACAGGCGCACAGACTACACGTAGCGCTGGGGCTACTGGGCGTCAAGGTATGTTGTCTAGCTAGACAGTTGAAATTTTCACAGATGATGTATTTCTGTTGCCGCTATAACAACAAATCTAAAAACAAAATAAAACAAATATTTAAGGGGGGCTTCTGTACAACAAACGTGTTTTTTTTTGGCCTTTTTATAGATAGTACGGAACCTTGTCCACTCGCACTTGGCCGCTTTTTTAAAGTAATATCTGCTTTAGTCTTACATTTTGTATAGCGTGTAACACGACTTTTGTGTTATGAACACAAAAGTATCTCAAAAATAGCAAACACTAAACAATGCGTAACACAAAAGCCGACCTCCATTAAAAAGAAAAATTACGGCCCTACCCTGTTGCTTAAAGGCCCCTTAACAATGTCCAGGTAGCCGAACTCCACGGCGCCCTGAACCAGCCGCAGCGTCTGGACTCCCTCAAGCGGTTCAAGGACGAGCTGGTGGACGTGCTGGTCGCCACGGACGTGGCGGCTCGAGGGTTAGACATACCCGGCGTGAAGACCGTGCTCAACTTCACGCTGCCCGCCACGCTGGAGCACTACATACACAGGGTGAGTTTACCCAAGCGTGCGGTAGATGGCGCTGAGAGGATGCTGAATCGCGCTAGCGTTTGTTCGACGTGAAATGTACTAGTTGTAGTGGAATGTTTGATTAATTATCCGGTAGATAGCGCTGTGCTTTTCGAGGGTTAGACATACCCGGCGTGAAGACCGTGCTCAACTTCACGCTGCCCGCCACCGCCACGTTGGAGCACTACATACACAGGGTGAGTTTACCCAAGCGTGCGGTAGATGGCGCTGAGAGGATGCTGAATCGCGCTAGCGTTTGTTCGACGTGAAATGTACTAGTTGTAGTGGAATGTTTGATTAATTATCCGGTAGATAGCGCTGTGCTTTTCGAGGGTTAGACATACCCGGCGTGAAGACCGTGCTCAACTTCACGCTGCCCGCCACCGCCACGTTGGAGCACTACATACACAGGGTGAGTTTACCCAAGCGTGCGGTAGATGGCGCTGAGAGGATGCTGAATCGCGCTAGCGTTTGTTCGACGTGAAATGTACTAGTTGTAGTGGAATGTTTGATTAATTTTCCGGTAGATAGCGCTGTGCTTTTCGAGGATTAGACATACCCGGCGTGAAGACCGTGCTCAACTTCAAGCTGCCCGCCACCGCCACGTTGGAGCACTACATACACAGGGTGAGTTTACCCAAGCGTGCGGTAGATGGCGCTGAGAGGATGCTGAATCGCGCTAGCGTTTGTTCGACGTGAAATGTACTAGTTGTAGTGGAATGTTAGGTTAATTATCCGGTAGATAGCGCTATGCTTTTCGTTGTGGTTTCTGTATCGCGCTATCGTTTGTTTGGCGTTGATATTATAAGTTCTTGTCTTATGCTGGCCACAATATAGAGAAATTTCGCGATTAATATCGCGATAGTCGTAGTGTACTAGTGTGGCCGTATGGTTGACGTCCAATATCGCGATAAGTAGTGGCATTTCTCATTAGTGTTGCCCGCCACGCTGGAACACTACATACACAGGGTGAGTTTACACAATCTTGCGGTAGATGGCGGTGGGAGGATGCTGAATCGCGCTAGCGTTTTGTTCGACGTGAAAACTACTAGTTGTAGTGGGATGTTTAGTAAATTATCTGGTCGACGTGTGGGCTTCGATTAGCTTTTCGAGGAAGGAAACCGGTCTTATCCCAATAAGGTCTAGTTTTCCCTCTTGGTTGGAAGGTCAGATGGCAGTCGCTTTCATAAAACTACTGTCTATGCTAAACCTTGGGATTAGGTGTCAAAGCGGACCCCGTGCTCCTTTAGGGGCATTACCGGGAATAACGCTAGGAGGATGATGATGGATATATAGCATGGATTAGTCATGCTCAAAATGTGTCACTAAAAAGAGAAGATTGATATGCATCTTTCGTTCGCTGTGAAGTATATCACTCTTTTAGTTCACTAGTTCAATTTAGTTCAGTAGCTCTAGAGGTGCATCTACATCAGTTGATATAGATAAATAGATTAGATTGAATATACCATATCAGTCGTACGCGTGTCTTTCAATGATCTATTGAGTTATTTGCCGTATTTAAAATTAAAATAACATTAAATCACTCATATCATCGAATCGAATCATATTCAATGATCAATAGGTAGAATTAACTACCAATTTTCTAAATGATATACTGAAGTATTGAAGTATATGAATCCGAACTGAACTAGTGAATGAAAGAGTGATACCAAGTGAAGTACTTCATTTGAATCACTCATTCGCGAACTACTCATGTCTAGCATGGATATTGTACAATGATGTGATATAAAAAGAGGTAGATAGTTTATAAGATAAATTTAGGTGATATCAACATAAATGGATTACCAAAGACCTTAAGAACTATCCTAATTGTTTTTCATTATTTTTAATAATTTAGTACTTAAGCTAAGTCTTGCACGCACCTATTTTGTTTAATTTTTGTTTAAAAACTGCATGCACGACACTACATTTAAATATTTGTAATTTATGTAACATCACTGTGTTTGTACTCTTGTTTATGCGAATAAATTTCTGATTTCTGATTTCTGAAGAACTCGAATTAATAATTAATAAGCACACTAAAACTGAACCGAAAACTAGGCCAATCATACGTTCCCATTGACGACGCGAAACTGAGGCATTGGTGAACTTGACTCAGTTTCGCGTAGTCGATGGAAACGTATGCTGTCAGATTTAGTGGCCATTTTTAAACACGGAATTTCGTCATTGTACAATACAATACAATGAGCATGATGCTTCATGTTCAAATTGATAACGTAATGACCCTTGAAGGTTTAGAAAAATTATGCATTTTTTTATTGTTCAAGAGTAAATTAAAAGCTACCAACAAAATCCTTACGCTTTTATAAAAACAAAATTGTATCACAACTATGTACTTAAACGCAGTATTTGGCGACAGAAACGACAATTTACCGGATTTTCCATACAACTACTTTGTACTAACAAATGTCAGTTGTGACGTCATACCTGTCCGTCTTTCAGTATGAAGCGTTTTGCGCTGCCGCCAGCGAAGTCAATCTTTGTCTCAAATATTTGGGTATTTACGTTCTTTAATTTTAGTTGCTCCCATACAAACATTTGTTCCTCTCCAAAAACTGGTTCGAATGACATCATAAAAAGTCCTAGTCATCATCCCTGTTCACGTGATTGGTTATTCCTTGATCACACGTACCGAGCAAAAAAATTAGTATAAAACGAGTACTAATTTAACTGTCTCGCCCGTTTACTCGGTACGTGTAACGAGGGCATTATGTATATGAATATTTTCGTTGTCCAGGTGGGTCGTACGGCGCGCGCGGGTCGCGCGGGCGTGTCGGTCTCGCTCGCGGGCGAGGCCGAGCGGAACTTAGTCAAGCTGATAGTGAAGCGCGCCAAGCGGCCGGTCAAGTCTCGGCAGGTCCCGCCCGAGATCGTCGCCAAGTATAGAGAGCGGCTGACGCGCTTGGAGTCTGAGATCGGTAAGACGAGATTTACATTTATTTGTTACTAGCGACCCCCCCCCGGGCTTCGCACGGGTACTATATTATACATATAAACCTTCCTCTTAAATCACTCTTATCTATTAAAAAAACCGCATCAAAATCCGTTGCGTAGTTTTAAAGATCTAAGCATACATAGGGACAGACAGCGGGAAGTGACTTTGTTTTATACTATGTGGTGAACTAGCTTGTTGCCAACTTTGCCACCGTCTGCCAAGTACTTCCGGCCATTTCAGACATAGGTATATTATAGGAATCCTTATCAAGTCGATCCAAAATCGAACCAATCTATGCGTAAAGTGTCTTCCAAAGCTCGGTATCTAGAATCTGCCGCGGTTGAAGTTACTTAACAAGCATGATCAAAGCACGGTCTGGAGCCGCCTCTATGCTAATCACTTGAAAAGTTCTTCAAGTTGAAAACTTCTCTTTTTATAATATCCTCGGTTTCCGCGATTGTTATAACTCATTAAAGTAATCGTTACAAAGTATCGCGTATATTGTGTATTAAATAGGTCCCAACGATTTCTTTTACAGCCGCGATCCTTGACGAAGAATACGCCGAACGCCAGCTGAACAAGATGGATAAGCAAACAGCCAAGCTGGAAGGTTCCCTCAAGAAGGAGCCGCAGCCGACGCGGCAGCACGAGTGGTTCCAGACTCCACGGGAGAAGAGAGACGAGAAGGAGAGGCTCGCGCTCACAGCTCACCAGGGGAAAGGTTGGTAGACACTACATGAAGACACACAGCCAAGTGGGAAGGTTCCCTCAAGAAGGAGCAGTAGCCGACGCGGCAGCACGAGTGGTTCCAGACTCCACGGGAGAATAGAGACGAGAAAGAGAGACTCGCGCTCACAGCTCACCACGGGAAAGGTTGGTAGACACTACATGAAGACACACAGCCAAGCTGGAAGGCTGGCTGCAGGAGCCGTGGCCGAAGAGTGCTTCCAGACTCCCAGGGAGAAGAGAGACGAGAAGGAGAGGCTCGCGCTCACAGCTCACCAGGGGAAAAGTTGGTAGACACTACATGAAGACACACAGCCAAGCTGGAAGGCTGGCTGCAGGAGCCGCGGCCGAAAAGTGTTTCCAGACTCCCAGGGAGAAGAGGGAGAAGGAGAGACTCGCGCTCACAGCTCACCAGGGGAAAGGTTGGTAGACGCTACATGAAGACACACAGCCAAGCTGGAAGTCTGGCTTCAGGAGCCGCGGCCAACGAGTGGTTCCAGACTCCCAGGGGAAGAGGGAGAAGGAGAGACTCGCGCTCACAGCTCACCAGGGGAAAGGTTGGTAGACACTACATGAAGACACACAGCCAAGCTGGAAGGCTGGCTGCAGGAGCCGCGGCTGAGGAGTGGTTCCAGACTCCCGGGGGAAGAGAGACGAGAAGGAAAGACTCGCGCTCACAGCTCACCAGGGGAAAGGTTGGTAGACACTACATGAAGACACACAGCCAAGCTGGAAGGCTGGCTGCAGGAGCCGCGGCTGACGAGTGGTTCCAGACTCCCAGGGAGAACAGAGACGAGAAGGAGAGACCCGCGCTCATAGCTCACCAGGGGAAAGGTTGGTAGACACTACATGAAGACACACAGCCAAGCTGGAAGGCTGGCTGCAGGAGCCGCGGCTGACGAGTGGTTCCAGACTCCCGGGGGAAGAGAGACGAGAAGGAAAGACTCGCGCTCACAGCTCACCAGGGGAAAGGTTGGTAGACACTACATGAAGACACACAGCCAAGCTGGAAGGCTGGCTGCAGGAGCCGCGGCTGACGAGTGGTTCCAGACTCCCAGGGAGAACAGAGACGAGAAGGAGAGACCCGCGCTCATAGCTCACCAGGGGAAAGGTTGGTAGACACTACATGAAGACACACAGCCAAGCTGGAAGGCTGGCTGCAGGAGCCGCGGCTGACGAGTGGTTCCAGACTCCCAGGGAAAGAGGGAGAAGGAGAGACTCGCGCTCACAGCTCACCAGGGGAAAGGTTGGTAGACGCTACATGAAGACACACAGCCAAGCTGGATGGTTCCCTCATGAAGGAGCCGCAGCCGATGCGGCAGCACGAGTGGTTCCAGACTCAACGGGAGAAGAGAGACGAGAAGGAGAGGCTCGCGCTCACAGCTCACCAGGGGAAAGGTTGGTAGACACTCACTAGATGGCGCTACCTACACCAGTGGCCCGATTCAAGAGGCTACAAGGAAACCTCACGTGTAATTTTCTACAGTGAACGAAACTAAGAAATAATATCCACCACACGAGATTTGTGCACCAGCCCTAACAGCGTAATATTTTAAAAACGTTAAGTAAAAAAATTGCGCGAAATTCCTAGAATAAACATCGTATAAACTAGAATCATTTGGAAAATTAGTTTAAGACGTGACCAATCATGTCCCAAGAAAACATTTTTTCTCAAATTATTCTAGTTTATTCCTTAAGACGCTTTGTGTGGAAATCGAACCACCTTAATTTGTATTGATAAAAATAATGTTATAGGATAGTTCAAGTTTTAACCACTGTTTTTATTATCAAACAGACACACAGAAACAGAAAAGCAAGAAACGTAAACGGGATTCCGACGATGATTCTGACTACGAGACGCGGAGGAAGCGGGGCAGGCCGGACGCGGGGAAGGGGAGGGACAAGGACAGAAAACCGAAACCGAAGGATTCCGCCGAGGAGCGAGTGGAACGGGAGATGGAGAAGGTATGCATAGATAGAGTCCTGGGCGAGCGAGCTCTGATCGGGTGAACACAGAGAAAATGACTTCACAGGCATGAGACCTAGCTAGATCGATTATCCGCCCTCGTAAACCCCTATATTCCACATTTCACCGGAATCGTTAGAGCGTGTCCGAGAACGTGGTTTCAAATATGTATACAAATATTGCTCGTTTAATACTATAGGATTGTATGCCATTATAAATATTTGAATGTTTGTTAAAACGCTTAAACGGCTCAACCGATTTGGATAAAATTATGCACAAGGATAATTTATAGTCTGCATTAAAATATAGAATACTTCGTTTTTATCCCGGGTCCACGCAGACCAAGGCGCGGGCGAAAGCTAGTGTTGTATAAATTCAAGATTGTCTTACTGGAATGTTTATATTTATTTTTGCTTTTATTTTATGTTAACTGTACTTTTAATAACTCTAATAGAATTTCAATTATTTCTATTTGAAATAATTCATAGTGTGTAAACTTTATGAAAATATTTAACTGTTAAATAAAAAGTTCAAAATTTAAATTACACTGAATTATTTCAAATGAAATTAATAATGAATAATTCGTAAAACCAATTAACATGTCATCAATTCATCATACTTGGATGTTGGTTTTATTCTCGCCATCAAACCTCACAGTTTGGCGAGTTTATATGAAAGGTATAAAATATAATTTCTTTTTTTTATACATAAAAAATCCAATAAATTGAATATGAATATGAATTTATTCCAAATGTATTACCAGGTGGCGTTACTCCAGTCCCGCATGGCCAAACGCACCAAGAAACAGTCGCGCATTCGCACGGTCGAGGATAACGAGGAGCGCCCGCGCGCGCGCAAACAGAAAACCAAACGCAATCCGTCTAACTTCGCGACCGACCTCACCGACACCTCCCGAGCGGCGACCAAACGGCTGCGCTACGACGCCAACAAGGCCCAGAAGGGATTCGGGCCTAAAGGGCCGACGGGTAAAGGGAAGCCCACGGGTAAAGTGAAGCCCACGGGTAAAGGCAAGCCCATGGGTAAAGGAAAGCCCATGGGTAAAGGGAAACCTATGGGGGCTAAAGGAGGCCCTAAAGGTCCTAAAGGGAAGGGAAAGCCGCAGGGCAAGGCGTTTGGGAAACCTCAAGCGCCGATGCAGGGTGGGCGTAGGAAAAAATAAATTGTTTTGTACCTAATACGTAGTTTTATTTCTTTTTAATACAGTTGCTCAAAAAGTGGTACTTTTTGTGGCTGCGTAGCGTACGAGAAGCTCAATTTCTCGAACTAGTGCTTTTTACTTTTTATTGAGCTTGTGTGTGATTTGATTGGTTTAAGCAAATCTAGTTGGCCGCGCGCCACTAGAATTCTGCTCTGTGATTGGTTGAAAAAAATCTAGATGGCCACGCGCCCCAAGAATACTACAGTATACTGCTCTGTGACTGGTTGAAATATTGAAGCTGCGCGCTTCACTCGCACTGATATGGAAGTGAAGTTGTAAATTTCGTAAAGTTTTTTTCGCAATTGTATTAAAAAACGTCGTTTACAACACGAGTCAAATGTCTTTTACCACTCGTACTGAGTCTTGCCACTCGCTTTCAGCTCGTGGCAAGATACCTCGGTACTAGTGGTAAAAAGACATTCTTTTCACACTAGTTGTAAAATGTACTATTTTAACCTTTTGAAAAAAAACGGTGTTTTTTTAGGCACGTGTACTTACCTAATTAATTTTGAGTCGGCGCCAAACAATCATAAATATTAAACCTTTTTTATTAACCTTAATAACTAAGTTCTTAAATAAAATTAACTTTACTTAAGTAATTTTGATTATCGCCGACTCAAAATTAATTAGGTACACTTAGATTCATTTAAGAACTTAGTTATTAAACTAAATAAGAAAGGTTTATTATTTTTTGCTTTTCAGTTTATTTTCGGCGGTTTAATTTTTTTGATAAAAAGTTTTTATTTTTCAATTTTATGTGGCTTACTTTAGTTAATTACTAACTAAATTACTAGTTACTTACATGCAATATTTGTGATTACTCTTTGCATATGTGGGCATACATTTCAATCAGTAAGTGAACAATCAATCATCCCCTGTTTTCCTACCCTTAGGGTTGGAATTTTTATTTAAAATTTATGTGAGACCAACTACGAGGTATAATTTCTAATAAAAAAAGAATTATCAAAATCGGACTACTCTTTAAAAAGTTATGCGTGGTCATACATTAAAAAAATATATACGCGTTGACTTGAGAACCTCCTCCGTTTTTTTGGTCGGTTAATAAAATAAATACAGCGCGTGGAGCCCCTTAACTAGTCTTGAAGTAGACTCAGGCTTAAGTTATTGAGTCGCAGCACAACTAACGCCGCGACGCGGCGCGAAACGGGAAAATAAGGAGGGTTTCAACTTCATAATTTGCCCAAGCGAGCGGGAAGAGACAGGAGTCGAGGACTCGCGTGAGACGCGACATGGACCCTTACCAAACGAATGTCTATTAACACATTTAATATAAAACGATGATAAAACAATGTAGCAAAAATGAAATCAGAGACGTCATCCATAAAGCATTGGAACGATGTAAATAAATTAGCCCATTCGTAATCCCGAAATGTGTCATTAAATACTCACAGAGCCCATCCGGAGTGATGAAGGCAGTGTCTCCGATGGTTGTGTTTGACTGGTGTCTGATAAAATAATTTCTAGAAAATGAAATGACCATAAATCCTTAAATGGTGTAATCATTCCCTTCGAGTCGAGGCATTCCGATCCAGAATTTATTACCTAGACTTTGTTTACAAACATAATGATTAAGAATTTTAAATGAAAGGAAAAATTGAAAAATTTATTGCTCCGAGCTGGATTCGAAATTAATTTAGTATGGGGTAGCGCGTCGTTACTGACGATTTCTCAATATAATTTGAGACGTTGGTGCCGTTAAGAAGCCTAAGTCTTCTGGTAGATGTCGCTGCACGCCTCCCTAAGGCGTTGTATGAAGGAACTGATTGAAGGATTTGGTGCCCGAACCAGATTGTTCCGATAGCTCAGTTGGTAGTAGCGACGGGCCATGAATGCCTTTGGTCGCCGGTTCGAATCCGGCTCGGAGCATTAAATTTTTCCTTTCATTTAAAATTTATAATTTTCGTTAGCAGCGTTACTGCTTAAAAAAAAACAAAAATTAATTTAGTATGGGGTAGCGCGTCGTTACTGACGATTTCTCAATATAATTTGAGACGTTGGTGCCGTTAAGAAGCCTAAGTCTTCTGGTAGATGTCGCTGCACGCCTCCCTAAGGCGTTGTATGAAGGAACTGATTGAAGGATTTGGTGCCCGAACCAGATTGTTCCGATAGCTCAGTTGGTAGTAGCGACGGGCCATGAATGCCTGTGGTCGCCGGTTCGAATCCGGCTCGGAGCATTCAATTTTTCCTTTCATTTAAAATTTATAATGATTAAGTACCTCGAAATCACGAAATTGATTTAAATTATCTACGTATCATGAAATTTTGAAAAACCGTTGGTGATAAACTGTACTTTTAGTTATTTGTCCGCAAAATACATGAGGTTTGGTTTGGGGTTATGTTGGCACGAAAGTCCGTGCATCAAATGGCAATCTCCTTTCCTAGTCATTTACAGTCACGTATGATAATACTTTTTACCCAGAGTGGCGGGAGTAAGGAGTAAGGATCATCATATCAGCCGAAAGACGTCCACTGCTGGACATAGGCCTCCCCCAAAGAGTGCCAAAGTGACCGGTCCTGCGCCACCCGCATCCAGTGGACTCCCGCAACCCAGGTCATCAGTCCACCTTGTGGGGGCCTGCCTACGCCGCGCCTTCCGGTACGCGGTCGCCCTTCGAGAACCTTTCCGCCCCAACGGCCATCGGTTCTACGTGTTATGTAAGTAAGGATAAATGAAGCGAAAAATGCAATTAATATAACATATTTTTATTACAAAACCAGAGATACCTTCGAGGCGCAAGCCCCAACAACTTCGCCGATTACAAAAATAATAGTAAAATGTCATTTACTACAAAAATGACTGACTGAGGTCCAATGACAATGTGTTCATAGTTTTCTCTGTTTACATGCCTACAAACTCGCAGGAAAACCTACCGCTATTTACTGAGTGTCTCGGTGTGTTGTCCGCGTCGATAAGTGAAAATAATGATGTTCAGGCAGTGTATGTGGTAGGGGATTTTAACGCACATACAGGTGAAATGTTCTATCGAGAAATGATGAGTTTCTGTGCTGAAAACATGTGGTCATGCGCGGATATAGATTTGTTAGGTAGTGATTCGGATACATATACATATGTAAGCGACGTGTATGGTTGTGGGAGGTGGTTAGACCATTGTCTAGTTACTGAGTGCGCAAAGAGCACTATAGCTAATATATCAGTCATGCATGACGTATACTGGTCTGACCACTTTCCAATGCGTATTGATTGCTCTCTGAACCTATTGAAACCTGTTTATGTACCTACGGTTAAACTAAGCAATAAGATAACATGGGGTGTAAGAACCGAGGACCAAATAGAAAGGTATCGCAATATTTGTAATGTTCATTTAAGTCAAATTGATTTCCCTTATGAGTTAAGCAAGTGCTGTGACAAAGAATGTAACTGTAGCGATCATTTCCTAGTCTTAGACAATATGTATAATGGGATAATTAATATTCTTTCAAACGCGTCGGTCACGACCCACGAAGGTAAAAAGCGACGGAAAGGCGGATATGTTCCTGGTTGGAACAAATATGTGGCTGAGGCGCACAGGGAGGCCCGGCTTCACTTCCAACTATGGCAATCTATGGGGAAACCGGAGTGTGGTAGATGGTATAATTTGATGAATGATAGTAGAAAGGTGTTTAAATCAAAATTAAAATGGTGCCAGGACAGGGAGGAACAGTTTAAAATGGACAAGCTTGCTTTGGTTCATAAAGATGGAAATTTCAAACATTTTTGGAAAGGCACCAGGAAACTTGAAGTGAAGCCTGGCCTTCCTGTGAGCGTAGAAGATGCATGTGACCCTATTGAAATTGCCGAGTTATTTCGTGGCCATTTTATGGTCAAGTCTTTGTTGGGAAATCGCACGGATGCAGATGTAGGGCTTGAAAGGGGGGCTGGGGCGGGGGTCGGGACTTTCTTCTCAGCTAAAGCAGTAGCTAAAGTTGTGAGCAATATGCAGAGAGGAAAGTCGCCGGGCCACGACGGCCTCAGTATAGAGCACTTCAAGTATGCCGGTGTGCATTTGCCCCGTGTGCTTGCAATGTTTTTAAGTTTATGCTTGAGCCACTCTTACTTGCCCAAGGCTTTTATGAAGACCTTAGTAGTGCCAGTGCCCAAAAACAAGACCGGAGACCTGTCCAAGATGGACAACTATCGACCCATCTCGCTGGCAACGACGGCTGCTAAGATACTCGACAGTATGCTGGACTCTATACTAGATGGGTACTTAAAGATTCATGATGCTCAGTTCGGTTTTCGAACTGGGTTGTCCACTGAAAGTGCCATTTTAAGTCTGAAGCATACTGTCGGGTACTATACGCGAAGGAAAACACCTGTCTATGCTTGTTTTCTCGACTTGTCGAAAGCCTTTGACAGAGTAGACTATGGCATCTTATGGCGAAAGTTAGAGAAAACAAGCATACCGAAAGAGTTGGTGCACATCCTGAAATATTGGTATAGTAGCCAGTTAAATCAGGTGCGATGGGCCGACAGTCTGTCCTCCGAGTACAAACTCGAGTGTGGGGTACGACAGGGTGGGCTTACATCGCCCAGGCTGTTTAATTTCTACATAAATGAGTTGTTAGCTGGACTCAGCAGCATGCCTGTGGGGTGTTACATTGATGGTTACTGTATGAATAACATCAGCTACGCCGATGATATGGTGCTGCTGAGTCCATCTATCAGTGCACTTAGAAAACTGGTGACGGCATGTGAGGGCTTTGCTGTGGCGCACGGACTGCAGTACAACCCGAAGAAAAGTGTTGTCATGGTTTTCAGGGCGGAGAAAGTGAAGCAGCCTACTTGTGTGGCTCCTGTTATACTGCATGGGACCACCCTGTCCGTGGTCAAGGAATTTAAATATCTGGGGCATATTATAACACCTGATTTGTCTGATGACCTTGACATAGAACGGGAGCGCAGGGCGTTGGCTGTCAGGGCTAATATGATTGCCCGCAGGTTTGCTCGATGTTCCTCTGATGTTAAAATCACACTGTTTAAGGCCTACTGCCAATCTTTCTACTCGAGCAGCCTGTGGGTAAGGTACACTAAAAAAGCCTATAACGCCCTGCGCGTTCAGTACAACAATGCGTTCAGGATGCTGTTGGGACTGCCAAGGTGGTGTAGTGCCTCGCTCATGTTCGCGGAGGCCCGCACGGACAGTTTCCAGGCAATTATGCGGAAGAAGATCGCCTCGCTGCTGAGCAGGCTCAGAGGAAGCTCCAACGGCATCCTGGGTGTCATTGCTGACAAATATGACTGCCCTATTTTGATGTACTGGGTCAGCCAAATAAGAGCGGTTGCACAATTTAGAGATAAGTAGATTTAAGTTCGTGTCTATGCACAGACTAACCAACTTAGATTAAGGCCTACTAACACTATATGGATATAATCTGAAATAAAAATTTATTTAATTTTAATTTTAAAAATAGATACAACTTATCATCAAATATGGCAATTTTTAATTAGTTTCTAAATGTGTGCCAAATGATGAGACCAAGGGTCAATAGGCAATGACGATGACGTGACATCTTGAGGGGCGAAACAGTTAAAAATGGAGAGTTTTCCGATTTCCTACATTGAAACTATTAAGAAAACACAAAGGCTTTTGATTAGTTATCATGATACCTATCATTAGCTATTTCTTAGCCAATTGAAACACTATAAACTAAATTACACAAATAAAGCTTAAACTCGTGATCATATCGAAATATACAATAATTCAGATTACTTATGGTAATTAGGAAGGCACTAGTCAGTATTTACATTGCAGCATGTTGCAGTTAAACTAAAGTGGTTTTCAAATACTCGACTGTAATTGAAAATTGTACCCAAGCAGGCTTAAAAGCACTGTAGAGACCCAACACTTTGATTTACTGACACGGGACGATCTTCGGTTAGTGTTGAAACTATTGTTTTATACTCTTGCTTGCTTTCAGTCTAGATTTGAGACACTACACGTACGAAATCCGCAGAGGCCACCGCGTGAATCCGGCCCGTGTGGATACGTGCCGGAAGCAAGGCGGCCGGCCAAAGCAAGCCCACTCCGTACGAGATTTGTGACCTCGCTTGGCCGTCTGCTAATTAAGTAGGTGTAGAATATCCTTATGGAATTAAAAAGTTTAGGCTTTCACGCTCGCCGCCGCCGCACGTAGCTCATCCCTGTCAATATTAGGTTCCTCAATGAGCGCGTAAGATGGCCTCTCCATGACGGCACAAGTGTCGGGTGCTATGCGGATATACCCCTCCTCCCCCCACTTCGCGGACCAGGTGTTCTTTATGATGAAGTGGGGACCTTCCTTGGCCCCCCAGCCGACTGCCAGGACGGCGTGGTTCAGTCTTGGCTTGTTTTGGCCGCTGAAATGGAAAATAATGCATGAGTTTTAGCAGAGAAATAAGAGAGACTGGGCTGACCATGTCTGCTTCGTTAAGAATTCTGGATGCATTAAGGTTCAGAAAGTTGGGTCCATAAAGTACCACGCAACTCGGAGCAAAGACAGACTTAAAAGGAAATTGCGAGACGACTTGAACGGGCGGGACTTTCATTCAACAGGATAGCATTAATTGAGAAAAAGAGGCACTATCTAGCAATGGGGCACTTTTTAGACTAGACTGGAGAAAAAGTAGAATGCAACGCACGCTTTTCCACATATACCTACCTAAAAGTATTTTTTCAAAGCAAAATTACAGAATAGATAAAACATCTCTGACTTGTATTCTCTGTGTCTAGCACTCACCATCGCTTATCCTTTAGGACTCCCGATTTGTAATAGATGAAACTGTTGGCCTTCGCATCCACAATCACGACGTTAGGCGCGTGATTCTTGATCGCCACCTGAATGAATCATTCCATTAGTTAAAGACCGGTGCACTGCTGCAGAAATCTGGGGGCAGTGTTAGGCGGTGGGATGGGATATGAGAAAATCTAAACCCCTCCCACCATTTCTGATAAGCACGGTGCGAGTGAGACAGAAATCGCTGAGTTGCGTGCGATGCGACTCATGCCAATTTAGCGATTTGACTGCGCGTCCGTCCGACAAGTCGTTGCAGATTATCGTTACGATGTGTCATACACACGATAGATAAAACCTTGATAAAACTGCGCAAATCCGTCTGCACCGATTAATCCCTACGATATATATTAACATGTGTAGCAGGCATTAGCCGTTGTGCTAGCTATCAGAAAGGGTATGTTTCTTGGATAGTACCGTTCTAAACATAAATTGATCAAGAATTTCTTCTAGTGAGAAAAGTATTGATGATGATTACATTTAGCTGGACTGTAAGGAGGTTTATTTTGTCCTTGTTTGACCTGCAGAGCCGTAAGAAACATATAGGTAGTTTGGAACAACCTGCCTGGGAAGCATTGTGGGACACCCAGGGGGCGTATTAGGAGGTTAGTTCAAAAGTGTTGTGTGAAAATCCATTAAAAGCGTGACGACAACACTTTTGAGAATGTTCATTAATAAAAAGGTTTCATAGTAGGTAGGTACCTTGAGAGCGGCCTCGCTGAAAGCGGTTACGTTGACGTGTCCACTAATGTGGGTGACTGGGGGTACACTCTTGTCTTTGCACTCCAGGACCTGTTACACAATACAATACATTGAGTGATATATCTAAAAACTAGATTAATAGATTATACTGATCTGATTTCTTATCAATATTAATATTAAGCCACAATGGCCCTTGCGACCAATGGCATCACTGAAAATCAGCGTCACGAAACTCACGAAGTGACATTGTTTACTTCTTGACATCAAAACTGAGTGACGGCCTTTTAGCACCTACTTATCGCAATGTATACCTATTCTTAATACGTGTGTGATTTTGAGATGCTTAACGTTTTTCTTTCTTTCTTTCTATACCTATGTCTAGTGATGTGGTCGAAGAGCCAGATCAAACTGACCATTGGTATCAAAAAGCAAAAGGGACAGACATTATACACACTCTTCTTTATTCTGAATGTGAGGGAATTGGGGAATGATCTACATAGGCAACTTTTGAGAGAAGGAAACCGTCGAGAACTGGACTTAAAGTTTGGCCTGTTTTCTATGACCCCCTTACTATACTCTTTAGCTATACACGTCTGGTGATTTGTGGCGTTGCTGTTATGAAATGATAAGGGTACCTTAGCTTGGTAGTTGGTGTACTCGTCCCACGCGGGCAGGCCGCGGGCCTGCACGTAGTCGTAGGCGAAGCTTGGCCATGTGCCGTTACACCCGTTCGTTCCGAACCTAGAAACATCGCATTGCATGATAGAAGACGCCTGCGGTAGAGAGAGCTATACGAGTACAAACTTTTTAATTAGGGACCGAAGAAGACCTAAGCTTGCTTGGTAACAAATCAGTTTTTTACAATCTTTAGTAAAACTGTACTATTTGCAGTGAAATTCTGATGCACAGATAATTGTGTATTCGAAAGTGTGTTTAACACTCAGTCGACAACATTCAGAAATTTATGTCTTGACTTGACTTTCTATTTTCAGATCAATAAGAGTTAACTTTAAGGATGAAAATAATGCAGGAAAGTGTGTTCTAATTCGAATACCGGTACCTATCTACTTGGGTCAGAATCAGGAACTATATACTGTAGGTAATATATAAAGGAATGATTCTTCCATTAAGCATCTTTTCTGTAAACACAATACCAGTTTTTCACAGTTTAGGTACCTATACCTATATACATACAAATTATACTTCGACCATATAAGTCATAAGTCGCAATGGCACGTCACTTATGTACACGAATGGGTCCATCGACAAAATTAGGCTTTATTCCGCAAAACTTTGCATGTTGCTTTGTTGTTAGTGACCTCTCTAACAACTCTTACTAAAGATCCACTTATGAAAACAATATAATGGAATCAGTACCTATAGTACAAGATAATTTGCTACACAGAGCAACACTTGAACACTTACGGTTTCCCGCAGTCGACGAGGCACTGAGGGCTCAGCGGCACCAGCTTGTTTGTCTTCTTGAAGAGCGCGCCCTCCGTGGAGCCCGCCACGGCGAAGGCCCAGCAGGAGGAGCATGTGGTCTCTTGAACTGTGGAGCAGATATATCTACATCGGTATCTAGCAGTGGACTGGCAGGGGCCAAAATAAAAGCTCGAATCAACTAAGCTATGCAAATGCAGTCTTTGACCAGTGTGTTGCCAGTGATGACATATGGCACTGAAACGTGGTCGCTTACTATGGGCCTCATAAGGCTCAAAGTCACCCAAAGGGCAATGGAGAGGGCCATGTTGGGATCGCATCAGAAATGAGGCTAGAGAACCAAAGTAGGTAACCGATATAACCCTGCGAATCGCTAAACTTAAGTGGCAGTGGGCGGGGCACATAGCATGTAGAACCAATGGCCGATGGGGCGGAAAGGTTCTCAAGTGGCAACCGCGTACCGGAAGGCGCGGCGTGGGTAGGCCCCCCACAAGGTGGACTGATGACCTGATAGAGGTTGTTGGAGGTTGATGGAGGCGCAGGCCCTTTCACTTTGGCACTCTTTGACATCTTTCGGCTGATATGCTAATGATGATGATGCAAATGCAATATCCACCCAAGGTGGATCAATGACTTGGTAAAGGTCATGGGAGTCCGCTGGATGCGGGTGGCGCAGGACTGGTCATTGTAGCACTTTTTGTAGGAGCCCTATGTCCAGCGGTGGATCTTGGCGATAAAGATTCTTCAAATCAAAAAACTATTGTACTCAGTCTATCTGGGATCCCTTTGGGTGAAATTCTAACCAACTTGTGGCATATTGAAACGGTACACTGTTTGTCTATGGTGCTTATGTTTATGAGGGGAGATTACGAATAGGAGGAACTTCATGGTCAACATTGATGAGTTATTTGATTAGACGAATCTATACGTATAAGTTGTTCCACTTACAACGAACTGGAGAGACGGCACCAAGCGGACGCCAATCAAATTCGTCACCCAAGTCATTCGAGACTTTCTTCAATTCATTATCAGAATATGGGAAGGGAACCAGGCCGGGCTCGCTCGCGCCATCGGGTGGAGCCTCCACTCCAAGCAGTTGGTTGATCTCATCATCCAATCTGTCCGCCAGGAAGTTGGAAGCCATCTTGAAGCCGGAAGCGAGCCGGTTGCCAGCTTCGATGAACCGGGAGGACTTGACTAGAAGGTTCTTGCGGACGGCCTCTTCGGCAGGGTCTAGGTATTTGCGTTGGAACTGCTTTTTGAATCTGTGAAGCAAGGAATTGCGACATTCAATATCAAAGGCATACAAGCATACCTACGGTCTGCCTGGTGGTAAGAAGACACCGTAGCCTACAGAAGATCGCGATTTTAGCAGAATCATGCATAATCAATGCGCTTGACTTTAGAAGGTCAAAAATTGTAACATTGCAAGTTTTATTCGATAGGATATATATCGTACCGTAAGAATTATGTACGATTCCCACCGAACGGGCCGGGCCGGGTCGCCTGGCGCCGCGTTGCAACGGATGCGCGAGCACCCGTTTAAATACCGCGTTTTATAGAGTGCAGTAGGCAAAAGCCGGACGGAGCCGGTCAGATGCGACGACAGCCGACCACAGCCGTCCACGTCCGCGAGGAGCCGACCGGCCGCAAGTACATTCAAACATGTTCAAAACGTGAAACAAAATGTGAAAATGTGAAACAAATCCCTTTTTCACACCTTTCATTCGGAAAAGTGAGTTTTCCTCCACGACGAGAGGGACCAAAACGCTACTTTTCTGTTCAAGCTACTTTTTTAATTTATACATTGGCATTGGAACATTTGTACGCAATGTGCCAATTGAACACAGATGTTAATAAAATAATCGATTGTAACTTCATCGTAGTCGATTCAAAACGAACATATTTCAAGTTTTAACTATAACAATATTGTATAAATTTTATAAATATTTCGTAATATTTAAAAATTAGTAATAAAAATTAAGATAATTTAGATATATTTTAACAATAGCTTTTTTTACATTTCCTCATAGTCGGTGTGAAAAATAGTATGTGTCACTCGGTAGCAAAATTATTTTCGTCTCGGGCGTTAACACTTGTATCCCTCACTACGCTCAGGATCCTACGTTAGAATCCCTCGCTACACTCAGGATTCTATTGTAGGATCCCTCGCTACGTTCAGGATTCAATACACCGCCCTCGCCGTAAATATACTATTATGCTCCCTTGTGACACAAATAACTATTCCGTCCACCCGGCCCGGTCGGCGAAAATCGTACAATATAATATCCTTTTTAACTGACTTCAAAAAAAGGAGGACGTTCTCAATTCGCCTGTATTTGTTTTTTATTATTTTCAATGTTTTTTACCTCAGAACTCCGTCATTGATGAGCCGATTCGAATATATTTTTTTTGTTCGTATGTATATACTTCCATGTGGGTCCCATTTTTTTCAAAATTCAGTTAGATGATGGGATCCATGAGGAATTGAGGGAACTCCTCAATTTTATTAGGCACGTGTGTAGTAATTTTGGTATTTTCTATTATAACTCGTGTATTTACATCCGGAATCATAAATTTGATGGCGAGGAATTGATGATGAAGACCACAGATGACTTATCGAATACCTCAATTAATAAGTACGTCACAGGTTCTGATAAGTTTCCGTTGAAATAGGAACTAATGAAGTGCCATTGGTGATGATCTTGGGGAATCGACGGAAGTCCTCAAATATTATCGGCCCACATACAGCGATTCGGTTTTTTTCTATAGTAATCAACGCATTTGCTATCGGAAATCAGTTCATGTGGTAAATTGTAAAAAAAGGAGGAAATGTTCTCGTGGCTTGGCGGAGTACTAACTTGAAGTCGGTTAAAACTTTGTTTTTAAAGTAAATTATTGGTAGTAAGGTCGTGTTTGTGTCCACAAGGCGGACTCGTGCGGCGCGGGTTGACAGGCGTAATGAATTCGCCCCACTTGACAAATGACAATAAACACGCATTAAAAGTGTCAATTATATGTAATCACTATTGTAAACAATCACCAACATTTCGGTTTGTTTGTAAGACTTACGTAGTCAATATGGAGTCATATCGAGTGTCCCTCGTGGGACTAGCGAACTCTCTGATCGGGTCGAACCTCGAAACCGCCCTCGTCAAGAGGCTCCCAATATCTCTTCCCGCGCGTTTCTCATGCTCACGATCGTGATCATGGTGTTCATGATGATCATGGTCATGGAACTCGTCGAAGACGTCACAATCCCTGGGGACATCGGGAAGGACGGCGCTGGAAGGCTCTGCGAGCTGGTGGTAGCGGTGGGTGTACGAGTCGCTGGCCGGCCCGAGAACCGAGCTGTCGGTTACCACGGTGTATCTGGAAGAATTTAATAAGGTTATAACTTAGGGTTATAAATATGGTGCGTCAGTGGGTAATATAGGATCTAAAAGAGCAGGAACACCTGCAGGGATAAAGGGTCTTCAATAGGCTTCATTCTGAAAGATGACCACGGTCCATTAGCACACGTTAAATTTATTTTCAATAATTTTTAACTGACTTCGATAGGACGAAGTTCTAAATTCGGTTGTATGTTTTCCCAGGGAACAACCTCAAAACACGTACTTGTCATGTTCTAATGTTCCAAATATTATCTTTTCTCAAGTATATATCATGTCAAGGAAAGTACTGGACTTTAAGTATTCTAGACCCCGTATCATGGTCGGCCTTATCACAAGATAAGTGACAGGATAGAGCGTCCCCGTAACTGGCTGACACCGTTCGATAGAACGAGACGACGCACCTATCTTGGCACTTATCGCGTGATAAGGCCGACCATGATACGGGGTTAGAGCAAGCTTCCCTTCTGGTGTTCCCTCGTGTTAAGAAAATACGTAATCTTATAGTCGTAAACAGGCATAAACTGACCTGAGTGGCAGCGCTTGTCCCCTATCCCTGACGATGAGCATCTCGTGAGTGAAGGTGAGGGACTCGCCCTCCGCCGCGCCGGCCTCCCCGGGCCCCCCGGACACCACGCGCCGCCAGCGCTCCACCAGCGACCGGCCTTCCGCTGACGTGTAACCTGGGGAGACAGTTGGTGGACTAATTAAAACATCCTGCGCTCACATCTAAGCCAACCGGCTAGTCTACAATGGTCTCCTTCAGCGATGTATGATGCATCTACCGGTACTCAAACAATTTAACACAGCTAAGCCCCATATTGCTAATCTCTCGAATAGACTGAGTTCTGCAGCATTTACAGTGAGCAAGATCCGTCAATTAACAGACGTGAAAACAGCTCGATTAGTATATTTTAGCTACTTCCATAGCATTATGTCATATGGTATTTTATTGTGGGGCAGTGCCTCGGACATTCATTCGATTTTTGTTCTGCAGAAACGGGCTATTCGGGCGATATATAGATTGAAACATAGAGACTCACTTAGGGATAAGTTTAAAAATATTAATATAATGACATTGCATTGTCAATATATCTATGGAAATATTGTGTATGTACATAAAAACATTGTCAATTTTAGGAAAAACTGTGACATACATAATATTAATACTAGAAATAAGCATAAGCTCGCGGTGCCCACCACTCGGCTCCAAAAAATAAAAAAATCATTCATGGGTAATAATTGTGTAAGGTTTTATAACAAACTTCCTGGAAACGTAACTGAGTTATCTATTAATAAATTCAAGAACTATGTGACACGTAAACTTATTTCGAAAGCTTATTATAGCGCACAAGACTACATGAGTGATAAAACTTCTTGGGACTAATTTTGACTGGATTTATAATTTATTTATTCCTTTCGGAAAATGTTGACATTGTGTTTTTAATTAATTTTTCTCGTTTTATTTATTTATTGACTATTTATTTATTGATTAGATTGTCTTTCTAAAAACATTCTAGACTAGTATTTTTTTATAATTTTTTTAAATAGGTACTTCATATAATTTTTACTTTTTATGTTTAATAAATTACTCTAAGTAATTAGCTAAAGATAATGTTTCTAACCGACGATTTGAAAGTGCTTGTTACTGGGCCTACTTGAATAAATGTAATTTTGAGTTTGAGTTTAAGAAATTAACCTAATTCTTCGAATAAACGTTGCATATGAAAAATTTACCCACAATAATATAGTTTTGCATGCCACGCCTTACCGGTGAATTCAAACTGGTCAAATGCAGGAAGCCCGGGAAAGCTCTTGTCGGCGGGAGACGCCGGCATCAGCGGGGAGAGCGTGCAGCGGCGGACCTCTTTTCCATCAGCGCGTTCTAGCCGAATCTGTAGAAATGCAATCATGGTAGATAAATAATAAACAAAGAAAAGCGCACACGTTTTGTCGGTAAGTAGGTGTCTGGCGAAGAATACTAGAACTCATTTCAGAGTCGGAAACGTCTGGTTGTCGTAACTGGTGACCGAAGTGCTGGCGGCTTTCTCGCGCAACGCATCAGCATTGCAATGCAGCGAGGAAATGCCACCAGCATCACAGTTACACCACTAGTTACAACTACACACAAGTTACAACCCAAAATAAAAAATAAGTAAAACGTCTTAAATGAAGTTATTACTTTTCAAGTGACAAAGCCTTTAGTTGGCTCAACGAGTGTTAGCTCACTGCAAAAGATCAAATTCCTATGGCAGCAAACATATCTTAAATAGAAGGTAAGGTACACTCAGGTAATTCCGAAAATTACTAATACCGCGGCTACATTATTTGCTCTGGCAACACTCCCTATATGAAGTTCAATTCTTGATAATCTAATCTTTAACGCTTTGCCTTAAGGTTCAACTGGTAGAAAATGCGATATGGCATTAAGTCCCGCTTTTGTACGATAAATAAAATATGTCTGTTTGTTACCTCAGAACTCCGTCATTGATGGGCCGATTCGAAAAAAATTTTTTTCTCTGTATGTATATGCTTCCAGGTGGGTCCCATTTTTTTCAAAATTCAGTTAGATGATGGGATCCATGAGGGATTGCGGGAACTCCTCAATTTTATTAGGCACGTGTGTAGTAATTTTGGTATTTTCTATTATAACTCGTGTATTTACATCCAGAAATCATAAACTTGGTGGCGAGGAATTGCTGATACGATTCCGATAAGATTCCGTTGAAATAGGCACTAATGAAGTGCCATTGGTGATGATCTTGGGGAATCGATGGAAGTCCTCAAATATTATCGGCCCACATACAGCGATTCGGTTTTTTTTCTATAGTAATCAACGCATTTGCTATCGGAAATCAGTCCATGTGGTAAATTGAAAAAAAAAATAGGAAATGTTCTCGTGGCTTGGCGGAGTACTAAATTACCTCAAGGAACTGGATGCGCCCGTCGGCCAGCGGAGCGCGGTAGATGATGGTGCTGCCGTCTTCAACCACCGATCGCGCCGTGTTGGACTCCGCATGCCATCTGCAACACATAGACGTGTCAAACGATTCTACCTTTGTAGATAGTAGCTGAAAGATACTAGCTCGAGAGTATACAAAGGTGCGAAAATAGGCAAGAGAAAGATCATACTGGGCGTTATCGTGCTTTGTAAAGCTAACATAGCGTGCTCCCATTGTAGTCTATGAAAGCAGTCGTTAGCTAGTCCAGTCTGATCCCCACGCAACAATGAATTATGTGCAGAAGCCGATTAGCAATACGAGCATGATGACACCGTATAACTACGTACTGTATATCATAAGCCTCGGTGTAGTCTGAGTGTGGCACGGTCAGGTCCACGCGTAGATGCAGGGAACGGTTGAAGTCTGGAAGCGGTGGGGACGCCGCGGTGATCGGAGGGGAGTTCACGGACGGGGACTTGAAGACCGGGAGACGATCAGGGAGATGCAGGTCTGGGATGACTGCTGGGAGTTCTGGAGCTACTGGGGATTGGCGGAGGAAGCTCTGGATCATTTGTTCTGACGTCTCTGTAACGGGAATTTGAAGATTAGTAATAGGTATACGTAGAATTCTTTTCTTAGTGCAAATAAACTCTCTACATCGTATTGTATTGTCGAATCCATGGCAGTAGCATCCGGTATGCTGCTTTATGAGTATTATGTGAGACAAACAATTATTATTAATTAGGATAGGCTCAACATGTTCGACGACTTACCAAAAATTGGTGATCCATCGGAGAAAGGTATTTGGTCCTCCTCTACCACTGACGTAATAACCGGTTCATAGCTTACTGGCTCCTGAGGCGCATTCACTTTAAAGCTGACCTTATTGCCACCAGCATCAAGGTGCAAATTCAAACTTCCCTTGCGACCAGGGATCGCCACAACGGGAGCATTAATCACCTTCTCAGGGGAATACTTCACGGGTTTGTGCGAATGTACGTGAGAATGTTCCTCTGGCTGGGTTTCTTCAAGCTGGTTGATCTGAATTGGTTCTTGTGGTATAGGGACTGGTTCTGGTTGTTGGTATTGTGGGATGACTGGTTTTGCGTCTTGGTGTTGAAAGACTACATGTTCTGGTTGTTGGTGTTGAGGAAACACTGGTACTGGCTCTTGCGGTTGAGCGGCCACTGGTACTGGGTTTTGCGGTTGAGGGGCCACTGGTAATGGCTCCTGCGGCGGTTTATGGGCGACTGTTTCTGGTTCCGGTGCTAAAGAGTTTACTGTCGAATCGCTGGTGCTTTGGGCTTGAGCGAACTGCTGCCGGATTTGCACGTATGGTATATTTGGTAACTGTGCTTGAGCCGTTTCGGCTGGCTTTGCGGGCACTCCATGTTGGTTAGCGCTGCACGAATCTGTTTACAGAAGTTAGTGAAATCAGAAGGGCTACGAATATTATCGCAGTAACAAGCCATCATGATTAGACCTTTTCAAATAAAAACAACATACATACATACGTTTACGCCTTTATTCCCAAAAGGGGTAGGCAGAGCACATGAAACGTATGTTCCAGCGCCACTTTTAGCATAAATGTGGGTATAAAATATCGACAAAATGTGATATTGCGGTGATAGGTTGCTAGCCCATCGCCCACAACACACTTCAACCCTGGTCCCTTAGTCGACTTTTACGACACCCACGGGAAGAAAGGGGGTGGTGAAATTCTAACCCGGCACCACACGGGTCAAATAAAAAATCTTCAATTAAAATCACTTAAGGGGCTCCTAGCACCCAACATATCTTAAGGCTTATCGTATTAACAACAACGAGGTTTACCGAAATAGTATCCCATATTTACTTCAAAACTCAGAGTTTTCGAGATATATATGGCAACAAACTTTGGCAATTTTAGGCCAAAAAAATACTTTCTTGGACGTAACTTAAGTGAAAATTTGTTATAAATAAAAATATCTCATGTGTTGTTAGAAACTTATAAAACGAACAGTTATATGTCGATTACATATATAAACCATACCTATACTAATATCGAAAACAGAGCTTTATTAGTGTGTTTGAATAAACTATAACAATGTTATAATATTGTAATTTATAGGCATGCCAAGCCACAAACGTGACACAGCCCTGCGCATCGAGCGACAGTAGGTAACAAACGCTCCTAAACGACCTCTGATTAACTACTGTGTATTATTCTTCTATACTGTGGTTCCACCAAGGGAAGACGGGGCGGGTTATAACTAACGATAATCGTACCCTAAGACTTGATACATAACTAAAGTGGTCATTAGTTGAATTTGCTAATTATGTAAACAAACTTTAAGGATGCTTTCACGTGCACACTAGCGCCACTGGTAAATAAATAATAATAATAATAATAAATAATAATTAATAATAATAATTAATAATTAATAATAGTTATAATTTGATTATTTAAATTTAGCGACAGATTTAAAAAAGGAGGCCGCTACGCACTGTAATTTGTATTTAAGTACCTTGTGAATACATCAAACTAGTTTTTATGTTGCTGGATTCGTTGATCTATGAACTCAAAAGAAAAACGGCCGTTTTAACTTTGGACGCAATATAGGAACTAGTGCAGTGCCATTGGTGGTAATCTTGGGGAATCGATGGAAGTCCTCAAATATTATCGGCCCAAATACAGCGATTCGGTTTTTTTCTATAGTAATCAACGCATTTGCTATTCCTGTGGTAAATTGTAAAAAAAATAGGAAAATTCACTTCGACTGCGGGGGAATGAAAACTATAAGTTTATCCTGAAGTTTTATTGTGTACCTACTTTGGCTGTTGGTATCCTTGCCTTGGTCTTAGAATACTAACGAAACATAAAAAAATAAAAATAAAGAGTTTATTCTATGAAGTTCAAGTTTCTCGTGTGGCTGTTGGACCGATTGCATTGGTCTCTTCGACGAAGATTTTACTTTAGTTTCTAGAGTATGAAAAGCGACTTTATGTCGCCTACCCACAGCATGCAGAGGTACTTTTAGAGCATGAGAAGTGAAAAAATCTTAACAGCGCGATGCAGGAATGCTATCGGACTGCGCCATCCAACTGCCTACTCTATGCTAGAAGCATCGGACATGAGCTACTTTATCAATGAATCGTACCTGGATTGTTGGTGAACACCGGCACAGGAATCACCAGTACAGGTAGTGTTACCCCACCATAGCCTTCTGTGGAACAAAGAAAACATTTTTTCACCTCACCGGCTCGAAAAGGCTTGCTTTATCGCTCAAAATCTGCGCCCAAAAGTCCATTTTATCCGCTAGCGTGGAAAGAGTTTTTGAATTTGGAACGTGACGGTCAATTTCGAGATCCAACTTTTTTCTATACAGAATGAGAGGTGCGTTCAGAAACTGATGGTATTATGCCAATAATTTAATTGTTATTATTTTGATAAAATAAAATTAATAATACTTCTTCTTTCTTAATTAAGTAGGTACATACGAAATATTAATATTTAGACTGATTTTTAAGGATAAAATACGAATAAATAATTTTAAAATGTAGTTTTGTTTCAAAAAAATTCGCTTCTTCCAAATTTGGAACGCACCGTTTGAATAGCTAAGAAAAAACTCAACCTACATTTAATTTTGTTTTGTTCTAAAGCCACAAACAGTAAAACCATGGTGCTTATGCTTTTAGCTAATAGCTAAAAGCATAAGCGAATTTGAGCCTTAGTTTACCCGTGAGTACCTACCCAACAATACTTTCGACTTTTTTAGTGTAGGTAAGCGTGGGGTTTATTTAAAGACGCAAAAATATATACGTTACATTTAATAATTATAAAATGCTAGATCTTGATGAGATGTAAACAAACCTTTATTGAAAATGAGTATAAGGCCCAAATTACTTCCATTACATTTACCTACAATTTTCCTCGCGGTGGTGAGGTGAAAAGTTGTGTGTTGCGCTCGGCAGCAAAATTGTTTGGCGTCTCATGCCTTGAAAGCCTCGCTATGCTCAGGATTGTACTTTTGAACCATTCGCTTCGCTCATGGTTCAATTATACAATCCTTCGCTAGCTCGGCTTTCAATACAAGCACTTGCGCCAAACAACAACTTTGCAGCCTTGCATAACAAATAACTATTATTTTCACACCTTTCATTCGGAAAAGTAAGTTTTGCTCCACGACGAGAGGGACCAAAACGCTACTTTTCTGTTCAAGCTACTTTTTTAATTTATACATTGGCATTGGAACATTTGTACGCAATGTGCCAATTGAACACAGATTTTAATAAAATAATCGATTGTAATTTCATCGTAGTCGATTCAAAACGAACATATTTCAAGTTTTAACTATAACAACGTTGTATAAAAATTTATAAATATTTCGTAATATTTAAAAATTAGTAATAAAAATTAAGATAATTTAGATATATTTTAACAATAGCATTTTTTAAATTTCCTCACAGTCGGTGTGAAAAATAGTATGTGTCACTCGGTAGCAAAATTATTTTCGTCTCGCGTAAACACTTGTATCCCTCACTACGCCCAGGATCCTACGTTAGAATCCCTCGCTACGCTCAGGATTCTATTGTAGGATCCCTCGCTGCATTCAGGATACAATACACCGCCCTCGCCGTAAATATACTATTTTGCTCCCTTGTGACACAAATAACTATTTCACACCTTTCATTCGGAAAAGTAAGTTTTGCTCCACGACGAGAGGGACCAAAACGCTACTTTTCTGTTCAAGCTACTTTTTTAATTTATACATTGGCATTGGAACATTTGTACGCAATGTGCCAATTGAACACAGATGATAATAAAATAATCGATTGTAATTTCATCGTAGTCGATTCAAAACGAACATATTTCAAGTTTTAAGTAAAACAACGTTGTATAAAAATTTATACATTTTTCGTAATATTTAAAAATTAGTAATAAAAATTAAGATAATTTAGATATATTTTAACAATAGCTTTTTTTAAATTTCCTCATAGTCGGTGTGAAAAATAGTATGTGTCACTCGGTAGCAAAATTATTTTCGTCTCGGGCGTAAATATTTGTATCCCTCACTACGCTCAGGATCCTACTTTAGAATCCCTCGCTACGCTCAGGATTCTATTGTAGGATCCCTCGCTGCATTCAGGATACAATACACCGCCCTCGCCGTAAATATACTATTTTGCTCCCTTGTGACACAAATAACTATTTCTTTCCTCTCATAATCATATCAGCAGAAAGACGTCCACTGCTGCGCCACCCCGATCCAGCGGACTCCCGCGACCTTTACCAGGTTATCATTCCACCTTATAGGGGGTCTACCCACGTTGCGTCCTTTCTCTCTAAGGTTAGGTATATAAACGTCGCTTTTAAGGTAGACCAGTGATTAAAGGTCCACATCGCAGTGACGCATCGTATGCTGCGTACCGTTCTTGACACATGCTCCACACACCGCTGCTTAAAAAACGGTGACGGTACAGAAACGCAGTGACGCATCGTATCCGCACCGTTTTTGATGCATGCTCCACACACTGCTGCTTAAAAAACGGTGACGGTACGGAAGCGCAGTGACGCAGCGTAAGCGTACCGTATTTGACGCAAGCACTCCACACAGCTATGCGTCAAAAACGGTACGTATACGACAACCTTACGTGTACGATATGCCTTAAAGACATTAGACACAGATACATGAGAAACACAGACCTGAACAATAAATAAAGAAGTACTTATTGAAAGCAATCTTACCCAATTGGATCGGCAGTTGCACGGGGAGGATCGGGGCATTGATATTGCTCCTGCCGCTTGGTCGTTCTGTCAACAAAAATGTCACGTAACACATCCATAATTTATATTATCTGTATATCCTTCCATTGTCATAATAAAAACAATGGTCGAGAAGGTCTTCTACGTGTGAACTTTTCGGAAATTTTCCAGATGTCGGTAGTTAGGTATGTCATCTAATTACTCCGTTGCCATAAAAGTTTGTTAAGAAATGACACGGTAATTGACATATTCATAGATTCATACTGTGTTAAGAGAATAGACGAGTCAGGCGAAATCGACGGTCAATAGTCGTGTTTGTAGTTAAGGGGCTCCCATACGCCAATGACCTTCGATCTGAATCCCTTTTTCTAGTTGAGTTTTCTAATGTTTTCTGTAGCTTATTATATTAACAACAACGGCTTCAAGCAATATAGTATCCCATATTTACTTCAAAGTTCATTGCTTTCGAGATATTTGGCATCAAAGTTGAACAATTTTAGGCCAAAAACTGGGTTTGTGTTAATAAGTAAGAATATAAAAACGCATATCAAAATTATAGGTAATCAAAGTATGTATGAGAAGGTATGAGTTACGGGTGTATAAAAGTTATAATGCGGATAAGGTGTCGGGTTTTGTATTTTTACAGACCCTCCTTTAAACATGGATAATTAATTCTGTATTAACATTTTTCAAGTTATTCAATATCAAAAATGTTAAACAGGAATCACACTTTCCCATATCTGCACCTGGAAAGCTAGCTTCAATAAACCGAGGACGAGTGTCGAAATGAAAACAACTAAATTTTGTTGATTTTTGACGGGAGCCCCTTAACTTCAAAACCTTATAGTGAGTGGAAAAGCTTTTTACCTATAAAATCTACTTATTTCTTCATCTGTGACTCAATGTACCTACCGGTAAACTGTAGAATTTAGTAGTAGTATTAACTAAATAAGTAGGTACGTAAATAACTAAGCAAAACTTCGTATGTCTGTTTTGCTCGTTTATTAGGTTCAATAAAATCGTAAAAATAACTTAGTTGTCTCCTTTCTGGGAAATTATCTGGCAAGACTGACGGCTAATTTAATAAAAAAAGATATCGCCGCATATTTTTTGAAAACTCCTTAAGTATATTTTTGCAACGTGTCGAATTTTGGTCGGTGGAGTAATCGCCACTTAATACTCCATAATAGAAAGAAAGAAAGAAAGAAAAAACATTTATTCATGACAAGAAAATTAAATATAGCAAGGAAGAGATACACATAAATAAAGAACACGGCAATAATTAACTAACTAAACTATTAATGTCACGAAAAGGTCCCGCCTCAGCATAATGCCAACTCAAGGAGCCGGCGCTGATCTTCCGGCGGAACCTTAAGTGGTGTCACGGCGTTTGCAGCGCGCGGCTTAGCCTGAACGCGACTCGTCTGACAGCGCTTAATATTAATGCGGTGGTTTCCCCAGTTGCCTTACATCACATTAAGAAAATATCACATTCATATTTCTTGTACCGACAACCAGTGCCGCATTGGCGATTTTCATATTTTTTTTCCATTGGGAAACGGGAATATTGGCAACGAAAAATCAGTAGTCTTGCTTCCGTGTTGAATTTCACACCTTTCCCATTTTTATCATAAAACTTCATTAATCATTATTCTTCGAGTGATGTAACAAGTGCCATGTGCTGTGTTACTTTGTTTACAGTTTAGATCAAAAAATATAATTTAGAAAAAAAAAAAACCCGACTGCAAAAAAGCTATCTTTAGAAAAAAAAAACTGTAAAGAAAAAAACAAGTTCAGTAGTCGAGAACATTGAATCAGTTTCATGATTAACATTTCGTATGTCAATTTGGACCTTAGAGTTTAAAAATAATGTCGAAATCGCTTGTGACGGATCCGGAACGAGGCATACGAATCGTTATGACACAGATAAAACAAACTATACATTCTTATACGAAACAGCAACTTCAACAGTCGGGACCCATTAGTGCCGTAGCCTAGACTTTTAACCTTTCGTATGCCGATGTAAAAAAATCCATTCAAATCATGACCTTGAAGTTAAAGTGGTAAGTTCGAACCGTTCTGGACGGATCCGGGACACGGCATACGAAAGGTTAATGGGTCCCGACTGATGAAGTTGCTGTTTCGTATAAGAATGTATAGTTTGTTTTATCTGTGTCATAACGATTCGTATGCCTCGTTCCGGATCCGTCACAAGCGATTTCGACATTATTTTTAAACTCTAAGGTCCAAATTGACATACGAAATGTTAATCATGAAACTGATTCAATGTTCTCGACTACTGAACTTGTTTTTTTCTTTTCAGTTTTTTTTTTCTAAAGATAGCTTTTTTGCAGTCGGGTTTTTTTATTTTCTAAATTATATTTTTTTTATTTAACACTTTTTAGTTAGTATTATTATATAAGTTCTTACAACCAATAAATACAAACTCACACCGCACCTAGATAACTATGTAGGTATTCAAACACCCACTAGCAAAGTAGATGCAGGATTTCAATACTTACCTATTAATAATCATATGGTATTAGGTAAGTATTTATAAGTAACCTCGCCAAATATTACATTAAAAAAACCGCCGAGGTACCTATTTATTAGTAGCTACTAAATCAATTATATTATTGGTATGTATCTGTACTTAATTAACTATCTCTTTTACAATACCTAACAAAGAAGATGGATGGTAAATACCTACTTATCAGTCACTAACTAACCGATATAGCTACCTACCTACTTAAGTAAGTTAAGTACCTAATTATTAAGTTGCTACTTTCTACGAATCGAATGTACCAAACTATACGCCAAGTAACTTTATACAATTATACCTACTTACAACAAAGAGGTACGAACACAAACTTTACCTAAATTCCTAAACATAAAGTATCAAAGCAGATGTACGAAAACAAAACAATACTTATTAGAAATATACCTACTAACTACCTATCTCGCCAACTAGATATCAGGTAAGTACCTACATTAAATTATCCGTCGACGCGGTGTTTAATAACTTGTACCTAGTGTACCTACCTAACTGATCTACTTATCACATCACACATCATCAGCCTATATACGTCCCACTGCTGGGCACAGGCCTCCTCTCATGTATGAGAGGGAACGGGCAGTAGTCCCCACGCTGGCCCAGTGCGGATTGGGGACTTCACATACACCTTTGAATTTCTTCGCAGATTTATGCAGGTTTCCTCACGATGTTTTTCCTTCACCGAAAAGCTAACGGTAAATATGAAATCATATTCCGTACATAAGTTCCGAAAAACTCATTGGTACGAGCCGGGATTCGAACCCACGACCGCCGTTTGACAGCCGCATGCCTGAACCACTGGGCTACCGTAGCTTCTACTTCTACCTATCTACTTATACCTATCTGCAATAGGTAAAGGTATGTGTTTTACAATAGCAAATAATAATACAAATCAGTAATTTGATCAAATCTCTGAATCTGTTTAGTGAAATGACGAAATCGGACAAAAAAGGCAACTCGTTTTTTCATTTCACTAGACTTGTTTAGTGATTTGATAAAATCCCTGAAACGCGTCAGTGAGTTGACGAAACTAACGCGATAAAGATTTTTCCGCTCTTTTATAAAAAAAATAACCACGAAGAGGGTGGCGGGAGCAGAGCTCCCGCCACCATCTTCTAACCTATCCGCCATCCGAGCCTAAGTCCCAGAACCGTTTAAATGACTAATGATTTAGGAGCCAATATCTGCGAGACCATCCAGCGCAATAAGGGCTCTAAAGTATTCTCGAGAGATCTGTCTATAGAGCAGAGCCAGCTCGCGAAGTTAAAAACTGAAGATGGTAGAATCATTTCCTCTAAACCTGAGATTCTGGGTGAGATAGAGCGCTTTTACGGACAGCTATACACATCAACGCGCAGACCCGAAGTTAGTCAGGCGGAAGACCGTAGAGCTAGACTAACCCGACACTTTACCGACGACATCCCGGACATCAGCCGGTACGAGATTGTAATGGCTCTTAAACAGCTCAAGAACAACAACGCACCCGGTGAAGACGGAATAACAGCCGAACTTCTGAAGGCGGGTGGAAAACCGGTCCTTAAGGCCCTTCAGAAGTTGTTCGATTCCGTCTTACTGGATGGGAGAACTCCATAGGCATGGAACAGAGGGGTGGTGGTGCTGTTCTTCAAAAAGGGTGACAACACTCTGCTGAAGAACTACAGACCCATCTCACTTCTGAGCCATGTCTATAAGCTGTTTTCGAGGGTCATTACAAATCGTCTCGCATGCAGGCTAGATGACTTCCAGCCTCCCGAACAAGCCGTCGTCCGAAGAGGCTTTAGTACCGTAGACCACATCCACACGCTTCGTCAGGTTATACAGAAGACCGAAGAGTATAACCTACCTCTCTGCTTAGCGTTTGTGGACTACGAAAAAGCCTTCGATTCGATTGAAACCTGGGCTGTACTACAGTCTCTCCAACGGTGCCAAGTTGGCTATCGCTATATCGAAGTGCTGAAGTGTTTGTACGAGAACGCCACTATGTCAGTCCGACTTCAGGACCAGAACTCGAGACCTATTCCGCTGCAGCGGGGAGTCAGGCAAGAAGATGTTATTTCTCCAAAACTGTTCACCGCTGCACTGGAGGACGTTTTCAAGACTCTGGCCTGGAGAAGGCTAGGCATCAGCATCAATGGCGAGTACATCACTCACCTTCGATTTGCTGACGATATAGTAATCTTGGCTGAGACCATGGAATACTTAAGTACGATGTTCGATGACCTCAGAAAAGCATCCGAGCGAGTTGGTCTAAGAATGAACATGGATAAGACGAAGATCATGTCAAATGCCCATGTAGTACCAACTCCGATTACAATCGGACACTTTACGCTCGAAGTTGTAGACGATTATGTATACCAAGGACAGACGATCCAGTTAGGTAGGTCCAACTTCGAGAAAGAGGTCGATCGTCGAATCCGACTCGGCTGGGCAGCGTTCGGGAAGCTACGGCAAATCTTTTCGTCCAATATTCCACAGTGTCTCAAGACGAAAGTCTTTGACCAGTGTGTGTTGCCAGTGATGACATATGGCACTGAAACGTGGTCGCTTACTATGGGCCTCATAAGAAGGCTCAAAGTCACCCAAAGGGCAATGGAGAGGGCCATGTTGGGAGTTTCTCTGCGTGATCGCATCAGAAATGAGACTATCCGCAGCAGAACCAAGGTAACCGATATAGCCCTCCGGATCGCTAAACTTAAGTGGCAGTGGGCGGGGCACATAGCACGTAGAACCGATGGCCGTTGGGGCGGAAAGGTTCTCGAGTGGCGACCACGTACCGGAAGGCGCAGCGTGGGTAGGCCCCCGACAAGGTGGACTGATGACCTGGTAAAGGTTGCGGGAGTCCGCTGGATGCGGGTGGCGCTGGATCGGTCACTTTGGCACTCTTTGGGGGAGGCCTATGTCCAGCAGTGGACGTCTTTCGGCTGATATGATGATGTGTACGGAAACGTTGAAAGTAAAATAAGTAGGTATTAATTACCAGACTGCGGGACGCAAAGGAGGGTAATGTGTTTATCTCTTATTTATTTATTTATTCCAAATGAAGTAATATCTCACCGTAAGCTGTCAGTGACGCTTTAGGTCGTTAAAACTATTTGAAGCAGAAGCACTCTGGGTTTGTCAATAGAATTTTATACAACCGTGATATAAATAATGACAGCTTTTTCAACCAAGTACCGCGTTTACTTTTTCTTATTTAATTCTTATATTACTTCACGAAGCTTATAAAATTTTTTTTAGGTACCTATTCTAATCATATTGAATTAGTCACATAGTCACATTGGCCCTCCTTTGCGTCGCGCAGAGCAGTATTAATACTGAACAGAATTACTATAACTTTATAACGTTATAGAATTTAAATGGTCACTCTAAATGAAAAACTGTAAAAGAAACCTATAACTGATTTTTAAATACCTATTCAGTGATACCCCACTCGACATATTTCGTTCACTTTTTTTTGTTTTTTTTTTTTCAATTTTGGCGTCTCATTGTCGTCATATTGAATTTTGATTACTGTCATGTCTTTAGTGACACACGCAAGAGTAAGACGGTTCGATTGACGTAAGAATTATCAAAATCGGTTCACGCGTTTGGTCTCTGGAGTGCCACATAGGAACAAACATACATACATACATACATACATACATACATATATAGGCTGATAAACACATTACCCTCCTTTGCGTCGCGCAGTCGGGTAAAAATTCAACATAACCATAATGGCCGTTTATAATTTTGTTATGTAATACCATTACTTGAATGACCTTTAACTACTGACCCGATTTAAGTTGTCTTCGAACGGAATACGACTGGTGACCGCATCGTCTAGCCTTTTATAATCATTAAAAATAATCAGATGCATTCAAATTGAGCTTTTTTGTAACCCAATTGTCTAAGTAGGTAGACGAGAGCCTAGTAGGTATAGGTAATGCCATGCCTACGAAACTAACGGTCCTGGGTTCGAATCCTGACAATTCATAATTCCGAAAACCATTTCCTCTAAACGATTTTGTAAGCACTGTTGCCGCAAAAAAGTGTACGAGGACTGTATAATTGCATGGTGAAAGGTCAAATCAATCAAGTGATTTTAGAAATCGGTTACTTATCTAATCAATTTAGAAGTTAAAGTAAATTATAACGAGTATCCATGTTTGCTTGAGTAAGTCAAGCAAACATGGATGTATAACAGCTATTGGTTTCCCTCGAAGAAAATCGAGCCACTTTCAAGCTTCATTTATCTTAGTTCCCGAATGGAAATCGTCTGTAGTTTAATAGCAACACTCAATGGGACTCATAGATTCTTTAATAAAAAAAATCCTGGCTATTGAAGTTTAGAAATTACTATCCTACTTCAATCACGCAAAAACAGCTGAACCGATTTAGCATAAATATAGTTTATAAACTGATTATAACATGTGATACTATTTAATCTATTTATCCCGTTAAATGTCTTCTAAAGGCATATTAAAGATTTAAATAAAAAAATCCGGTTCGAAGGACCACGTTAGTAACAAATTATAGCAGACAGCAGACCAATAAAGACTGTCTATGTCATGGATTTCCCTAGATGAGGTCGTGTAAGCAATATGATGATTCCGTTATGATGGGTATGATGATTCCGTTAAGACCAGGAGGTCTTACATAAACACATAAAGCATTCGTCTCACTCGCACAAACATACTTGCTAGTACGGGACGCATGCTTTATGTCCGACATAAGCCGGTTATTTGACTGCCAGAAAATGCGTCGCGCGTCGCCGTTTTAACGTGTTGAATAGTCCAATCCATCGTCTTAATATTTAATTTTTGTTATTTTGTTATTTACGTTGTGTATATTTATATTGTGAGCTACGGTAGCCTAGTGGTTCAGACATGCAGCTGTCAAGCGGCGGTCGTGGGTTCGAATCCCGGCTCGTACCAATGAGTTTTTCGGAACTTATGTACGGAATACTTGCCGTTAGCTTTTCGGTGAAGGAAAACATCGTGAGGAAACCGGTCTATTTAATCCCAATAAGGTCTAGTTTTCCCTCTGGGTTGGAAGGTCAGATGGCAGTCGCTTTCGTAAAACTAGTGCCTTTGCCAAATATTGGGATTAGGTGTCAAAGCGGACCGCGGGCTCCTTTAGGGGCATTACCGGGAATAACGCTAGGAGGATGATGATATTTATATTGTTCCTATGTCTGTAATGGGGCTTCTAAACGGGCAATACTTTTCTGGAAATGTGTGGCCGGCAACTATGTGCGTCTTGCTTTAGATTACTTCCGTGCTATACAAGACACATTTCCGGAAAAAAAGCCCATCTGGGCCTTAATGCCTGATCGAAATATATAAATACGCGCGACCAACTAGCTAAGCTAAACAGCCTAGCTAGTTTATGTGGTCGCGTAACGATATGCGGTAACGATTAATAATTTTCAATAGTAAAGTATTTTATTACCCCCAACAATACTAAGGAACAACTCCGTCCCTGACGACCGCCGGTGTCTGTTGGTCATCGTCGTCGTCTTCTTGGTTTCTGTCCCGCTCACCACCCCTGTAAACAAAAGAGTTGTAGATATAATAAATGACACTTCTTTCAACTAGATGGCGCTATCAAGGTCCAGGCAAATTCTCACCGCGCTATCGAAAAGTTCCTCTCAGGCTATATTTGCGTCATTCTCATTCACAAGGGGCCTTATTGTCTTGAGTGGTAGCGGTATCGTTAAATCCATGCGATGCCGTTACAAAGCATTTATATCATAGATTCATAGCCTCGAGGCACCTATAAATGGGCCACGGTAAATATATTAGCCATAAGCGGTTTCTCAAATGCCCCTCAATTCTGTGACTTGTTTTAAGCTCATCTCAACGCTCACCCACAATTATACCTCTATCTTGACGCCGCGATTCGTATAAGCATGTATAAGTAAGTATATTATAGTAGTTATAACGTAGTAAGTCACTAAACGTAGGAAGAGGTCTATTATCGTTACGCGTGAGGGGTGGGATGAGACGCATTGTGTACGTAAACAATAACAGCCCATCCCCCCTAATCTGTAACTTGTTTTAAGCTCACCTCAACGCTCACCCACAAATATATCTTGACACCGCGATGCGTAGTATAACCAAGCGTAGGTAGAAGTTTAGTTTTGTGACGGGTGACCGGCGGGGCGTCGCTTAATAATGCGCATGGGCGCCACTCGGACTGATGTACCGCCGACTATGCACTGAAGTTTACTATATCGACGCGTGTGTGAGTTCGTAAATAAAGGGTCTTGACAGACAGACTGACGGACAAAAATATGATCCTATAAGGGTTCCGTTTTTCATTTTGAGGTACGGTATCCTAAAAACTTTTTAACAAAAAAATTTAACCGCCGAAAAAAACTGTAAAGCAAAAAATAATAAACCTTTCTTATTTAGTTTAATAATTAAGTTCTTAAATGAATGTAAGTGTACCTAAGTAATTATGAGTCAGCGCCAAACAATCATATAAATATTAAACCCTTTTTATTAACCTTAATAACTATAAGTTCTTAAATTAATCTAAGTAATTTTGAGTTGGCGCCGACTCAAAATTAATTATTATTTATTTAAATATTATTATATAAATTCGTTTCACAGAAAGTACTTTAATATAATATTTGGTTCTAAACGTAAAAACATTTATTTTCTAAAGTATATACAAGATGATAACTATAACATTAACTAAATTAAATTAAAGCTAAGTTAAATCTAAAAAAAGCCCTCGAGGCATTGTACCGAGGATGCTGGCGGCATTTCCTCGCTGAATTGCAATGCTGCGTTGCGCGAGAAAACCGCCAGCTCTTCGGTCACCAGTTACGTCAACCAGACGTTTCGCGATTTCCGCAATAGTTATTTGTGCAACAAGAGAGCAAAGTTTGTTTTTGCTGCGAGTGCTAATTTTGAGTCCTGAGGAAGCGAAAGATTCTAAAATTTAATCACGAGCGTAGCGAGTGATTCAAAGTTTGAATCTTGAGCCCAGCGAAGGACTCAAAAGCACGAGATGCAAATACTTTGCTCTCGAGTAACACATACAACTTTTCACCTCAGCAGTGAGAACATATTCACGTACCTATTCGTCTCAAGATTATTCAGGAAGAAAACTTAATTAGGCGTTAGTTACTGCTTGTAAAACAAGCTCCTCAGCGCCGGCCGCGCCGTTATTCAATACTAGAAAGGCGAGACAAGGCGCGAGAAACCAAAGGGTATTTCACTATCTAAGTATACAAGTGTCGCGTGACACTAACACATCACTAAAAACTAACAGTGTTATTATTAAAATTCACAGATTTTACTCATATCTTCGAGATATTTTTGAAATATTTATCATTATCACAAGGGCACACATTAGCATATTACGTGTATCTCGCGTGCACATCTAAAACTAGCCGTAGTAGTACTGTTGTTAAAAATGTTAAAATACTGCCTTCGTCACGTCACTGACTTCACTATATTTTTCCTAGTTAGATAGAGAATTGATTTATCCTAGTAGTTTTTATATTTAAATATCAATAACGCAAGAATGACGAAGAATATACATAATAAAATCTCAAACAAATTAACAGCGCGCAACTTTTTAAAAGGGGCGGGGCCCCTCGCTTGCGTTCGGAAACTGCATCTGTGGTATGCGTTCAAAGAATTTAAGAATGTTTAAACTAGAATTATTAACTAGAATAATAAAATTCATGTTTACCTATTAGTTATGAAAAACGGAGTTTATTCTGAGATCTTTTATTTAAATATTCTTTAATTTAAAATTCCTTTGTACCTATAATTATTTTGGTAATTTAAACTTGTTAATTTGATAGTTTTCGAACGTGTGTTATCCGCTTTTTGGGGGGTCTACTTTGAAATTCGATGGTCGAACTATGAATCGACTCTATGTCTGCCATTTTCTTTTTTCGTAATGGAATGAAAGGGAGAGTGCTAATAAAGTTCAAATATACGACGAAATGTCAGTCAGTGCTCCGCACCAAAATTAAGAAGCTACTTTGTCTCACGGAGTGAGCAAAATCGCATTTTGCACACTGTTTTCACGCAGCAAAATATGCTTGTTCGAGCTGCTGAGGTGAAAATATGTTTTACGTGACGTCTCAGTACATTTTCGCCGTAAAACGTTACGATAAAAACGATACATGCTTGTTAGTCCGTAAAATACTCCAAAAAGACATACATTCCCAGATAACATTCACAAAAAAACACCATGTACAAAAAATGAAATTACGTAATGCGGATAATTTAATACTGAGGACACCACGGACAAATTATGGGAAAAAAAAGCATTGTCTATGAAGGGGCGCAAATATATAATAAGCTACCAAAAGATATAAAAGAGTCTAAAACATTAACTACTTTCAAAAAACACCTTAAGTTCCATATATTCAATAATCTACAACTAGAATAATAATAATAATAATAATAAGAAGAACCAAACTAATAATTATACAACATAATAATCATATTACCTATATAAAATAAATAAATATTGATTAATGGAATAAAATCATGTGTGTATTGTTGTTGATGTAAATAATCAGAATTATTCATACTAATTAAAATATTACAATTACTAGAGATGGCGCTGTCAACCAGTTCACGTGTTGACAATATTTATTTATCTACAACTTAAATGTATTTATTATTGTTACATGTAGTGTAATAATTAAATTATAATATTGATAAGATTTAAATAAAAAAATTACGGTGAATCAGAAATCGTCCCAAATTTAGTATCATAATTTAAGTCAAAATTGTTAATCATAAATAAACAAGAATAATTATTGCAAATAAAACAAAAATATTAACGTAAAATTATTACTCTGAATCCAAACTATATTATATTTTATCTCATCCGTAGTGTGCACAGAGATGCCGCATCCATCCGTATCGCTTTCGATATAACTCGTGAACATTCACATTCGTATTTGTTCGGTAAACTGTGCTGTGACGCATCTGAACAGGACGGCAACAATAAATTGTGTCCTAAGCCGCTGCTGCTGTTCATATTACAAGCGATTTCTACCCACTTTGCCATGTATTTAAGAATTTAAATAGTATATTGGTACCTACACACAATGTAAATTTCTATCAAAGTAAAATAGTAAACTGCACGCTATGCATGCCTTTAAAATGATTTTGTATATAAGTGTATCTCATGTAAGTGAATTTTGTAAATTTTTTATGAGATAATAAATGTCTTAAACCATAATAAAACGTATCGTTCTAGGGCCTCTGGAAAACCGCAATGTTCAATTACTTTCATGAACGACCAAATGCGTTACGTCACATCTGTTCGTGTAAAGATATCGAGTGTCCATTATTTATATGCCGTCTCATAATAATGGTCAGGCATCCTCAATCACTGTCTCATTTAAAAACACTTAACCAAGTGGTTGGTCTATGGTTTTCGTAACCGTAAGTGATGAGTTGTGGGTAACAAATGTTACAATGCGCGAATGGATAGTTAAATAATTAATTAGCTAATGAATGGGCATAAAAAATGGTAGGAGAGGTTCTCAATTAGAACGCCGGGTGTTTTCCTCGATCGAACCGTTCCGGGCCCATAACCTACACATATCTAGCACAATCAATACAGAAGCACGACACTTCATTTTTGCAGTCACCGCGCTACTTCTATCAATTGTATATTCGGGCCACATACAGATTTACGTTCGCATCTTTTCTGAAGACATTGTCAAAATTAAGCCCCCCCCCAAAGTGTGTCACAATGACCGGCCCTGCGCCACCCGCATCTAAAGGACTCCCGCGACCTTTACCAGTTTAAAGTATGTGTGTGTGTCAAAAAAGTAATATAATAAATCAGGAAGGAAAATATTATAGCATTCAATTTTATACTTTTTCGACACGTCATCGTCACCGGTTCCATATTCGCACAGGCAAAGGTCAAGGCCGACTCGTTTTGTAATTCATATTGTTATTTTAAACTAATTAAAGATACTCACCGGTTCCATATTCGCACAGGCAAAGGTCAAGGCCGTGCTAATCTGCCAAGGCGACGGTGATTTTATTAAGTTGACAACTTATTATTACTTAACAGCGTGGCCACTTGTAGAGCTTTGGGGGTCCGCAAGAGAGAACCTTCGGTGGGTCTGTCAGAGCACTACGCTTACCATGAGTTTGACAATGACGGCTTACGCTAACGAGCATCGAGTTTTCTATCTGTGCATCTCTATTGCACTTTGACAGTACGAGCGGGATGCACAGATAGTAAACTCGATACTCGTTAGCGTAAGCCGTCATTGTCAAACTCACGGTAAGCGCACACAAGTTTAGGGGCGACTTGGTCGGCATGCATTCTTGTTCGCGTTTTATTAATAACAAGGTTGTTTTTTTGTGAATTAGGGAGTAAATGGCAGTTGAAAAGAACAATCAAACGTCAGTCTTATTTGTTCAAGTGAAGGTAGGTACATGTTTAGGTAAATAGTGTTCGAACGCTTAGGGACATAGTCGACATTAACCATCTGTTTCTCAACAAATTAATATATAAAAGAATTTCAACGGTATGTTAGCTATAATCTTTGAACATTTGTAAATAAAATCATCACAGTTTTAAAAAAAGCATGCAGGACAGCTAAAAATTGCTAGTGCCATAATGCTGCCCTATTTATGATATTGTGCGTTAGTTTTAATAGTATTAGTACTAAACAAAATTAGTTGGTGTTGAGAATGATAAAATTAAAGTACGTAAAAATAAATAAAAGTAATACTACGAGTACATCCCGCTCTACGTCAAGCCCGAACCAAAGGTCCCCAAAATGCTAGCGGCATTGCCTCGCTGAACAGCAATGGAGACCTGTTGGACGAGCCATGACCCAGAGCGGGGGTCAAGGCCCCTGTCCCTTAATCGTCTGCCTAACTCATTGCACAGCCCGAGAGCCTCACTGCCCCAGGGCCCAGCTGTCTCCACAGCAACCGGAACGAAATCATAAGTCGGTTCCAAGGCAGAGTACTTTGCGTGTTTGAGCTTGGCGGCATTTTCGGCCGCCGAACCAGCTGACTTAATTGTGTGCTTTAGATGGGACGCTGCAAAAGTGCTAACACAAGTTGCATCCCATAGGAGGCACCGCCCTCTCTGCCAGGGAACCAACGTCAACCCGTCTGGTATTTTTCCGTCAGTCCGAGACAGACCCGGGGGCTCCAGGATGCACGGTACGTTGGCGGAAACCATAGCCCGACGCACGATCTCATTGATAGAATGGTGTCTAGGGAACCGACCCGCACATCTTTTGCAGCTTAGCCCGTGGTGGCCATTCTCCTCCACCATTGTCCCACAAACGCATCGGTGCGCTTCGCATACCTTGCTCCCCAGCCTTAAAGCAACTGCTATCCTCAGGGAGTCGTTGTCGAGCAAAGTGCCGAGTTGAGGGGAAGGCAAGGCATGCAGCCACGCACCGGATTCGGGCTTTGTGAGAGCCTTGAGACGTGCTAGGTCAGTCCCCGAGGCATCACTCAACAAATGAGAAAACGTTTGCTTGCTTCACTTAGCCAGGGCCTCGGTTACGAATGGAACTCGAATGCTGCTGCCATCAAATGATAATATTCGAGCAACAAGATCCGACGAACCATGTGCCGACGCTAAAAAGGCTACCAGACCTATGTCCTGGACCCGACGCACGCCCAAGCCACCGTAACGAACTGGCAGAGCCGCCTGACACCATTGTTTGTCGTCTAAACTCACATTGAGTATTGACTCTAAACAAGATTTAATAGTGTCATCGAACGATTTCAAATCCGTGTCATAAAGCCAAATTGGAGACGTCCGTAACATAATACACCATGCGAGGCAGAGCAAAGCAGTTTCGCAGCAAGATAAGGGAAACATGTCGACAATTGTGTCAAATGTTCCTGTGCCGCCGAAAGTGCTTGTCTTTTGGCTTGAAGGGCCGAACTAACACCCTCGGTGAAAATTGGAGCACCCAGTAAATTGAAAGAATGTTCGTGTATTTGTCTAATGCCAGGTAAAAGTGACTCTATTCCTGCGAGAGAGTTGGTGTCTAAAAAACTGCAAGTATAAAACTCGCACTTAGACGGGTTTATTTCAAGACCAATTTTCTTCAAGGCAGGTATCAATGTTTTCAAGTCGTTTAAGACCACTTCTGGACTTCCTCCTCATTCTTTACACCATTGTATTCCGACTTGTTTTGTAATTCATATTGTTATTTTAAACTAATTAAAGATACTTATTATGTTTGTGTTGTATTGTATGATTTTATTTTGCCTTAAATGTAGACCATACCTTGACTTTTACCTTGCAACTGACTGATAATAATCATAATTCGTAAAAATCTAATTTTGGTATTTTTATTACCTTGTCACCATCTTAAGCTGGTTGGGTCGGCGGGTGTCCAATAAGTTACGTAACATAATATGTTAATGTATGCTCGTATTCACCAACATGGTAGCTATGGGTAACAATTCATAGGTAATTTTTTTTTTTCAAGTATGTATATTAATTACATAATTAAGGATACGGGGCCCGAGCTCAAGTTTCAAATGATCTTAACTACTTAGCTTTGGCCCGCGAATTCGTTAACTTAGCGCTGTCATATTAAAATATGCGAGGTACTTAATCAGAGATATCAGAATTCCAATTAAGTAAAAACCCCAAAATTAAGCATTACGCGCGCAGCCGCGCGAACAGTGTCACCTCGCGCAAGCGATCCTAGGCCGGCAAATCCATTTCCGGACTCGAGAACATAAGAGTCCGCAGTAAGCTCGATTCTCCATACAAACGTAGTTACGCTCTCATTTTAAAACTACGTTTTGGATTGTAACGAAACTTTGCATGTTCAATGAAATGAGGTATATCTATGTCTGAAATTAGTTAACATAGCTTCAGATACCATAATAAAAAAGATTCAGCGAATTTAAGTTTTTCATACAAAACTAGTTTTTGCTGTATTTACTTTGTTTTATAAATTGGAACCATATAAACTAATTACAGACATAGATATACCTCATGTCATTGTATATGCAAAGTTTCGTCACAATCCAATACGTAAGTAGTTTTAAAATGAGAGCGTAACTACGTTTGTATGGGAAGGTGAAATTCGGCCGAGCTTACTGCGGCCTCATAAGAACGATATTTCCAATCATGTTTGACCGTTAAGCGTTTGATAGCATATTACACTCTCATCTTACATGACATCAATTATCAAACTTTTTGTTACAGAGTGCCGGTTATGGAGTTAAGTATATGTGGCTGTTAGGTATATAAATTTGATATAAAGTTTCATTATAGGTCACTTGCTTGCTATTGGTGCATGCTTCCTCGCTCACCGCCTCGCTACGTAGCACAGCGGTGGATACTCGCCCTTAGTATATTTAATTTTATTATTAAATAAAATACATATATATATTATATATAATATAGTCTTCCGTGTCGTATCCGACGACGGCGACCCCTACAATTTTCGCTGATGACCACGTATAATGGCTCGCAAAGCCGAACTTCAAATTTTCGGTCACACTGTGTGCAGTATAGCTTTTATTAATTTAATTATAAGTCACTAGCGACCCGCCCCGGCTTCGCACGGGTACTATATTATACATATAAACCTTCCTCTTATCTATTTAAAAACCGCATTAAAATCCATTGTGTAGTTTTAAAGATCTAAGCATACATAGGGACAGACAGCGGGAAGCGACTTTGTTTTATACTATGTAGTTATAGTACGTACCGATTGCGCACAGCGCGAGCACACACGCGAGCCTCATCTTCACAACACGCACGCGACACTGACCGGCGCACGCGCAGGCTTAGGTCTCCCCACTCAATAGAAGAGCTTGCCAAGTTCGCTTTCGTAATATGTATCAAACAGAACAGTCAGCAACATTTAATTGAACGATCGAGCGAAGGGAACGCAGTCTGTTTCGGCTTAGGGCAAAAGTATTTCGTATGTCCGGCTGTCTGGCTATTCGCCCCTGCAGGTCGCATTTCTCAACCGATTGTCGTGAATTTTTGTGACCCGGTTCGATAATGATACAGTTATTTCTTGTCGATTAAGTGTTTGGAAAGTTTTCAAAATATTTTTTAAATATTTAGAAGGACGACTGCTCTTTTTAGGGTTCCGTAGTCAACAAGGAACCCTTATAGTTTCCCCATGTCCGTCTGTCCATCCGTCCGTCCGTCTTAGCTCAGTAACCATTACTACTCGAAAATTGCAATTCGGCATGGGTGTATGTATACTTTTTTTGGGTACCTCCCCTACACCTAAAGCGGGGATATATTTTTTTCTCGTTAATCCCATTATGTGGGGTATCGTTGGAAAGCTCGTTCAAATATATTAGGTTTCCAAAGACCATTTTTCAAATCTTTGCGAGTCATTGAGCTTTAAAGCCCTAATTTTTGTTCGAGCCATGTATCAGGTAACCGACCGCGAAAACGCCGGAACTTACATAACTCCCTTCGGCCAACATTTTTCCGAATGTGCAGCGATTATGAGATAAACAGTACTACAGAGGCCCTAGCACGAAAGGTTTTATCGTCACATTTTACATGACGTTTCAGTACGTACATGTTCGCCGGTTACGTGAGGATAAAAACTATCGTATAAGCGGGGGCAGTTGTAGATATTTTTAACCGACTTCAAAAAAAAAGGAGGAGGCTCTCAATTCGGTCGTATATATATTTTTTTCTTTTTTTTTCAATGTTTGTTACCTCAGAACTCCGTCATTGATGAGCCGATTCGATTTTTTTTGTATTTATATGGTTCCAGGTGGGTCCATACATGTGTTTACATCCGGAAATCATAAATTTGGTGGCGAGGAATTGATGATGAAGACCACAGATGACTTATCAAAATCCTCAATTATGTACTTATAAGTGTAAAAGTACGTCACAGGTTCTGATAAGATTCCGTTGAAATAGGAACTAATGAAGTGCCATTGGTGATGATCTTGGGGAATCGATGGAAGTCCTCAAATATTATCGGCCCACATACAGCGATTCGGTTTTTTTCTATAGTAATCAACGCATTTGCTAGCGGAAATCAGTTCATGTGGTAAATTGTAAAAAAAATGTGGAAATGTTCTCGTGGCTTGACGGAGTACTAAATTGAAGTCGGTTAAAACTTTGTTTTTAAAGTAAATTATGACGTTAAATGTGTACAAATATGAATGACGCTGACTGTTAACAATGAGGTTGACAAATGGTTAGTTAACTGTGCCGATGGTCAGCCGACAAAGTGGTTTACCACCTTTGAACCTTATTGTACAAATAATATACCTTATTGTACAAAGATATGTATACATTTTTATTACAATGCAATAAGGCACAAAAGTATAACATATTAAATTAGACATCGACTGTACAATAACCATAAGTCACTTGAGACTTGTACTATTATTTATTCTGTGCTTGAGACCTCAACAGGTCCAGTTGAGATGTTAGCTTTTTAACTTGAGAGCGGAGGGTCAAATGACACGGCACTAATAAAAATTCGGCGACACATACATTCAATGAAACGTTTGTCAAGGGTTAACCATAAAGGGGGTTATTTATGAGTAGGTATTGCAGAATAAAACACTGTGTAAGTTATAGCAATATTATATATTTATTCTGTTTTTACACAAATGCGTTTCTTCTTTCTTAAATGGGATTCGTCATTATCATTACAGTGTTCTGGTTGCGGTACCTATATACCCTTGTTATACTGACAAACTTACCGTTCATTGCGTCTAGTGTGCCTATATTTTAAGAATTCCCTCGGTTTCTCCAAGACTCCATCATCAGATGACCATGGGACCACCTGGGGACTGGGGAGGACACCCTTTCAAACAAAAAACATTTTTCCAAATCGGTCCAGGCGTTTTCGAGTTATCGAGGAACATCTAGGTAGGTACATAAATAACTACAACTTAGAAAAGTTGAGAAACGCCCGACATTATCATTTCAGAGTCCAATATCTCAAAAACAGCTCAACAGATTTTCACGAAACATGGCTAAGATAAGAACAATCGGAATAAAATTACATATGACGACATAAAAAACCGCATTCAAATCGGTCCATACGTTTGGACCGTTTGGGAGCTACGATACCACAGACAGATACACAGATACACAGACACGTTAAACTTATAACACCCCTCTCTTTGCGTCGGCGGTTAAAAATGAAAGATTCTGACCAATTGAGAATCTCCTCCTTTTTTTAAATCGGTAAAAAAAAAGGTTTGTTGTACTTCTATGTGTAAGGGCGTAGGAAAGTAACCATTAAGACAAGCAAACATAGTTAGATATGTTTGTCAATCCTGCAACATCTTCAAGTAGGTATGTATGTAGTATCCCACTCTTAATATTAAGTTCACGGCAACCTACTCATTAATGCCAAATGACTGATACCAAACAGAGTCGTAACATTCGTGAAATTTACATATTTGTGATAAATTTATTCAAGAACAACGTATTAAAGAGTTCATTTGAGCGAAGGTCAATCGATGGACTTTTTATGGTGGACAAGTAAAGTAGTCGTACCTACCTACTTCCTAAATTTATTAGTGACGCATATGTATACTTACAGTCATGTCAAGTGTAAAAATATCGGAACAATACTCACTCATAAATATGTGTGCCATCGTTTCTGTAAATATGTAGGTATTTATGAGAGGATTAAATTTGTGCTATTACCTACTTATTCTGTGGTAATAGGTACCTATATACATATTTTTGCTACAATCCCACCCGCATCCAGCGGACTCACGCGATGTTTGGGGGACGCCTATATCCAGCAGTGGACGTCTTTCGGTTGATATGATGATATTTTTTCACTTTTGACTATTACGCCAGTCAATATCAACTGAAATAAAAAAAAAACGGTCAAGTGCGAGTCTGACTCGCGCACCGAGGGTTCCGTACAAACTAAAAATTAACTCAAGGTAAAGTAAATGTCCCAATATTTGTTAAATTACTTATTTTAACCCAACACAATAGAATTCAATTTCAAACAACGAGTAACTTTTACACCAAGATAATTGAATCGCGATCTTTTTTTGACCTGCTATTGAAAATAAATATACGCATCCCAATCCCAACCCCATTAATTCTAGAAAAATCTTAACATTGCAAATGGGGTCAGCGCCATCTATCGGCCCCATTTGGTACTAATGTGCAAGGGCAATCGGCTTAGTATGTATGTCTTTTAGCGATTATTGTTTATCACGTGAACCGATCTCTATTATTTTTGTTTTATTTGAAAGAGAGTTATTCTATTATAGTCTTATAGGAATGTCAAAACGAAAAAATACTTATAAAGTTGATTAAATACAATTCGTCGATAACAACGACAATTATGGTACATCAACATCATAAATACTAAATAAAAATTAATGAAACAAAAAAATTAAAACTAATTACAAAAAAAATAGAACGTCCAAAAGTTCTGCCTGCGGCATGGACCCCATGACGCTGGCGGAATTTCCCCTTTGGACCGCAAGGGCGATCCTTTGTGAAAGGTACGCGCCAGCTCTGGGGTCCCCTGAGGCGTGGACCAGCCGCGACGACAGGGGTCCTCATGAAGGCCTTCATGTCGGCTGACCAGGGTCCCATCGTTTCAACTGCAAGCGCCGCAAACTCATAGTTCTGAACTAGAGAAGAGTATTTGCGGCGCTTAAGTAATTGGGCCTGATCAGTCCAAAAAAGACTCTTTGACGAAACAGATAAAAAGACAATACATCTTCGATTTTCGTGTCACCTGACAAGATACAAAATGATGTAATCAATTCAAATTTCGTATTTTTTCTAAAATAAATGCAGTAGAAAACAAAATCTCAGAGGGAAATGTGAGTGGAGCTCCACTCACATTTCCCGGCCAGGCTAGCAGCTGCTAGCCTTCTTTTTTCTAATGATGTCTTGGCTACTCATTCCGCCGAAACCTTCGCCGCGCTCAGGGAAAAACATCCAGTTCCCTTAGGTATCACTCAGTTTCCAGAACCTCCTTCCACTGATGGCGAGTGTGTAACCGTTTCAGAAGACGCTGTACTTTCAGCGTTAATGTCTTTCCCCAATGGCTCTGCGGGAGGGTTAGATGGTTTGTCCCCGCAACACCTGAAGGATTTGACCACCTCACCTTCTGAGGATACAGGTTCGGCGTTACTTCAAGAGTTAACCTCTTTGATCAACCTTATGCTAACTGGTCGTGTAAACGTGGAAATCATCCCGATCCTCTACGGTGCCAATCTAGTAGCCTTAGCTAAAAAGGATGGTGGCATTCGGCCGATCGCCGTCGGTTGCACTTTTAGACGTCTGTCTTCAAAACTCTGCTGTAGGAAATTCAATCAGAGTTTCACCAAAGTTTTCAAGCCTCGACAGTTGGGTTTTGGCGTCAAGGGCGGCTGTGAGGCTGCTGTACACGCTGCGCGCACGTTTCTGAGTCGCACGGACTATGAAGTATTTGTCAAAGTCGACGTGAGAAACGCTTTCAATTCGGTTGATCGTGGTGCCCTTTTAGCAGAAGTCAAACAACATCTCCCCGATGCCTATAGTTATCTATGGCAATGTTATGGGGCGCCATCAAAATTACTTTTTGGTGACAAAATTATCGATTCAAACACTGGTTGCCAGCAGGGAGACCCGCTCGGTCCTGCTATATTCAGTTTGGCTATCCATCCAATCGTAAACAATCTAAATTCAAAATTTAATCTTTGGTATCTAGACGACGGTTCCCTCGGTGGGGACGCTGAAACAGTCTTGCAGGACTTGCTATTGATAATGGACAAATTTGCAGAAATAGGGCTTTCCCTTAATTTCACGAAGTGTGAAATTTTTCTGCCTGACCGCCTTCCCCCGGATAGAAAAATTGAAATACTGACTAACTTTAATGCGATATTACCCAACATCTCCGTTCATTCCACTTCATCACTCACACTTTTAGGGTTTCCAATTTTTGATGAAGCGATCAGTTCAGTTGTTAATTGCAAGTTAGACTTGTTTAACTGTACATCTGACTTACTTTTTGATATAAACCCCCATATGGCACTTTTTATTATCCGTTTTTGTCTCTTTACACCTAAATTCATGCATTTACTCCGATGCTGTCCGATCTGGAAATACCCCTCTATACTTTTGTCGCGAAGCCACTTCTGGTCGATCTCATGGCCGCGAATGAGTATCTATATCACTCTAGCTCAGTTATCTGTATTAGCATGTATGCAACTATGAACCTACACTTACAGCTTGAGGAATCCTTTATATATCTGACAGATGAGCTGCCGCCTTGTGCGTACCAGTTCCATTCCATATGAGCGGTGGGGACCTTCGTCCCCGAGAATGTCCTCCTCCTCCCCTTGCAGACATCCCTTAACCACACAACTGATGCTCCACCTTTTCACACGCTATTGTTCCCGTTATAATTACTCGGGTGCACCCTTGACTGATAACGATACGGCCTGAGGCTGAAACTACGGAACCTGAGACCCTATTGTTACACTGGTTACTAATCCTCTCATACTAAAGAACTCCACGACTAAGAACTGTGTTATCGCCTGTACCTGACATGTAGGAAACCTTATTCATATACATGATATACCGTCACACCTCCCAGATAGAATAAGACCTGTGGACGCACATAAATACATCACATCATAAACAGTCATCGTGCGAGCTGTGTAAGCACATTAACAGTAAATGTACCAAATCGGTACAATATCATAGGATGCACTGAAAGTGATTATGGAAAGAGCTCACCCTGGTTTTCCTCCAAATCTAACACTACAAATCTGCACTTTACTATTCATACGCAATACAGCCGTTAGGAACTCTGAATCTCCGCCTACCGGTCAATATTGTTATAAAATGATTACTGGTCGGTGTTGCTACATAAAATAATCGGCTGTTTGAGACATGATTATTAACATCAATGTAAATACTATCGTGAATCATGACCATTCACGACACTCCCGGCCCCCAGAGAACTGGCGATCATATCTCCAGTAGAGCGTATTAATACAATTATTATTCAAAGCTTTATTTAACTCTTCCTCAGATCTTTGAAATTACCATTTTTTCCCCCATTGTAAATTTCGACTAGCTCTGGATCCTCTCCTATGCCTTGATTGGCCAATGCATACTTTGTAGGTGATTGCAACATCTTATAAAATAGATTAGTTGGAATGCATAAGTAATTTCTGATAGCTGTAAAGGCTGATAATAAGTTAATCTTGACAAACTTTCTAAATCAGTTCCAAACATTTCGTGAGACCCGAGGTATGCTAGTCAACTGTGAGGTCCTTTATCCTCGAGACCAACCAAGCTTCATCGTGTCTTGGTATTCCATGTTGTTATAAGCAATCAGTCGTATCGTATCCTATATATATCGTTAACCGTGTGTTGTATTTGCTAGCGTATTTTTGCTGTTAACTTGAATTATTTATCGATGGTGGCAAAAACATCATGATCATGACTATTTCGAATATACGTATAATCAACATTGAACTGAGATACATGCATACCGAATACACAATGCATCAGCGTCTTTCACTCTCACGACACGGAGTTACGAAACGACAAAGAACTGAAAAAATACTTCTATACATTGTGCATTGCTGATTCATGTATACATACTTTTAGGTTGCCGCTGTGTTTTGTTTTTATACCCAGTTTTGTCCACGAATAAATGTTTTCTTTCTTTCTTTCTTTCTTTCAATAGGAGTTTCGTCAACTTGCTAGATTGAAACAAGTGTCTGGACAGATTTTATTATCATCTTAATACTCATTTCTTTTTTTCCATGGAATCTCGCTATAAAAATAACCTGTTTGGAACAACTTCAAAATTAAAATTACATTCAAATGGACCCTACCCCATGACTATAAAAATATTTAACAAGCTACCTAACCATATAAAGAACGAGCTTGACACAAAAAAAAATAATAAAAATTTAAAACAATTACTAATTGAAAAATCATACTACACTTTAGATGAATATTTAGATGGATAACATAACTTAGGTACAAATAACGAATTATGCACAAACAAAGCGTCTGTCTCCGTTCTCTTCAACTTCTCTAACTACCCACAATACTTACATTGAATTTTAAATTACAACCTTGATGACATTCACACTGATCCTGTACTCTTATTTTTACGACATCTTATATTAATTTCAATTGATTATAATTTCAATTTTATTTTAATTTTATACTGCAATACGAATTTAAATGTTTACTTTACGACATTTTATATTAATTTCAATAATTATAATTTTAATTTTATACTGCAATAATTTCAATTTTAATTTCTACATACAATTATTATTCGGCTGTTTATTACATTATAAATTATTACTTTAATTATAGGACATTTTATATTAATTTAAAACCATTAAAATTTGTATTATTATTATCTTATACCTTTTAATGTTATTTTACTGCATGATATGTTTAAATGTTTTATTATATAATGTTACCTATTGTAATTGTAATTGTAATTAATCATAGTGCAGTGCCCTCTCGGGGTTTGTGTTGAAACTTTCTTATCATAAGACCTTAATGTACACACAATTGCATTGAATAAATAAATGAAATAAATAAATGAATAAATGGAATCCTCCCCCACGGGCAAATTGCTAACTATAATTTCAATAAACTCCGCCCAGTAAGAAACGGTGCCACTGGCCTGTTCCAAATATTTTTTTTTCTTTTAATGCATTTAAAAATATTTTTATCATAGTTATAATATAAAACTGTGCAAATCCTATTAAACTATGAACAAGACCACGTGAAATCATATCTGGAATACATGTTACTTGAATACTTATATTTTTATAGAATTTTGAAGTATGAGGACATTTTCCAATTTTGGAATGTACAATTTTTTTGCAATTCACCCATTATCTGTTATCTCAACAAACGAGAAAAATAGAATAGGACACCTTTTTCTTCGACATTTACGAAATTGAATCAGGCACAGGAAAACGTTTGCACTCGGAAATTATTAAAAAATGTATGATGATGACGACGAAAAGACAGCGACTGAAAATTTAGTTGGTTTCTCATAAGACACAACTAACAGTATGGTAGGTGCTCACAATTCCGTTTTTATCCACTTAAAGGCCCATTTACATGGTGCGTGTTTCTCGCCCATTTTGGGGCGAGAAATCGTATGCAATTATCGCCAGGCGAGTATCGTATAAAAACGGTTACATTCATGCGAGAAACAAAAACTCGTGTACGATTATGTCATACGATACACGTACGGAAATTATCGCCAGCGAATAGTTTACACGAAGAGCTGCATTCTAGGGAGATATTTGCCTACGATATCTCGACTATACTCGTATCGTTTGTCCGAATATTCAGTTCGGCAAAAACCATGAAAATTTGGAAGTTACGATTTCGACTCTTCGCCAGGCGCGGGACACTCCGCGATTTACGTTCATCGCTACAAGTACATGTTGTCGGTGCCCCAACGTTGGGGAACCGGAATCAGAATCAGAAAATCATTTATTTGCCTACTTTGTGTACTACATAAAATGTCCCTGTGGCCGGTGGGCTCTGTGTAGGGATGAGTCAGCTAACTTAATGTCCTAATGGAGCTGTGTTTGCTGTGTTCTATTTATTCGCAATAAATTTATACAAACAGATTACGGGATTTTTGATTTTGTGTGCTTACAGACTATTTTATTCTAAGGGGGCGCGGAGTTTTCGTTTCATCGATATTCCATCGCCTATGTATTTTTTTATTAGGGTCGTACAATATTTCGCCTATTCTGTAATTAACCCTGAGGGGGTTGAATTCACCGTGCGCCGTGTAGGCGTCGCCCGGGATTTCAAGATCTTTTATTTGCAGTCTTGCGACGTTTTCCAGCATCTTAGTGTTTAGGTCCTCGGCGCGTAGGTGCCAGGCTTCGATATCCGCCATCTCCCAGATCGCCTCTGTGGGTGTCCGTCTTGGTAATTGTGCGGCACTTTTTAGTGCCATTCTATACTGGCGTTCAATTTTGAGCAGATTCGTTGCGCTATACCTCGAGAATAGTTGCACCACTCCGTAGTCCAGCAGTGGTAGTATACAGGTCTGTATGATGGCCAGTTTCGTTTCCAGTTCCGTTTTCGCATGGTATCCTATTATAGGACCGAGGGCTCCTCTGATCTGTTTTAGTTTTTTGACGACCTTCTCGGTGTGTTGGTTCATCTTCATGAGTTTGTCGAGTTTTTGTTTCTCGCATGAATGTAACCGTTTTTATACGATACTCGCCTGGCGATAATTGCATACGATTTCTCGCCCCAAAATGGGCGAGAAACACGCACCATGTAAATGGGCCTTTAAGTGGATAAAAACGGAATTGTGAGCACCTACCATACTGTTAGTTGTGTCTTATGAGAAACCAACTAAATTTTCAGTCGCTGTCTTTTCGTCGTCATCATCATACATTTTTTAATAATTTCCGAGTGCAAACGTTTTCCTGTGCCTGATTCAATTTCGTAAATGTCGAAGAAAAAGGTGTCCTATTCTATTTTTCTCGTTTGTTGAGATAACAGATAATGGGTGAATTGCAAAAAAATTGTACATTCCAAAATTGGAAAATGTCCTCATACTTCAAAATTCTATAAAAATATAAGTATTCAAGTAACATGTATTCCAGATATGATTTCACGTGGTCTTGTTCATAGTTTAATAGGATTTGCACAGTTTTATATTATAACTATGATAAAAATATTTTTAAATGCATTAAAAGAAAAAAAAATATTTGGAACAGGCCAGTGGCACCGTTTCTTACTGGGCGGAGTTTATTGAAATTATAGTTAGCAATTTGCCCGTGGGGGAGGATTCCATTTATTCATTTATTTATTTCATTCAAACTAAGTTTGCGGTTAGAAGTAAATCATTAGCATACTACAAAACCCTACCACTGCCATTTCGAGATGATTCTTAGTTAAATGTATAAATATTGTACAACAGAGGGCTTAAACAGACCCTTGTGGAAGTCCTCTCCACACTAAACGAGTAATACTATTGTTATCATCTATGAGAAGACTAATGAACCTTTGAGACATATTAATTATAAAGTTGCTTAACAATATTGGTACACATTATATGAAAAGCTTTTCTCTTAACACTGAAACTAAGACATTATCATATGCAGCGCTAATGTCCAAGAAGGCCTACCACAGATTCATCTCTGGAAAATGCCAATCGGATATCTGATGTAGCTAAACTATTATAAGTAGATCTTCCTTTACGGAATCCAAACTGACTATGAGCTAGTAACTTAATGCTTTCAATAAAAAATCTAGTCTTTTTTTAATCAAGCGTTCTGTAATTTTAGCGAACACTAAAGATAAAACAATAGGCTTATAAGAAGAAAAATCTGAAGCTGTGTGATTGAATTTAAATTTTTAAGGCTTTCTTTTGACTATACAACAAATACACTTTATTCCACACCTCAAGAAATAACACAGGATAGAATATGAAGCTTCAAAGTGTAAAGAACGTGTATTATCGCCTAACTTTTTATTTTAAGACCTGGTCATCACTATTTATTTTATAATACCGATAATAAAATGAATTATTACAATTTGACTGTATCAATAGGTACATAATTAAAATAAGTAATGTTTCATACTTGATATAAAACCTCTGTACCTATATATTTACCTACAGTAAAGCTGGTTTAGCAGGACCTTGATAAGTGAAAAACCTCGATAGCTGGAACTCATGCCGAGATTCCAACACTTAAGCACTGAATTACCTCTGTTATTGGCATAAACCAACTCTTACATACCTAACATTATTGCTTTCATCTTTATCTACATAATTGTTTCTATAATTGAGACAGCGAGAGTAGTTTACCTCTTTTACTAAGACTATATTTTAAATACAATTTTACTAAATTATTTCCTTTTATTTCCTACCTCTAATCTCTATACTTAACTCGAACTTTATTGCTGATATATTTTAGTCTTGTTCTACTATTACTTATTCAATTCTACTTATTCAAAGTTTTTCCGCAAATTGCGCACTTGGCCAATTTGTGCCTAAATGACCTCAAGTTACTTCCAAAATACAACCTAAAATAACAGTTTTTTATTCATTGACTGATTCCGTATGCGTTTTTGTACTGTTCATTAAAGCGTGTTTGGTTAATTCTGTTTATTAACTTTTTAAAGTTACTTTTAAAAATCGCACCTTTATCACGAAAATAATCTCTTAATTCACCTGCAATAATGAAACCCCTTTGTAAATGAAACAGAAATTAATTAAGACACTGGTTTCGCTTTTTATGCGCAGTTGTATACATTTTATTTCAACAATGACAGTAGTATCTACAACGGTGATTATCAGTGGTCGAGTGAAGCATTTAACGGCTTTTATAAATATGAGTGATCTGATCAGTTGCATTTTAAACATAAATTCAAAATTAGTAGCCTTAATCTGAGTTTTGCTAAATTTTGTGTTTATATTCTGAGCAAGAAACTAGCAGTGTTAAGTGAGTACCTATTTCCAAAGAAACTGTGAAAAACATTAGTGTTTTGAAATGTTGAAGCACTATTGAAAACTGTATTGAAAATTGTGCTAAAGTCTGAGGACTGCCAAGACCAGGCTTCTGAATACCATGAAAACTATTCTGAAGATCGCTCCGAGATCACTAAGACTTGAAATAGATTCTGAGGACTGCTTAACCTAGGCCCCTGAGTCTTACGAAAACTGTTCTGAGGATCGCTAAACCTAGGCCTCTGAGCCCTACGAAAACCTTTCTGAGGACCGCTTAACTCACGCTTCTGAGAGTCACAAAACTTTTCTGAGGACCGCTAAACCCGGACTTCTGAGCGTCGTGAAACTTTTCTGAGAACCGTGAAGCTGTTTTGAGCACTGCCAAACTAGTATACTGAGCACTTCCAAACTGTACCAATGATTGAATGATTTGTCAGGGATACCAAAAGTCATCATTTTGAGTATCGCTACCTGATTGGTTGAGTTTTAAGTGACTGTTTATGAGCTGAAAATTATTTTCAACTATTTCTTGTATTCTTCATATTCTTTACCTCTGCCAAGAGCAGCCGAGGGCGCCATTTTAGTATGGCGACTGTTCTTTAACATGTAATTTTTCGTCAAGATGTTAAGCGATATGCTTGCATGCTTCTGAGATGAATATTGCTTATTTTCAATCCTTGCACATGGACAATAGGCGCCAGTACATAGGTACAGTATTTGTTATGACCGTGCGACGTCACATGATGTCCAATCCCATAGTTTCACAGTTATTATAATGATGCTAAATTTGTTCAACTATTCGCTATACCACTCCACCTCTTTAGTTTATCATTATGCACTGTGTCTGTCACAACCTTGCCTATAAAAAACATCAGTGACTAAATTAAGTTTACGACATAAAATTCACGCCTGCTACTAACTGTCACTTGCAGCAGTTCGTATTTCATTAGTTACTTATCGATGAATACTCTCTTTATGAATCTGAGTTTATATACATTGGACGTGCAGCCCAGTGTTTGCGACATCTAACGCATCGTTCTGGTATATGTACTAGGTATACGGAAATACTTAATTAGTTTAGTACTTATAGTGGTTTCCGAATCTTTCAGATTTTATAAACCTTAGTTATTTATATTTGTAGTGATTATTCTCCTACTTTATTCATTCTGAATTAAGTCAAATAGTGTGACGCCCACTCGCTAACATGGTAGCTTATGTTTAATGCTGCGATCGCCCAATATGTACTTATATTGAATACCTAACTAAAATTCACTATCAGTGTACAATTATATGGAAGTATACAGGGTTAGCCAGAAGTCGTGTAAAAACCGAAACACCCCAACAAGTAATGCCACAATGCAACCACTTTTGTTCTACGACTTTTCATCCCTTTTTGACCACCTTAGGGGTAGCTTTTACCAAAACCTGGAAATTACTTTTTTTTTGTATTTTAATCAGTAATCTTTCTACAGAGTTTCAAGTCTCTAGTCCAAGAAATAATGTTTCCCCCATACAAATATTGCACCCCTATTTAACCCCCCTAGGGGTGGAATTTTCTCAAACGCTGATTTTACTTATTATGCTTACTTACTTTCTACAAAGTTTCAAGGCTCTAGTTCATAAAATAAAGTTTCCGCCATACAAACTTTGCACCCCTATTTAACCCTCTTAGGGGTGGAATTTCCAAAAATCCCTTCTTATCCCTAGCCCACATTATGAAAGTAACCTACTGTGCAAAAATCAACTCTAACATTAGTAGTTTCGGCTGTGCGTTGATGAGTGAGTGAGTCAGTCAGGACATAGGCATTTATATGTATAGATAGATAGGGACGGTCAGGTCCTTAGTTACTCTAGTTAGTGTTGAATTCCTTAGATGATCGTGTATCAGATTTTAGAAAGTAAAGTCTTGAACTAGACCTCTTTTGCTTTTGACGTTTTGCTGCGTTTCTGAGTTTTTGAGACATCCATATATTTATTGTATGGGATCCACTAAAAATCAGCGTCGTTGCGTTGCAGCGTGCCTCAGCTCATACTGAGTGGACTCTTTTATAAAAGCAACACTGGATTCCATTTTTAGATTTAAGCCTTATGTGATTTTTATTCCTGTTGTTATTCTAAAACAAATAAATTCCTTTCTGTTCTATACAGGGTTGAAGTGTGTTGTGGGCGATGGGCTAGCAACCTATCACTGCAATATCACCTTTTGTCGATCCTTTGTATCCACATTTATGCTAACAGTGGCACTGAACACAAGTTTCATGTGCTCTGCCTACCCCTTTTAGGGATACAGGCGTGTATGTATGTATGTATGTATATGTATGTATATACAAAGCGCAGTGCGTTTGAGTTAGAGAAACTCTATGAACTGAAGATCAAATCGGGATATCTCTGATAACTAAAGAATTTGATTTGAGTAAGAGTGTCCCCTAATATTTATTTATTTATTTATTTTATTCCAGACAATCTAGAAGAACTGACGTGCACGTAAACGTCGCAGACCACCACGGGTCTTATTAAATTAAAAGTATGTGATATATTTGTCTATGACGGTCCTTATGCTGACTTTAAAACATACGAATATATAATCCTTATGCATTTTACACTAATGCAGTTTAATCATTAAACATAGCTTACTCAACTTAACTACTAACAATACCATTGTACCCCAGGTGCAACCAGGTAACTCGGCTTCGTGATCGATTCAGGGTTGACATGGTCATCAGGTCATCACACATGTGAAAAGCTGTCCGCTACGTGCTACACACTGTCTAGACTCGCAACTATATTGTCTGCCAGTAACTAGAGTTAAGCTTTTTTTTCCATCCGATTCTAATTCAAGGGTTAGATATGTAGGCAATGTTTGTCCATCGTGACATAGTGTTCAAAGTCCAAAGCGAATTTTGCGTAATATTGACCTTAGGGTGAAAAGATGTAAATTCTACGTACTTAAGCTTGTCTATCAATAAATATAATCTATAATCTGATCTAATATGTGCCTTTGTAAAATAGTCCAATTACGTATTTTTAAAATAGTCCCGATTAGTAATCTTGGTTTAACATTACTGAAGCCATAACATTAGATGATGCTCGAGCCGGAACGTAGTCTACATTATGAGCCGAACTATCAGTTGCATCGCATCTACAAAAATATTCGAGATTCTTTGAGATCACTTGACAAATCCACGTGAGTTATCTGAGTTTCTACTTTCAAGTCAGTATTGAATATACTTATACAAGATCACACAGAACTTTACTTACTTTGTAAGTAACGGATTAATATAAACGAGAACCCTCCTGTAACCATTTTAGATCTTGATTCAGAGTACAGTATCGGAGTCTACGAAGGTAAGAGTTTACAACTTCTAGTTGTAGATCTTGTTGTATTTACCAAATTACTACGCCATAGCCGTAGTTACGCATGTATATATTATTCATTGTTCATATGTTAGTAATTTTACGATTTAATTGATGATTCAACATATCCAGATTAATTAATCTTCATTGATTTATATTCCAAGACTCCACCTTATCTATTGTGTGATGGATACGTGATGAAGATATTTTGATCATAAATAATTTTTCCTCTGCCTCCTAAAACTTCTTACTAAAATTTAATTCACGTTCCTGAGAGTCGGGCCACCTCCAAACATTTTTTGGAATAGGTATACTATTGTGTATCATACTGATAATATGGTTTCATCCCCTTTTATCAATCATCACGATATTCACGACCCACACCGAACACTCACTATGCGATTTATAATACTTGACAGCCGCTAGGAAATGCCGCCTGCATCCTCTGTACAAAATGCCTCTAGGGCCTTTTTTAGATTTAACTTAGTTTTAATTTAATTTAGTTAATGATACTTTTTGACTCACTACATTAAATTCTTTACCACCCTTTTTCTAATATATTACAAGTGTCAATCAATGACACTTCCTTGATTTCACAGTAACCACAGAAATAAACGTGAATCGGCACCAAAGCCTCATCCAAATAATATAACAAACAAGTAAGTTCCCAGGTTGCTCCCATTCTTCTCCTTTCAATAATCTGGTAAAATAGATGTGCCTGAAACCGAGTTTCGTAAATTACTTGGTATAAATAAATATACCTAGAAACAAATAGGTACACTGATCAAATCTAAACGAAACTTGAGATTAACATCATACCGCCTAAATCGTCCTCCTGACAACAAGATAGCAAACCCAACAATTACAAAAGCGTAAACAGTTAACCGGCAAATTGGTATATATTTGATGATCCGGGTATTGTTTCATATATTTAAAAAAACGCAAGCTTCAAATATAGTAAGTACCTGGAAGACCGGGCCTTGCTCATTTTTTTCCAAAGAAAAAGAGTTGATTATTTTCACCCCCGTAAAGTTGTACAGTAAATAAATACCGAAATACTGTCCGCTGTTTTCGAAAGTCCCTTGACAAACAAATAAATACACCAATGCTGCTCATTTAAAAGTTTAGGATACAATAATATTATATAATCCCATAATTTGTCATTTTTCCAGTAAAACTACAAATGATTTCAACTCTCTTTCATTGCCACATAATCTCTTTAGGGCAGTAACAATAACGTTACTTATAGTAACATAACATTGGAATGTTGGTACTGTGTGGGAGCTTAATTATGATGTCTAAAACGTCTTAAATGTTTGCACCGCACTAAACATTGATACTGTTAGTTAATTATTCTGTTAAATAACCTGGTTTTCACCGGCACTTTTTGTATATAAGTAACACTTACTGACGTAATACAAAGCAATTTGCTGTATTTATGTATGTTTTCGTTTTTTTCTCTAAAGTCAGAAACGACTAAACCGAGAAAGACACGTTTCTACTAACGTTAAGCTCTTTCTTTTGTCGCGAAGCCACTTCTGGTCGATCTCATGGCCGCGAATGAGTATCTATATCACTCTAGCTCAGTTATCTGTATTAGCATGTATGCAACTATGAACCTACACTTACAGCTTGAGGAATCCTTTATATATCTGACAGATGAGCTGCCGCCTTGTGCGTACCAGTTCCATTCCATATGAGCGGTGGGGACCTTCGTCCCCGAGAATGTCCTCCTCCTCCCCTTGCAGACATCCCTTAACCACACAACTGATGCTCCACCTTTTCACACGCTATTGTTCCCGTTATAATTACTCGGGTGCACCCTTGACTGATAACGATACGGCCTGAGGCTGAAACTACGGAACCTGAGACCCTATTGTTACACTGGTTACTAATCCTCTCATACTAAAGAACTCCACGACTAAGAACTGTGTTATCGCCTGTACCTGACATGTAGGAAACCTTATTCATATACATGATATACCGTCACACCTCCCAGATAGAATAAGACCTGTGGACGCACATAAATACATCACATCATAAACAGTCATCGTGCGAGCTGTGTAAGCACATTAACAGTAAATGTACCAAATCGGTACAATATCATAGGATGCACTGAAAGTGATTATAGAAAGAGCTCACCCTGGTTTTCCTCCAAATCTAACACTACAAATCTGCACTTTACTATTCATACGCAATACAGCCGTTAGGAACTCTGAATCTCCGCCTACCCGTCAATATTGTTATAAAATGATTACTGGTCGGTGTTGCTACATAAAATAATCGGCTGTTTGAGACATGATTATTAACATCAATGTAAATATTATCGTGAATCATGACCATTCACGACAACTTTTGTCAATCGATAATACTCTTCAAACAACTTTATCCAAAATCCTAAACGTTACTTTCGATTCCATTTCATGGTCCCAAGCAGTTCTACCTGTAAGACTCGGTGGTCTGGGTGTTCGCGCCACTTCCGATGTGGCACTACCAGCTTTCCTGTCTTCTGCGTACAGTTCGTTGTCCCTCGTCGGTATTATTTTAAACATTGAACAGATACCGGTCGTGGAGATCGCGAACTTGGCGGAGGCCGAGAGAGCCTGGTGCGCCTTGTGCCCGGAAGCGGACGTCCCTGTTATGAAACACATCCAGAAAGTATGGGACACTCCTCGGCTCAAATCCATTCACGGTTCTTTAGTCGAAAATAGTCCAAACGACTCAGAACGCGCCCGGCTCTTGGCTGTCTCCTCACATGAGTCAGGCCACTGGCTTAATGCCCTTCCCTCACGCAACATAGGCACAGTTCTTGACCCAGGTACGCTAAGAATAGCTATCTGTTTAAGGTTGGGATCCAACATATGTGTTCCCCATACTTGTGTCTGCGGCAAAGGTGTGGACCGGCTGGGTAGACATGGCCTATCATGTAACAGAAGCGCCGGCCGCATGTTCCGCCATGGTACTATAAACGACCTGCTGCGTCGGGCGCTCGCCACTGCCTCCATACCTTCGTCACTCGAGCCTCCTGGTGTGACGAGAGAAGATGGCAAGCGCCCGGACGGAGTAACTTTGGTACCGTGGAAACTCGGTAGGGCCCTGGTGTGGGACGCAACATGCGTCGATACGTTCGCACTGTCCCACATACAGGCAACACGGTCTCAGGCCGGCGCTGCGGCTGATCAGGCCCGTTGATTAAATTGCAAAGTTAACTAGGAAATGATTTTTGTAAATGTGTCATAAAATATGATAAAAATCAAAAAATTTGCTAGATACAGAAAAAAAAATACTTTTCCAGTAATATTTATGTTTATCTTAATCACAAGTAATTATTTCAAATTTTTCGCTTTGATAACTTCGGAGAATAGGGAGGGGGGAATGGTATTTTTTTTTACATTTTCCTTCATAAATCGAAATATTACCAATGTAGAAAAAAAATAAAAACTGCTTCGAAAAGTGCAACTCAAGCCCTTTCAAATGATACCCCACTTGACCTAATAGTTGAGTATTTTTTTGCGCCCTCCTCAAATTCGTAATTTTTTACAGTAAATTGAAATGTATATTTAAATTTTTAATTTTCCATGCACGCGGATAACTCTCATTTATAATCATTCCAAATTTCAATATTTCACTTTGTGACGGACAGACAGACGGAGTCGCACCATGAGGGTTCCTTTTTTACCATTTTTGGTACGGAACCCTAAAAAGCGGCCAAGTGCGTGTCGGACCACACACAACAAGGGCACCCTTGTTGTGTGTGGTCCGACACGCCGTGCCTATTAAAAAGGTCGTATCGTTACTGAAATCTTATGACACTTACGTCCTTTTCTTTAAGGAAGGCAGCTTTTTAGAAATCCTCTCCTTATCCTATCCTTTGAACCGATCTTGTTCAAAACAATTTTCGCTGATAGAATTTAATAAGCCCTATGTGCATGTTTTTTTCTTCATACTTTGGGGGGGGGGGGGAACAATTTTAGTGATTTTCGTGGCAATTATCTCACGACTCTATTCACTTAATCAAAAAAAATGCGGAGAAACTTTATATTTATTTTGAAAGGCCTATCGATTGATGTGCCAAGCGTGGGCTTGCAATGAAAAAAATATATTTGACTTTCAGTTTTATGTATGGAGTGCAACCCTAAATAAATTTTTAATTACATAATTTAAGTATAGAACTATGTAGCGGTTAACAAAATACACCTATCCTCAAAATTTTATACAAATACACCTTATGGTTTTCGAGTAAAATGCCTGTGACATACGGACGGACAGACAGACAGACAAACAGACAGACATGACGAATCTATAAGGGTTCCGTTTTGTGCCATTTGGCTACGGAACCCTAAAAAAGGCAAACCTCGCAAACTCGCATGTAACTACATTTTTTTCATATGTTATTAAGTCCCTCGAGAGTAGTTAATGCCCAAGTTTGCAACCCTGTGCTACCTACCCCCATGGTGCTTGAAAAACAGGGAAATTTTGGAACTTGTTTTAGTTCATTCTAAACAACTACCTACTCTAAGGAAGCATTTTTCAAGTAAGTTTGCTTATAATTTAACCAAGCTTACTAAATTTGCTACAATTTGAGCTTAATCCTAGCACTCTAATAGGTCTTTGGTTGCAGAGATACAACTAGTCACATGTGGGCAATTTTTTTTAAAGCGTCCCTATATTTGTGAGGTGATGAGGGATGAGGGATCATGTTTTCTGGAGGAGGTGGCGGTGTGGAATGTGGTGTTGGGTCAAGTTTTTTTAGGCCGGCCCACCGCCTGCAGCTTTATAAGTCGCAGGTCCGCCCACACTTGGAATACTGTTCTCATCTATGGGCAGGGGCACCACAATACCAGCTTCTCCCTCTGGACCGCATCCAACGACGAGCAACTCGAATTGTCGACTGCCAGCATATTTCGGATCGGCTTGACTCCTTGGCGCTGCGTAGAGATGTGGCCTCGCTCTTCATTTTCTATGGCATGTATAACGGGGAGTGCTCCGTGGAATTGTTCGGATTAATCCCTACCCTCTTTTCGCCATCGTCCAACGCGACAATATTACCATCCTCACCATGCACTTTGATGGTTGGCAGTCCTCAACTGTGCGCTTCTCCAGAAACTTCCTGCCTCGCACAGCTAATCTGTGGAATGGATTGTCGCCTGCGGTATTCCCGGACCGATACGACCTTCAAACCTTCAAGAAAAGAGCGTACACCCATCTTAAAGGCCGGCAACGCACTAACAACACCTCTGGTGTTGCAGGTGTCCATGGGCGGCGGTAATCGCTTACCATCAGGTGATCCGTCTGCTCGTTTGTCTCCTATCACATAAAAAAGGCCTCACGGGTGAGGTGAGGCTTATTAGCGCGTTTCGAATAACCCATGAGCATTACGGCCCATTTGTATATAAGTGCGTTATTAAAAGCTCGATGACCGAGTGCTCGGGCCGGATTTGATTGATTTTTATAAAAAACTGGCACTGGAATGTGCACCTTTTATCTTAGACAGTTGAGTGGCTTTATGAATGGACTTTTTTGGTGCATTTCGGCTAACTTCTTGTCATCTGTACCTAACGTGAATCATCCTATATGGTGCAAACGTTACCAATGGCGTCAATCACCATTACAATGCATTATGCTAGAGTTGATATCGTTAGTTTAATACCTATATGAAAGGGGCCCCTGACACCATTGACCATTTTTAGTAAGTCGTAGTAGGTACCTATTATCTAAATTACAAGCGGGGAGTTATGTAAGCCCATCCATGCGCCATATCAATGTTATGAATGTATAACTGTTTGCATGTTTGTACCATTATCACCCCTAAACTACTGAACATTTGACGACCTCGGTGCGGAAACCTGCGCGAGTCTGATTATAGTGCGAATCCTTTTTCTAGGCCGAATTTTATCTTAAGAGTCCGTCCGTTGCTGAATTCGCTAAACTTTTTGAGGTCAAAGTATCAAAACTATTCTACGCCGTCCTAACCGCCTCGCTCGACCCCCACCACGACTCCTGCGCTGGCGCGCTCGGGAGACGGGCAATATACCTACGATCGAACTTTTGCCGGGCCGATACGGACTCTTAAGACCCATCGGTCCATCAGTTCAAAAATATGACAAAACCTACCACAGCGAGCTATTTAAGGTGCATTTTCAGCAGAACCTATATGCAAACGAAATAGGGGTTCAACAGAATAAAATCCCCTCGCCTCCACCTACCTACTTATAGTGGTTCGTTAAAATATTTAGGTACATAAAAAATGATCCGTTTATGATAGTGATGATCCATAGATCGCTGGTTCAGATCCGGCTCGAAGGACCAAAATGATAACTAGTGGACGGGAGTGGACTTAGAAGATGGAAACTATACCTACGTATATTAAACGTAAATATTAATAAAATTTACAACACAGAAAAATGCAAAGGCGATGGGACACGTTAAGGAAAACATAAAAAAGAAAGGTTATAAACAAAAGGTTGACATTTCAGTATAATAATACAACACAACTCAGAAAAGTTTAAAATCCTGGGGGGATTTTCATTTCATTTTCATTTCAAAGTCCAATATCTCAAAAACGGCTAAACAGATTTTCATGAAACATGGCTAAGAAAACTCGGGATAAAATTATCTGACACAAAAAAACCGCATTCAAATCGGTCCATCCGTTAGGAAGCTACGCAACCACAGACAGATACACAGACATTTGACGTTAAACTTATAACACCCCTCTTTTTGCGTCAGGGGTTAAAAAGGTGGCACCACAGCCAGTCGCTAAACTGTTGACGAGTGACGACTGACTTTAACAAAAATACAGCGTCCGTCTGTGTCAACTGCGATTTCAATAATGATCCAAAATGGTTTCTTCCAGTCTATGACAAGAGACAGGATGTGGACTGTCTGTCACCTTTGTACTTACACCTTGATGCCGCGTTCACATGCTCGCGTTCAAAGTGACGTTCACTGGCGCGGGCACGGGCGCGGGCGTGTGAACTGCCTGAATGTGCGCGCGCCCGTGCCCGCGCCCGTGAATGTCGCCGATCGGGACGACTGTCGGTTTTTGGACAAAGATCAAAGGGTGAATGTGCTCGTGCTTGCGTAGCTGTTCACACGCTCGCGTGCGAAATTGACAGCTACATCAAACTGTTAACAACATCGTCGATCATTTTGTTTTCTTTTCCAATGAAAATAGATCAAACCCAAAGCAGTATATAGCCCCCACGAGATCTACATCTGCGAAAATTCCCATTTTTGCAGTTGCACTGACAGTGACACTGGCAAGCACTTGACAAGCACGCCCGGTTGCCCGCGGGCGTGTAAACAGCTTGCTTGGCCCGCAGAAGTGCAGGGGCTGCTTGCCGATCAGCATGCCAAGCAGCTTGCCAGGCTGCACGCCGTGCATGTGAACGCACCATGAAAACAGCCGTTTTCGCTATTCCCGCCCCCGCGCGGTCATGCAGAAGTTTCCCCTGGATTTTCCCCAGCCACTCCATTCTACCACTTTATTGGGTTCGTTCTATTATAGGAACAGACGTGGACCAAAATAATTCGCTTCTCACCAGGTTAAGTTTAGTCATAATGCTTAATGAAGTTCAAGTTAATCACGCGGTTACCTGCTTTAACGGGGTGACGTGATAAACGCAAAAACGTGTGACAAAAACTGAAGCCTAATGATTCATTATACTCTATGGCCTAATGGCGATTACGTCACAAATAGTGGTTACTTAGGATTCCCCGTTAGTCATGGGCCTCGGCTTACTATCCCGGAAGTTATTGGGGCTTGAATAGAATAGAATAGAATAAGTATAATTATTTTATTTGCCAGAATACTTTTGAAAGTATTTAATCGGTCACGGGTCAACGACCAGCAAAAATTATACAGGAATAAAATAATTGTCACTTAGCATACAATAACTTAACCAATATGATTTGATAATTTAAAAAATCGGGCAACGCGTAGTTAAGGGTTCCGTAGTTGCCAGCACGATAGGTTTTAGTTTTGGTTAAGTTTTACGGTCCAAGACTACAAGTTTGCCCGAAACAGGACATCCAACTTTTTTGTCAGCTCACAGCTGTCACAAAACAATCAACCGTTGATGCCCATGTAACGATTTTCGCATTACATTGGTATGACGAAAGCTATAGCAAAAACTAGAAAGGGGAGGAGTCTGCCTGTCGCATAGATCGACGATTAGGGTCAACCAAGATGTACCCACCATGATTTAAGTTTATTTTATGATAGAGATTATTTCATGTAACAGACTTTTCATAAAACTGTCATTGGAATTTAAATCTTCCATCCTGGACGGTAGAGTTGATTTTTGAATGGACTACTTTGATGCAATGCGGCCAACTGAAAACTAGATAACTTGGTTGGAGCGACAAAATTATAAACTTTTGATCGAGATGATTGGAGATGAGAGTATGCAAAAGTCAAAGATCGTACCAAGGATTTAAAATCCCTTTTTTATTGAATTATTATCAGAACCAGTTCCTAGCAGTCTGATAGGTATTAAATTATGTCTAGATAAGATTTAGAACTAGCTTCCTACTTGAAAATAATCTATTGTCTACCTATCACCTACCTACACGCATCACGACTTGCAAGTCATCCACACCGCAAGGTTGCCTTTCGCGGTACCCTTCGTTTTGCTGCTACCAAGTGTTGGAATGATTCGCCACCACCAATACGAAACTCCAATACAGTCGCTTCTTAAAATGTCCCTTCGAAAATTTTTGATTGCTAGGCAGAAAATGTAGTCTCTAGGCATGCACACATTTACAGTATATTACCGCCACAGATTACCGCGCAATTTCATCTGCTCACTCACACAAACACACACTCAAACACAGTCTTAATATATGTTGCAACTTCAGAAATAAAATATAGACAAAATATATAGTGTGGTACCATTAGGTGTGTACACACGACACATTTGAGCTTAAGCCTAAAAGAGTATTTTTTATTTGTTTTGTTTTTTGTATTGTTTATTTTATGTATAGTTTTGGTTTAGGCTACGGTAGCCTAAACCAAAGGCATGCGGCTGTCAAGCGGCGGTCCTAACTCGCACCAATGAGTTTTTCGACTTATGTACGGAATATTTTCGTTAGCTTTTCGGTTAAGGAAAACATCGTGAGGAAACCGGTCTAACCCCAATAAGGTCTAGTTTTCCCTCTCGGTTGGAAGGTCAGATGGCAGTAGCTTTCGTAAAACTAGGCCCTATGCCAAATCCTGGGATTAGGTGTCAAAGCGGACCCCGGGCTCCTTCAGGGGCATTACCGGGAATAACGCTAGGAGGATGATGATGAGTTTTGGTTTAAAGATTTTGTGTTTCTTTTATTATTACCGACTATTCTCTCAGTGCCATGCCATCTAGTCCAAATGCTGGCTTCACTGAAAATCAGCGTCACGGAATGTGTCCTCTGGCTAAATCCGTGACATTAAGCTGAGTGCAAGCCCTTTAGAGCAAATTACTTAGAATTTTTGTGTACTTATTAAGATTTGTTACACTTTTATCTATGTAAAGTTTTTGCACTAATAAATTATTATATTTCTTTCTATACAAATAGGTAGGTATTAGGTGGATTAACGCCCTGGAGATTAATTTATGATATTGTATGTCTTTTGACTTGCTATACGAATAAATAAATGGGTATTATATAGAGGAATTCTGTCAGATTGTATCTTTGTAAGTTTGTATGTTTAGGGTAATTTACGGAACCGCTTGTCCCATCCGATTTCAAACATTATTTATCTGCGTGCCGCAGAGACGCACTGGTTTCATGTTTTATTTGTTTGCTATGTGTTTCCTGTGTGTTTGTGAATAAATGTACCTATGTTTATCAGAATTAAAATGTTGAATAACTTTATAAAATGACTGATGTAATGAAAACTGGCCAAGACAAATCTAACCTGCTTTAAGATCTCACATTTTTAAATAACAGCAATTGTTATAGGTAAGTATCCAATAAAGCAAAGAAATAGAGTTTAATACTTGTTCATAATGTTATTTTGTTCCCATAAATACATATTTGGATTTTTTTTGCATAGAACTTGACACTCACCTTTTTTACATTTATGTTTTTGGTGGGATTATTTATTACTAGCTTCTGCCCGCGACTCTTTCCGCGTGGAACTCGTTTAGGTATATCGCAGCTCCATACAAACTTTTACTCCCCCCCCCTCCCCTATTTTACCCCCCTTAGGGGAGGATTTCGGGGATAAAAACTATCCTATGTCACTCCATCCCTTCAAGTATCTCCACTTAAAAAATCACGTCAATTCGTCGCTCCGTTTTGCCGTGAAAGACGGACAAACAAACAATCACCCACATACACTTTCCCATTTATAATATTAGTATGGATATCACGGGCCGGTATTTTTTCACGTAAATGACTATTAAATATTGCAGATAAACCACAAAGTTACTACTTATAAAGTTTATTCGTGTATCTATACATTTTACACACTATATCGTACAAAATTATGTGAATCAAATCCTTAATCATATATTTAACTATACAGCTTGTTCTTCATATTAACATGATAATGTTAAATCACTATTATTAAACTTAACTATGGGCCGTCAAAATATACATATATGATTAATATACAAAGTTAATGTATAGGTATAACTCTTTATTACAAGGTTTATGATACGACTTCGAAAGGCAAATGTTTGAGTAGACAAAAATGTGTACAATGCCACTCACTTAAAAATATTCTGACTCGGACCCAACAGCATCAGCATTTTACTGTTGAGTTCATAAATATTTAATGTACATACATTCCCCAAAGGTTCAAAGATTTGAACAACCTCAACAATGAAGGCGTGTTCATATATTTTTGATTAGTCTGTCCGTGCACATATTTTTTAACTGTACTGTACAAACCTTAACTTCAACTGTATATAATGTACATAATAAAATTCTTCACTCGTAGGTTAGTCTTATTTTAAAAGTTTGCAAGTATGTATAGTACACACAGCTGCAGTCACATATTATCTGCTTCGGATGGATCATATGGATGAACTTAATAGTCATGAAAGCAAATTCCCTAGAAAAACCAAAAGCGAGGTTACAATCTTGCCTAGCAACGACCCTAAAACAAATTTCTATCGCAATTCTTTTTTCGCTATGGGACCTAAAATATTTAATCACTTACCGGACAACCTAAAGTCACTGCCAATACCATCATTTAAACGACATTTACAAAAACTGCTAAACAGAAAGACCTATTATGACATGAAAGAATTTTTAAATGATAATTTTGACATCCAACTTTGAATTTTTATTTTTTATGTTGTTTTAATGTATTCTATGAAATTGTTATGATTTTCAATGTGTATGTAATTTTAAGCATTAATCAAGTAATTATTCGGACTGCAATTAATCTTTCTAATATATTCGATTTTACTATTACTATTATGCCATGATAATATTGGCATCCAACATCGATTTTTTATGTGGTTTTAATGAATTCTATGTAAATAATTGTTGTGATTTTCAATGTGTATGTAATTTTAAGCATTAATTAAGTAATTATTCAGATTGCATGTAATCTTTCTCATATATTAGATTTAAGGAATATTGTACGCCTTAGAGGCAGGCTATACTGAACCAATGATGTAATATAAAAATTAGGTAGATATGTACAAGCGCTCCAAAAGTCCGTCAATGGTTACGTGCAAACGTGTCGCAGTTGTCAGATTTGCAGCAGCGCAAAAAATAAAAGATGCCGTCGTGTGTGATGCGATTTTGCACTAACTATACTAAAAAAGCCAGGGGATAACGTATCATTCGTAAGTAATCTACTTAAATCAATACATTTTACATATTCAATAATTATGTGCATAAAAGAAATTTCCAGATCATGTTGAGTGCAACAAAAATATACCCGAAGCGTGAGTGCGATAGAGACGCAATATCTTTGCCGATCAAAGAATAACACATAAACAGAGGGGTCTTGATAAGATCGTAGGCATAAGATTCGTGATAGATAATTGATCAAGTTTATGGTTTTGAAATTATTATAATAATATATGTATCTCTATTATCCTTATTTAGTTTCATCCTATGCTAACTTTATATAATAACTCCCTTCTTGATAAAACTTAAAATGCCTATGTTACAATAAATGTGACTGCCCATTTATTTAAGTTCACAACATTAAATGAGAGTGAGAGAGAGCGAGAGATAGCGAGAAATTGACAGACCAAGAAAGTATAAAAAAATTAAAATACTGGTACAAACTGTCAATTTAAACTTTCGCGCCTAAACAGTTCTACAGTTCCCTTTTGAGGTCATATCGAGTTGCAATTAAACCCATATACTCAGGTTTACAGTCGCTTGACGGCCGTTTATGCCAGCAAAAAACGTATATTTCGACACTCTCAAGAAAGAAACTATGTTTGTGTGAAGAGCCGAGCATCTTAAATCGAGACGTATAAATGTACAATAGTACGTAACGAGAATATGATAAGACGCAGTGTCTAGTCTGATTTATTAATACTCTTTGTATACACTATACTTGTCTCTGTCACAGAAATAGCCATAGCATGCCGTCTCATGTAAGCGAGACGGCATTCTATGGCTATTTATGTGTCAGAAACAGAGACAAGTATAGGTTCTCTGCATCTTACGTCACAACACATTTTCTTGTCTCTTTTTCGCTCCCGGAAATAAGCATACCGTCCTGCTCTCATTTCATACCCATAATAGTGTGTAGCTGCAATATTCGCACCTCTTTCATGTGTGCCTTCATGCTGCTTTCCTGCTTTCATGTAAGCCTGGCCATTTTTAAACACGGTGTTTCGTATAGACAACGTATCTACCTCATTATTATATTACATCATTGTACTGAACTATATTATTTATTGAACACCTGTATCATGCACATGTAACCAGCAATAAACATTTTGATTTGATTTGATGTTTTCTTTGACTCTGTCATGAAATTAAAAATATGGTCCAGTAATTTCTTCAAAAAGTGAGTGACAAACACAAAATAGTTTTAAATTATTTCCTTTTATAATACTATATTAAGTTAAGCAAAACCTGTGTATAATTTCGATTTGTTAATGTTAAGGCTTTTTTTTATATGTATAGTGCATGCGGTGTTTACCTTTAGTGATTGTTACAGTTAGCAATAGTACCTAGTCAATAGAATTTGGTTAGTGTAAACAATTGTTGGTGAACCAAAATAAATAAATAAAATAATTAAATAAATAACAGTAAAATAATTTGGTACCATCAAGTTGCTTTGATGACGGAGCCAGGCAATGATGTAATATAAAGAGGTAGTTAAGTTATAGGCTCTCCAAAAGTAGCACACTGAGTCAATTGCATCAACTTGCAATTACACATCATCAATGGAACTTGTAAGCTGTCAGATTTGGTGGCCATTTTTAAACACGGAATTTTGTATAGACAGCATATCTACCTCTTTTTTATATTACATTATTGGAGACAGGTGTTTCAATGGCTAACAGTAAGGCATGTACAAAAGCTATAAATGATTTTTATAATAGTTTATTATTTGCTCGAGAGAGAAGATGTTTTCGTGAATGACTGTGCAAGACAATGTTAGGCTTTACCACAGTAACATACATATGTATTGAATCATAATAATGTTTAGAGTACTATACTATATTAATAGTCTAGATGTCGATTTCGAAAGTTTGAGATATTTGCAAAAAATATATTGAAGTTGTAAGTACTTTCAGAGATAACTAACAGCTAAGCTAAACTTAGTTTTGCCTATAGAGGCATGCATGGTTTACATTATTTAGTCGAGAACAAAATATTTGAACAGAACAGAATATTATTTAGTCGAGAAAAATATATTTGAACAAAAGCTGTGAGTATAGACAAATTAACACTACACTCTTAGAGCTATCTTAATCATCATATTGTTCCCAACATTTTTACATATGTATAGGCATTCTGTCAGTGACTGACTAGTCCCTTCAGAGGCCTCAGAAATCCTATCTGGATCCTCCAAACACTTTAATTTGGAGGCCCAGGAGCCTGCCCATTCCGCCACCACTTAGTTTACCACTGCAACAATTTATATGAGTCAGTCCCTGCAGTTGCATAGTGGAAGAAAGGTGACAGCACCATTAAACTGTCACTAAATTGAGCTTAAACAACACATTAATACACTTAGGTACTGCAAGTATTGATACAATTAACAGGTAGGCCTATACTTAACATTTGCATACCATATAATTACAATACCAGAACAATTTATGTGTTGCAGTTACAAATTGTACTGACACCAGGATCAAAGCTATCACAAAATGTTTCGGCGGATATATTCCTGGATATCACTAAAATGCTACCTACGATTATTGTTCCTCTGATGACCTCGTCCGCGTACATAAGTCTTGTGTCCTCCGATTTTGTTATCCGATTGAAAAGGTTTGTTGTTACTATTGTTGTTGACCGCGGGTTGTGCGGCGCGCGGCGCGGGGGTCGTGACCGGAGGGGTAACTGACATTGGAGGAGGGGGAGGGGTTGGCTGGGGCTCACTCATGTTCACCTGCTCGTTGAACAGCATACAAAACTCGCCCACTTTCTGTATATCGCCCGATTTTCCAGCGTAAAGCGTCAAGGCGCCTCTCCACAGCGCCGCGTATCCTCGCGTGAGACGCACGATGTCTCCCGGCATTAACAAAGCCCCTGGTTCATCCCACACGGACAGGTTAACTGCGGCACCCGCATCAGCTACCCTGAGCGTCCTGACCTCTCTAGCTTCTTTGGTCAGCGTTGGACCGCCTACTTCGAGCACTATGAAGACGGCGTTGATGTTTTTCAAGCCCGGTTTCAGGTCTTTGATGGCCACATAATCGGTGCTACCCATTGCGAGATTGAGTAGTCTATGAAAATTGATTTTAAATATTTTAATTTTATTCCACTAATCCACTTTTACATTCAGTGAAGACAAGACAGAAGACAGTTGAAAAGTTGAAAGTTGACATTGACACATATCTCTATCTCTTATTTATTAGTCTGTGAATCTGATGGGGAATCCACATGTGATTTTACCTCAATTTGTCAGTACAACATGTCGAAGTCATAATTGGGTGTAGCCATAGGGTGTAGCATCTATATAGTTTGTGGGTGTAGCGTACGACGTAACGTACCTACTACCTACCAATTTTAACATACGTTCCATGTTTTATTATTCTTCCAAGTGCTATGGAAAGCGACACATTTGACAGGAGCGAGAAATAAAAAAAAGAAAATTCGTTCGAATATCTCCATCCCTGTCGCTCCAATTCGCAAGTACGACAGAGACGGAGATACACAAACGGAGTTCGTTTTCATTTCCCGGTAGCCCCTCTGAGTCGCGGGTGCAAGATGGGCTAGATCCGCTGCAACTGCAAGCCGCGCCAGTATGTTGCAGGCTTAACGCTTGCATACTATCACTTCATACGCTATCCACATTATGTGATTAAACCCCAATTTGTCAGTACAACATGTCGAAGTCAGAATTGGGTGTAGCGTACACACCTAACAACTGCAACTACAATTTCATCCAGTGTGGCCAGTTAACAGTAGGAAAGCGAAAATTGCCGCATTCAAACGGTCCTGCGAAGCGGACTGCAAGATTGTTATTAACCGATGAGATCGGGCAAGACAGCACGTCTAAAATAGAACGGCCGCGACATACTCTCGATTTTCTCGCACTATACCTCTTGTTCTAAGTGTTCTAATAAGAGAGAGACCGATCGTGTGAGAAAAATTGATACAGCTCGCGCGCCGTCGCGTAATAGCCGAGCAGCACACAGAAATCGAGAGTATGTCACGGCCGCCTCATGATCGACGTGCTGTCTCGCCCTATCTCATCGGTTAGTAACACACTTGCAGTCCGCTTTGCAGGACCGTTTGAATGCGGCAATTTTCGCTTTCTTACTGTTAACTGGCCACACTGAATGAAATTGTAGTTGAAAACACCGTTTAAAAAAACAAAAACAAAATTACAGCGTAAAATATTAATACAATATTCTTTATTCAAATTCAAATTCAAATAATTTATTTCGTGTAACTTTGACACATATCGTATTAGTATTAGTACTTGGTAGACTTAAATTACAGGGTTAGAACATACACTAATTAAAACTACAAACTAAAAATTGCTACCACTGTATGATGCTGGTGGGTACATGTAGTCCCGCACAGTGCAGCATTATAGGACAGTCAGGCTTGTCCGCTATCATTTTCAGTATGATATTGGGACTGTCCCGCACCCGACGCATCAGGGATGCGGCGCGCCCACGCATGGTAGCATGGAAGCATTGCACGCGCGCCTCCGCAAACATCCCCGATGCGCTACAGAAGCGAGGCAGTCCCACTATCACCCGGAACGCGTTATTATATTGAACCCTGAGGGCGTTATAGGCGGGTTACCTTTGTTTTACCAAAAAAAATTTGACAAATTATCACTTCCCAAAACATTTTTCGTATAACATTCATTTGCCAAATAATCGTTTGCCAAATTAACACTCGACAAATAATTCTTACGCAAACCTTATGTTTGGCATATTCATGTTTAGGCAATATCTCGTTTACCAACTGGTACTTTGACCAAATTTCATTCAGTCAAATATATTAGTTGGCATAATATGTTTTAACCAAAACAAAATTAGGCAAATGAAGTGTATCGTCAATATTTAGTTGACCATCCAGTCGGTTAATCAGCAGGGGAACTCTTCAATGACAAATCATTTGCATCTTTATTTCAATGGTGTATAAGATACACAATAACATAACAACTTTTTTTGTTATGTGTGTAGGGAAAATTATTTTTTGTAGAAGTCGCAATTCTAACCTAACCGCCAGCGTGTCGACGTCACCCCGCTTCGCGGGGTGCCTATTTCCGCTCTAAGGGACACAAGCTAACCCTAACCTAACCTACCAAATAATACCATTGTTACGATTGTTTGTTTTTTTTACTGCTAGGAGGCTTCGCCCCCCGAGCCCCCCCTTTTTGGCTGCACTAACCTAATTTTACGCCTTTGCCTACCGACCTACTTAACCGTGCATGTTTTTATTAAAGGGACCGAGCCGTTTTATTAATAGTATTTTGGTAAAATGTCATAACCCAAACAATTGTGATTTTTGTCTTTTTATAGTTTGCCATAACATTAACTTGACGAAATGTTTATTGTCTAATATTTTTTTGCCTTATTAAAGCATTTGCTAAAAGACCACATGCCATAATGTAATTTTTCGTAATAATATTTTGCTGAATGAAAATTTGACGTAATGAAAATATTCGTATTAAAATTGTGCCAAAGTTTGCATTGGCAAACAAAACAGTTGCTAAAATTTGTTTGGGAAATGAAATTTGACCAAAATAAATTTGGTTAAACAACAGGATCCCGTTATAGGTAGATATGAGCGCCGCGCCGGCGCGCCGCCGTCGCCGCCAATTTGAGTCGGCGCGCCGCCGCCGAATATAATTCGCGGCGCGCCTGCGCAGCGAATTTCGGTTTGCTTTCTCGCTCGCACTCGTAACGTAGGTATCCCACCCGCGTTCGTTCGCACGGTGGCTTCAGTCGAGTCAAGTATTTTCCCGACTGAACGCGTGTTATTTTTTTGACCCGCGTCGTAAACAATTGCGCCTAGTTTTTATTTTATTTATTTATTTAAACTTTATTGCACAAAACAAAAATGATGTACAAATGGCGGACTTAATGCCAAATGGCATTCTCTACCAGTCAACCATAAGGTCAAACAGAGACACTTAAAATTGGTGCAGAGTAAATGATCAATATTTAGAGCTTAGTACAGACTTATAAAAGCATAATCCTACATATATAAAATGACATATTATTACTTATATACAAAGATATGATACACTAATATATATGGGACGATGGACGCTATGCAAATTCTTCCTCCAGCAGATGCCTACGAAGCATTCGCTTGAAAACTAATTTGCTTGGGGCTTGTCTTAAAGGGAGAGGGAGTGCATTCCAGAGACGGATTGCCTGAACGGTGAAAGAACTTGAAATGAAACCAGTATGGTGAGAAGGTATTGTAAGTTTGAGTAAGCGGGAGGAACGCAGTTCACACCCGGGGCGCGGAGTTTCGAAGACGAATTTCTGTTTTAGATAACCTGGCGCAGAAGGCTCGAACAGGATAGAAAATAAGGTACAGAGGGTACGCAAAGATCTGCGACGTCGAATTGAAAGCCAGTTGAGCTGACGGCGGTAAAAGGATACATGGTCGTATTTACGAAGACCGAAGATGAAACGTATGCCATTGTTAAGGAGGCGATCCAACTTATTTAGAGACTCCTGTGAGATATTAGTAAGGCACACATCTGCGTAATCAATAATTGGTAACACCAAAGCTTGCACAAGTAGTTTTTTGGTACTTACTGGAAGAAAACTCTTATACCTATAGAGAGTACGCAACGTAACAGAGACCTTCCGACATATTTCCAGAAGTTGGCCGTTCCAGGAAAGCGTTGAGTCTATAACTAGGCCAAGATCCTTAACCTGGCTGGAAAATGGGATAACAGTGCCATCAAAAAGAATCGGTGCGACTGAAGCTGAGCCTAACTTAATAAGTTGCCGTTGACCTCCCAAAATTATAGCCTGGCACTTCGTTGGATTAACACTTATCCCAAAACTGCTAGACCATTCCGCGATGTGATCCAGGTCTCTGTTTATAAGAGAAATGGCACAATCAATGTCTTCTACTGCAGCATGGGCATACAGTTGCAAATCGTCTGCATACAGATGGTAAGTGCTACGAATCCTGGTGGTAATAAGATTGATGAATACCGAGAAAAGAAGAGGAGACAAGATCCCACCTTGTGGTACCCCAGAGCTTAACTCGCACCAGTCTGAAAGCGAGCGACGGGCATGTACAGCCGGAGTACGAAGAGAAAGGTAGGATGAGAACCAGTCAATCGCCTTTGAGGAGACCTTCAGATGTGTAAGGGTGGCAAGAAGCAAGTCATGGTCAACCGCATTAAAGGCATTGGAGAAATCTATAAGCACCAATACAGTCACTTTAGAAGATTCCATTCCAGAACGTATGTCTTCAATCACATTGAGAAGTGCTGTGGTGGTACTGTGTCCTGTTCTAAATCCCGACTGAAAGGCAGATAGAAGATTGTTTGAATGAATGAACTTGGAAATTTGTTTGTGAGCAGCTATTGCTAGTTCGATTGCTATTGATGTTTACAAAACGAAAATATTTATTTTTTGTCATCAATGATCCAGAGCCGGTTAGTAACAGAAGATCTTTGTCAAAATCAAAACTTTGATTCCACTAAAGCTGGGTCGAGTACTTCTGCTAGTTCTTCAAACTTTCTACTGGACACAGCAATAGTCAACGTGCAACTTGATTGCGAGAGTGCAGCAGAAAACGAATGCTGGAAATATTGTAGCACAGCGTGTCCTGAGGACTTAGAACCTTACGGTGGAGACGTTGCAGTACTGGAATGACAGGAGAACTTTTATGCCGTCGCTGTAGATTCTAGCACGCTCGATTTTAAATATACCAGCCACCAGCACGCCAAGCGAGAGAGTATTTTCCACGGCTGGACTCGTGATAACGGCGAAGCGTTCACGGCTTAATCCATTAAATAGGATAGTATTTATCCATGATAAATATCAGTTTTGCATAGAAGCTATAGAGCTTCTATGCAAAACTGATATTTACTGATGAAGACTGTTTACTTGTCTATGACAAGTAAACAGTCTTCATCCATAGCTTCTTTGGTATAATACTAAATATTATATTTAAAGTACTGAAATGATTATTCTTCGTCAAAAATGATCGCTGATTGATTTTATAAGACTTGGTATTCGTAATTGTAACGCGTGTGACTTTTAATTTACTTGGATGATTAATATATAATTATTTTACCGAACTAGTGATCTCTAACTGCTTGTTTGACTGGGAAAGTGCAATTATTTAATGCATATTATTTCTTAAATATTATACGATCCCGACTTATTTACTTAAATTAACAATTAAAAAAACCATTTGTTGTGAGCGCCTGATGAGCGGTGCGATCAAAGACACGTTTTTTAATTAAAGATTCTGACGATTATATAATATATACTGTATGCTTCTTATGTTATTTCGATTATAACCATGATTTTCATTGAAAGTGTTTTTTTTGTTAGTTTAGTGTGAAACTTTTAAAAATATGATTATTTATATAATTATATACTCGGTTACTTTGTTAAAATAAATAAAACTTTCTTTATAGTAACAATAAGTAGGGGTTTTTTTCACAAATTGCTACTTTATAAAAATCTAAAGCACAAGGTCACGCCGCCGTGACGCCGCCGCCGCCGCGGAATTTTGCCTATCACGCCGCCGCCGCGGAGTTGGCTATCGGCGCTCATATCTAGTTATAGGCACGTAGCGAATACTTGACCCATAGACTGCATGTATAGAGGGAGGTACAAAATGCTCTAAAAAGTGTGACCTTCACATCTCTGGAGCAACCCGCAAACCTTCGAGCTATCATATTCGCACGTACCGATAACGCCCTGCGCTCACGTTCGATGTCGCTGTCATCTTTAAGATCGGCCGCAACGACGTGGCCCAGATATTTAAATTGCCTTACTCTGTCCATCGGATTACTATTCAGGCGTATACCAGGAAACTCTGTAGTCTTATTGCGGTCGACCTCAAAGACCAGGTACTGACTTTTCTTGTCGTTATATTTTAGGCCATGACTTGTCGCATATGACTCGCACACTTCAAGTAACTTACGCATGCCACAGACCGACGCACTCAGCAACACCATATCGTCCGCATAACTTATGTTATTGATACATACTCCGTCAACATGGCAGCCGACATGGATGCTGCTGAGCGCCTCGATCAGCTCATTCATGTACAAGTTGAAGAGCGTTGGTGAACTCAGACCGCCCTGCCTCACCCCACACTCCAACCTGTACTCGTCAGAGAGCGAGTTTATCCACCTAACGCTGTTGACCTGATTCGCGTACCAGTACCTAAGTATACGCACCGTTTCCGATGGTATACTGGTTTTTTTAAGCTTATCCCACAGTTTGTCATAGGAAACCAGGTCAAAAGCCTTAGACAGATCCAAGAAAGTGGCAATTACAGGAGTCTTACGGCCGATGTAATATTTGACAGTATGCTTAAGAGACAGTATCGCAGATTCCGTCGACAAACCTGGTCGGAAGCCAAATTGATTGTCTTGCAACTTAATATGTTTGCTCAACTGGGTATTAAGCACACTGTCCAATATTTTGGCTACAATCGTCGCTAATGATATGGGCCTGTAGTTATTTTTATCAGCAAGGTCTCCGGTTTTATTTTTCACTACCGGCTTATATATACCGGCTTATATACACTTTAGTATATATTTTTTAATTTTCGTTTCAATTTATTTAAATGAAATTTGTGAGAAAAAAAAACTTGGCAGATCATGCAAATTCCATGGTCCAAATTGTGATTTTCATGCAATTAGTCCGTACAACTCGTTTGACGGTTGGAACATGCATCCACACTATAGGAATTAGTCAGATTCTGATGAATTGGGGCTGACAAATCACTTAATGTGGATGGTCCATCATGTGAGTATGGGTAAATTATATTGTGCAATAAACTTTACAGTAGTTTACAGTGTGAAGGGTTCATCTGTTTGAACTGAAGATCCGACCGCCGAAGTTAAAAAATACTCATAAAAATAATTTCTTTGTAATTTTTAATTATTTAATGTATGCGTTTTATAATTTGCAATGGTGAAGTAATTGTAAATCTTCTTAGTTAAAAAACCGTTTGGTATGATTGCTCAAGCCTTAACTTCAATTTGACATATTAAAAAATATATGTGTAATAACATAACCTCAAAAAAAACGGTTTGCCACTGATAAATTAATTGTATTTGAAAGACTTTGAAGATACTACAATTCAGGTATTTAAAAATTAGACTTCTTACAGCGACACTATTTAGTACACATTACTAATCTTTGTAATCGGAAGTCCGATACATTTCTTCATCTAATGTTCAACCAAATGGGAACGGCCGGGGGCAACCCCAACAAGGACCTGGAAGTGGCGTCGCCGCCGGACGACACCGTGTCGGCACTGGAGTTCTCACCGCCGTCTGTGCCGCAGACCTTCCTCATCGCCGGTTCTTGGGATTGTCGGGTAAGTACAGAATTACTGATGAAGGGCAGAAGTTTTTCTATTTCAGTCTTTATGTCATTGATATAAGATTGAATTTATCTAACTAGCACGAGCATGTTTATGTCATTCGCCCCTCTTGGTAAAGGCCAAAGGCCAAATGCTTTATATAGCCTGTCCTGTGGGCAGGGTATTTCACAATTACCTAAAACAATAGCTAGGCTACTTTTTTTTATAAAGAGACATCACTGAGACGTGAATGATAGGTACTACAAATTAACCAGGCTTAGGGTGGGTTGAACCAAACCTTCTGTAATTTCTGTTCGTTTAAATCTGAATGTATGGAAAGTTTGTGCTAACCCTTAGTTTTTACCGAGGTATTTTAGTAGTAAGCACAAAAGCATCAAAGATATTATTCTTTCTTTTAGTGGAGATGCGCAGAGTATGGGGTATTCAGCCGACTTGCTAAATGTAATTTAATTTACATGGTCAATAAATTTTCTTTTTCTTTATTTATTTACCTACCAAATAAGTTTAGAGGTTGTTTATACAAATACAATGCAATACAATACAAATAGCCTTTATTCACTGACATTTACAGTTTGGGAAATATTATTTTATTTTATTTGTTTTATTGTTGTTGTCAGTTTTCACTGACATAGGCCTCCTCTAAAGTTTTTCAAGTTTCTCCGTCTTGTGCCAGTCTTGTCCACTTGGGCGGGAAGTCATCTTCCCATCTTTTGGGTTGTCTTCCCCTTCCTCTTTTCCTGTATACTGGAAACCAGTCTGTAATATGTCTGGTCCATTTTTCTATTTTGTTTCTAACCATATGGCTAGACCATTTCCATTTTCTCTTCCTAATGTCTCTGACAACATCTCTCACCATAGTTTTCTCCCTGATCTTAGTAAGTCGCCATCTGTCATTTTGTTTTATCCCTAGCATGCTTCTTTCCATTCCATGCTGACATACTGCAATCTGATGTATGTTTTTCTTTGTGCATGTCCAAGTTTCACAGCCGTATGACAAGCATGGTAATAAGCAGGTGTTATTAGAGGTTGTTTAGTGTTCATTAATTCCATAATGAAAGAGAGAACTGATCAATTCTTGTTTTCCTTGCAGGTGAGATGTTGGGAGGTGGAAGGCTCTGGAAAGACGGTGCCCAAGGCTGCACAGGCCATGGACGGGCCCATCCTGGATGTAGCCTGGCATGACGTAAGTAAAATATTATGTATAGTTGAGAATTTATGGTGGCTAACAAGCTTAGGGCCTGCCTGATGAAACAGAGAAAATAATTCGCTAAAAAACAACTACACACACACAAAACTAACTACATAAACATCAATGGGCCAATGGTAAGCATATGGATGCCTGCAACGCCGGCGCAGTCACATGTACTTTGCCGCCCCTTTATTTATTTAACAATATGACATACATGGGGACTACCTTTGACACCCTTTTATTTATAATAGATTATTGAAACTATTCATTTTTCAAAATTTGTCTCACAAAGCTATTCAGAATATCCTTCGAAAATGGTTGATGTCTCTCTCTTATAAGGCGACTGAAGACATGCTGAAACCTATACAATAAATAACACACCATTACTAACGGACATAAACAAACACTCACTCACACACTCTACACAGTCTTACACCCACACACAAACAGAGCACCCCTCTATAGTTTTAAATTCCCATCTCTCTAATTTCCATTGTTTTAGGTTATTGTATTTTAGTAATGTATCTAGTATAGTATATGTTACCTCTGATCTGTATTTTTGCGCATTACGTTAGGATTAAATTCTTCTGGAAACCTTACAGTCCTCACACAGGTTCGACCAGTGTGAGGACTATTGCATTACTCCAATGTAAATACTCTTAGGCTATGTTCTTTGTAATTCTTCCTGTTTAATAACATAATAACTCACAAGGTAAATAAATATATTTTGTATTTTTTTGATTTTTTATTTTGTACTGCCCATTCCCTCTCATCCATGAGAGGAGGCCTGTGTATTATTATTATATGGCATATATTAATATATAAAATAAAATAAAATAAGCCTTTTATTTCTGGTTTGACATGATTTTGGATATTGAAAGAAAAATGAACTAAAATTGCACTGACTTAAATACACTAAATATTTATTTATTTAATTCTTAATTCTTAATTCTTTATTGCAACCATGGTACAGATAGATGTCACATATAAAATACAATGTCTCACATGGACCCTGTAAGGGCACAGCATATCTATAGCTAACTTATAACATATTATTCCATTTATTTATCATATAAGGTATCGTAAAAATATATATATAAGGTCATACAACAATTCGTCTAATTACACATGCGATCACTAGAAAAAATAAAATAAAAAATAAATAAATGGATTATTGTATATATCATATTTTAAGTAAGTAAATTATTAGTAAGTAGTTATTAGTTTATTTATTAAGAAAAAGTTATACAGCACAAACAAATACAATGTCCCACAAAACCGTTTGCACAGTTTGACTGTGGGATCGAGCAGTCTCTACTCCCTTCTATTTCTATTATTTACTTTAGCTACGTCTGTAGGTACAATAAATTATTTCACTAGCTAAGTTGATATTATGACCAGAACCCTATTTTGAGGTAAAGACCTGTTCCAGAGCCTGCCAGTTTTTCCTATCTTGGACCCTCCAGACCCAGTTGGGCCACGTCTGTTATGTCATCAGACCACCGGGCTAAAGGTTGACCTTTCTTCCTTTTTCCTGCTGGTCTTTTCCATGCTGTTACCCGGTGCGTCCATCTCTCGTCTTGTAGCCTGGCGACATGGCCAGCCCATTTCCACTTAAGCTTCTGGGCCTGGCTAAGTGCGTCTATGAATTTCGTTCTTTTTCGGATTTGGGAGTGGTTTATTTTTTGTATTTTTCTTATCTTCAGCATGCTACGCTCCATTCCCCTTTGGCATGAGACTATTAACCTTTTGGCCTTAGTTGAAAACTTCCATTTTTGGCATGTGTAGGTCATAGTGGGGAGTAGACACATATCCATTACTTTCTTTTTGAGATGTAAAGGTAGATCACTTTTTAGGGTTTCTTTTAGACTCCAGTACTTCTTCCAGGTGTTTTAGTCCTTCTTTCTATTTCGAGTTCGTTTGTTTTTGGATTGAAGCTAATTTGTTTGCCTAGGTATATATACTGGTCTGCATATTCTAATTGTTCATTATCTATAATTATTATTAATTTGTTGCTATTTGTCATAATTTTAGTTTTGCTGTAGTTCATTTCCAGTCCCGCTTTTTTGCTCTCAGCATTCAGTATGTTCATCATGCGTTCAAGATGACTATGCCTTGGGATTTCCAATCTAGCTCACGGAATACTGATTCAAGCACGGCTATGAATATCCTTGGGTCGCCCTGTCTTACTCCTCTTTCAATTGGAAATGCTGGGCCAATGGTGTCCAGTTGTATTTTACTAGTGCTGTTTTTGTATACAGGGTGGTTTTGGATAAACTGTACATAATAAAAGGGGTCAAATTTCAGACCATTTTATCGGTGAAACTACATTAAATTTTTTTTTTTAGTCGTTAGTTTTTTTTTTACAATTTTTTAAACATTTTAGTTATGACTCTGGTAGTACATGCAATTGAGACGGTATAACTTTTGATTCAATGGTGAAAAAACGTTTAAAAAAATGCAGAGTATTAACAATGAACAGAGCAATAATTATCAATAACAAATAATAACCAACCTAAAGAAAAAAATTGCAAAAAAAAATATTGTTGACGAAAAATGGCTACAAAAATTACGTATTTTAAACCAAAATCCCAATTTCCCAGAAAAAACGCAGATTTACTTACCGTTTTTTTTTATTAGTTTTAATCCTCACTTAATGTCGATTGTAAAACCGCTTTCAAATTGCCTTGGACTTGGAAAAATACCACGCAAATGGCTACGCAAATGTATACGTACCTAATTTTATTATCAACATTTAAATTAGCTAACTAGAGGTCATTAAAGATTTTTTTTTATCTAATTACTAATTATTCTCAGGTAGTTGAAATGTCGTCGGGTCTAAGATGAAGATAACAATGGGAAGAAAAATAATTATAAAAGTGCGTTTAAATTAAAAGTCATAAATTCAATTGACAAAAAAATCTTTTATTAAACTTATTCTACTGTTGCAAAGGACGTTCCCTGTATGGTATTAATTGCTCGAAATGACTTCCTCTTTCTTGAAGACACAATGTGGCCCGAACTTGTATCTGTTGTGTAGCCCGTCGAATCATTGCCGGATTATTTTTGATATCTTGTGCAGCATTCAAAATTCTGTCATACAACTCTGCTTCGGTATTGACTATTGTGCGATAGACCCGTTGTTTCATCTCACCCCAAAGAAAATAATCCAACGGCGTCATATCGGGCGATCTTGCAGGCCATCCAAAGGGGCCATCGCGGCCGATCCACCTATTGGGATATTGCTCATTTAAAAAATGTCGCACTCTTAATGCCCAATGTGCAGGGCATCCATCCATTTGGAGAAACAGGCGGCGTCTTACATCCAACATCACATCTTCCAAAAGCTCTGGGAGCTCGTCTCTCAGTAACAGTAAAAATCTGTCGGCGTTTAAAGTATTCGGTAAGAAGACTGGTCCAATCAATTTATCGTCGAGTACGGCTGCCCAAACGTTAATGGAGAATTGGTCTTGGAAATTCGATGGTCTTACAAGGTTAGGATTATCGAGGGCCCATGTGTGTAGATTCCTGAAATTTGTTATCCCCGTGTGAGTAAATCGTGCTTCGTCCATCCATAAAATTTTCCTAGTAAATTCCGGATCTCTTCTGATATTGTCAAGTATCCAAGTCGACATAACACACCTAGAACGGGCATCGCCTAGTTGCAAATTTTGTACCCGTTGATAATGAAATGGGTGCAGTCCTTCCTTTTTCAAAATTTTCCACGCAGAGTATTTTGAGATTCCGTGTCTCAATGCCAGGCGTCTTAGACTCGTGGTTGGGTCCGCGTACAAGTCTCTGAGAACTGCTTCTTCTATGGCAACATCAATTATGTTTCCTTGCTCTCGGCGATCTCGGGCACCGTATCCTAGGCCAATATTGCTCAACCGGCGATGAATTTCTTGAAAATGACGAGCAGCAGGTCTTGGGACATCATTAGGGTACTGTTCCAAATAGGCGATACACGCAGCTCTTGCAGATCCATGGCACAATCCATAATAATAGTGCATGTTGGCTATTTGTAAAGGCGAAAAATCTTGTAAACGTGGCATGGTGATTGAATTTGAACTGGAAATTCTACTGAGAAATTAAAGAAGTGGCGGGCAAAGACAAGCAATTGCGAGCGACTGAATAATTGACCTGATTGCTCAATGCCTTTATACCTGAGGGGTAGGGGTGAACTACCTAAGAACAAGAGGTCATTAACATTTTTTTTATCTAATTACAATCGGTAATTTTAAATCACAATGTTAAAATTGATAAATTATGGTTTCATTTACGTAGCCATTTGCGTGGTATTTTTCCAAGTCCAAGGCAATTTGAAAGCGGTTTTACAATCGACATTAAGTGAGGATTAAAACTAATAAAAAAAAACGGTAAGTAAATCTGCGTTTTTTCTGGGAAATTGGGATTTTGGTTTAAAATACGTAATTTTTGTAGCCATTTTTCGTCAACAATATTTTTTTTTGCAATTTTTTTCTTTAGGTTGGTTATTATTTGTTATTGATAATTATTGCTCTGTTCATTGTTAATACTCTGCATTTTTTTAAACGTTTTTTCACCATTGAATCAAAAGTTATACCGTCTCAATTGCATGTACTACCAGAGTCATAACTAAAATGTTTAAAAAATTGTAAAAAAAAAACTAACGACTAAAAAAAAAAATTTAATGTAGTTTCACCGATAAAATGGTCTGAAATTTGACCCCTTTTATTATGTACAGTTTATCCAAAACCACCCTGTATGATTTTTATGATATCAAGGTATGGCTTCTGTACTTGTTGGTCTTGTAAGGTTTTCCAAATGGCTGAATGTAGTATGGTGTCAAAAGCCTTCTTATAGTCTATGTAAGCAATGTACCTATAGAGGTGTTTTGAATTCTTGATGTTTTTCGATGATTAGTTTGGCATATATTAATTGGGCTTTAAAGTTTGTCACTCTTCAGCACCACCCAGGAGATACATGCAGGGTTGTAGGTAGCTTCTGCGGACGCGAGTAACAGCTAACCCCTAGTAACAGTTGTCCCCCAGTGACGGTTGTACCCCAGTAACAGTTGTCCCCCAGTAACAGTTTTCCCCCAGTAACGGTAACAATTACCCCTTTATTGATATGAGGATTCACTGTGATTAATAAGAGACATTTGTCAGGTAGGTCTCTCATTGTTTTGCTTGGCTTTATTTTTATGCTTTAGCAATGAACGCAAGTGTATTTGTTGGTAAAAAGACTATAAGTTGGTATGTGATTTAAAATGTGGGTGCGAAAAATTTATCTAGTTAGATAGATCATTTCCAGGAAAATTGTGTACCCAAGCTTGGTCATCCACATGCTATTCTTCTATCGTAGGATAAATATTAATAACGCTTTGTCTTCCAGGACGGATCAAAAGTGTTCATGGCGTCTACAGACAAGACTGTCAAATGCTGGGATTTAGCGTCTAACCAGACTGTGCAGGTAGTATGATTTTAGCTTTATCCTCCTGAATGAATACTTACTTCTTTTTAAATATCTTGGCATTTATCAAGATCGAAGGCAAGAGAGGTGGAGGCCCGGTCATACTTACACCAGCCAAATACAAGAGAAAGTTGCTGTAGAGTTGTACAAAGACGTCAAGAGGCTGGCAAAGAACAAACATCTGTGGCGGTTACTCTACCGACAAGAGCCTCGCTCTTAAATAATGACGACGATTATGATCCTCCTCACTGCTCGGCCACAACATGCCGACGAGAGAGCGAAAGATCGAAGCGTGACCTCTCGTCCTCATGTATGACCTTACAGTTTAGGGTTCTACAGAGCTATACGCATTGCCACAATAAGTAACGGAAAGGCTCCTATGCAGCTAAATTAAGAACTGGTCTTAACATGGCTGGTGGTTAATGGTTCATTTGCTGCAACCTCATATTACTAGATTGCGGGGAAAAAAAAAGTGGAATCATGACAAGGACACCAAATTATATTTAATTTAGTTATTTCCTTACATACAATTATCATTACAGGCTAGACCCAATGCGATAATTTTGCACGACACCTTATAAGAGGAAAGATGTGTTTGTTTGTATTGAATAGGCTCCGAAACTACTGGACCGATTTGAAAAAATCTTTTATCATTAGAAGCCGACATTATCTCTGATGCAGCTGGTATTATTATTTTATTATAAAGCAGATGTGCCAACAGGAATAATGATTGAATCAATGTGGTGCAGGTTGCGGCTCATGATGGCCCGGTCAAGACTTGCCATTGGATCAAGGCTCCAAACTACACCTGCCTCATGACTGCCTCCTGGGATAAAACATTAAAGGTAACCTATTCACAGGATACAATAATCTGGTACATTACTCACCTAGGGCGATAAAATAAAGAATGGCTCAGATCGCAGGTATGGTTGACGCCCGAGCTTAGGCTCGCGCGTCGCACGCGATCACCCTTGACTTAGGTCAAGGGTGATAAATTAGCATATTAGTCTGAGGCTTACTGAATTACCAACCGTGTGCACAAAATATTGATAATGAGGCTATCCGCAGCAGAACTAAGGTACCCGATGGCTCTGCGAATCGCTAAACTTAAGTGGCAGTGGGCGGGGCAGATTGCACTCAGAGCCGATGGCCGTCGAGGCGGAAAGGTTCTGGAATAGTGACTACGTACCGGAAGACTCAGCGTGGGTAGACAAGGTGGGCTGATGACTTGGTGGTCACGGGAGTCCGCTGGACGCGGGTGGCGCAGGTCCGATCACTTTGTTGTACATAGTAAAAAAAACGAACGACAACTTTCCATCACGTCTATCAGAGGACGGCCTGCGAGCTGTCGCGGCGACATAGACTATCCGCCACTTGCTAAACGTTCTAATTAAAAGGAGACAGATAGTACTCGCCGCGGCCCAGCTCGCGGTCCGCCCTGTGGTCAGTATTTGAGTGTTAACGTCAGGCTTATGTGCATAGATTTCTATTTAGTTTGAGAAATATGATTTGGCAGTCTGTCAAATACACAGATCTTTTTGTCAATACCTAACGAATGAGAGGTGTAAAATTACACCCGTTCTAATTTGGGTGCACTAGTAACCATAAGTCCATTAATGTTTACTGGAGTACCACAATAGGTACGTAATGTACTATTACGATACAAGTGCCGAAAATAGGAAATTCGCAACGAGTGGTGATAAATTAAAACAAGACCGAAGGGAGTGTTTTAAATCGACACGAGTTGCGAATTACCTATTTGTACGTGTATCGTACAACGTTTTACTGTACATATGGCACTTTAAAGTTTCGACATATGCACGGAAAGTGCGGTTTTCCGCACTAGTGCGGGAAAGTGGCACCATATATACTGTAAATATAAGTTAAATCGGCAATCTTCGTCCACGCCGACTAGTTGTCCAGTTGAGTAAAATTGCCCAATGGGCGTTAAATATTTTACCCGCGCAATGCGCTGCCTTATGATTGGTTGAAATGTTTTCAAAAAAGGCTTTCTGCGCGGGTACATCGTTGTAACTTATATATATGTATGCGGTACTACTGTACGCCATTCTAGGCTATATCTCCTTTATAGCTTTATAGTCCTCCATTTTTACAATGTCTACAGCACACCATGACATTTATTTTGCACTTTAGTGTGTATAGTAGAGATGCAACGGATAGTTTTTTGGCCGGATACTGGATACCGGATATTCGGCCTGATCACCGGCCGAATATCCGGTATCCGGCCACCGAATATTCGGCCGGCGAAACGATACTACATTTTAATTTGGCGGCGGGCGCATCGTGCAGGTTTCAACCTGTTGGGCTGGTTTTAGTGTCACGCGGACCGTCCGCGCCGACAGCTCCGCACGACCAATATGTATGGCGCGTCCGCGCGGACCCGTCCGCATTACTTTAAAACGCTCCCTTAAACTTAAGGCGCCGTGGGTTCAGCGAAGTCAAGCGAACAGAGTTTTTGAAACAATATAATGCGTCTGTTTATAATAATTGGGTTAAGAAAAAATACGTTTACTAATCTCGAGGCTTTTCTGCAGGGAGATCAGTGTTTAGAAACATGATTAAGCAATTTTCGCTCGATAAAAAAAAATCGCCAACATACCTCTATTTACACTCTTTAAAACGATATTACATTTTTTTTAAACTTGCTACTTACATGAAACTTGCATCAAAAATTGCGTATTTGTATTTTAGATGGTAATCAGTGAATACATTTTTTTTTTTATAATTCCAATCAAAAATAATAATTCGAAAACATCGATAACCGTGATCCTACTTGTGCCCGACTACCGGCCGCCGCCCGCTCACGCTCAGTGCTCAGCACAGAGTACTTTTCTATATATAGTAATAGAGACCTATCTCGTGGGTTAAAATGGGTAAGAGGTAAGGTGTCGCTCTCATGCGGGAAGTTTTGTAACTACTATGACGTATATATATTTATGAACGCCAATGCCCTATACAGGTACAGTACAGCAGGCACAGCTCGACCGAAATATCTGCAGATATTTCGATCGGGATGTAACAATGCTGTATAGGGAAAATAGTTATCCTATTTAGTTAGAGTTTTCCTAATATATGTATATATATCCTACCTAATTTACAGTACAAACTAAGAAGAAAAACTCCAATTATATACCAATGTACTTTTAATTTTTTGGCAAACTTATCCATAACAATGTATTATGTTTACATATTTGAAAACTTAAGTATAATAATAATAATAAATACTCTTTATTGCACCGCGACAAGAGAGCAACATCTTACAAAAATTTGCTTAATAAATAATGGTAACAACAGGCGGTCTTATCGCTTTAAAGCGATCTCTTTCAGACAATCTTTGTATGCAGGAAACATTATAGTATATTCGAATGAGCAGCTTAATAAGTTTAACGATGGCTCAGGATGAATTAGTCTATATTAATTATTATATAACTACGGCAGGTACACATGTTTAGAAATGTGGTTGATACGTATAGGAATGTGGGCCACATAGGAATGTTGACATGTTATTTGAAATTGTATGTTAGTTGCAAATTAGCACTTGGGACAAAAATCATCCCCCGTCTATCATTAGACGGCCACGGCATTCTCTCGGTTTTTCTCGCACTATCTGTCTCTTTCTTATTACAACACTTAGAACAAAAGGTATGGTGCGAGAAAAATCGAGAGTACGTCGCGGCCGTCTCATGATAAACGTGCTGCCCTAGCAATTACACATATTGCAAAGATAAACTCATTTATTATATACGCCTTGTTATGTAAAGATAAAGATGACAATCAATTGTGGATTTTTGTAGATAGGTAAGTAGATACTTGAAGTTACGAATAAGGTAAACTTTTAAAAGGTAAGCTGGGCGAAACAAACAAGCACAGCGACAAGCGCGCTGTTGAGAGCTCTGTCTTCGCGACGAATGGACGTAATATTTAGGCCACATTCACGGATGGAACACACCACGTTGTTTGTTCCACTTGTTCCTGGTGAGATTGGCCTGAGGCTACAATTTGCTTGGCGCCGTGGTGTGTTGCAACGTTGAAATTTTACATACGTGTGTAGTGTAACATAAAGATCGGTCGATAGAAAATGGAATTAAGAACACCTTTATCAAGTCGAATAAAGAAAACAGCAAAAATATGAATGCGAAAAGTCCATTCGCGTAAGAGAAAGTAATCAATAATCCGATCTTTTTCATACACTAAGCTAGGTAGTCATAGCGCGTCTTCTACAATCAAGTTAAAAGAGTGAGACGACAGCGTGAACTATCCATACAAAGGTTTTTGGACTACATTACTCAAATAAATAACAAAACATTTTAATTTTACTTTAAGTAGTAGGTACATATTCTTCATGACAATCTTATGTTTTTTTGTGGGAAAAATTACGTGAAACGATTTACTAAATAAAAATCGATATAAACATGAAAAAAAAAACGCTGTAGTTCACCTGTCAAACGAGTTGCACTGAGAAATTGCAAGCACATGTGGTCCTATAATTACATTTGTACGCCACACCTACTTATGACTTCCATGTGTTGTAATGACAAATTGGGGTAAAATCACGTAATCTGTATACCCATCATCATTTTCTGAAGGTGCACTCTGCATTTTTTTGCAGGGATGTTAAATACGCGTCCTATTTTGCCTTTTGACTTTGTCAATACAATACACGCACAAATGACAGCTTATATAGCTAGTTAGTAAATAAGTAGTGGACCCGAGGTAAACTAATAAGTTTACCTCGGGACAAGGGCGGCAATACACGTGCAAGTTCACTTCTGATAGTCGCTCCATGCATAAAATACATTATTATATTTACTATCTATGTACTTATCCAAAATAATGACGAACTTATACGTAAAGGCTGAACAAGATGTTAACATGAATATTACGGGGGAGACACTTTTGGTTTCCCCTCGTTATCAAGTCTTCAGGCAGGTTTCGCATGTTGGTTTTTCTTGACATTGAGTTATCTGCCATCTATTTGGATTCCAATGGCAGCATGCCTTTGCCTGTAAAATAAGTAACATGGTATTGAGATTCACGAGTAGGTAGGTATGAATATTTCAATCTGATTATAAGGGTGAGTAGCCACCAGAGCGGTGCGAGGTGTCGGAGTGATGAGCGGGGAAAAAATCCACCAATAGCATTGCAGTATCGTCGTATTGGTAGTTTTTTCCTGAACACTCGCATTTACATGCACTGTAGCCAAGCGGTGAGACACGCGGTGGCGGTGAGGCAAGCGTGTAGCCGGCGGTCGTGGGTTTCAAACCCAGCTCTTACTCGCAGGTGGTGGGACCAGAGCCCACCGCCTGCGAGTAAGCGAGGTTACTACGTACTATTCGCTCAAGCGAGTTAAGTCTTGTTCGGACTATTTTAGTGCGAGTCCATACATTTGCTGCATGTACGAGTAGCTTTTGTATGGACTAACAATTACCATGAGAGTAGGTACTCGCTACTCGCCGGCGGTAGAATACCTGTGCCTAACATCGGGGTTTATTTTAATGTACTTACGTAATATATCTGATATTTAACAGTGGCAGGCAACCGGTCTAATAAGATCTCGTTTATACGTAGGTACATAACTATCAACCCACCCTACCTACGCCTACGCGCCGTCGCCCGGCTAAGGCTCGCGCTGTTCCTGAACACTATCTCTCGACTTTTATGAAATAGTATTTAAATATAACGAAACGGGTCACATACGGGTCTGATACCAGCGGGACTATTTTATATATCATAACATAGGTCATATGAGCACCTAACAAAATTCAGCATAAATAGGTATGACCGCACACACACCCGCACTTACATAATTTTACACCCCATGAGAGAAGGCCTGTGCCCCGCTGTGGATGGTACCTATAATGTAGGCTGATGATGATGATAACGATGATGATTATTCCCATGCTCTTGATGTTAATACTATTTAAAATAAGTCTATCAGAAATTGCATTTTTGGTACAAGCTCGCGACGACTCTAACGAGCCCACACTGAACGGGGTTACGTCGGTTAAGTAATTATTTCTCATGGCCACCTTCTGTCTCCAGCGTCTGATTATATCGATGGTACCATATTATTGAATTATCATCCAAACTATACCAATATCCAAAATTTCAGCTAAATCGATTGAGGTTAAAAATTATGCTCCAAGATTTGTCCCACACTAACAAACAAACGAACGGTCAAGTTTAGTAAAGCTTGTAATGAGTTTCTTTTGAAAAACTGTAAATTCTATTTGATGACTTGTAAATGAGATGTACATTTATCAATAACTAATCTGCAATTTTCCTTCTGGATTGAACACCAGATTCCTTTAGAGCACAACTGGGAAAAACGTTAAAGCTCTGCCATTTATCATTCTTGAGTATTTGATATTTATTAAATGTCTTCTTAAATAATACTTACTTCCGCCCGTCCATAAGTGTAGGTACTGTGCACACAGAGCAAAGGTAGCGACGAAGACGGGAGAGGAATGTGCCTGCTACCGCGTCCGCTCGCTTCGCAATCGTGTCCGATTCGAATCGCCTACTAGGACCCTGCATTTTACAAAAAAAAAACACAATTAGGCGGGGACTAGTACTAGTTCGAGCGTCTCTGTTCGGTTCACTCGTATTCAGTTGTCAAATACCAATTTACTGCTTTCTTAGTAGTAAAAGCCACTGAGCTTATTAGCCGCAGACGGACAGACGGATATGGCGTAACCATAAGGGTTTCTATTGTTGACCACGGATAACTCGAGTATTATATTATTATGCCAAACGTGTATGAGAAGTCCCCAACACGCATCGGGCCAGCGTGGGGAATATCGCCCATTCCCTCCCATCCATGGCAGGAGGCCTGTGCCCAGCGCCACAATATAAGCTGATGATGAGGATAATAAACCTATTTTTATATTATAAAGAGATAAGAGTAATGTAACTTTGTATGTAGAGATACTAATAATATCAGGATTGCAATTTTGTTTCACATACTTATGTACATAGAATGGACTTTCTGGATGGCCATAGCGTACGTTTCATCCCACGGGTTAGCCTGCATCGTTCACAATATGCGGGTGGAGACGCACGACCAGCTAGTATACCTGATATAATTTTACTACAGAGCAATGCAGCGGGTTACAAAATACACCTGTATTCCAAATTCTATTTTTTATACACCTTACGGTTTTCGAGTAAAATGGCTGTGATATGCGGACGAAAAGACAGATGGTATGGCGAAACCATAAACCGCTCTAAGGGTTCCGATTTTCTTCCGTCATGTTGTTCCGGCTACGGAACCTTAAAAGTTACCAACTTAATTTACATATTTGAATTAAAGGCGAGTTTTTACTGTAGGTACATAAATGCGTTAGTTAGTTAGTTATACTGGGCTCTTTTCCGCAAGTCGACATCCAGTGTGCCTATTTTGCGTGAAATGGTGGGGTAGCGCTACTCTAACCACCCCAGCTCCTCCAGAAAGTTGGTGAGTGCCTTTGTGTTTTTGACTGCGTCCCGTAGTGTGTCCGGGGACCCTACGTGCTTTTTCCTGTATACTTCTACCTGCTTGCAGTCCAGTAGAATATGTTTGGTTGTTTCTTCCGCCATAAAGATAAAGACGGTTATACTGACCCCGAAGACACGCGTTTATTATACAAGTATATATATATATATATGTGTGTATTAGATACACCATTTACAAGTTAAGAACGGCTGGAATCGGCTGAACCGATTTCTATGATGTCTGGGGGATGTTAAATACATGTGTTATTTTGCCTTTCGACTTTGTCAATACATATCTACATATGAATCAAATATTAACATTAACATTACCGGGAGACAGTTTTGGTACCTACTTTTGGTTTCCTCTCAGCCCTTGTTATCGCCATATATATAAACCATCAGGTCGGTATGGCATGATGGATTTTCTTGGAAAAGCTTCCTTTGACCGATTGAAATATAGATCAAAACATCAAGATGTCTGCCGTCTCTTTGGATTCCAATAGCTTTCTCTGCGAAATAAGTATAATGGTATTGAGATTCACGAGTGGTTATGAATACCAATTTTGATCAAACTAAGTAGTTTATCAGCACCAGAGCTGTGCGAGGTAGTGAAGTGGTGAGCGACGAAACAGCCACCAGCATTTCTAGCCTTACTCACCAGAATCTTCGTATTGGTATATGATAATGATGATGTTAATTACAAATAATAACATTACAACAAACAATTGATCGTCATTTTTTAATAACAAATAAGCGCAAATTTTAACCCCTCTTAAATCAGCTTGCGCGGTAGTGCTGCAAGAAAGCATCCATCCTGCCAGCGCCAGTAGCGCCACCAACCGTGTTCAGAGCGCCTACCGCGTTACACCAACTTTGCACGTTCATATATCTCTTACTCTGTACTTGCATATTTGAATTGAAATTGAGTGTCAGAGAGACAAATACACGAACGAACAACGTTCGCTTTTCGCGGTGGCCGCTCAGTTTCTGTTAAACTATGATATGCTGCCAATTAGTCTAAACCGTCGACATAAATAGAAGATTTAGGCGTCTCCATCAGACGGCAGTCCGTCGCGTTATATAGGCCCGTGTAGTCAGTTGCAGCCTGCTCGGCGTTCGGCAAAACCAAGGTCACACCGTACTAGACTAGATCCACGTTGATCTTGATCGGCGAGTTGACCTCGACTCGCCCGACCTGAGCACGCCTATCACGCGACGGCGCGCGAGCTCTCTCGATTTTTCTGGCACTATCCGTCTCTTTTTCTTATTTTAGAACAAAGAGGTATAGTGCAAGAAAAATCTAGAGTATATCGCGGCCGTCCGTATCAGTAGTGGACGACTATCAGAAGTGAATTCGGACGTGTATTGCCGCTCTTGTCCCGAGGTAAACAAATAAATGCTCCATGCATAAAATACATTATTAGGTATATTTACTATGTATCCAAAATAATGAAGCCAACTTATAAATACTAAATAAAATGATACCATTAATATTAAGACTAGGGAGGCGCTTTTGTCTTCCCTCGTTATCAGGTCTTCAGGCAGGCTTGGCATACAGTCGGTTTCTCTTGACAAGCTTCCTTTGACCGAGCCAAATCCACTGTCAAAAACTTTGAAATATCTGCCATCTCTTTAGATCCCAATGGCAGCATGCCTTTGTCTGTGAAATAAGTGATTTGATTTGATTTGATTTGATTTGAATATTTCAATCTGATTATAACGGCGCCAGACCAGAGCGGTGCGAGGTATTGGAGTGTTGAGGAAGAAAAAAAACCGGCCAAGTGCGGATCGGACTCGCGCACCGTGGGTTCCGTACAAACCTGTAGGTATTAAAGGTATTATAGACCTTAGTATTTGATATTAATTTCAATTTAATACCTCTAAAGGGATAGTAACTTTAAGATTCACGGGACTTACCCTGTAGGTTTTGATTCCCGTGCGAGTTTCGAAAATTTGCTGAAATGTGCGGCATAAGCGGCTGTATCTTTTGATTGCGTTGGCTTAGAAGTTTGATTTTTTCACAGCTCCAAGGGACAGTAGAGCTGAGTATTTGGTATACATTTTAGCTTGATACCTCCGTTCCTGAGAAAAAGGGTCTTGACAGAAGGATGGACGGACGGACGGACAACAAAGTGATACTATAAGGGTTCCGTTGGCTACTACTAACTATATATGACGCTCACTGTTCAAGCAAAGCATGTGAAAATAAGTACAAGATAGTAAACCTACCAACCAGTGTTGTCTAGAGTCACGCACACGCACATAGTTCACTCCGAACCCAAGTAGGCTGCTCTAACGCTACTTCTGCGCGCACGCGCAAGGCCGTAACCCTGCAATTGCGAAAAAAATACATCATCGGGCCTTTTATTGCATATACCCAATGACAGATCACCTGCGTTACGGTAGAGTTGGAAATGCCTGCAATATGGCATTTTTATTTCAGATCCTTCCAAGAGGTCATTACTGTTATTAGCGCATTTACCATCATCATCCTCCTAGCGTTATTCCCGGTAGTGCCCCTAAAGGAGCCCGGGGTCTGCTTTGACACCTAATCCCAAGATTTGGCATGGGCACTAGTTTTACGAAAGTGACTGCCGTCTAACCTTCCAACCCAAAGGGAAAACTAGACCTTATTGGGATTAGTTCTTATTTTCAATATGCCTTTACTAAAATAAATCCTTGGTGTAAGTACCTAGTTATCGTTAAAAAGTTTCGTAGTTAGGTATGTGTTACATGTTATACAACAAACGTCATACCTATGTGATTTTTGTCTACATTTTCCACCTCACCAAAATGGCTACCGAGAGTGAATGCATGAAATTACAATATAAAATAAGTACCTACCCGATACCTCTACCGTATCATGTGTATAATAAGTAGAGGAGTTCCTTCGATACCTAATTAAAAATATCGAAACCGCTTTTACGTCGACCGATAATATACATATGTGATTCAGCCGATTACTTAAGGATCTCATTTCCACATTTCCTACTTCTTCATCTGCTCCACGTTAAAATGTGGATTTTGATGTGCATTTGTCACTCTGTCTCTCTGTGATTAATTTATATTAATAATCCCTGGAAAAAATATTAAAAAAAATGATTACCCAGCTCGATGGTTTGACTATATTAGGAAGATCAATAGGCATTCCGGATAAAACTAACTCAGGATCGGGACGGGTGGCGTATCGATTCGAAGAGAAGCCTATTCATAGCAGCAGTGGGTGATTACGGGCTGAAAATGACGTTTAAATAAGTTTCAGTCAAAAATTTCATTTTTGGTACAAGCTTTTATAATTGCCGGCTGTACTTTTCTGTATACCATGCATCATGAACTACTCAACGGGGTTACGTAGGGTAAGTACTGAATTCCCATGGCCACCATCTGTCTCCATCATCAAATCAGCTCGATGGTACTATAATAATGAATTGTCATCCAAACTATACTTATACCCAAAATTTCAGCTCAATCGGTGACCGGGAAGTGGGTCAAATTTAACTCGCAAGATTTGTCCCATACTAACAGGGCAAGTTAAATAAAAGCTTGTAAAAAATCTTAAGTCTAGTAGGTAGGTATGTACTTGGTACTAGAGTCTACTCCAATTCTAATAAATGCGGCTAAAAACTCACATATCATTTACAAAAAGTTATATACTTACTTAATTATCGAACCTTGCGACCTATAGAGAACGGTGGGATAGCGTGACATTCGGACATACGAACGATTTTCAAGACAATCTGAAGCATAGAACTTAGTTTGCTTCGCTCGCTCGTTCGGATATGTATTCTCGTTCTCACATACGGCTCTAACAATTTCGATTAAGTACCTATGGAATATGGGGGTGTTTCCAGATTGGGTAAAAAACCCTAAAATGGTGAGGTTCCCGTAGAAATACTTACGTACGTCGTACGTCCTTAGCAGTACTTAGTAAAATTAATAGTGGGCTAGTAGCGTAAGCTCAACGAGTTCAACTCAAATCACCTGACGGCAGCAGGAGTCCTTTGCACGGCACAATGCGGTTATCTACTGCCGGTGCGTTTATTATGTGCAACGTAACTACTTACCCACTTTTCTCACTCTCTCTCAAAATAAAGGAAATCAATATGTATATATTTAAATGGACAGGTTAAAACCCAATATACCTTTCAGTTGCACGACCACATTCCTGGTCTGGATAAATGATTTTCTTCACATCTTCGAAGATTGCTGGACCATCACGTTAGGACGGTTGTTCTTCAAGTACTGATGATTTGAGATATACGTAGAAGTTACCATCCCCGAGACTCTACCCGCGCCCAACCAAATAAATTAATGTTACGTGCATACTTATTAAATAAATAAATATAAGCTTCTATATTCTTATTTTTTTGGCACAAGCTTTTATTGCCAACTGTACTTCTCTGTATACCGTCGTCGAACTAACCATCGGGACGACTCTAACGAGCCCAAATTCAACGGGGTTACGTCAGTTAAATACTGAATTCCCATGGCCACATTCTCTCTCCATCATCAAATTCAACCACATAAAAAAACAGCTCAGTTGATTACCGGGAAGTGACTCAAATTTAACTTGCAAGTTTTGATTACAGACAGGGACAAGGTAAAACTAAATATTTAAAAGCTGAAACATAAAATAGGTTTGCGAAATAATGTATAATAAAAATAAAAATAATGTATTGGCTTAAAGTAAAAGTACAAATCTCCATAAGGAGAGGCACAAGAAGACAAAATCCGACCTTTCGAATGTTAAGATGGAGCTGGCCTCTTCTGAAGATAGTCTGTGATAGTCGCCAATCATCATCACAACTTTATTACCAGTAAATGTAATGATATAATAAGTAATGAAAAATATATACGTAATATGTAGAAAATATACATATATATTATACATAATGTAGATACTTATTAAATAAGTACCTACATCCCGATGTTTCTAACCCTTACCATCGAATACCCAAATTGTTATGTGTTTTAATAGTGCGCTTAATGTAATAACCCCTATAATGCAACTAAGTATATATATCGCTATTTACTTGCATCTGCCCGCGACTTCGTCCGCGTGTAACTTTTTTATATTGTCGTTTCACACAAACTTTCACCCACTTAAGGGATGATTTCCGGGATAAAAATCTACCTTATTTTCTTCCCCAGGAATGAAATACCAAATTTCATCAAAATCGGTTCAGCGGTTTAGGCGTGAAGAGGTAACCGACAGACAGACAGACAGACAATTTTAGTATGGATATGGATGTCATCCTCCCAGCGTTTCTTCCGCTAGTGCTCAAATGAGCCCAGGGTCCGCTTTGGCACCTAATCCCATAATTTGGTTATATGGTTATATATAACTTGGGCCCGCGACTCCGTCCTAGTCAAACTCGTTTATATCTTAGCTCCATACAAACTTTCACCCCCTTAGGCGACTCAAACTATCACTGTACCAAATTTCATCTAAATCGGTTCAGTGGTTAGACAGACAGACAGATAGACAGAGAGACAGACAGACAGACACTTTCGCATTTATAAATTTTATAATATTAGTATGGATATATGTATATATTTATGTGGCCCGTGTGGTTTCAAAATGAAAGTGCGTAACCTAACCAATACATCGGTTTGCAACCTTCTAAGTAATATATTAATTTCTTCATATTCATATCATTAAATTGCCTGTTTATCGTAGTTAAGAAGCGTGGCGAAGCTGTGATAATAAGTGTTGCCGACTCCGCCATCGATGTGCGAGGACGCTGAGGGAAACGAGAATGCGTAGCAAAGCTTAACAATAAATTACATCCGTTATATAAATATCATCCCTTCTTTATATACCATAGGGGGTAGGTACTGTACATTGTAGTTTTTCCGGATTTAATTCTATGTTTTTGTCAGTGTCATTGAATTAAGTACGTATACTATAAACCCATGCCGAATTACAGCTTTCTAGTAGTAAGGGTCCCGATCTAGTCCGCAGACGGACAGACGGATAGACGCACATGGTGAAGCTATAAGCATTCCTTGTTGACTATGGAACCCTAAAAAAAGACTTAATTTTCGTACATCACCAAGCCACATACCCATATTAACATTTACACATTTCCTTTCCACTTCACCATAGAAACTGCTCACAGTGTCTGCGTCCTAGGATTCTGAAAAAATATTTGATATGAAGGAACATTAAAAGGCTTGTAACTTGTGCTACAACTCTTTTCGACTTATTTTATTTGAAAAAGTCAGTGTCAATGCTCACCCACAAATATATTTTAGAATAGAATACTTTATTGCTCTCATGTAGACATTACATCGGGTCTTAAATATCTTACAACATGACACCCTTTAAGGGTATTGCAAATCATTTGTCTTAAACATAGGTACACGTAAATTTTGACACCGCGATGTGTAGTAAGTAACTAAGCGTAGGTAGTAGAGATCTAGTTTCGTGATGGGTGACCGGCGGGGTGAGCCGCATTAGCGCGTGGCGAATACCAGCCTTGCCCCTCTATTCTATAACTTTATTAAGCTCACCTCAACGCTCATCAACAAATATAACTTGACACCGTGATGCGTAGTAACCAAGCGTAGGTAGAGGTCTAGTTTCGTGACGGGTGACCGGCGGGGTGAGCCGCTTTAGCGCGTAGTGGATAACAGCCCTGGAGTGTAACAGGCGCGTTGCCGACCCTTTAGAACCGGGACAACCTCGGCAAGGAGCTTAATCACATACCTACATGTAAATCTGTAATATCTTATTACCAATAAATTATGTCTATGTCTATGTCTAAACACACGCACAATAGACGTAGATACGTTAATGTTCAATGATATTGTGAATTCCCTAATAAGCTGTGTAGCTAATGGTCGCCCGTCTAGGCGACTTTCTCCACTGGAGACTGAGCAAAAGTCGTATCATGCGAACTACAATAAATTATGGAATACTAACTGCGTTTTTGTGTTCGACATAAGTATTTGCCACTAACTATTTATGCATCCAGGAACACCGCTTTTCTTGTAATCGTAAATCGTAATTTTTTCCAAGTCACCGGGAAAATTTGTTGAAATTTGACATCTGTTCTGTCAAAGTGTTGAAACTTGAATGTTGCCCATATGACTGCTTAAAAATATGCTTCCTAAATGCTAAATAAGTAGTAAACAAATGTATGATGTAAGCCATAACGCCATTTTTATTCTGGTTTTACTTAATTATAATAAATAAAAAATATTAAAACTGACTATTTACTTTAAAAAATATTGGTAAATACTACCATTTGGAAAACTATAACTAATAGCTGGTAAGGCTGGTAATGCCTGTCACTTTGTGAACATTATTATAATTACAGTGCCATCTCACGTATTTCGAATTGACTACGTAGCGACAGAACCAACAAAAGGCCGTAGAACGCTATCTACTGCGATGTTCCATACACCGAAGAAGTAATACGGCCAAATCGAAAATCCCCCATTTCCATGCACCTGTTAGGAACGCAGTGTGCTCCTTAAATTATATATCGGAAAAACCAGCCCGTTTTTGTTTGTTGAACTTTGTTGCCCGTTCCTTAGTATGGAGATTGTGTACCCTGGTGCTCAGCGAGCTGCGTTCGGGGACGGACCTGTGTCGCGCGACTCGTGCTCCCGAATCCGTACCGCCAAGTGCATTTCTTGTAAAAAATATACCCTGCGTGCTCCGTATAATGGGGAATAAAAAGAATAAAACTAAAAAAAGGAGAAGGAGTCATGTTATGAATTGCAGAGCGATTGCCCGAAGAACAAATGCGAAACGGTAACTGCAATCACAGATAAATAATAAATGCAGTAGTGTAGGTGCCTACTTACTTAGTGGCTGTGTGACGCGCGTAAGTTATAATATTATGTATCTGAAGTGGGAAGTTCGCTATATACTTACCGAAGATATTATATGAATGATATTATATGAAATGACTAGCTTTTGCCCGCGGCTTCGCCCGCGTAGTAAAAGTAATTTTCCAATAATTGTTGAATTGCTACGCCGCCTACTAACCTACTACTGCTAACTTCCCCTACTAATAACCCTTCGTCATAACCCATTATGGTAAATTAATTTTTATTTACTATTATATTTATGCCCGTGTGGTGGCAGGTTAGAATTTCACCACCCTCTTTCTTCCCGTGTGTGTCGTAAAAGTCGATTAAGAGAGCAGGGTTGAAGTGTGTTGTGGGTGATGGGCTAACAACCTAAGCATATATATCACTTTTTGTCGATCTTTTATACCCACATTTATGCTAAAAGTGGCTCTGGAACATAAAGTTCATGTGCTCTGCCTGCCCCTTTTGGGAATAAAGGCGTCAATGTATGCATGTATGTACGTATTTCTGTTATTAAATTTACAATCATGATTAAGGAGAATCTGTCCTCTGGAATAAAAGCTACTTTATGTTCATGAACATTAATGTTGAAATACCAAAATATCTCCACGAATGTTAAGTCAAATTTGTGGCCTGGACATTGCTATAGGCTTGTTTCCTAAGTTTTTTTTTGTATGCTTTTCGAACCAGTATTTAAAATAAATACCCAAAAGTTTTGTGCCGAACCGTGGACTAATTTATTGAATCAGGCGTTACTTTGCGGAAGTCCATGATATATTAGGAGAACAATATTTCTTTGCTATTCCGCTAAAAAACGTGCTGGTCTATTAGTGAAGATAAGATGCAACTATTTGCGTAAAAACATGCAAAAAATTACAGCAAACCACCACCAATAATGACAAAAACCTCGACACGTGTTTCGCCTCTCTACGAGGCATCATCAGGAGATGCTGGCAGGAGATGTTGCTTGCGCCACGTCCACTGAGCAAATGACCCGCCCGGAGCCATCCGCCATATTTATATTCTGTCCCCCCATACTACCGTTCATGCGTGAAAGAGATGGAAGAACACGTAACAACGGTGATGACGCAACATTCAATTGTTCGTTGATAATAACGCCTCTATTGCTGTACCTAATTATTTCTAATTGTTCTAGAACACTTAGACGCAATCCTTTTTCGCAAACATGCAAGATGTTGAAAGAATGATTGTCAGATAACGCATGGTTATTCTCCAATAAATGTTTTGCGAAATTAGACTTGTCCGGGTGATTATGCCGATACGACGCAACATGTTCCTTATACCTTGTGCTAAAACTACGGCCTGTTTGTCCCACATAAACTTTATTGCAATTATCACAGACAAGTTTGTAGACTCCCGACTTTTTGGCACTTTCCACTTTCTCCTTGCCATTGCACAGTCTAAAGCGCAAGGTGTTATTCGTTTTGAAAGCCACGTTTATGTCGTTAGACTTTAAAATATTGTAGATCTTATCAGACAACTTGCCAACATAAGTTATGCTTGCTTTGTACTTTTTAGGTGGGTCCGAAGATCGTGCAGCGTACAGAAGATAGTTTGTCATTCTAGCCCGTTTCTTCCTAATAATACCATCCACATGAGACTTGCTGTAACCGTTTGAAATTGCACAGCAGCTAACTTATGTTGCCATGGATCATAACTTATGTTACCGCTCATCCATGGCAACATAAGTTAGCTGCTTTTCATTGTTATGCACATAGGTTATTGACAGTGCCTCTTTCTGATATTCATTATAAAATGGAATTAAATAATATATACCATTTAGCAATCCGGGCGGGTCATTTGCTCAGTGGACGTGGCGCAAGCAACATCTCCTGCCAGCATCTCCTGATGATGCCTCGTAGAGAGGCGAAACACGTGTCGAGGTTTTTGTCATTATTGGTGGTGGTTTGCTGTAATTTTTTGCATGTTTTTACGCAAATAGTTGCATCTTATCTTCACTAATAGACCAGCACGTTTTTTAGCGGAATAGCAAAGAAATATTGTTCTCCTAATATGAACCGTGGACTGTATTTGAGCTCGGCACTTCGATAGCTAGTGGTTGGTGGGAAAAAGGATGAACGCAGATAGTTTCACTGAATTTACTTTAACTTCTTTAAAATGAAAAATAAAATAATACTTCTTGAAATAAACAAACATAAAATAACTTCTTCTTAAATACTAAACATAGCCGCTTGTGGCTAGTAAGTGGAGAGTGCGTTCGTACCGGAGCGTTGAGTTAGACTGACTTTGGGGCCCCTAGAAGGGGGTATTTATATGGCTTGATAGCCCGCTATCTAATGGCGGTATAAATGAGCTCGCGCTCTGATTGGCTGAAACGGTCGGTACGATCGCATACTTTACATTTTTCTAGCTTATAATATGGATACATTGTTGGCTTTTTTAGCCTATCCTAGGTCATTACTTATATTCCTAGGTATCCTAAATTATGACTCATTGTTATACTTGCCATATGGGCAGTGTACGAGTGTTTGCCTTAAGGGCCTAAATAAATAACAACTATAGCTGGTTTAGGGCTTATGTTGTTAACCTAAGTTGCACTTAGGTTTTGTGTAGGTCTAGATTAGTTCTAGCCTTTGCCTGAGGGGCTGACCTACCTATTGTTATGTTCTAGACTTGAGTCTAGATGGCTTGCCTTAGAGGCTGACCTGCCTATTAGACTTGGACTGTTAATAAGTGTCTAAGTCTAGCCCTATTTGGGTAATGATTGTACACCATGTTATAATGTTTATTTCGTACAAACTTAACTAGTTAGGTATTTAGCTATAATATAGGTATTTACAAATATCATTATAAATCTTTGTCCGTTACAACTGGGTGTCATTGGAGCGAGTTACGATTCCCTATGGTGGTCGTCCGGCACAAGTTTGTTTTAATTTAACGGCGGCCAAAATGCTTAACATATTAAAAGTAAGCAGATCTTCGTGCAGCACCTTGAATGTACTTATTACGGATGCAGGCACTTACCCAATGTCTCCTACCCTCCCGTCCCGCCGCGCCGCCCGCACTCGCCTAGGTACCGATTGCTGACGATCGAGATGGCACCGAATACACACTTTAACACATATAACCCTATATAATGCGGGTCTCGTTCCATACCTCAAAAGCAAAAATAGAACCCTTATTTATAGGATCACGTGTGGCTATCTGTCAGTCCGTCTGTTACAACCGATTTGCTACGAAAAAAACTGGACCGATTGAATTGCAATTTGGCACAAATATTTTCATGAATTTTCATGTCCACAACATTACATTTCAAAATCTATGTGATTTTCGTTATTAACGTCCCAAAAAACCGTTATAACAACGCCCATATTGATATTTAGACGCCACGTTGGAATGTAAAATCGTTGTTGTTTTCCTAATCAGCGACCCGATAAACCATAGAAACAATAGATGCCGATGTTGATTTTCAGATTTTGTCACCACATGTCTCCTTTTAGGGGTTGAATTCTCAAAAAACCGGAAACACTTGTTTACTCATTTATCGTTAGGAATTATCCTGTGAATTCTCGAATAAAATTGTCTAACTAATCTTTTTTCTCCATACAAACTTTGGACCTCCTTTTTAACCCCTTTAGGTGTAATTGATTTCAAAAACGCTGAAAGCACTTTATTTGTAAATTAATAAGTAATCTGTCCACAAAGTTTTAAGTACGTAGTAGCTAAAAATAAGTTTCCCTTATACAAAATTTGGACCCTCATTTAACCCTCTTAGCGGTGGAATTTTATAGAACGCTGAAATTACTTTTTTTGTATCCTAATAAGTTATCTTCCTACAAAGTCTCAAGTCTCTAGTTCAATAAATAATGTTTCCCCTCCACAAACATTGCATCCCTATTTAACCCCCTTAGGGGTAGAATTTTCTAAAACGCTGAAAGAACTTTTTTTGTATCTTTATAAGTAATATCCCTACAAAGTTTCAAGTCTTTAGTACAAAAAATCATATTTCTCCCATACAAACTTTGCACCCCTTTTTAACCCCCTTTGGGATAGGATTTCCAAAAGTCCCGTCTTATCCCTTGCCTACGTCATAAAAGGAAGTTCTGGTGAAAATTTCTTGTTTGTAGTCCCAGTTGTTTTGAATACAAACTTTGCACCCTTAGGGGTGGAATTTTAAAAACGCTAAGGATATTTATATTTGTATCCTAATAAGTAATCTTCGTACAAAGTTTCAAGTCTCTAGTTCAATAAATAATGTTTACCTCATACAAACATTGCACCCCTATTTGACCCCCTTAGGGGTAGAATTTTCTAAAACGCTGAAAGAACTTTTTTTGTATCTTTATAAGTAATATCCCTACAAAGTTTCAAGTCTCTAATACAAAAAATAATGTTTCTCCCATACAAACTTTGCGCCCCTATTTAACACCCATAGGGTCAGAATTTCCAAAAATCTTATCTTATCCCTTGCCTATGTCATAAAAGGAAAATCTGGTGTAAATTTCAAGTTTCTAGATACAGTAGTTTTTAATTCAAATTTAACACCCCTATTTAACCCCCTTAGGGGTAGAATTTTATAAAACGCCGAAAGTACCTTTTTGGTATCAATAAGTAATCCTCCTGCACAGTTTTAAGTCTCCAGTTCAATAAATAATGTTCCCCCATACAAACTTTGGACCCCCATTTCACCCCCTTAGGGATAGAATTTCCAAAAATCCTGTTCTATCCCCTACCTACGTCATAAAAAGAAGTTCTGGTGTAATTTTCAAGTTCCTAGTCCCAGTAGTTTTAAATACAAACTTTGCACCCCTATTTAATCCCCTTAGGGGTGGAATTTTGTAAAACGCTTAAAGAACTTTTTTTGTATCTTAATAAGTAATATCCCTACAAAGTTTCAAGTCTCTAGTACAAAAAATAATGTTTCACCCATACAAACTTTGCACCCCTATTTAACACCCTTAGGGATAGAATTTCCAAAAATCCCGTCTTATCCCTTGCCTACGTCATAAAAGGAAGGTCTGGTGTAAATTTCAAGTTTGTAGTCCCAGTAGTTTTGAATACAAACTTTGCACCCCTATTTAACCCCCTTAGGGGTGGAATTTTGTAAAACGCTTAAAGAACTTTTTTTGTATCTTAATAAGTAATATCCCTACAAAGTTTCAAGTCTCTAGTACAAAAAATAATGTTTCACCCATACAAACTTTGCACCCCTATTTAACACCCTTAGGGATAGAATTTCCAAAAATCCCGTCTTATCCCTTGCCTACGTCATAAAAGGAAGGTCTGGTGTAAATTTCAAGTTTGTAGTCCCAGTAGTTTTGAATACAAACTTTGCACCCCTATTTAACCCCCTTAGGGGTGGAATTTTGTAAAACGCTGAAAGAACTTTTTTTGTATCTTCATAAGTAATATTCCTACAAAGTTTCAAGTCTCTAGTACAAAAAATAATGTTTCACCCATACAAACTTTGCACCCCTATTTAACACCCTTAGGGATAGAATTTCCAAAAATCCCGTCTTATCCCTTGCCTACGTCATAAAAGGAAGGTCTGGTGTAAATTTCAAGTTTGTAGTCCCAGTAGTTTTGAATACAAACTTTGCACCCCTATTTAACCCCCTTAGGGGTGGAATTTTGTAAAACGCTTAAAGAACTTTTTTTGTATCTTAATAAGTAATATCCCTACAAAGTTTCAAGTCTCTAGTACAAAAAATAATGTTTCACCCATACAAACTTTGCACCCCTATTTAACACCCTTAGGGATAGAATTTCCAAAAATCCCGTCTTATCCCTTGCCTACGTCATAAAAGGAAGGTCTGGTGTAAATTTCAAGTTTGTAGTCCCAGTAGTTTTGAATACAAACTTTGCACCCCTATTTAACCCCCTTAGGGGTGGAATTTTGTAAAACGCTGAAAGTTCTTTTTTTGTATTCTAATAAGTAATCTTCCTGCAAAGTTTCAAGTCTCTAGTTCAATAAATAATGTATCCTCCATACAAACTTAGGACCCCCGTTTTACCCCCTTAGGGGGTGAGTTTTCAAAAATCCTTTCTTAGCGGATGCCTGCATCATAGTGGCTATCAGCATGCCAAATTTCAGCCCGATCGGTCCAGTAGTTTGGGCTGTGCGTTGATAGATCAGTCAGTCAATCAGTCAATCAGTCAGTCACCTTTGCGTTTTATATATATAGATATGAATATGAATAGTGTTTTTTCTTGTTAAATAAGTAGGCACTGTAAATATCATATCAAATTATTCATTTCTGAATGTAATCATTCTCTTTAAAAATTTTTAGGTTGTTGGACCGCAACAAAGAAAATAACGAAACCGTGTTCCCATCGAATGAGTACGTAATAATTATTTTAATCAGAGGGACTACCGCGAAGCGAAAACGAACTTCGTTCAAGTATCTCCCTCTCTGTCGCTCGAACTAGCAAGTGCGACAGAGACGGAGATACACGAACGAAGTTCGTTTTCGTTTCGCGGTAGGCCCTCAGTACGTGAGCATGGCGCAACCGAAACTCGTGTGACAGTCACACTCTCAACAGAGAGGAGAGGAGTGGAGTGAAGTAGAGAGGAGTGGAGATGAGAGGAATTAGTTAAGCGAAGAGGAGAGGGGCGGGGAAAATGGAGTGAAGGGGAGTAGATTGGAGAGGACTGGTGTGGGAAAGAGAGGAGAATAATGGAGTGCTACATGGGGAGGAACGGCTTGTCTGATTTGGATGAAACTTTGTTTACATATTTGAGTGGGTCCATGGATGGTTTATAAAGACAATAGGCCCGATAGATGGCGTCGTGATCACAATTGAAATGACGAATGGTTGGACCGATTTTTATGAAACTATGTGTTTAGGTATTTAAGTGGGTCCCTGGATGGTTTGAAAAACAAACAGTTGGACCCGGCAGATGGCGTTGTGATCGCGATATCTTGAAAAACCGGATTTGCTGAACATGTGACAACACTGTATATTTTAGTGGGTTCAGGGGATGGTTTGATCGAGGGAGACGAAGAGAGAGAGAGATGGTATTTGTCTATCTTATATGGCGAGAGAGGAAAAGAGAGAAAGTGTGTAACGAAATCTTAAATGTTTATGAAGCAGAAACGTCCGCTATCGAAATTCCAAATTTCAATCATAGTGGAAAATTCAAAAATTATTCTCCACGAGCGAGATTGGGAAGCGGGAACCCACAACCTCTGGAATCCGTCCATCGCTCTCCCAATTGAGCTACCGTGGGTCCGCTAATGGTGAAGAATCTTTCAATCCCTTCCACTATTGTATTTACACCTTAGGGAGGCTCGTAGCGACATCTACCGCGAAGTTATTACAACTTCTGAAACGGCACCAACGTTTCAAGTTACATTGAAGACGAAGGGGAAAATCAACCCATGGAAATAATTTATATTAAGCGAGATGATGCGTTTTGGAGTGAAAAAATGGAGAAAAAACTTGTGGAATTTTATATTGGTCATTTATTGCCAGAATTAGTTGACTCGCGGCAAGCGCGAGGAATGCCAATTAGAGGAGCGTCTCCTAATCGATCGACATAAAAATAATTTATTTTTTTAAACAAAATACGACCGGTTAGCCTAGTGGGTAGTGACGCTGCCTACTGAAGGTCCTGGGTTCGAATCCCGGTAAGGACAAATATTTGTGTGATGAGCATCAATATTTGTTTCTGAGTCATGGATGTTTTCTATGTATTTAAGTATTTATATCTTTTATATATATCGTCGTCTAGTACCCATAACACAAGCCTTATTGAGCTTAATATGGGACTAGGTCGATTTGTGTAAGATTGTTCCCTTATATTTATTTATTTATTATATTTGTGTTTTTTGTAATATTTATGAAAGATCTCAATGACTTGTGTACGGAATATGTTTCTACTAATAGTAGACACTTACACACACACACACGCACGCACGCACGCACGCACGCACGCACGCACGCACGCACACAAACTCACGCACGAGCACACAACAGATAATATCCTGTACTGGTGGGTAAAACCAGCTGCTGTTCTTATTGACTGTTATTCATGCTTCTTAAACATTTACCGATGAAGAAGGTATGACAAACAAGTTTTTATTTATTTATACTAAATGTTCTTCGCTAAAATTCATTGTGTGTAGGTACCTACCCTAGCAAAGTACTTATAAAACTTTACTTTCCAATAAATTGTGAGTATCCCAGTTGAAGTTTGTCCTTTTTTCTCAACTCCACTCTACTCCTCTCCTCTCCTCTTCACTTAACCCTTTCCTCACCACTCTACTCCACTTCTCTCTTTTTTCTCTCCTTTTTTAAACCCACCGGTTCGTTTGGTTAGTTTGGCGAATTTATCGGGTGTAATACCGTCAGCGCCCATCGCTATTTTATTATACCTACAGGCTTGAGGTCCCGGGTTCGAATCCCGGTAAGGGCATTTATTTGTGTGATGAGCTGATGAGCATGAATATTTGCTCCTGAGTCATGGATGTTTTCTATGTATTTAAGTATTTATTTATCTATTTAAGTATGTATATCGTCGTCTAGTACCCATAGTACAAGCTTTGCTTAGTTTGGGACTAGATCGATTTGTGTAAGATTGTCCCCCCAAATATTTATTTATTTTATTTTATATACCTACTTTATTTTTTACTACACACATGGTTGGCAACTGGCAACCCATTTACTTTCCGGTCTGTGAAGTTACTACAATTTTTGCTTTAGTTCTAAAAACCGCGGTAGTGCGCGTCTAAACTAGAATATGAATTAGCCGCTTCGTTGCGGTGCGGTACTGTTTACTCTGTACTGTGTGTTTCCACTATGCGCGACGGCGGGAGACGTGCGGGCGGAGCATCCCCGCGCGCGCGGGGGCCGCACCCCCATAGACGATATTTTTCGCTGAACCTACGGTGCCTTAATACATCGTACGTGATCCGCGCGGACGGTCCGCCTGACACTAAAAGCCTAACGTATTGTACGTTCGCGCGGACCGTTTTCTAGGCAAGAAACGAGTTTTATTAAGTCAGTAACGTCAGTGTACGGAACTATTTCGTATGCCAGTACACGTGCGCCCGCCTATTTTGCTGAATAGATAAGTTTTTAGTATTACTAACCATTTTTCAAAGTTAAATACCAAACAGAATCACTATTCGGTATCCGGCCGGATAGCAACCGGATATCCGTTGCATCTCTAGTGTATAGTGAGATTGTTTGTCTATTCCACAGTTCTGGGACACGCGCAGCTCTCAGTCGATCATGAGTATGAATCTCTCCGAGCGGTGCTACTGCGCAGATGTGGTGAGTTTCTTGATTCAAACTTACATTCCCTGGGTGACCAAGCTCTGCTCGGGCGAGAATTTTCCCAGACACGATACTTAGATCGATTTTTCGCCCTCATAAACCCCTATATGTGCCAAATCTCGTCGAAATCGTTAGAGCCGTTTTCGAGAACGTGATTACAAATATATATGCAAATATTGCTAGTTTAACAGTCTAGGATACAATCATATACCTTTGAACCTCGCAAAGTTGGTCACTGACAAGCACATATTGCAGAAATGCCACTTATTTGAAATACGTATTGAAATGGATTAAAGTAAAAAAACCTGTTTACTATTTTGTGTAAATAGCTGCTTTTCTTAATTTTTTATTTTTGTTTGCATTGATATTTTTGTTTTTGTTTACAGTATTTTTTTGGGCTTGTACACGATAACGTTCCCCCGCGAGGTTGACGGGTGGGAGGGTTTATTTCATTTACAATCAATGCGTGCACAGCCGTGTTATGCAAACAAATGTTTTGCGTATGTTTTTTTTATACGCAGGTGACAGCTTTTACGTTTATGATGTCATTCACAAGCAATGTCAACAAAAACAAACATTTTCAATGTAAACGAAAACGAATAAAAAATGATTTTTTGGAATCGCAATACGTTACCGAACATGCCCTTGGTCAGTTCACAGCCCATTTTGATACACCCCACAGACAACCATTCAAAAATATCTACAAATGTATCTTATGTCAGTAACAATTAAGTCTCTGTGTAGATAATTTTGAATCTATTGTCAGTCTGTGTAGATATTGGAGAAATCGACTGTGCCTTCTAAACTTCTCTCTACTTTTAGACTTAGGTATGTACCTGCCTAAAATTATAAACCAAACCAAAATTATTTGCCGACATGTTTAGCCCTGTTAATTATCACGGAGAACGTACATTTGAATATCTAATCCCTAAAATATGTAATTCATTGCCCGAAAAGTTGTTTGTGGAAAAAGTTAAAGCGAAGATGTTTAAGAAAAGTGTCAGTAAGATAATATTAGACAATTATAGTTAGGATCAATGAGAATGTACTTACCCATCCTTATGGGCCCTGGTTGAAGAACATTAACTTAATATTTATAATGTAAAACTTACAGGCTAGTAAGTATTTGTAGGTTTTTAAATATAATAGCATGAATATAATTTAGCCATATGTTTTTGACACAACTATGTAATCAAGAGTAATTAATGCACTGCCAACAAACTGTCATGCAGTTTGGCAGTATACTATAGTTTGTAAACATAAATGTGTCCTTCATGAATAAATGATTAAATAATAATAAATATAAAATTGTTTAGTATAGTTCTAGTTTGATTTATTACTAGCTTCTGCCCGCGACTCCGTCCGCGTGGAACTCGGCTATATCGTAGCTTCATACAAACTTTCACCCCCCATTTCACCCTCTTAGGGGGTGATTTCCGGGATAAAAACTATCCTATGTCCTTCCCCAGGACTCGAACTATCTCTATACCAAATTTCATCGAAATCGGTTCAGCGGTTTAAGCGTGAAGAGGTAAAAGACAGACAGACAGACAGACACACTTTCGCATTTATAAGTTTAGTATGGATTGGGGCTCTCACTGAAAACTAGCGTCACGGCCCCCGTGACAACATACTGAGCGAGGCTCCAGTTTAGCAAATTATGTTAGGTTACTTTTTTGATTGAAGTTTCTTTTTTTTCGTGTTTTGTGTGCTAAATGAATCAATTCTTATTCTTATCTGAACATTGCAGGACTACCCCATGGCAGTGGTAGGCACCGCAGACCGCGGCATATGTCTCTACACACTCGAAGGCAAGCCGACGGAGTACAAGCGCGTGGAGTCCCCGCTGAAACACCAGCACCGGTGCATCGCCATATTTAAAGACAAGAAGACTAAGCAGCCCGCGGGCTTCGCTCTGGGCTCTGTCGAGGGGAGAGTGGCGATACAGTATGTCAATCCGACGAACCCGAAGGACAATTTCACGTTCAAGTGTCACAGGTCGGCGGGGACGACCGGTGGATTCCAGGTATTTTTTTAACCCCAGACGCAAAGAGAGGGGTGTTAACTTATGTTAGTGTATCTATCTGTGGTAGCATAGCTCCCTAACGGACGAACCGATTTTCGTTTAGTTTTTTTTGTGTCATAGATAATTTTATCTTGGGTGTTCTTAGCCATGTTTCATGGAAATCTGTTCAGCGGTTTTTGAGATATTGGACTTTGAAATGAAAATGTCGGGGGGTTCTGCAACTTTACTAAGTTGTTGTTATTACTGTCTAACCTCCTCACACCGCATAAAAGATAGACTGCTAAAATTTTGGCTTTGCAGTAGTCTTGAATTCACATTTTTTCTAAAATTCAAAATGGATGAAACTGCCTTTCCTTTGAACTCTGACTTAGATTTCATTGATTCTGTAGGAACTTGGGACTCTGGAGGCTTTGATTATCATAGAATTTAAATACTTTTCGTATGGGTACACGAAGCCTGCGTTGTAGGCCTGTCGTTTTTTTTTCCACGATTAATTAATGAATTCTTTGTTTAATATTTATCTTGCGTTGGACTATTAATCTCTGTATAATTAGAACAACCAGAAAGAGACGGTTAGTTTTTCTCGCGCACGCTCTTGTGGGAGCCGCGCAGCTGCCAACGCTCAGGAAAGCAGAATATATGTTAAAATTCACCAATCAAACAAAATGCAAAATCCACCAATCAAAATGCAAAATCGATCAAACACAGTTGGTGGATTCTGACAGCTATACCTCACGTTATTTTTTCTTCTTTTTATACAACGACGGCGGCAAACTAGCGTACTGCCCGCCTGATGGTAAGCGGAGACCGCAGCCTATACACGCATGCAACTCCAAAGGAGTAACATGGGCGTTGCTGACCCTTGATATGTTTGAGGATTCGCCGTGTTGACAGCTGAAGGAGCAAATGCCCTCGCTCTCGACACAACGCATCCTCGGGAGCTCTGGCGACCTTGCTCATCTCCACACACAACAGTACTCGGAGCAAGTAGTAGTGTTATTTGGCTGTGGTCTTCTGCAAGGCGGAGGTACTGAGTTCAGCACGTCTATCATGGGACAGCCGCGATTGTTCTAAGTGTTTATAATAAGAAAGAGACGGATAGTGCGAGAAAAGTCGAGAGAGCTCGCGCGCCGTCGCGTGATGGCCGTTCTGATGGTTCTGAGAAACTCATTTGACATGTATCCCCAGGACATTTACCCGGTGAACGACATCGCGTTCCACCCGGTGCACGGCACGCTGGCGACCGTAGGCTCGGACGGCTCGTTCTCGTTCTGGGACAAGGACGCGCGCACCAAGCTCAAGTCCTCGGAGCTGCTGGACCAGCCGCTCACGCGCGCCGCATTCAACCACAGCGGGCAGATATTCGCGTACGCCGTCGGCTACGATTGGTCCAAGGCAAGTGTTTATACTGATTATTATGTAAATAAAGCTGCTTTGGGGGGCTTGTGATCCCGGTTGTTGTCTATGAAAGCTATCGCCGAGCTTTGAGTGTCTTCTTCAACCACAGCGGGTAGATATTCGCGTACGCCGTCGGGTATGACTGGTCCTAAGCGAGTGTTGTTACTGTTCATTACGAGTATGTATGCCGATCAATGTCAAATACAATCAAATCATGACCTTGAAATTTGAGTTGTAAGTTCGAACCGTTCTGGACGGATCCGGAGCAAGGCATGCGAAAGGTTAAGCTGCTTTGTAGGGCCCGTGATTCAGGCTCGGCTGTTGTCTATGAAAGCTATTGCTGAGCGGAGGGCCGTCTTCCTCAAGCGGAACGGGCAGACATTCGCGTACTCCGTGGGTATGACTGGTCCTAGGCAAGTGCCGTTTTTTAACTAGTATGTGATCCCAGTTATTGTCTATGACGCGCTGAGAGCCTTGGAGAGCGCCGCCTTCAACCGTAAAGTGCAGATGTTTGATTATGCTGTCGGCTATGACTGGGCAAGAGTTTTTGTGAATGAAGTATTTAATGGAAGGCATATGATCCCGGTTGTCTACGTCAGCTATCGGTAACAGTTGGGGCTTGCGAACTAATAATTAACCCATTCATGACTTACATATATGAGTCATGCCTCTACGTGCGGTTTCCGCTACCGAGCGACACGTGGCGTGGCCTCTAATGTGTTAACGCAAGGCCAACAATTTCGTAGCGCTACGCTTGTAGCAGATGCCGTGGTTTTTCCGTTAAGTTGCAGATAGCGCCTGCGAACAGAGTGCCCGTGTGGCCTATATTTTTACAAGCTTTATATTAACTTGACGTGTTCGTATGTTTGTCCGTCAAAATTTGCAATCCATATTTCAATCACTTGCCGTTATTCGATTGAGCTGAAATCTTGGGAATTACTATTAGTGGAAGCCCCACAAGCCCAATTTCATAAGAAAACCGCAAATCGAAGTACAGTTTAGCCGTTTGGCACACGCATACTAGAGGTCAAAACAATTTTTTTGACCCGCAGTTCCTAAAAATAATTCCCTTAGGGGGGGGGAGTGCCGAAACATTTTTCTTTTTGTAGGGGAAAAAAAAATTTTTTTTTCAGAAACCTATCGTGTGTAGTATCATATGAAAGGGCTTTTTGAGGCGATTCTAAAAATATGCCTCATCATTACATTTTAGCCATATTTTTTTAATTAAAATAAAAATAGTTTTCGAAACATACCAAGTTTGGGCTCCTCCAGACACGATATGGCTGATTTTTTTAAAATTCAATATACCACAAATGATACGTGATATCCTCATATCTAACCTCAAAAAAGCAATTTTGAAAATAATTGCATTAAGTATTTTTTTTTAATTTTTCAATATTACCAAGTGTAACAATCAAAAAAAAAATTAAAAAAAAAACTATATGATATTATTTCTAAATTGCTTTCTTGGGGTTAGATATAAAGATATAACGGATCATTTGTGATACATTATTTCGCTGAAGATATCTCCTTACTATTTAACCATGACAATAACTCCAATGATTACTCTGACATAAAAAAAACTTTCGTTACAATCTCCGAATGGTTACAGGACCACAATCTAGTCCTTAACACCAACAAAACAAAGACTATGCAATTTAGACCACATCAAAAACGACCAACAGACATGACGTCCCTACTGCTTGACCTAAATATTGAAGAAGTTACCGAATTTCCCCTATTAGGACTCACTATAGACTCACACCTCGACTGGAAAAAACATGTAGCAAAAACGAAAACCAAATTATCTTCCTTCCTTTATGCATTGAGCGTCTTAAAATCGTCTTAAAAGAGTGTGCGCTGTCAGCTTATCATGCATACGCAGAAGCATGGTTACGCTATGGAATTTTATTATGGGGTCATAGCACTGACGCACACGATCTCTTCATATCTCAGAAAAAATGTATCCGTATAATAGTAAATATCAAACAAACAGAAACCTGCAAACCACACTTTATAAGTCTTCAAATATTGTCAGTCCCCTCCTTATATATTCTTGAAATAGCTACCTTCCTAAGAAACAATATTCACATATACGAATTTAACAAAAGTTCAAGACGCACAAACCAACTAGTCGCCCCAGAACCAATACTAGATATTTATAAAAAGGGACCATATTACCGATCAATAAAAATATATAATAAATTACCCAACCACATCAAGAACATAGAGAGCAACAATTTATTTATAAACAAACTAAAAACACTTCTTTTGAACAAGTCATACTATTCTGTCCAAGAGTTCATGGAGGATAAAGTAGCATAACGATTATTTACCTGTAACTTTTAATTAATAAACCTCTAAGAAAATAACCACTTGTAGTTGTTATGTAATTGTAATTAGTAGATACTTTGTTCATATGACAATTTGATTTGTGTTAGAATTAAGAATTAGTTTTTAGGAACCATATTTGCAATACCCTGTTCAGGGTCCATGATATACTATTACTTATTTGTAAAATGTACCATGGTGAGCAATAAACGAATATATATATAATTATATCTTGATATCCTTATCCTTGATATTTTGTGACAAAAACTAACCAAACTATACCAACTGATGAAAAAGCGCAGTTAAAGGGTTAAAGAGGTATTTCCCGTTGGATATATGGATACTACGTATCATTTTATGATTAATAAGTAACGTATCTGCAGTACAGTTCCATAAGTCACGTAAAATAGGTATTCAAGTAGAACTGTGTCCCTTGGTGATATTGAAAAATTAAAAAAAATACTTAATGCAATCCTTTTCAAAATTGCTTTTTTGAGGTTAGATATGAGGATATCACGTATCATTCGTGGTATATTGAATTTAAAAAAAAAAAACAGCCTTATCGTGTCTGGAGGAGCCCAAACTTGGTACGTTTCGAAAAATATTTTTGTTTCAATTAAAAAAATATGGCTAAAATGTAATGATGTGGTATATTTTTAGAATCGCCTCGAAAAGCCCTTTCATATGATACTACACACGATATGTTTCTGAAAAAAAAATATTTTTTTTCCTATACAAAAGGAAAAATGTTTCGGCACTCCCCCCCTAAGGGAATTTTTTTCAGGAACTGCGGGTCAAAAAAATTGTTTTGCCCTATAGTATGTGTGTGCCAAACAGCTAAACTGTACATCGATTTGCGGTTTTTTTTAGCGTAGGGCTACCACTATATAGTTTGGATGACAACTCAATATGATGGCACCATCGAGCTGATCTGCTGATGGAGACAGAAGGTGGCCATGGGAATGCAGTATTTAACCGACGTAGCCCCGTTGAGTTTGGGCTCGTTAGAATCGTCTCAATGAGTAGTTTATGATGGTATACAGAAAAGTACAGTCGGCAATAAAAACTAGTACTTACCAAATATGAAATCTTTGAGAGAAACTTATTTCTTAATATCGTCAACTCATCGATATGATTACTAAAAGATACTCTCCATTCCAGGGTCACGAGCACTTCAACCCGGCTAAGAAGAACTTCATCTACCTGCGAGCGTGCTATGAAGACCTCAAACCTCGCACCAACAACTGATTTACGTCGCTTTCTTCATTCAACACACGATAATAAACATTACTGTAGAGGCCGTGAAGTAAGGGATTGCTGGACGAGCTTGGGTTAGGTTGATACAACGACTCCAGCAATCCCTGTTCCGGCCGGATTGTATAGTGCTTTTCTCAAACGATGTGAGGAAATATTAAAATTAAAATAAATACCTGCAAGGTAATCAATTAAATACTAGCTTGTTGAAATTAAAGTCGGAACGAAAGTTCAGAAAACAATTGCGTAATTTGCCGCCTTAATTATTTTTTAAACATGCCATTTCAACAAGCCGTTCTAGTACCATAATTAACCGCACATAAGTATACTACCATCGATTTAGTTTTTTTTTATGTCGCAAGTCTGCTTACAGAGTCTAGTGGTGGTTGGCAGTATGTAATTTTTTCCTTTGTCAGTTTAATATTAGTAAGCAAATTTAAAAAGTAGCGGACAATAATGTTTTTAGTTAGGGTTTTCATACATTATTCCTTAGGCCAAGAAGTAATGTAGGGAGCCATAACCAAGAAACTTCTTGTCTTCCTTTCGTGATATTAACGCATACACTTCAGAGCATGTTTGAGAAAAAGAACATTATTGCTGATTCGTGTGTCCTTGAGGTCCAATGGATTGGGTCGGTGCCATTTGGTGATCCCTATCGTGAATTATTGTGTATAGTTAAAATTATTTAAGCAGACCGTTTAGCACTTGAAAGCTTATCTTGTGAACAATGGCACAGTTTCCTATTGTATATGCCCACCGCAAATACTCCGACCAGATAAAAATTAAGCAAGTAAAAATAAACTCATACAAATAGCGCATTATTAACAAAATGACTTTCATAATGAGTTAAGCTATAGAAATTTCAACCTTGTGACTTAGAGAAGATGTGACTATTTGTATGAGTTTTATTGTTACTTGCTTAATTTTTATCTGGTAGGAGGATTTGTGGTGGGCTTATACAATAAGAAACGGTGCCATTGTTCACAATATACGCTTTCAAGTGCTTAAATAATTTTAATTATATGTGCTGTTCAAGGCGACCTTACGGTGTTGGCGTAAAGAACATTGTTGCTTGGCTCTGTGTGATTTGTCTAATGGATTTTTTGGTTCGGCAATTAAACGTCTGGCGATTTCTGTTGCGAATTACTGTATATATGTGTCGTTTACGCCATTGATTAGTTGCATTTCAATACCTACATTTAATGTATTAATGCAAAAAAATTCTGTAAGTAAAGCTATGGCACATTAAAAAAAAATTGTTTTAGTTTTTTTTTTTATATTGAATACTTTTGCATTTCAATTCGGTCTACAAAGTTACTGCAAAATGTTAAACCATTTAGCTGCTAACCTAGTAAGTTAAGAACGAAATGTTCTATAGTCTAAAACTAATCTTTTGAATGACAGCTGTCAGCGCCATATTTAACATTGATCGCTCTGTAACATGGACCTAAATGCTCTGGACAGGCTGTACATCATGCCACAGCACAGTACATTCTGTCACACTTGTCGAGATTTGTATGCTACCAGCTCGCTCGCACGTGGTATTATTAAGCCTGTCCAGAGTATTATAGGTTCATGCTCTGTAATCGTAAACCACATAAACGGTGCAACCAGCCCTAAGGGAGGATACCTAGCTGTCAAACATGCAAATTGTCTAAATAAAAACGCATCTTCATACATCTCTGTTGGACATTCGTCCTAATAAGTGCGAAGTGCACTTCCGTATTGAAAATGTGTGTGGTAAAACAAAGAATGTCTCGGACATTTGAAGCTCGAGCCGAAGGCGAGCTATAACTATGCAATCTGAGGCTTTCTTTATCACCGCCCGTGTTGAGTACAACATTTTACGTCTGTCCCTGGCCAGGAAGTAGGATATTTTAAAATTCTAATTATAGTTTGTCAAATATTTACAAGTGGATATAATTGGATAGTTATAATACTTATAATGTGCTATTGCCTCATAAATTTGTTGTGATGTGAACAAGTTTTTGAGGTCTACTATTAACGTATTTGTACTAATTATGCACCTATTTATACGCAAAATAGGCGCTATTATGACGTCGAGTTGCGGAAACCGAGCCGGCGTACACCTATTTTTAGAAATGTCAAATTCTGCTCCACATTTAAGATTATATGTTAGAGTGTAATTTGATTAATACAATCAAATGTAAATAAAGGGTGTGCATTGTTTTATTTTATTGAAAGGCAACTTTAGACAACTACTTCATCATACTATTGAAATTTTCATTCACGCTATCCAAAAAAAAACTATCAATTCCACAGACAACTATTAACTGCCATTGTCATACGTTGGGGCGTCATGGGTTGAAGTGTGTTGTGGGCGATGGGCTAGCAACCTGACACTGCGATATCACATTTTGCCGGTCTTTTATACCTACATTTATGCTATAAGTTTCATGTTCTCTGCCTATCCCTTATAGGGATAAAAGCGTGAATGTATGTATGTATGTCAATGTCATGGTTTCCCCATTTGCCTTCCACATGCTTTATATTGAGGGGTTAAATCCATTCTCTTTTGGTCAAGTTTTAACAGAACTGGCTTACTACTCTAGCACAACTTGCTTCCAAGTCGCGTCGTATTCCACTTAGCTATGTCATTTGTACTGCGTTTCATTACTTCTTTTATTTAACTTGGCTAGCGGGGAAAAAGAAAGAATTGGATTGGCATTGGATATTAGACCGCAAGTCATGTAGGTTTGAGTTAGTTTTCGTTCTAATAATTACAACTGTTGAAATCATAATGGAATTAAAAGTTTTTACCAATTAGATGCGTTTTTCAGTAGTGTTAACATGTATAAATTCAGTTATGGTTGTGTTGGGGTGGCTACGCAGGATCCCGAAGTAACTAACTAACGGGCCGTTTCCATCTTATTTAAGTATTCCGTGGTGCTAACCATGCACTATAAACCTAACTAATTAATGTATACAATCCTTAGAATCTAACATATAAAAAATATTCAACCAGAATAACATGTACAAAAGATATGTACAAGAAACTAACTAATAACAAAACCATAACAAGTATATATACAGCCACAAAAATAAAAATATAACAAACCCAACACCATAGGAAGGATCAACCAATATAGGAATATGTACAAACAAACTGAGAGCTATATACAATTATTCACTGATAGGGATGCAAACAATGCCACGCACTGCCTATGCACACTTCTGTCATAAGGCAAAAATGTATGTTAAATTCCAGGTATCTGACCCAAAACCCCCACCCCCTTAATATAAATTATTAAACCTTAAGTATTGAATCCCTTGGCCACCTTCCAGCTCCATCATCAGATCAGCTCCGCGTCATCATAATGTTGCATTGTCACGCGATTTGCATATTCGTGCAAAATTTCAACTCAATCGGATACCGGGAAGTGGATCAAATTTAATTTGCAAGATTTGTCCCATACTAACACGGAGTTCAGCATACCAGGACCAATGGACCAAGTCAATCACTGAATGGACTGGCCCGCTGGGAAAGAGGAGTGTAGGACGACATAGAAAGAGATGGGTGGACGACATAGTAGAGGTGGCTGGTAAAAACTGGATGGACAAAACTCATGATTTTTATTCACTCTCGAATTTTTATTAATGATAAATGACTTGCCTAAAACAGTAAAAGATGCTAACTGTTTATTATTCGCGGATGACCTTAAGTTGTCCCTGGCGGTAAATAGTGGGGATGACTGTGAAACGTTGCAGGCGGACATCGACAGAGTCGTACAGTGGAGCAAGAAAAATATTTTACAGTTTAATACCAAAAAATGTATGACTATCTCTTTCTCTCGGGCACGTACTCCCATTCAAAATAGTTATAAGAGCATTTTCAATAATTCGTGCACCCAATTAGCGTGAGTTGTTAAACAAAAATTAACTCGGTGTCAGTTTTGTAACGAAAATTAAGCATACATATCATAAGAAAATGAACTTTTTTCACATTTAATTAACTTGTATAGGCATATCATTCATAAATAAAACAGAAAAAGTTAGTTTTTATACAAACCGAATGCTTAATTGCCGTTACAAAACTGACACAGAGTTAATTTTTATTTAACAATTGCAGTAATTGGGTGCACAAATTATTGAAAATGCCCATAAGGTAGATGGAGATTTAATGACTAGAGTCACAGAAGTAAGGGATCTAGGAGTTAGTTTTAACACTGAGTTAACGTTTCGAAATCACATTTCGAAAATTTGTAAAAAAGCATTCAGGAATCTAGGGTTTGTACTACGGATGGCTAATGGATTTACAAATATGAAGGCTATAACATCTTTGTATAATGCGTTGGTTAGAAGCCAGCTAGAATACAATGCCGAAATATGGGCTCCACACGAAGCAAAGTATATTCTTATGTTAGAGCGGATACAGAATAAGTTTATTAGGTGCGTATACCCGTTTTATCCGCTGATGTATCCGACATTGTTTATTTTAGGCATGGTCGGATACAATAAGCTGAAAGTCAGAAGGGAGCTAGCACTCGTTACATATATCTTTAAGCTGCTTAGGGGTAAGATTTATAATGCGGATATATTAGGGTCAGTGGGTATTTGTGTTCCGCGCACGACCGTGGCGCGCCGTCAGCCCGGGGCGCTGGCCGTGCCGCGCGGGCGCACCAATCTGCAGCGCGAGGCGCCGATGACGCGCGCCGTGCGCACCCTGAACCTCATAGCCACGCATGTAGACCTATTCTCATGTACGATGAGTGAATTCACAAAAGTAGCATTATTAACTCTTTGTTATATTGAATAGATAGTTATTAAGTATAATAGATATTTTTTTGCTACATTATCGCATTGGGTTCAGCCTGTAATGATAATTGTATGTCTGTAAATAAATAAATGATAGAGAAAAATGGAAGAAAATGGGGGAGGCTTTTACCCTAAATAGGGACCTAAAGAAAGGAAAAGAAAAACAATACACAAAAAAAAACTAGGTTAAGAATATGTAGAACACAAAGTGGGAAACAAAGCTATAATAATAATAATTCACTCTCTCACGTATATCCTTCTACAAAAAGCAGTGATCATGAACTCATGTCGATTAGTGCGTAAATTTCTAGCTTTAGAACAGTAGGATCTACCATTCCGTACTCGTTTGGCCAAAAGCCCGCGAGTATGGAATTAAAGCTTCCTCCACTTGGAGAGGAAAAAAAAACTTGAAAAATAAATAATAATAATAAAAACACGGAGTTCCTATGGCCACCTTCCAGCTCCATCATCAGATCAGCTCCACGTCATCAGAATATCTCGTATCGTATCTAACGTATATTGCGGCGTCCCTCTCGTCAGTGCCTGAATTCCGGACAGTGTAATAACCACTTTACAATTACAAGCTCTTATCACGATATTTCGTTTCAGAGACAGTACTGCAGGCGTCTAGGCCGTGCGGGACGTCACCGGCACGGACCTAGTCGCCCCGACGAATGAACCGACAGCGAGCCAGGGACTCGTACATAAGTCAAAAACTGAAAAACCTGGCCGCACAACTTAAATCACTGCAACAACAAAATTAAAGACTATCGGACCTCTTTGTGGGCCCCCGTTTGTTAGTGAGGGACAAATCCTGCAAATTTATGAGCTATTTCCTGGTGGGGTATTTCCATTAGCGTGTTAAGTGGAAAGCAGTATTACCTCGAAACGCGCACGGGTATGTTAAACTAATAACTCATCCTCCATATCTACCTTATCCAGAAGAATTGTCATTGATTTATTAATTTAAGGATTAGTAGTGTAAAAACCTATCAATGTTTCACAAATAAAATTATAATTACGAAAAACCCATTTAAAATAACCTCAGGATATTAATCAAACACAAATGTACATTAACTATAATATTTACTAGCGCAGCACAGCATCATAACTTTTATTTAGTGGTGTCCACCGTCTCCCTCGTGACCGTGACCGTGTCCGTCGCCACTCAGCATCTTCTCTGCACCGGCCGTGATCAGAGCTAGGCCCAGACCGATGGGGAATCCGCGGAAGAAGACTTTCTTGGCGCGGCCCCATCTGGTACCGAAGCCGGGGTTATAGCGCCAGGCCTCGTTCCTGAAATGGAAATAAGGAACATACTAATTGTTTGTTTGGTGATATGTTTCTCATCCATTATATTTACTAAATAGGACTTAACGTTAGCCCAGCATTTAGTAGGTTAAGTTTATATTAACAATCCTAAAAATTTACAGTTGCCTCAAGTTTTGTCATCAAATGATGATTATGGCAAATTACAATAAGCATAACATTATTGACCCTAGTCTTACAACTAATTATTCCAATTACAGTATGGGCACTTTCAAAATGTCTGTTACAGACATATTATTTATGTGTTATGAAAATACACACACATCACATCATCAGCCTATATACGTCCCACTGCTGGGCACAGGCCTCCTCTCATGTATGAGAGGGAACGGGCAGTAGTCCCCACGCTGGTCCAGTGCGGATTGGGGACTTCACATACACCTTTGAATTTCTTCGCAGATGTATGCAGGTTTCCTCACGGTGTTTTTCCTTCACCGAAAAGCTAACGGTAAATATGAAACCATATTCCGTACATAAGTTCCGAAAAACTCATTGGTACGAGCCGGGATTCGAACCCATGACCGCCGTTTGACAGCAGCATGCCTGAACCACTGGGCTACCATAGCTTCCTAAGCTTCCGAAGCTGTGAAAATACACTAACAGAATAATCATTAATCACTCACTACTACAATCAAATGTTATCATTCATGTCTTTAAGATCCTATAGTTACAGCACTATTATTACTTTATGTTGAACTAGCTCCTGCCCGCAACTCCGTCTGCATGGAACTCTTTTATATTGCAGCAACAAACATTCACCTCCTTAGGAGATGATTTCAGGGATAAAAACTATCCTTTGTCCTTCCCCGGGACTCAAACTATCTCTATACGAAATTTCACCTAAATTCGTTCAGCGGTTTAAGCGTGAAGAGGTGACAGACAGACACACTTTCGCATTTATAATATTAGTATGGATTGAATGTTAGTATTCAGCAAAATTCAGACCTGATCCAGGGGTCCTTCAGTCCGCGCTGTGCCAGTGCTTTCTCCAACTCTTCGAGCTGATGGATTCCTTTTACCTGGAACTGCTTGTGGTCAGGGACCACATACGGCGCGTGACCATGACCACCCATCCTCCCTGAAATGTTCGCATTGGTAAAAAAAGAATGACAAAAATAAGCGACTAACCTGAGTCGATTATATAATTCTTTTCATCTAATTTTATTAATAATAAGGATTTCAAATTAAAGCTTAGACTTGTAGAATTAAATTGAAATAAAACTTACAATGAGTCTAATAGTTTTTTAAAAGAAATTGGGTCGAAATCACAGTCCAATATGAGAAATATTTGATTTTGACAAGTTGACAGTTGACAACTGTTTTTAACATTTTTTTTTTTTTTTTTTAAATTCGTCCATTCGGACAGGCTAAGACCATGGGCCATACTGCCTAGTCTTCAGTAAGTATAATTTCATTTGATCGAATCCAGTAATAACGTCTTCAGTAGTTTCAAATCAGAAGTCTCTAGTCCAATAAATATGTCTTCAGTTATTTCCAATTCATATGAACAAATCTAGATATTGAGTCATCAGTATTATCAACATATGTGTCAAATCCAAAAAATAAGTCTTCAGTTGTTCCAATCCAATTCATGAAGTCAAATCCAGTAATAAAGTCTTGAGTATGTTCCAATAAAAACGTCAAATCCAATATTTAGCTCTTCAAAAAAGCTTACACCTCATCCAGACATTCCAAAAAGTCATTTGACCAACAAAATATAGGTACAATGCTTCAATAAAAATATATACAATTTTAAGCAAGTTTTAAATTTAGCGTCATATTTACAGCATACACACAGTATTATGTACAAAATTAAACAAAGGTAAATAAGTAGACGACTCCTTCAACAAATCAGTTACTGAAAGCGGGATTCGATTAGAAGCTCCATAAATCTCAAGCAACTCATCCATCAGCACTAGGCGCTGAATGCCAAAGGATGAGCAACTAAACAGAATGTGATCTATAGACTGAACCTCTTGCTTTTGACAATGATCGCAATAAGGGGAAGAGACAAAGTTTTTACGATGGAGATGAAAATTTAAACGACAATGACCAATGCGCATACGAGTAATTATGGTGTAAAACCTACGATGCATGTAAGTTTTAAACTTACAAAACCAAGGCTTACTATTAACTTGGTTATCTAACAAAGCATACAAATGAGCCTTATTCTCAACTTCTGTAAAATGATACCAATGTCTTCCCCAAAGAACAGTCATACGCTGTTTTAGATTACTTATAATATCAGAATATGGCAAGGTCACAGCTAAGTCCCTGCTGTCGGGAACCAGGGACAGGTCAGATGCATTAGCAATAGTTCTAGCTAGGTAGTCGGCGTTTTCATTACCAGAAACTCCTTTATGAGACGGAACCCATACAAAATCTATTTTAATACCAATTAAAGATAGTTCTAACCATAATTCTTTAATGGAAAAAATTAGATAGCAAGTGCTAGCATTCATTTTGTTACTCGATAAACTTATTAATACACTCATACTATCGCTTACTATGACCCATTCTTTACTATATTGATTATGTTCTTTAACATGTTTCAAAGCAAATAAGATGGCAGTTGCTTCAGCAGTAAAGATACTTGCATTTTTATTGATATTAAACCCAATACCTTTATTAATTTCAGGTTGATAAATTGCAAAGGAAACAGCATTATTATTTTTGGCACCATCCGTATAAATAAATTTACAATTAGACCATTCTGACAACAATAAATAAGCCTCCTCTTTGGAAGTTAGCTTTGAATCTATTACAATTTTTATATCGGGATATTTACTCTTAAAAGAGCCTGTGTAACAGGGAAGAAGGTCATTATCAAGATGTATAATATTTAACTCCTGCAAAGAGTGAAAGAAAGAAGTAAAATCCTGAAGAACATACATGTGCCTTTGAAAAGGCGCTGATTGGAAAGAAATCAAGTTGTGAAGAAGATCGTTCTTAGGCAAGCTGTATAACTTTAAAATAAATCTTTCTTTTAAATAACGAAATCTAATATGAATAGGAGGAAGATTCGATTCAATTTGCATAGCAGCGATAGGACTAGTTTTAAATGCACCCAGTATTGTCCGCATACATTTGTTTTGTATTTTATCTAATGAATTTACAATTTTATCATCTCCAGCAAAACATAGAAAACCATATTCAAAATGACTTCGAACTAGAGACTTATACAAGATTAACAAAATTTTGGGGTCTGCACCCCATGAAGTGGCGCACAGCGATTTTAACACATTGTATGCTTTGTTAGCTTTGGTTATAATACTGTCAGCATATTTTATCCAGGAAAGTTTTGAAGTAAATATAACACCTAAAAACTTTATTAGATCATATGAAATAGGCAGTGATATGTCATTGTACAAAACTGTGGGCAAACACATGCTTTTGCGACCAAAAATAAAAACTTTGGTTTTAGTCGAATTTACATCTAAGTTCAGATAAGCAAAGTATTTATGTAAGTTGATTAATGCCTCATTAATAGTCAAAGCTAATTGATTTAAATCAGATCCTGACACATAAACAACCAAATCATCTGCATACTGCAGATTTTTAACCTTTGTTCCTAGAATAAGATTTAGTCTCCTAATGTACAAAATAAAAATTAAAGGGGATAAGATACCTCCTTGACAAACCCCTAAAGAAGATAATCTTGGGCCATATAAGTGATTGTTAAATTTAACAAAAACCTTCCTGTTTGTTAAAAACATTTGTAAGAAATTTATTATTTTGCCAGGTAACCCTATCATTGACAGCTCTCTACATAAAACGGAAATATTGACACTGTTAAATGCACCTGCAATGTCAAAGAATACCGAAAGAAGATACTGATTATTATATATGCTGTTAAGTGCATCAAGTTGCAACTGACAAATACTCTCACGAGAAGACCGACCTTTACGAAAACCAAACTGATTGCAGGGTAACAGACCATTTTGTTCGACAAAAAATTCCAACCGTTGCTTTAGAAGCTGTTCAAAAACCTTTCCTAAACAAGATGTGAGTGCTATAGGTCGATATGAGTCGGGTAACAATTTATCTTTATCAGGCTTTAAAATTGGGACCAAGCAATCTGTTTTCCAATCATCAGGAATTAAGTTTTCTTCCCACAGCTGATTTAATATGTTTAAAAAGGTCTTTAGATTTTGTGAACTTAAATTTTTCAGTAAAATATATGGTATTCCATCAAGACCAAAGGATGTATCTCTTCTTGAAAATAGGGCAGATTTAAGCTCTTGCAAAGAAAACGGTTCAGTAAGATACTTATCATTATCATTTTCTGTGTGAACATAATTTAAAGACTCATTAAGCACAAAATCAGGAGTGTATTTCTTAAGAAAATCTGATATCCAACTATTATTACTAGCGTGTTTTGAAATGAATGTTTTATTAAATTTCCGCATGTAATTCCATATTAATGTCAAAGGAGTGCACCGGTTAAATGAGTTACACAGATTTATCCAACTATTACGCCGTTCAGTCTTAAGAACAAGCTTTTTAAGGGCTCGAAGTCTTTTAAATTCTATATAATTCTCTTCACTAGGTTCACTTTTAAATTTTATATAAGCATGTTTTGAATTAAGTACAGCTTCTGAACACTTTTGATTCCACCAAGGCAGCCGGGGAAATTTCAAAGATATTGGTGTACACGTATTAGAACTATTCAAAGACCTATGTCTAGGGATGGACTCTACAGCAGTAGATCGCAAAATATTACAAAACAGATTGAGCGCATCTATCGAAGACATATTTTCAAAATCAATATTAGCCAAACAAAAATCAACTGATTGCCTGTACATTTTCCAATTCACCTGTTTGTAATTTGGGTGAATGGGCAAATGTACATTATTACATATTGGATTACTTTGTGAGCTATTTTCATTACCAACTATCATTTTTATCATTACAGGCAAATGATAACTGCTGCCAAGAGGACAATCCATAACAGACCAATCACATGAAAGTGCCAATGATGGAGAAACGAAAGTTAAATCCAGAGCATTAGGACGCCAAGAAGAAGAACCAGTTGTAGTAGTTTGACCATTATTTAAAAGAACCAAGTCATTGCCATCAATAATATCTAAGACATCTCTACCTCGAGGCAATGTATCAACACAGCCCCATGACATATGATGAGCATTTAGATCGCCTCCAAAAAGCATTGGCTGCGGAATAGATTTTATCAAAGCATCAAATTTACTTTTATTAAATGGGGGATCAGAATTTGATGGACTATAAAAACTTACTACACTCAACTGCTTGTTGTTTATAATTATTTGTACACAGATATTTTGTAGAGCATTGTCAAAATAAGTTTTAATATTAGAATATACTATATTGTTATGAATAAGTATTGCTACACCATTATGTTTATTACCACAGTCATTTCTAATGACATTGTATCCTTTAATTGAAAATTTTTGATGTTGTTTTAACCAGGTTTCAGAAATTATTGCTATGTGAATGTTATTTTCATATAAGAATCTAGTAAAGATTAGCCTATTGCTTATTATACTCTGAGCATTCCACTGCACTATGTTCAATATGTCCATAAAGAAAAAAATTAAGGTTGTTTCCTGAAAGTGTTTTTAAGTGTTTCTTTTATATTGTTAGAATTTATTGGCGTTTCTTTATCAGCACAAATTTTAACTATAGCTTCCACAAGTAGATTCATAAATCTGTCAGATTTGGTCAGATTACTTAGATGGGTGTCAATATATTTTGAGCCGAGCTGCGGAAATGCAACGTCACAAAACAAATCGGAATATTTAGCACTACGTGATTTTAACTTATTTTCCTCAATTTTCTGTTTTTTAATTGGACATGCAGCAGATATAGCCACGTGATCCCCACCACAGTTTGCGCATTGTGTTTTAACCTTATTACAATTTTTGAAATTATGAGGTTCAGCACAAATTGAACATACTTCATTATTTTTACAATACTTTGCTATATGACCAAATTTCATGCAACGAAGGCATTGCTTTACTGGAGGAATATAGATCCCTACTTCGTGCCTCCAATGGTCAAGTGTTACATATTCAGGCAACTGTACAGAGGCAAAAGTCACGGCAACCGTCTGAGTTGGAACCATTGAGACGATACCCAGCGTGTCTTTTACCCGCCGCATAAACCGTCTTACGCTTATCACCTTTTTACTGGAAGCTATTAATTGGAAAATCTTCTGGTTCGAATAATCAATCGGCACTGAAGTGAGAACACCCGTAACCTCGGTCTCAGATGCTGGGATTGAAGCATTCATGTGAATTTCATTTAATAATTTTTCATTTTTTAGGAAGACATTGGCGTGATTTGGGAGATCGAACATAATCCCAACTTTGTATGCATTAATTGTTCTTAGATGCATCACGCCCGACACGCAATGCTTTCGGATTGCATTGGACAAAGCAAGTCTATCTTTGTCAGAAAATTTGTGGCCATCCTCTCTGTGATTCAGAAAAACAATAAATTCTTTCTTAGCTGAATTTTCGTCGTACAACCTGTAATAACTTTTGGCCCTGAAAGGAGTATACTTCTCTTTGTCATCTTCTTTAGTCTTCTTTTTTGCAGGTATGCGCTCCGAGGGCGCACCTGTATCCGCATCAGAACTACTTTCAGATTGAAGATCTGGCTCCGGCTCCAAGCCCTCCAACCGAGAACGCTTTCCCGTACGCTTCCCCATGACTGGGGAAGCGCACTAAACCGATAACCAAATCAACTATGAATTTAAATTAAAATTAAGACTAAATATGTACAAATTAACACTTAAAATTAATTTACAATAAAATATTTTATTAAGCGCGCCTATCACTTTCAACGTTCCCGCCAAAACTCCACTGTTTTTAACAGATATATTTGGTTTTTTTTTTTATTCGTCTATTAGGACAGGCTAAGGACCAGAGGCCATACTGCCACGTCTTCAGTAGAATCATGCGCTATCCACATTATGTGATTAAACCCCAATTTGTCAGTACAACATGTCGAAGTCAGAATTGGTTGTAGCGTACACACCTAATGCTGCGTTTATACGCTTGTGGTGGCTTGGCAAGCCATGGCCAACCTCCACAAGCAACAAGCGTGTAAACGGAGGTGTTTGGCTTGGCTTGCGTGAGCTTGCGAGAGTTTGGCCCGATCCGGACTGGTGTCGGTTTTTGAACACAGATCAAAGGAAGTTTGGGCAAGCGCTTGCGACGTATTTACACGTTGGCCCGTGTTTAGTGTAGCTCAGTCCTCAGAAACTCCTATAGTAAGAACAAAATGTATAGCGACATCGAGAAACTTGGGTCGTTTTGCCAACTTACAAGACGAATATATTGGTTGGCAACACTCATGCGTCGTCAACTTGTCAAAATCTCTTATTTTTCTTTATATTTCAAATTGTAACGTATAATTGACATTTGATTTGACATTGTGTTTTTCCATATTTTGGTGAAAATTTAATTATTCTTTCTGGATTTCCTGTAACTCCTTTGCTCGCACGCGCGCGTGTTTATGTATTATTTTTGAGACAGAGACTCGTTATTTTTGAGATAGAGAGTCGTAGTGTGTTTTGAGATAAGGACTCGTAAAAGTGTGTGTTTGTATTGTAACTATTATAATAGTGATTCAAATGGTATGTATAAACGACACGCTGTGATGCCTGTGTTGTGTCCGTCCGAGAAAACCTCAGGGGAGGATTCTTTGCCAGTTTTCCCAAAGATAATATCCGGTAAGTCAAAAACATAACTTAGCTACAGGTACACATTTACCGTTACTTTTTTCATAGTGGACGTTTTTAAGGTTCTGTAGTCAACATGGAAGCCTTAATATTTTCGCCATGTCCGTCTGTCCATCTGTTCGTCAGTCCGTCTGCGGCTTAGCTCATTGAGCCTTATTACTAGAAAGCTGTAATCACGCCAACAAAATGGTAGGTACAATAAGATATAAAATATATATATTTAAAGGTACCCCTACCCGTAAAGTGTGGAAGTAATTTCTTTCTCTGCAAACTCATGGTGTGGGCTATCGTTGGGTAGCTTAGCTGGGTCACTATCCACTAGGCCAATTCACACGTCAAATGATGATTGATGGTTGTATCCCCTGAACAAAAAGTTGATTCATGTACTATTTAATTTAATTCTCGCAATGTATTTCAGTTTCGCCTGCAGTCCTGCAAACTTGATTGTTCCTGTTGAATCTCACCCTGTGCCTTCAACATCAGTGCCTAAAAATATCCCATATCGGTAATAAGAATTTTAAAGTAGATTCTTGCTCTCGCCCACACTGAAGAGCCGACTGGCCGAGCCAAGCACAGGAGCACAGTGCTCAATGTGCCGGCACCTCGTGGGCACCTCAATCACTCATGATAAAGAGCAGCATATTGGTTCGAAACTTCTCGTGGGATAACCGATTTTGGTAAAGAGGTAAGTTTGAATCCCAAGCAAGGATATGTGCCTGTCATCAGATGTTAACCGGAGATTTTTTGGACGGAACCCTCGGTGCGCGAGTCCGCCTCGCACTTGGCCGGTTTTTTTTTCTTGTATACTACGATGGTCTACGGTGGAACATGTTAAACGCATTGCCAATCCTTTATTGATTTGAGGTATTTTTTTCAACTTCGACGGTGACAAACATGCATGTGGTCTGCTTGATGGTAAGCAGACACCATAGCCTAAGGACGCTTACGATTCCAGAAGAGTCTTAAACGCATTGCCGACCCTTTATTGATTTGAGGTATTTTTAACTTCGACGGTGGCAAACAAGAATACGGTCTGAGTGACGGTAAGCAGACATTAGCTTATGGACGCCTACGATTCCAGAAGAGTCTTAAACGCATTGGCGACCCTTTATTGATTTGAGGTATTTTTAACTTCGACGGTGGCAAACAAGCATACGGTCTGAGTGACGGTAAGCAGACACTAGCTTATGGACGCCTACGTTTCCAGAAGACTCTTAAACGCATTGGCGACTCTTTATTGATTTGAGGGTTTTTTTTAACTTCGACGGTGGCAAACAAGTATACGGTCTGAGTGACGGTAAGCAGACACCGTAGCTTATGGACGCCTACGATTCCAGAAGAGTCCTAAACGCATTGGCGACCCTTTATTGATTTGAGGGATTTTTAACTTCGACGGTGGCAAACAAGCATACGGTCTGCGTGATGGTAAGCAGACACTTTAGCTTATGGACGCCTACGATTCCAGAAGAGTCAAACGCATTGGCGACCCTTTATTGATTTGAGGGATTTTTAACTTCGACGGTGGCAAACAAGCATACGGTCTGCGTGATGGTAAGCAGACACTTTAGCTTATGGACGCCTACGATTCCAGAAGAGTCTTAAACGCATTGGCGACCATTTATTGATTTGAGGTATTTTTAATTTCGACGGTGGCAAAGAAGCATACGGTCTGAGTGACGGTAAGCAGACACCGTAGCCTATGGATACTTACGATTCCAGAAGACTCTTAAACGCATTGGCGACCCTTTATTGATTTTGAGGTACTTTTAACTTCGACGGTGGCAAACAAAGCATACGGTCTGAGTGACGGTAAGCAGACACCGTAGCCTATGGATGCTTACGATTCCAGAAGAGTCTTAAACGCATTGGCGACCCTATTGATTTTGAGGTACTTTTAACTTCGACGGTGGCAAACAAGCATATGGTCTGCGTGATGGTAAGCAGACACTTTAGCCTATGGACGCTTACGATTCCAGAAGAGTCTTAAACGTATGGGGGACCCTTTATTGATTTTGAGGTATTTTCAACTTCGACGATGGCAAACAAGCATACGGTCTGCGTGATGGTAAGCAGACACTTTAGCCTATGGACGCTTACGATTCCAGAAGAGTCAAACGCATTGTAGACCCTTTATTGATCTGAGGATTCGTTGTGTTCATGGATGGAGACAAGACAAACGCGGCTCCCTCACTCAACACAGCCTCAGGAGCTCTGGCGGCCTGACTCACCGCCAGGAACACAGTATCACATACCTACAGAGAAAGTGGTGACGTTATTCTGGCTGCTTTGTTCTATAAATTGATATGTACTTCCTTAGTTGAGCTGGTCTAATAATGAGCGAGATAACACTGCGCTGTTTTAGATGTGAAGGTAGACTAGAGCTGACTTAAATCTTTACGTTTGAATTACATGGTCACTTAATCAAGCCTTTATTCTACAATATATTGTAAGGATCCGAAAATTTCAGTACGGGCATGATAGCGGGAGTCTACAAACAGTTGCAAAATATCTACTTAAAATGGGATAACCAACGGAAGCAAAAACTGTCTTACGAATATCACTGCCTTGTCTTTACTATTTAAACTAATATTGTATTCATCGCTTATAAATACCATTATCAGTATTAATAGACACAGGACAATATTACCTATTATTATTACTTAACTCTATACTAAAATTGTATATATATACTTTTTTTAAGATGAGTATGCGGAATAAGGTGGATGGCGACAGTACGAGACTGAGAGAAAATGATTTGGAACCCAAATGTAAGGAACGACTACTCGATCACGACGGAGCTACATACAAATTTCGCCGGACGGAGGTGCGGTACAGTGTGTCGTATCATACGGAATTTATATACAAACTGAGGTACTTGCATACAACGAGCTCCGCACCTCCATCCGGAGATGCGGAGCAGTGTGACATCCGCCTTAGCCTTGACTAGACCAAGTGTAGCGTAAGTTGTGACAGATAATTCAATGTATGTACCAATATAATGAAATATTCGCTGAATGTGATGTGACATTATGAGCATGAAATGAGCTGTGCTCATATGAAAAGAAAACTAAAGAGTATTATCAGGCGCGGGACACTCCGCGATTTACGTTCATCGCTACAAGTACATGCCGGTGCCCCAAAGTTGGGGAACCGGCATGTAGGTAATTGTAGCGATGAACGTCGACGTTGGCGTTGACGACGTCAGAGGGCCATAAATATTAATGTTTTGGCTAAGAAAAAAGCGCCTTTTGTAAAGATCAAAGGAGTGTCCCTTCTGTACTTGTACTATTATCTATTCTGTGGTAGTATGGAGATGGAGTAAGAGTATGTGTTTACAGCGGCAGCCCAAAAGTTACCATAGAACCTCGGAAATTAGAGCAAGTCCCACTTTTCAGATGGACTTGTTGAAATGATTTTTGTGTATTGAAATATCCAAAGAAAAATACTAAGTCACATGCACAGTCTACAATTTATCACAACTTGTAGGTAGGTAATTGAAAATATTCCTTATTTATGTGACTGCTCTGTTATAAGCTGTGGTATTCTGTAGAAAAAAAATGACACTCAAATTTTGGTATTAATACAGCCAGTATTTTTCAATCTCAACACCCGATAGAAGCAATTTCAGCAAAAAGTTTTAATGTGAAGTAACATGTTTACGACATAGATGTGTCGATATTTTCGACCTCTGTTGTTCGCATATATAAAATTAAACGTGTTTTTACCCGACTGCCCCGGGTAGAGGTTCAGTTATGCATATGTACCAATACTACCAATTGTCCATATGTAGTTACCTTCATTATAAAGTAAATGGAACTAGAATATAGTGAATCGTTAATATGACGAAATAAAAACGATTGTATCTATGTTCTCCATGCTTCTCACAACTAACGAGTTCAATTTTTTTTCACAGATTGCGATATGAAATAGGATGAACTACTAATACAATTGAAAATAATAAAATGCCATTTAAAGTCATTAAAGAAAAAGTAAACCTTGAAGAGGTTGGAGTCAAGTACGGCGCGTGGCGGCGCGGCGGGCCTGTTCGTCTAGCTCTCTATGAACCACATCACCTGGGCGGCCGAGCGAGTAACGAGCGGGCGAGGCGAGCGGCGTCATTTCATTGCTCGAAATACCTGTGTTATGTTACAAGCAGAAATGTATTTAACGAACCTATGTGTTAACATAAACAACTTCCACTTGAACTTAATAAAAGTTCATTGTAAATATCACTACATACCGACTAAGCGTTAATATCGCTAAGGTCTTCTAAGATACTATAGTATGAAACTTAGGTCTACCTATATCGGATAGCATAATTTTACTGTTCTATTTTCTTGTCGCATAACAACTTTTCGATTACTAACGTTTAGCCTAATAAATATTGTTTTAATGAAATTCGAAATTCTTGCGCATATAATAGTGTGTTCAAAAACCGACACTAGTCCCGATCGGGCAAGCTCTCGCAAGCTCACGCAAGGCAAGCCAAACACCCCCGTTTACACGCTTGCGCTTGTGGAAGCTGGCCCAGCCACCGCAAGCGTGTAAATGCACAGATACTATTGCATGGGTGGCGGTAGACCTGGCCAAACATTATATATGTACCTATACCTACACGTAGGAGGGTATAGGCCTAGTATTTAAGAGCATGTTTGGCCTAATCCATAATATGTTATGGTCGCCGTCATCGAAATAGACGAAGATGACTATATATGTCGTAGGGAAATTGGGATTTGAAGAAATCTCTAAGGGATATGATCAAAGCACGCAGGATGTTAAAATGGCGAATCCATTTTATCATTTGCCTAGTTTTAAAATCAGAACGTAACTACGTTTGTATGGAGAATCGAGCTTACTGCGGACTCTTAAGAGACAAGCATTTACGATCAACCATCAAGTTACTTTTTATTGCTGATAACAACAACAACAAACATAATTGACACTGTCTATGTCTAGTAGTTTTCATATTCTTTGGCAGACAAAAGTTTATGTTATCAAACATAATAGTCAGGTGGCAGCAATCATTTCCATAAAAGTAGTACCTAAGCTAATACTAGGGATCAGGAAGCCTAGCACTTTCACTGCCAGGAACGCGACTAGTGAGCGAGCGCCTGCGCCGTAGGTGCTTTCCGCTACATCTAGGGAAAGCCACGGGATTGGCTACGAGCGTAGTGCGTTGCGATTCTTGGCAGTGAATGTGCTAGTGGACCCCAGCCTCACTCAAGATGAAACCGTGATAAAAGTAACATGAGGAGAAACTGCTTGATTTCTAGTAAATTCCTATAAAATTCAGGTGCTTGTATTATTAATGTTACAAGTATTTGAGGAGTGCATTCATTTTATGTTCAGAAAGTTAAAGTAGGTATGTATCTGATCACCGAGTTAATGTAAAGCTTGAAAAAAATAACCAGATCACTTTTTGGCAAATACTTAAAAATGCCTCATGCTGACCCGCCCCCTTAGCACACTAAGTTTTATGTCGGACATAAAGTATTCGTCCCATTCTGGCAAATATGCGAGTGCAAGAGGGACAAATGCTTTACGTCGGACATAAAACCTAGTGTGCTAGGGGGTCAGACGCTTAGCATTTATTTAATTTTATGTAGCATAAGTGACATTTTAGTTAAAAATTCATATTGCATTTAAGATCCTATTTGTTAATTTCAGTCAGTGAAACTGTAAATTGGGGTGATAATGCCGGTTGCGCAAGCAGACTCGGGCCGGGCTCACACAACGGAACTCGAGAGCAAATAAAATGGCACACTTTATGCATCATTTCTATCAAAACCTTCTTTTTTGGCTCTCCAGTGGTCCTGATCTCACTGTGTAAGCCCAGCCTCAGCGAACACCTGACACAGTAAAAGGTTTTTAATTAAAGATATTCATGACTTTCCAGATCTTTTTGAAATCTCTCTCTCTCTCGGTCGTCCAAAGTGTCACTGGTGGTAACATTTGGTCTTCTAATTTGACAGTTCTTCCTCTGAAGACCAGCAGCTCGCTTTTAGAGACATTGTACTTGAGACCATGGGCCTCGGCATACCGTTCACAAACTTACTAGCTTTCTAAGGGCGTCGATCGACGGGCTCAGCAACACCATGTCGTCAGCGTAACTGATGTTATTTACGAACGTTCCATCTATTGAGCATCCGACCATGGTGCAGCATTAATCAGGCAGTTATGCTTTACTTTTTTGGCAATCAAAATGTATAAAAGAATAAATAATGGTTGTACCTTAACTCAATATTGTTTCATTTATAAGGGAAATTTATAAGGCAAATCAAAAAAATAAATGCTTTTAATTATTATTATTGGTTCTTGAAATAACTATTATCGGTTGTTGAAATCACTATTATCGGTTCTTGAAATCACTATTATCGGTTTTTGATATCACTATTATCGGTTTTCGCAGCACTAAATTTGATAAATTAAGCGTTTTATACACGACAAATTGAGTCACAACCAACCGCCTAAAAGTGAATGAATTGAACGTTTTCCGTCTCTTTCCATCTTATAGGTGTATAATGGCCCTTATGAGTAAAAAACGATTTTTCTTATGTATGTTGGTACGATCCTCTCAGGGTCATTTCTCCTGAGCAAAACGCTCGTACTATGAAGTTCCGTCTCTTAAACGTAGTGGTTATATTCTCTTTGGTGTAGCTCACGAGCTCGCGGCGGTTGGTCGCATAGATTAGAGTGTGTTATTGTTGGTCGTATCTCGCCGATTTCGCCATGAGTGCTATTATATGGTCAAACGAAGAAACTTTGGCTTTTCTGGAGACTTATCAATTTGAAAAATGCTTGAAAATAAATACTGGCTGCATTAATTATAATAATAAAATTAATTTAGGTTACAAATTACATTAATAGTCATTTTACATTCTACAATTATTAATAAACATAAGATTCATTCATTCATATTAAATGCCATCCAAAACGCAGCATAAGGACTTGTCGACGCTTGTGAAGCCACCGCAAGCGTGTAAATGTCATCCAAGCGTTTGTGAAGGTTTGTGGAGGTTTGGAGCTTGCGGAGGTTTGCCAAGCCACCACAAGCGTATAAACGCAGCATAACAACTGCAACTACAATTTCATTCAGTGTGGCCAGTTAACAGAAGGAAAGCGAAAATTGGCGCATTCAAACGGTCCTGCGAAGCGGACTGCAAGATTGTTACTAACCGATGAGATAGGGCAAGACAGCACGTCTAACACACAGCCGCGACATACTCTCGATTTCTCTCGCATGTCCTAATAAGAGAGAAATAGTGCGAGAAAAATTGAGAGAGCTCGCGCGCCGTCGCGTAATAGCCATGCAGCACACAAAAATCGAGAGTATGTCACGGCCACCTCATGATCGACGTACTGTCTCGCCCTATCTCATGGATTAGTAACAATCTTGCAGTCCGCTTCGCAGGACCGTTTGAATGCGGCAATTTTCGCTTTCTTACTGTTAAATGGCCACACTGAATGAAATTGTAGTTGCAAAACACCGGTTTAAAAAAAATTACGAAATTACAGTGTAAAATATTAATACAATGTTCTTTAGCATATGTTTTTAAATTATCGTTTAAATTTATTTGTATGAAATTTGTGAGAAAAAAAAACTTGGCAGATCATGCAAGTTCCATGGTCCAAATTGTGATTTTCATGCAATTAGTCCGTACAACCCGTTTGACGGTTGGAACATGCATCCACACTATAGCAATTAGTCAGATTCTGATGAATTGGGGCTGACAAATCACTTAATGTGGATGGCCCATCAGATATATTTGAGACGCTCGCTTGAAGCTGTAAACGCTCTTTTTTTTAAATTAAAGTATGTCTTTTACTCCTTGCTGTTTTAGCAAGGTGGATTTGCCAATATCAGTATATGGTATAAATGTTATATATTTTTTTGGAGAGCTTTTTGGTGAAGGAAAAACATCGTGAGGAAACCTGCATACATCTGCGAAGAAATTCAAAGGTGTATGTGAAGTCCCCAATCCGCACTGGGCCAGCGTGGGGACTACTGCCCGTTCCCTCTCATACATGAGAGGAGGCCTGTGCCCAGCAGTGGGACGTATATAGGCTGATGATCACAGAGTACTTTTCTATATATGGTAACTGATGATGTGATGCGATATTTTTTTGACATTACACACGAGGAGAATGTTCGGTTTAATTTTGACGGTTTTTTGGGAAGGATCAGTCCGGAAACCTAAAGCAAATAACGCTCTTTTTCATTCATGAAGTATCATCCGTACATTTGACGTGCGCGAATAGCTACGCCTTAAGTTATTTTTCGTATGTTGGCAAAATTGTTCCTCTTCCGTGTTTGTGTTCAGTCCTCAGAAACTCCCATAGTGAGAACAAAATGTATAGCGACATCGAGAAACTTGGGTCGTTTTGCCAACTTACAAGACGAATATATTCGATGGCAACACTCATGCGTTGTCAACTTGTCAAAATCTCTTATTTTTCTTTATATTTCAAATTCTAACGTCTAATTGACATTTGATTTGACATTGTGTTTTTCCATATTTTGGTGAAAATTTAATTATTCTTTCTGGATTTCCTGTAACTCCTTTGCTCGCGCGCGCGCGTTTTTATATATTATTTTTGAGACAGAGACTCGTTATTTTTGAGATAGAGAGTCGTAGTGTGTTTTGAGATAAGGACTCATAAAAGTGTTTTAGTGTTTGTATTGTAACTATTATAATAGTGATTCAAATGGTATGTATAAACGACACGCTGTGCCGACGCTAAACGACATGCCTGTGTTGTGTCCGTCCGAGAAAACCTCAGGGGAGGATTCTTTGCCAGTTTTCCCAAAGATGATATCCGGTAAGTCAAAAACATAACTTAGCTACAGGTACACAATTACCGTTACTTTTTTCATAGTGGACGTTTTTAAGGTTCTGTAGTCAACATGGAAGCCTTAATATTTTCGCCATGTCCGTCTGTCCATCTGTTCGTCAGTCCGTCTGCGACTTAGCTCATTGAGCCTTATTACTAGAAAGCTGTAATCACGCCGACAAAATGGTAGGTACAATAAGATATAAAAAATATATATTTAAAGGTACCCCTACCCGTAAAGTGTGGAAGTAATTTATTTCTCTGCAAACTCATGGTGTGGGCTATCGTTGGGTAGCTTAGCAGGGTCACTATCCACTAGGCCAATTTACACGTCAAATGATGATTGATGGTTGTATCCCCTGAACAAAAAGTTGATTCATGTACTATTTTATTTCATTCTCGCAATGTATTTCAGTTTCGCCTGCAGTCCTGCAAACTTGATTGTTCCTGTGGAATCTCACCCTGTGCCTTCAACATCAGTGCCTAAAAATATCCCATATCGGTAATAAGAATTTTAAAGTATTTTTTTAAGTAGATTATTGCTCTCGCCCGCACTGAAGAGCCCACTGGCTGAGCCAAGCACAGGAGCACAGTGCTCAATGTGCCGGCACCTCGTGGGCACCTCAATCACTCATGATAAAGAGCAGCATATTGGTTCGAAACTTCTCGTGGGATAACCGATTTTGGTAAAGAGGTAAGTTTGAATCCCAAGCAAGGATATGTGCCTGTCCTCAGATGTTAACTGTTCGTCATCATGGTCGTCCATCCGTCCGTCTGTCTATAACCATCAGTCTCCCTGTCCGTATCTGTGTCCTATGTGTATATATTATTAATATACCCGTATCCAGTACACAGTCGCAGGCAGCATATAGAAAAACGATACTTCCAGGAAGAATCACTTTCCATTCATAATGTTAACTGACGTTTTCAGGGGAACAATGAATAGAACAAGTCTTGATTGTTTTTAGGGTTCCGTCCTTCAAAAGGAAAAAACGGAACCCTTATAGGATGACTTTGTTGTCCATCCGTCCCGTCCGTCTGTCAGGACCCTTTTTCTCAGGACCGCGTGTAGGTATCAAGCTAAAATGTATACCAAATACTCAGGTCTACTGTCCCTTGAAGCTATGAAAAAATCAAACTTCTAAGCCAACGCAATCAAAAGATACAGCTTTTATGCCGCAAATTTTCGAAACTCGCAAGGGAATCAAAACCTACAGGGTACTTCCCGTGAACTCAGAATCTTGAAATTTGGTACGAAGCAACGTCTTATAGCACAAAATAAAGGAAAAATTGCGAAAACCGGAGATTTTTTGGACGGAACCCTCGGTGCGCGAGTCCGACTCGCACTTGGCCGGTTTTTTATTCTTTTATACTACGATGGTCTACGGTGGAACATGTTAAACGCATTGCCAATCCTTTATTGATTTGAGGTATTTTTTTCAACTTCGACGGTGGCAAACATGCATATGGTCTGCTTGATGGTAAGCAGTCACCATAGCCTAAGGACGCTTACGATTCCAGAAGAGTCTTAAACGCATTGCCGACCCTTTATTGATTTGAGGTATTTTTAACTTCGACGGTGGCAAACAAGCATACGGTCTGAGTGACGGTAAGCAGACACCGTAGCTTATGGACGCCTACGATTCCAGAAGTCTTAAACGCATTGACGACCCTTTATTGATTTGAGGTATTTTTAACTTCGACGGTGGCAAACAAGCATACGGTCTGAGTGACGGTAAGCAGACACTGTAGCTTATGGACGCCTACGATTCCAGAAGTCTTAAACGCATTGACGACCCTTTATTGATTTGAGGTATTTTTAACTTCAACGGTGGCAAACAAGCATACGGTCTGAGTGACGGTAAGCAGACACCGTAGCTTATGGACGCCTACGATTCCAGAAGAGTCTTAAACGCATTGGCGACCCTTTATTGATTTTGAGGTACTTTTAACTTCGACGGTGGCAAACAAGCATACGGTCTGAGTGACGGTAAGCAGACACCGTAGCCTATGGATGCTTACGATTCCAGAAGAGTCTTAAACGCATTGTCGACCCTTTATTGATTTTGAGGTACTTTTAACTTCGACGGTGGCAAACAAGCATACGGTCTGCGTGATGGTAAGCAGACACTTTAGCCTATGGACGCTTACGATTCCAGAAGAGTCTCAAACGCATTGGCGACCCTTTATTGATTTTGAGGTACTTTTAACTTCGACGGTAGCAAACAAGCATACGGTCTGAGTGACGGTAAGCAGACACCGTAGCCTATGGAAGCTTACGATTCCAGAAGAGTCTTAAACACATTGGAAAAGAAAGAAAGAAAGAAAATATGTTTATTTAGCATAAGTATAAGAAATAAAAGACAAGAAATAACAGGCATAATCATAATCAAAACATGCTAAAATGGTGGGAAATTGGCGACCCTATTGATTTTGAGGTACTTTTAACTTCGACGGTGGTAAACAAGCATACGGTCTGCGTGATGGTAAGCAGACACTTTAGCCTATGGACGCTTACGATTCCAGAAGAATCTTAAACGCATGGGCGACCCTTTATTGATTTTGAGGTATTTTCAACTTCGACGGTGGCAAACAAGCATACGGTCTGCGTGATGGTAAGCAGACACCGTAGCCTATGGACGCTTACGATTCCAGAAGAGTCAAACGGATTGTAGACCCTTTATTGATCTGAGGATTCGTAGTGTTCATGGATGGAGAGAAGACAAACGCGGCTCCCTCACTCAACACATCCTCGGGAGCTCTGGCGGCCTGATTCACCTCCAGGAACACAGTATCACATACCTACAGAGAAAGTGGTGACGTTATTCTGGCTGCTTTGTTCTATAAATTGATAGGTACTTCCTTAATTGAGCTGGTCTAATTATGAGCGAGATAACTTTGCGCTGTTTTAGATGTGAAGGTAGACTAGACCTGTCTTAAATCTTTACGTTTGAATTACATGGTCACTTAATCAGGCCTTTATTCTACAATATATTGTAAGGATCCGAAAATTTCAGTACGGGCCTGATAGCGGGAGTCTACAAACAGTTGCAAAATATCTACTTAAAATGGGATAACCAGCGGAAGCAAAAACTGTCTTACGAATATCACTGCCTTGTCTTTACTATTTATTTAAACTAATATTGTATTCATCGCTTACAAATACCATTATCAGTATTAATAGACACAGGACAATATTACCTATTATTATTACTTAACTCAATACTAAAATTGTATATATATCCTTTTTATTAAGATGAGTATGCGGAATAAGGTGGATGGCGACAGTACGAGACTGAGAGAAAATGATTTGGAACCCAAATGTAAGAATGGTGTGTCGTTAAGTGATAAGTAAAACAACCGCACTGCACTGAAGCTAGTTTATTACTGGTTTGACGTAGGTAATGCGCTTACATATATGTCAAAGAAACGACTACTCGATCACGACGGAGCTGCATACAAACTTCGCCGGACGGAGGTGCGGTGCAGTGTGTCGTATCATACGGAATTTATATACAAAAACTGAGGTACTTGCATACAACGAGCTCCGCAACTCCGTCCGGAGATGCGGTGCAGTGTGACATCCGCCTTAGCCTTGACTAGACCAAGTGAAGCGTAAGTTGTGACAGATAATTCAATGTATGTACCAATATAATGAAGTATTCGCTGAATGTGATGTGACATTATGAGCATGAAATGTGCTCTGCTCATATGAAAAAAAAACTAGAGAGCATTATCAGGCGCGGGATGATTACTCGATTTACGTTCATCGCTACAAGTACATGCCGGTGCCCCAACGTCAGAGGGCCATAAATATTAATGTTTGGGCTAAGAAAAAAGCGCCTTTTGTAGCTTGAAAATATCAGAACGTTTCCTAGAAAATACGATGGAAACCAACTCTCCATTACATCTTCAATTAAATTTCAGGATCAATACCAGCAAAACGTCCTCGTCTTGAAGATGAACTTGGTTCCAGCGGCGCTCTAGTTCCCGGGCCGCAAAAAACGAAACAAGCACATCGAAAATCTGGTGAATACAACCCTTGATTTGACAAAAAGTTGCGAAAGACCATAGTTCAACCCTCGGTGACGCAGGACAGTCCCAAGTATTCTGGATAGGCAAAAAATACAAAAAGACGGTCAAATAGTTTATACACCCGGCTGGACACTGCCAAATTAAGGAAGCACCTACAGTGGTTTCCGTAAAGGAAAATTAGTCTTAGTACCTAGTGAGATGTCATAGAACGCCGCGATAGAACATCCTAGATTTACATAACCTTTAAACAAAAATCCTGGAAAACTGGGAAATTTAAGGGTTCCGTTCGCTAAAGAAGCGAAAGTAAAAGCTAAAATGGCAAAAACGGAACTTATAGTTTGGCCCTGTCAGGCCGGTTGTGTCTCTCTGGATGTCAATGGCTTTAATGTGTCTGTGAATGAAATTTGTAATAAGTATAGATTTGCGTACGCGTTTTGCGTACCTCTCTTTATAGTTATGAAATCTTTTGGACTAGGTACAATTCGAGCAGTAGAATTTGAACCAGTGCCACAATAACTGCTATATTAGTATGATAAGGTATTTATTATAAATGAGTAGATAAAAGTAATATCAAAAAGTAGAATAAAATTAAACGTGATGCTCCCCGTACAAGAAACGTGTTTTTACCCGACTACAGTCCGTATTTCACGGGCTACAGTCCAAACAGCTTGATGGATTTTGACATATGAGGTGTCGTTGGATTCCTCATAGTCGTTGAAGTGGCATAGGCTACACGTGATCTTGTAATTACATTGGTTTTCAACCCTGCACGTCTCCCCCTGGGTGGTCTAAAGAGTGACAAACTTTAAATTGGCCAAAATAATGTATGCCATAGGGTTAAATAAATAACTGGTTTTCTTCGATCTGTTCAACATAGGTATTCATGTTTCGGCACATTTTATTTGGAAATAGCCAATTGTCCGTATGTAGGTACCCACATTAGAAAGTAAATGGAACTAGAATATATTGAATTGAGAATATCCATACTATATATATACTTTATTATATAATATTATAAGTGGGAAAGTGTACCTATGTGTGTGTTTGTTTGTTTGTCTGTCTTTCACGGCAAAACGGAGCGACGAATTAACGTGTTTTTTTAAGTGGAGATAGTTGAATAGATGGAGAGTGACATATGATAGTTTATATCCCCGAAATCATCCCCTAAGGGGGTGAAATGGGGGGGGGGTAAAAGTTTGTATAGAGCTGCGATATAAACGAGTTCCACGCCAACGGAGTCGCGGGCAGAAGCTAGTGATGAAATAAAAACGATTGTATCTATGTTCTCCACGCTTCTCAAAACTAACGAGTTCATTTTTTTTCACAGATTGCGATATGAAAAATGATGAAATAATAAAACAATTGAATGAATTAAAATCCTTTTTAAGGTCATTAAAGAAAATAGTAAAACATGGCGAGGTTGGAGTCAACGTTTTTTCATCTCGACTGGCCGTAGGTACTTTATGAAAACAATGTAAACTTGTAAAGAACATAATAACACATATTCCGTTCAAAAAGAAGATTTAGCAGACAAGTACTACAAGTGCGAACAATACGAAACGGTTTGGTGAATATATGTACACGGCGGATGGGTGCGGATCCGGAGCGGTCAGAGTCAGGAGTACGGCGCGTAGCGGCGGGCCTATTCGTCTAGCTCTCTGTGAACAACATCACCCAGGCGGCCGAGCGAGTAACGAGCGGGCGAGGCGAGTGGTGTCGTTTCATTGGGCGTAATACCTGTGTTATGTTACAAGCAGAAATCAATTTAACGAACCCACTTGTATGTATAACATACACAACTTCCACTTGAACTTCATAAAAGTTCATTGTGAATTTCACTACATACGACGACACCCAAGTGAAGAAAGGCGATGGTGCGATATGAACCCGACAAAACGCGGTAGCTTAAGAGTCCGCAGGCTGAATTTCACCTTCCCATAAAAACGGAGTTTCGTTCTCAGTTTCAAAATACGTGTTGGATTCTGACAAAATTTTGCACATACAACGACATGACGTATATCTATGTCTGTAATTAGTTTATATGGTTCCAGTTTATAAATCAAACTATATACAGTAAAAAAAGGTTTTGTATGAAAATGTAAAATTCGTTGTATTTATTTTACTATGGCATCTGAAGCTACATAAACTAATTACAGACCTGGATATACCATACCTCATGTCATTGTACATGCAAAGTTTCGTTGCAATCCACCACGTAGTTTTAAAATTAGGCGTAACTACGTTTGTATGTATGGAGAATCGAGCTTACTGAGGACTCTTAAGAGTTAAGCATATTTACGATCCACCAATCAAGTTACTTTTTATTGGTGAGAACAACTTAATAATTGACACTGACTATGTATAGTAATTTTCACATTCTTTGGCAGACAAAAGTTTATGTTATGAAACATAATAATCAGGTGTCAGCAATCATTTCCATAAAAGTAGTACGTAAGCTAATAAGTACTAGGGATTAGGAAGCCTAGCACTTTCACTGCCAGGAACCCGACTAGCGATCGCTTACGCCGCCGCCGTAGTCGCTTTCCGGTGCATCTGGGGAAAGCCACGGGATTGGCTATGAGCGTAGTGTGTTGCGATTTTTGGCAGTAAATGTGCTAGTGGAGCCCCCCAGCCCAGCCTCACTCAGGATGAAACCTTGATAAGACTAACATGAGGAGAAATTAATTGCTTGATTGCTAGTAAATTCCTATCAAATTCAGATGCTTGTATTATTAATGTTACAATTATTTAAGGAGTGCATTCATGTTATGTTCAGAAAGTTTAAGTAGGTATGTATCTGATCACCGAGTTAATGTAAAGCTTGTAAAAATAACCAGATCGCTTTTTATATGGCACATACTTAAGTATGCCTCGTGCTGACCAGACGCTTAGCATTTATTTAATTTTATGTAGCATAAGTGACATTTTAGTTTAATATTGCATTTAAGATCCTATTTGTTAATTCCAGTCAGTGAAATTGAAAATTGGGGTGATTAATGCCGGTTGCGCAACCAGATTCAGGCCGGCCTCCTACAACGGAACTCAAAAGCAAATAAAAAGGCACACTTTATGCATCATTTCTATCAAACCCTCCTTTTTTGCTCTCGATTGGTCCAGATACTCTGTGATCTGATCTCACTGTGTAAAGCTCTGGTTTCCTTGGGTAGCGGTGCCGTCATATAGCGGCGAGATAGACTATCTGTCTCTTTCTGATTAGACCACTTAGAAAGAGACGGATGTAGTCTATCTCACCGCCATATGATGGCACCGCTATCCTAGGAAACCAGAGCTTTAGCCCAGCCTCAGCGAACACCTGACACAGTAAAAGGTTTTTTAATAAATATATTCACAATTTTGCAGATCTTTATTAAATCTCTATCTCTCTCTATGAAAACCTGAAAATATCCTTTCAGTTCAGGTTGTCCAAATCAAAATGGTCGTATAAACATACTAAATTAGGTGGTGGCCATTCAACCGACTTAATCACTCTACTAAAATTTCTTTACAAGCCAGTGTAATCAATCGGGTAGTTATGCTTTACTTTTTTGGCAATCAAAATGTATGAAAGAATAAATAATAACCTTAACTCAACATTGTTTTAATTTATAAGGGAAAATTATAAGCCAAATCAAAAAAAAATGCTTATAACTATTATTATTGGTTCTTGAAATCACTATTATCGGTTCTTGATATCACTATTATCGGTTCCTGATATCACTATTATCGGTTTTCGCAGCACTAAATTTGATAAATTAAGCGTTTTATACACGACAAATTGAGTCACAACCAACCGCCTAAAAGTGAATGAATTGAACGTTTTCCGTCTCTTTCCATCTTATAGGTGTATAATGGCCCTTATGAGTAAAAAAACCATTCGATTTTTCGTATGTTGGTACGATCCCCTCTCCTAGCAAAACACTCGTACTATGAAGTTCCGTCTCTTAAACGTAGTGGTTATATTCTCTTTGTTTGTGTTTTTATCTGCAAGTGCACCTGCACCTATCTTCAGTCAATCTTCAGTCGCGTCCTCGGTTCACGGCCGGTTGTTTGTTGCGCGTTGAACGCAGCGGTTCGAGCTTTCGTGCGGACAAAAGCTTTTATTCATAATTCATGAAGTGTGATAAAAGCATAAATTAAAACGGCGACAAGATTAAATCAGCTGACGGCGTGTCTGTTTACGAATGTAAACGGAGGGTTTTGACTCGTATCCCCGGGATCAATGAAGTGAACTCCCGAGTGTGTGTAAACAAGAATAAGAGTGATATTTATAGAGTGCTTGAGCGTACGCTGTTTGTTTCTAGATATGTGTTAATTAGTGAGATGAAGTACGTTGTAGCGGTCTTGGCGGTGGTGGCTGGCGCTGCCGCCGTCCTGCCAGGCCATCAGCCGCGCCCGGGTAAGTTCAATTTTTTTTAGTGGCTGATGGATATCAGGCGTTTACCAGTTTTTTTATAGTAAAGGAACGTTAAAAAAAATGATGAACCACTAATGGGAAGTCGTGGGAATACTATCTTGGATTCAAGATAATGTTGTAAAACCACGATTGGTCGCGGATCATGTGAAAGGAAATTAAGACTAATACCGGTCTATATAACGCACGCAACGGCTTGGCAATAAATTACTTCGGTGGTACGACTTTGCTAGTGCTTAGATTTTTGGATCCAATGTAAAATAAATAAATAAAAAGCCATTTTATTTCCTTATCAACTACTTACAGATTTTTCCTTCCTATACATACAGTAACTTAACTAACATTATTGTTAATTTATCTTAACTATACATACATGTTTACCTCTTTTTTTATTATCTTATTTTAATTGTTTAGTAAGCACTTTAAAATTTTTAAATTAAAAGTTGATAGAACCCCACTTTTATTGGGTAAAGGCCTCCTCCAATTTGTTCCATTCGTCTCTGTCTTTTGCCTTATTTAGCCATCCTTGCCCGGCGGTGGCTACTATGTTGTCGCTCCATCGCTTTCGTGGTCGGATCCAATGTATAACAGCAAAACAGAGTAAGTGATTTGAGAACATCCTTGTAGGAACTAAAAATCCCCAAGGACCAAAAAATGGTTAGCAGTAGTATATTAAAAAGGGGCTTCCTTTCATAAAAAACAGACTGCTAAATTCATAACACTTCCTTTTGACTTTGCTACAGCAAAAAAAAAAAAATTGTATGATGTTGAGCCCCGGCCTACTCTCTTCCCAAGGTCCCTTGACCAGATACCCCTGTATCAGGAGGTATCATCCTGTCCACATTTTTCAAACCATAAAGTGAATCCCATGCTCATTTCCATAGGACTTCACTGGGACATGAGGATTATGACTGTACTTAATTATGATTATGGCTCTATGTATGTAGGCTCCCAAAGGTTGAAAAAGTACTGAGTGGTTGCTCTTCAAGGGTTTATTTATACCCTTATCAAAAAAGTTGTGTTCACATATTTTGTTTCGAAACTAATTGTTCAAAATATGCACTTAAATCAATTGGAAACAATATTGACTCGCCTGCACATAATAAAAGTACACTCTATTGCACACATCAACATTAGAATATAAAACATTTAAAAAAATATGGCAAGTTATACTCTGTGCTGTGAAATGTTAAGTTTTTACACTGATTGCAACCAAGCATTTGACCACTAGGGGATCCAAGGGGGAGACGGGGCTGAAACTCCCCCAAAAGCACCAGAACCCTAACTGAAATCTAACCTTGACAGTGTCAAACCCTTCCCCAGGTAAGTAAAATCTTACCCTTGTCTACAGAGTGAACTGTTCCCAAAACCAATAGCTTTAAACTAACATCCTGGAGCCGATCTGGTCAATAAGACAAAATTGATACTTATTTACGGAGGGACCATAATGCTTCAATTCTCTTTAACTAATCTTTAACTCATGAAATCGGTTGCATATTAGCTTGTGTTCGTAAGTTTGCAGCGCTCAGTATCTCCCGCGTCGGACATAGGCATACTAGGTGACACTAACGCTCGAGAATTAACGCACATAAGTGCAAGCAACCAAGTTGCTTGCAAACAAATTAAATTCGTCAATAGCGTAGTGGTGCGCCCTATTGACGATTTTAATAATTTAATTGATGCAAGGCAATGAAATGAAGTCAACAATAAATGTTTATTTAGTGCGCGGTCGGCTTTAATTTAACCATCTTGACTGATAGTAGAGATATAGCCTTTATGACCCGAGCGACTCGAGCGAGTCATGCTTGCGTACGATTCTCACCGGCCCGGGCGGGTCGGGGCGCGCCCGAGCTCATTTTTCAAGTTTCCAAAGGAATATAACAGTAGCTCACACATACCGTAGCATTTAATATTTGAATGGATTTGCGGCCGGTCGGCTCCTCGCGGACGTGGACGGCTGCGCTCGGCTGTCGTCGCTTCTGACCAGCTCCGACCGGCTTTTGCCTGCTAGCTGCGCTCTATTAAAACCCCGTCGGCTACCGACCGGCGCTCGGGCATCGATGCGGCGCCACGCGACCCGGCCCGGCCCGTTCGATGGGATCGTACATAGACGCCTGATCTTTCATAGGCTCTGTATCGATCAATCAATATCATTTATTTGCCTCCGTAAACTTCTAATGCTTAGGCTACACACATCGCGATAGTGCGAATATTCGCGTTATCGCGATGTGTGTAAGATCTAAATCAATGGAATTTTCTAACTATGTAAACAATGTATTGAAATTGACATTTAATGTCAATTTCAGTATGACGGTTTGTTTACATAGTTACCAAATTCCATTGATTTAGATCTTAGCTTAAGCATAAGGCCGAAACGCACTGATAGCGATGGCGGAGTGGCGCGGGGGCGGTACCGGTTGTAAATGTTGTAATGTTCGTGCTAGTATGTAAGACGCAGCGTGGTGCGGTATTCTGTGCCTTTCGTCCTTTAGCGTAGCGCCCTGGGCTGATATTCTTGACGCGTTTATGCGCCTCACCCCACCCGTCACGACCTAGACCTCTACCTACGCTAAAGATACGAATCGCGGCGCTGTGCACACCGGCGCCCCGGGCGCCCGCCACGCCACCCTAAATACCATGACTTAATATCTTTTTTATACTCGTCGACCTTAATGTTTGAATTAAGACTTTGTACACCAAACTTAAATCACATACTTTTTACTATGGAGCTCCCAACTCAACATTTCATAACTGTTGAGACAACTAAAATGAAATTGACCAATCACGTGGCGCCTTTACTGAACTATAATTTATTTGACCAATAGGACGCCGTCATGAGAAAGTCAAAAGGTAAATAGACATCAACGCACAAAAATGAAAAAGCCGTTGGTTGCACTTCGTTTTCAATTACCAAGTTTGTTTAATTTGTTCAGTTGACTCGTAGAAAAGTATTGTTCACAAAGTGTCATAATCAAGCTTAATAATCTCGTACCTTACTTAGGCCACTCAGCAAGCTTCGTGGCCTAAACACGGTACTCGACTAAAAAGCTCTCTATTATAACACGATTGTGAAAAATACTATTAGAATTAGGACTACGTTTGCTTCTAAAGATGTTTTTAACCGACTTCAAAAAAGGAGGAGGTTCTCAATTCGGTTGTTTTTTTTAAAGTCATTATTTTTAATGTTTGATTGATACCTCAGAACTCTGTCATTTGTGAACCGATTCGTACAATTTTTTTATAAAAATATATATACTTTATTGCTCACCAATAGAAATAAAAGCTACCCAATGTCCTTACCTTATATAACGGGAGACAATAGGCGGTTTTATCGCTAATGAGCAATCTGTTCCAGACAAACTTTAACCTTTGAGACATTACCCACCTAAATTATTAATTGAAAAATCAACCTTATGCGGTAAGCAAGAAGGTTCAAATTCAAAGTAATTTCCAGCAAAACAGCTGTTGGTCGTTATCTTAACTATGCCTATTATATTGTTTACGTCAAATCCATTATGGAGATCGGCCGTAACTTGTAACTGGCGCACATTAAATTGTGTTGTGACTATAATCTTTAATATACTCTTTTGTTAAGAATCATTTTAAAATGATGATCTACCATCACCTTACTGAGATTAATTGAGAGCTGTTATCGTTTGTAAATAGGTATATTTTTAACACCATAATCTCGCGCTTAAATTCACAGACCGATCAACGTTAAATATGGCGCCGGAGCTCTCATTCCATAGAAACTTGTCAAACCTATAAAGTATACAAGTTTCTGTCAAAAAAATCATTTTTGGTACAAGCTTTTATTGCCGACTATACTTTTCTGTATACAGTCATCAACTGCTCATTGAGACGATTCTAACGAGCCCAAACTCGAAAGACGTCGGTTAAGTACCGAATTCCCATGGCCACCTACTGTCTCCATCATCAGATCAGCTCGATGGTACCATTATATTGAATTTTCATCCAAACTATACATACCTATAACCAAAATTTCAGATCACCGGGAAGTGGATCAAATTTGATTACAGACAGACATACAACGGGACAGGTAAAACTAAATAAAGCTGCAAACGCACAGAGAGCGGTGGCGGGGCGGCGCGGCGCGGTGCGGAGGCAGTACCGGTTGTAATGTTCGAGCTAATACGAAAGGGTCGCCGAAAGAAAACCGCGCCGCGCCGCTCTGTGCGGATCATTTCATATTAGCTCGAACATTACAAACGGTACTGCCTCCGCGCCGCACCGCGCCCGCGCCGTTCCGCCACCGCTGTCAGTGCGTTTCGGCCTTAAAAGCTAGTAATTTTAACGAACATCGCTTACTATTACAGATGGTTTTGAATCTTTGGCGACCTTATTTCTAACTACAAACACATGGACAGTGGTTCAATAGTTCATTGACAAAAGTTCTGGGAGCCGCGTTTGCCCCCATGCTATAAAAGTGCTTTATGTAGTCGTTAAAACTAGCCACTGGGGCTGAATTAGTAAACAGTACCGTGTAACAGTAAAGTGACAGCATTGCGATGTTTACAATGAGCAGTGGATATGTAAACGAGGGTGTCTAAACTAACAAAAAGTTTCTGTCAGAAATTACATTTCAGTCAGCGTCAAATAGTTAGTAACAGCCAAGGTAGCCAAATATTTCGGTACACGTCTTTCATACTGTGAGAATAAGGGTGTGTTACGAATTATTTGGCTACTCCGGCTGCTACAAACTACATGACGCTGAATGTACGAGCTTCTATTGCTAACTGTATTTTTCGCAGTCATTATCAACTACTAATTGAGACGGTTCTAAAGAGTCTAAACACGCCGTGAATTAAAGAGAGGCTTCATAGGCTACCGCGCGGCTCTATAACTGACTGTACGGCAATGCAGTGACTGCATTTGCACCTGAAGTTAAAATAGGGGCGATGCCGTGCTAGTTCTGAATAAATAAGTGAACGCCGGATACGCTAAGGTCAGCCTACAGCCGTTACACACGACATGTGATCGTATAGGCATGTGAGAATATATCTAGTGTGTAGTAGTGTCTCATATAATGTTGATTTTTTTTAGAAGTTGCTATTTATACTGGAATTATATTAGTCATACAATAAAGTTAAAGGGTAAATGAATAATGCGAATCCAAAAATAGTTTGTAGAGTTATTTATTTTAAGCGCTTTTGATCAATAAAGTTTGGACGGCAATTGACGTTGTCGGCGTCAGTGGCACGAATTTCCGATGACGTGATTTGCCGTCTTTGGCGGTCAAAGGGTTAAAAACCGGCCAAGTGCGTGTCGGGCCACGTGCAGTGTAGGGTTCCGTATTTGCCTGTCTGTCTTAGTTAACATCGACGTGCGGTGCGGTTGCGTTGGCCGAATTTGTACGAAAAGTGGCCTTTCCAAGTACAGAAGTTGGTCGACTATTAAGGCCGAGCCACACCGACTGCGTGTGCAGATCGTCTCAAGTGCATAGACGTGCATACAGACGTATGAGGATTCATACATTACGACGCAGCGGTGTACGTGCTGCACACGCAGACGTGCTGCACACGCAGTCGGTGGAACTCTGCCTTCACTCGGTAACTACTTATGCCTACTTAGTTGTGATAGCTTTCCTTTTAAATTTATTATATGTACTACTGCCACGATTTTTATCACATGCCCAGTAGTAGACATTTAGCCGGCAGGGGAAGGGACATAATGTGACTAGAACAAAAACTAGGGCTTTAAAGCCTAATATCTCGCAAACGAATCACTGAGTTGAAAAATGGTTTTTTCATCACACTTGCTCGTCTACGGCGTTTTTACTTGCGTGCGTACAGAGCAGTTATAGCCGTTTTACCTCCCACGGGATGTTAAGTTTAGTTTTAAAATATAGAACCTACTCATACTTCACTTCGGACTGAGGATGTTTCCAATCAGCCAAGGTGTATTTCATATCTTCAAAAGTTTGCTACAACCAACTTTTAATATGTATAAAACATATCTTTATATTAAATTTGACTGCAATTTAATGTTTAATATGTAGTTAAGTGTCTATGTAAAACGTTTTAAGTGTTTTTTAAATCGTGGCTGTATACCGAAGGGTCTACGGTCTATAGACTCTTGTTCGCAATATTCCACTTACGCCCCTCGTTAAACAATGTACTATAAGAAACCCGTAATATTTTTCAACAAGCTATCCAACAATAGCCCACGACACTACTTAAAACACGCGCCTTTAGGTTACCGGTTCCTAGAGTAATTTTCCAGCTAGGAATATTGTAACCTAACGAGCCGCAATATACACTCGCGGACAATGAATACGGGTCGGTAAAATACCGTCACATTTCCTAAAAAGACCTTTTAATTAATATGAATCAATAAATATGATCATTTTTATTTAATTTTACATAACTACAAAAAAAGTACTTTCTATAAACAACGTTACCAGGTTTAAATCCGACTCGCAGAAACCCACGTAAAAAACAACGTTAACGGAGAGAGATATAGCAAAAATCTTAATTTTTGGATATTTATATTTTTATGATAGAATCCCGGATATTGTTAATACAGTTGGGTATTATAAATAATAGTATATTATGTAAATAAAAGTAGTGTTAAATATTAAAAAAAAACCTATTACGGTTATTTAATTTAGGGTGACCCGTATTCATTGACCGCGAGTGTATATAAATGAAGCTAGAACCCTTATTTTTTTTTTAATTTATTAAACTATGCTGACACTGAAGCTATATTTGATATTAAAGTCTGTTCTTAAATATAAACTTTAACTCCTACGAATGTAATAAATATTTAAGGTAACTTATTTCTAATGTTTAAGAATGAACTGGTTCTCCGCGATACAGGCGTAGCCTAGTGTGGATGAAACAGAATGTGTTTAAATAAATTACTATTATAATTACTTGTACGTTTTTTCCATGGTCCCGGACTTTTGGAAGGCATGCGCGCGAAGCCAACAGCGCAGAGGCCCTTTAAAACAAACATAATATAAAGCGAGGGATTTTATTATTATACTAACAGTGCAAGGGAAATAATAATTTGCAAACATAGTTTCAAAATATAACGCGAAAAATGTATGTATGCGCAACGAACAATCTCGAAACTACCCTGGTGTAAGAGAAGCGGGTGACTTCGGAAAATGGCGGCAAATAGCCAGTCCCTCGGAAGGGCAGCCCGATTCAATTATACCTCTTTACGATAGTAATGCAATTGTGAGCTCTCAGACGTAAATGGCTCTGGAAATTGAGTTGTAACGCCGTTAGGCACTGTTCCTTGACTAGCTGTTCTAGCAAAACGAAGCTAGGAGATTAGATTGTTCAATCCACGAAGACTCACCTACTCCTGCTGTCACTTCGCCATGTTCCCAAGTGATGCCATTTTCTCAAGGTTGCGCTGTTTTGGGATTGAGGGACCTGTCTGACAAATTCGAACGGGTTGGTCTGAGACGGTCCTGAACGCAATTTGCCTTGTTGGAGTTTTGCCCACATTGCAGTTTGACCACCGAGCATTATGCCTAAAACGCAAAATGCCTACATCACATTTTCGTCGTTTTGAGGTTACGTTAGCGATATTGACGGAGCCCCGCTCCTATTTCTGGTCTGTTTGCCCTTCGGGCATCTGAAGAAACCTAACGAACCTAACCTAAATTGTGATGTAGGCATTTTGCGTTTTAGGCATAATGCTCGGTGGTCAAACTGCAATGTGGGCAAAACTCCAACTAGGCAAATTGCGTTCAGGACCGTCTAGGACCAACCGATTCGAACAACAATAAGTCGTTATCTACGCTGCCGTTTTTTTTATACAACGACGGTGGTAAACAAGCGTACGGCCCGCCTCATGGTAAGCGGACACCGCAGCCTAGACGCATACAACTCCAAAGGACCCAAGTAACATGGGCGTTGTCGACCCTTGATATGTTGGAGGATTCGCCGTGTTGACTGCTGAAGAAACAAATTCCCTCGCTCTCAACACAACGCATCCTCGGGAGCTCTGGCGACCTTGCTCACCTCCAGGAACACAACACTACTACAGAGCAAATAGTAGTGTTATAATGGCTGTGGTGTTCTGCAAGGCGGAGGTACTTCCCCAGGTGGGCTGCTCCACATTCGAGCGCGATGACATTTCGCTGTGCCCTGCCTCACCCTACCACCAGGCCTACCTTACCATCAGGCGAACGTAACCTTGTTCGCCGCCATCGAAATGTAAGTAAATGACAATGCTTGGGATACGGACATACGACATTCGTAGATGACACAATGGAGCCCTATTTAGTATATACCATCTGTTCTAAGGTTGCTAGAGCTCCCGTGAATGCGCTATGTTGAGTTGAGAGTGACCGCAAGGAATTTGTCTCCGGTTGTCAACACAATTAAGGGGGTGCATTGGAAACTATCGCGTGCTTTGAAACGCCGTTCTGACTAGATTAAGAACCAAGCTCTGATTTTCAGATATATGATTCTTGACTGTATGATTGTTTATCTAATTTAATCGATACATGATTGCCTAAAATTTCCTCGTTAGAATAAAACCCCAAATTTGGGTCTTTATTTAGCTTTTTTTACTCAGCCTACTCAAACAATACATTATTTTATCTACGCACATATCATTAGTGCTCTAAAATGCGTTCAGAAACCGTAGGAAATGACCAACATTATTACAACCGATTTTACTATGAGAACTTTCTTGTCTGTGGTAGTAGGTAAAATCTGTACTGTAATGTTATTGTTACAGTACAGATTTTTGTATCGTTATGAGTTTAAATTTGGAACAGCTGTCAAAACTCAAGCGGGTGTCTATTCTAGTATCCATAGATATTAAAACATTTATCGATGCGAAACGTCAATTCAATATGAACCGCACGACAATTAATCTCGAGTGATATGAGTATAGGGACTTCATTCGTTTGTCTATGATTTAATGAAAACCATTCGTCAAGACGAATTGCCGCCATTGCTGTCCACATCCACATAATAGGATTCCACGAAGAAGAAATCTTAAAACCGTCATCCCGGTTGAAATTACGATGTTTTCTGATTTCAACGGCTTCACGTATTATTCTACTATAGAAATGACGTTCCGTAGACAGGACTTTCGGTTTATGGAGCTCAATCCATGCAGTGTTTTGGTCCTGACTCCAACAAATGCTCGGCTATTGCAGACTTATTCACCTGCCGATTTTTTACAACCGCAATATGTTCCTTGACCCTTTCCGCGATGGTTCGCTTGGTCTCGCCAATGTAGGAACTTCCACAACTGCAGTCAATCTTATAAACTCCTGGTGATTGAAAGGGGATAACATCCTTCGGTGATGTTATATGTCCCACGACCTTGGATAACGGCATGTATATGGTTTTAATGGATTACTTTCGCAGTATTGTACCAACTTTTTTTGGCGGAGTCATTCCCGAAGAGTGTTGCATCTCTTTCTCGTGCGCGGAAGGGATAAGCGTGTCTCTGTCAAGTGGGCATAGTCGGCTCGAATCAAGGCATCCCCTTAACCCTGAAAAAGGGTCGGCAACGTGCTCGTGATATTTCTGGAGTCGCAAGCGTCCGTTAGCTACGGTGTAAGGATGGTTCCTTGAGGCAGGGCAATAAAAACAATTTTGTTGACGTAAAAAGAGCTTACTTTGAACTGAACCCAACTCTGACACCAATTAAACTACAGGAGCGAATAGCACTGACATAATATAATGTTCTATTCATAGTATTCATATTAACACCTAGACCTTAACTGCATGCTTAGCATATCAACAATCACAAAGCCCAATGAAACCTATTTTGGCTCTAATGTCACAGGCTATACGGTCCATTTTTGCATAATTCGTTTGTTATCATGGCTATACGAGGGTAGATATTTATATGAGTTATAAATTAATTCAGTGAATATGTAATTAGAAGCCTTATAATAGGCCTATCTGTGATGTATAGTTGAGCTTATTTGGCCGACTTTTTATAAAACTGCCATTGCGATTTTAATATTTTATCTTGGTTGCTTTTTGAATGGACTATAACCCAGAACCATAATTCAATTCCATCAAACCTACCCTACCAAGGAGTGTCACTGTCACAGTGAAACCTATACCATTGTCAGTATGACGTCCGAGGTGTAACCAACTTTATTATGATAATACGAAATAATTATAATCGTCAGAATCGATGTAAGACTGATCGGAAATACATAGATATTTCATTTATTTATCAAAATTGGAATTAATAAACTAACTAAATAATTGTAAAGAAAACATTCATCCGCTTCAAACGGACGTAAGATACCTAGGTACTGAAAATGAACCGAGGAATAAAATGTCAAGGCTGGCACCATTTTATCATACCCTAGACTAGGCGTTGTATTGTTAATTGAAGTACCTAACATACATAAATATATACCAACATCTTCAGACGATAATATTTTTTGTTTAAATTTAACGCTGCTGTCGAGCTGATTAAACACATTTTCGATGCCTGGGAGGAATCACAAGATGCTTTAGGTATCTTCTGTGATTTATCCAAGGCCTTCGACTGCGTTTGTCATGAAACCTTGATCAGGAAACTCGACTACTATGGAGTCAGAGGATCAGCACTGAATTTACTTAAGTCGTACTTACATGGTAGAATACAAAGGGTCGAAGTGAATGGACAGCGATCACCGGGGACATTGGTCTCGATGGATGTACCGCAGGGATCAATATTGGGGCCTTTCCTGTTCCTTATCTACATAAATGACTTGCCATATCTCGTAAAGACCCACCATTATATAGTATTATTTGCTGATGACACCTCACTTATTTTCAAACTTTTAAGACAGCAAAAAGCTTGCAATGATGTAAACAATGCTATTTATAAAGTAGTAAATTGGTTTAATGTTAATAATTTATTGTTAAATGAGAAAAAGACTAAATGTATTAAATTTGTCACGAATCACGTTGAACACGAGCAAGGGAGTGTCTTTGTGAAAGATGAGGAATTGGAACTAGTTGATAGTACAGTTTTTCTTGGTTTAACGTTAGATTCTAAGCTTCAATGGGGTCCCCATATTGCTAATCTCTCGAATAGACTGAGTTCTGCAGCATTTGCAGTGAGCAAGATACGTCAATTAACAGACGTGAAAACAGCTCGATTAGTATATTTTAGCTACTTCCATAGCATTATGTCATATGGTATTTTATTGTGGAGCAGTGCCTCGGACATTCATTCCATTTTTGTTTTGCAGAACATGGCTATTCGGGCGATATATAGATTGAAACATAGAGACTCACTTAGAGATAAGTTTAAAAATATTAATATAATGACATTGCATTGTCAATATATCTATGAAAATATTGTGTATGTACATAAAAACATTGTTAATTTTAGGAAAAACTGTGACATACATAATATTAATACTAGAAATAAGCATAAGCTCACGGTGCCCACCACTAGGCTCCAAAAAATTAAAAAATCATTCATGGGTAATTGTGTAAGGTTTTATAACAAACTTCCTGGAAACGTAACTGAGTTATCTATTAATAGGTTCAAGAACTATGTGAAGCGTAAACTTATTTCGAAAGCTTATTATAGCACACAAGACTACATGAATGATAAAACTCCTTGGGACTAATTTTGACTGAATTTATAATTTATTATTCCCTTAGGGAATTTTTGACATTGTATTTTCAATTTATTATTTTTGTTTTATTAATTTTTTGACATAAGATTGTTTTTCTAGAAACATTCTAGACTAGTATTTTTTATAAAAATGTTTACCCCGTATAAATTTTACTTTATATGTTTAATTAGCTGAAGAATATGTTTCTACTTGACGATTTGAAAGTGCTTGTTACTGGGCCTATTTGAATAAATATAATTTTGAGTTGAGTTAACTGACACCACACCCGAAGTGTTACCATATTGTAATACGAATATTTCTACCACAAAACAGTTTTAAGTAAACATATATTCTTACGATTGGTTATTATAGAAGTATGTTAATTATTAGCAAGGAGTATTAAGGTTATAATTTCTAATTCACCCCTTAAGATGCTTAACCGATTTTGAGGAATGTGGTGTCCATCGATTCGAACTTATGCTCCGGCTGACATAGGCTACCCTTTGTACTTATAAAAATACGGTTTTCTTGTCAGATAGTTTTCCGTAGTCGGGATACGTAGTCGGGATATATATTACGACGGTGGCGAACAACGATACGGTCTGCTTGATGGTAGACAAACAGGTAACGTACCCTTTGTCGCCTATGGACACTTGGGACACCAGAAGAATGATTTGAGGATTCGTTGTGTTGAGCTAGAGAATGCAGGTATCTCTAGAATAATCTAGTCTCGTGAGTGTGTGTTCGCTGCATTATATTGTAACGCGAGACGGGTGCAGCGGCCCGTGCGCCGGCGCCGCGGTTACATGAAATGTGTAACTAAATACTAATGCTAACACAGGCTGGATTAATTAATCTAGATATCCTAGATCTATGTAGTCCCAGGACTAGTTGGTAGGACTTGTTATGCCCTACATGAGCCCGGGGTCAGGATTCGACCCCACGACCGCCGCTTAACAGCCGCATGCCTGAACTTCTATCCACTAAAAACTCCACGGTGCCCTGCATCTGCGCTCTCATGCAGGGGACTCCAGGATCTCATGCTGAACGCACCGGAGCCCCCCTCGCCACTCGCCACGTTTGGCTCGTCCTAGGGTGGAAAGATGTAGTCACCTTCTCTGGGCACCTACCGCCAACCGTGACCTTTGCAGCGAACTAAATCGCTTATAGGCTCTATCTATAGGAAGTTATCTATGTCTGGGGTAGCGAGTGCCCCGGCCCCCGCCAGAACACTGCGACCCCGATGACCCCTATGGACGACAACATCAACACGCGACGGCAGAGCTACGCATCGCGTCATACGAAGATTATACGTAAGATAAATATGTGATTATTTATAAAGACTTAGATTGTTTAGAGTAAATAAAGAACCCAGTAGTTAGAATCCCCATAGTAATTATTTACATAAAACACCCTCTCATAGCATTCATTTGATATTGTAAACATTAAAGTAAAATCCCAGTACAAATTGTATTAGAAAGAGAGAGGAGATGTTGCCTATGCGCGAGCGCAGCGCGGACTGGCCGCCATGGAGGGGAGGGGTGTATCGCGCCAACATGACCGTAACGAGAGCCGCGGCCACCGAGCCTGAATTAGAATTTAGTACGGCGCATTTTCACTTTGCAATTAATATGTTTACGTTTATACCTTTACAACGGCTCATCGTATCAGAATGATTTATATATTGTTAGAAAGCTTATTAAAAGTTCTATTAAATGTTTAAACTTACAAATAAGTAAACTCAGTAGGTTCAGCGCAAATGATGAATAAGTGTTAAGAAAGGGACCGAATTACGGTTTGCCCGATTTCCATGTACGATTATTCAGATAAGAAAATATTTACGAACCCTACTGTACTTATAAGATCTCAAGCCATATTAGAACTTTGTAAATCAGCTTAGTCTTCCGTCCATTAATATGTATAACATCCCAATAACATCTTGCAATGTAAATTAGTCAAGTCAAAGTGGGCGTAACCTTTATTGTCTCACTCAGCACGTCTTGCTCGCCCACTAGCAGGTATAAATAGCAGGTACGGCCCGGAGCAAATCAGTGTCAATCGGAGCCTCCTGGAAGTCACAACAAGAAGAAGAAGAAAACTACAAAGTAATAGGAAGTTAGGGACTTGTAATCAAGTCACTTAGGGCAGTGATAGGGCAGTTAGGGAAAAGTAAATAAAAAGTCTATTTCTCGTTATTCCTTCTTTTATTTTGGTAACATCGATTACCCAAAGTGTCTGAGGACACGGGCGAAGCCCAAACACACCATTCGGGCGCCGAGTGGTAGTACGCGCTGTCCGTACACATAGGGGCGGAGCTCGTCCGTCGCCGACTTGTGTCACGGAGCGTGGTCGACGCACTGTCCGAGCACATAGGGGCGGAGCTCGTCCGTCGCCGACTTGTGTCTCGGCACTAGGTCATTCTTAGGTGACTGTGAGGGGCGAGCATTGCCGCGGCCGGTAGCGCACGCGCTCACTCGCCCAGCCGACGCCGCCGAGAGCGGACGTCGCTCACAGTCGTTTTGGTCCTTCGAGCCGGATCCGCTGGATCCAGATTGTGTTTGACGTACCAACGGGACGTCAGAAGTTTTCAGGGCACCAGGTTACGGGCCCATTATACCGCCCGGGAGGCGTACGCGCAGGTCAGAGCGCATCATAAGAGGATTATTCACCACGATGTCAGACACCAGGAGGAGATTGACACGATCAATGACATCGGGTAATGAAGATGATGAAGAAAGGAAACGATTCCTGCAACAAGGAGCCGAAGCTTCACAAGAACGAGTGCGACGCAACTCTACCGATAAGGCAAAGAAACGGTTCGCTGAACCGTCCACCAGCGACACGCTAGCTAAGCGTGTCCATCAGGCCGGCCCAGGAGAGGGGCCCGCAAAAGCGACGTCCGACGCCGTCGAGACGTCAACACCGGTAGTAGACACCCCGGTACTTTTAGGTAATAATGACACTGCCCAAACATCCAAGAAAGCAGCACCTGCCCGTCTGTTAGATATGGGCGTACCAAAGTCTCCATCCATGGACACCACTGTATTATGGCGGCATGAATTAGAAAAACGGCTACGCAAGCCACCGGTAAACATACCTCTGGACACTCACTTAGGACGAGTGATACGGGTACCCCCCACCGCGGAGGAACAAGCTAACAAAACAGGCACCGAAAAGGAAGTTACGTTTGCTGAAACGTTGACGCCCCATAGACCCGCGTCCATACGATCAACTGAAAGCCGCCTAACGGAAATCCGTCAGCAAGAATTAGAGTTAGAAGAAAGTGAGCAGTTAGCCGCCTTAACGGAAGAGGAATTAAAACGACAAGCGGAAGACGAACAGAAACAAATAAAAATGGAATCCGAACGACGGCTGCGACAGAAATTATTTGATATACGAAGGAAGCTCATTAAACAGCGTGCTATGGTAAAGAGGACCCGGGAGGAGTCCGAATGTTCTATTAGGGACGAACGATCTAGCGGTGGCACCGTGGCAAGATGGATCGACGAAAGTAAGGAGAAAGCACGCGAACCTACAGTGGCGCAGCCTGACGAAAGATACAGAGATCGCTCACCGCCACAAGCATACGAGGCACGAAGAGAATGGCAACATCAAGAGCCACAAACGCCGCATACAAAATGCACAAATGAAACCTCACCTGAAGTAATGGTGCAATTATTCGAGCGCATGCAGATGGCAGCTAGGCCATCACCCAAGGAAGTATATGAGTTACCTCCATTTTACGGAGACATCTCAGAATGGCGGAGCTTTATAAATACCTACGAAGAATCGAACCGAAGATACAAGTTTAGTGAATATGAAAATGTAGCCCGATTGCGCGCAGCAATACGAGGAGAAGCTAAGACATGCGTGCAGCACATATTATCAACGGCAACCAGGCCGGAATTAATAATCAAGGTATTAGCCAAGCAGTATGGAAGGAGTGACTTTCTGGTGGACAAGGCATTAGAAGATTTGAAAAGGATGCCTCCCGTGGGTGAGAGCACCCACGATCTTAACCAGTTCGCAATAAAAATCGTGAACATCGTAAGTACGCTAATAGATTTAAATCAGCGATACTACGCTGATAATCCCATGATAATACGGGAGATTACGGACCGACTGAGTCCACATTTACGTAGTAGATGGTGCGAATACGCTCGCCAATATGCACGCACAGGAAAAGCAGAAATACAGCAGATAGCAGATTTTCTTATGGAAGAATCGGACTTACAAATGTCCTTCACACATGCTCGAGCACCGGTTCGACGTTATCCCAACCAAGTAAACCGGGAACTCCCTCCGCGAACGCCGAATCAAGGAAACAGGGCACGAGGACCTCCGCGCCCTCAGGGTCGAGTCACCCAGCCATATTTTAATAAACCGGTCTACCCACAATACTCGCGCGTTACTTACGCCACTCAAGATACGAATAGACCAAATGTAACCTGTTTGTACTGCGGAGGAAGGCATTTAACCTCAGAATGCTTGAAACTTAAAGCGCAGCACGTCGGAGCCCGATGGGACTGGGCGCGAGATAACAGTCTGTTTTAGATGTTTAAACGCCAGACACGATAGCACGATGTGCAAAAAGAAAACATGTGGGATATTAGGATGTAAATACTTGCATCACAAATTGTTGCATGGAGCGATGAGACAATACGAAGAACCCCCACAAGCCCCACAAACTATGGAGGCGACAACAGCCACCACAGCTTACGAGCACCAACCATCAAGGATCTCCGAGCAGGCGGAGCCTCCTGCTGAAATAAATGATATCGAAGAAAATACATACGCATCCTCGTCAAGTACAACGCAAGTACTTTTAAAAGTGATCCCGGTAACACTAACCGGACCTAAGGGAGAAGTAAACGTATACGCGCTTCTGGACGAAGCATCAACAATCAGCATGATTGAAGAAGAGATCGCCGATCAAATAGGGGCAACAGGTCCCGAAGAAAAGATGCGAGTAAGAGGAATAGGCGCCATTTGCCACGAATCTAATAGTAAGACGGTCAACATTTCAATACGGGCCCCCGACGGGGGCAATAATCACCCTATAAAGTTGCGAACAGTACCCGCGCTGAAGATAAAAGGTCAAAGGGTGAGCAAAGAACTGCTCGACAAATATGAGCACCTGAGAGACGCACATGGAGCATGCTTCGAGTTGGGAGTACCTCAGTTATTAATCGGAGCCGATCATTGGCAGTTAATGATCCCAGAGGAGATAAGAATCGGCCCCAAGGAAGCCCCCGTAGCAGTTAAGTGCGCTATCGGCTGGGCTATATATGGTTCTGTGCCTAAGAATCTAAGCACCATCGAGCACTCCACATACCATGTGCAAAGCGAAGCGGACATAGAATTGCACGAGCTAGTAAAACGTCACTTCGCAGTAGACTCATTGGGAGTGAGTCTAAAGGATAACGTCAAACCTCTGGAAGAGAGGGCTACGAAAATATTCGACACGACCGTCAAGAAAAAGAGAGGCCAATTCGAAGTCGGACAGTTATGGAAAGAAGATACGCCGCGATTACCATCAAGTTATAATATGGCGTTTACACGTTTACGCAACCTCGAAAACAAAATGGATCGCAATAAAGAATTCGCCGAAGAATACTGTAAACAAATAGAAAATTTGCTAGAAAAGGGGTACGCACACCGATTACCGGGAGTACCGAATAGCCCGTTGAATTATTTCTTACCGCATTTCGCTACATATAATAAAAATAAGAAGAAATATCGACAAGTCTTTGATGCAGCAGCAAAAAACGGAGGATTATGTTTGAATGATTTCGTCCTGGATGGACCCGACTTATTGCAATCATTGCTAGGAATATTACTTAGATTTCGCGAAGGACCCTTCGCAGTATGTGCTGACATCCAAGAGATGTTCCTGCAAGTCAGGATTCGTGATGAAGATATGCCATCACAACTATTTTTATGGCGAGGAGCCCGACGAGAGGGCAAACCTGATGTATATGTGATGAATAGAGTGTGTTTTGGGATAGCCAGCTCGCCATGCCTGGCACAAATGACAAAAAATCACAACGCTACGATGAATGCAGTTAAGTACCCAGCCGCCGTGAAAGAGATTCACGATAATCACTATATGGATGACTTCGTATCCAGTTTTCATACAGAAGAGGAAATGATAAGTACGGCAAAACAAGTAAAGATGTCTCACGCAGAGGGCGGTTTGAACTTACGCGGCTGGGCAACCAATAGCGCCAAATTGCTTAAGGCTACGCCAGTCGAAGATAGAGCCATCGAGCCTACAAGCCTGGGCGATAAAGAGCAAAAAGTACTCGGGCTAACATGGGACCCTGTCACAGACACCCTAGGTTTTAATACCAAATTACTCCGAGTCTCAGAAGAGGTAAAACAAAGTAAACGCGCACCTTCGAAAAGAGAATTATTATCTACGGTAATGTCAATTTATGACCCTATGGGATTAATCGCGCAATATGTAGTAACCGCTAAAATTATCATGCAATCTATATGGAAAACAGTGGATTGGGACAAGCCCCTTCCAGCTGAAGCAACGAAGCAATTTCAGCAATGGTTGAACGCATTGAATTATGTGGGAGCCCTTCGAATTCCAAGAAAACACCTAGCACTCAATGGGACAACAATAATCGAATTACACATGTTTGTAGACGCTTCAGAACAAGCATACGCCGCCATAGGATATTGGAGGTTTAAAAATAACGGGCAGACAACAGTTAGTCTGGCGGCAGCCAAGTCACGAGTAACGCCACTAAGGGCGGTAAGCGTCCCACGCATGGAGTTAAACGCAGCAGTAATGGGGACTCGACTCGCGCAAACGTTAAAAAAGGAACACCGTTATAAAATAAATAAAATTACATTCTGGACGGATTCCAGAACAGTATTATCGTGGATAAGAGATGACGCGCATCGATACTCACCTTTTGTATCACATCGGCTATCAGAAATAGCAGAGAAAACAGAACGTCAGTCGTGGAGATGGCTGGAGACTAAATTAAATCCAGCTGACGACGCCACTAGATCCAAACCGGATCAAAGAATAAACATAGAAGATAGATGGTATCAAGGGCCTACATTCCTGAAATTAAGCGAAGAACACTGGCCAAAAACAATAGAAAAATTGGACGTCGAACCCAGTGAACTCAGGAAAATACACACCGTCTGTGTAACCGTCAAATGCGAGCCGTCAGCAGTGTTACCAAACATAGAACGCTTCAGTAAATACGAAAAGTTGATACGAGCCACCGCATATGTGTTATTATTCATAGAAAAATTAAAGAAGAAACAGAAAACAATTGAACTAGAACTCCGCCATATAAAGGCAGCAGAAAATATGTGGATCCAACACAGTCAACGGAACAGTTTTCCGAATGAGCTACGCGCTTTGAATAAAAAGGAGGAAATAAACCGAAACTCAAGATTGTACACACTAGCTCCTGAATTAGACGCCGACGGCGTTATAAAAATGAAGACACGTCTAAGTCAAGCACCTGTCCGCTACATAGCGGACAAACCCATCATATTAGACGGAAAAGATACGTTCGTAAAACTATTAATTTCAAACGCCCACAGAAAAGGGGCACACGTAAACAACGAGGCCATTGTTAATGCCCTCCGGCAATCCTACTGGATTCTGCACCTCCGACCAAGCGTAAAGGCAATCGCACACGCATGTGGATTATGTAAATTACGTCGAGCCAGGCCACATGCACAACCCTTTGGGGACTTGCCTTCAGAAAGATTAGAAGCCTATAAGCGAGGGTTCACTTACTCCGCTCAAGATTACTTCGGACCATGTTGGGTCACCGTCGGAAGACGACGCGAAAAGCGCTGGGTAGCGCTATATACATGTCTAGCAACGCGCGCTGTGCATCTAGAAGTAGTGCACAGCCTATCCACAGACAGTGCAATAAACGCCCTGCGGCGATTTGCTGCCCGCCGCGGATGGCCACGAGTAATGTGGAGCGACAATCAAACATCATTCCGCGCCGCCGCATTGGAGCTCAAGGCCGCTCACAACGAATGGATGCCGGCCTTGCGAGACTACGGACTACGGCAACGAATGGAATGGAAGTTTATTCCTCCCGGCAACCCGTCAGCCGGAGGAGCCTGGGAGCGCATGGTTAAAACAGTTAAAAACGCGCTCACCTACACACTACATGAAAGAGCACCGTCTCAGGAAGCCTTTGAAACCTTGCTCACCGAGATAGAAAATATAATCAATTCTAGGCCATTGACTCATGTTCCTGTCAATCCCAACGACGAACATGCGCTAACGCCTAACCACTTTCTTTTACTTAGTGCACCCGATCAACCATTGATCGGTCTCTGCGATATTGATGATAGACGACGCTGGCGACAAGTGCAAGCCCTAGCCAACCACTTCTGGCAAAGATGGTGTAAAGAATACTTCCCTCTCCTTGCACCCAAGAGGTCGTCAAACGATGGAGGGAGACAGATTGAAGTCGGCGACTGCGTGATTATCGCCGACCCAGCCAACCCCCGCAACGTGTGGCCAAAAGGATTGGTCATGAAAGTCAACCCGGGACCTGATGGGAAAGCCAGGTCCGCCGACGTGAAGACAAAGCATGGGATCTTCCGCCGACCTACATCACGATTAGTAGTGTTAGAATCAGTGAAAGAAGGGTCAATCAGTGAAAGTGCCTAAGTGATAACACCGTTGCAACCAATAGTGCGAGGCTTCGCCTCACACTAAAGGGGGAGAATTATGGACGACAACATCAACACGCGACGGCAGAGCTACGCATCGCGTCATACGAAGATTATACGTAAGATAAATATGTGATTATTTATAAAGACTTAGATTGTTTAGAGTAAATAAAGAACCCAGTAGTTAGAATCCCCATAGTAATTATTTACATAAAACACCCTCTCATAGCATTCATTTGATATTGTAAACATTAAAGTAAAATCCCAGTACAAATTGTATTAGAAAGAGAGAGGAGATGTTGCCTATGCGCGAGCGCAGCGCGGACTGGCCGCCATGGAGGGGAGGGGTGTATCGCGCCAACATGACCGTAACGAGAGCCGCGGCCACCGAGCCTGAATTAGAATTTAGTACGGCGCATTTTCACTTTGCAATTAATATGTTTACGTTTATACCTTTACAACGGCTCATCGTATCAGAATGATTTATATATTGTTAGAAAGCTTATTAAAAGTTCTATTAAATGTTTAAACTTACAAATAAGTAAACTCAGTAGGTTCAGCGCAAATGATGAATAAGTGTTAAGAAAGGGACCGAATTACGGTTTGCCCGATTTCCATGTACGATTATTCAGATAAGAAAATATTTACGAACCCTACTGTACTTATAAGATCTCAAGCCATATTAGAACTTTGTAAATCAGCTTAGTCTTCCGTCCATTAATATGTATAACATCCCAATAACATCTTGCAATGTAAATTAGTCAAGTCAAAGTGGGCGTAACCTTTATTGTCTCACTCAGCACGTCTTGCTCGCCCACTAGCAGGTATAAATAGCAGGTACGGCCCGGAGCAAATCAGTGTCAATCGGAGCCTCCTGGAAGTCACAACAAGAAGAAGAAGAAAACTACAAAGTAATAGGAAGTTAGGGACTTGTAATCAAGTCACTTAGGGCAGTGATAGGGCAGTTAGGGAAAAGTAAATAAAAAGTCTATTTCTCGTTATTCCTTCTTTTATTTTGGTAACATCGATTACCCAAAGTGTCTGAGGACACGGGCGAAGCCCAAACACACCATTCGGGCGCCGAGTGGTAGTACGCGCTGTCCGTACACATAGGGGCGGAGCTCGTCCGTCGCCGACTTGTGTCACGGAGCGTGGTCGACGCACTGTCCGAGCACATAGGGGCGGAGCTCGTCCGTCGCCGACTTGTGTCTCGGCACTAGGTCATTCTTAGGTGACTGTGAGGGGCGAGCATTGCCGCGGCCGGTAGCGCACGCGCTCACTCGCCCAGCCGACGCCGCCGAGAGCGGACGTCGCTCACAACCCCCTTTAGTCGCCTTCTACGACAGGCGAGGGAGACCTTAGACCTATTCTTGTCCGAGCCTACACGGTGTATTGTATCTTGAAACTAGGTATTCTAGTATACCACCTAGAGTATACTCACATACGGAACACGCAAACGTGAAGTGCAAGAATAACTACTGCGAAATTACATATTTATAGAATGTAACCATTTCCGCATATGTTATGGTAAAGAGTGGGCATGTGCCAAGTGTAGTGGTTTAAATATAGCTTAAAGTTACTCAACTGCAATAAAACACGACCTCTTGTTGGTAAATCGCTAATCGATATTCTAATTATTATTTATTGATTTGTGACCCACAAAACGACAATCAGAAAAATAACAAACAAAAATCAGGCCACACAGTATTGGCGCCAGCTATATTTTAAACTTGTTTCAAACACCCATTATTTTAGTATCTAGGCTAATATAGACGTTGTCACTTCACAACGATTAAATTTGACTTTAATACCATATAATTGGCTCATTGCGTTATTATATGTCATTTGCGGGAAAACGGTCATAAGTGCATCTTTCAATAACAGTCGAGAAGCAACGTTGTTGTGCCCCCGTTAGGTCCTTTTCCCAAGGTTGATTTTCCCAGAGAACCACGTTACGACCAGCCACATTAAATGGACCGCGATAGGTATTTAATCACCAGATACCGTGGGTTAAACCGGCTATGAAATAGGGTTACTAGATAAGCTGGCACCCATAGGGAAGAGGTCCTCGAGTTGGAGGGCGTGTCGTGTGTTCGGAGACGCCCCTGAAAAAATGTTATCCTGGGGGTATAGTAAAGATCTCCCTTCCAGCGATGGGTCTCTCACCTGACATAGGGACAGCTGCTGGCGGAGTCGCGGAAGGCTTCGCCGTGGGGTTATAGACGATAGTTCGGGCGGTCCCCGGGAGTCCGTCATACCGTTCTGGTTCCCCAACCAGTGCCCTATCCCACAAATCTTACAATTACAATTTTACAAGTGTCAAGTTACAAGTTTGTAATAATACAAGTGTGCGTACCACAAAATATAAACTTACAAATTTGTAGTGGAAAATTGGTACAAATATGTAAATTGTATTGACAATTCATTGTATCACAAAACTTTACATACGATACATATATTTTCCGGAAAACGTACAAATTTGTAGCTGACAATTGTTTTGTGCTACATTAAATTGTAGTAATAATTATACGTATGTGTAGAATTGTACCTACAAGTTAACAATTCTCTAGACGTGTATCACATCCTCTTGCTATTATACGAATACTAGTAATTGCAGTATATTTTGTCATATTTAGCGATTCTAACCCTTTGTACCACGAAATGTTTGGTTCAAGTAGCAGTGATAGTGAAGAAGAATTAATTGTAAGATGTCCTAGGATATATAGAGAACGTTTAAATTTAACTTTGACCATAACGGATTTTACATTTAATCAGAGGTTCAGAGTGAGTAAATCTACCGTCGAATATATACTACAGACTATTGGTGGAAACCTTAGACATCCGCCACGAAGAAGTCACGCTCTTGATCCTAAAGAACAGTTACTGACGGTTTTAAGATGGATGGGCTCAGGATCCCAATATCACGTCACTGGCGATGCTCATGGTGTTTCCAAAATGACAATATGTCGTTCCTTTCGCCCCGTATGTGGACAAATAGTGGACAAATTGCTGGGAAGTGAAGTAATAGATGGCCAACAAATGGAAACTCAATTTCTCAAGATTTTATTGCAGCATCACATGTGAACTTTCCCAGGGTCGCAGGTATTATAGATGGATCATTAATACCAATAGATGCTCCACATCAAAATGAAGCTAAATAAGTTGTTACATATTCGTAGTTGTAACATTACAATTTCAACAATTCTACAATTATGTAGCTGTCGTGACATACCTTTATTCTTTGTGATACGCTTTCACAAAAGTGACATATTTGTATACTGCACACTTGTAACGAATACATATTTGTAATTACTCTGGTACATATTTTTATTTACAATTTAACAATTTCGTCGAATTGTACACTTGTAAAGTTTTGTGGGATAGAGCACAGGACGGATGTGAAAAGGAATATTCCCACGAAAAAAAGCAAAAGGGTTACTAGATAGTAGATATTAATTTGAAGTGCTTTGACAAAATCCCCTACAAAGTATAATTGAACAAGTGAAACCAAATGATTTTTCGAAAAACCCAACCGCTTCTTTTACATAAATATACATACCTAGGTACCTATACATACATTCTCTCGAAAAAAGTAACCCTCCTTTTGAATTAGTCGGGTAAAAACAGCCGGGGCTCTAAAAGGCCCTGACGTAACCTGTTGGTTATTTTTTTATCGTATAATTTCATTTTACCTTAGGGTTACATATTATTACAAATAATATCACCGTAACTTCTTAAAGGAAACGTTCTAATAAATTCAAAGAACTTGTCTTTTAGGGTGTCCACCAAAAAGGTATAAAAACGGGTGTCGGAATCCTTATACGACTCTGTCCGTTCTGTCTGTCTGTCACAATGTTAAATATTTGAAGAGGTCCGACTTTCGTTTCGTTAGCTCTGCCAACTGCCAACCCTCGGACCACAACCTAGCCTAGGTGTTATGCTACAAGATTCTTGCATAACTGTCTACGGAGAAGCTTATACTATCTATACGAGTACCTATAGATAATATCATTCTGTGACGTTCTGTTTTCTCCAGTAATGTAAACTGCGTAGCCTTATGTGTAGGATTCCACCAATAACTATAAAACTGGGCATTCTCCTCCGCCGCGCCGCGCGGATGCATGCATCCAGATGGGTGGACGTAATTTTCCAAAGTTTAATGTTGACATTCAAGATCGTTCCATTCGGATGGCCCGTTGGCGCATCGCGATGGCTTTCAATCTGTGTCTTGTGAATGCTCAACATGGCTACCACATTTTTTTTTCTTTGTGATCAGAAAGAGACGGATAACGACACAGCTCGCGGACCCTGTCCGTGCAGCAGTGGCGGAGCTTCCATAGTTCCATACAAGCCGATTCCAACCGGTTTGCCTAGGATTGATTTTCAGGCAACTCTAAACTCTTTTATATCTTGTTCCGGGTTGTCAATCTAATATTCTCACGCGTCGTCACTGCCGTGCAGATATACCTATTTATTTATCTCACCGTATCCTCTGGCTCGGCTAAGTCGATATAGACAACTCTAAGACCACATATCTTTACTATATTTGTGTGTATACCTACGTTTTCTAGAGGATATCTCAGCAGTAAATAAACTCAATTTCTCCCACGTCTCGACGGTTCAACGGCTCGTTTGCTCGGGAGATGCCGTGAAAGGTCATTATTGGAAACCATAAAATGTGCAAACTAAGACATACTATCTAGTAGTCTACTACTAGGTCTGCCTTATGCCGTTGATATAAGGTTTATAATTGGTTAGTTGTATTGCCGGATGATGTCTGTTTCTCGCACGCTAAGGCGCTTTTCACACGTTTTGATATTTATGGTTGAGATTATTTATGTGGCAGACTTTTTATACACCTGTCATTGGAGTTCCAATCTTTTACAATTGACGGTAGAGTTGCCTTTTGAATGCACTACTTTCATGCAAATCGGCCAACTCTAATAATCTCAAGTACACCAACGCCTAATGATCTTGCCTCAGTCAAGCTGAATAGCCTAAACTCTAAGGACGAGTTGAAATGCAATTACAAAACCAAGTAGGTAGCAAAATAGCCAAGATGCAGAACGTAAGAACCAATGCGACAGACAAAACTTTCGATAAAAACTGCACTCAAATCCGTGCTACCGTTACGTTGCCACGCCACATACAGTCACACATGTTAAACTTATACCACCCCTCCCTTACAATCATGAAAAGATCAAAAAACTCACTGAAAAGGCTGTTTTTTTAACCCAGCCGCAAAGAGAGGGGTGTTATAAGTTATAAGTTTACCGTATCTGTGTATGTGTCTGTGGTATCGTAGCCCCCAAACGGATGAACAGATTTTCGTTTAGTTTATTTGTGTCATAAATAATTTTATCCCGAGTGTTCTTAGCCATGTTTCATGAAAATCTGTTCAGCCGTTTGTGAGATATTAGACTTTGTGGGTGAGCGTTGAGGTGAGCTTAAAACAAGTTACAGAATAGGGGTGCAGCAGTGGACGTCTTTCGGCTGATATAATGCTGATGATGAACTTCACTAAAGCTGGGGAATCTAGATAAACTAGTTAGTGCGCATAGCGTGCAGGGTCCCATTAGTGCTAAAAAAACAAAGGTTCGAAAAACCGATAAACCGGTTGTGGCTATTTGCGGCGCCGGCTTTTTAGAAGATAATTAAGCTCGCAGGAAAGAGTCCGTTAAATAAAGTGAAATATATGGATTAGTTCAGGGGAAGAGTGACCCTGTCTACGAAACTCACGGTCTTGGGTTCGGATTCCGGGAAGGACAAATATTAGTGTGATGAGCATGAATATTTGTTACTGAGTTTTGTATGTTTCCAATGTACCTACTTGAATCCATACTTACATTTTATACGCGAAAGTGTGTGTGATTTAGATGAAATTTCGTAGAGCTAATTTGAGTCCCGGGGAAGGATAAAGGATAGTTTTTATTCCGGAAATCATCTCCTATAAAGCTACTATATAAACGAGTTTCACACGGACGAAGTCGCAGGCAGAAGCTAGCATTAAATATCGATATCGTCGCCTAGTACCCATAACACAAGCCTTATAGAGCGTAATTATCCCCTAATAGTTCATTAATAGTACATTACGTAACTAGGGCGGTGAATTCGTGAATGCCCCAGATCGCAGGTATTTGTGGCCCGAACCGAAGGTGAGGGCCATAAATATGCGCTCTGGGGCTTTACGAATTACCGCCCGTGTTGAGTACAAAATTTTACGTCTTCACCTGGCCAAAATGCGAGTTTTCCCGTACGCGCAGCGTGCAGTAAAACTCGCATTATGGCCAGGTGTGACGTAAATATTATTTCTTTCTTAGCCCCCGTGGCAAAAGAAGCGTGTTATAAGTTTAATGCGTCTGACTGTCTATGGTTTCGCAACTCCTACATGGATGAAACTATTTAAGTGCGATTTTCTGTATTGAAAGTCTTGTCTGTCGAGGTTTCTAACAATATTGTGTCGGAATGTTTAAAAAAACAATAATACAGGATGTTTTTATTCATTTGCATTAACTTCGACACATTGCTTGGTAGATTTATATAAGTTATCCTGTATGTCGGTTTAACGATATACGAAAAAAAAATTTTTTTCTAGGTTTAATGAGAAGTATTTTAATATTTATTTTCAGACTATTGTAAAAGGTCTTTTAGAGTTAAGGAAGAGTTAGCGTCAATTTAGTGTCAACTACGTCAGTACCTTAAGGTGCAACGTCACTGACGAATTCCATACAATTTTCGTTCGGACTAGACGTCTAATCTATCGATGTCAGGAACTTGAAATTGTGATATTTAGATAATATATGACCCTCTTCTCCCGCAGTTTGAATAAATACACGCAAAAACCAGTAATATTCAAAATATAGCCATTTGAAATTCATAAAATTTTACTCCGAGCCTTGTATGTGTGCGTGAGTTAGACACTGTCCGTGTAAATGACATGGCCGCGTCACATGACAGCACGTTGCCCAAAACCTTCACTAGATGTCTTTAATATCAAACAAGATTAGTTAGATAGCGGAGTGAATAGTAGTAATTATACTCACCAGACGGTGACACCATCGTACAAACACATTTTAGTTTTTGGTAAATGAGATAGCATTCATTTTATCTTGCTACGCTGCTCATTTCGGTAATGACGTAAGAGCAATGTCATTTGTTTTTGATAGACTGAATTTCAAGCAACAATGTATGAATTTCAATGCTTTGCTCTTTAGCCGTGATAGACCTACCTAAAGTCCACGGAACGATAATTATGCATGGGTCTGTACATTTTGCGTCTTATTAGAAAGGAGTAAGATCCAATATTGAAACGTAATCTGTGCTACCGAACGTATACATATATAGGTTTTGATCAAATGACATACATACATACATACATACATAAATACATTCACGCCTTTATTCCCAAAAGGGGTAGGCAGAGCACCTGAAACGTATGTTTCAGCCTCAATTTTAGCATTAATGTGGGTATAAAATATCGACTAAATGTGATATTGTAGTGATAGGTTGCTAGCCCATCGCCCACATCACACTTCAACCCTGCTCCCTTAGTCGACTTTTACGACACCCACGGGAAGAAAAGGGTGTTGTTGATCAAATGAACCGTTTGAATTTCCTACTTGCAGATTATAAGCAAGTTTCGATTGAGTGAATGTTACGTAATATAGCATTAAATATAACAGACAATTATTAGGAGTGTAAGTACCTGTAAAATTTAAACATTCGCTTTTGTCGGCTGCACATCGATTGACATTAAAATACCTACTGCAACCTATTTAGGAATCGACTGCTCAAATAGAATATTAGATTACCCCCAACATGTAAATTAACTAAGTCACAATTTTTCTTCTTCACAATGTTGTGAGGGTAGAATTATACACTCGTAGGCATTCTTCGGTGCAGGAACTGATGCCAGTTACGACCGGTGGTTAGGCAAAGTGGTTAGGCGACAACATAACAGTGCCGCAACCAGTTAGAAATATCCATTACCGGTATTTTTTTAAAGCCTAGTGATATCTTTTTAATACCAGTTTCAAACCGGTATTATTTCGATATTTACTTAGATATTTTTTTGTTCTGAAGCGGGTCGACCTTGCCCTCCACGCCGAAGTCGAAGTATCGGTTACTTTTGTAACTTTTATGAAACCGTATTTACGGTACCGAAAAAAATGACATAAAATATAAAGCTGCAGCCAGCTATGTCCCGAAGAAAACCCGTATATTTCATTAATTTTGTTATTATTAACATACTACATATAGGGAATGCAAACCACCATCATGGAATCCCGAAATACCGGAATCCCCTACCGATTTTCCCAATATTCTAATACCAGAATTTAAAAGGACCAATGTCGAAATAAGTACTACATTACCGGTATTATTATTATTTTTATCCTGCTAGTATTGTAAATGTGAAAGTTTAGATGCTTATATGTATAAATGTTTGAATGTTTAGATGTTTGGATGTTCGTAACTCAATCACGCCTAAACTGGGCAACCTACCTATTTGCCTGCCTAACCTCTTAAGGCCCATGGGCCTACTCATAGGACTTATTGTGTCGAATGCATTTAAATTATATTCAACTGGAATAGAGCTGAATTTGTTTTGTTTCGGGCACTTTTCAAAATAAACGAAAGTCAACTCTATTTCCAACCCAACGCGATGGCAATTCCAGTGCCATTTTGTAATATATGCTGAGCCTTAGGAGGAGCTTAGATTAAAATATAGGACAATTTTTTTATCCCGGGTTCATGCAGACGAAACCGTGAGTGGAATCTAGTTTTTAATTAAAAAAAAAATGAAATTGTCATGCATTTGTAAAAAAAAGGAACGCATAATCTAGTGTAGTTCAATTTATTTGTTAGTTATTGTCCGTCCTACGTAATTTTTCTACTGAAGAATAATCGCTTTTCCACTATTGATGCTGGTGGTAGGAGCACTATTTGAACTCTTAGAAGGTAAAATAGAATGAGTAACTTCTATGAATGAACGTAGAACACCGTAAATGGGGAATGTAGAAAAAAAAATGATTTAATGATTTTTTTCTGGTAAGTTCGTTCATTTTTTCTCAAAAAAACATAGTTTTTAGGGTTGTTAACTGATAACATAAACGTTACCTGACATAAAACTTTATTAAACCTTTGGTTGTAAACATGAATGTTAAAAAAATATTATGCATTTACTCTTACTACTATTGGTTCAGGGAGGGCACTAATTCTATTGTATAGACAGTTTCCAAATTCACAATGACTCCCTGAACAGATAAAAGCAGTGGTGGTGGAGCAGTGGAGAGATGAGTGTTTAATTTTATATTAGGTAATATACCAATAGTTATGTATTTTTCGACAAAAAAATAAACTGTAAAACATCCAATAATGTAAATCCAAGTAATGCAGGAGATGAAACAAAATTTTGGGAATACTTATTAAAAAACTTATTATAATTGTAAATTAAATTGTTACAATTTAGTGTTATGTATTTGGTGAAAACACAAATGTATTGTTTACACTTTTAATTTCAGGCTTATTTTACAAGAAAAAGTGAACTTTATAGTGCGTTTTTTTAGCATTAGAAAGAAGGATAAAGCACAGAGCACGAGGTCTTTTATATAAGACACATACAGCTGTCAAAGTATCTCAAACCGCCATTAAAAAAGACTAAGATCATTGTTGTCGACCCTAAAATGATACAAGTGTTTTTATTATTTATATCTAAATAATACTTACAACAATATATTTATTTTGAATGTATTAATTATTTAACTTTGTAATTTAAAATTTCGTTATTCAGTTCTCGAAAGGTTGCTTAAATAAAAAACCTAAAGAAGAAGAGGTTTATCGAAATTGTCAAAATTGACAATCGTATCACGTTCTTTTTCTTGTTTTCTTGCTAATCAACAAATTATTGAATTCAGATCACGAGATTATTAAACGAGTATCTATTTTTTAATTAATATTAAGATTTTATTTTTCGCTGTGTGTGTGCGGACTGCGATGGAGCTACCAGAGGCAGGCCCAAGTGGCTTGCAAAAAAGACCGACTCGTTCTCTCCCGAACGTATGGCCTTCAACAAAAGCAAAGAGACAGAAACAAAGTACATTAACATCAAACGAGAAACGTTGGTGTTCAACATTTTCAAATTGGTGTGTGAACTTTGCAGCAAGAATGAATTATCGTGTAACAAACCATGTCTGTTCAATATTTATCCCAAGCAGAAAAGGTTGACGACGACTTCTTCTTCGTTTAGCGTATTTCTAATCCTAAAAAAACGCACTATAATGTGCAACCAAATGTTCATAGGTATTATTATCGAGGCCCCGGTAATACCGGTATTGAGGTCCAATATCACAATTCAATACTACCAGCATTGAGGATCATCTGATATTGAAGGTATATATCTATTTCGTTTCTGACGATTATAATAATGACTTCATGTATATTGGCATAATAAATAATATATCAGTTTATATTACGTTCCGCTGCTGGGCACAGACCTCATCTCATGGACGAGAATAAAATGAAAAAAATAACGGTATCATAATTATACCGGTTTGAAAAAGGAATTATACAAGTTTCAGTACAATTAAAAATAAATACCGGTAACCGATATGTATTTCTACACGGTTCTGGATCCCGTACCGTTACGTTGGCGGCGCGGCTAACCTTTACAATATAACGCTATTGTAATGGAATACCGATTCCATACCGGTATAACCGTAACCGAAATCAGCCTATGCTCGTAAGTAAGCCTTTAAAAACAAAATTGTTTGCCAATTGTTAAAAACTGAATCGATAACAATATCCATATACTTAATTGGAACGAGCGATCGAGACGAACGAAGATTTTCATTTCAGCTAGGCAATATTATTCCAGATTTCCAGATTCGCGTTTAAAAGATCTTTACGCAAGTTGTTTGCTAGCAGAGCCGTAAATTCTTAGTGTTTCTGTTCTCTATTTTCGTCTGTATATATATATATTGAATGAAAGTATTTATATGTATTTTATTTATTTATTGTCTATTGTCGTTATTTATTATGTATGTATAACCACACACAACCAAATTGTGGGCGGTGCAACTACAGATATAAATCTGTAGTTGCACCGCCCACAATTTGTCTGCTTTGCCCAAATGTTGACTGGTAGAGAATGCTTACGGCTTTAAGTCCACCTTTTGTACGATAAGTTGTTCTTATGTTCAATAAAGATTAAATAAATAAATAAATATTCTTTCGTATGTCCGGCTGTCTAGACTTCTCTATATGTCGTAGGTAGCTATTTCTCAACCGATTCTCCGGAAATTTTGTGAGCTGATTTGAAGATTATGCAGAGTGACATTCAATCCGAAACTGACACGGAAATTTGCTCTAAGGAGTCACCCAGACCGATTTTAGAAAGAATAAAAACTGCATTTAACTTAGTGCACAGTCAAATCTGTCTAAAAATCCAAGTTCGTTTTTTTGCGTATAAAATGTACCAAAGTATACTTACTATGCCTAAGCATGGCTATGTCCCCCCAGTAAGTTCAGTCATCCATCACCAGTGAATTATTTTTTATAATCGGATAAGTGGTTTCGGAGGTTATACCGTACATACAAACATACAAAAAAATAACACTTTGCAATAATCGTTCCGGTAGCATAGTGCTTCAGGCATGCGACTGTCAAACGGCGGTCGTGGGTTCTACAGATAAGTTTTATCTCATATTTACCTGAACAAGACATTCAATAATTTTGTAAGCAAATGGCCATAACCCAACCATTGAAGATTAGGAATGAATGAGTGAAAGCATCATAAACGTATAGAAACGTAAACGCGTGATAAAGTTGAATTCGATTTTTGAATTTTGACGTTCATCGAAAACAGTACCATATTGTCAAATGATATATTTCTCTCTTTCTGACGCGGTCTACGTCCAGATTCGAGAGACTGGCCACTAAGAGTTTTGATATACAAACTCGCCTGTTATTCACAAAGCTTACTAAATTCGTCCGTCCGGTAACGCAAAATTGTTACCAACTTTGAGGTCATTATTTTAGACGTGAGTCACGGGCGAATACAAAACATTTTGTGAATAATACGTAGCTCTCTGATTGTAATTATGTAGTACCGCAACTGCGGGTGAATATGGATATAACAAATCAAAGTACTAATATACTTACTAAGTATAGGTACCTTATTCCTTACAATGTTAGATTTTTGTAAGGAAAAATACCTCTTTTATCTTCCTTTATAAATATTGTACTTACTAGTGTTATTTCGATTATTTAATGTGTTTCAAATAGAACAATGTAAATGTTTTTGTTTATCATTATGGTTTTCATGACGCGAATGACTTGAAGATTTACGCACGATTTGTCTTATCTCATATGGAATAGGGTATATGTAGAATAGATAAAGGTCGTACTTTGATTTTTCAACAGTAAACCTACTCATGAATCATGATTTTCTAATTAAATGAAAGGCGTAACATCTTTTAAATGATATACCTATCCAAAATAGTATTTATGTAGTATGTAACATGTAAGAATAGGTCTGCCATAAATATAGTAGGGTTTTTTTTGTGGATCATCTAGATACAATCATGCTTATCAAGAAATTATAAACATGTTTAAGATATAAAATATATTTTTGCACATTATAAGTAAATCTTAGTTAGTTGAGACGGCCATATTGGTTTAGAAATCCAAATAGAAAAACAAAAAAGAAGTATGTCCGTCGGGATTTGAACCCGGTTCAAGGATGGCGTTACAGACAGATTTAAGCAAAAGAGACGCGCACTGCGCTACCGCATGACATTAAGTAATGAGTAAAAAAGTCAGCTTCATTCATATTGTAGTCTAGAGTGCCTGCGACAAGTACATTTAGTTTCACTATTTTCTAATAGAGGCGATACTATAGATTTAGTTTTGCGCCCTCTAGTTTGATTTATGCAAGATGTTTGACAATGACTGACTCCGAAGTGACATTTAGCTACGTTAGTCTGCGTAAATTCACGGAAAAGCACTTTTATGCATATTTTCGGACTACATTTTAAAAATAAACACTGTTTGGTGCAGATTGATTGCGATTCATACGTAGCAAGCTCTTCGGCTTCCGCAGTTTGAAACACATGTTGGTACTCGTCACGGTTTTGCGTAAAACGATGAGCAACCATCGAAATTATATATCGCGACATCTGTTAGCAACAGCTCGACAGGAACCAGTGACGTTGAACCTTAAACGTTGTGCGTGACAGCATTGACAGCTCATTAATAAATTTAGCTCACTGGTAGTGCAATTGCTTATTACGTACAAGAAAATAATATTTGGTTATGAATTAAGAAGATTTTACACTGGTTTAACTTAATTTATTGATTAAATTTCGATTTGAAATATTTTGAAAACGGTGCGAGTTAGGACATACGTTTCTTTGAGAAATTAGCTACATAAGATGTAAATAATCTGCCCTTAAAATTAAAGCAAATGTATAAAAACACCCTGTATACTACATAGTTTTAAGTTAGTTTTAGTTTTTAAGGGGGAGGGAATCAGGACTAGTGCTATTTTTTACAAGTTTTATATTTACTTCATCCGTTTATTAGAAAAAAAAACTGACATCCGTAGATATTGTACTGTGATGTGTAATGACTTCGGTTAATGACTGATATCCTGTCAAATGGCAAGCGATATATCATTTAAAATACCAGTCGAGGTCAAATGTGACGTGTTGAACGATGAATTAACCTGAGTGAGCATAGAACAAGTTTTATTTACAATTTATTTTAGTCCACACATTAGTTAACTTTGCACTTCGGTTAAGTTTAAAGGATTATTGACTTTTTCTTACAAACACTGATATAAAAGACAGATAGATTCAAATAGTTATTTATTCAGATACGAGATAAAGAGAATTAACAATTTAACTCCGAGTTATTTATGAATAGGTCCCCGTGCGCTGTCGAGTAAGAACAACGTCACCCCCATTGTACCCGTGTGTGTCGTAAAAGTCGACTTGGAGATCGGTTAAAGGTGTGTTGTGGGCGATAGGTTAGCGACCTGTCACTGAAACATTACATTTATCTGTATAAACGCTATTTCCAGAAGTGGCGCTGGAAAATAAATTGAATGTGTCCTGCCGATTTCTTCAGGGAACACGGTCGTGAATCATGTAGGTAGGTATCTACTTATTGATCGAGCGAGCGAAGCGAACGAAGTTCTCCGTTTCAGCTTGGGAAAAACATTTTTCGTATGCCTGGACTGTCTGGATGCCCGGCAGATGTCCGGTTGTTCTCCTATACAGGTCGCATGTCTCAACCGATTTGCGTGAAATTTTCTGAGCAGAGGTTATTCGATAATTCGATGTAAATAAGATTGGCGTATATGTAATGTACGTAAAATATGTAAATAGGGATTAAAGTGGCGTATTCGAAGAGAGCCCCCAATGCTAATTCGGGTATCAGTTTTTGCAAATAAAAAATAAAAACCTGACAAGTTCGAGTCGCACTTGCTCAACTAGTGTTCTGTAGAATTTATAGCTTTCGGTTTTTTCCCTGTCTGTACTTAGAAATATAAATACATACTTCATTGCCATAATACAACTGTTTACGTTAACTTAGAATTATGATTTTTTCACAGCTTCACACCTGTAGACGTGAGTAGGTTTTCATTTCAATTCCATACCTATGAGATAAATGGTCTTGACAGACAGACAGGCGGAAAACAAAGTGATCCTATAAGGGTTCTGTTTTTCCTTTTGAGGTACGGAACTATACAATTAACAAAAGACAGACTCGCGAATTATAGAGCTCACAGAACCACTAGATTATCAATATAGCATTATTATATCGTGCATATTCGCTGTGCGCGCACGCATGAGTCAACGACTCCCCACTTGAGACGGTCTGTCTGTTTATCGCGGGGTCATGTCACGTTGATAATGACGATGAAATGTATGCGGTATCGCTTGCGTATCTCAATAGGGAGAGCTTGTTTGTGTACAGCGACGCGTGTGGCGCGATACACGAGGGTGAAGACGCTTACGTCTGTAGGTACATTGAGGGCTGATAGGCTCGACGCATACACATGTAACCGAAGAGCGGGCTATCGCCATTTTTAAACTTGTCGAACTGAACAGCGGACAGAGACAAGTATACAGATACAGCCAAACGAGCGAGCAGATCCCTATAGGTAAATAAGGGATCTCTTTCAGTTCACCTTCGAGTAGTTGACAAGTGAATGTATAATTTTAATCTATTCGAACACACACTAGGTGTTGCTAGTACTAATAACTTGTAACATATATTTAAATCCATAACTGTTACATTTTTTTAAAACTAATTCCAAGTTCAAAATCCCAAGTTCCAGATTCAAAATCCATAAGAGATCATTTTATCAATGTTATATGCAACAAACTAAAAACTGTAGTAGGCATACAATCTGTTAATCGTGAGAACACATGGGTGCGCGTGAGGAGGGCCTGTATTCACAACGCTAAAGCTGCAAACGCACAGAGAGCGGTGGCGGGGCGGCGCGGCGCGGTGCGGAGGCGGTACCGGTTGTAATGTTCGAACTAATACGAAAGGGTCCGCACAGAAAACCGCGCCGAGCCGCGCCCCTCTGTGCGGATCGTTTCATACTAACTCGATCTTCATTACAACCGGTACCGCCTCCGCACCGCGCCGCGCCGCCCCGCCACCGCTCTCTGCGCGTTTGCAGCTTTACTGAAAATAGTGACAATTCGCCTCAGACAACCAGTGGACGACTGGCATCTATAGACGTTTAGTTCTAGCGAGTCGCAGCGACAGTATATATTAGGAATGTGTAGAGAGATGCTCGTATTTTTACTAACTCAACTGGGGAAGTACTTCCACATTACCGAAAACCGCAGCTTTGATCCACTACTTGAAATGTATGTATGTTATGTTGTGTTCCTGGTGGTGAGCGAGGGCGTCAGAGCTGGAAACGTGGAACGGAGACGGATAGTTTTCGTTTCCATGACAATCTTCTTCTTCCGCTTATTTAAGAGCTAAGCTCTTGTCGGTATCGCTCAAAGTAGGCCCTTCATCTACTCCGATCCCAGGCAACCTCTCTGACATCTCGGTACGACCTAACATCAACTTTAGCGAGCTTCTGACAATACGATTCCTTAAATAAATAAAGAGTCAGCAACGCGCTCGTGACTGCTCTGGTGAGCATGATCCTCTCGTTCCCACTGGGTTGATAGTGAGAGAAATGGCTTCGTGTCTAGCAAACCAATCCTCAAATCAATAAAGGTTCGGCAACACGCATCTGGTGTCGCAAACGTACATAGATTACGGTGTGCGGTGTACGGATGGTAAGAGTACCATCGAGGCCGTATGCTTGTTTGCCACCGCTGTGGTATAGAAACAGCTTGTGATTGTTGTGAATAGCTTAACAGGAGCGTTACTTGATCTCGTTTCCGTCCTCTCGCCGCCACCCCACCGCCATTGGCTAACCATCGGGGTAACCACTACAAAGACTATAGTAATGTATTTATATTGAATCAAGCTGTCTGGAAGGTTATAATTAGGAGAAGATTGGAGACAAGTAGTCGGCCTTGAGGCTTTGGCTTCTGGGCCACTGACCCCTGTAGCTCAGCGCCATTCGTGAATGAAAGGACATAGACTGCTCAAATCATATCCCTTCCTTTTTGCTACGTAAGAGGGAACGTTTATTGGCATTGACCTGACTGAATTTGCCTGCCTCCTGAAGCCTGAATCTTCAGTTACCAAGCACGCATTGTATAAAGACGGCATATTTAGAATTTCATTCAATTTGAACCAGTAGTTTAAGAATAATAACTAGTCAGTTAATTAATTTTTTGTAACTCACTTTCTCTTATAAATAGTATACACTTCTATATAAATAATCTGAGATGTACCTCCCCCAAAGAGGGCCAAAGTGACCGGTCCTGCGCCACCCGCATCCAGCGGACTCCCGCGCGACCTGATGACCAAATAACAATCAACGGTCAAAAATTATCCTAAAACTACAGTAACCTCCTAAAGCCCACTACACACTCAATACATAATGGCATTGAAATTTGAATCAACTTTTGTAGGTATAAGATTTGAATTTCATTCCATGGGCCTTAGGAGGTTACAATACCTACATAACAACTTACTCAAAACTTGGAAACTAGATCGTAAATCTGGTTACATATAAGCAGAAACATAAATACAAAATTCAAACACTTTAAGATTAGCGATGACTGAGAAAACTAACTTCCGCCACCCCGGCATAAAAAAGAGAGTTTTATAATAACTAATATGTATGTTTGTCTCAACTGCAGATAATCCACAAGGTATCGGAGCTGTCAGGTCGAGTGACCCCAGATAACGGCGTCCGGCCATACAGCGATTGCCACAATAGGGGGAGTGAAACGTAGGTCTTTAAGTGGAAACACGACTTCGAATCGTTTCATTTTAAATTACTTTAACACATGACATTTTTACAGACTTTAACTTCACCTGTAACTAAGTTACAAAGTAGGGTCTACGTCTAAAGCAAGTGCATTGCAATTCAGCGAGGAAATACCGCCAGCATCCTCGGTACAGTGCGTCGAGGGCCTTTTTAGATTTAACTTAGATTTAATTTAATTCATGTAAATTACCGTCTTGTAATTACCCGACTAAGTTACAAAGTCGTGTCGATTGCAAACTGCAAGTATGTGTGATATATATAAATGATAATAAAATAAAGTTTTGGTACTATCAAGTTGATCTGATGATGAAATGTGCAAAACTGCAATAGTAAATCCGCGAATGCGCAACATGTATTCGTGGTTTTATAATACTAGCTGCTCGTGTATTGCGAAGAACGCAGACAAACCCGCAGAATAAAATACAGTTGAATTTTTTTTTTATTTTTGTATAGCTATAGCTACGGTAGCCTAGTGGTTCAGGCATGCGGCCGTCAAGCGGCGGTCGTGGGTTCGAATCCCGGCTCGTACCACTGAGTTTTTCGGAACTTATGTACGGAATATTTACCGTTAGCTTTTCGGTGAAGGAAAACATCGTGAGGAAACCGGTCTAATCCCAATAAGGTTTAGTTTTCCCTCTGGGTTAGAAGGTCAGATGGCAGTCGCTTTTGTAAAACTGGTGCCTATGCCAAATCCTGGGATTAGGTGTCAAAGCGGACCCCGGGCTCCTTTAGGGGCATCACCGGGAATAACGCTAGGAGGATGATGACATATTTTTTTTTTGATACCGGATAAGTGATTCCGGAAAATTACCCCTTACATACAAAGTGATAATGATATTAGTAGATAAAAACCTCACCATATTGTTGTGTATGTGGGATACACCTGCTCGTATGCTACAGGCTATGCATATGTAGGGGAGACCGGGGGCAATGGTACCACTTTAGAAATAATGACCTATAACTCAGAATATAAAGCTACGACGTAAAAATCGCTTAGGATATAACATTCTCGTCTCATTGGCTATCAGAATCTAGAAATATATTTTCATTTAAACGCACCAGAATGTTGTAAATTGAGTTTTTGTCCATGAAGTCCTTGTGTTACAATTGACCCCTAGTACGGGTGAATTGTACCAGATAATCAGAGGTCAATAAAACCCAAAATAATGTTTTAATCAATCAGTAATTATTGTTAATTTCTTAAAACGAATCAGTCTGTTACGTTACATCAGTCTAAATTATAGAGACTCATATTTACACTAGACAAAGGTAGCATTGCAGTTGAACAAAACGTAATATAATATTTTCCAAGTTTTTGAAACATATTATGACTTATTATAAAATAAATACTTAGGGGTGCTCATAGCACACACCTTACAAGCAAAAACAACATCTCAATGCAACAAAATAACGAATTACTTAACAATTAATAATCCCATACAGTTACAATTGACCCCTGGTACAATCAACCCCATCCTTCACCACAAATAAATTTTAAATAATACCACTGAAACGGATGGCATTGCGTGTATTATAATGTATATACATCCCGAAGTATTGTATGAATCATCGGGATGAATCATAGGTATAACATAAAATACTTACCTGAGATTTAACTTGTTTCAAAAATAATTAGTTTCAATTGTCTTATTTTAGCAGTCGTGTACAAACTTTGGGTCAATTGTAGCACGGGGTCAATTGTAACGTTACAATTAACCCCGAGTGCCATGATACAATTGTCCTTTTTTACTCGCACTCACTAACCTTCACAAATCTCGATTTCTATATCTAACTGACCCCCACACTGTGACACATTAAAAACTTTAATAACTAGAGAATCGCAATTCAGTACAATTTTCACACTACGACTATTAAGTTATAAACACTAGTACAAAACGTAAATCGTAAATATTTACTTTGGTCAGTCAAAAATGCAAATCGTCGTGTAGCACATGCTTTTCGCACGGCAGCGAGTCGCCGACTAGTGAGCAGGTAGAAACACGCTCAAAGCACACTGGTGTATACACACACATTTATATTTTGATGTGGTTGCAGAGTTATAGGCGATGGTACTTTTGACCCGTGGTACTATTTACCCCGGTCTACCCTATGTAAATGTTGACAGACTTTTCCTCTGTATGATTTAAGTAGATACTGTATGATATAGTAGTAGTAGGTATTCGTTCCATATATTTTTGTATGTGCGATACACCTATGCTACTCTGTCTCTTGCGAATTGATCTGCCTAACCTCTTACACATGGTATACCGTATATCTATAGATATACATAATTGACGAGAGGGATTAAGAGGGGACTTGAATGCTGCATCATGACCGCATAAACTCACGCGCAGATGTGCGTGTGTGAGAGTAATGTAGGGTCGGGGTCGAACTAGGAACTATTAGGAATGAATTCACCTTGCGAACCGGAATGAACTAGATCCCTTTGTACGATCTATTTCATCGGCCGTTTTAGCCTATAGTGGTAGTGGGTGAGCCTGCTGGCAAAGATGACGGTCCTGGTTTAGAGTAGCAAATATTTGTGTGATGAGTTTGCAATATTTCCGAGTCTTGGATATATTTAAGAATTTGGTAGTAGTAGTAAAACTATTCATTGTACACAATAATTAAAGTAATACTAACAAAAGGAAAATGCAAGTACAAAGGCGAACTTATCCATTTAAGGGATCTCTTCCTATTAAACTATTAAATCGGCTATTTTGTATTTATAGCTATTAAATATTTATCTTCCCAATCCGCACTGGGCCAGCGTGGGGACTACTGCCCGTTCCCTCTCATACATGAGAGGAGACCTGTGCCCAGCAGTGGGACGTATATAGGCTTATTTTATAAATATTTATCTTCGGCTAGCACCATTTTTAGAATCCTTATTGAGCTTACTATGAATCTAGTTCGATTTGTGTAAAAATGTTTACTAATATTTATCTATTTGGAATTTGAAGTCACGTACATGTAGCGATTCCGTATACAGTGTGAATGAGACGTATTGAACTAAAATATATGAAAAAAATAACTTCATTTGAACGATTGAACGAGATCGAAGCGCTCCAAAAACCGAGCACATCTCTAGCAAACATATGGGTTTAATCGTTAAATGCGAGTAGCAACGTCTTAAGGACGTCCATATATTTGTAGATAACGAGATTTAGTTGAGCGTGTTAAAGGGATTCGTTGCGTCTTCGATACAAACGTTTTTAGGATCTTTTTACTTAATTAAACAACACTTTCATTGTATTTTTCGATAATCACTTTACCTACCCGTCCAGTTATATAACAACTAGTTCCTGGTCTGATAAACAGAATCAGTGTAATAATGTTAGCATTTAATGCAACATCCTGAACAATTGCGCATGTGTCCAACCTTCCAGATAAGCAAGGACACATTGTACGATATGGTAGGACCAGTGTCGGCGTGTGAAAATTGTCGATGGGCAACCTGGAACCAAAAAATTACAAAGTTTTTTTAGAGTATAATAACAATAGGCTTGCGCACGGCTTGCCTAAAAATACATTTAAGGCAGGGTGTAGACACGTAATAAAATAACCAATCAATAATGATGAATTTTCACGAAAAAGGATTAAAAAATATGGAGAAAACGTAAAGCAGTGGATTAAAGTTATGTGTCCAAAGTTTTAAGACGGGGTTATAATCTGTCTCTTTTCCGCAAAACGCACCTTCATTATGAAATGTTTGTCGTCATGTACAGGTCGACTCATGTAAAAAGAACCCTGGCGGCCATACTTTTTATATGGCCGCCAGGGCTCTTTTTACGTGTGTCGACCTGTACTATGACGCTCGAGTGTCGTGACGTCACGATCCTCGAGCGTTCTCTCTCTCTTTAACAAGCAATATTAAAACGGATGTGTTGCTTCATAATTTTTTGAGATATTCGTATGGCATTTTGTCACTAGGCATATTTTTTGCCTTTTCTTTTGGAGTAAATAATACATTTTGAGTCTACGCTATTAGGCCAGTGTCAAGTACTGAGTTTTTTTAGCTTGAATCAATTTGAATAGCTTTTTTGTTATATTCGTCTCAAAATAGCTTCAACAACAATAATGAGCCGATAAAATCAAATATACAAACGTCAGAGTTTTACGTGCAATAACCTTGACCTTTAGTCGTATTTTCAGACACGTCAGATGTTTTTTACACAAAGGTGAAATTTCGACCTTTTCGTATCGTCATCAACAAACTGAACTTGTCTCCTGAGCCACAAAGATGTTAATTCCGAGACAGAATACATCACCTCTATAGTGATTTTACTTTTATATCTATTCTATTCGCTCTTCTCTTTTTCTCCACTACGTATCATTATGTACGATTCGCACCGACAGAGTCGGGTCGGAGCGCATTCTATTATCTACATGCAAAGGAATGCGAACCATCTATACAGCACATACAATTCATATTTGATTACAATTCCTACCGACCGCGTCGGTAGCTGCCTCCTGCAGCGGATGCACGATTCATTCAAATATGAAATGTACTGTGTAAACGGTTCAAATTCCTTTGCATTTAATAGAATGCGCTCCGGCCCGACTCTGTCGATGGGAATCTTCCAAGCCGAGGACGCGATATGTTGAGAATAAGAGACCTGCAATTGTATCGCTGTCTACAAAGCGAATCCTTAAATCAATGTAGGGTTGGCGACTCTACAATGCAATGCAATGCAATGACCATGCGTCTCTTCTGGAGTTGCCAGCATCAATATGCTGCGGTGTGCTCTTATCGTAATGTATATGGAACGTGAGCTTGTGTGCCATTATTGTGTAACAAAAAGAAATGGTGTGTCATATGCGAAGAAAGCAAGTGTCGGCCTTGTTTATTGGTCGCGTAACAATAACTTTAGGTCCCTTGTGTCATCCCAAGTAACCTATTGAAAGGCCTTACTTATTAGTCCATCTATTTTCAGGGATACCAGGCGAGGAGCTATCGTTCCCGTCCCTCGGCCCCGAAGACGGTATCATAGCCTGTGGGCCGGGACAGTTCCTATGCCGCGACGGGTCCCGCTGCGTGCCCGCTGCGTGGCGCTGCGACGCGCGCGACCACTGCCCCGACGGCTCTGATGAGTTGCACTGCGGTACGTAGTTTCAAGTACTTAGGAACCCGCACACGACGGCCACGCTTCATGTCGGCTTCGTGACGCTCTGTTTTCTAGTCTGTGCTCGTACACACACAGCTTGGCCACGAATTCCAGCGGCTACGGTGGATGCAGCGGTTTGGCATCTCGCTCCAGTTTATGGCGAACTGCTGTTGTGGGTCACACGAGCGTATAAAACAGGGCAATCAACAATAGTATCCTCTAAAATCTGATAGACTGATAGGAGGTAGTGGCTGTACACAGCAGGACAGTACTTTGTCGTTGCACACACCATGTGCTAGAGGAGGGAGGTGGCAGACGGAGCGTTTGCTACCATACCCGAGAAACTGAAGATCTTTTGGAGAAAACCCATGCGCTAGGACCGAGATCTTCAGATAGTCCCCAGTCTCATTCTATCCAGACACAGTATTGATACCTATCATCGAAAACAGACCGCGTTATTGTATTCTTCCAGAGCATGTAAGCCTCGCATCCACGAACGCCACGGACGCGCCGCCGTGCGGAATCGGCCAGTTCCGCTGCGCGACGGGGCGGTGCATTCCCGCGGCGTGGCGGTGCGACAACGACGCGGACTGCGGCCAGCGGGACGACTCCGACGAGGATCCGTTCACGTGTAAGTGATTATAGTATTTTATCTACGCACATATCATTAGTGCTCTAAAATGCGTTCAGAAACCGTAGGAAATGACCAGCTTTACTACAACCGATTTTACTATGAAAACTTTCTTGTCTGTGGTAGTAGGTAAAATCTGTACTGTAATGTCATTACAGTACAGATTTTTGATAAATTTGTATCGTTATGAGTTTAAATTTGGAACAGCTGTCAAAACTCAAGTGGGTCTCTATTCTAGTATCCATAGATATTCAATTCAATTCAATTCAATCTTTTATTCATAAAATAAAAATTTTACATGTCAAAAACTTAACCTACGATTGTTACATTAATATTGTGTCCAGTTATAAGAATTATAATTATCATGTCGTAGGTACTTAAAGTTATGTCGCCTCTCGGCTCTGAAAGAATTCGTCAATAGAGTAAAACGCGTCCTCGCACAGCTTCGCTTTCAGTCGATCTACAAATGAGACGTAGCTTGAAGCCTGCTTTATAGCTGGAGGGATTATATTATAAACTTTAGGACCAATCAGGACATATTAAAACAGTTATCGATACGAAACGTCAATTCAGTACGTTTTTTAATACAAACCGTACGACATTTGATCTCGAGTGATATGAGTATAAAGACTTCATTCGTTTGTCTATGATTTAAAAAAAAACCATTCGTCATGACGGATGATCGAATTGCCGCCATTGCTGCTGTTGTCATTTTATTATTGGTTTTTTGCTGTTACTTACTACTGCTTATGATATGTGTGTAGATAAAGTAGTGTATGCAACTGTACATAATTAGGCCTTAAAACACGAGTGTTTTAAGGGAGTTTCATAATAGGATCACACGAGTGTGATCCTATTATGAAACTCGCCAACGCTCGTTTCATAAAACCACACTCGTATTTTAAGGCCTCTCATTATGGATCAGTCGCATAAACTACTATTATAGCCTTAACACGTTCACTGCCAGAGACGCGGCTAGCGGGCGCTCTGTTTGTCGGTGCTTTCCGGGAAAACCACGGGATCGGCTACAGTGAATGTTTTAACTCATTCTGGGCCAACGATTTAGTTGCACTACGCTGGGTGATAGGGAACTCTGTATGTAGAAAACGCCCGCAAAATCACGCGTGATTGATAATAGGCGACTTTTCAGCCACACAAAATGAACAATCCTCGAAAGCGCAATCCACTTCTTGTTATCATGAGATTCTTTGTAAGTTGTGCATCGTTACTGCCGTTTTCGAGAACTGTTTACAAATTATATATACAAATATTGTTCGTCTAATAGTATATGCTCGCACCGCTTTAACTCTGCCTATGTACCTACAGTCAAGGACACCAATATGTAAACACGGGTTGCACCTATCACAAGTACGAAATATGTTTGACCGATGATTCATTTGGCAAATTTTCATTTGACCGAATGCATTTTTTCAGAGACCGTAAAGTTTTCAGTATTTTTATAAAACAAACCTAACCTAATGGGTTCTATGCGTTACTATTTTCAAAAGCTTGGAATTGTCAATGGTTCCTGAAAAAAATGCATTCGGTCAAATGAATCATTGGTCAAACATATTTCGAACTTGTGATAGGTTACCGTAAACACGACAGATTCTCAAAAATATTTAGACAGACCTCAATAATAAGGTTCTGCAACAATAGGGTTAAGGTTTCTGGAACAACATTTATGAAACTTTGAGTGAATAGATATTGGTGCCCTTGACTGTATGATAAGTTCTTCCAGGGAGATAAGAGAGCCAAGCGACATCTACGATTCTGTACGTACCTGGCACCTGTTCGCCACGGGCAAATCTATGCTGCTCCCGAATTGGCTAACACAGCCATGAACGGCGTTGTCTCCCTTCTTGATACTGCTTGTATACATAAATACATACACGTCTTTATCCCTAAAAGGGGTATGCAGAGCACATGAAACTTGTGTCCAGTGCCACTGTCAGCATAAATGTGGGTATGAAAGATCGACAAAATGTGATATCGCAGTGATAGGTTGCTAGCCCATCGCTCACACCACACTTCAACCCTGTTCCCTTAGTCGACTCTTACGACACCCACAGGAAAAAAGGGGGTGGTGCTATTCTAACCCGACACCACACGGGTATACTCCTGCTTGTATACTCTACTCTGTAATAGTTAAAAGGTCATGTTGATGATGAATATTATAGGATAATATTATTAGACGGCTCTACAGTAAGCGGTACTCCTGTGGCTAGCTCGTTTTGTGTAAGACGTCCTATAACGTTGATTTATACAGGATATTCACAATATCGTTACTTACAGGTCAAAAGGAGTTCAAATGTCCGAACAACACGGCGCGGTGCGCGGCACCCCTGGGCGGGGTGTTCGAGTGCGTCCCTATCCGCTCGTTCTGCGACGGGGTGCGGGACTGCCGCGACGGCAGCGACGAGTGGGACATCTGTGACAATTGTGAGTGTTCTACGAACTACGCTTTCAATCCGTCACAGGAGGAGAAGTTGAAATTGGTCAATTTCAACTTCTCCTCCTGTGACTCACTTCCCGGTGACCGATTAAGATGAAATTTTGGGTATAAGTATGGTTTGGATGACAATTCAGTATTATGGTAGCATCGACCTGATCTGATGATGGAGACGGAAGGTGGCCATGTGAATTCAGTACTTAACCGACGTAAACCCGTTGAGTTTGGGCTTAAAATCGTCTCAATGAGTAGTTGATGATGGTACACAGAAAAGTACAGTCGAAAGTAAAAGCTTGTACCAAAAATGAAATTTTTGACAGAAACTTGTTTATGAATGTGCCTGTGATGTTCACCAAACTTACATAACAGATGCAGAGCCACCGAATTTCCCCATGGTTTTATATGTAACAACTTGTCCGTGTAGGTACAGTCAAGTGCAAAAATATGTATCGGTTTAATCCTCTCATAAATATGTACCAAGACCTTAATCCACAGACATAAGAGCGATAGGACATGTTTATGATTAAACTTGCACACATATTTTTACATTTGACTAAATAAAATGTCATTAAGTAAGCAGGGGTTTTGTCTGACAGATGGAAAGTCACCGAATTTCCTATTTATGTTATAACTTGACTCTGCAGTCATAGAACATTTCATTGACTAACCAGGCAATTTGTCCCTGAATATTATATGAAAATGCATTTAGGTTAAACATTAGATGGGTATAATTTTCGACATCGCTGTCTTACAATCAGTTGTTGGTTAGTTAAATCAAAAGTATATAATTACGTCATGAACAAGCAGTCCTAATTATCTGCCTCCATTTCAGTTACTAAAGCGCAGTGCGGTCCTCTAAAATGTGCTGAAGGCTGTCGACCCACGCACGAAGGTCTGTCGTGTTACTGCCGAGACGGATATCAGCCTGTCAATGAAACATGTCAAGGTATGTTTTTTGCTCTACGATTTTAGATAGCAACCACACCGTTGCTCATAATGCTTTTACATGTTTACAAATAAAAAATGTACTCTAAATCTGTGCCGTGCGGCAAGGTGCCCATAAGGCTGGCGGCATTGCCGCGCTGGATCCGTTGCGCCAGATAGCCGCCAGCGCGTTGATCACCACTTGCCTCCACGACACGCTTCGCGAGCTCCTTGAACACTGCGTGTGCTCCGGGCCCCCACGGCCCAAGCATTTCAACCACACACAGCTCAATTATGCAGCCAGAATCAATGGCTGCATAATTGCGCCGCTTGCGATTTTCAGCTGTTAGCGGCAGCCCCAGCCAAGTCCCTGAAAGATGGATTTTACATGTAATCCAGTGACCAAAATGCCGTACGATAAATAAATATACGCGGACGCACCGTAAACGCAGCGAATGTCTAGACGCATACGACACGTCACCGCGTATACGCAGCGTCGCGCACCAGTGTGGCAGCTCCCGTACATATTGATACGTAGGTAAACTGTTAGATCACTTTGAGGAGTAGAGCACAGCGACATGTCTGCATGATTTTTAGAGCTGCCTAACTGGGGAGTTTTGATAACGTCATTATTTGCTCTCTAAGAATAAGAATAAGTCTATTACAAAAAACCTTCAGACAGACAGTAAAAGATCTACAAATCTGTAACTCTATTTTTTCGTCGCAGTTAGAATCCTTCATAAATGCGAGCGTGAAGGCGTAAGATCGGGAATTCCCAAGGCTACAGGTTAAAACATGTTGAAGACATCACCTGCCTATGAAAAAGACCTTAAAGTTCCATAGAGTATCATCCATTATTTTTATGGCCTAATTTGAACGGCTCTTGGTATATAGATTCAGCTCGTCGGGCACGACTGGATGCACGACGAGACGAGCATTTTTACCCTCTCTTTCTAATTTTCAAAGCGCGAGTGAGACAGTCGTTAAGACGCGGGAGCGACTTGGCAGCAAATTACCATGAACTACTTACATACATATATGAGATTCACGCCTTTATTCCCAAAAGGGGTACGTAGAGCATGTTCGACAACATGTGATATGATATCGCAGTGATAGGTTGCTAGCCCATCACCCACAACCCTTCAGCTCTACACCACTTATTTATATTAAACTTGACGTTGCAGACCTGGACGAGTGTCAGCAGGAGGCCACGTGCCCGCAGTGGTGCCGCAACACGCCCGGCTCGTACACGTGCGCGTGCGCGCCCGGTTACACGCTGCGGGCCCCGCAGGCCTGCGCGGCCGTCAATGGTATGTTACCATATCCTTAGAGCTCTCATAAGCCAAGTCCACACCAGGGATGTTGCAGATATTCGCATCCGCATCTGCAACTGCGGATGTTCCGCATGATTTCAACACCTGCGTCATAATTCATAATTTATATTTAGGATCGAGACATGAACCCTGTAAGGGCACAGCAATTTACAGTTAGGTATCTAGGAGCTAATATTAACATGCTATAATAAATAATACAGAAGGCCATTAACATTACCTAATAATAGTAGATTGTTAACCAAGGGCTGAAAGGCACCCATTTCTAACGAGATATTTTGTTCTAATGTTTCGAGTCAGAAATGGATGACTTTCACCCGAGTTAAGCACTCTACTTTTCATATAGAAAACGAGGAAAGTAAAAAAACAGAGACGGAAATTTAAACAATATGTTTCTTCAAAGAATACAATTCAAAAACGGCAGCCGCCATTATCGTGACGTCATCCGAGGCAATAATTTTAAAATTACAAATATTGCTCACGTTTTTACAACCAAATAGTGTAATATTCGTATATCCTTAAGTCAAAACTATATAAATAACATACCTTCATAATTTAAATGTCATAGACCAAAGTAGCTTATTCAAATATTTTCTTGCTATTTGTATTTATTATTAGTTGAAAAGTGGCTGTATGCGTTTCTGCCTTAGCTCACATGCACAACTATAAGTAAAAAAAGGGTGTTTGTGGGTGTATTCCATTTGTCACCACCTCATAGAGCCTAATGAATATTTTAGCTAAAATAAAATTAATGAATTTACAAGATAAACATATTTTATATTTAGTAAAATAAATTCCATGAACTAGTAAGAATAAAACTATTTCCCTTTGTCAGTGGCGGGATTAGTATTAATATTTATTAGAATCAGTTCCCGCATAATGCTTCTAAGGCCAGTACTAATTGGAGTACACTACTTTTCTGCACTAGAGCAGAAACGTATCACTTTCAGTACACTTTTTAGAACAGCAACGACCCACATTCAGAGCATGAGATATGAAAATAAAATTTACCAAAAATACTATTTCAATTGATCATCACATATGAACTCCTCTATTGAATAAATAGTAGCATTCATCAAGTAATAATCCGCCTCTGCATCCGCAAAATTTGATGCGGAGTTTGTGCGGATGCGGATGTAGTACAGTCGCGACCAGATAGGGGCCAACACGGCGCGTGTCACGCGCGTGTTCTGTATATTCGCTATTAAAAAGGGTGGATACCTTTAGATACTTGGGACACGTGGTAACCTCTGACCTGAGGGACGATGCAGGCATGGAGCGAGAGCGGAGGGCGTTGTCTGTTAGAGCGAACATGGTGGCCCGCAGATCTGCTCGTTGTTCTGCTGAGGTAAACATAACTCTATTCACAGCCTTCTGTACGACCCTCTACACGAGCAGTCTGTGGGTCTCTTATACGCAACAGTACAACGCCCTTCGTGTACAGTACAACAATGCTTTCAGGGTGTTACTGGGGCTGCCCCGTTTCTGTAGTGCGTCGGGGATGTTCGCGGATGCCAGAGTTGACTGTTTCTATACAACTATGAGGAAACGCTGCACATCCCTGGCGCGCAGGGTGCGGGCTAGCTCTAGTGGTATCCTGAGGGCATTTGCGGAGAGGTTTGATTGTGAGTATCTGAATCATTGTCACATGATCCACGTACTGACAGTCAAGCCCCACTAAGTGATGTCCTTATTGTATTGTATATGTGTTAAGTTTAGTTATATTCGCTAACTTTAGGCTAAGAAACTGTAACTAACTTTATGTGATCCCAGTTGGTCGAAATAAATGTTTTAAATTGAATTGAATTAGTCTATAACAATCTTCATTCCGTTTCGGTAATTTGACGATTTTCCGTATTCGCTATTGGTGATGCGTTGGGTTTGCAACGATTGTAAATTAGTCGCAACGTGTTCAAGTACCGTGTGACCCTAAAGACGTTGCGTGTTTATGTTTTTGAGTGTTTTGCCTCAAAATCTCCATCCGCAAGCTTCGAAATATCCGCATCCGCGGTCCAGTGTAACAGGCCGCTTTCCGTTCAACAAGGTCATGCGTCATAAAACTGTCACGCTCGGTCTAAGTAAGGAATAAGTGTGGACTTATTTATATGGTCACAATTGACAACATTTCATATTTTCATGTAGGCCATTTTATGATTTAGTTCGCTAGAAAATGATTTTTTAAGCGACACGTGTTTTTTTATTTCTCCCTTAATTGTAATTTTCATTCAAAACTATCAAATTGAAAAGTAGCGAATTCCAGAAGGTTGTAAGTAAATTATGACGTCAATACTACGACTCTGTATGGCAGTTTGGACACCTTTCATATGGCAGCCATAATACTGACGTCACACGCGGTGAAAACCACTTTTATACGTTTTCGCGATTTTCTTAAAAGCGAGCAGGAAAAAAACACAGAAACCTACTTTATTACGTTCAGATAACATAATTACCGAAATGCTTTTCGATTTAGGCGTCATTACATATTTTGAAATATTGTCAATTAACAGCGGTACAGCAGCGCATTGTCAAAACAATGAGGGTATTTGACGACGGTGAGAATAATTTGTTTTTTCATTTGCAACAGTTTGATTGTGACGTCATAAGCAAGTAATCCCTGCTTTCATACTAAAGGAGCGTTTTTGACGTTTCATAAACGTTTCATAATGCTGGATGATTCTATTATGTCATGCGACGCTACTTTAGATGAGTCAAAGCTTGTAGAGGATGCCTACAATGTTAGCGGGCAGGAGGGTAAGGCCCCGTTGTCTACCCCTCCTAATTCACTCCAGATGCTGCCCAGTACATCCTCCTCTTCTTCTGAGCATGCAGAATTATTGAACAATATTCTGAGCAAGATATCCGAACTGCAACACCAATTCTCTGCAATTCAAGTAATACAAGCGGACATGAATCAAGTTAAATCTGATGTGGCGGAAATGAAAAACAGTCTTGACAAAAGGTTGGACGAAATGTCAGGCCGAATCGACACCATCGAGTCTAGGGTGTTGGTACTGGAAAGTTGTAAGGTTGAGGTGGATAATTTAAAAACTACAGTCAAAGATATTGTGTGTGTGGCTGAAATGCGCAGTAATGAGCAGTGGGTCAGGCGGTCCAATATCCAAATTAATGGAGTCCCGGAAACTAAAGGCGAAAATCTGTACACAGTGTTAAATTCACTAGCTAGAGTGAGCAGTTATCCTCTTAATGTTGCCACGGATGTGGATTTCGTCACCCGCGTGGCTGTGAAAAATGACACGGACAGCAGTAAACCTAAGCCAATCATTGTTAAATTACAGGCACGTTATAAAAAAGACGATTTTATATCTGCTTTGCGCAAAATAAAGAATTTAAATGCAAAGGACTTGGGTTTCACCAACAACGACTCACGCATCTACGTCAACGATCATCTGTCTGGATTCAACAAATACTTGCTGAAACAGGCGCAACTGAGGAAAACTCAAAAAATTACAAGTATTGTTGGGTCCGTAATTGTACCGTGAAAGTGCGGAAAACTGATAGTTCTCCAATTTTGTATATTACGTCAGAAGAAGCGTTAAACAAAATAGCATGAGAAATATTCTGTCCATGTTATTTGTCGATTCTGTCTGCCTTGTTTGCCTTGTTACATTTACAGCATTATCACTGCAATTAATTCGTTACTATAGCGAGATCAAAACTGTTAAACACAACTACTACTTTGTATTTACATGCGTTGAGTGTTTATTTTTTTATGATATTTTTCCGTACATTTTGCGACTACGTTTCATATTTGTAATAAACTCATCATTAAGCGTGCTTATTTTACACAAAAAAATATATATTTCAATAATTAAATACTATGTCACTTAACTTATACTATCAAAACGCTCGTGGACTTCGGACTAAAACTAGCGTATTTTTACGTAATTTACTAAAATTTAACTATGACCTTGTATGCATCTCAGAAACTTGGCTTATTCCGGGAATTTATGACTCAGAATTATTTGATCAGCGCTACAATGTATACAGGACAGACCGTGACTGCGAGAGAATGGGAGTGACGCGAGGGGGTGGCACGCTGATAGCGGCCCGCCGCGACCTACGGGCGGACGCGCATTGCGCGCGGCCCGTGGTGGCGCTGCCAGACGCTGATATTACTTGCTTAGATATTTCTATCAAACCGGGGTCCTCCGCGAAAAAAATAAGATTATTCACATGCTACTTTCCTCAAGGTAGAGACCAAAAAGATTCGCAAATGTTATTTTTTGAGTTTTTGTCAGATCTATACGCTGATTTCCCCGATGACATTTTTTTAGTTTTGGGAGACTTTAACATCCCTGATGCCGTGTGGTACCCTAACCGTGGTTCTAGAAACCTTAAATTAAATAATCCTAATTTAAATTTTCTTACTTCGCAACTCTCCGCATTCTTAAATTTTTCTAATTGGCAACAATTTAATCACATCCCTAATGGAAATGGGAGGCATCTTGACTTAGTGCTTTCTAATCGTATTTGTGAGGTGGATAGCGCGGATGCTCTAGTCCCAATCGATGCTCATCACCCAGTCTTTTGTGTAAAGATTGATACTGGATCGAATGAGTGTTTCCTAAAACCGGCCCCTCGGGTTATTCGTCGCTTTTTTGCTGCCGATTATAATAAAATTAACGCGAAGCTGAGGGAAATTCATTGGGAGTCGCAGTTGAACATAAATAATAATGATATTGAAACCGCAGTAAATCACTTTTATGTTACATTAAACCATATAATAGAAGAATTTGTTCCATCCAAAACTGTCACTAACAAAAATAATTTTCCGTCTTGGTATTCCCACAATCTGATCTCTTTAATAAAAAAAAAACAAAAGAAACATAAAAAATGGAAAATATATGGTAGGTCATGTGATTACGACGCCTTTTCTAGTTTACGATCCAAAATTAAAAAGTTAGAAATATCTTGTTATAACTTATTTATTTCTAGAACGGAAGACAACATAAAAAATAATTCTAAATCATTTTGGTCGTATATAAAATCAAAAAAAAATGTTAGTGGCATTCCTGATTCACTCTATTTGGACACTGCTACGGCTTATGATGGGCTTGGCGCGGCTAATTTATTTAATACATTTTTCCATTCTGTATTTGAGCCACTTGCTTCTGCCGCAGCTAACATCAGTAGCTCAAATGCATGCATAATTAATAGTGTTCAAATTGATGAACCTTTAGTCGAAAAATATCTAAAAGCTCTAAAAGAATCGAAAGGAAGTGGTCCTGACGGAATTCATCCTGTGTTTTTAAAACGCTGCAGTACTTCTCTTTCGGCCCCAGTATGTTTACTTTTCAAATTATCTCTTAAATCTGGAACTTTACCAAAAATCTGGAAACAATCCATTGTTGTACCTATATTTAAAAGTGGGGATAAACATAATATAAAGAATTATAGAGGTATTTCTAAATTATCAGTACTTCCTAAATTACTAGAAAAAATAATATATGATACGCTATATCCGACAGTGAGACCTCTTTTAATGACACAGCAACACGGCTTCGTTAATAGTCGATCAACTGAGTCCAATCTGTGTGAGTTCGTTGACTATGTCCTTAGCGCAATGGATGGGAATTATCAGGTGGATGCTGTCTACACTGATTATTCAAAAGCCTTTGACAAAATTTCACACTCTGTCCTATTAAAAAAACTAGAACACTTAGGAATACATGGTGATTTATTGCGCTGGTTAACATCTTACCTGCGGGATCGAACCCAAGCGGTTACTATTAAAGGGTACACTTCTAGCTTTGTTCCCATTACGTCTGGAGTACCCCAAGGCTCGCACTTGGGACCTTTGTTGTTTAACATGTATATCAACGATGTCATGGATTGCTTTTTGCATTCCAAAGTGTTATTATACGCCGACGACACTAAAATTTTTACATTGGTGAAGTCTGAAGTCGACTGTCTTTATTTGCAAGACGATTTAAATAGGTTAAATAGCTACTGTTTGTCTAACAAACTCTATTTGAACGTAAATAAATGCTCGGTTATCACATTTACGAGAAAAACTCATCCTTTAAAATTTATATATAAAATTGGAAATCAGGTACTGAGTAGAGTTTCTGAGATAAGAGATTTAGGTGTTCATTTGGACCATGAGCTTCAACTAGTACCACACGTTGAAAAAGTAACAGCGAAAGCTTATAAAATGCTCGGTTTTATTTTTAGACAAAGTAAGGACTTTAAAAATCCCAAAACTTTGCTGCTTTTGTATAATGCATATGTACGTTCGCACCTTGAATATGCATCCACTGTGTGGAGCCCTCACTTTGCAGTTCACATCAATTCACTAGAAAATATTCAAAAAAAAATCCTCAATCGTTTATCATACAAATTTAAATCTTTTGTACCCGTACATATTGAATCCCTCCAAATGAGAAGAGAAAAAAGAGATGTCCTTTTTCTGTATAAAATTATAAATAATAATATTGACTCCGAAGTTCTGATGAGCAAAATTTTATTCAGATGTCCCAGTTATAGAACACGGTCCCCCGATCTATTTTCCACGCCTTTCAGTCGTAAAAAGTACGTAAACAATAAGTTCTTGGTTAGGGCATGCAAATCATATAACAATAAATACTCGCACATTGACCTATTTCATAAAAACTTTAACAGTTTTGCTTCTGCAATCAAAAAAGTTAGTAATTAATAATTAATGCGTTAAATGTATTTAATGTTAAATTTAAATTTCATGTTGAATAGGCATTTGTTCAATCGAATGGCATGTTTTTTTTTGTAGTTGTTACAGTCATCATACTTTTACAAATATATCTTCTCAAACTTAAACATAAGCATGTTAGACTATTGTTAGAATTAATTTAGTTTTGATCAATCTATTCCAAATTCAATTGCTATTGTAATATTTAAATTGTTATCTTGTATATTTTTTTTCTTGTTCGATCACTTTCAGAGCAAAAGAACTGTATTACTCATAAGTGGAAACTGTTTTGGCCTGTGAGTCAACTTTATGATATTATTATTTTTGTATTATTCGGTGCTGTATGTTTCCCATCAAAAAAAAAAAAAAAAAAAGGAGCTGATTTGATTTTTTTCATATACCGTATTGCTAAAGTCATCCTGGAAGTCAGAATATCTCCAATTCTATCGAGTACTGCAAGAAGTCTCGCTCTCTGATATTCGAATGTTTGGAGCGCCAGCAGAAAAAAAGAGATACTAGAGCACAGCTCTCTGTTACTCATACCAGGCGCAGGACACTCCGCGATTTACGTTCTTCGCTACAAGTACATGCCGGTGCCCCAACGTTGGGGCACCGGCATGTACTTGTAGCGATGAACGTCGACGTCGTCGTCGACGACGTCAGAGGGCCATAAATCTTAATGTTTTGGCTGAGAAAAAAGCGCCTGTTGTAAAGATCACAGGAGTGTCCCTTCTGTACTTGTACTATTATCTATTCTGTGCTCATACTACACCATTCGAAACAGAAAGCAGTTATGTCCATACTCATACATATAGTTTAAATAAAAAACAAAAATAAACAAATAAATAAATTCTCTTAATATCATTCTCATATCAAAATAGTAGTGGTTTTCTGCAGACTACAGATTTGTTAGTAGTCAAAAGTTTAATAAAATCTCTATATTAATTTTATAAAGTAATTAAAGGAACAGATTTCTAATTAAAGGAAAAAAATGCTCCGAGCCTGATTTGAATCGTTACTGACGATTTTTCAATATAATTTTGAGACCTTGGTGTTGTTAAGAAGCCTATGTCGCTACACGCCTTCCTAAGGCGTTGCAAGAAGGAACTGATTGAAAGATTTAATGACCGAGACAGATTGTTCTGATAGCTCACTTGTTTAGTTGCTACGGGTCATGGCGGTGGTCGCCGGTTCGAATCCGGCTCGGAACATATATATATATATATTTTCCTTTAATTCGAAATGTATAAAATCTTTATTCCACAGACCCTCCAAACGAGCCAGCCTCCCTGCTAGTAATCACTCAGAAGGGGATTTCTCGTGTCTGGCCCGACGGCAACCCGCCGCCTAACAAGGACAATCTCACTCTCTCTGCGCTGCAAGTTAAGGCTATGGATTTCGATTATTCCAATAGGTGAGTTGAGTACAGACGAAAGGTGAACTTGTGAGTCTTGTGACGCTTTAGATAAGGTACAAAATTAAGTGGAATCCAGCGGAGCATTAATACAGCTCAACTTTCATTTCGTAGATTCTCCTATTGATTGAAATTCACGGGGCGAACCCCGGTCATTTGGAAGGCGTGCGTGGGGACATAGATCCAACACGTAGAGGCCCTTTGGAGACGAAGTTTAATGTGATGTAATACACCTGCTAGAACCCATTCACGGGCACATCGGTAGATACCCGTGAAGCGGTTCCAACAGGCGTTGGGGCTATTGTGGGTAAAATGGACAGAGAACTGGGTCTATGGTGATGAGATATGGGTGGATTATGAAACTTGGCTATTGCACAGAGGTCCGGCCATCTGCCATAACATTGTCGCGCGCAAAGTTATCGAGGCGGTGACTAGCCGCTCATTAGGTGGGCCCCTGAAATTGCCCTAATTCTCTTTATTAACTACTAGCTGCCCGGCCCGGCTTCGCACGGACTACACGTTTTCCCGAAGGAATGAAGCATTTCCCCGCGGTAAAAAGTAGCCTATATGTTCATCAGGGATAATGTCGGCTTCTAATGGTAAAATATTTTTTCAAATCGGTCCAGTAGTTTCGGAGCATATTCAAACAAACAAATCTTTCCTCTTTATAATATTAGTGTAGATTAGTAACTCCTAAAGTCTCTGGCCATACTTTTAAAAGGAGAATAGTCTCGCCATCGCCGCCGAGGTCGGCATTTATATCGCCGAATTATGAATTCTATAAAAAAAACTTAGTGTTTTTATTTATTTATACTTAAAGAGTACCAACAGCTGCTTACACAAGTTGTACTCTTGAATGATATAAAGCTGATTAAAGGTACTGACAGGAACTCTCATTTACAATATTTTTTTCTCAAACATTCAAAGAAATATTGACGTTGTGTTCTTCATAATGGGCTTCGAAGTGCGACGTTTCGGGCGCAGCGAGACAATTGACCCGTAATGGCATTTCATACAAAATTGGAGGCGTACAATTTGTTGCACAGGATCACGGCGTTCAGCCATGAAAATTGAAGTTTCATTTCTGGGAGTTTTTATAATTTATTACATTGCGCCTGTTTGAGAAAAGCATTATACATACCTCGGCGTGAAAAGGGGTTGCTAGCCTCATAACTATCCGACCTCGCTACGCTCGGCCGTCTATATGTACTCGGCCGGCAACTCCTTACGTCCCGGCCTCTGTAGTAATGTACTATTATCTTCCAGATCGTTTTGCTACATACACCACAACATCAGCCGTTCAGGCGTCATGTGCGTGTCCGTTGATGATTTCTCTAAGAAATGGCAGCCGGAACCTCCGACACTGTTTCCCTCTATTGACTGTGAGTATGCTTATAATTTCCAGTTATAATTTGAGCGAATCTCTTCATCATGATAAGGATAGCAAGAGCTTGGTCCATAAACGCACGTCTGTCTTCCCCTGCCTCTCCTTCCTTCTATCCTTCCGCTGCTCCAACATATTTCGAAAAGCAACACTACCTTAGTGTCTATGTAGCCTCAGTTTAACCTGTTTAACTGGTAATATTGACAATTGTGGCTTCATGAAACAGGCATCAGTTATCTATGTGTCTCAATAGGCTATTCTACTTATTTTTTATTTATGGATTTGATAGTCAACTAGTATTTTTAAACCCCGACGCAAAGAGGGGTGTTATAATTTTAACATGTCTGTGAATCGTGTATCTGTCTGTGATATCGTAGCTCCCAAACGGATGGACCGATTTGGATGCGGTATTTTTTGTGTCATAGGTAATTTTACACCAAGCCATATTCCATGAAAATCTATTCAGCCGTTTTTGCGATATCGGACTTTGAAATGAAAATGTCGGGAGTTTTCAACTTTCTGAATATACATTTATATCGCTTTATTTAAAGAAGAAATGGTTAAAATTTGAACGATATGTAATCGCGCCATAAAGGTCATTATCGTGATGTCACTCGCGAAAAACAAATGGCGGTCGGCGTTTTCGGTCACATGACATACAGATAATAAAAATATCATTTTATATTTTTCAAATCCTGCTACTATTATAAACGCGAAAGTTTCCAAACTTTAGATGGTGGTTTGGATGTTTGTTACTCAACTGCGCTTAAACGCATTCCCCAGTTCGATCCAGGATAAAATTTGTCTTGATGGAGCTTATTCATTGCGTGTATTGCACCTTCAATTTATATAATTTATTTATTTATTTATTTATATAATCATGTTCTTATGGACTTACAGTTACCCAAAACGTCCAAAAGAGAGTTATTTTACAAGTTTGCTTAGGCGCTAAACTTAAAACTACTTACTACTTAGGTACTACCTAATTGTAACATTTTACAAAAAAGTGAGACTATTTGCGAAACGGATAATTTTAAGTCTAAGTGATGACCAACTATCCGCAAACACATGAGCATCCTGGATTTGTGCAAGGAACTCATTGAGTAATGCAGTGGCTCTGGCAGTAGGTGCGTTGCAGGCTTGCAGTGTGCGAGTTTTGCTCGTAAAAGCGAAAAGGTTCCGTGCCCGCCTTCCTTTGCGACCCACGGCCTTTGTAAAGTTGTCAGGTACAAATAAATTCAACTGGGCCAAGACGGACGGGTTATCTACCTTGTGGCGTAGAAGAAGGCAGTAATGTGTAAGCGTCGACATTTTCCGGCGCACGTGCAGGGTTTCCAGCCCAACCATCCCGGTCACGAATAATGATGGAAAGAGAGTCGGGTAGTACCCGTAGTAACGTTTGTATAGGAAACGAGCGAATTTGCGCTGTACTCTTTCAATAAGCAGCGTATACTTTTTTTCACATAGCATTTCAATAGCGCACACTAAGGTCACTTTGGAGCCGGTAGCGAGAATCATGCATTTTGATAAAAATCTTCGGAAGCATTCGCCGATGCCTCACACCTGGGCAATAATAGTGTCCTATTACAGCGGTAAATTTCATGGCGCTGGACTGGGTTTCGGGCGCCTGGTACCTGGTGGACGGCGCCGCCGGAGCCATGTTCGTGTGCTCGCGTGACCTGGAGCACTGCCGGCTGCTGCAGGACTCGCTGGCCAAGCTGCGCGGGCTGGCGCTCGACCCCACGCCGCCCGAGCGGAGCGACGGACAGCCGCACGGGTCGGTACAGTATAGTACGGGTATACAGTGCCCACGGATATGCGACATGAAGAGAAAGTAGCATTGATGTTGAAGATACGGCGTTAGTGGTTGAATGACATTGCAGTGCTGCCGGACCTTAGGACTCAACGACATTTCTTCGAGAGATGTGGAAAGTTTAGACGGTCTGCTATCAGGCTTTACAGCCATACGAAGCGATAACCACCCCAATAACTCTGGATGCTGCAATAATCATCTGTAAGGGCGCAGCCATGGCCTCGAGCGGCAGCGGTTCACCATACGCTCTCCGTTTAGTGTTAAACCATCATATCAGACGCAGAAATATACAGTCCCTGCTGGACAAAGGTCCTCCCTCAACCCCTCAGCTGGCCTGTCCTACAAGCAACGTGCTCTATCCACCGCCATATAAGTCTATCATCAAAGCTCTCTTGCAAGCACTATGAACAGAGGCCTCTGATAGTTTCCTTGGTGGGAGAGAGATGACCTTAGTAAACTCAGAGTGTACCTCAAAGTAATGTGATCTATACCAAAACTTTTCGAGATGAAATTCTTGATTTTCTGTCTCCACTCCTAAGCTTAAAATGAAATCCTGTTACTGACTGTAATTCTTCATTGCAGATTCATATTCTGGTCGGTCTGGGGTGGTTCCCCAGCCCGCGTGGTCCGCACTGAACTCTGGGGCGGAGCGCCCACCGACTTGGCGTCCGAGCGCTTAGTTTATCCAACGGCGCTGACTCTAGACCTAACCAACAAGTGGGTGTACTGGGTCGACGCGTACATGGACAGCGTCGAGCGGAGCGACTACTATGGAGGGAATAGGGTCACTGTCTTCAGAGCTTATGAGGTTAAAGCGCTGTTTATGTATTCTTATTTACCAGACTAGGTAATAGTGATAGTAATGTGTTTTATTAGTGATCTGGGCTATTGCCTACTGATAGCGTTCGAGTGCTTAGTTTACCCAACGGCGCTGACTCTAGACCTGACCAACAAGTGGATGTACTGGGTCGACGCGTCGAGCGGAGCGACTACTATGGACGGAATAGGGTCAGTTCCAGGTCATTTGATTGGTATCACTCGAATACGAGAGAAATTGACTTCTAAATAAATAAATAAAAATAAAATAAATATAAGGGGACAATCTTACACAAATCGACCTAGTCCCATAGTAAGCTAAGTAAGGCTTGTGTTATGGGTACTAGACGACGATATATATAATTGATATAAATACTTAAATACATAGAAAATATCCATGACTCTGAAACAAATATTCATGCTCATCACACAAATTTTGCCCTTACCGGGATTCGAACCCAGGTCCTCTTGCGTCGTAGGCAGGGTCACTACCAACTAGGCCAAAGCGGTCGTCAAAACTTCTATCTTTACAGAACACCATCTAATTGATCTCATTTAATTTTGTTACAGTCTGAACGAGTATCCCTAATATCGAACTTCGAAGCATCTCTCTACCTACCCCTATGGAGCAACCAGAGCGTGCTGATGACGTCACGCTACGCACGCACACACGCCCGCACGCCCACACACAAACAGAAGATCATACCGGCGTCGGCGCGGGTTACAGCAGCGTTGGTGTTTCATAGGCAGCGGCAGCCAGTCGGTGAGTTGTACTATGGACCTTATTGTTTTCTTTTTATAGTCCATTTTCAGTTGTTACATAGCCTGCTGACGACGAACGCACGCTCACTTACATACAAACTATCTTATCTTAATCAGCGAGAAATACAGAAGCGTTGTTGTTTCATAGGCAGCGGTAGCCAGTCGGCGAGTTGTATTATAGACCTTATCATCTACACGTTAAAGTCCACTTCCGAGCGAGAATAACGAGCTGATAGCGTTACGATACAAAGGCACGCTCAAAGACAAACAAAAGATCTTCAAAACAGCACGAGATACCTAGCGACGTTCAATTATTGACTTTATCGTTAAACACGCACTCATTCACAGACGTTAAAGGAAAGAAAAAGTGTTTTTTTATTGAAGTATCAAACAGGGATGACTACTACTAGACTAACTAAAATCTAGAATTTAAGGCGCCGTAGGTTCAGCGAAGTTAAGCGAACAGTGTTTTTGAAACAATATAATGCGTCTGTTTATAATAATATGGTTAAAAAAAATACGAATAGTAATCTTGAGGCTTTTCTGCAGGGAGATCAGTGTTTAGAAACATGATTAAGCATTTTTCGCTCGATAGAAAAAAATCACGAACATAGGTCTTAAAAGGGTCTAAAATACACTTAAAATATTTGTTACGAATTACGAACAAAAGCTAGAAATATTAAAATGGCTTCTAAAAATCGGCAATATTATGTTTGAGGGAAATCAGTGTTTACTTTTTTATTTATTTAAACGGCCAAAAAATTTAAATTAAAAAACATGATTTCCGCGCTTCCGAGCACGCACTTCCATCACGCTCACGCTTATGCTCAGTGAGAGGGAGAGAAGACCATGAACCTACGGCGCCTTAAATAAGCATACATATCTTTACTAATGGACAGGAGAGGCAGGATGTTGGGCCACTTGTTACGACACGATGATTTTATGAAAACCATAGTAGAAGGGAAGATAGAGGGAAAGAGGAAGAGAGGGAGACCAAGAAGATCTTTTATGGACCAAATAAAAGAAAAAGTAAACGGCGCGTCGTATCAAGAGGTCAAAACAATAGCTGAGAACAGAGAGGAATGGAAATTGCTCCACCGACAAGATTTTGAATCTTAAATATAATGAATCTTTACTAATTACTGTTACTATTTATTTATTTCATAACTGAAATTTAACGGCAATACTAAGACATAAATTGATTTATGCCGAGCAAAGGTTAGTACTAAAAAAATCCTCCGAGCGTTTTTCCTGGTTGGGAGCTCGGGGTCCGCTTCTCTTAAAAACTAGACGATTCTAACAAAAAATGTGTGTTTATAATGTCACGGAGACTTTTTAGCAGTGTCCCTTAGTGTGAGTGTGAGCGGCAAGCCGTCGGCGAAAGACTGCACGAAATAAGATCGCGGGTCGGTGCGCGGGCGCCGCACGCTCGCCGCGCACGGGGACACGCTCGCGATGTGCAGGAACGCCGCCAGGCCCGCTATGGACTGCATCTCGCCTAGACGTGTTCCTGAAACAGACTATTTGTGAACAGAGGCGCTAGTATAAGTTTTACCGAAACAAAACGTTACGTCCGCGTTCGCGTTTAGCTGTCAAATCCCATACAAATTGAGGGTAAAACGCAAACGCTATCGTACACTAAATAAAATAATCAATAATGTCATGTTTTTAACCCCCGACGCAAAAAGAGGGGTGTTATAAGTTTAACGTGGCTGTGTGTGTCTGTCTGTGGTATCGTAGCTCCCTAACGGATGGACCGAAATGAATGCGGATTTTTTATTTCATAGATTATTTTATCCCGAGTGTACTTAGCCATGTTTCATGAAAATCTTTTGAGATATTGGACTTTGAAATGAAAATGTCGGGGGTTTTTCAACTTTTCCAAGTAGTATTGTTATCTCGAAAAAGGCTTAAAAATTTAGTCAAATGGAGAAAAAATCAACGAAAAAGGTTTAACAAACACGAAGTTATAAGTGTCCAAAGTTGTGAGAAGGGGTATGTTCTGTCCCTTTTTCGCAAAACGCAACTTCATATGAAACGATGACGCTGGAAGATTGTGACGACACTAATAGACGGCAACGTGCCGCGCCCCGTCGTGATCGGCGCCGCCGTCGACGCGGCCCGCCGGCAGCCCCGCGTAACGTGACGTCACACACTGTTTGCGTTTTCTCTCTCTAGCAAGCAATATTAAAACGGTTGTGGCTTCCTAATTCTTTGAGATATCTGAATGGGATTTTCGACACTAGGCATATTTTTTCCCCTATTCATCGCCGTCGTGCAGTTTCCCCCGTACACTAAAGGACTCCAGGGTCCGCTTTGGCACCTACTCCCCGCTTAGGCACTAGTTTTACGAAAGTCACAGCCGTCTGACCTTCCAACCCAGAGGGAAAACTAGACCTAGTTGGGATTAGACTGGTTTCCTCACGATGTTTTCGTTTAGGAAGCTGAAGTAGTGAATTGTAGCCGAAAATATGTTAACGTGGCTTTATTATCAAAGGCAGAACGAGATTATACATGTACAGTTTTGAGGCATTTCTGCTCGTCGATGCGCGAAATGATATGCTAAACATTACTTCATGACGACAAAATTGGTGAGTAGGAACTTCAAAAATAGTAAGCAACGATTTCCGCCTTATGTACAGTCGGGAGCAGACGTAACTATGCTTACCAAGATCTTACAATCCTCACATGTTTTTGTCTATAAGACCTTGTGTGGATGATTAAGACCTTTCGCTCGCTAATCTTTTGCTGTAACAACATTTTAAACAAGATTACTACAGAACCCAGACCTCGCAGTCTGTGTTGATACCGTATCAATCAATACATACCAAGGCACCCTCTCGGTCCTTCCCCAAAAGGCATGTACACACATTTCCTCATCTTCGCCTCGTTCTCCGGCAAAAAGCGCTCTGGATCGAACTCCTCAGGTCTGTCGTGATACTTCTCATCCATTTGCAACGCCTGCGCAGGTATGTACATCTGCACACCCGGGTCTATAGTCACCCCTGTACCGGGTATAGTGTACTGTTTCGCGCAGACCCGGTACAAAATTCCCCCTGCCGGGAACTTCCTCATCGCTTCCTTAAGAGCTCGAGCTAGTTTAGGCATTTGTGATACGGCATCGTATGAGAGCTTTCCATCATTCTTTGACATGACGTCGTCGATTTCGTCTTGAATCTCCCTTTGAAGGTGCGGGTAGAATGCTAGCTCGTGGAGGGTGTAACTCATGGCTGAAGACGAAGTTTCGAAGCCGGCACCGAAGAACAGAGCTACATTGGCCACGAATATCTTGAAGTCCATCTCCATTTCTACTTCCATCGGCGTGTTGTCAGGATTTAACTTCTCAAGAGATTGGCCACTCATTTTCCCTTTCTTCTCCAACTCTAGCAGCAAATCCACGAAGTCATTCCTTCCAGAATGCTGGTGGTTCCTCTGTTCCAAAATCGCAGACACGAGCGTGTTCATAGTATTCTGAATCGCCTTATCAGAAACAAATATATACCTGCGTAGCTCTGGAAAGAGCTCGTATAGCGCCATTTTGAAGCGCTCCATAGCAGACTTCGTGAATATCAGCTGTCCCAGCTTCTTGAATGTGGAATTTTCTGTGTTCATCGTCCTTAGGTCGACGCCGAAACCACAGGCGCCTATGAAGTCTATAGTGAACCGGGCCATCAGATCACGCGCGTCAAAGCTGCCAGTTTCCGCTACCTTCCTCACTATTATCTGCATATCCTCCGCACATAGTACTATCAAAGGAAACATAGCTTTCAACTTGGCTAAGGTGTAGGCGGGTGACGTGTGCTGTCGCAGCAATTTCCAAGTGTCCCCGTCTCCGTGAAATACATTCAGCATGAGCGACTCCTGCTTAGGATTCCTGCCTGCACCTCTATTGTAGAAGTACGAGAAGTCAGTTATCATAATCCTCTTGACGATCTCTGGATCTCTGATGAGGAGACCAGGCGTTCTGCCGCGGTAGTAACCGACTATTCTCTCATCTGGGTACTTCTTGTAAAGTTCGCAAGCCACATCGATGAGGCTTTTTATTGTGAACACGCTGCGGAAATGGTTGCCGAATAGTGGAATAGGTGTCTCATGTTTAACGCCCCTTTTCGACCAGTAATCATGGTTTTTGGAAAAGTATATGTACGCCAGGATTAGAATAACCGGCGCAAGAATGAGGAACATTTTTCAGCGGTTCCGAAAAGATTATGAATATGTAGATGTGCGTTTTCAGCGGATGTCTTATCTTGTCGTGATAGCTTAATTTAATAACTTGTTTCATAGGGTTCAGTATATCGATAGAAGAAAACGGAAGGTCCTTATGAATCAGTTATGCATCTGTTGTTATCAACCGATTGTTTTACCTAATTAAAAACTTTTTAACAAAAAAAATTAAACCGACGAAAAAAAAACTGAAAAGCTAAAAATAATAAACTTTTTTATTTAGTTTAATAACTAAGTTCTTAAATTAATCTAAGTGTACGTAAGTAATTTTGGGATGGCCCACGTTTAGATTGTTCGGCATAGCTAAACACGGGATATGTTATCAGGGGACCTTCTGTACGCAGTACTATTATTTACCACCAATGCGTGACTTTCGAGAACTAATAAAAAAAAACTATTCAATAATACTAATACCTTTTATCCTCGTTAACATTTTTATTTGACACGTATTCTCCATCTAAATATTTAAGCTTTTTCTTATCGTTTTGACAACATGAGTGAGGTACATTGTTGTCGGTTGACTACGAAAAGATGTATCATTTAAATAGCTGATGAAAAACTGTTGTTATTTATACACAAGGTAGCCAATGGCACTTGGAGCATAATTTCGGATCGATTGATAACCTTATTCATCAAAATCGGTTTAGTATCTTAAACGCTACGATGGAACACGTAAATACGAAAATAGACTGCTAAATTCATATTTAACCCTTCCTTTCGGCTTTGCTGCAGTCGGGGAAAAATAGACATTGCAATAGTTTAGGTACAGTAACCCAAGAAAGTGTACCTCCTTTTTGACTATAGGTAATGTCACTAGAAGCATAATTTCGGATCGATTGATAACCTCATTCATCAAAATCGGTTTAGTATCTTAAATGCTACGGTCGAACACGTAAATACAAAAATAGACTGCTAAATTCATATTTAACCCTTCCTTTCGGCTTTGCCGCAGTCGGGGAAAAATAGACATTGCAATAGTTTAGGTACAGTAACCCAAGAAAGTGTACCTCCTTCTTGACTATAGGTACAGTCATCGTCATACCGGGTGGAAAGGCACGACGATCCCTTCCGCAAAAGGGGGATTGTTTAGACTGAGTACAGTATTTCCTCTAAAGAAACTAGGCTCATATTCATAACCGTTTTGAAGTTATAGGCAGTTAACTTTTAATGCAAAATACTGCAAGTGACCACCCTCATTAGGGTCAGTAACATTTTAACAATTACACAAGAGTCAGTGACCTTTATCAATACGTATTAAACGATAATTAGTACGTATAGTAAGTATAGTATAGTATCTGTGACAACCCTACTAGGGTTGTCACAGAAGAACAATAATTAATTTTATTATTTTTAATAATTAATCGTAAAAAAAAATCTAAACATTACGAATCGATTTTCCATCACTTAATCTAACCCCCCTTTGCGGGAAGGATCGTCGTGCCTTTCCACCCGGTATAATTAGTAGCCAGAGTAGCCAAATATTTCGTAACACACTTATGTTTTTCAGTGACGCATCCGTGTGCGGTGCGCAACGGCGGCTGCACGCACATATGCGTGACGTCGTGGCGAGGAACGACACCGCGCGCGCATTGCCTCTGTCGTCATGGTTATCGCATGATACATCAGCATCCACATCAAACCCCAGTTTGTCACAGTGAGTATTACTGTTTTACATCATTTCCATTACCGAAACAACACGCCTATCATGGCCTTATACCTCTTGTTCTAAGTATTCTAATAAGAGAGAGACGGATAGTGCGAGAAAAATCCAGAGAGCTCGCGCGCCGTAGCGTGATAGCCGTGCAGAGTATCATTTCCGTTACCGAAGCAGAGTATCATCAATCCCCAGTTGCTATGGCTATAAGCTCTCTATTGAGCTCTCTATTGCACCAATCACGGCAGGTAAGAGCAACAAAGAGCGGAACAGAGGTGTTCCCACAACTTATGGCCCTGAGCGCAGCGAGAGTTTGATAATAAATAGTATAGCATTGTAGGCTGCGTTTTAAATAATGAAAGTAAGCGACAATGTAGCGATTTTTCCCTAAATTAGCCAAGGTTTTCGTTAGTTGTTCCCAAATTGCTAATTTCGACGTTTTAATTAGAACAGACAGATAATATTTGATTGACTGTACTAAGTTTGGAACTGTTTAAAATTCACACGCATAACGTTTCCTATTTATTGCGAATACCAGGTTTCGCTGAAAAAAAAAATATCGTAAGGAGAACCAACAGCTATAAGACTTGTTACTTATAGAAATATTAACAAAAAAGCCAATAACGGGATCTCACAGACAGCAATAGCGATTCGACAAGACATTCACTGCCAAAAATGCTACGCGCTACGCTCGTAGCCGATCTTCAAGAGTCCAGGTGTTCCTCGTACGTAGCGGAAACCGACTACGGTGTAGGCGGTCTTTATCACTTTCACTGTCACGAACCCTCCTGACAGTGACAGTGTTAAGGCGCCGTAGGTTCAGCGAAGTTAATCGAACAGAGTTTTTGAAACAATGTAATGCGTCTGTTTATAATAGTATAGTTTCAAAAAAATACGAATAGTAATCTTGAGGCTTATTTGCATCGAGATCAGTGATTCGAACATGATTAAGCAATTTTCGCTTTATAGAAAAAAAATCACGAACATAGGTCTAAAATACACTTAAAATATTCGTAACAAATTATGCACAAAAGCTAAAAATATTAAAATTGCATCTAAAATTCGGCAATATCATGTTTGAGCGAACTCAGTGATTACTTTTTTATTTATTTATAAAACATGAAATCCTTGCTTCCGAGCACGCACTTCCATCTCGCTCACTCTTATGCTCAATGAGGGGGAGAGAAGACCACGAACCTACGGCGGCTTAAAGTGGGAGGTTCGTTCCAGGGGTGGAGATAGACGAGTACCTGCTGGTGGCGCGCGGCTCGCCGCCCATAGTGCAGGCGATCTCGGCCGCGCACGCGCAGTGGGAGGCGGCCGCGCCCGCCGCCGCCGCGCGCGTCTCCGCCGCCGACGTGGACCTGCAAGCGCACCAGATGTACTTCTCCGATGTGCACCGGTATCTATACTAACTTATAAATGTTCCTCGCAACACTCAACATTCAAATAACACCCCTCGCTTTGCTAAAAATCCTAGTTTAGGAGCCCTCGCTACGCTCTGTCGTTAGAATCCCTTGGTACGCTCTGAATTCCTTATTAGATTCGTTAGTGTTGCTCGTAAAACTCAAGATTCAAATAACACCCCTCGCTTTGCTAAAAATCTCAGTTTAGGAGCCCTCGCTACGCTCTGTATCCCTCGTTACAATCGTTAGTATCGCTCGGTACGCTCTGAATTTCTTATTAAATTCGTTAGTGTTTCTCGTATAACTCAAGATTCGAATAACACCCCTCGCTTTGCTAAAAAACTAAGTTAAGTAGCCCTCGCTACGCTCTATATTCCTCATTATAAAGTTATCCCTCGGTACGCTCTGAATTTCTTATTCGACTCGTTAGTGTTGCTCGTAAAACTCAAGATTCAAATAACGCCCCTCGCTTCATTTAATGGGGTACATGAGGATACCTTAGATTATTGAATACCACCTCTATAACCATTATGTGCAATACATTTTTGAGTATCAAGAATCCAACTTTAGTATCCCTGGCTATGCTCTTAATTCCTCGTTAGCGAAAATCACATCTAGTTGATTGAAGTGCAGTAGTACCGCAAATATAAGTGACAACGATGTACCTGCGCAGAACGCATTTTTTGAAAACATTTCATCAATAATAAAGCAGCGCGTTTGCGTGGGTAGTCTTCAGCGCCCATTGGCCAAAATTTTGCGCGCGACGCCGGCAGCTCCGACGCCCGCCATTTTGTCTGGCGCCATGAGCGCGAAAGTGCGAGTTCACCTGTCATTGCATATTGTACCTGACGTATAGTGCAACAAGGTCTTTATTGAAATAATCATACGTTCGATTTCATTCGGTACTTGTCAGCACTCGTCGGCGTGGACGAAGATTGCCTCTGTAACTTAAATTTGTGGTACTACTGTACTTAGTGAATTGCTTTTCTGTATTTTTCCCTCCGTTTCGCAGATACGAAATTGTTCGTCAGAATCTGGATGGAACAGGACGAGAGGTGTTCATAGAGGACGATGTGGATAACTGCGAGGGGCTGGCCATAGATTGGATGGGTAAGATATTGACTTTACTTATTGGACTATATTGTCCATGGCTTTTCTGTGAAAACGCGCTCAACTTATCCCGTAACTTCAATAAGTTACCATTGCTGGCTTTTGCCTATACACATAGGCGAACACTACACGTTTATTAGGGAATTTTTGGCCAATATGCAAAGTATTAAAACAATGTCGGGTTTTGTAAAGTACGAAGCTTACGCAAGTGATGTGGACACCCTAGAAGATTTGCGGGATAGAATACAGTTAGCATTCGGAAAGTTAAAGACGATAACATAAAACCCTGTAATCCGAAAATAATTTGTTTTAAGTTTTTTTTTTCTGACAGGTAACAACCTATACTGGACGGACGACGCTCTCGGCCAAATATGCGTGGCGCGTCTGTCTGCGCCGAAGCAACGTAAGGTGCTGGTTCGCGAACCACACTACCACCCGAGAAGCATCGCGTTGGATCCACGGAACGGGTAAACTACTACATCTTCTCTCTCTCTCTTCAGAACAATTTGTTATGTGTCTGTCTCTTTTCGTTCAAACTACGTCAAAATGGATTTTCAGTTGGAAATCGTACAGTTCTGTCCGTCGGTGGATACCTTCGGCTACGGATTGGGTACAATGTTGGAACAACAAGTAGATACAATAAGTACAGTCGAGGAAAAAGTTTTGGCACATGTCAACTCTATTTGAATGACGTTTAGGTCCAAAAATGCTAAACATTCTATTTCCTCGACTGTACGAAGGGCAGACTTACTGCTTTAATTTTTTTATAGCGAGGTAAGAGACTCATTACAACAAGAAAAGTTAATAAATAAAGATAATTTTATAATTAATAAGTTGAATTTAGTTAATTATTAATCCCCGTGTGGTTTAGAATTTCACCACCCCCTTTCTTCCCGTGGGTGCCGTAAAAGTCGACTAAGAGACCAGGGTTGAAGTGTGTTGTGGGCGATGGGCTAGCAACCTATCACTGCAATATTACATTTAGTCGATCTTTTATACCCACATTTATGCTAAAAGTGGCGCTGGAAGATACGTTTTATGTGCTCTGCCTAACCCTTTTGGGAATAAAGGCGTGAATTTATGTATGTATGTATTAATTTGTGCATGAGGTGATTGTATTTTAGTGATAAGGCGCTTAACTGTTATTTGTTTAATGTATCAGTGTACTTATTGTTGAAGGTCCAAATAAATAAATAAATCTATACTTCTTTGTCTCCAGGGTGATGTACTGGTCGGTATGGGCCAGCTCATCGACGCCCAAAGGCAGTATAGAGACGGCTAATATGGACGGAGCCGCGCGGCGGACACTAGTCGCGGATGACCTGCACTGGCCTAATGGTCTAGTTATACAGTCGGACGAAAAGATACTTTATTGGTGAGTGGAAATATTATCAAAGCTTGAAGGCTTCAAGAACTTTATACCTAAGCCAACTTGTAGCTTTTTTAATGGTACCTTCACACAATCTTTCGCCCCCCATTTCACCCCCTTAGGGGATACTTACAAAAGTTTTAGAACCATTGGACTATAACGATAATCCATACTAATATTATAAATGGGAAAGTGTATGTGTGCGTTTGTTTGTTTGTCCGTCTTTCACGGCAAAACGGAGCGACGGATTGACGTGATTTTTTAAGTGGAGATAGTTGAAGGGATGGAGAGTGACATAGGCTACTTTTTGTCTCTTTTGAACCCCCCACTCCCCTAAAATGGGGGTGGAAGTTTGTATGGAGCTGCGATATAAACGGACTCCACTCGGACGGAGTCGCGGGCAGAAGCTAGTGATTAAATAATTGGTTCCGTTCTCTATACAGGTGTGACACGTTCCTGAACAAGATCGAGAGTCTAGACCTAGCTACGAACAAACGGACCACACTCCTCGAGGCCCCGAAGGCCGACATTCAAAAGCCATATGGACTGGCATTGGTCGATGGTACGATACAGTCATATCATGTTGTCCCACAATCCTCCCAGTGTTGATACTCGGTTCTGCCCTAGAGGAGTGGGCTTCTAACCAGATCCTGAGTATTCCTATAACTACGAAAATCGAATTCCGAACTTAAAGAAAAAGAAAGAAGACATTTATTCACACAAAAGATACACAGAGACAAAAAATACAATACAATTGACACATGTGAACTTCGGATATCTCCGTTTCTGCCGCACATATGGTTTATGGTACTCGAGCGACAGATACAGAGATATACGAATTTCGAGATTGGATTTTCGTGGTAGCGCCGCTGCAGCGCACTGAGATCATTCAGGTCCTTGGTTATGACCTGTTATTACATTAAATTACAGATACAAGACGGTGTAGAATTATTTACAGTGATATTTAGAAAGAAGAACGGTTATGCATCTCAGTCACACAGATATTAAGAGTGATACATTGCGATATTCCCGGTAGTGCCCCGAAAGGAACCTGGGGTCCGCTTTGACACATAATCCCGAGATTTGTTGTTGAAGTTTTTCGAAAGCGGCTGCCATCTGACGTTCCAACGCAGAGGAAAAACTAGACCTTATTGGGACACCGGTTTTATAACTATGTTTTCCTTCACCTAATACCCACTGTTAGATATCAATTGATATTTCGGATATTAGCTAAAAAAACTCATTGGTTTGAACCCACGACCCCAATCATGTACAATCACGGTTAACTGATAGTTATGTACCTAATTATTGTAATAAAAATGTATGGTCAACCAATTTATGTTCGTGTAGGTAGGTAACTGACTTTTCTCAAACATGCAGTGACATATTGTCGTTGTGTTCTTCATAATGGGCTTGAAAGTGTCACGTTTCGGGCGAAGCGAGACGAGAGACCCGCAATGGCATTTCATACATTTTTATTATTATTTCCTATCCACAATTTGTGGCACAGGATCACGACGTTCAGTCATGAATATCAAAGTTTGATTACTTGGAGTTTTTTAATTATTTATTTCATTAAATGTTTGAGTAAAGCACTATATATACCTCGGCGTGAAAAGGGGTTGCCAGGCTCCTCGCTCGCTAAGCTCGCATTATTCCCGGCCCCTGTAGTAATGTAGTATGTTGTTGTAGGAGACATACTGTGGAGCGAGCACGGCACCGGCAGCATCCGGCGCCTGGCCGGATCCGGCAGCGGCTCGGGCCCCGGCTCCGGCAACGGCACCGTGGTGCGCCGCCTGCCGCCGCCGCTCTACGACATCCGGCGCGTCGCCGTCGCCGACCGACTAGGTACCTAGCTAACATCCAACTCAAATGGCGCCCCCGCCCAGCTTTAGCCCAAGCACTTTATTTCCATTAGTATGGAAAAATAAATAAATTTGGAAATAGTTCAAAACAGCAGCTTTTTTGTGTGTAACTGTTATATTAATTATCATTTTAGTAATTACGTAGACTCAAAATCCACCAAAATGTATGTCATCAAAAAAATCGATATTTAACCAATTCCTGAAAAAAGAGGAAAAATTGTAAATTTTGGTGGATTCTTGCATAAGGCATCTTAGAATAATATTTGAAAATTAAACAAACAAAAAAAACGCTGTTATAAATTAATGTTTAAAAAAAACGCAATTTTTCTGGGGTACTTCCCGAATACGGGTGTACACTCGAAAATTACTATTACTCCAAAAGAAAGAAGGCAAATAAATATGCCTAGTGACGAAAATCCCATTCAGATATCTCAGAATTATGAAGCCACAACCGTTTTAATATTGCTTGTTAGAGAGAGAAAACGCAGTGTGTGACGTTACAATATACGAGGCTGCCGCAGCGCGCGTCGCGCGGCGGCGCCGAACACGACGGCGCGCGGCACGTTCAGTCTTCTAGTGACGTCACTAGCTGCGTCATCGTTTCATATGAAGTTGCGTTTGCAAAAAAGGGGGTTCTGCCTTTTCTCCGAATTTTTTATGTCCGAATTTCACTTGCCAACCAACTTTTCGCCCATGATTCACCTTGACAACTAACTAATGGCAAATTTTTGTATGACAACAGATTCATTTCGTAGAATTATTGTTAAAAAGTCGATTATTAGAAAGTATTAAAAAATTTGCCATACCTATCATTTGGCAAATCTTTCAGTTGGACAAACAACTACTAACCGAATAACGTTTCGTCAGTGCAACAGTTCCCTTTTCTTACATAAGCCAACTTTTTACAACAAAGAACAAGACAGCATTACATAGTCAGACTTTTATTCAACGTGTTCTTATCCTTATATAAGCTACAAGGAGGAAAGTGGGGATGGGGAGACGAAGTCACTCATAATGGAGGTACGGGGGCGAAGCCCCCGTTTCAAAAAATAACATAAAATCGTAACAGTGACGTTATTTGTAGGTTAGGTTAGGGTTAGCTTGTGTCCCTTAGAGCGGAAATAGGCACCCCGCGTAGCGGGGTGACGTCGACACGCTGGCGGTTAGGTAAGGTTTAGGTGAGGTTAAAATAATTGGCAGGTGTTTGTTTAAAAAAAACACATGTACACCTACATACATACATTCCACCATGCAACAGTCCAAAATAATGATGTAAACACTTATCTCCAATGATGCGATAATTCAGGTACCATCATTGTCAAAAACACAAGTGAGCGGTTGCGCTTACTCACTTTATAAATACGTTACATACTTACTAAATAAAACATCTGGTAAGTGTTATGCCACCAAATGTATATAGGTCAAACTGACCCATTCTGCTACTCGAAAGGTGGCATTTTGAAAAGTGACTTTATGAAAAAAAGTCCAAGCATACAGTTGGTAACCGTGAGGTTGGGAAATAAAACTTAACCTTTTGATAAGTTGACACTTAATCATTCGGCGAAATGATATTATGCGAAAAATTGGTTGCGATGCGATATTCGTACATAAAATTTTCGGAGATGATTTAGAGAACCCACAATTGCGTATATTATCATTTAAATATAAGAAATGTTTGGTAGTTAATCTATAAAATATAAGTATTTTTTGGGAGTCTACCGTATCTGTAATGCCGCGAAAGACTTGTTTTGAATTGTCAGAAGTTAGAGGTTAAGGAGAATATAGACACTCTCAGCGCCACGAGGGCCGCGAGACGCCCACGAAAATTCGGATGAACGCCACTGTGAATTTGAAGTGTTTACGGGCAGGACAGACCGGCCGCTCAGGCATGGTTTTAGGGATTTTACCTTTGGGCTGCCGGCGGGACACCATAGTACATTATTGTCGAAGCACGGGAAGTAGGCAATTATATTAACGTATTCGTACGTAAGTTGTGTACTATTCCCCTTGTATACTATCCTTTTGGTGGTCGTGTCAATCTACAACACCAACACAACATCAACACCCATATGTCTGGCTAGCTTTCAATCACAATCGCCTCTGTATGAAATGTTGACGCAATGCAAATGGGGTGTATGGTAATGTTTGCTACGAATAAAAAAAAAGAGTTATGTAAATACTTCGTTTATTCATGCAAAAAACGGTGTAGTGCTCACTTTGTCATTGGTAGCAGTAGAAATATTTAAGGATATTATGTCAGACCAAAGCTGGGCATTTATCTTAGCGCCGCGTAGCGCTGTTTGTCTCAGCGCCAAATGGAAGGACCTAATATTTCGGGCGTGCTACGTAGGGAACCGGTTAATGTACGGCCCACTATATCTCTGTTTCTTTTTAACGCATGCAAAAAGAAGAGATAAAGATAGATGGAGGCGCAAGCCAGCAATTGCCCTTCCGGCTGAGACAAATATAGTGCATCATTTTCATGTCAATTATCTCGCTCACACCCTATCGCTGTCTATACCTGTGGGTATACTGACAAAGTGTGAGTATAGACAGCGATAACGCCATTTTCAGATTTTTTTTTTTCTGCGCGAGTTATACAATTCGTAGTAATGAAACTCTCAATAAGGATAAAACAGCATGTACTACCGCTTTATTCTAGCAGTATCAGTATTATTGGCGACTTAAAGAGACGCACTGCTGGGACCCGTTATATAAATTATTTTTTTCATTGTAGGGCCCACTGTTTCATCCTCCTCATCCTCCTAGCGTTATTCCCGGTAATGGCCCTAAAGGAGCCCGGGGTCCGCTTTGACACCTAATCCCAAGATTTGACATAGGCACTAGTTTTACGAAACCGACTGCCATCTGACCTTCCAAACCAGAGGGAAAACTAGACCTTCTTGGGACACCGGTTTTCTAACAATGTTTTCCTTCACCGAAAAGCTAACGGTAAGTATTCCGTACAAAAGTTGCGAAAAACTCATTGGTACGAGCCGGGTTTCGAACCCACGACCGCCGCTTGACAGCCGCATGCCTGAACCGCTAGACTAGCGTAGCCTTGCCTTGTTTAACAGTTAAAAATCCATAATACGTACCAACTAGAATCATCAAAACAACATTCTACTAATATTATGAATGCGAATTCACGCCCAAACGGCCCAAACGATCTGGTTAAATTGCATGAAGATAGTTCATAGCCCGGACCAAAATATGGGATAGTTTGAAACTACATAATCATCAGTTTCGGTAAGAAAACGCAAAAAAAATAGTTTTTATTTAAGTATGAGTACAGTGTGGCTGTACTTATACATTTAACTTATATTACCCCCAATCCCTACCCAAAATCCCCTCATAAATTACGGATTTTGTTCAAAAACCCCTCCTGGTAATGTTCTAGCTTCTAATTACGCGTTTTAAGTAAAAAACATGAAACTTAAGCTTAATCACAAATATAATTAGGAGGAATTACATTAAAACTAATTTCTTAAGCTGGTAACAATTTTATGACTGCTTGTCAAAGTCATCGAAGTGGTCACAAGGCCGTTACACACTTGCAATTTGTCCGATATAGGTATAGTTGGGATGAGACAGCAAAATACATACCTTTCATTTGAATTAAAGCTACGTCTCTGTCAGTTGTTGCGACGAATTGCATTGTATGTAGTGCTATGGCTAGCCATAATAGATCAAGGCACAATTCTATTTTACCACACTGTTAAACTCCGCTGTTTTGTTTTTTTTAGGTGCGGTCACACATTACACAGCCAATTGACAATTAAAATTTTATTCATTTTGATTCTTTTCAAAAATACCCCAATAGACGCCTAACTGTTTTTTTCCCTCTACCAGATCCCCCAAATTTTTTATCCCCCGATTTTTTCCCCCAAGCCTCTAAAAACCCCTCAGGGGTTTACTCCCAATCTGGCATCACTGTATAAGTGTTAGAAAAAGGCTATACATATCTTTATTGTCCCACAGGCCGCAACACGTGCTCGGACAACAACGGCGGCTGCGCCGAGCTGTGCCTGGCCACGCCCACCGGCCACACGTGCGCGTGCGGCGCGGGCCGCGCGCCCCCGCCCGCGCGCCCGCAGGCCTGCGCGCCCGCCGCCGCCCCGTCCGCGCCCGCGCCGCCCTGCGCGCCCCACCGCTTCCACTGCGGCCGCGGGTATGTATACTACAGGCTCATGTACATTTTATACATCACTTCTTACAAAATACTAGCTTCTGCCCACGACGTCCGCGTGGAACTCGTTTATATCGCAGCTCCATACAAACTTTCAACCCCCATTTCACCCCTTTGAGGGATGACTTCTGGGATAAAAACTATCCTATGTCCTTCCCCGGGACTCATACTATATCTCTACCACACCTCAATCGGTTCAGCGGTTTAAGCGTGAAAAAGTAACAGACAGACAGACACACTTTCGCATTTATAATATTAGTATGGATAATATGGATTAAACATTCTCTATCTTCCTTAACCGCAGAGTAGCTATCGAAGCTGATTACTCTCTTAATCCTCAAATCAATTTCATTATTGTTTTTTAAGCATGTATTATTTCAGTCGGCTAAGGGAAAAAAGAATTATGTTACATTTTCGGCAGTTTATTTTTGTGTAGACACATCATCATAAACTTAAGAGCCGGGCTCTTGTCGGTGGCGTTATCGCCATTCTATTCTATTCTCTGCCACTGTTTTTAGCTCTTGATACTACATTACATTGACTTCTTCTTCTTTAGTCAAGACACATACCCGAAAACCAATTCTTAAGTTATATTTAATAGTTCAGACAGAGCTTTTGAAAAAACTCATAATTTTGCGATGTATCCCCTTAACTTACCACATTACATGGCGGCCCTGCCAGTGCGGGTCCTGCAGTTTCGTTAACTAAGAGCGAATTACTCTAACTTTCCATTTACAGAACGGTCAACGTTATATGTGACGACCTGTCATTCCATAGAAACTTGTCACACTTTCCATACAGACATTTATTGGTAAAATATAAATTGGTATAAAATCATAACAAGTCAAAAATATATTTTTTACACATTTGCGGTTTAAGCATATTTAGTTATTTAAATTAATATTTATAATTATAATTGTTTGCATTCTATAAATTCCAGAAAACTACCAGTACTACTACGAGTCCTACTACTTACGATTACAGACAATAGGGAAGATAATATAATATTTACCATTATTTCGTGACCAAAAAGTTGAAAAAACAAAATAATAGCTACTGAAACTTTTTACTTTAGTTTATACTAATTTCAAACAATAATTAGGATTTGAAGTAATGTAAAACGGAACGTGTTTTAATCCAACCGCCAGCGTCTGGCGTCACTTCTGTCAAAAGTGAAAACTTAGGCAACTCTAGGACATCCAGGAACGAAACTAGGACCAAAAAAATATGGCGAGTGACACTAATGAGTGACGTCACAGGAACTGCAGGTCCGTTTAGGCGCGAAAGTTTAAATTCTCAGTTTATAACAGGGTTTTTACTATACATTATAGTATTGCAATTTTTTAATTCATTCGTGATCTATTCTACATGCGATTCTTTCAAATGAAAGCAAAAATGAAAATACTGCATCTTTCCTATTTGGTGCAATCCTCATATCATTATATTGGTAAGATACGCTGTTTAATCATATCTTGTTGGTGACAGACGCTGTATCGACATACTTTACATTTGCGATGGTGACATTGACTGCCCCGACGGCTCTGACGAAGACAGCTCGCCTACTGGACCATGCGGTAAGTATTTATTTATATTTGGAGAACCGTCAGGTACATAAACACTTGATTATAATGATAAAATACAAAAATAGTACATTATTGCCGAGGCGCGGAAAGAGAGGTGTTGCCTGACGAGGTGGTTGGCAACCTTTGGTGCCTGCCTTTCCGCACTCGTTGACGTTTCAAAATGATTGGAAATGGAATTGCATAGAATCCGTTAATTTTTGCTTGATTTAATGACAATACTGAAAACAACACAGTACTGATAAAATTGACTGTGTTTAGTTTTATTGCATTTTCTTTATTCCATGATTTGTGTTCTAAATAAATCAATTCTTATTCAAAACAGATTGTGAAAAAATGTATGTATGTCTATTTGGGAATATCTCTTTGGAGAAACAACTTTTCGTGTGACATGTGAACAATGTAGGTAGTCACGTCTACATAATATTGAGGGTTGTCTATTGTTTGCCCGACATTCATATACTATAATAATCATTTGGCCGAACTTCGCTTGCTCGAATTTCATTTGCCCGAATGTTTCGTTTACCATAATAGTTAATTGACATACTCTTGTTTACCCGAATATTGGATGTCATAATGATACGAATGCCATACGTATTGTATTCCAGATTATTGTTTGCAATAATATTATTTAATAGAATATTTAAACGCCATACTAAACATGCATTCGGATTCATCTTTGTTAATTTGCTGGTTTTTCCGCTCTTTTATAAAAAAAATAACCTCGAAGACGAAAGCGGGAGCAAAGCTCCCGCTTCCGTCTTCTAACCTATCCGCGATCCGAGTCGGTTTTGCCACTAAGCCCCTGTTCCCTACTGCCTAAGATACAACACTATCTTGGCATAAGGTAATCTCAGAGAAAAGTTCATTTTTACTTAGTGGCAAAACCGACTTGGATCGCGGATAGGTTTGAGATAATTTTTTTTTATATTAGACTGCAATATGTACCCACTTTATCACATAAGAATATTATGGATGTTGAGATGGATGGCAAATGATATTATGGCATGTGATAGTTATGGATTACAATGATTATGGAAAATGAGATTATTGATATTGATATTATGGAAAACAAAGATTCTGGCATATAATTGTATATTATGGCAGATACAATTCGGGCAAATGAAATTCTGGCAAGCAAGAGTATACCAATATTGAGCGATTCACCACAAATATGACTGCGGCAAAATGCTAACATTCGTCAATTTTTATGTATGTTGTTACAGCGAATATAACATGTAACGATACCAAAAACTTCAAGTGCGACTCCAATCGCTGTATACCGAAAACGTGGATCTGCGATGGACAGAAAGGTAAGCATTCTACTGACCAATACTTTTACTTCGAGCTTTCCTTCTATTGCCTAATTTTGAACCCCCGACGCAAATAGATTGGTGTTATAAGCTAGACAGCTTATAGCAGTTTGAGAGCTACGATAACACAGACGTGTTATCGTAGCTCTCAAACGGATGGACCGATTTGAATGCGGTATTTTTGTGACATAGATATTTTTATCCCGAGTGTTCTTAGCCGTTTTTGAGATATTGGACTTTGAAATGAAAATGTCGGGGGTTTTTTCAACTTTTGGAAGTTGTCATTTACTAACTTTAAAATACATTTATTTTGTTGTGAAAATTTCCCGGAACAGCTGTTGTAAACTATCGCAATAAACATTCCAATACCTGGTTAAGAGCAATTTATCTGCTAAACATGAGAGTTTTGTCACTTGCGTTACCGTAGAAAACAAACGGACATGGCGGAACTATAATGGTTCCTTGTTGATTACCGAACACTAAACATGAAATAAATTAATTCTGAAAGTAGGCCTTAATGGCACTTTAACAAGTCAAAATTCTACCAGCGAAGAAAAAGAATCTTCTTTTTCTTCGCACATATACAGTGTTTCTTCTTAACAGTGATCTCACTGTTAAGAAGAAACACTCAAAAGTCAGTAACTCTTTTGCCAAAAAAAGCTTATTTCAATGACAGTTCTTAACCTACTTGAAATAAGTCAAACTGAATATGAATACTAAGAAAACAAATCATAATGCGTTGTTCTACAAGAACACACCTCGCCTGTTGCTTCTACCTTACCTCGTTTTACCGTGTTTGGATTAGACATTTTTCATTTTATCGTTACTTTATTAATGTGTAACTAACATAGATATAATTTCCTATTGTAACTAACCCGATATGGATATTTAACTGAAATAAAATATTTAAATTGAATTCACGTCATCCAGATTGCCACGACGGATCAGACGAGTCCGCGGCCGCGTGCGCGGAGCACGACTGCGGGCCGGACCAGTTCCTCTGCACCACGTCGCGCCGCTGCATCCCCGCCGCGTGGCGCTGCGACGGCGCGCCCGACTGCGGCAAGGGCGACCGCTCGGACGAGGCCGACTGCCACGCTACAGGTGACGTGTGCCATTACAACTTCCAGAGGCGGCGCGTCATACGTTGGAGCGAGAAGACACACTCCTGTAGCTCCCACATATGGACGAAGTTGTGGCGTAGCCGTCAGACTGTCGGTGACAACTTACCCTCGCCGACAGTGCGAACAAGACTCTGAAATAAAACAAAAACTACTCCGAATTGGAAGAGTCGAAAAGCGTTCACTGTGCAAAGCCCTCCCCTAAGAATCTCCATAACGACCTTGCTGCCTGCGCCTAAGGCTGTTCACGCACTACGATTTTATGTTATGCGACAATCGTGTCGCAAAAATGCAACGTATGTAAATGAAATATTTTTTTACAGCGGTTGTGGTGCGGTGAAATACGTGTACATACGTATGCTGTAACGTCGCTTGCACAATCTTGACCAGATCTTCACACGTCTCATTTCCCAAAGCATCTATAGATTTTTACTTTTCAAAGTGTCTTTATGGCCAGTTTTTAAGTCTGACTAGTTTCCTCCCCACAGAGAACGCCGAGTGCCACCTTTCAGTGTGTCTTTATGGCCAGAAGCCTTTTAAGTCTGACTAGTTTCCTCCCCACAGAGAACGCCGAGTGCCACCTTCCAGTGCGTCTTTAAGGTCTGCCTAGTTGCCTCCCCACAGAGAACGCCGAGTGCCACCTTACAATGTGTCTTTAAGGCCAAAAGTCTTTTAAGTCTGACTTGTTTCCTCCCCACAGAGAACGCCGAGGGCCACCTTTCAGTGTGTCTTTACGGCCAAAAGTCTTTAAGTCTAACTAATTTCTTCCCCACAGAGAACGCCGAGTGCCATCCGCTGATGTTCCGCTGCCCCAACGGCGGGTGCATCCCCTGGGAGTACTACTGCGACGGGCGCGCCGACTGCGCCGACGGCGGTGACGAGCAGCGGTGCCGCGTCGCGCCGTCCACGCGTGGCCCGTGAGTGTACACCTTTATGTATCCACGTGATAGGCTGTGCTTTATGGAACAACGACCTCTTGGAAGTGTCTTTGTGTCTATTATCTAATTCTGTCCTTATCGCTCTTACCAAATTTGGCAAATGTGTAGATCTAGTTCCCCTACCTGTACAGTCAAGCTCATAAATACATGTACGTTCCCAAACTAGGTTCACATTTATTCATATTTTTTCCCGACCACATATTTTGGGACCGGGCTCAACAAGACTTATATCTTAGCGTCTACATTTCTTTTGGCAGGTACACAGAGGACACTAGTAAGAATAGCGTCTGCGAGGAACACGAGTTCCAGTGTGCCAACAAAGAGTGTATACGAAAGGTAAGTTTCTATAAGGTTTTTAATTGTATTATTATGGCATGGGTATCAATCAGAATCGGAAAAATTAGCCGCCATTTTGAACATTTTTGTTTACGGTTCGATTTCGTTCAAAATCTTATATCTGACGGTCCGAGAGGATTCTAAATACCAGTGTGGGGCAAAAAGTAATTGCATTACAAATCACAATTACAAAATGTAATTTCAATTATTGCATTACATATTACAAAATGTAATTTGTAATCGCATTACAGATTACATTTTGGAATTTTAATTTGTAATGCATTACTTCGTAAAATTACAAATTACTTTTATTTAATAAATCATTTTTCATTATTAACCTTGGGTTGGGGTATAGGAAAGGAGGTTTTTGGACTTAAAAAAAATTGGATAAATTTTTCTTTGATATTTTTTATTTCCTTTTTCTGTCGTTATAAATGCGTAAAAATGAGCATGTTTTATTCGGTTCTCTATTGTATGGGCAAAAATCATTTCCCAAACTGTCACTTCCCAAAAAATGTTTCCCAAATTATCATTTGGCAAAAAATCACTAGTCAAATTATTGTTTCGCATTATATCACTTGGCAATATCTCCTATGGCAAAATATTACTTCGCAAATTATTGTTTGGCAAAGTTTTACATAGTCAAGTTTTATTTGGTCAAACGTATTACATTAGCATAACATTCGTTTTCCAAATTATTGCATGACATACGATTTAGATCCTAATTGTGTAGTACATATAAAATCTATTTGCGTGAGATTACATAATTTTTCTAAGCGGGTAGTTTGTAAAAAACAAAAGTAAATAATTTACAGGTAAGTTTATATGTTCTTTAGTACTATAGGTACTCAGGTAACAATATATTATAATGCAAATAAGCAGCATGCATGCAAGCAAGCCCCGAGTCGGTTTCGCCCTTTTCATCGAGAGTCTCCAGCGAATCGACGCCACCCCGCTGCGCGGGGTGTCTATTTCTAGTCTGAGGGACACAAGTGAACCCTAACCTAACCGACCCAAAACAGAGTTCGCTTATGACAAGCCATTTTTTCTACCCTGATACCTAATGTGCAAAATGAAAATTTGAACAAATGTTTCGTTTGGAAAACAATATTAGCCCGAACAAAGTGTTTGCTTAATAAACTTTTGTCTTAATAACACTTGACAAAGCAAAATTATGCCAGATGATATTTTGACCAAATGAACAAAATGCGAAACAAAAATGTGCTATTTGTTCGTTTGGGAAATGAAACTACTGCCATAAGTTTTGTGGGAAGTGAAATTTGGCATAAAATATTTTGCCGAAACAGCAGGATACCGTTTTATTCTTTAAACTCTTTCTCTTAGATCGATATTAACCATGATTTCAAAGGTCAGTCATTTTAAGGTGGCAGTCTTTTTTTTTTAATCAAAAGACGGAGAAAAACTAGGAGTTTTTCTAGAAAAAGATGCTTTTATTTGACGTGTTCTATACGTAACATTTAAAATTGGTGTTATATAATGACACCACTGTGGCAAAAAAAAAAACCAAGTGCTGCAATGTCCCTGCATGCGATTACGAATGTAATGCCGTAATGCATAACATTTGTAATCGCACTACAATTGCATTACAGAAAATGTAATGCATTACGCCCAACACTGTTAAATACGAATGCGAGATTATAATTAAAAAGTAGCCGCCGTTTTGTTTATAGTCCAATTCCGTTCAAAGTCGATTTATAAATATATAATAATGGCTACTTTTAGGCGGATTTGTAATTCAACACTCAACGAATACTCATCATAACTCGTATCTTCCACAGGAATTCCGCTGCGACTACAGTCCGGACTGCCTCGACAGCTCGGACGAGGCGAACTGCTCGCAGCACCGCTCCACCACCCCCGCACCCACCACCCCCGCCCCAGACGAGTGCGCCGCGCCCGCGCTGCGCTGCGACGCCGGCTCGCGCTGCGTGCCGCTGCTGCAGCTGTGCGACGGCAGCCAGGACTGCGCCGACGGGGCCGACGAGGCCGACCGCTGCGGTGAGTACACTTGTCTCACTCTTACCTGCCACCACCCCCGCCCCGGACGAATGCGCCATTCATTATAAATAACTTAAGATTGGTTTTCCTTTTGATGAACGCTAGCAATGTTACATGTTTCTGTAGACGGCCTCCTCATCGCTTGCCCATAACCTCACCAACCTTAACTCTCGTATATTCCCCACAGGCGAGCCCATGTGCGACGCGGCAGCGTGCACGCACGACTGCCACCCGCGACCGTCGGGCCCGGTGTGCGCGTGCCCGCCGCCGCTGCACCTGCAGCGCGACGCCGTCAGCTGCGCCGCGACCCACTACTGCACCGACTGGGGCGTGTGCAGCCAGGTACACTAGCCTTGTACGACGAGCCCATGTGCGACGCGGCAGCGTGCACGCACGACTGCCACCCGCGACCGTCGGGCCCGGTGTGCGCGTGCCCGCCGCCGCTGCACCTGCAGCGCGACGCCGTCAGCTGCGCCGCGACCCACTACTGCACCGACTGGGGCGTGTGCAGCCAGGTACACTAGCCTTGTACGACGAGCCCATGTGCGACGCGGCAGCGTGCACGCACGACTGCCACCCGCGACCGTCGGGCCCGGTGTGCGCGTGCCCGCCGCCGCTGCACCTGCAGCGCGACGCCGTCAGCTGCGCCGCGACCCACTACTGCACCGACTGGGGCGTGTGCAGCCAGGTACACTAGTCTTGTACGACGAGCCCATGTGCGACGCGGCAGCGTGCACGCACGACTGCCACCCGCGACCGTCGGGCCCGGTGTGCGCGTGCCCGCCGCTGCTGCACCTGCAGCGCGACGCCGTCAGCTGCGCCGCGACCCACTACTGCACCGACTGGGGCGTGTGCAGCCAGGTACACTAGTCTTGTACGACGAGCCCATGTGCGACGCGGCAGCGTGCACGCACGACTGCCACCCGCGACCGTCGGGCCCGGTGTGCGCGTGCCCGCCGCCGCTGCACCTGCAGCGCGACGCCGTCAGCTGCGCCGCGACCCACTACTGCACCGACTGGGGCGTGTGCAGCCAGGTACACTAGCCTTGTACGACGAGCCCATGTGCGACGCGGCAGCGTGCACGCACGACTGCCACCCGCGACCGTCGGGCCCGGTGTGCGCGTGCCCGCCGCCGCTGCACCTGCAGCGCGACGCCGTCAGCTGCGCCGCGACCCACTACTGCACCGACTGGGGCGTGTGCAGCCAGGTACACTAGCCTTGTACGACGAGCCCATGTGCGACGCGGCAGCGTGCACGCACGACTGCCACCCGCGACCGTCGGGCCCGGTGTGCGCGTGCCCGCCGCCGCTGCACCTGCAGCGCGACGCCGTCAGCTGCGCCGCGACCCACTACTGCACCGACTGGGGCGTGTGTAGCCAGGTACACTAGTCTTGTACGACGAGCCCATGTGCGACGCGGCAGCGTGCACGCACGACTGTCACCCGCGACCGTCGGGCCCGGTGTGCGCGTGCCCGCCGCCGCTGCACCTGCAGCGCGACGCCGTCAGCTGCGCCGCGACCCACTACTGCACCGACTGGGGCGTGTGCAGCCAGGTACACTAGTCTTGTACGACGAGCCCATGTGCGACGCGGCAGCGTGCACGCACGACTGCCACCCGCGACCGTCGGGCCCGGTGTGCGCGTGCCCGCCGCCGCTGCACCTGCAGCGCGACGCCGTCAGCTGCGCCGCGACCCACTACTGCACCGACTGGGGCGTGTGCAGCCAGGTACACTAGTCTTGTACGACGAGCCCATGTGCGACGCGGCAGCGTGCACGCACGACTGCCACCCGCGACCGTCGGGCCCGGTGTGCGCGTGCCCGCCGCCGCTGCACCTGCAGCGCGACGCCGTCAGCTGCGCCGCGACCCACTACTGCACCGACTGGGGCGTGTGCAGCCAGGTACACTAGTCTTGTACGACGAGCCCATGTGCGACGCGGCAGCGTGCACGCACGACTGCCACCCGCGACCGCCGGGCCCGGTGTGCGCGTGCCCGCCGCCGCTGCACCTGCAGCGCGACGCCGTCAGCTGCGCCGCGACCCACTACTGCACCGACTGGGGCGTGTGCAGCCAGGTACACTAGCCTTGTACGACGAGCCCATGTGCGACGCGGCAGCGTGCACGCACGACTGCCACCCGCGACCGTCGGGCCCGGTGTGCGCGTGCCCGCCGCCGCTGCACCTGCAGCGCGACGCCGTCAGCTGCGCCGCGACCCACTACTGCACCGACTGGGGCGTGTGCAGCCAGGTACACTAGCCTTGTACGACGAGCCCATGTGCGACGCGGCAGCGTGCACGCACGACTGCCACCCGCGACCGTCGGGCCCGGTGTGCGCGTGCCCGCCGCCGCTGCACCTGCAGCGCGACGCCGTCAGCTGCGCCGCGACCCACTACTGCACCGACTGGGGCGTGTGCAGCCAGGTACACTAGCCTTGTACGACGAGCCCACGAGCTGTCGGGCCCTTTTGTGTGTGGGTTATTAAAACTACGATTATTCGTGCCTACCCAGTGCCACTAGAAAGCCTACTTCTTCGTCTTAACAGAGTAGTCGTGGTCATCATTTCAGGTGTTGGTTACAAGCTCCACAACACGCCGCCATTTCTCTCTGACAGTCGCCTGCCTTATGCTTGTGTGTAGTGATGCATCTACTGCAGCTTTTATCTGGTCTGTCCATCTCATTGGTGAGCTGCCTCGTGGTCTGGTGCCCTCGACCTTTCCCTGGATCACGAGTCGCTCGATAGCTACGTCTCCTCGACGACACACGTGCCCGAAAAACGTTAGTAGTAGTCCAAAGCTTTAAAAAGGAGTATGTTCTGTTCCTTACATCTAACAACAACATATGCTTCATATGAAAGATGCTTCAGATGTGTTGTTATTATGGCAGCGGGCTTCTGTAAGCTGCACTCCGCAAAATCAGACAAAATCGACTATAGCAGACCTTATCTCGATGCAGTAAGTTTCAACTGTATTGTCGATCATAATTATTCTGTTTTGTTCACAGACGTGCCAGCCGCAGAAAAATCGCTACAAATGCACTTGCTACGAAGGCTACAGGCTAGCTGACGACGGGTTCACGTGTAAAAGCACAGGTAAGAAATCATGGAGTACTAGCTGGTTATCTCCACTAGAGTGGAACCCTCGCGTCTGTTCAGCTCTCATTATAGTACATTACTGCAGCGGCCGGGAAGTAAGTGGTTGCCGGCCGAGTACGCGAGGCCGGATAGTTATGAGGCTGGTACAGTACGATTACTGTTAGTTAACCACTGACAGATAGTTTGCCTTCATTTCATTTTCAAGTTTAATGTCATAAAAATAAAACAATTTTCAGAATACTGTTACCCACGTCTACCGATTTAGAAGTAACTACTTAATTTGTATGAGATTAAAGTTGAAAATTAAATGAAGGCAAACTATCTGTCAGTGGTAAACCCCAAATAATTCTAGTGTAACCCCTTCTCATGCCGTGGTATGTATAGTGCTTTTTTCAAACATACATCATCAGCCTATATACGTCCCACTGCTGGGCACAGGCCTTCTCTCATGTATGAGAGGGAACTAGTCCCCACGCTAGCCCAGTGCGGATTGGGGACTTCACATACACCTTTGAATTTCTTCGCAGATGTAATGCAGGTTTCCTCACGATGTTTTTCCTTCACCGAAAATCTAACGGTAAATATGAAATCATATTCCGTACATAGGTTCCGAAAAAGTCATTGGTACGAGCCGGGATTCGAACCCACGACCGCCGTTTGACAGCCGCATGCCTGAACCACTGGGCTACCGTAGCTTTTTTTCAAACATGCAATGAAATAAATAAAAAAAATCTCTAATTATCAAACTTATACAAATAGGCCTCAAATGTCTCTTTTACTGTCTTCTAACTGAATCATACTCAACACCCAATATTTCTTACAGAAAAAGCCACACCTCTCCTCGTATTCAGCAACCGCCACGAGGTTCGCGCGGTGGAACTGCCCTCGCTGACCTCTCGCGCGCTGATCTCCTCTCTCAAGAACACGGTGGCTCTGGACTGGAAGCGGACGGGCGACCAGGTCACGCTATACTGGACGGATGTGGTCGACGACCATATATACTCCGGGACGGTGCAGGGAATCGGTAAGTTTTTGAAGTGAATACTTCTTTAGCGGCGCTGTGCACTTTTGTGATGGGGAAAAAATGTTAAACTCGCAACATGTCATGTGACCGTAAGATGTCACGTGACCGTAAGATTCGAAAGATTGAAAATTCGTAAGACGAACGCGTGACCTGATCGAAAAACTACTACAATGTCATTGAGTTTTTACTTCTACCGGCACTGCCGGAGTGCAACCCGGTCTTTTTTTGATACCATGAAATATAATAATATACAGTCTGATGGTTAACAGACACCGTAGCCTATGGATGCTTGCGACTCCACAGGAGCCTCCCTAAGGTTTAATTAGAGGAGTGAAGTAATTGAAAAGTTCGTCACGATGCGTGGAACCCGTGATAGCTCTGTTGGTTCAGAGCATTGCAGGAAACCCAAAGGCGGCGAGTATTGATCACGCTCGTGTCGAATCATTTATATATTTTTCTTTTCGTTCGGAAATAAAGAAAATTTTATTAAATCGAGACAATACTGACAGTAGGTCCTCCTAGCGTTATTCCTGGTAATGCCCCTAAAGGAGCCCGGGGTCCGCTTTGACACCTAATCCCAAGATTTGGCATAGGCACTAGTTTTACGAGACAATACTGACAGTGTTTCTGAGAAAATTATTATTATATACACTCTTAGCATTCCTAGGCATCATAGAATGGGTTAATGATTGTCACAAAAATATGTTTATTGGATTTTAACCCTCTTAAAGAGTCTTCGAGTAGAAGTTATTTTAACATGATCCGATTTTGACAGCCCTAAGCGATATTCGAGTGGTGATCGAGCAAGGAGTATCAACCGCTGAAGGCTTGGCTGTGGACTGGGTGGCCAACAATCTCTACTGGGTGGAAGGAACACTGCGACAAATTGAGGTAATTCATTCTGAATTGAACGTTAAGAATTGGAGGTTGAAGGTTAGTTTCGGCAACTTTATATTTGTCTATTTAGAAAAACTACTTAATTATGTCGCAGTACCAAGTCGCAAAGCGCTTTGTTTTGGTTTCGCTTTTGCTCACTTATTTTTTATATATGGTCAGTTCGGTTAAGAGTCCGCAGTAAGGTCGATTCTCCATACAAACGTAGTTACGTCCTTATTTTAAGATAACACGTTGGATTGTCATGAAATTTTGTAAATACAATGAGATTATATATATCTAGGTCTGAAATTAGTTTATGACTCTTGAAATGTTATTAGAAAGAAAATAGAAAGAGTACAAGTTTTGCATTTTAAGACCCCAAAACAGGGTTCAGTTCGGCTGAATACTACGGCCAAAATATAGATTAGATTGAACTCAAAACCTATTTCCGACAACGATTAAACGATGTAGTTTCATAATAAAAAGAAATTTTCGAAATTGATCGTGTAGTTTTCAAATGAGAACGAAACTACGAAAATCAGTTAAAAAACTACAAAATTTTGATGCGATTCTGCAGCGAATCATTCTAGCGCGGGGGAACGGTACGGGGGAGGGCGGTACGCCCCGCCCTTTGTCCTTGGTTGACGCTTCACGCACGCCACGCTTGCCTCGTCGTTAGTCGACTCTTTGCTGTGCGCGTGACTATTTTGGTGAATTCTCTTCGTATGGTAAACGCGGTCTACTAACGACTTGGACTGATAACGGACTTGATATTTTCTTTTTGATACTGGTGGTGTGTGTGTATGATACTGTCCGACGACCTTGGATTTCTTATGGACTCTGCATTTTTATGTTACAAAAATGGATAACTCGGGTAAGTACCTACCTAACTACACTATACCTATATTTGCAACATCAGTGTTTCATCAATTTCGTTATTATAATTATATAGGTACGTAGGGTCGCTCTCTTTATAGTTAGGTAACTAGGTACCTTACTATTCAGAAATTGATACCTACCTACCTCCCCTTCCACATCTATGAACGAGGGACCAGACAAGACAATAACAATAATCCATACTAATATTATTAATGGGAAAGTGTATGTGTGTGTTTGTTTGTTTGTTTTGTCCGTCTTTCACGGCAAAATGGAGCGACGAATTGACGTGATTTTTAAGTGGAGATAGTTGAAGGGATGGAGAGTGACATAGGATAGTTTTTATCTCCGAAATCATCCGCTAAGGGGGTGAAAATTTGTATGGAGCTGCGATATAAACGAGTTCCACGCGGACGGACTCACGGACAGAAGCTAGTAGGGTCATTTCGGCGGTTAGCGACCACCTAATTTCATGTGCCGGTTGGCGACCACTTAGCCGAGTTGGTGAACTGAAAGGATATTTTCTCGGTTTTTTAGTAGATTTCTATTCTAAAACTATAATAAAATGCATGTACAACTAATTGTCTCAATAGGGTCTGTAGAATTGATGTTATCTTCAATAGAAAAAACCCTCTCCTTCAGGTGGTCGCTAACCGAAGGTGGTCGCGTAACCCCCTGAATGACCCTACCTAAATAAAATAATTACGACGCGACGCAACATAGGTACCTAGCATTTGTTTCTCGGAGCTTTGAGTTGATTTGGGGATCAAAATAATACCTAGTTGGTAACAAATTTTGTTTTATAAGTACCTACTTATTTATGTTCTTGTTTCCAGAAGTGAAAAGGTCTGCAAAGAAGGCAAGATTATGGCAATCCGCTCGTAGGAAAAAAAGGGGACCGGCTCGTCGTGGAAAAGAAACTACTTCTATCAAGTCCAAGGTCAATTAAATATTTCAAAAAAAAGATACTGTATCTTCGTGGTGTGGACTCCAAAGGGAATATTATTCGAAAAAATTGAAAAGGATACAGGATTCTGGGACAGCATATTCAATAAATTGAGAATATTTTACATGGAATGCATACTACCTGAAATTATAGATCCAAGTCTACCTAGAAAGTTACCGATACGTGAGAGTTCTTAAAAATAAGGAAATTTGCATACTTTCATTAAAAATAAAAACATAATATTTTATGGTTTTATTTTACCCAATACACCCAATTTTCAATGTGTCCTAATGAAGTTGAAGTTTATATGATCGTCATTTCGATATCTGGTGGACCATACCCTGATTTCCCACCGTTGTAGCATACCGCTAGTCAGTATGGCCAAGTGACAGTTGGTTGATGCTATAACATTGATTTGATAGAGGTGGTATAAAAAGTATCAATTTAAAAATGTACAGTATGGTCTTTACTTTACACAAAACCTGCTATTTCTTTTCACGAAAAAATTGTTCGCTGACTAGTCATTATTCGCAGATCAAAGGTATAAATTAAAGGCCTAAATTAGGTTTTTTTCCAATGACCACAGCCTTATAGAACAATAAGTAAAGGAATTACAAAAAATGGCCAAGCTCTCATTATCGTAACAAATATAGTGGTAGTGGTGTCTGAAAATCTGCTATGATTTGTACAGGTGACGTCTAAGATCATCAACATCAGTTCATCATCATCATCATATCAGCCGAAGGACGCCTACTGCTGGAGATAGGCCTCCCCCAAATAGTACCACAATGACCGGTCCTGCGCCTCCGTACGTCATACATAATTATGTTTTCATATTTCGCCTTATTATAATGGAGTAAGGTGCAAAAGTGTAAACATAATATCTTTGACGTCGACGTTACTGGATCGTTAAAAGTTACTAAATTGTTATTTCTACTAATTTTGTTGGCACATCAAAACTTGTAGCCTATACATATTATACTTTACGCCACATCTGACCAAAAGGCGAGTTTTACCGCCCTCTACGTGTACGGTAATAACGTATGTATAATCTTGGTATGGAGATGTTCTACTGTTATATTTTACTTATTGCAAAAATTTTGCCATTGTATAAAGATATTTTACTGCAACATTTTTACTGTGACATGTCTCTAGCTCCGCCTCCCCGCTAGCGCGCTCTTGCTTTCTTTCTAGCGCCCTGTCTCACTCTAGGTGAAACAACAACATTTTAAGCCGTTAGCGCGTGGTCTCAACTCGGAGTTGAGCGCTGCTTACTGCGGACTCTTAAGTGCGCCCCCGGGATAAGTGCTGGTATTGATTTAATGACTGATTGATGAATGTGGCGCACTTTCCCTTGTGGCGCACTTACCCGGTGAGGATCGGTGAGGATCTGTTATTCGCTTACTGTCACTACTGTTTTAAGCTACTGTGTAGTATTTAAGCTGATGATGTTCCTATACAAATAAATAAGTCGCTACATCAAAGAACATGTTCATTGCTGTAGTAACTTTAAACTTCAATTTCATTTAAATTAGTTTGTCTTTCCATTCTTTCAGATATAATAGAGATACATTTCTGGGATTGTATAAAAATGTAATCGGTTCAACACGACATAATAAATAATATAGGGTAGAATGTTTTTGCTTATTAAAATAGTCGATATACTACAGACAAAAATCGATCTCTTCCAGACAACCTTTGTGGTAACTTATATTTATGCATTATTTTGGTAGGTGGCCCGATTGGACGGCCGGTACCGACGCACGCTCGTGTCTGGTGATATGGAGAGTCCGCGCGCCATCGCAGTTGATCCCAAACTTGGTAAGGCTATTTAATTAGGAAGCCAGCACAGCGGAGCTAGCACAACTGACCCCGCGCCGCGACGCGAGTCGAGTAATATCTACCCTCCCCTTTCTAATTTGCACGGTGCGCGTGCGACAGGATACGCTCAGACGCGCGTGAAGCGACTGAGCAGCATGTTGTTCTAGATGTACAGCTTGTAACCATGTGGCGTCGCGCGCGACTCAGTGACACAGCGACATGTGTACGTCACACTTTTTCAAGAAGTGTTGCCATTGTGAATGCATTTTAAAATACAGGTTGGACAATTTGGTGTCACTTTAATAACCTAGCATCAGCTATACAACAGAATCCCGTCGGGTTTGGTTATGCGGGGATGTGTTTGATTTCTGTGCAGAGATAAATACAGTGTAGCAGTAACGGCTTCTCTTGAAATAGTATATTTCGATACTAGTGCGGAAAGTATGTAATTACGCCTCGCGCACCGAGATATCTCGGGACTCGGGACGAGTGAAGAGTGACATTTCCGCACGTGTATCGAACGACGCTTTTTTAATACAGTTGCGAAAAAAAAAGAAAATCTACAAGTACTATTATTGTCTGTTATGCAGTTTGGCAGTATACTATAATCTGTAAACATATACTTATGTGTATTTCATGAATATTAAAAGATTCAAGAAAAACTGTAAGAACATACAGTTGAAAAATAATGAAGTTGTTCAAAAATCGTTTTTTTTAAATTCAGTTCAGTAATTAATGTTACAATTTGTACAATTATTGAGTGGGAAAAGTGAAAAGCACTAGTTCGCGAAAACCACCTTTCCGCAAGCTAAACAGCTACGTAAAGTAGCACTTTATCAGCAACTGTATTAAAAAAAAAATACATTTGTTTTCCCTCGACACAACATTATGGTGGTAATATTTATATGTTTCTTACACAGGATACTTATTCTGGAGCGATTGGGAGCAGTCCGCGCCGCGCATAGAGCGCTGCACTATGGCGGGCCGCAACCGCACTATTGTTGTCAAGGTCGACGAGATGGCTGACGGCGCGTGGCCCAACGGGATCACTCTGGACCATGTGGCCCAGCGGCTCTACTGGATTGATGCCAAGTATGTACATCGCCTTCATCGGTATGCGGTTGCCATTAATATCACATAGGCGTCAATCTGTGACTACTAACGCCATGTTATACACCATATAATCAATCCTCTTTGCTTCGTTGTCCGCAGTGCTGAGGGTTAAGCCACGGATACACCCTAGTGTACATCCGTACATACATCCGTGTAGATACATCCGTGGCTTCACCCTCAGCACAGGAACAGGTTCCGTAACAACTAGGTACGTGGAATGTGCAGGGATAAATGTCGCGAAACATTTTGTAGGCCACACTAATTTTATTTATTTTTTTATTTGGAGATCCAACAGCTAAGACATAAACAATAACAAATTTTACTAGGCAACAGAAAGCCAATTAAAGGAACTCACAGGTAGTAACATATTATTTAACTAAATGTACTTAGATACTAAAGTTGCGCACTAACACAACCGCACATGAAGAATACTAATAAAAAAAAAAAAAAAATCTTCTAACGCTGAAGTTCAAGTTACTAATAAAATAAAATAAGTATAACAAGGTAAGTGAAATTGATTTACACTACTATTAATTATAATTACCTACATAACGGAGGCAACACGCTCACTCTAAAGACTCAAAGTATCGCTGCACATTACGTCTCACGCTAGGGATTCTACAGTTGAAAACATCTATATCAAATTCATTTGCCAACTTATTTAGATTTCGAGTGGCACGCGTTAGGAAACTAGTCAGTGTTTATAGGAATGTCGCCCGAGGAGGTTGTGGCGATTAGTGCTACAGACATATTGAAAGGGACGTTGCGTACGCGACTACACTAGTTGACAATTGGTGGGACACTGACGTGGGACACATGCGCTCGCTCTCGAAACGTTGCAGCGTGACGTAGATTGAATGTTGCGGGACAAAATGTTCCCTAGTGTATCCCAGGCTTTATGATCTCGCCCATGAATGACTTTGTCCTGGATGACCGATTTCCAAGCCTTTCGGTCTCTTGCGACTTCTAGAGTACAGCGCTATGGAACTGGATGAATAGCGATTTGGGTGAGGACCAAATTCTTGACCAGTACTCAGCCTGTTTTTTTTTTTATTCAGAAAATCAACAGCTTAAGTAAATAAGACTAAGTTATACACAATATATATCAGAGAAGCCAATTACAGGTTTCCACAGATAGGATACATGGGTGAGTACAGATACACAAGAGCAACAAAATCATAAGTACATACTTATGTTGATGAAAAAGAGAAAATTTATTTGTTTTTAGTACATACAATCATGCTATTACTCTGTAGGCAGGGTACACAAAAATTAACCATAGAATTGTATGGCTAATTTTTGTGTCACAACGGAACTTTTTAACTACTGCTGGTTGGTTTTCAGTACTTATTGCACGCTTGATTCAGAGTCAATGGCCTGTCCCGATATCCATCTATTCAGCCCGTATCTACGCATTGTTGAAGTAGACCTCTTCTTTGAATACTTTAACTTTAACATTTCACTGCCGGGAACCCGCGTAGCGGCCTACAACGTAGCTTTCCACTACATACGAGGGAAACCACAGGATCGGCTACGAGCGTAGCGCGTAGCGATTCTTGGCAGTGAATGTGTTAAGGCGCCGTAGGTTCATGGTCTTCTCTCCCTCTCACTGAGCATAAGCGTGAGCGAGATGGAAGTCGTGCTCGGAAGCGAGTATATCATGTTTTTTAATTTAATTTTTTATGGCTGTTTTAATAAATAGTTCTCTCAAACATGATATATATTTTTAGAAGCCTTTTTATTATTTTTAGCTTTTGTGCATAATTTGTTACGAATATTTTAAGTGTATTTCAGACCCTTTTAGACCTAAAATTGCTTGATCATATTTCGAATCACTGAACTCGCTGCAGAAAAGCCTTAAGATTACTAAATATTCGTATTTTTTTGAAAACGTATTATAATAAACAGACGCATTATATTGTTTTAAAAACTCTGTTCGCTTAACTTCGCTGAACCTACGGCGCCTTAAGCAACGAAGACGTATACAACTAATAGCCAGTATATCTTCAGATCGGACTCCATCCACACGACCCTCTACGACGGCTCGGGCTACCAGCTGGTGCTCCGCGGGCACGCCATGCTGTCGCACCCGTTCGCCGTGACGCTGTTCGAGTCGCACGTCTACTGGACAGACTGGCGAAGCAACAGGTCCACACATACATACATACACGCATTTTTTCCCAAAAGGGGTACACAGAGCAGAAACTTGTGTTCCAGCTCCACTTTTAAGGGGGAGATGTATAGTTTGCGACCTACAAATTTAATGTTCTTTAACCGACTTCAAAAAAAAGGAGGAGGTTCTCAATTCGGCTGTATTTCTTTTTTATAATAATAATTATTATTTTCAATGTTTGTTACCTCACAACTCCGTCATTGATGAGCCGATTAGAAAAATTTTTTTTTTTTGTTCTTATGTATATACTTCCAGGTGGGTTCCATTTTTTTCAAAATTCAGTTAGATGATGGGATCCATGAGGAATTGAGGGGACTCTTCAATTTTATTAGGCACGCGTGTAGTGATTTTGGTATTTTCTGTTATAACACTTATAACTCGTGTATTTACATCCGGAATCATAAATTTGGTGGCGAGGAATTGATGATGAAGACCACAGATGACTTATCGAATTCCTCAATAATGTACTTAAAAGTGCAAAAGTACGTCACAGGTTCTGATAAGATTCCGTTGAAATAGGAACTAATGAAGTGCCATTGGTGATGATCTTGGGGAATCGATGGAAGTCCTCAAATATTATCGGTCCACATACAGCGATTTGGTTTTTTTCTATAGTAATCAACGCATTTAATAATATAATAATAATAAAATAATAAAAACTTTATCTAGTTACAACAGAAGTTATTTGTACAAAAAAGTGTAGTTAAACCTAGTCACACCGTTATCTACTTGTAATTTACATTATTGGTGCAGAATGAAGTCCTTTACTTCCCGTACTAGTTATAACTGTATCACGGTGAAGTAAGATTCGTCAGCCAACATCAAAAGGCATTTAACTGATAATATACCTACTTAAGTAATGTTTTTACATTATATGCGGTGGGTTATTTTTTCTTAGATTACATTTTAGGATGTGGAACATAAGTTTAGACTATTTTATGGTAAGTTAGATAATCAACAATGTAGGTAGGTTGGTACTTGAGACTATGTGAGTTGGCCGAACTGCATCAAAGCCGTCCATTTGCTATCGGAAATCAGTTCATGTGGTAAATTGTAAAAAAAAAAATAGGAAATGTTCTCGTGGCTTGGCGGAGTACTAAATTGAAGTCGGTTATAACTTTGTTTTAAAAGTGAATTATTTTAACAGTGTGGTACGCGCCAACAAGTGGAACGGCAGCGACGTCGCCGTGGTGCAGAGAACGATGATGCAGCCGTTTGATATCAAGGTGAGATCTCACGCGGTCTTTCTAGAAAATAAGTGCTATTTAGTCCACCCTATAAAGAATAGTACTAATTTGCAAATGGTCCTCTGTTTAACAAAAGAAAATCATAACCCTGGCATCCCGTTCGCACGCGCTCGCCGCCTAACACGCGCTCTTTCGCTCCTAGCGCGCTCGGGTGTATCGACACCTTGGATGTGTACGAAAGTCGAGGTTAGCCGAAACAGCAAATTGAACAGGCCTGCTAAAGTACAGCCATTTTAATGTTTTCTTACCGTCGCTCTTTGAAACATTTTTCTCGAGGAGCATAATCGCAGTACTTGACAACTACACAAACCCTCTGGATCAATTGGGAACAACCATTTTTTTACAATGTATAGTAAACTCAAAACCATTTGGAGGGATAGGTTTTCTGAGCAATATGTACTTATTAGATTAATTAAATATTCAATATCCTACGAGATATCTTTAAAAAAAAAAAAACCTTTAATGACCTTCAAACAGCAGTGCCACGGTGACGTCACTAGTGCCTGTATTAGGAGGAGGATAGAATGCACGCAAAAACGTAGAGAATTATATAAAATGTCATATTACTCTAAATTTGCATCTCATTTTTTCCTTAATGACAAAGTGAGACAAAAAGGACAAAAAATAATGACACTTGTTGTAAAAGGGTATTTACAAAACTTCAAAGTCGTAAGTCCGTATTGTAGTCAAATGTTATGCATTGTATAAATGAACAGTTTTTTTCTTAAATAAACATCGCTCAAAATATTTTATTTTTTAATTTGGACCCGTTGACGTCAATGTCACTCTACTATCAATGACACTAATGACAGTAGTATGTGGGTTGCGTTCGTATAAAATGCATTCAAGAAGCGTACTTGTCCCTCTCTGACGTCATCATATATAATAATTGTTTTATTATTTAAAAAAATAAATAAATGTCGCATTGCAAAATCAGCGAAATTAGTTCTACTTCTACTGAAAAAAAAAAACAAAACAGGGTATATTTTTTTTTGGTTCATCCCAATTGCTACAAAATTGTTGTTCAGGTTATCCACCCAAGCCGCCAGCCACCACTACCCTCGAACCCCTGCGCCGTCAATAACGGCAACTGCACACACCTGTGCCTCATCGACGGGCCGGGCGCGCGCGTGTGTGCGTGCCCGCACGTCATGCGGCTCGCCGCCGACAACGTCACGTGCGAAGGTGAGTCTCGCTCGCACTAGCCACGCGCACACTAGTGAGCGGAGACAGCTATAGCTTCAACAACACCTGTGCCTCATCGACGGGCCGGGCGCGCGCGTGTGTGCGTGCCCGCACGTCATGCGGCTCGCCGCCGACAACGTCACGTGCGAAGGTGAGTCTCGCTCGCACTAGCCACGCGCACACTAGTGAGCGGAGACAGCTATAGCTTCAACAACACCTGTGCCTCATCGACGGGCCGGGCGCGCGCGTGTGTGCGTGCTCGCACGGCATGCGGCTCGCCGCCGACAACGTCACGTGCGAAGGTGAGTCTCGCTCGCACTAGCCACGCGCACACTAGTGAGCGGAGACAGCTATAGCTTCAACAACACCTGTGCCTCATCGACGGGCCGGGCGCGCGCGTGTGTGCGTGCCCGCACGTCATGCGGCTCGCCGCCGACAACGTCACGTGCGAAGGTGAGTCTCGCTCGCACTAGCCACGCGCACACTAGTGAGCGGAGACAGCTATAGCTTCAACAACACCTGTGCCTCATCGACGGGCCGGGCGCGCGCGTGTGTGCGTGCTCGCACGTCATGCGGCTCGCCGCCGACAACGTCACGTGCGAAGGTGAGTCTCGCTCGCACTAGCCACCCGCACACTAGTGAGCGGAGACAGCTATAGCTTCAACAACACCTGTGCCTCATCGACGGGCCGGGCGCGCGCGTGTGTGCGTGCCCGCACGGCATGCGGCTCGCCGCCGACAATGTCACGTGCGAAGGTGAGTCTCGCTCGCACTAGCCACGCGCACACTAGTGAGCGGAGACAGCTATAGCTTCAACAACACCTGTGCCTCATCGACGGGCCGGGCGCGCGCGTGTGTGCGTGCCCGCACGGCATGCGGCTCGCCGCCGACAATGTCACGTGCGAAGGTGAGTCTCGCTCGCACTAGCCACGCGCACACTAGTGAGCGGAGACAGCTATAGCTTCAACAACACCTGTGCCTCATCGACGGGCCGGGCGCGCGCGTGTGTGCGTGCTCGCACGGCATGCGGCTCGCCGCCGACAACGTCACGTGCGAAGGTGAGTCTCGCTCGCACTAGCCACGCGCACACTAGTGAGCGGAGACAGCTATAGCTTCAACAACACCTGTGCCTCATCGACGGGCCGGGCGCGCGCGTGTGTGCGTGCTCGCACGTCATGCGGCTCGCCGCCGACAACGTCACGTGCGAAGGTGAGTCTCGCTCGCACTAGCCACGCGCACACTAGTGAGCGGAGACAGCTATAGCTTCAACAACACCTGTGCCTCATCGACGGGCCGGGCGCGCGCGTGTGTGCGTGCTCGCACGTCATGCGGCTCGCCGCCGACAACGTCACGTGCGAAGGTGAGTCTCGCTCGCACTAGCCACGCGCACACTAGTGAGCGGAGACAGCTATAGCTTCAACAACACCTGTGCCTCATCGACGGGCCGGGCGCGCGCGCGTGTGTGCGTGCCCGCACCTCATGCGGCTCGCCGCCGACAACGTCACGTGCGAAGGTGAGTCTCGCTCGCACTAGCCACGCGCACACTAGTGAGCGGAGACAGCTATAGCTTCAACAACACCTGTGCCTCATCGACGGGCCGGGCGCGCGCGCGTGTGTGCGTGCCCGCACGTCATGCGGCTCGCCGCCGACAACGTCACGTGCGAAGGTGAGTCTCGCTCGCACTAGCATATTAAATCTTTGAAACACCCCTTATTCAAGTATCAATCTGTGGGCCCTCTTGGCTGTCTGTAAATACATCAAAAAATAATAATAATTTGTTTTTTTAATGCTATGTTTTTTTCACAGTGCACGAGAAAGTGATAGTGATCGGGCGAGCGGGCTCCATTCGAGGCTTGGACTTGGACGCGCCCTCGCAGCCCGTCATCCCGGCCGTGTGGGGCGCGCAGCTCGCCGCGCCGCGCGCGCTGGCCGCGCTCACACAAGAGCGCCTGCTGTACTGGAGCGACGAGGTAACGTTGTATATGTGTTTACGAAGGCTGGACCTGGACGCGCGTTTTATCTGTTCACTGCGCGGTCGAGACACGAAATACACTGTGGTTTGTTGGGATCACACGCCGCGCAATGTCGTGGCCGGGCCGTTACAGCCACTAATGGCCGCCACTGAACGCTAGTGCTAGTGACTCAGTGTGCGGCGGCTCTAAAGTATCACAGATCTGCAACACACTGCAAATCAAGGCGAAAACCGCTCATGCGTCGAACTGTAAGATTGTAAAGCAAATTGCAAGCCCTTTAAAACCTTATGTTAATTTTAGACGAACGAGATAAAACGCACCCGCCTCACCGGCGGCACAGCAGAAACAGTAGTGGAAGCCGGTGGCGCGGGCGGCGCCCTAGCGTTAGACTACGCGGCTAAAGTGTTGTACTACTGCGCGCGAGGAGAACTGTGGGCGGCAGGTCCGCTAGGAGAACGGGCTTCTCCACTGTGCGCTGTTTCTAATGTGACTGCCATAGCTGTGGACCCTGCCAGGTAAGTACTATCCAATAAGCAAAAATATAGAGTTGATTTCGGGTACGAAGGAAATTCAAAAAGTACTACATAATCCTGGTCACGGCACCAAATTGTAACTCGCTCTTTGAAGCAAGGTATGATGCTACAGAATCTCCCTCAGGGCACTGCGCTATTTCTTACCTTACAGCTATAGCTCTATATAAGTGGCTACGTGCACACTGTATACTACTTGGATCGTGTAAAACAGATACAAATATCCTCGTTGCTATTTTTGGTCATGTTTATTAAACATATTTTTAATTTTATTCATATTTTTACCCTCAAACTTTGTAAATATGTATGAAACTATAGGTCTATTACAGTAATACTCACACAGCCATAGCTACGTTACTGGTGTGTTTGTTTCTAAAAACATAAAAAGTACAGTCAGCCCTGACAATGTTAAGTGCTATATTCTAACGTTTTACATCCGTTACTATATGGCAGGACGTTGTGCACTTTGACATCTATACTCATTTTGAGTGACCTACTCTTTGGTCATTCTTAGACAGAAAACGCTAACTAAATAACTTTGTAAACAGGGGTAAGCTGTACTGGGCGGTGTCAAGTATAGGCGACGGCGCGGGCGCCCGGATCGAGGCCGCCGCGGGCGACTGCAGCGAGCGCCACCTCATCAACGACGCCAAACACAACCCGCTGCTAGCCGCCGTCACTAGTGAGTTCTGACCACTACCTTAAGTAGAGAGACGTTATAATTCTGGTTATTGCTTATATAAGACAACTTCTTTCTGTGAAGCATCAAAAACGCTCCTTTAGCATGTTTGTAGGGATTATTCGTCAAAAAACGTCCTTATTGTTTGTTTTATGTCTTATATTTGTACAAAATAAACAATATAATTTAAGTCTCAATTAAACAATTTGTTCATTTCTGTAGAAACCGGGACTCGGAAGGATATAGATTGTTCAGCTTCCCTCGCGATACATTAAAATTTTCACTGCCGTAAACCCGCCTGGCGGGCGCCTACGCCGTAGTCGCTATCCGCTACATATGATGAAAACCAAGGCAACGTCTACGATCGTAGCGCGTAGCGATTCTTGGCAGCGAATGTGTTAGGGCTGCGGTATGTGACACAATTTTCTCGTTTGACAGGTCTGACATTGGAGCCAAAGAGTGGATGGTTGTACTGGGTCAATCATGCTACAGCTACAATCCAATACATGGATCCTAAAACTAGAGAATTCTTTACCGTAAGTTTTCGTTTATTTCTTCATACATCCATACGAACTCACATCTATACTCCTAAAACGGGTAGGTAGGACACATACAATTTAATTTCAGTGCCCTTTCTAGCAATTCTAATAAAAGGGTTAAATGTAATATTGTGGTTATAGGTTGCTAGCACACTACTCATTTCCGGGACTGGGGTGACCGATTTAGCCTAGTGGATACTGACCCTGCTTACGAATCTGACAGTCTTTCCAATCCCAGTAAGGGCAAATATTTGTGTGATTTATTTATTTCACAAGAACGGTTAATACAAATTACACTTGTCTTACTTAAATATATTACATACATGTACAAGAAGTCTTAAACCTATGATGAGTTATGTACCTACACAGTAATCATTCATCATCTATTAATCATGCTTGAATTGATGAGCTTGAATATTTGTTGAGTGTTGATGATTTCTTTTAAGTATATCTACGTCGTCTAGAACTCATATTACAAGTTTTCCTTAGTTTGATACTAGATCGAGATTTCTAATATTGTGCCCCCAAATATTTGATATTATTATACCATCAGGTGGAGCTAGCGACGGGCGCTCGTCCGGTCGCACTGGATATACATTTCGAGCGACTGCTATGGGCCGACAGCGATAGTCTGAAGGCTTGCCCTCTGCCACGCAACCCCAGCCAAGCCAAGATCAACTGCGCCAGTTCGGAAGTCCTGAGGGCTAACACTGGTGAGTGGTGATTAAAAACAGGTGCAAAAACAATAAGCATCTTTGATAAAATGTATAATAAAACAAATAAGCTAAAGCACACACACAATAAACAAATTGCACTTTGCACACAAACCCCAACTTGCACTTAAGTTTATCGTAGCGACGCGTGTGTGATTGCGTGTCAACTGACTTTTAATTTTAACCCCCGACGCAAAGAGAGGGGTGTTAAAAGTTTAACGTGTCCGTCTGTGGTATCGTAGCTCCCAAACGGTTAGACCGATTTGAATGCGGTTGTTTTTGTGTCATAGATAATTTTATCCCGAGTGTTCTTAGCCATGTTTCATGAAAAATCTGTTCAGCCGTTTTTGAGATATTGGACTTTGAAATGAAAATGTGGGGGGTTATTCAACTTTTCTAAGTTGTAGTTATGTTTATGTATATCTACTGTTCTATTTCCCACCAGAGGGCGTCTTCTCCCTCCTCGTCTACGATGCAGAGACGCAGAATTACACACGTGGCGCGTGCAGCCTCCGCGTGCCGACGAATATGTGCGCGCACCTGTGCGTGCCCGTGACGGACACGCGCAGCCGATGCGTGTGCGCAGCTGGGTATAGGGCTAACGGGACGAAGTGTACACGTAAGTATAACAATGGAGTTATTAGGACGTAACTAACCTGGTGTAGTTACGTATTGGGTTGCTCGTGAGAAATAATGAAGGAAGTTTTCGCAATCCTGGTCACGGCACCAAATTGTAACTCGCCCAAGAAAAGCATACAGAATGGAAGTTTGCTGCGACATTATCATCTCTCCTGTTACTTTCCTTAAAATCTATCAAATTAAGGTTGACTGGTTTGAGTATACTGAACGTTTAAATCTGTCGTTATGTCGTTACATTGTTCGGTAAATATGTTTTTATGCAGTTGTTCTCACCTTGTTTTCACTTCTGGACGTTAAATTACTAACTAGAACTAATGAAATTATAATTTTTACCTGGCAACCGTACTGTCTTTTCCAAGATCTCACTGTTCTAAATACTGATTTGCCATACGATAAATAAATAAATACTTGTGAATGTTTACCTTTTTTGTTATTTTCGCTTGTAAGCGATTTGGTGTCTATACTGTAAGCTTGCATTGTGTCTTTTTCATGGATGGACTGTAAATTTTGATAATAAAATGTACGAAATAATGTTTGTGTGGAATAGTCTCTAAGTCAATAAAATTGAGCACTTACCAGGCTTGTCTGCGATTGTAGTAGGCAGAAGTCGGTGTCAGCAAACAGGGCAGAGTACTTTCACTAACTTTCAGCTAGCCGACTTACCTACAGTTCGCGAAATACCTTTCCTGAAGCTTTCCACCGATAGGAGTCTCGTCGGCACTCAACTGAATTGACTTAAATGCTTGGGTCCTGCTTCCACACGTCTTATATCTTATTACTATGTTATTCACAACTGCAACGCGACAATCAGTTGTTTTACGCAATAATTCAGAGCAAACCAATCGAAAACGACACGACAACTTTGGCTGCTACTCAACGACTCAAATTCGACTGGTCATTGCATAGACATTTTATTTTTTTTTACTTTAAAAAAAATCTTAGACCGATAATGTTGGTAGGCGATAATTGGTTAATTGCAATCTTTAACACATTGTATTATTGTGAATGAATAAATAGATAAATAAATGACTTTCACCCATTTCATTCTACCATTCACATGAGCTTAAGAAATACACTTATACAATATTTTATTTGCCCCGCGTTCGATATGGATACCATTAATTATTCACAACCTCACACTGTAATTCTGCTAGAAACGGACGGATAAATGTGACTGTGGTACATTTTAAATCTATGATTTGTTATTCAACAGCGGAAGACGAGATCCTCGTATATTCCCTGAGTTGGGAGATCCGTGCATTGTCGCTGTCGGCTCCTAATCGGACCGTGTTGCCGCCGATCGCACAGCCGGCACTCTGTACTGCGCTCGACTATCGCGCAGGTATGTAGAGTCTACAATATAAGATGAAGTAAAAAAAACCGGCTAAGTGCGAGTCGGACTCGCGCACGGAGAATTACGTACCATTATCTATAAAAACTGCAAAAAAAACATGTTTATTGTATGGGAGCTCCCCTTAAATATGTATTATATTTTGTTTTTAGTATTTGTTGTTATAGCAGCAACAGAAATACATCATCTGTGAAAATTTCAAGTGTCTAGCTATCGCCGTTCTTGAGATACAGCCTGGTGACGGCCAAAACGGCAAAAAAATCACGTTTGTTGTATGGGAGCCCCCCTTAAATATTTATTTTGTTTTGTTTTTAGTATTTGTTGTAATAACGGCAACAGAAATACATCATCTGTGAAATTTTCAACTGTCTAGCTATCGCGGCTCTTGAGATACAGCCTGGTGACAGACAGACGGACAGTGAAGTCTTAATAGTAATAGGGTCCCGTTTTATACCCTTTGGCTACGGAACCCTAATAAAAGTTATAAATTAAATTTATTAAAAAAAACAATCTGTGATTTATTTCACTGAACTATTAATTATAAAATACATTATCTGTGAAAATTGCAACTGTCTAGCTATCGCGGTTCTTGAGACAGCCGCAATAGGATCACACGAGTGTTTTAAGACCTAATTATGCACAGTTGCATACACTACTTTATCTACACACATGTCAAAAAACCAACAAAAAAATGACAACAGCAATGGCGGCAATTCGTCATGACGAATGTTTTTTTTTATATCATAAGCGAATAAATGAAGTCCCTATACTCATATCACTCGAGATCAAATGTCGTGCGGTTTTTATTTAAAAAAATACTGAATTGACGTATCGTATCGATAAATGTTTTAATATCTATGGATACTAGAATCGATAACTGCTTGAGTTTTGACAGCTGTTCCAAATTTAAACTCATAACGTTACAAAAATCTATACTGTAATAACATTACAGTACAGATTTTACCTACTACCACAGACAATAAAGTTCTCATAGTAAAATCGGTAGTAATAATGCTGATCATTTCCTACGGTTTCGGAATGCATTTTAGAGCACTAATGATATGTGCGTAGATAAAGTAGTATTGAAACGTTTCTCGTGTTGACGTAGACGGCTCGTGGATATACTGGGCGGACTCGGAGAGCGGCGCGGTGGCGCGCGCGCGGCGCGACGGCACGGGCCGCGCGGCGCTCGTGTCGCAGCCCGAGCCGCTCGACGCGCAGCCCGTCGACTGGCTCTCAGGTGAGATAACATTCAGGGACATTTGTATAATCTTTTTTGTAGCGTCTAATTTTGAGGTAGATGTCGCTTCACGCCTCCCTAAGTGAAGGGAACTTGGTGAGGCAGGGCACAGCGAAATGTCATCCCGCTCGACTGGGGAAGTACCTCCGCCTTGCAGAACACCACAGCCATAATAACTTTCTCTGTAGTAGTGTGTTCCTGGACCTTGCTCACCGCAAGGTCGCCAGAGCTCCCGAGGATGCGTTGTGTTGAGAGGGAGGGCATTTGTTCCGTCAGCTGTCAACACGGCGAATCCTCAAACATATCAAGGGTCGGCAACGCCCATGTTACTCCTTTGCAGTTGCATGCGTCTATAGGCTGCGGTGTCCGCTTACCATCAGGCAAACCGTACGCTTGTTTGCTAACGTCGTTGTATAAAAAAAAAACTGGTTAAAAGATTTATCTACCGAGCAGATTGTTCTGATAGCTTAGTAGGTTTGAATATATCTAATACAAATACATTTTTTTTTATTTACTTTATTTTCACAATTAATTAGCAAAGGAGTGTGTTTGTTCACGGTTTTTTCATCCAGGCCTTGCTGTGGACTGGGTTGCCGGCAACATCTACTGGTCGGACCCTCGCCGCAACCTGGTTGAGGTTGCGCGAGCGAACGGCAACCACCGTTACGTTCTCATCGACACCGACCCGCTCGCCGTTACAAGTATGTATGCCGTTACCAATTAGGAGATTTATTTTTGAAATGTATCCGTTATATAGCAAGTTCGAGTTCGGGTTTAGTTTGCCAAAATCATTTAGGTGATATTATCTTACACGTTACGCGAAATGTATTTATCTTTATTTATGATGTTTCGACGTGGTTTTACGCGCGCGTAAATGCTTTTCAATGGTCATGTGCGTCGCAATATATATTTCGTTTGGACAGCCCTAGCGGTAGACGCGATCCGCGGCTGGCTCTTCCTCTCCGGCGGTGGTTGGATCCAACGCGCCCGGCTCGACGGCTCGCAGCGGAAGCTACTCTACAACGGCACGGCTGTCGCTGACATCGCTTTGGACTCTGAGGTACCATAGCTAGCTCGTTAACTACGCTGAGGTAAAATAGCAAGCCAGGTTAATCGCTCTGAGGTACGATCACTAGCACTTTAACTACGCTGAGGTAACTTAGCTAGCACGTCAACTATTCTGAGGTACCATAGATAGCACATTCACTACGCCGAGGTAACTTAGCTAGCACTTTTAATGCTCTGAGGTACCATAGACAGCACCTTCACTACTCTGAGGTACCATAGACAGCTCGTTAACTTCGCTAGCACATTAACTTCTTTGACGTACTATCGACAGCACGTTAAATGTTCTGAGGGCTCTGAGGTACCACTGACGTTTACCATTCTGAGGTGCCATCGACAGCACTTTAACCACTGTTAGGTTATCAACGGCACGTGAACTACCCGGAGGTACCACCTCCAGTAAGTTAACTACACAGAGGTACTGTACATGGGGGGGATCCCAAAATAATACCGCTTGCTTCTTCTATAACTGTATTCGCACAAGAACTCACATACAGTACAGTAGTAGCTTAAGTTTAAGAAAACAATGTTTGCTTAAGATCCTTATACTTTAAGTTAACATAGCGTTAGTCAGTTTCCCGATGTAACAGCGACATCTAGGGGTAAGTTCGCCTTTGTACTTTGATCTATTGTGTGACATGTATATTCCTTGACCTGTTATTGTGTACAATAAAGTGCTTACATACATACATACTTTTGTAACCAATGTTTAGTATGAAATATGTTAATTGATAGTGTTGAAATTTACACCAGTTAATAAGTGATTTTTTTACAATATAGAAGTAATTTTTAAAGTAATAAAATATCTAAATTAATTATTATATTTTGGTACCACTAGCGCCATCTGTCGACGGACGTTAGGAAACATTAATGTATACAGTTGATTTACATTGGCGATTGAACAGGTACCATCTACAGCACGTGTCCATTTGTGAACCGATGATGATGATTCGTGAACCTTATTGTATCGGGATACGATATATTACTTCAGTTTGCCTTCGTTTGCACTACACCATCATTTAGCTTAACAATCTCGAACCGAAAAACCAGGGCCGAAGATCGAGTTTTTCGTAGGAATGAAAGGCCCAAAGCATTCCCTAAGAGAGCGCTCCCAATACGAGCTCGAGGGCGAGCCTCCACGTCCACTCACTATCCCCGTATTTTGTTTTCACATCATCATTTATTTAAGAGCTTGGCTCTTGTCGGTGGAGTAATCCATTACTCCTTTTTTGAGGAAGCATAGTGTGGTGGTTTCCCCCTTGCCTTCCACACCGCAGTACACGAACCGAGGTTCACCGGCTCCGTGATGTCCAAACAAAAGCCCTTCCAGATTCCTATCTTCGTTCTCCAGTCGGTACTAGTGCTACTGCTGCCTGACACTAGAGGATTGCTTATTTAATGGCGGCAACTACTCGCCATGTCACAGAATCGTCGTCGGATATTGTAGCTTTTTATAGAGTAGCCCCTCCTACAAGCCTACCCACTACATCCTGATAACCCTGCCGCTGCGTGGTCGGGGACTGCTTATTCAGTATATTCGCAGCTAACCATCATATCTGATGGCCATTCCACTATCCGCCGCCTGTGGACCCCGTTAGTAGCCTGCAGCTCAGCCCTACCATTTATTACCTTACCATTCATTTATTTTTGGTTTTGTTTTACAAGCTTTTATTTAGTTTCACCTGTCCCGTTGTTTGTCTGGCTGTAATCAAATCTTGCAAGTTAAATTTTACCCATTTCCCGGTGACCGATTGAGCTAAAATTTTGGGTATAGTTTGGATGACAACTCAATATTATGGTACCATCGAACTGATCTGATGACGGAGACATAAGGTGGCCATGGGAATTCGGTACTTAGCCAACGTAACCCCGTTGAGTTTGGGCTCTTTAGAATCCTCTCAATGAGCGGTTGATGAATAATACAGCCGGCAATAAAAGCTTGTACCACAAATGAAATTTTTGTCAGAAACTTTTTATCATGTAGAGCGAGATGGTGTACTGGGCGGACACGTGGGACGTGAGCCTGTGGCGCATGCGCTACGACGGGCGCGCGCGCGCGTGCGTGGCGCGCGGTGCGCCGCTGCGGCACCCCGCCGCGCTCGCCGCTCACCGGGGCCGGCTCTACTGGATAGACACGTGAGCACTATTGGAGAAACTGTGTTGACTTTACAAACATTGGCAACGCTGAACGGTTGCCCTCTGTATACGAGCATTTCTAGACGAGTTTGTACCAAAATATTACGCCAATTAAAGCATTGGTAGGTATTTAAAATATTCCTCTTTTGTTACCAATTAATTTTAATAATTCGTAGTTTTAAATGAAACAGTAAGTATTAAAAATTACGAAATAAAAAACGGTAACGGAATAAGTAGATTTAAAGCCTTTCTTATTTTATCTTGTTATACAAGCGGAAATCTTCTAGTAAAAGAAGTTGAAATTGAAAAGATTCTTCCGATTGTATTACAACTATTACAAATTACGAGCTTTTAAGAAATATCTGACCTGCTCGGTTTATTACAGAATGCTCAATCGAGGCAGCATCCTCTCGGCGCCGCTCACCAATCTCAGCGACTACAAAATTCTGCTGGACAACGCTGGGGACAGTCTCAAGGACTTATTCGTGAGATACTATTCAAATCTATACAACTGTCGTCGTGACGTCATATCTAACTACAGAAGTACCTACCGCAAATATAAGCTACAACAATGTACCTGCGCAGAAAGAATTTTTTGAAAACATTTCAGCACGTTTAAATCTTCAACGCCCATTGGCCAAAATTTTGCGGGCGACGCCGGCAGCTCCGGCGCCCGCCATTTTGTCTGGCGCCATGAGGGGGAAAACACGAGTTCGCCTGTTATTGCATATTGTACCTTACGTATAGTGCAACCAAGGTCTTTATTGAAATAGTCATACGTTAGATTTCATTCGGTACTTATATTTGTGGTACTACTGTACTAGCTTCCGCCCGCGACTTCGTCTGCATAACCCGGGATAAAAACTATCCCATTCTTAATCCAGGTTATAGACTATCTTCGTGCAAAATTTTATTCAAATCGGTTGAGCCGTTTAAGCGTGATTGAGTAACAAACATCAAAACATCCAAACTTTCGCATTTATAATATTAGTAGGATAAGTTTCACTGATATAAAATCATTAATGTTCCTTATCTTGCACAGTGTTCAAATTGCTACTGCCGTTGTGCGGAAGCTATAATTATTCTTATAAACTAGGAATTAAAATCTAGATAATTTTAGGACTCACTGTACTCGCCGTATTCGTTTTTCGCTTCGCTTTGGCGGAACGCCGCTTAGTATAGTCAGGGTCATATAATTAGTAGGAGCCAAGGTAGCCAAATATTTCGGTACACGTCTTTATCACTGTAGGAATAAGGGTGTGTTACGAAATATCTGGCTACTCCGGCTGCTACTAACTATGACGCTGACTGTACCAAGGCAAGGCTCTGAAACAATTGGATTATTAACCCGTCAAGCGTGTGGCTTTCTCTAGGCACGATGTCCCGCGCAAGGATTTGAGATGAAATAAACGTATGTTGACCGCCGCTAGAAAAAATGATATTGTGCTTGTTGGTCATAATTATATTGTACATATTATATACCATTCGATACTAGACCAAATTGTCTATTCATTTTGATAACGAACATTTTGTTTCACTGTCGTGGAATAAAATAATTTATTTCGACTTTCATTTGGTTTCTGTCACTCGATTTAACAAAATGCTTTATTACACCAAACCCGGTCACTTATTTCACATAGTTATGCACTATTGTGAACGCTATTAAACCATGCATCGATTAAAGTCCCAGTTTCCAGTGCGTAATATAGTGAAGTGATAATTTTATTTCTTCTCTTCTTCAACTTAAGAGCTCTGCTCTTGTCGGTGGAGTAACCGCCATTCAGCTCTACGCTCTGCCACTGCTTTGAGCTCCTGATACGACACTACATTGACCTTCTCCTTGACCTGGTCCATAAAAGCACGTCGCGGCCTTCCTCTGCCTCTTCTTCCCTCTATTTTCCCTTCGATTATAGTTTTTATGTAAATGTCATGTCGTAACAGGTGCTCCAACATATTTCCTCTTCTATTTTCAATCGTCCTTAGCAAGGATCTCTTCTCTCCGACTAAAACCAAAACCTCTTCATTCGTTCTTCTTTCCGTCCAACTAATAAATAATAATAATTAATAATAATTTTATTTACCTCATAATAATTATTTATTTACTTTATCGATTACAATGCTCCCGCGCGCTATTTTGACTCTAAGCTTTGAAGACATTAATCACTCACATCTCTTTAGAAATTGTTACAACGAAAGCTCAAACACATTATTTATTCCAATTTCAGTAATTTGATATATTATATAATTCTAATAGGAAACACTTATTGTTTCATTTTAAAAACACAATAATTTCACACACTACGTCACCATTTTGCAAGAAAATGGCAGTCGTTGACAAAGTTTTCGGATATTTTTTTTCCTGTGTCCTGAGTACTTGTAATTTGGCTAAAACATGTTTCTTATGTTGGTATATTGCATAAGCTACCCCGGTTTATTTTATTTAGGATGGCAAGTCGATAAAACTGCGGAAAATATTCTGCCAATGAGGGCGCAGCCATTATGAACACACGTGTGTTCGTAGCACGCTATACGCCCAATTAAGTTATGAACACACGTGTGTTCGTAGCACGCTAAACGCCCAATTAGGTTATGAACACACGTTTGTTCGTAGCACGCTATACGCCCAATTAAGTTACGAACACACGTGTGTTCATAGTGCGCTTGACGGGTTAAACCGCACGACGAACACCAACCTCGATGCACGGACCAATAAACGGGGCACGTTCACACTCGATGACAAAGCGTAACGGATTCTACAACTTTTGTGCATTCGCACACACAAATTATATCAAAGCCCCTTCGAACTGAATATTATTTAACTTTTAAACAGATATTGAGCAATTATTCAGCCATGCGCTGTTTCGAAACCAAAAATCTCAAGTCATATTCGTCAAGTCAAAAGGATAAGTGAAGTAGGCACCACAGAATCATAGTTGATTCTGTGGTGCCTACTTCACTTATCCTGACTGCTGGTATATCGCGCGCTAAATGTCAACTCATCGTTGCGTGCGGTCTTAGCACATAGTTATGTGTTTCATGTGCTAATCAACATTTTTACGTTGCTGGTCTTGGTTCCCAAATGATCAAAAAGTCTGAGCAAACTTATGCTCTTAACAATATATCTATACGTGTTCACATTATGCAGATTTGTTCACGTTATTTACCCTAAATGACAGCATGTAAATCGTTTTTTCTGCCATTCACAAAACTCGCAGAATGTTCACCCACGATTTCTCGAACGATCTCAAACGATATATTTTATGAGATGTGGTCGTTTTGTCACTAGACGAGGAGTTCTCTTTACGCAGATCTGGTCCCAAGCCTCCCAAACCCTGCCACCGCCGTCCTCCGGTCTCCTAGTGAACCCGTGCAACGCCGATAACGGCGGCTGCGCGGAGCTGTGCCTGTGGGACGGCGCGGGCGCGCGCTGCGCCTGCCCGCACGGGGACGTGGCCGCCGACGGCAAGAACTGCACCCGTGAGTATACTGCACCGTCCTCCGGTCTCTAGTGAACCCGTGCAGCGCCGACAACGGCGGCTGCGCGGAGCTGTGCCTGTGGGACGGCGCGGGCGCGCGCTGCGCCTGCCCGCACGGGGACGTGGCCGCCGACGGCAAGAACTGCACCCGTGAGTATACTGCACCGTCCTCCGGTCTCTAGTGAACCCGTGCAGCGCCGACAACGGCGGCTGCGCGGAGCTGTGCCTGTGGGACGGCGCGGGCGCGCGCTGCGCCTGCCCGCACGGGGACGTGGCCGCCGACGGCAAGAACTGCACCCGTGAGTATACTGCACCGTCCTCCGGTCTCTAGTGAACCCGTGCAGCGCCGACAACGGCGGCTGCGCGGAGCTGTGCCTGTGGGACGGCGCGGGCGCGCGCTGCGCCTGCCCGCACGGGGACGTGGCCGCCGACGGCAAGAACTGCACCCGTGAGTATACTGCACCGTCCTCCGGTCTCTAGTGAACCCGTGCAGCGCCGACAACGGCGGCTGCGCGGAGCTGTGCCTGTGGGACGGCGCGGGCGCGCGCTGCGCCTGCCCGCACGGGGACGTGGCCGCCGACGGCAAGAACTGCACCCGTGAGTATACTGCACCGTCCTCCGGTCTCTAGTGAACCCGTGCAGCGCCGACAACGGCGGCTGCGCGGAGCTGTGCCTGTGGGACGGCGCGGGCGCGCGCTGCGCCTGCCCGCACGGGGACGTGGCCGCCGACGGCAAGAACTGCACCCGTGAGTATACTGCACCGTCCTCCGGTTTCTAGTGAACCCGTGCAGCGCCGACAACGGCGGCTGCGCGGAGCTGTGCCTGTGGGACGGCGCGGGCGCGCGCTGCGCCTGCCCGCACGGGGACGTGGCCGCCGACGGCAAGAACTGCACCCGTGAGTATACTGCACCGTCCTCCGGTCTCTAGTGAACCCGTGCAGCGCCGACAACGGCGGCTGCGCGGAGCTGTGCCTGTGGGACGGCGCGGGCGCGCGCTGCGCCTGCCCGCACGGGGACGTGGCCGCCGACGGCAAGAACTGCACCCGTGAGTATACTGACCGTCCTCCGGTCTCTAGTGAACCCGTGCAGCGCCGACAACGGCGGCTGCGCGGAGCTGTGCCTGTGGGACGGCGCGGGCGCGCGCTGCGCCTGCCCGCACGGGGACGTGGCCGCCGACGGCAAGAACTGCACCCGTGAGTATACTGACCGTCCTCCGGTCTCTAGTGAACCCGTGCAGCGCCGACAACGGCGGCTGCGCGGAGCTGTGCCTGTGGGACGGCGCGGGCGCGCGCTGCGCCTGCCCGCACGGGGACGTGGCCGCCGACGGCAAGAACTGCACCCGTGAGTATACTGCACCGTCCTCCGGTCTCTAGTGAACCCGTGCAGCGCCGACAACGGCGGCTGCGCGGAGCTGTGCCTGTGGGACGGCGCGGGCGCGCGCTGCGCCTGCCCGCACGGGGACGTGGCCGCCGACGGCAAGAACTGCACCCGTGAGTATACTGCACCGTCCTCCGGTCTCTAGTGAACCCGTGCAGCGCCGACAACGGCGGCTGCGCGGAGCTGTGCCTGTGGGACGGCGCGGGCGCGCGCTGCGCCTGCCCGCACGGGGACGTGGCCGCCGACGGCAAGAACTGCACCCGTGAGTATACTGACCGTCCTCCGGTCTCTAGTGAACCCGTGCAGCGCCGACAACGGCGGCTGCGCGGAGCTGTGCCTGTGGGACGGCGCGGGCACGCGCTGCGCCTGCCCGCACGGGGACGTGGCCGCCGACGGCAAGAACTGCACCCGTGAGTATACTGCACCGTCCTCCGGTCTCTAGTGAACCCGTGCAGCGCCGACAACGGCGGCTGCGCGGAGCTGTGCCTGTGGGACGGCGCGGGATTAAAATGTTGTCAAAATGAGAATAAAGCAACGCAGTAGGTTAAATAATCACAAAGTTTTAAGTGTCCAAAGTTCCAAGAGGGTATATTCTGTCCCTTTTCCACAAAACGTGCCTTCATAGGAAACGATTGTCATTTACTATGACGCTCGCAGATTGTGACGTTACTAACTGCGAGCGTTTTCTCTGTAACAAGCAATATGAAAATGGTTGTAGCTTCGTAATTCTTTGAGATATCTTAATGGGAAATACTTGGTATATTTTTTTGCCATCTTTCTTTTGGAGTATTAATATTTTTTTTTGTTCTGTTCAAAACCCGACAACATTGATTAGACTGTGACTGATGCCGATTTTGACTATTCTAAGTTTTCTTACCGTCAAATGTCGGTTTTGGTTAATAGAGGACCTGGTATTCGTACTTGAGTACTTTTATTTATTCTGCGGCGACACTGCCATTCGAGCTGGCACCCTTACGGCAATTGATGACTCGCTTTTGTAAAATAGCTACCGACTGGCCAAAGACAGCACAAAACCGCTCAAGATGGCATGAGCTGGAGGAGGCCTTTACCCGAGAGGGGACCTAACCAAATTATAAATTTTAACTTTCTTTAACTCATATAGTAAAAAAATATTGTAATTTAACTTTTTCTTTTCATGATGGTTATGGAATAAATGGGCTTTTTTATTTTTTTATTTATTTTAATTTTTTTGTATAATTATTATCGTCCAACACATTTTTCATCTAATTTATAACTTAATACTTATGTATAAAACCCATTATATCCTTTACTTTATATCGTCGCTTGCTTGCGATTCGTATGCATAAATTGTCTCGGGTAGCTTATTTTGTGCACTTGTTGTACAATCTACTATTTATTTGTTTCAGCGTACCAATCGTTCCTGATGTATTCGCGGGTGACCAAGATTGATAGTGTACACTTGCAAGATGAAAAGGATCTCAACTCTCCCTACCCGCCAATCCAAAACAAGTAAGTTTTGTTCCATTAAAGACTGAAAAGAATTGTTTCATATTTTCGGAGTAGTTTATTTATTTATTTGAAAATATGTTTACCTTACAGAAATCCAATGCGACATGAAACTTAAAATTAACATTATTTGCTGCGTATTATTATTTCTGCAGAGACCTTATCCGGATAGCGATAAGCCTGGCGTACTGGTACGACGAACAGCGTCTGTTCTACTCGGACATACAGCGCGGCGCCATCGGCTCGGTGCACTTCAACGGCACTGGACATAAGACTTTACTTACCAGTGAGTTATCTATATAACTATAATAATATTATAACCTCTAGCCGCAGAAAGCTCCCTTAAAAGGCATCCTCCACTTCAATGGCATTTATAGCATTCTAAATTGGAACGGAGTTGCATTTGTTTTGTTGCGTTACAAATCTATTTCTTTATAGTGCTCATGCAACTGATATGTATATCGCGCTCCTTTTAACGTATAGCTATGTCCCGCAGACTTGCCCAAAGTGAAGTGAAGCTCAGGGAAGTGTGCTGGGTCCACTCTTATCCTTGTCTACATTAATCACCTTCCCAAAATCAATCGTGCTCCCTATGGTGCTCTTCGCCGATGACAGCACTTCAATCATTCAATGTGACAATGATAATGTTAATGATTATGAACAAGACACAAATATTTTATTGGACAATTAAATGAGAATGACCTATTAATAAACCTGGAAAAAACTAACTTAATGCACTTCCGACAACGAACACAAAACATTGACATGGATGTACCGAGTACTAGGATGGAGGAGGTACGTGGATGTACTAGGTACCGAGGCACACAAATTGACAAAGTACAAGTAACAAAAATTTTAGGGCTGATGATAGATAGCCAGCTTAAATGGAAATATCATATTGAATATGTGGGTAAAAAGTTGTGTAAAGCGGCCTACGCACTTTTTAGGCTATCAACGACGGTAAATCGAGAAGCTATATTAACGGCCTATTATGGTCTTGTAGCCTCGGTATTAAGGTATGGAATTATATTCTGGGGTAACTCAGTTGATAAGGCGGATAGCTTTCAAATCGAAGAGACGTTGTATAAGAGCAATGTGTGGACTAAAATTTAGAGATGACTGTGCCCCCTCCTTTAAATCGCTTAAAATACTAACACTGCCATCCTTATACATACTTGAAGTTGCTATATTTGTCAAGTCCAACTCCAACTTATTTATGAGTGTCTCACAAGGCCGGAGACTTCCAACACGGCAGCAATACAAATACAAAATAAAAACTCTGGAATGTTGCAATACGGCGCTGATGAGAAAAAGTATCTTAGGTTTGGCACCGAGAATATTTAATAGAATTCCAGATAAAATTATATCACTTGACATAAGTAATTTCAAAAAACAGTTGACATTATTCCTAATCGAATGCTATTATTCAATTTATTGCTTTTTTAATGATAATGATGGCATAACTATGTATTGATAGTAGTACTAGTGTAGTTACTGATTTGATTATTATTGTATTGATGCTTTATTTTAAGTTAGTTACCTACATAAGTGAATTACTTGCTTCTTGCATAGCTGCATGCAATGATTTTTGTACACCTGCATTGCGGGTAAAACATAGTGCTCTAATATATCTGTTCATTTAAAATCCTTCACTGTAACCTATGTTTAACAAAATAAATATTCTGATTCTGATTATAAAAGTCAGATAAACTTGAATGCTGCATTAGTATAATACATCAGGAACTGTAAGAGTACATTCTGTCAAAAATGCTTTAACAAGAACCTAGGTACCTCACAGTCGGAGCACAAAGTTGTTTTTTGTTTGTATTTGACAGAATTTACGGACAGATTTGGATAGAGTATAACTTAAAAAAAACTGACATTATTCATTTTCTAACCCGACGTACAAAATGTGATACAGGTCGTTCTACAGCCAAGGCATAGATTAAACTTAACCGTAAGTTTAATATGCATGTAATGATAATCTGAGTGGCGCGGGACCGGTCATTGTAGCACTCTATGGGGGAGGCCTATGTTCAGCAGCGGACGTCTTTCGGCTGAAATGATGATGAATGATAATCTCACAAAGTTATTGATAATTCTGAAAGAATTTCAACAAATGTTTGAACTTGAAGCAGAGCTCCTAGTTTATAGTTGTTATAATAAATTGTACGTTCAACAGAAATGGGCGCAGTAGAAGGCATGGTGTTCGAGTCCCGCACCAAAACTCTATACTGGACGTGCAATAGCGCGGCCGTTCGGCGCGTGCACGTGCCCTCGCTAGACAAGCGCGCGGACAAGGACACGGCGCAGGCACTAGTGCAGACTGTGATACAACTCGCGCCGGGGGATCGCCCGCGCGGGATCGATGTGGATCCTTGCGAATCGTGAGTCCCTAGTACTCTACTCCTTACTGGGCACATTTTCCTCTCACGAATAAGACATTATTTTTTTCCTTTCATATTTCTTTGGAGATGAACTCCACGATTATGCACATGGACCCTGGCGCGTCCCTTTTCTTTGGAAATACAATCCACTTTTATACTAGCGCTGGGAATTAATAAGACACACAAAAACTACACCTCATATATCATTCACGGGGAAAAGTCGTTAGCGTGATGCAGCGCTCGTAACAGCGCCATCTACCGGCAATTGTCGGAACCAAACTTCGATGCGTTCTATACACCATATGATGTTGTAGTCCTGCACCAAAACTCTATATTGGACGGGCAACACCCCGGCTGTTCGACGCGTGCACGTGGCCTCGCTAGACCTGCGATCAGAGAACGACACGTAATGCAGCGCCATCTATTAGTCCATCTTAAGACTAAACTTGAAATCACAAGGTTTTTATAGCTAAGCTAAGCTACTAAACTTATCGTTTGTTGTAGCCGTCTATACTGGACCAACTGGAACGACTCGAACCCTCGCATCCAGCGCGCGTACAGCAGCGGGCAGGAGCTGCAGACCATCATCTCCAAAGACATACTGATGCCGAACGGCCTGGCCATAGAGCATGCTACAAGGATGCTGTACTGGGCCGACGCGCGGCTGGACAAGATAGAGCGCTCGCTGCTCGATGGCTCCCATAGACACGTGAGTATCTTGATAAGGTTGTAACTGGAACAAGTCAAACCCGCGCCTACAGCAGCGGCCACGGAGTTTTCTATGAAGCTGTTCGGCACTTATGTTTTGTTTCGTTTTGTTCCAGATCGTGGTCCGCTCAGGGGCGGAGCACCCGTTCGACGTGGCGGCCTGCGACGGCTGGGTGTACTGGTCGGACTGGATCGGACGCGCCGTGCTGCGCGCGGACGCGCGCGGCGGCGGCGCCCGCGCGCTGCGCAAGGACCTGCCGCGGCCCATGGGGCTCGTGTGCGTCACGCCTAAACACCAGACCTGTGAGTATCATCCAGACAGGACCACTTGTTCGACGTGTGCGTCACGGCTAAATACCAGGCCTGTGAGTATCGTGGTCCACAACTCTTAGCTTGACAATGGCCAGCCGGACACTTTGACTAAAATTTTATTTCCCTCAGCTGAACCCGGCTCCAACTCGACTGCTCATTTCCATACAAGCAAAGGTGGGGATTATTCCAAATATGCCCTTTTCTTAAATATGCAATAAATTTTTACCGTTGTATTCCTGGTAAATAGGTCTCCAAAGTGCCCTTCTTACTTTTCAACATCCATTTGTAATATATCATAAGTATAGGCAGAACAGTTTTCTAATCCGTGGCTGTAAAAATAATAATGAGTTGACAACAGACATTGATATTGACGTATTCAACAGTAATATTCCTGCTGTGACGCGTAAATTGTCGAGGAGTTATTTTGAATGAGCGTAGCTTAAGGCTTTTGTAGCTTAGTTAATCTTACAGTGTCCCTGCCCTCGTGATGTTGGTGTATATAGTTAGCGAAATCATAACACAACTTTCCACATTTTGTAACCCCTAGTTAGGAAATCTCACAAATGCAGTGTAACGATAATGATCTCACAAATGTTTACTTCGATGCTATCGGCGGGAACTTGTAATTGGCTTTTTGTATTTTATCTAAATACTCTTTGTGTTTCTGTAGCTGTTGGTTCTCCAAATAAAAATAAATAAATAAATAAATCATCATGGCGTTCACTTCCAAAAAGGAACATTGCTTGTTTGAGAAAAGGACTATTCATTCCTTGGCGTGAAAAGGGATTACCAGTATCGTATCCCTATCCGTACTATTATCTACTTGACCGGCTTTCCCCATTCCCCCGGGCTGTGCAGTAATGTATCATTATTTCGTCAGGTTCCCCCGACCCCTGCGCAACACTGAACGGCGGCTGCGCGGAGCTCTGCACCGTGTCGACCGGCGGCGTGGTCTGCGCCTGCCGCGCGGGCCGCGAGCTCAGCCCCGACCGCAGCTCGTGCCGGCCCGCCGCGTCGCACTGCGAGGAGGGACAGTTCGCGTGCGCTGAGGGCCTGTGCATACCGGAGGAGCTCGTGTGCGATGGAGTGCCTAACTGCGGCGCTAGGGACGCCAGCGACGAGGACCTGTACTACTGCAGTGAGTGACCCTAGCTAGTCTGCCCTCAGTGTTCAGTTGCAACGCAGAGATCTCCTGCTGGCCCGCCGCCTCGCACTGCGAGGAGGGACAGTTCGCGTGCGCTGAGGGCCTGTGCATACCGGAGGAGCTCGTGTGCGATGGAGTGCCTAACTGCGGCGCTAGGGACGCCAGCGACGAGGACCTGTACTACTGCAGTGAGTGACCCTAGCTAGTCTGCCCTCAGTGTTCAGTTGCAACGCAGAGATCTCCTGCTGGCCCGCCGCCTCGCACTGCGAGGAGGGACAGTTCGCGTGCGCTGAGGGCCTGTGCATACCGGAGGAGCTCGTGTGCGATGGAGTGCCTAACTGCGGCGCTAGGGACGCCAGCGACGAGGACCTGTACTACTGCAGTGAGTGACCCTAGCTAGTCTGCCCTCAGTGTTCAGTTGCAACGCAGAGATCTCCTGCTGGCCCGCCGCCTCGCACTGCGAGGAGGGACAGTTCGCGTGCGCTGAGGGCCTGTGCATACCGGAGGAGCTCGTGTGCGATGGAGTGCCTAACTGCGGCGCTAGGGACGCCAGCGACGAGGACCTGTACTACTGCAGTGAGTGACCCTAGCTAGTCTGCCCTCAGTGTTCAGTTGCAACGCAGAGATCTCCTGCTGGCCCGCCGCCTCGCACTGCGAGGAGGGACAGTTCGCGTGCGCTGAGGGCCTGTGCATACCGGAGGAGCTCGTGTGCGATGGAGTGCCTAACTGCGGCGCTAGGGACGCCAGCGACGAGGACCTGTACTACTGCAGTGAGTGACTCTAGCTAGTCTGCCCTCAGTGTTCAGTTGCAACGCAGAGATCTCCTGCTGGCCCGCCGCCTCGCACTGCGAGGAGGGACAGTTCGCGTGCGCTGAGGGCCTGTGCATACCGGAGGAGCTCGTGTGCGATGGAGTGCCTAACTGCGGCGCTAGGGACGCCAGCGACGAGGACCTGTACTACTGCAGTGAGTGACCCTAGCTAGTCTGCCCTCAGTGTTCAGTTGCAACGCAGAGATCTCCTGCTGGCCCGCCGCCTCGCACTGCGAGGAGGGACAGTTCGCGTGCGCTGAGGGCCTGTGCATACCGGAGGAGCTCGTGAGCGATGGAGTGCCTAACTGCGGCGCTAGGGACGCCAGCGACGAGGACCTGTACTACTGCAGTGAGTGACCCTAGCTAGTCTGCCCTCAGTGTTCAGTTGCAACGCAGAGATCTCCTGCTGGCCCGCCGCCTCGCACTGCGAGGAGGGACAGTTCGCGTGCGCTGAGGGCCTGTGCATACCGGAGGAGCTCGTGTGCGATGGAGTGCCTAACTGCGGCGCTAGGGACGCCAGCGACGAGGACCTGTACTACTGCAGTGAGTGACCCTAGCTAGTCTGCCCTCAGTGTTCAGTTGCAACGCAGAGATCTCCTGCTGGCCCGCCGCCTCGCACTGCGAGGAGGGACAGTTCGCGTGCGCTGAGGGCCTGTGCATACCGGAGGAGCTCGTGTGCGATGGAGTGCCTAACTGCGGCGCTAGGGACGCCAGCGACGAGGACCTGTACTACTGCAGTGAGTGACCCTAGCTAGTCTGCCCTCAGTGTTCAGTTGCAACGCAGAGATCTCCTGCTGGCCCGCCGCCTCGCACTGCGAGGAGGGACAGTTCGCGTGCGCTGAGGGCCTGTGCATACCGGAGGAGCTCGTGTGCGATGGAGTGCCTAACTGCGGCGCTAGGGACGCCAGCGACGAGGACCTGTACTACTGCAGTGAGTGACCCTAGCTAGTCTGCCCTCAGTGTTCAGTTGCAACGCAGAGATCTCCTGCTGGCCCGCCGCCTCGCACTGCGAGGAGGGACAGTTCGCGTGCGCTGAGGGCCTGTGCATACCGGAGGAGCTCGTGTGCGATGGAGTGCCTAACTGCGGCGCTAGGGACGCCAGCGACGAGGACCTGTACTACTGCAGTGAGTGACCCTAGCTAGTCTGCCCTCAGTGTTCAGTTGCAACGCAGAGATCTCCTGCTGGCCCGCCGCCTCGCACTGCGAGGAGGGACAGTTCGCGTGCGCTGAGGGCCTGTGCATACCGGAGGAGCTCGTGTGCGATGGAGTGCCTAACTGCGGCGCTAGGGACGCCAGCGACGAGGACCTGTACTACTGCAGTGAGTGACCCTAGCTAGTCTGCCCTCAGTGTTCAGTTGCAACGCAGAGATCTCCTGCTGGCCCGCCGCCTCGCACTGCGAGGAGGGACAGTTCGCGTGCGCTGAGGGCCTGTGCATACCGGAGGAGCTCGTGTGCGATGGAGTGCCTAACTGCGGCGCTAGGGACGCCAGCGACGAGGACCTGTACTACTGCAGTGAGTGACCCTAGCTAGTCTGCCCTCAGTGTTCAGTTGCAACGCAGAGATCTCCTGCTGGCCCGCCGCCTCGCACTGCGAGGAGGGACAGTTCGCGTGCGCTGAGGGCCTGTGCATACCGGAGGAGCTCGTGTGCGATGGAGTGCCTAACTGCGGCGCTAGGGACGCCAGCGACGAGGACCTGTACTACTGCAGTGAGTGACCCTAGCTAGTCTGCCCTCAGTGTTCAGTTGCAACGCAGAGATCTCCTGCTGGCCCGCCGCCTCGCACTGCGAGGAGGGACAGTTCGCGTGCGCTGAGGGCCTGTGCATACCGGAGGAGCTCGTGTGCGATGGAGTGCCTAACTGCGGCGCTAGGGACGCCAGCGACGAGGACCTGTACTACTGCAGTGAGTGACCCTAGCTAGTCTGCCCTCAGTGTTCAGTTGCAACGCAGAGATCTCCTGCTGGCCCGCCGCCTCGCACTGCGAGGAGGGACAGTTCGCGTGCGCTGAGGGCCTGTGCATACCGGAGGAGCTCGTGTGCGATGGAGTGCCTAACTGCGGCGCTAGGGACGCCAGCGACGAGGACCTGTACTACTGCAGTGAGTGACCCTAGCTAGTCTGCCCTCAGTGTTCAGTTGCAACGCAGAGAGCTCCTGCCGGCCCGCCGCCTCGCACTGCGAGGAGGAACAGTTCGCGTGCGCTGAGCGCTTGTGCATACCGGAGGAGCTCGTGTGTGACGGAGTGCCTAATTGTGGAGCTAGGAACGCCAGCGACTAGCCAGACTTCACTCTTTACAGTTCAGTTGTCCTCTAGCTTAGTCTGTACATTTGTACTGCAGCTTTATAAAGAGCAGCTCCTCCTACAAAACTTCCCATTACGTCCTGCACAGCTATCACAGGAAGGCCCGCGAGCTGTGGCGCGGCGAGATAGACTATCCGTTCTTTTTCTAATTAGAACGTTTAGAAAAAGACGGATAGTCTATGTGCTGATATCTAGGCAGTTGTGTGGTTGAGGTCTGCTTATTAAATATATTCACAGCTATGGACCTCATAAGAAGGCTCAAAGTCTATGGAGAGGGCTATATTGGAAGTTTCTCTGCGTGATCGCATCAGAAATGAGATTATCCACAGCAGAACCAACGTAACCGATATAGCCCTCCGAATCGCTAAACTTAAGTGGCAGTGGGCGGGGCAGGTAGCACGTAGAACTGATGGCCGTTGGGGCGGAAAGGTACTCGGGTGGCGACCACGTACCAGAAGGCGCGCCGTGGGTAGGCTGCCACAAGGTTGCGGGAGTCCGCTGGATGCGGGTGACGCAGGACCGGTCACTTTGGCACTCTTTGGGGGAGGCCTTTGTCCAGCAATTGACGTCTTTCGGCTGATATGATGATAATGATGACGGCTATCGCCGTCTCCGCATCCAGGTTAGCCTAGAACTCAGGCCTACCCACACCCACATTAACCTTAGATTAGCAAGTTAAGTTTGTGATTAAACCCATAATTTTTATTATTGAAATAAACAGACCATTTTTTTTTTTTAATTTTTTTTTACCTCAAGATTCTTACAATTCTGACAGCACGTTTCCTTCCAGCATCCCGCGTGTGTCCGGCGGACATGATACCGTGCGGCGCGGGCGGGCGGTGTGTGCGCACCTCCTCGGTGTGCGACGGGTTTGACGACTGCGACGACGGCTCGGACGAGCGCACCTGCGAATGTCCTGACCAACAATACAGGCGAGTCTCTTTCCTTAACAAAGTCGATTGAGACCCTACCTGCGCTCCCTTAAAATTCGGCTGTAATACAACACTATGTGGGTTCTATGCCTGAAATAATAGTTGATTGTACAACAAGTGCATAAAACGCACCAATTGTACACTCTGCTTTTCACTTCGATTGCGAGGACATGAACTATAAGTTTATTTCATGAAGTTTTATTCTGTACTTTGGCTGTTGGTATGCTTGCCTTGGTCTTAGAATACTAACAAAACATAAAAAAAAAATAAAGAGGTTATTCTATGACTAGCTTGGAACTGGTCTATATCGCAGCTCCATACAAATTTTTACCCCAGCCCCCCCCCCCCCCCATTTCACCCTCTTAGGGATGATTTCGGGGATAACAACTATCCTATGTCACTCTCCATCCCTTCAACTATCTCCACTTAAAAAATCACGTCAATTCGTCGCTCCGTTTTGCTGTGAAGATGGACAAACAAACAAACATAAACTTTCCCATTTATAATATTAGTATGGAAGTTTAAGTTGCTCGTATTCGTATGGCGGTTGGACTGCACCGATTGCCTTGTTCTTCGACGAAGATTTTACTTTAGGCACTAGAGCATAAAAAGCGACTTTATGTCGCCTACACACAGCATAAACAGGCACTTTTAGAGCATGAAAAGTGAAAATAATTGAACTGCATTATATACAACCTTCGGGAACATATCGTTAGCGTGATGCACCTGCCGTAACACCGCCGTCTATATCGATAAGAGGTAAGTATATCTTTGGAATGGGGCGCAGCAGGGACTTACAATAGCCATGATGACACATTTTGAAAAACTGTGCTATAATGTTTAAAAACATTTATTATGTACAACGAATAAGATTTTTCAAGAGAATATAACAGTTAAGTAGGAAAAAATGCACTTTAGTTTTTAAATTTCAAATTGGCGCTAAAACGCTTGTCAGTGTCATGGCGTCCCGAGTGACGTCACGTTTGTATAAACAGAACGCAGACCTTTGACGTTTGCTACCTAGATCGCTGAATTGCTCATTGAATGAACATAAATTCAAAAGTTTACAAGTCTTGCGCGGCCGTGCGAGCGAGAAAGCGGGACAATGACGTATGAAGATCTAACAGATAACATGGTTCTGTAGTGGTGTGTGTGAGTCTAGTATGTAAGTATTAGGGCGGGTTGCACCAACTTACAATTACAGACGGATCAACGTTAAATATGGCGCTGACAGCTGTCAGTCCATAGAAACTTGTCAAACGTTCCATACATTCAGATTTTAACGAACACCGCTTACGATTTCAGATGGTTTGGTGCAACTCAGCCTTTCCTGTTATTCCTAATAAAGACAGTTCATCTACGACATTGGTTGTTCTCACTTGACTCCAGCTCTCGTCCCTACAGTTCTATCCCTGCCTTACTATTCGTTCAGTACGTAAGTTTTCTCTGTAATCTGTGGTAATGGCCGTTATGGGTATTTGTTTATACAAACGTGACGTCATGCGCTCTGATTGGTGTTTAACATATCATGGCGGGCGTCCGTATTTTTCAGTTTAATTTTATCAAAATAAATAACAATCTCTTACTTAATAAAAAAATATGAGCATTTTTCGAATTTTATGATTAAAATTTCACTAAGAAAATACCATATTTTAGTGATTTTCAATTACTGTCATCATGCCTATTCTTACAGGCTTAAACTATAACAATGAATTTATTACCAAAGAGAACTATACAAATCTAGCTAGAAATAGTAATCCAAAGTATAATAACATTTTTCGAGTTGGATTTTTTTATTCTCTCGCTTTTTTTCACTTTTATACTTTCGTTGCTTTTATTATAAATATGTAATTTTAGTTTGGATCCTGATACTGTATTGACTACTTAACGAGGTTATTTTTAAACCTGTATTCGTAACGCCGTGGTTGATCTGTAATGGATTTATATAGTTGTGGATGTTTACTTACAGCACATTTTATGTATAATGTATATATATATATATATGCAATTACAGCCATCATGCATCTAAAGCCTGACCAATTTTATGTTAGCCCTACGTAGAACCTTGCCGTAACAAGCCGATTTACGTCACTATATGATCGAATTCGTATGTCATTATGACAAGCTTCTACGTTGGGCTAATATAAAATTGGTCAGGCTTTACCTAGGAGTGTAGCCGGCAACATTGAAAGGACTTTTTACTAATACGAGTAATTATTTATTTTTCAAGACTGAGATAGATACTAGGAACGATGTAGAAAATATAAATAAAATAATTTCATTTCCATGGCATATTTTATTGACTAATAAAGCATGTCCTTATTTTCTCTTTAATAATTCTAATTCTATTTCCTGTTTCTTAAGTTGTATAATGTGTGATTTTTCAGAAATTCTAGCTTTTCCACACGTATTTCTAACTCTTTTGAGACACTTTCCAACTTTTCACGGCTAGGCATGTATAGTGCTTTTCTCAAACATATGCAATGAAATAAGAAATATCACCACTCAAAAAACCAACCTGTATTTATGTACTTGTCCTTCGATTTTGGCGGCAACAAGTTATTCATTGCTAATTCGGCCTCCGCCCTCATTTCCGGCGGAGTACAATTAATTTCTTCGTCGCTGTTATCATCGCAACTCATTTTGAAATTTTATTTATAAATGTCAACCACAAATATACACGACAAAAGACTTTCAATTTTCCCTCTAATCCCTCCATAATGTTTTTTTTACGGAAGTCGTCGTCCGTATTACGCGTGTGTAGTGTTCGAGTTGACCCTATTAGGACCATTATACACAAACTGATGATGAGAGTCTTAATTTCTGTAATAATTGAAATAAATGCAGACGATATAGATAAAATAAATGCAGAGGATTTTAAATGTTGTCTATGGTCTCTGGTGACTTAATAATAGACAATATTTTAAATTTATTCATCAACACATTGAATCATACAGATTTCTTTTCTTTAATCAGTTCGTTTGTAATAGGCATTAATGCGGATATTTTTGGTTTGATTTCGAATTCAGCTGTTTAGCCTGTTCATGAACACAGACGCCACATATAGTTTAGAATTAAAAAAAAATACTTCCCGGCCTTCAATTTTGTATGAAATTCCTTTACAGTTCTCTCGAATTGCACCGCCCGAAATGTGATACTTCGAAGCCTGATATGACGCACGTAACGACGACATTTCATTGCGTCTTTGAGAAATAGTTATTTACAGTACATATGGGTGCTACTTTCCCGCACTACTGCGGAAAAGAGCACTTTCCTTGCATATGTCGAAACTTTAAAGAGCCATATGTACAGTAAAACGTTGTACGATACACGTGCGAATAGGCAACTCGCAACTCGTGTCGATTTACAACACTCCCTTCGGTCGTGTTTTAATTTATCACCACTCGTTGCGAATTTCCTATTTTCGGCACTTGTATCGTAAATAACTAGATATTTCACTTCAAAACCGGAGTAGTTAAAAAAACATTGAAATTGACCACAGATGTGACGACGGCATGTGCGTGCCCATACTGGCCCGCTGCGACGGGCTGGTGGACTGCGCGGACAGCTCGGACGAGGCGGGCTGCCCGCGCGCCACGTGCGACGCGGTGGGCGCGGGCGCCCGGCCGTGCGCCGGCGGCGGCTGCTACCTGCCCGAGTGGCGCTGCGACGGCGCGGCTGACTGTCCTGACGGCACTGACGAGCAGGGCTGTGACACTGGTGAGTATATACGAGGGCATGTGCGGGCCCATACTGGCCCGCTGCGACGGGCTGGTCGACTGCGCGGACAGCTCGGACGAGGCGGGCTGCCCGCGCGCCACGTGCGACGCGGTGGGCGCGGGCGCCCGGCCGTGCGCCGGCGGCGGCTGCTACCTGCCCGAGTGGCGCTGCGACGGCGCGGCTGACTGTCCTGACGGCACTGACGAGCAGGGCTGTGACACTGGTGAGTATATACGAGGGCATGTGCGGGCCCATACTGGCCCGCTGCGACGGGCTGGTCGACTGCGCGGACAGCTCGGACGAGGCGGGCTGCCCGCGCGCCACGTGCGACGCGGTGGGCGCGGGCGCCCGGCCGTGCGCCGGCGGCGGCTGCTACCTGCCCGAGTGGCGCTGCGACGGCGCGGCTGACTGTCCTGACGGCACTGACGAGCAGGGCTGTGACACTGGTGAGTATATACGAGGGCATGTGCGGGCCCATACTGGCCCGCTGCGACGGGCTGGTCGACTGCGCGGACAGCTCGGACGAGGCGGGCTGCCCGCGCGCCACGTGCGACGCGGTGGGCGCGGGCGCCCGGCCGTGCGCCGGCGGCGGCTGCTACCTGCCCGAGTGGCGCTGCGACGGCGCGGCTGACTGTCCTGACGGCACTGACGAGCAGGGCTGTGACACTGGTGAGTATATACGAGGGCATGTGCGGGCCCATACTGGCCCGCTGCGACGGGCTGGTCGACTGCGCGGACAGCTCGGACGAGGCGGGCTGCCCGCGCGCCACGTGCGACGCGGTGGGCGCGGGCGCCCGGCCGTGCGCCGGCGGCGGCTGCTACCTGCCCGAGTGGCGCTGCGACGGCGCGGCTGACTGTCCTGACGGCACTGACGAGCAGGGCTGTGACACTGGTGAGTATATACGAGGGCATGTGCGGGCCCATACTGGCCCGCTGCGACGGGCTGGTCGACTGCGCGGACAGCTCGGACGAGGCGGGCTGCCCGCGCGCCACGTGCGACGCGGTGGGCGCGGGCGCCCGGCCGTGCGCCGGCGGCGGCTGCTACCTGCCCGAGTGGCGCTGCGACGGCGCGGCTGACTGTCCTGACGGCACTGACGAGCAGGGCTGTGACACTGGTGAGTATATACGAGGGCATGTGCGTGCCCATACTGGCCCGCTGCGACGGGCTGGTGGACTGCGCGGACAGCTCGGACGAGGCGGGCTGCCCGCGCGCCACGTGCGACGCGGTGGGCGCGGGCGCCCGGCCGTGCGCCGGCGGCGGCTGCTACCTGCCCGAGTGGCGCTGCGACGGCGCGGCTGACTGTCCTGACGGCACTGACGAGCAGGGCTGTGACACTGGTGAGTATATACGAGGGCATGTGCGGGCCCATACTGGCCCGCTGCGACGGGCTGGTCGACTGCGCGGACAGCTCGGACGAGGCGGGCTGCCCGCGCGCCACGTGCGACGCGGTGGGCGCGGGCGCCCGGCCGTGCGCCGGCGGCGGCTGCTACCTGCCCGAGTGGCGCTGCGACGGCGCGGCTGACTGTCCTGACGGCACTGACGAGCAGGGCTGTGACACTGGTGAGTATATACGAGGGCATGTGCGGGCCCATACTGGCCCGCTGCGACGGGCTGGTCGACTGCGCGGACAGCTCGGACGAGGCGGGCTGCCCGCGCGCCACGTGCGACGCGGTGGGCGCGGGCGCCCGGCCGTGCGCCGGCGGCGGCTGCTACCTGCCCGAGTGGCGCTGCGACGGCGCGGCTGACTGTCCTGACGGCACTGACGAGCAGGGCTGTGACACTGGTGAGTATATACGAGGGCATGTGCGGGCCCATACTGGCCCGCTGCGACGGGCTGGTCGACTGCGCGGACAGCTCGGACGAGGCGGGCTGCCCGCGCGCCACGTGCGACGCGGTGGGCGCGGGCGCCCGGCCGTGCGCCGGCGGCGGCTGCTACCTGCCCGAGTGGCGCTGCGACGGCGCGGCTGACTGTCCTGACGGCACTGACGAGCAGGGCTGTGACACTGGTGAGTATATACGAGGGCATGTGCGGGCCCATACTGGCCCGCTGCGACGGGCTGGTCGACTGCGCGGACAGCTCGGACGAGGCGGGCTGCCCGCGCGCCACGTGCGACGCGGTGGGCGCGGGCGCCCGGCCGTGCGCCGGCGGCGGCTGCTACCTGCCCGAGTGGCGCTGCGACGGCGCGGCTGACTGTCCTGACGGCACTGACGAGCAGGGCTGTGACACTGGTGAGTATATACGAGGGCATGTGCGGGCCCATACTGGCCCGCTGCGACGGGCTGGTCGACTGCGCGGACAGCTCGGACGAGGCGGGCTGCCCGCGCGCCACGTGCGACGCGGTGGGCGCGGGCGCCCGGCCGTGCGCCGGCGGCGGCTGCTACCTGCCCGAGTGGCGCTGGCTGGTGGACTGCGCGGACAGCTCGGACATAGTAGAAAACTCTTTCTTAGTATCTTATGCGTCGCCGCACGCACAATCAAACAAAATCTCTACTGGCGCACTGAGAAATGGGTCGAGATTTCGGTCGTGCGGCGACGCATAGATTCTAATTACTAATGGCGCATAGAAGCCGCGCGCGGTGCATTTGTAGAAGATAACCTACTTTACACTCTTTCTACGATGGCTCGGACGTTGATTTGACGTTGCGGGAGTCCGCTGGGTACGGATGGCGCAGGACCGGTCACTTTGGCACTCTTTGGAGGAGGCGTATGTCCGTCAGTGCAGACCTCTTTTGGCTGACCATCAGGTGGTGATGCAGGTTCAAAAGTGATAAACATTTTCATTCCTCGGCTGAACAACGACAATTTTATGTACACATACATCGGGACTGTGATTTTGTAACTGTTCTAACGACCTTGAGAGCCTTGCGTATCTTGAGCGAGTCCTTGCAGAAATGTCAAAATGGTTCAATAGAATGTAAGTCTCCATAGAAAGAGCGTTTTTGTGTTCAACACAGATTGAACACAAAAACCATACCATTTCTGTTGCAGAACTAATAGACAGCACAACCCGTGGCGTCATCATGTCTCTGGAGCCGTGTGACGACGACCAGTTCACGTGCGGCGGCGGGAGCGAGGGCGTGGAATGCATCCCGCTGTCGTGGCGGTGCGACGGCAACAACGACTGTACCGACGGCTCCGACGAGACCTTACACTGCGGTGAGCCTTGGTTACATCTTGCATACATTCACTCCTGTTCCTAAAAAGGGGAAGCCAGAGCAAGTAAAGTTTCGGGGATCCTGTTGTTTTACCAAATTTATTTTGGTCAAATTTCATTTCCCAAACAAATTTTAGCAACTATTTTGTTTGCCAATGCAAACTTTGGCACAATTTTAATACGAATATTTTCATTACGTCAAATTTTCATTCAGCAAAATATTATTACGAAAAATTACATTATGGCATGTGGTCTTTTAGCAAACGCTTTAATAAGGCAAAAACACATTACTTAGACAATAAACATTTCGTCAAGTTAATGTTATGGCAAATTATAAATAGACTAAAATCACAATTGTTTGGGTTATGACATTTTACCATAATACTATTAATAAAACGGAACGGTCCCTTAAATAAAAAAATGCACGGTTAAGTAGGTCGGTAAGCAAAGGCGTTAAATTAGGTAAGGGCACCCAAAAAAGGGGGGCTCGGGGGGCAAATCCTCCTATAAGTAAAGAAACAAACAATCGTAACAATTGTTTTATTTAGTAGGTTAGGTTAGGGTTAGCTTGTGTCCCTTAGAGCGGAAATAGGCACCCCGCGAAGGTGACGTCGACACGCTGGCGGTTAGGTTAGAATTGCGACCTCTACACATATTAATTTTCTCTACCCACATAACAAAAAAAGTTGTTATTTTATTGTGTATCTTATACACCATTGAAATTAAGATGTAAATGATTTATCATTGAAGAGTTGCTCTGCTGTTTAACCGACGGAATAGAAATGGTCAATGAAATATTGACGATACAAATCATTTTGCCTGATTTTTTTTGGTTAAAACATATTATGCCAACTAACATATTTGACTGAATGAAATTTGGTCAAAGTACCAGTTGGTAAACGAGATATTGCCTAAACATGAATATGCCAAACATAAGGATTGCGTAAGAATTATTTGTCGAGTGTTAATTTGGCAAACGATTATTTGGCAAATGAAATTCTACGAAAAATGTTTTGGGAAGTGATAATTTGTCAATTTTTTTTTGGTAAAACAAAGGTAACCCAAAGTTTCGTGTTTAGTGACATTTCTGGCATTTCGTTTCCTCCTTCTCGATCGGTCACTCATTGCTGGGCATCGTGACTCTGTCGACGTAACTTAGAACTGTGGGTTTATTCACGGAGAATTTGAGATACTGCAGTGACCCTGCCACTGGTTTTTAGTTTATCTTAAAACATATCTCAACCCGATTGCGTAGACGTCTTCTACGACTTGAAGAAAGAGTGTTCCTATTTTAATCCTTAATTCTTGATACGAGATTTACTTAAAATTGGTGGATACATATGAATTTTATCTTAATTTTAATTGGGTGCGTGCGCGCGTTCTCGCTGACGGTTGATTTGGCTCTGGCGGGGGCTCTCCCCCCGCGCGTCTGCCTCTTCGTCGTCCTACACGGTCGTCGACATCCTCCCCGCCCTTGGAAGGACATGCAGCTGCTTCCAAGACATCAGGGCCCTCCATCGTGGTCGGTAAGGGACAGACTTTGTTGATGCCACGCCGCTCTACGCCTCGGTAAGTAAGGAAATCAGCAACTCGCACCACTCCATCGTCGCCAGGATAAAGCCGCTGAACTCGACCGAGTCTCCATTTAAGTGGTGGAAGATTGGGTTCTTTGAAGACCACCATATCTCCTTTAAGGTTTATCTGCCTGGAACGCCATTTCGTTCGCTGTTGTAATTCGGCCAGATATTCTTTTCTCTATCTTTCCCAGAAGTTGCATCGGAGCTGCTCTACCAACTGGTATCTTGTACGAATTTTCATGCTTTCAGCTTTATGAGGGCTTGATAGTGACGTCAGTGGCCGCCCGATGAGGAAGTGCCCTGGGGTCAAAGGAGAGAAATCGTTTGGGTCGGGTGATAAAGGAGTTAGGGGACGGGAGTTGAGGATCGCTTCAATTTGAGTAAAGAGCGTGCTCAATTCCTCCAACATTTCCTGCTATACGTTTCAGGTGAAATTTGGCACTCTTAACGCCCGCCTCCCAGAGGCCGCCAAATGTGGGAGAATAAGGGGGATTGAAAACAAACTTTATGCCCCGGCTGGTTGCAAAATCAGATAAGCTACTCTTACTCGTGTTTGACTGCAACACCCTGCCCAACTCATTGTTCGCCCCAACGAAATTTTTGCCATTGTCGCAGCAAATGTAATCAGGTTTACCTCTTCTAGCGATAAATCTCTTGAGGCAAGAAATAAAAGCTTGAGTTGTGAGATCACTGACCGTCTCAAGGTGCACAGCCTTAGTAGAAAAACAAATAAAGATGCACAAGTAGCATTTTGTTGTTCTACTACCCCGACCTTTTTTGCTAGCAATCATGAAAGGGCCAGCGAAATCAGTTCCTGTGATTTGGAAGGTATAAGATTGAGTCACCCTCGTCATTGGTAAGTTACCCATCAATGGTTCCATCGTTTTGCCTTTCATTCTAACACAAGTGACACATTTACGAACTATGCTTCTAGCGAGTGTTCTGCCTCCAATGGGCCAGTACTGTTCTCTAAAGGAGCTGAGAAGCAATTGAGGACCAGCGTGAAATAATCTGATATGTTCACTTGACATCATTATTTTTGTTAAATGATGATTAGACCTCAATAAAATGGGGTGCTTTGCGTCGTAATTAAGATTCGCGTTTTCCAAACGACCGCCAACTCGCAATAGTCCACTGTCATCAATAAAGGGAGATAATTGCAAAATACTCGAATTTGCTTTGAGGGACTTATTTTGATGAAGTGCATTTATCTCGGGACCAAACGACTCTTGCTGTGCGGTTTTGAGAATATAAGTGAGAGATTTATGCAGTTCCGTTTCATTAAGAGAACCAGTCAATCTCATCGTATGTTTTCTACAATTATTTATGAATCTGAAAATATACGCGAATGTTCGTTTCAGTCGTGAAGGGTTCGAATATTTTTCGAAGTTAAGAAATTTGAGATCATTGTTTTGAGCATGGTGTACTTTAATTTCGGGTAACTGGGTTTCCACATTAACATGTTGCTGTTGCCATTCAGATTCGGGCCTTGACAGAAACTGAGGACCGCTCCACCACAATGCAGAATCGACAAGTGCACTGGGTTCAATCCCTCTCGAGGCCATGTCCGCCGGATTGACATCCGTCGGTACATGCCTCCAAGATCTTCGTTCTGTTAACTCATGGATTTCATTGACTCGGTTGTAAACGAAAGTCTTTAAGAGTTTCGGCTGAGTCTTAATCCATGCTAATGTTATTGTGGAATCTGACCAGAAAGTTTTTGCATCAACTTTGCAACGCAAAGCTTCACAAACCTTTGTTGTTAAGCGTGCGCCTAGAAGAGCAGAACAGAGTTCAAGCCGTGGAATTGTAACGGGTTTTAACGGCACCACACGAGTTTTCGCGCACAATAGTTTGGTGCTAACGTTACCATCGCTACCTATTGAGCGTAGATACACACAAGCGGCATAAGCGTCTTGTGAGGCATCTACGAAGCAATGAACTTCTGTGATGACAGCAGAAGGGCCCAAAACAAACCTGGGGATTGAAAGTGAGAGCAAAACATCTAAATTTGAAGTAACCTTCTCCCAAGTCCTTTTTATGCCGTTTGGGACATTGTCATCCCAATCTAATTTAAGTTGCCAAAGTTTTTGCAAAATAATCTTTAATGTGATTGTACAAGGGCTCAACAAACCTAACGGGTCAAATATCTTGCATGTGTTCGACAAGATTACACGCTTGGTAATCTTTGGTTCATTTTTGTCGACATTTATTTCAAATCTGAGTGTATCTGAAATAGGTGCCCACAAGACGCCCAGCACGCTAGACTCTTTTGATAAATTATGACAGTCTGATTCGACGGCTCCTTGACAGATTTGTGGACAATTTGTTCGAAATTTATGTAAAGGAAAACCTGCAGAATTGAGAACCTCAGTAACCGTTTCTTTAATGTAAGCTAATTCGTCCTCTGTTGCAGCACCTGTCAAGAGATCGTCGACATAGAAGTCGTTTTTAATAATTTGAGAGACAACAGGATCTGAACATTCCGTTGCTAACTGAACTAGGCATCTAGTGGCCAAGTAAGGCGCACAGGCTGTTCCGTATGTGACGGTGTTCAGCTGCAGAGTTTTAAGCGGCATGCTATCCTGCTCTCTCCATAAAATAAGCTGGAGGTGTCTTTGCGACTCGTCAACCATGATTTGTCTATACATCTTTTGAATGTCTCCGGATAACACGTATTTATGCTGGCGGTATCGAACTAGAATGTTGAACAACTCATCCTGTACTACAGGGCCAACGTGTTGAATGTTGTTAAGGGACTTGTTAGATGATGTCTTTGCGGAACAGTCAAATACTACGCGTAATTTCACTGTTTCACTTTTTTGACGAGTCACTGAATGATGAGGCGTAAAGAAACCGAATTGGGGTTTGCTGATCTGAGTTAAGTGACCTAGTTCCTCATACTCGTTAATGAACTTACTATATTCTTTTTTCAAATTAATGTCTTTATTCAGCCTTCTCTCAAGGCTCAAGAAACGCTTTTCTGCCATCAAGTAAGAATCGCCGAGAGCTAATTCAGGAGATTCTTTAAAAGGCATCAAAACCGAGAACCTACCATCCTCAAGACGCTTTGTAGTCTCAGCAAAGTAGCGTTCGCAAAATTCGTCATCAGCTGACATAGTTGGTTTTGAGGTAGGAACTTCTTCAAGAGTCCAAAACTTTGTCAGTTGATCACTGATCTCTTTAGTAAAGTTACAATGTACTTGTCTTTTTTCTTGCAGATTGCTAGTGTAAAGAGGACCTGCCACAATCCAGCCTAACTTAGATTCTTGGAGTAACGGTTTGTCCAATCCTAGTTTTATCTGGTTAGGAGACATAAGTTCAAAAAACAACTCTGCGCCCAGTAGTAGATCAACATCTGAAGGACGGAAAAAGTTAGGATCCGCCAGTTGTATATTACGAGGTAAGTTAAGCTCTGTAACATTTATTAAGGAATTGGGCAACAATCCAGTTATTTTTGGAACCACCAAACATTTAAGACGTGCACTAAAGTCGTTGACACGTGATTGTATCGTCATTTCACAGCTATCAGATATGGGCATTTGACAATTATTTATACCGGATATACATAATGTATCCGTACCCTTACTTATGAATCCAATTTTTTCTTTCAGGTTTGCCGTTATGAACGACGATTGGCTGCCCGCGTCGAGTAAAGCGCGTGCAAGGTAAGTGTTTTTATTTTCAGGATTTATCACTTTCACCAAAGCAGTGCCAAGAAGAACTTGACCAAAAGACCGAGCTGGCAAGGATACAGGTAAGTAGCTGCAATGATTAAACGTTGTGCTTGTTTCAGGAATGTGACTATTTTGACTGTCTACGTGCAGTAATGTATTATGTTTCCTTTTACAGGTCTTACAGGTGCCAAAGAGTCGACATTCGTTCACCACATGACCCCTACGCAAGCAATTCGAGCAAAGGTTTAATTTAGAGACCTCTATACATCTATTTTCAGGGGACAATTGCTTAAAGGCAGGGCAGTCCATGACCCGGTGTTGCTGATTACAAAAGGGACATGAAAAAGCCGGCTTGGCGTTGGCAGAAGTGACAAAGCTTTTAGAAGTTTTGTTATGGTAGTGATCTTTATTTTTAAATTCAGTTTTTCTCTGATTATCTTTGTAGAAATTAGGTTTGTGATCGCGCTTGTCGCTTCTGCTGATTGCCATTGTCTCGAGAATATCAGCACGATTACGCAAAAACTGCATAAAATCCGATAAAGCGGGTAAGTTTTTAAATGTGTTTTTATACTCTTCCCATTTGCTGAATGTAGTCGCATCTAATTTAGTGGACACAAGGTATATAATAAGAATATCCCATTTATCAGTGGGCTGTTCTAAAGTATTAAGCGCCCTTAAGTTTTTTGAGACGTGGTCAATCAAGAACCGTATTGCTCGGTGTGACTCATATGAGACGCATTCCATTTCAAATAACGCCTTTAAGTGGTTATTGATAAGAACCTTTTTATTGTCATAACGCTCACAAATTAAATCCCAAGCAATGGTATAATTTTTAGAGCTAAACTCCAATGACTTTATAATTAAAGCCGCACCACCCTCCAACGATGATCTCAAATAATGGAACTTATTTATGTCTGATATGGAATCATTCGAGTGAATTAACGACTCAAAAGTGTCCCTAAATTCCAACCATTTTAAATAATTACCGTCATAGGTAGGTAATTTTATTGTGGGTAGTTTAATATTACTAAAGTTGTGATTACTACATGATTGAGAACATGCTGAGCGAGCAGAGTGCAGGCTCCCTTCTTTTTCTTCCTGATTTGTCTGACGCGATTCAAGTATGTGTTGTGCTAACGACACTGTGCTATAGTAATTGCCTTCAAAGGTTTCCACCTCACTGACATCTTCCTCGGATAACAACATATCAAGTTGATACTGCACCTCATTGAACTCAAACAACAAGTTCTCATTTTTTTCTAAACGAACTTTCAATTCTTTAATTTTTAAGTCGCTAATGTCCTCTTGTTTACTTGTGTTAAAGAGTGAAACATAATCTCTAAATCGCGTTAAACGTCCCTTAATGATACCCCGTGATTTAGTTAAGTCTTTTATTTTCTTCACCTCAGATTCACCAGTAGAAGGTTCACTCCATTTCGAAGTTTCATCCGGCATTTTTAAGGCAAACAGATTAAGTAAACAATGAGTTAAACAAGTAAATGTGCACCAAACCAGTTAACAATAGACGCGGTAGGCAACCGCTGATTGACACGGTGAGACACGGCGGCGTCGCACTGTGCCCTGTGGTAGTGCGAGCGCTTCGACACGATGAGACACGGTGCAGCGCTGTGCGCAACCCAGTGCACGGTGACAATGCACAGTTGCAGTTACTGGTAGCGAGTTACGTAACCGATTTCGCCTGGAATGTTCGGCGAGAATAAATTAGCAAATGTTATTTATTAGATTTAAGTTTGCGTATGACTTTGCTGTTGTTTTATTAAGTGTAGAAATGTATAGGTAAGCGAGCAAATAAGTAATAAGTAATAAGGGCAGAAAGTATGCTTCCAAAACTAAAGTGCATAAAATAAAGTGCAATAAACAGCTGGTTGTAGCAATAATGAAAAATAATTACGTTAATTATGGCGAGAACGCTGGGCTAGATTATTATATATGTATTTACGTGATATTTAAGCGTTGAGCTATAATTTAAGAGTTTAGTTTTCACAGTCGCAGTCGTTGCATTAAGCCACACAATAAGCAGTGCTTGAATTTAAGTAAACACTTTTTTATAAAGGCGATTGTGTGAAACAACCTACGCAATAAAAAAAAATATAAATAATAGTCAACACACGTAAACGTATATAAGCGCCCTGGTATTCGTAAAACTAAATTATGATATCTCTTAGTCTTGCGCGACACCAAATATGCACACAAAAAAATACTAGTATTACACACTTGCAATCTAACTCGTCTTTAAACGAATTGAACAGAGTTAAGGTAATAAAGGAATAAGGACAGAGCTACTCCCCTGGTTATTCTGATGTCGACGTGATGTGCCACTGATACACAATCCTTGTTGTTCCAGCCAGTATTTCCGAAGCGATGTGAAGTTCGTTCCATAAAGTGTCCTTTGTACGGTCGCCAGTTTTGTTGGTGATGATAATGAAATGCAGATTCTTGATACGAGATTTACTTAAAATTGGTGGATACATATGAATTTTATCTTAATTTTAATTGGGTGCGTGCGCGCGTATTGTGACCCAGTATATTCGTCCAGTGAATGAATGTATCATTACATTCCAGTAGATATTTTGGTATATTTTGAAATAATATATTTAAAAGTCGACCTTAACAAGTAGACCTTAAAGTTCAAAATACAACCATAAGATTACGCAGCGATCGGCCGGTTACCGGCTTCTTAGAATAATTTGTGCAGTACATGCAAAACTACACGAACATTTTTTCTGTCGTGCGTGTATTTACTTTATGAAAGATTATCACTATCACTACAACATAAGAATAAGAATAAGAATTTATTTATTTAGCACACAAAACACGGAAAAAAGAAATACACTCAAAAACGTAACCTTAAGTGCTAAACGGGAGCCTCACTCAGCATGTTGTCACGGGGGCCGTGACGCTGGTTTTCAGTGAGAGCCCCAAAAATAAATAAAACGACTAAACTAAACAAACAATTTTAAAATTTTTAGGCACTGTATGTCTAAAAATTACAAAAGTGAACTTAAAAACTAGCGGGTAACATTAGAATCATTCGACAGTGATTTATATGCATGCAACACTGAAATGTAATTGACTCTGTTCGTACTAAAAAATATGAAAATAAAAAAGTGGTAATAACCAAGCGTAAAACTACTATTACGATGAACAAAATCTTATACAGATAATAAATAATAATAATAATAGCTATGTGTTATGTAGCAATAATATAAGTAAGCAGCCTACTGCAACAGTCGGATTGTAGGTACCTGTGTAAACGGTAAAAGTAAGTACCTATCTACCGACAGATTCATAGTACTCGTATAAAACAAAGTCGCTTCCCGCTGTCTGCCCCTATGAATGCATAGATCTTTAAAACTACGCAACGGATTTAGATGCGGTTTTTTTAACAGATAGAGTGATTCAAGAGGAAGGTTTATATGTATAATAATATATAATTTAATATAGTATCCGAGCGAAGCCAGGGCGGATCGCTAGTTGAGAATAAATCCGGTTAATTTCAAAATCGATGTCCTCTCGGTCTCTAAATACGAATTCGAAGTCGGAAATAATTCAAAAAGTGGTCGCATTATTTTCATTTTTGAAATATTTGTTGTAAATTACGATGCGCGTTTTTTTTAAAGAACAACATAGGTTTTCAGGCTTTTCGAGAAATGATGTCCATTTTGAATTCCAAGATGGCGGACATTGTTTTTCGAATTTAAACTTTCGTGAGACATGTTGAAATAATACTAATACAAGGTTCAACTCACGTATTAAATGTCACTACGGGCGACATGTTTCGAACTCTGCGGGGGTTCATCAGGATGAATGTTTTCGCGGCGGTTTCGCTTGAATCTTGTCGTGATTCAAGCGACACCGCCGCGAAAGCATTCATCCTGAAGAAGAACTCCCGAAGATTTCGAAACATGTCGCCCGTAGTGACATTATTGACATTGTTTTTCTTTAAAGTCCTCACGGGTGTCGCTTTTAGGGTTATCGAGGGTGCAGATTCCAACAATTATTGCCTGCGAACTTGGTCATTTTTATATTAAAAAAAGTGAACACAATTAAGCAGTTTTTCTTTAGTATACCTACCAGTATGTTCAAAATTGATAACAAAAGGGCCAGAGCGTCTCCATTGTCTCCAAGCAGGAATCCGAGATCAGAATTGAAAAATTTGGCCGCAACACTGTGGCCTGAAAATCTGACTTTCATAGACATGATCGAAGGTTTCATAATATATAACAGGTTTTTTAATGCTACTTATAAATTCGCAATTAAATTCACTTATTCAATGACATGACAGGCGACATGTTTCGAACTCTTCGGAAGTTCTTCTTCAGGATGAGTGTTTTCGATAATTGTTTTGAAGAAGAACTCCCGAAGAGTTCGAAACATGTCGCCTGTCGTGACGTTTAATACGTGAATTTAACCGTGGTTTTATTAGTAGTATTTTAGACATGTCTCACAAAAGTTTTAATTCGATTATGGCTTTTTTTTGCTTTAGGCTTTTACTAGCCATTGTAACCCTTACGTGATTTAGTAAATAAAAAACCGGCCAAGTGCGAGTCAGACTCGCGCACGAAGGGTTCCGTACCATTATCTATAAAACAGTAAAAAAAAGTTTATTATATGGGAGCCCCCCTTAAATATTTATTTTATTTAGTTTTTTAGTATTTGTTGTTATAGCGGCAACAGAAATACATCATCTGTGAAAATTTCAACTATCTAGCTATCACGGTTCTTGAGTTACAGCCTGGTGACGGACAGACAGACGGACAGAGAAGTCTTAGTAATAGGGTCCCGTTTTTACCTTTTGGGTAAAAACGGGACCCTATTAAAAACGAACCCTAAAAAACGGAAGGTCATATTTCAGTTATAGCTCTCGAAACTCTGACTTAATAGCGAAAATAATATCTTTGAAGGTATATTTGAATATAGGTACAGATTTTGTCTTGCTTCCCACTTTTTATAATAGGGATGATGACTAATTTTTTTTATGATGTCATTTGAACCAGTTTTTGGTCAGGAACAAATGTTTGTATTGGAGGAACTACAATTAAAGAACATAAATACCCAAAAATTTGAGACAATGATTGACCTCGCTGGCGGCAGCTCAAAACGCTTAATACTGAAAGACAGACAGGCGTGACGTCACAGCCGACATTTGTTAATACAAAGTACCTACATGTATCGTCGTATGGAAAATCAGGTTCTTAAATTGTTGTTTCATTCGCGGAATACTGCCTTTAAGTACATAATTGTTATACAATTATGTTTCTATAAAAGCCTAAGGATTCTATTGGTACCTTTAAATTTACTCTAGTACAATAAAAAAAAAATCTATACTTTCAAGGTTCATATCTTTTTACGATTTTAATTATATTTTATTATTTATACTTTATTACGGTAATTTGATGGTTTACTATACATTTAGCATCACTACGTTATCAATTTGAACATGAGTCATCGTGCCTATTATTCATAGGTATTCATCATGTTTCATCTGACTGTCGGGGCATGTACTATGCGAGAAGGAGCGGGGCAGCAGTAGACGCATCAGCGCGGCAGGTGCGGGGCGCGCGGGTGATTTCTGATTTTTCCTTGGCGGTACGCCCGCTCTTAAGGCCTAATTATGTACAGTTGCATACACTACTTTATCTACACACAAATCATAAGTAGTAGTAAGTAACAGCAAAAAACCAACTATAAAATGACAACAGCAATGGCGGCAATTCGATCATCCGTCATGACGAATGGTTTTTTTTTAAATCATAGACAAACGAATGAAGTCCCTATACTCATATCACTCGAGATCAAATGTCGTGCGGTTTGTATTAAAAACGTACTGAATTGACGTTTCGTATCGATAACTGTTTTAATATCTATGGATACTAGAATAGGGACCCACTTGAGTTTTGACAGCTGTTCCAAATTTAAACTCATAACGATACAAATTTATCAAAAATCTGTACTGTAATGACATTACAGTACAGATTTTACCTACTACCACAGACAAGAAAGTTCTCATAGTAAAATCGGTTGTAGTAATGCTGGTCATTTCCTATGGTTTCTGAACGCATTTTAGAGCACTAATGATATGCGCGTTGATAAACTTACATTAACACACTTATTTATCACTATAGAGTATAAAACAAAGTCACTTTCCGCTGTCTGTCCCTATGTATGCTTAGATATTTAAAACTACGCAACGGAGTTTGATGCGATTTTTTCAATAGATAGAGTGATTCAAGAGGAAGGTTTATATGTATAATATAGTACCGTGTGAAGCCACGGGGGGGTCGCTAGTTAATGTTATAAATCAACGCGTTTTATACAGGCCACAAGAACGCAACGAAATGCACCTCGGACCAGTTCTCCTGCGGCCCTCTCTGTCTGCCCCTGAGCGCGCGCTGCGACGGCGCCGCGGACTGCCCGCGAGCCGAAGACGAGGCCGACTGTGTGTGCGCGCCCACCGCCTTCCGGTGCGCGAAGGACAAGCTCTGTTTACATGAGGTAAGTCGTACACTTGTCCAGGCTGCAGAAACTATACAACGAAATACACGGACATGTTCATTGCACACACTTCCATATTTTTAATTTAAACTTTATTGCACAGTAACAGTACAAGTACAAAATGTGAACTTAGTGAGGCATTTTCTACCAGTCAACCTTCAGGCTAAACAGAAAATAGGCATAGCTGGTGCGGTACCATCGAGCTGATCTGGTAACGCAGACAGAAGGTGGCCATGGGAGTTCAGTACTTAACTGAGTTTGGGCTCGTTAGAATCGTCCCAATGAAACAGAAAAGTACAGTCGGCAAAAAAGCTTGTATTAAAAATGTAATTTTCGATGAGAAAGTTATTAGGTGTATTATGTTATTGTATTTAATTTGAAGCTGGTTTCCCCCAGGGCCACTACTGCGACGGCGACCTGGACTGCTCGGACGGGTCCGACGAGCCGCCGGGCTGCTCGCCCGCGAGCGCGGCGCCCCCCGCGCCCCCCGCGCCCCGGGAGCCCCCCGCGCCCCCCGCGCCCCCCGCCGGCTGCCCGGCGCCGGGCGCGCTGGCGTGCGCGGGCCGCTGCCTGCCGGCGGAGCTTGTGTGCGACGGGAGGAACCACTGCGAGGACCAAGGGGGCGGCGGCGCGGGGAGTGACGAGGATCCGTTCATGTGCTGTGAGTTACTCGATTATTTCATCTCCATACAATGGAAATAAGTCATAGTAGAAGAGATGGTGTTAAAGCCACAGAGCTAAGCAAAATACCACTCCGCTGATCCATGGGGTAAGAAAGAAGGTCGAGGAGCGAGAAGTCCCTGGAGCGTACGCGGTATCCCCACACCGCTACCAGGAAACCTCCTAGCTAAGGAACCTAGCGTGCGTGCGCGGTACCTCACACCGCACTAATAGATAGGCAGACGTTAACACTATACGGAACGCGAGCGACTGCTTTTTTTTTTTATTTGATACTGACTGTTGCTATAATAGGACGGACCCAATACAGCGGTCGAACTGCGTGGTTGGAGGGTGGGCTGGTGAAAATCCAGGGGAAGCCTCCGGCATGACCACGCGGGGAAGTTTGTACACTGGAATACTCTAAGAGTTTGTGCTCCAGTGAGATTGGTTGAGCGGTATCAACGGGCTGGTGAAAATCCAGGGGAAGCCTCCGGCATGACCACGCGGGGAAGTTTGTACACTGGAATACTCTAAGAGTTTGTGCTCCAGTGAGATTGGTTGAGCGGTATCAACGGGCTGGTGAAAATCCAGGGGAAGCCTCCGGCATGACCACGCGGGGAAGTTTGTACACTGGAATACTCTAAGAGTTTGTGCTCCAGTGAGATTGGTTGAGCGGTATCAACCGAATCTGGGGTGTAAGTGGTGTCGAACTACTGGGAGTTTTATCGCTGATTCGCTAAAACCTAGCCTAGCTGAGAAGTGTCCAGCAAGAAACTCAGCTAGGCCCGACTTGCGTGCTAGCCGGCTCGGTGCGCAGGGCTTTATATAGAGGCGCGCGGCGCGTCGCGGTGCTGCGCGTCATCACCGGCGCTCGCTGCTCGATGTAGACTCCGCTGCCGTGCTCCGGTGGCGACTCGGATCGGGTCGTCACAACTTATAACTTGGTGGTTAATGAACCTTTTGCGTTGCTTATTTCTCCATTTGACGACATTTGTAACCCTTTTTCTAGACAATATGACTATTGATTATTTCATTCAGTGTCTACACCCATATTGTATTTTTGTCTCAGCTTCGTACTCGCTCGCGACGGCGTCAGACGCGGCCCCTCCCTCGCGCTCTATGTGCGCGCGCGGCGAGTGGCAGTGCGCCAACCGCGCCTGCGTGCCGCGCGCCGCGCTCTGCGACGGGCAGGACCACTGCGGGGACTTCAGCGACGAGCGGAGATGCAGTGAGTCTCCGTCACACGAGTATACCGTACCCCTGGCACTGGCACTCACCCGTCGAGGGACGTGGGAAGAAAAACCTTTGGTGTTGGTTAACTATCTAATGTGTTTGTTCGCAGACATAAACGAGTGCCTGATCCGCAACGGCGGCTGCGCGCACAACTGCACCGACCTGCCCGTGGGCTACGCGTGCTGGTGCCGCGCGGGCTACCGGCGGCACGGGCTCGCGTGTCGGGACGTGGACGAGTGTGCCGAGCGCGCGTGCGACCACCACTGCAGGTCACACGCACACACGCACAACACGGCCCCCAACTAGAAACTACGCACTAAAACTAATTGCCTGAACTTGGTGCGGTGCGCCGTACGTGGGAGCGAGAGATAAGACGCCGGGCATCGCTACTCCTGCCACGGCCGCTGGAAGTTGTTGCCGGGCGTGGTCTTGTCTCCTAATCGTCCCCTCAACTTGGCATTTCCCCCGGTTGTCACGCTACCTAGACTTATTACTTACCTGTAAACTGTACTTACATCTATATAATATGTAAAAATGTATTAACCTGCCAAATATGTATACAGGAACACGGTCGGGAGCTTCGTCTGCAAATGCGAGAAGGGGTACCGACTCATGGAGGACGGTGTCAGCTGTGCGCCGATTTCCAGTAAGTATCATCACCATTACAATAGTAAACAGACTATTCATCATGAATCCCGGGGTCCGTTTTAAGATCTAATCCCAAGATTTGACATTGGTACTAGTTTTACGAAAGCGACTGCCATCTGAGCTTCCAACCCAGAGGAAAGTCCATAACTTTGTGGAATTGGACCGGGTTCCTGGCGATGTGAAAAGCCACCTTTCGCATACTGGCAAGGTCGCCATGAAGCCTATGGAGTTCGGGGTAGATGGAGACAACACTAGACTTGGGGGGTGACCTGAGGTTTTCATCGATTTTTGACAAGTTTTGAATCGTATCTCCTACTTTTGCACTACAGATAGAATTACTCGTATAAGTCAAACGGCTATCAGTTCTTCAAACTTTTATCCCCATTTTTATTTGAAAGAATTGAAAATGAATACTTAATTTTGTATGATTTTTTAAAAGACAAATATTTCGTATATCTTTTGACGTGAAAGATTTAACATATACGAAATCTACATATTTGGGTTCGTCTATGACATCTCTAAAAACGTGTTTAGGGTTTTCATTTTAAACACAAAAGTTATGGCCAGAAAACAAGAATTTGATGCCAAATATTTCGAAAACAATGAACTTTGGAGTAAATATGGGATACTATATTGCTTAAAGCCGTTGTTGTTAATATAATAAGCTACAAAATACATTAGAAAACAAAGGGATTCCCTTGGTATGGGAGCCCCTTAAGAGAAATACATGACTTTTATACTAGCAATTTCTGTTTGTTCTCACGGCTGGAATTTATGTTGGAATGCGGAGAGGGCCAAGATTACAAGGGTGCAAAGTACAAGGTTGTGTGAGTAGCATATTATAGGAATGTCAACATTCTATGTTACAATCTTTTCATCAGCTTTCCATCCTGATGAATTAGCTAACCACACTGCGACGCGGATTAAATAATAATAATAATAATAATAAATCAGCCTATATGCCTGATGGATGAGAGGGAACGGGCAGTAGTCCCCACGCTGGCCCAGTGCGGGTTGGGGACTTGACATACACCTTTGAATTTCTTTTTGGATGTATGCAGGTTTCCTCACGATGTTTTTCCTTCACCGAAAAGCTAACGGTAAATATTAAATGATATTTCATATTTTGTAAATCCAGCGTCGACCTCCGTAGTAAAAGTAGCGCACCTTACCGCTCGGCCATTTTGCCTCTGGTTACGAATGTAACCTGTCATTTTATCCCCAGACGAGCCAGCCTCCCTAATCTTCACCAACCGCTACTACATCCGGCGCGTGACCCTCGACGCGTCACACACCAGCTCGCTCCTCATCCACGACCTCACCAACGCCGTGGCTTTGGACATGGAGTGGGAGAAGCGGTGTCTCTACTGGAGCGACGTTGCCAGGCTGGGCAGCTCCATTAAGAGGGCTTGCAGCGAGCCTGGGCAGAGCTCCTCACAATACCAGGCAAGTGTCTCAATCTATACTAATCTTCATCAACCGCTACTACAATCCGTACGCTTCACACATCCGCTGACTCCTTCATCCACGACCTCACCAACGCCGTAGCGCTCGACATGGAGTGGGAGAAGCGGTGTCTCTACTGGAGCGATGTTGCCAGGCTGGGCAGCTCCATTAAGAGGGCTTGCAGCGAGCCTGGGCAGAGCTCCTCACAATACCAGGCAAGTGTCTCAATCTATACTAATCTTCATCAACCGCTACTACAATCCGTACGCTTCACACATCCGCTGACTCCTTCATCCACGATCTCACCAACGCCGTAGCGCTCGACGTGGATTGGGAGAAGCGGTGTCTCTACTGGAGCGACGTTGCCAGGCTGGGCAGCTCCATTAAGAGGGCTTGCAGCGAGCCTGGGCAGAGCTCCTCACAATACCAGGCAAGTGTCTCAATCTATACTAATCTTCATCAACCGCTACTACAATCCGTACGCTTCACACATCCGCTGACTCCTTCATCCACGACCTCACCAACGCCGTAGCGCTCGACATGGAGTGGGAGAAGCGGTGTCTCTACTGGAGCGATGTTGCCAGGCTGGGCAGCTCCATTAAGAGGGCTTGCAGCGAGCCTGGGCAGAGCTCCTCACAATACCAGGCAAGTGTCTCAATCTATACTAATCTTCATCAACCGCTACTACAATCCGTACGCTTCACACATCCGCTGACTCCTTCATCCACGATCTCACCAACGCCGTAGCGCTCGACGTGGATTGGGAGAAGCGGTGTCTCTACTGGAGCGACGTTGCCAGGCTGGGCAGCTCCATTAAGAGGGCTTGCAGCGAGCCTGGGCAGAGCTCCTCACAATACCAGGCAAGTGTCTCAATCTATACTAATCTTCATCAACCGCTACTACAATCCGTACGCTTCACACATCCGCTGACTCCTTCATCCACGACCTCACCAACGCCGTAGCGCTCGACATGGAGTGGGAGAAGCGGTGTCTCTACTGGAGCGATGTTGCCAGGCTGGGCAGCTCCATTAAGAGGGCTTGCAGCGAGCCTGGGCAGAGCTCCTCACAATACCAGGCAAGTGTCTCAATCTATACTAATCTTCATCAACCGCTACTACAATCCGTACGCTTCACACATCCGCTGACTCCTTCATCCACGACCTCACCAACGCCGTAGCGCTCGACGTGGATTGGGAGAAGCGGTGTCTCTACTGGAGCGACGTTGCCAGGCTGGGCAGCTCCATTAAGAGGGCTTGCAGCGAGCCTGGGCAGAGCTCCTCACAATACCAGGCAAGTGTCTCAATCTATACTAATCTTCATCAACCGCTACTACAATCCGTACGCTTCACACATCCGCTGACTCCTTCATCCACGACCTCACCAACGCCGTAGCGCTCGACATGGAGTGGGAGAAGCGGTGTCTCTACTGGAGCGATGTTGCCAGGCTGGGCAGCTCCATTAAGAGGGCTTGCAGCGAGCCTGGGCAGAGCTCCTCACAATACCAGGCAAGTGTCTCAATCTATACTAATCTTCATCAACCGCTACTACAATCCGTACGCTTCACACATCCGCTGACTCCTTCATCCACGATCTCACCAACGCCGTAGCGCTCGACGTGGATTGGGAGAAGCGGTGTCTCTACTGGAGCGACGTTGCCAGGCTGGGCAGCTCCATTAAGAGGGCTTGCAGCGAGCCTGGGCAGAGCTCCTCACAATACCAGGCAAGTGTCTCAATCTATACTAATCTTCATCAACCGCTACTACAATCCGTACGCTTCACACATCCGCTGACTCCTTCATCCACGACCTCACCAACGCCGTAGCGCTCGACATGGAGTGGGAGAAGCGGTGTCTCTACGGGAGCGACGTTGCCAGGCTGGGCAGCTCCATTAAGAGGGCTTGCAGCGAGCCTGGGCAGAGCTCCTCACAATACCAGGCAAGTGTCTCAATCTATACTAATCTTCATCAACCGCTACTACAATCCGTACGCTTCACACATCCGCTGACTCCTTCATCCACGACCTCACCAACGCCGTAGCGCTCGACATGGATTGGGAGAAGCGGTGTCTCTACTGGAGCGACGTTGCCAGGCTGGGCAGCTCCATTAAGAGGGCTTGCAGCGAGCCTGGGCAGAGCTCCTCACAATACCAGGCAAGTGTCTCAATCTATACTAATCTTCATCAACCGCTACTACAATCCGTACGCTTCACACATCCGCTGACTCCTTCATCCACGACCTCACCAACGCCGTAGCGCTCGACATGGAGTGGGAGAAGCGGTGTCTCTACGGGAGCGACGTTGCCAGGCTGGGCAGCTCCATTAAGAGGGCTTGCAGCGAGCCTGGGCAAAAGTGAGGATATCAGTTTAAGTCGGATGTATTGATTGTTACAGCTCCTGCACGGCGCGACCCTCCAGAACCCCGACGGGCTGGCGGTGGACTGGGTGGGCGGCAACATGTACTGGTGCGACAAGGGCACGGACACGCTGGAGGTGTCCCGCGCGGACGGCGCGCACCGCCGCGTGCTGCTGCGCGCGGGCCTGCAGGAGCCGCGCGCGCTAGCACTGCATCCTGCGAGGGGGTCAGTACAATGCTTTGCTTCTCTCTTTATAATAGAGGTGTACACACTCATTTATATTGAAATTATCCCGCCACCTCCAGGTCATTAGTCCACCTAGTGGTGCGAGCCACGGTGCGCCTACCGGTCCACTGGATGCGGGTGGCGCAGGACCGGTCAGTTTGACACTCTTTGGGAGAGGCCTATGTCCAGCAATGAAGTCATCCAACTGATATGACGATGACTTAAATAGGGGGGTAGACTCAAAATTATTATTACTTCAAAAGAAAGGAGGCAAAAAAATAAGCCTAGTGACGAGAATACCATTCAGATATCTCAAAGAATTACGAAGCTACAACCGTTTTAATATTGCTTGTTAGGGAGAAAACGCAAACAGTGTCACGCGAGGCTGCCGCGTCGACGGCGGCGTCGAACACGACGGGGCGCGGCACGTTGCTCTCTATTAGTGACGTCCCTACACAAGCGTCATCGTTTCATATGAAGTCGCGTTTTGCGAAAAAGGGACAGAAGATACCCCTTCTTAAAACTTTGGACACTTATGACTTCGTGATTATTACACGAATAAATGTAATTCCAAACAAGCGGAGTCCTTTTTTGATCGTAAGTGTAGGATGCGCAAACTATCCCCCACTTGCGCAAAAAGTTTGCCGGCCACTGTACGATAAGACAATTACGCTGGTTACGCGACCACCTTTGGTTGGCGACCTCCTGAAGGTGAAGGTTTTTTTTATTGAAGATAACATCAATTCTACAGACCCTATTGAGACAATTAGTTGTATGCACTTTTTTGTTGTTTTAGAATAGAAATCTACAAAAAAATATCCTTTCAGGTCGCCAACAGGCACATGAAATTAGGTGGTCGCTAACCGGCGAAATTACCCTACTGACTCAACTTTCCCAACAGCACCATCTACTGGTCGGACTGGGGCACCAACGCGCACATAGGTCGCGCGGGCATGGACGGGTCATCGCCCTCCATCATCATCAGCTCCGGCCTCGGTTGGCCGAACGCTCTGGTCATCGCGCACGCCTCCAGCGAACTGTACTTCGCCGATGCGAGAGAGGACTATATAGCTGTCGCGGACTTGGACGGGAGGAATGTGAAAGTGCTGTTCTCTAGAGGTTAGTTGATATTATTTATTTATTTATATTTGGAGAAGCAAAGGCTACAGAAACATTGATTATCATGATAAAATACAAAAAGCCTATTACAGGGTCCCACCGATAGCATCAAAGTAAGTAAACATTTGTGAGATCACTATTATTACACTGCATTAGTGAGATTTCCTACAAAATGTGGCAAGTTATGTATTAATTTAACTCGGCTATTTATACCAAAATAATAATGCGATGTCAAACTAGCTTTGAAGCCTGGATTTTGACCATCTTTTACCACATTTCCAAGGAGTGGCGCGAAAATGTACTTATTAATGATAGCAGCTTGAGATCTCTTGTGCGCTAGATGTCGCTGTGAAAAGCGCGACATTTTGTAGCGTTGTGGGAAGTAGTTTTCTTACCAAGAGGGCGCCCTTATTGATAGAATGAAACAAGCGCTTTACTTATATTCTAGTCCTCTTCACCTCGGTTTAGAATAATTCGATTGGAAGAATGTCTAAGTACTGTTAAGCCGCGTACCCATTTGAGCAGCCGCAACTTTAGTCCCGAGGCACGTTGCAGATCAAACTGAGACAACACACTTCATCGTGATCCGCGACTTCCGAGCCAGTTTTAAACAACACGCGGGTCAACACGCCCGTCTCCATCAAATGCACCCCTCAGGCCCCTTGAGCACGGCAAAAAGACCGACAAAATTTGGTTTGGCTCGCGGCGCCGAATTTGCCTCGTGTCGCGGCGCGCCTCAGGTTGAGGCAGCGTGTCCACTTGCGCAGCCTCGGACCGACGCAGCCGCTCGGCTCGAGGCTGCCTCTAGTGGATACGCGGCTACTAACTGTTCATTAAAGGAGAATCAACGCAATCGACCGCTGGATGTCGCTGTATCACTCAAGGCAATTTAGGCATCGCGCTAGCGAGGTGTTACTATAGGTTCTGTTAACCGCGTTCCCGTCTCTCGCCCCCGCACTCCTCTACCGCCGCCGCCTGCACTCATGGCCCAGCTGTAAGGGGCTACCCGAGGTTTTCATCGATTTTAGACAAGTTTTGAATCGTACCTCCTACTTTTGCACTACAGATAGAATTATAAGTCAAACGGCTAGTGGTTCTTCTAAATGAATACTTCCTTTTGTAAGATATTTTTAAACATTGTCTAAAAAATAAATCTCGTATCTCTATTGACGGGCAAGGTCTAACATATACGAAATCTACATATGTGGGTTCGTCTTTACTAAGGGATTCAGATCGAAGGTCACTGGGGCACTTAAGTGCAGTTGTTAGCGTTTTACAGGATTGTGAAGGAGATAATCATATTGACAGCAATGACACTTGTTTCTAAACAGATCGAATGCCATGGCTGCGTCTCCACCATGTATTCGCGCTCACGGTGTGGGAAGGGCGAGTATACTGGAGCGATTGGGAGACCCGGGCCATAGAGAGCTGCCGCCGGCGACCTAATCCACACTACACGGTACATTTATACTTTACCATATTACTCCATCCCCACACAAACAATCAACCCCCTTGAGAGTGGAATTTTCAAAAATCCCATCTTAGTGTGAAAAAAACAGCTTTCTAAGCTCAACGGTTTGGACTGGGCGTTGATTTAAGTGAGGGAGCAAGGACTAACATTTATATATATATATATATATATATATATATATATATATATATATATATATATATATATATATATATATATATATATATATATAGATTTCATACAAGACTAGAAAATGCATGTGTTAATTGTCATGCTCCTTCAAAGAAAATAATTATTAAACGTAAAAAAATGTTATAATGTTGGCAAAGCAATGAATAATCGTAATAAGTAAAATGAACAATATATCGCTTTGCTTTCCAAGATAAACGAAGAATAGTCGAGGAATAGGTCTTTTAAATTATAATGTTTTGTGGGCGATGGGCTAGCAACATATCACTGCGATATTTTATACCCTCATTTATGCTCAAAGTGGCACTGGATCATAAGTTTCATGTGCTGTGCCTACCCCTTTTGGGAAAAAGGCGTGAATCTATGTAATCTTTGTATGTTATTTGGGATGATGCATAACAAAAAATAACTGACCTTAATTAAATTGAAATAGTTCTACTCAACGAAGGAAAATTTTGCAATAATCTCAAACAGAAAAAAATACTCGCCTTATGAAATGTCGATGTAAAGAGGTGCCCGCCTGTTATAGCTTTCTTTAATTCATCGTCACTTAGATCAATCTTAAAATACGTTTGAGTGCAATAGCGATGTACTTAGATGCAAATGCAGCTTTCCTACGCTAAACATGTATTCCAGCCAAACGCAACAGAGGACCCGAGTTCAGGAGGTGCCTACGAATGCAAGACGATCGCGCACACCGTTCACAAGCCTATGGATTTACGCGTGCACCACCCCGCCAGACAGCCCGCGTCTCCGGGTAAGCATCACTCATTTAGCGGGGACCATCGCTTCATTTTATTTTGAATCTCAAAAAGGTTCTCACTCCACTACTTTGCCATTGTTATTTATTTTAAAGAGAACAGCTATTATTACTAACATGATTATTAAGGAAAAGTCAATTTACATCTCACAGATAGCGCCAGAATATGAGAATATGTACTTAAAAAAGTATGAACTTACTCGTCTCGACATACGAGCAAACAGAACAGTAATAATATATCTAAAGATCATTACTTAATGATGATACAGTGCTATCAATCACTTAAACTAATGCGCCAATAGCGCCCATGCAAAATTAAATTCTTATCTAAATAACTCGCCTCACAGAAGTCACAGATAGATCTTACAATTAAATATGTCAATCTCTAATTCCTTTGTTATGTATATAATTATTTGTTTATTAAAACAAAGATATAACAATTACGAACTGGGCCGGACTCGAACCCGAACCCTTTGCCTTACACCTATGGAGGTGTAAGGCAAAGGGATTCGGGTTCGAGTCCGGCCGTTTAGGATGGCCTAAAGGATAGAGACGGACGCGGGTATCTGACTCGCACCACGACACGTTGGAGAACTCTGGAGAACTTACCACCTGGAATAAAACATAACATACCTACAGAGCAAGTAGTGGTGTAATTATGACTGAGGTAGGTACTTTCATTAGTTGGAGCGGCCTCCATATATATATAAAGCGAGATGAGACATCATGTTGTTTGATCATTGATATCACTGTGCTCTTCGATATTGCACCTAGTGACTTGTGAACTCAGTTTGCCTCAGGACCTCGACACACTAAAAACCCTCAGACTCAAGTCCCGAAAACCCCCCGCATTAAAGTTCCACGACTCAGTGCCAACTGAAAACTCACTTTCTTCGTGGATTAAAGAATGGGAAGTCAGGTCAGTTTCTGGGGACCTGTTTGAGCTTGATGCTGGGGTCCGGCCTGTGGGTTTTGAGGAATCTCGACGGGTCTGGTGTCTACTAAACCGGATCAGGACAGGGGTCGGAAACTGCGCATCCCTTTGGTGGAGATGGGGATGGTGCGAGTCAACGGAACGCCAGTGTGGCTGCCCAGATCAGACGGTACACCATACCATCTTTGAGTGTCCCATCACCAAATTTAGCGGGAGCTCGCCTGATTTCAAGATTCTCTCGGCGGATGCAGTTGCTTATCTTAAATCTAATATCATAAACATTTAAGTAGAGAAATGTTATGCCATACGATAAATAAAATTGTCAATACAGATCTAACAGCGCTCTGCGCCAAGCTGAACTGCTCCGGGCTGTGCCTGCTCACTCCAGCCTCGGCCTCGCAGCCGGCGGGCGCGCGCTGCGCGTGCCCCGAGCACTTCGTGCTGGCGGCCGACGGGCGCGGCTGCGCGCCCAACTGCACCAGCGCGCACTTCGTGTGCCAATCCACGCTCAAGTGCATCCCCTTCTGGTGGCGCTGCGACACGCAGGTGAGACAGACAAAACGAGCGTTCGTGTATCCCTCTCTGTCGCTCCTTCTCTTACAACTATGTCCTATAATTCGTAACCAGCCCTAGCACAGGCCTCGGTCTTTTTGGGCTGTTACCGCACACTGTCTCTAAACTCTCATCTGGACCTATTCAAAGGAGCCCCAAAATTATACTACTGTTACTTGCTACTGTATATTTAGTCAATCTCAGAACTGTCTTATAATAACTACAACCACAGAATAGATAATAGTACAAGTACAGAAGTGACACTCCTTTGATGTTTACAAAAGGCGCTATTTTCTCAGCCAACCCATTAAGATTTATGGCCCTCTGACGTCGACGACGTCGACGTTCCTCGCGGAGTGTCCGCCCCTTGCTACAACTTAAAAAAGTTGAAAAGCCCCCTACATTTCCATTTCAAAGTCCAAGGTCTCCAAAACGGCTTAACATATTTTGATGAAACATGGCTAAGAACACTCGGGATAAAAATATCTATGAAACAAAAAAAACAAATTCAAATCGGTCCATCCGTTTGGGTGGTACGATTACATAGTCAAACACGTTAAACTTATCATCACCCCTCTCTTTACGTCGTGAGTTAAAATTCATTTAGTACTGGCCAGGGGTCATTATAGCAGGGAAAATCTCTATAAAGCGATTCAGGAATCGACCCGGATGGTACAGCGCCATCTAGCGGCCAATTCGACGAAACTTATATACAACACACGGCTGAACAGGACCATTATTTAGTCTTAAGAAAAGACAAATATCCGGTATGTAATTTTTTTGTTAATAAATAAATTAATAAAAAATAGTAAGTGCGACAGAAACGAAGATATACGAACGAAATTCGCTTTAGTCGCGTAGGCCCTCAGGGGAAAAGAAGGGGTGCCGATAATACTAGATGGCTCATTTGCCGGGCAGTGGTTGATGGTTGAGGACAGTGCTGAGGCAGTAGAGAGGGTGACTGTGGACTGTGCCCTAGAGGGGTGTGGTGTATGACGCAATATCGAATAATCATATGAAATGCAACATTGTAGTGATGGCCTTGTAATACAATACCCTAGCAAATGGTTTACGCGCAAGTAAACACATCACCATTAAAGTGCATTACCGATAAGAATCTACATCGTTAAACCTCTGTAAGCGTCACTCATACAACGACACACAGACCGTATATAAAGCCCTGTTCTTCCAAAATAAATGTTCATTATATCACCGAGATCCGTTGTATTATTTACTCTCTACGACATACGTCTCAGGGGTTTATGGCAGAGCACACTCAGAGAGACACTCGGAAGTACGTAATCATCTGTAATCGCCGATAGTGTAGAGAAGCCATTAGATACTCAAGGCATCCCAACAGTCCATTTCAACCCTATCTCGTAGACACGTAACGATACCCAAGGGAAAGAAGGGGTGATTTATACGAATTTGATTGCTATTCAACCTGTCTTTACTTTTGTTAACTAATAACATTATTATCCCCATAACCAGGACGATTGCGGCGACGGCTCCGACGAGCCCGACTCGTGTCCCTCGTTCCGCTGCTCCCCGGGACAGTTCCAGTGCGGGAACGGCGGCCGCTGCCTCCATCCCGCTCTGATATGCGACGCCACGCCCCACTGCGCTGACGGGAGTGACGAGAAAGACTGCGACACGGTGAGTTTAGTTACCTAATTGGTCGCTAATGTCCTTACCGCGATTCGAACCCGGGACCTCCAGTTCCGTAGGCAGGGTCACTACCGATTATGCTACAGAGGTCGTCAAATAAATATTGATAATATAGCAAGGATCTAATTCAATAACGGGCGGTTATTCGATCACTTCTCGCGTTAAATCTTCTCTATATTATAATATAATATCCTGTGACTATTGGAGAAGCTTTGGCACGACCCGATAGTGATTTATGGCAAAAAGCGATAGACGAAGAGCTTATGTTACTAAAGGAGAACCGGACTTGGACCTTAGTCGACCTTCCAGCTGATAAGAAACCTATCCAGTATATTATAAGCTATCTTCTTTCCAGTTCACCTGCCTATCATCCCAGTTCAAGTGCTCCGGCAACGCCACAGCGGGCGTAGCGGCCCGCTGCGTGCCCGGCGCGGCGCGCTGCGACGGCCAGCGCGACTGTCCCGCCGGGGACGACGAGACCAACTGCCCGCCGCGCTCCTGCAAGCCCGACCATGTGAGTCTAGAGACGAGATCCACCCTCCTCTTTCTAGCAGTGTGAGTGAGACAGGAGACACGGTGGCTTGGCAACAAGTGCTAGCTCGACGATTGGGGATCACGAGTCGCAAGGAATCAAAATGGTGTTTGGTTATAAAGCTTTGGCCATGATTTCGAGCGGTGGCGACGGCGGCAGCGGTTCGCCAAACGTGTGAGGGAGATCAGAACGCAGGATCTCGCTCTAACTTATGGTGCATCAGTGGCGCCGCTGCTGTAAGTCATGACTGATTCCTTATGACGCGCGGTTGACTCATGGCTGTTTATGTTCCAGTTCATGTGCGGCGACGGCAAGTGCGTGCCGCGCGTGTGGGTGTGCGACGCGGACACGGACTGCGCGGACGGCTCGGACGAGGGCGCGCACTGCGCCACGCGCAGCTGTCCGCCGCGCCACTTCCGCTGCGGCTCCGGCCGGTGCATACCGCGCGACTGGCAGTGCGATGCTGAGGTATGTTCCAGTTCATGTGCGGCGACGGCAAGTGCGTGCCGCGCGTGTGGGTGTGCGACGCGGACACGGACTGCGCGGACGGCTCGGACGAGGGCGCGCACTGCGCCACGCGCAGCTGTCCGCCGCGCCACTTCCGCTGCGGCTCCGGCCGGTGCATACCGCGCGACTGGCAGTGCGATGCTGAGGTATGTTCCAGTTCATGTGCGGCGACGGCAAGTGCGTGCCGCGCGTGTGGGTGTGCGACGCGGACACGGACTGCGCGGACGGCTCGGACGAGGGCGCGCACTGCGCCACGCGCAGCTGTCCGCCGCGCCACTTCCGCTGCGGCTCCGGCCGGTGCATACCGCGCGACTGGCAGTGCGATGCTGAGGTATGTTCCAGTTCATGTGCGGCGACGGCAAGTGCGTGCCGCGCGTGTGGGTGTGCGACGCGGACACGGACTGCGCGGACGGCTCGGACGAGGGCGCGCACTGCGCCACGCGCAGCTGTCCGCCGCGCCACTTCCGCTGCGGCTCCGGCCGGTGCATACCGCGCGACTGGCAGTGCGATGCTGAGGTATGTTCCAGTTCATGTGCGGCGACGGCAAGTGCGTGCCGCGCGTGTGGGTGTGCGACGCGGACACGGACTGCGCGGACGGCTCGGACGAGGGCGCGCACTGCGCCACGCGCAGCTGTCCGCCGCGCCACTTCCGCTGCGGCTCCGGCCGGTGCATACCGCGCGACTGGCAGTGCGATGCTGAGGTATGTTCCAGTTCATGTGCGGCGACGGCAAGTGCGTGCCGCGCGTGTGGGTGTGCGACGCGGACACGGACTGCGCGGACGGCTCGGACGAGGGCGCGCACTGCGCCACGCGCAGCTGTCCGCCGCGCCACTTCCGCTGCGGCTCCGGCCGGTGCATACCGCGCGACTGGCAGTGCGATGCTGAGGTATGTTCCAGTTCATGTGCGGCGACGGCAAGTGCGTGCCGCGCGTGTGGGTGTGCGACGCGGACACGGACTGCGCGGACGGCTCGGACGAGGGCGCGCACTGCGCCACGCGCAGCTGTCCGCCGCGCCACTTCCGCTGCGGCTCCGGCCGGTGCATACCGCGCGACTGGCAGTGCGATGCTGAGGTATGTTCCAGTTCATGTGCGGCGACGGCAAGTGCGTGCCGCGCGTGTGGGTGTGCGACGCGGACACGGACTGCGCGGACGGCTCGGACGAGGGCGCGCACTGCGCCACGCGCAGCTGTCCGCCGCGCCACTTCCGCTGCGGCTCCGGCCGGTGCATACCGCGCGACTGGCAGTGCGATGCTGAGGTATGTTCCAGTTCATGTGCGGCGACGGCAAGTGCGTGCCGCGCGTGTGGGTGTGCGAACTCAAAAGCGCGTTATTAAAGTGTTGCTGTAATTTATAATCAAAAGAAATCAAGTTTGCTGCAAGCTGATCCGCTATCTGGGGTGTGTCTCTGTCACTTCCTCTGCGAAGTGGGTCACTGTACCCCACCGCCGGTTTTACTGAAGTATTATATTGTATGACAGGCGGACTGCCCCAATCGCGAGGACGAGGCGGAGTGCGGCACGGGCGCGCGGCCCGGCTGCGAGGCGAGCTACTTCCGCTGCGCCGACGGGCGCTGCATCCCGGGCCGCTGGCGGTGCGACTTCGAGGACGACTGCGGGGACTTCAGCGACGAGGTCAACTGTGAGCCGAGGAACTGCTCCGAGTCTGAGTTTAGGTAGGTCAAAATGGTTTCGAAAATGGCTTGAAGTTTTAAATAGTGGCCACCATTTTAGTCACTAGACCGTTGACTGAGGGAACTTGAGCGCCGAGATCAACTGTTAACCGAGGAAAAGCTCTTAAAAAGAGCTTAGGTAGGGCCCGTTGGATCTGTGTAATCGTATTTAAAATGAAAAATAGTAGCCGCTGTATTGATCTAGGAGTTACTTGACAGATTGCATATTGTACGTAAATGGAAAATGAGCTATGGTGGTGTAGAATGTGGTGAATGTATAAAGGTGGAGTTTTGCTAAGATGATATATTGAATGGTAGATGTGCGAACGGCGAGTGCATCCGCGGCGCGCTCCGCTGCTCCGGCGCCGCGGAGTGCGCGGACGGGTCGGACGAGGCGGGCTGCGCGCCGCAGTGCGCCGCGCGCGCCCGCCCGTGCCGCGCCAGGACCGAGTGCGTGCTGCGGTACGTACCACCTACCACTCTACTAGTTACAAGTGCCTGGGTGGATCAATCATTTTCAGTCACTAGTTGCTATGTTTACCCCTCTTGGGTCACTTTTTAAAGATGCGATTTATAGGTTTTAAATTTCCAATTGTGGGGTGGGGTTTTCTTGTTCCTTTTTTAGGGTAGGTGTTGCAGGTGTCCATGGGCGGCGGTAATCGCTTACCATCAGGTGATCCGTCTACTCGTTTGCCTCCTATAAAAATATAAATAAAAAAAGGGTACTTCTTAAACATTGAATTTTTAAACTCTATCCGCTCACTATACGCAAAACCGGCAATTGAATGTGAATCAACTATAATCTAAAATAAGGTAGAGCTTATTTGGTTTTTAAATCTAATGAAACAAAGGAAATGCAACTCTATTTCAATTTCGAATTGCATTAATTCCATAGCAGAGCATAGCTTCTAATTCAATTTCGAATTGCATACATTCCATAGCAGAGCATAGCTTTTAATTCAATTTCGAATTGCATAAATTCCATAGCAGAGCATAGCATTTAATTCAATCTTGAATTGCATTAATTCCACAGCATTGCATAGCTTTTAATTCAATTTCGAATTGCATACATTTCATAGCTGAGCATAGCTTTTAATTCAATTTGGAATTGTATAAATTCCATAGCAGAGCATAGCATTTAATTCAATTTCGAATTGCATTAATTCCATAGCAGAGCATAGCTTTTAATTGAATTTTGATTTGCATTAATTCTATAGCTGATAATATCATTTGATTTTATTTCGAATTGTATTAATTCAATAGCAGAGCATGGCTTTTAGTTCAATTTTGAATTGCATTAATTCTATAGCTGATAATATCTTTTAATTTAATTTCGAATCATATTAATTCCGTAGCAGAGCATAGCTTTTAATTCAATTTCGAATTGCATTAATTCCATAGCAGAGCATAGCTATTCATTCAATTTCGAATTGTATTAATGCCATAACAGAATATAGCTTTTACCAGGCTTTTAGATGATAATTCAATATATTGTATGTTAAATGAACATTCATTCGTTCAAGTTCAAGTCCGCTATTTGTACTTTTTATTTGTGCAATAAAGTTGCTTAAAGCAATAAATAATTAAGATGAATATGGTTCCAGTGAATGGTGGTGCGACGGCACTGTGGACTGCACGGACGGGTCGGACGAGGAGTCGTGCTCGGCCGCCACCGCCACCGCGCCCGCGGCCGCAGGTGCGTGCGGCGCGCGGCTGGCGTGCGGCGGCGCGGCGTGCGCGCCCGCGGCCTGGCGCTGCGACGCGCGCGCCGACTGCGCGGGCGCCGCCGACGAGCAGGGCTGCGAGCGGCATGCTTGCCCACCACCTATGTTTAGGTATCTATCCTGTTAGCGCCGGCGGGCGCGGCTAGCGTGCCCCGCGGCCTGGCGCTGCGACGCGCGCGCCGACTGCGCGGGCGCCGCCGACGAGCAGGGCTGCGAGCGGCATGCTTGCCCACCACCTATGTTTAGGTATCTATCCTGTTAGCGCCGGCGGGCGCGGCTAGCGTGCCCCGCGGCCTGGCGCTGCGACGCGCGCGCCGACTGCGCGGGCGCCGCCGACGAGCAGGGCTGCGAGCGGCATGCTTGCCCACCACCTATGTTTAGGTATCTATCCTGTTAGCGCCGGCGGGCGCGGCTAGCGTGCCCCGCGGCCTGGCGCTGCGACGCGCGCGCCGACTGCGCGGGCGCCGCCGACGAGCAGGGCTGCGAGCGGCATGCTTGCCCACCACCTATGTTTAGGTATCTATCCTGTTAGCGCCGGCGGGCGCGGCTAGCGTGCCCCGCGGCCTGGCGCTGCGACGCGCGCGCCGACTGCGCGGGCGCCGCCGACGAGCAGGGCTGCGAGCGGCATGCTTGCCCACCACCTATGTTTAGGTATCTATCCTGTTAGCGCCGGCGGGCGCGGCTAGCGTGCCCCGCGGCCTGGCGCTGCGACGCGCGCGCCGACTGCGCGGGCGCCGCCGACGAGCAGGGCTGCGAGCGGCATGCTTGCCCACCACCTATGTTTAGGTATCTATCCTGTTAGCGCCGGCGGGCGCGGCTAGCGTGCCCCGCGGCCTGGCGCTGCGACGCGCGCGCCGACTGCGCGGGCGCCGCCGACGAGCAGGGCTGCGAGCGGCATGCTTGCCCACCACCTATGTTTAGGTATCTATCCTGTTAGCGCCGGCGGGCGCGGCTAGCGTGCCCCGCGGCCTGGCGCTGCGACGCGCGCGCCGACTGCGCGGGCGCCGCCGACGAGCAGGGCTGCGAGCGGCATGCTTGCCCACCACCTATGTTTAGGTATCTATCCTGTTAGCGCCGGCGGGCGCGGCTAGCGTGCCCCGCGGCCTGGCGCTGCGACGCGCGCGCCGACTGCGCGGGCGCCGCCGACGAGCAGGGCTGCGAGCGGCATGCTTGCCCACCACCTATGTTTAGGTATCTATCCTGTTAGCGCCGGCGGGCGCGGCTAGCGTGCCCCGCGGCCTGGCGCTGCGACGCGCGCGCCGACTGCGCGGGCGCCGCCGACGAGCAGGGCTGCGAGCGGCATGCTTGCCCACCACCTATGTTTAGGTATCTATCCTGTTAGCGCCGGCGGGCGCGGCTAGCGTGCCCCGCGGCCTGGCGCTGCGACGCGCGCGCCGACTGCGCGGGCGCCGCCGACGAGCAGGGCTGCGAGCGGCATGCTTGCCCACCACCTATGTTTAGGTATCTATCCTGTTAGCGCCGGCGGGCGCGGCTAGCGTGCCCCGCGGCCTGGCGCTGCGACGCGCGCGCCGACTGCGCGGGCGCCGCCGACGAGCAGGGCTGCGAGCGGCATGCTTGCCCACCACCTATGTTTAGGTATCTATCCTGTTAGCGCCGGCGGGCGCGGCTAGCGTGCCCCGCGGCCTGGCGCTGCGACGCGCGCGCCGACTGCGCGGGCGCCGCCGACGAGCAGGGCTGCGAGCGGCATGCTTGCCCACCACCTATGTTTAGGTATCTATCCTGTTAGCGCCGGCGGGCGCGGCTAGCGTGCCCCGCGGCCTGGCGCTGCGACGCGCGCGCCGACTGCGCGGGCGCCGCCGACGAGCAGGGCTGCGAGCGGCATGCTTGCCCACCACCTATGTTTAGGTATCTATCCTGTTAGCGCCGGCGGGCACGGCTAGCGTGCCCCGCGGCCTGGCGCTGCGACGCGCGCGCCGACTGCGCGGGCGCCGCCGACGAGCAGGGCTGCGAGCGGCATGCTTGCCCACCACCTATGTTTAGGTATCTATCCTGTTAGCGCCGGCGGGCGCGGCTAGCGTGCCCCGCGGCCTGGCGCTGCGACGCGCGCGCCGACTGCGCGGGCGCCGCCGACGAGCAGGGCTGCGAGCGGCATGCTTGCCCACCACCTATGTTTAGGTATCTATCCTGTTAGCGCCGGCGGGCGCGGCTAGCGTGCCCCGCGGCCTGGCGCTGCGACGCGCGCGCCGACTGCGCGGGCGCCGCCGACGAGCAGGGCTGCGAGCGGCATGCTTGCCCACCACCTATGTTTAGGTATCTATCCTGTTAGCGCCGGCGGGCGCGGCTAGCGTGCCCCGCGGCCTGGCGCTGCGACGCGCGCGCCGACTGCGCGGGCGCCGCCGACGAGCAGGGCTGCGAGCGGCATGCTTGCCCACCACCTATGTTTAGGTATCTATCCTGTTAGCGCCGGCGGGCGCGGCTAGCGTGCCCCGCGGCCTGGCGCTGCGACGCGCGCGCCGACTGCGCGGGCGCCGCCGACGAGCAGGGCTGCGAGCGGCATGCTTGCCCACCACCTATGTTTAGGTATCTATCCTGTTAGCGCCGGCGGGCGCGGCTAGCGTGCCCCGCGGCCTGGCGCTGCGACGCGCGCGCCGACTGCGCGGGCGCCGCCGACGAGCAGGGCTGCGAGCGGCATGCTTGCCCACCACCTATGTTTAGGTATCTATCCTGTTAGCGCCGGCGGGCGCGGCTAGCGTGCCCCGCGGCCTGGCGCTGCGACGCGCGCGCCGACTGCGCGGGCGCCGCCGACGAGCAGGGCTGCGAGCGGCATGCTTGCCCACCACCTATGTTTAGGTATCTATCCTGTTAGCGCCGGCGGGCGCGGCTAGCGTGCCCCGCGGCCTGGCGCTGCGACGCGCGCGCCGACTGCGCGGGCGCCGCCGACGAGCAGGGCTGCGAGCGGCATGCTTGCCCACCACCTATGTTTAGGTATCTATCCTGTTAGCGCCGGCGGGCGCGGCTAGCGTGCCCCGCGGCCTGGCGCTGCGACGCGCGCGCCGACTGCGCGGGCGCCGCCGACGAGCAGGGCTGCGAGCGGCATGCTTGCCCACCACCTATGTTTAGGTATCTATCCTGTTAGCGCCGGCGGGCGCGGCTAGCGTGCCCCGCGGCCTGGCGCTGCGACGCGCGCGCCGACTGCGCGGGCGCCGCCGACGAGCAGGGCTGCGAGCGGCATGCTTGCCCACCACCTATGTTTAGGTATCTATCCTGTTAGCGCCGGCGGGCGCGGCTAGCGTGCCCCGCGGCCTGGCGCTGCGACGCGCGCGCCGACTGCGCGGGCGCCGCCGACGAGCAGGGCTGCGAGCGGCATGCTTGCCCACCACCTATGTTTAGGTATCTATCCTGTTAGCGCCGGCGGGCGCGGCTAGCGTGCCCCGCGGCCTGGCGCTGCGACGCGCGCGCCGACTGCGCGGGCGCCGCCGACGAGCAGGGCTGCGAGCGGCATGCTTGCCCACCACCTATGTTTAGGTATCTATCCTGTTAGCGCCGGCGGGCGCGGCTAGCGTGCCCCGCGGCCTGGCGCTGCGACGCGCGCGCCGACTGCGCGGGCGCCGCCGACGAGCAGGGCTGCGAGCGGCATGCTTGCCCACCACCTATGTTTAGGTATCTATCCTGTTAGCGCCGGCGGGCGCGGCTAGCGTGCCCCGCGGCCTGGCGCTGCGACGCGCGCGCCGACTGCGCGGGCGCCGCCGACGAGCAGGGCTGCGAGCGGCATGCTTGCCCACCACCTATGTTTAGGTATCTATCCTGTTAGCGCCGGCGGGCGCGGCTAGCGTGCCCCGCGGCCTGGCGCTGCGACGCGCGCGCCGACTGCGCGGGCGCCGCCGACGAGCAGGGCTGCGAGCGGCATGCTTGCCCACCACCTATGTTTAGGTATCTATCCTGTTAGCGCCGGCGGGCGCGGCTGGCGTGCGGCGCGCGGCTGGCGTGCGGCGGCGTGGCGTGCGAGAACTAAGTTAATACTACAGTATTTTATCTCATCTAAAATCTCACATTATGAAATTTAAATAAAACTTCACTAAGTTAATTATGTATCGAAATTTGTCCAAAAAAGCCATTCCTGAAGAGTGTTACATCTCTTTTTCTCGCGCGCGGAAGGCATCAGCGTGTCTCTGTCTAGGGGGCGTGTTCGACTCAAATCAAGCCATCCTTGTATAAGCAGAAGGGACTTGATAGGCAACCGTTTGTATACAGATGCGGCAACGACTCGTGCCTGCCTCCCAGCTTGGTGTGCGACGGGTACCGCGACTGTCCCGACGGCACCGACGAAAACGCCATAATGTGTACGTATATATTTATTTATTTATTTATTTATTTATTTATTTATATTTGGAGAACCAACAGCTACAGAAACACAATGATTATGTAGATAAAACACAAAAAGCCAATTACAAGTTCCCGCCGATAGCATCGAAGTAAACATTTGTGAGATCATTATCGTTACACTGCATTTGTGAGATTTCCTAACTAGGGGTTACAAAATGTGGAAAGTTGTGTTATGATTTCGCTAACTATATACACCAACATCACGAGGGCAGGGACACTGTAAGATTAACTAAGCTACAAAAGCCTTAAGCTACGCTCATTCAAAATAACTCCTCGACAATTTACGCGTCACAGCAGGAATATTACTGTTGAATACGTCAATATCAATGTCTGTTGTCAGCTCATTATTATTTTTACAGCCACGGATTAGAAAACTGTTCTGCCTATACTTACATGGGGCAAAGGGAATAGAGAGAGGCGGATAGTGTCTTTTGGTTCTAGACGGAACATTGAATGAAAGCTTGGCCAATAAATCAGAAGAGTCAACATTACCATTTAAAATAAAATAAATGTAATATCTGCTAAGTCCCGACGCGTGGAAAGCGGAAGAAGGTGATGTTTTTTACAGATATGGTCGTATTCAGATGATTTGTACGGAGTTTTCAGTTTGAAGCAAAGGTATTTAACAAACTTTTTTTGGACACGCTCAATTCTGTCATTATATGTCTGATACTGCGGATTCCAAATTTGCGATGCGTACTCAAGTTTACTTCTAAGATAAGCACAAAAAAGTACTTTCATAGTTTTAGCTTGGGTAAAATACAAAGAATTACGCATGATGAAACCTAATGCTTTGGTAGCACTAGACACAACATTATTAATATGTTCATCGAATAGAAGCTTAGAGTCATGTAGCACGCCGAGGTCCTTCATAACTGGTACTTTTGATAGTTTCTGATCTCTGAGTTTGTAAGAGGTTTGAACTGGACAACGTTGCCTCGAGAAGGTTACGGTGAAGCATTTGGATGGATTGAGCTCTAGCTTATTAGAATAACAATACCTATCGAGACGCATGAGGTCATCCTGGATTAGGATAGAATCTTGCACGGTTTTTACTTTGGCGAAAATCTTCATGTCATCTGCGAAACATAGCAGGTTGGTATGGATGAAACAGTCACTAATATCATTGACATAAATATTAAAAAGTAAAGGGCCGAGCAACGATCCTTGAGGGACACCACTGGGGACGGTTACCCAACTAGAAATGTAATTATTAATGACAACAGCTTGAGATCTATTTGGAATATATGAAGAGAACCATCGCAATAAGTCACCGCTGATGCCCATTTTATGTAATTTTGAGATTAGCAAATCGTGGTCAATTCTATCGAATGCCTTGCTGTAGTCAGTATAAATAACGTCTACCTGACTACGGCGCGACATCTCGAATGAGACATAATCATTGAGAAGACTCAAATTAGATATAGTCGATCTATGTTGAAGGAAACCATGCTGATTAGGGCTAAAATAGTTTTTAAGAGCCTCATTAACCTGAATGTACACTAACTTTTCCAGTAATTTTGAAAGTATACATAGTTTAGAAATTGGCCTATAATTAGTAACTTCCGTTTTTGAACCTTTTTTATGTACAGGAGTAATAAAAGCTGATATAGATACTTTGTATATGCTCAAATGGACGTCGTGACTCCAAATAAAAAATATTCGTCAATGACTTTGTAAAATGCCGGCCAAGTGCGAGTGAGACTCGCGCACGAAGGGTCTAGTTGGCCACACTACGATTATCGCGATAACTAATGGCATTTCTCGCTAGTGTGGCCATGGCATAACCGTGTAACTTGTGTGATGCAGGCAGCAGACGCTCTTCAGAGTCGCTGTGCGACGAAGACGAACACATGTGCGGCGACGGCCGCTGCGTGCCCACCGGCGCCTCCTGCGAGACCGGTCAGTACCTGTTATCCTCAATATGGGTGTACACTCGAAAATCATTATTACTCCAAAAGAAAGAAGGCGAAAAAATATGCCTAGTGACGAAAATCCCGTTCAGATATCTCAAAGAATTACGGAGCTACAACCGTTTTAATATTGCTTGTTAGAGAGGGAAAACGCAAACTGTGTGTGACGTCACGTTACGGGATGCTGCCGGGGGGCCGCGTCGACGGCGGCGCCGAACACGATGGGGCGCGGCACATTGCCGTCTATTAGTGACGTCACAACGTTCAAGCGTCATCGTTTCATGTGAAGTTGCGTTTTGCGAAAAAGGGACAGAACATACCCCTTCTTAAAATTTTTGGACACATATAACTTCGTGATTATTTAACCTTTTGCGTTGCTTTTTTCTCAATTTGACTACATTTTTAATCCTTTATCGAGAAAATATGACGTTAAAGATTGTTTTATTTAGTGTCCATTGTCCTATGGACCTCTGGGGGGTCACGTAGCCTCTTCAAGGGGATCCCAGCTATTTCGTTGTATTAAAAAAGAGAACACCCTGCTCGTAAATGGTGTTATTCCATGCCTGTATACAGAAAGACAATGGCAAATTGCTCCCGGGGAGTTATGGCGATTTTGTAACCTCTAGGGAGTAATGAGTATGAGCTTGTGTGATCTGATTGGTCAATTTTTGTCAAATCTAGTTGGCGCGCGCCACAAGAACTCAGCTCTGTCATTGGTTGAAAAAAATCTAGTTGGCCACGCGCCGCAAGAATACTACCGCACTGCTCTGTGATTGGTTGAAATATTAAAACACTGATCTGGAAGTGAAATTGTCAATTTTGTAAATTTTTGATTGTTGTGGTTGCATGATTTGATCCCGGCTTTCACGAGTTTCTCGTCATGGGGAACGGTAATGTCAACGAGCATTGCCTGGTGCTTAAATTGACCTGTCAGCAATATATATAAGGCTTCTTACCCAAGGGCCTTAAATCCTATATATGTATGTGGTCAAGATAATCACTTCCTTGACTTCAGTTTGAACGGCTTGCTGGATTTTGACATATGAGGTGTCGTTGGCTTCCTCTTAATCGTGTGTAAAAATTTGTTTCTTAAAAAATCTTTTGATTCGGTTACCTCTGTAGCCTAGTTGGTAGTGACCCTGGCTACGAAGCCGGAGGTCCCGGATTCGAATCCCGGTAAGGGCATTTATTTGTGTGATGAGCATGAATATTTGTTGCTGAGTCATGGATGTTTTCTATGTATTTATTTATCTATATAAGTTGTCTATCGTCGTCTAGTACCCATAGTACAAGCTTTGCTGAGTTTGGGTCTAGATTTGTGTGAGATTGTCCCCAAATAAAGATAAATAGACGAGTATAATTCGTCGTAAATAAGTTATTTTTGGATGCAGGTGAAGAGGGTCCCTGTACGTGGCGGTCGTGCTCGCAAGTGTGCATCCCGAAACACGCACACAACCACACTTGCAAGTAAGTGTGATTTAATGTCTGAAACTAAATCTAAAATATTTCTTAATCTTTGTTCTACGGGAAAAAAACTAGTTTCTCGAAAACAGTATTTATAAAATTATCGTTACACAGTTAAACTTAAATCGACTGTCACAACAGCAAGTCTACCATGAGACGGCCGCGACACACTCTCGATTTTTCTCGCACTGTTCCTCTTTTTCTAAATGTTCTAATTAGATAGAGACGGATAGTTCGAGAAAAATCGAGAGATTCCGGTTCGTTACAGCCAAATATCATAATAACGTATTCCTAGTATATCAGAATGTCAAAACAGATTTTTCTCATAATGTCTAAAGCTCGAAATGACTTACGCCTACTTCTTTAATTACAGTATTCCTAATATGTCTATTATTAATTTAGAATCTATGGCGTTTTGATAAATTTTTAATTATACCAATTCCCAAAATGACTAAAACTCTAAATAATTTTTAAGGAATGAGTAATTAAATTAATCGTCAACGGCATCCCAACTTTCGTCTTGTTACTATTTTTATAAATACGTAACGCTAAAAATACTGCGTGGTTAAAATTTTAGGTTAATACCTAAACTTTTAACCACGCAGTATTACGTAGTTTTATTGAGACTGTGTCATTTTGATCTTTGGGCCTGTCAACAAAAGGCATTTTTGAATTTTGGTAGTTATGAAACTGATACATTTTGGATATCAGATGTGATGTGTAAATGTTATTATGACATTTTGTTATATTTAAAATAAGTTAATTTGGGATTTTAGGCATTTTGGAACTAAGACAATTCAAGATTTAGTAAAATATGTAAAAGGCCATTATGATTTTTGATTGTAACGAACCGGAATCAATCGAGAGAGCTCGCGCACCGTGGCGTGATACCCGTTCTGGTGACATGTTTCGATCTCTTCGGAGATTCTTCAGGATGATTCTCGCGGCCGTGTTCCCTCGCGCACTGAAAGTTTAAATTCAATTAAGAGTATTTATTTTAGAATCTCATATCTCAGAAATAGCAATAAGCATGTATTAGAACAATTTACATTCATTCTTTTTTTTTAGATGCTTGGAAGGCTACAAACATCGACAGTTGCCAGACACGTGGACTTGCGAAGCTATTGGTAAGGACCACAGCTATAGATATACACTAGATAACTTGAACACCTCAATCTGTATGAAAACCGACCGTGTCACTTTTTTCTACCTACTGTGACCTCACACGGGCGAATTAGTGATGTGAATTCCCCGTTGTCCGCGCAAAATCGATTCTGCAATGAGGCATTTTCTTAATATTCACGGACAACCGGCTACCACAACAAACGCGCGCCGAATGTCAGTCGAAGTGCCAAATTGGAGGCCAAATTCGGACACGCGGAGCACATGCATTTGCGTGATCTATGTATAGATATATATATATATATATATCTGTGGTACAAATGTTTCCCTCACGAAAATTGCTGCGAATTGCTTTCTACCACTGTTGACTTTCTATGGTTTTTTTTTCCTTTCCTTATAGGCGAGAAGGCACAAGCGGTGGTCGCTGTGAACGGGTCGCTCCGCGCCTGGGAGCTCACCAAAAAGGAGAAGGACGCCCGCATGCTTTACATCGCCGGTGACAGGTACATTCTAGACTCTATTATTAGCACTTTAAGTGCTAGTTTACTGTAGAGGTTTTGTTCATGCTGGCTATGCAGAACTACTCTTTACATCACCGGTGACAGGTACATTCTAGACTCTATTACTAGCACTTTAAGTGCTACTTTACTGTAGAGGTTGTGTTCATACTGGCTATACAGCACTACTCTTTACATCGCCGGTGACAGGTACATTCTAGACTCTATTACAAGCACCTTAAGTGCTAGTTTACTGTAGAGGTTGTGTTCATGCTGGCTATACAGCACTACTCTTTACATCGCCGGTGACAGTTACATTCTAGACTCTATTACTAGCACTTTAAGTGCTAGTTTACTGTATAGGTTGTGTTCATGCTGGCTATACAGCACTACTCTTTACATCGCCGGTGACAGGTACATTCTAGACTCTATTACTAGCACTTTAAGTGCTAGTTTACTGTAGCGGTTGTGTTCATGCTGGCTATACAACACTACTCTTTACATCGCCGGTGACAGGTACATTCTAGACTCTATTACTAGCGCTTTAAGTGCTAGTTTACTGTAGAGGTTGTGTTCATGCTGGCTATACAACACTACTCTTTACATCGCCGGTGACAGGTACATTCTAGACTCTATCACTAGCACTTTAAGTGCTAGTTTACTGTAGAGGTTGTGTTCATGCTGGCTATATAGCACTACTCTTTACATCGCCGGTGACAGGTACATTCTAGACTCTATTACTAGCACTTTAAGTGCTAGTTTACTGTAGAGGTTGTGTTCATGCTGCCTATACAGCACTACTCTTTACATCGCCGGTGACAGGTACATTCTAGACTCTATTAATAGCACTTTAAGTGCTAGTTTACTGTAGAGGTTGTGTTCATGCTGGCTATACAGCACTACTCTTTACATCGCCGGTGACAGGTACATTCTAGACTCTATCACTAGCACTTTAAGTGCTAGTTTACTGTAGAGGTTGTGTTCATGCTGCCTATACAGCACTACTCTTTACATCGCCGGTGACAGGTACATTCTAGACTCTATCACTAGCACTTTAAGTGCTAGTTTACTGTAGAGGTTGTGTTCATGCTGCCTATACAGCACTACTCTTTACATCGCCGGTGACAGGTACATTCTAGACTCTATTACTAGCTTTTTAAGTGCTAGTTTACTGTAGCGGTTGTATTCATGCTGGCTATACAGCACTACTCTTTACATCGCCGGTGGCGGGTCCATTCCAGACTCTATTGCTAACGGTTTAAGTGTTAGCTTACAGTAAGGTCTGAGATGGTATTCGAGATCAAAAATGTGAACATACAACTGTCAATTTCAATGTGACATTCCAGGGGTATAAAATCTTTTTTATCCAATGTATTCACCAAATCTAAATTATGCATGATTTTAACTGACAGATACAGCTAACTAACAGATAGGCCGAAAGACTTTCGGATATCTATAATATTTTGACAGGAATACACGGAGGAAATAAACCACTTAATATATTTTTTTATTCACCTGACGACGTAGTAGAATCAGAATCAGAATTTACATTTATAATAAATCTATCGTTGATATTGTCAATCAGGTGGTCGATATTTTCATAACTTAAGTTCAAACCTCAAGTTCTCATTATTCATGTATATTCTAGCGTGGAAATAACATCAATCACCGTGGCTCTGGTGAACAACTCGTGGCTGGTCTGGTGGGCCGACACGTCTGGACGTCTGTCGACAATGGACATCACTAACGCACTGCAGGCAGACTCAACTGACGTCGTGCGACCACCTGTCAAAGTTATAGTGAGTACAATGCCATACAATACAATAAATGACACAGTCGCAGGGCACACGTGCCTACATCATTAAGAGGCTGACAAGACCTAATTTTGTTGAAATTGATGTTATTTAAGCAGTTTTTTAAGAAAAACTATTTGTTCTAGCATATCAAAAAAAATATGTTAATATTCACCATATTTCAAAGACCGTGGACGGACTCGATACACAAAAGGACGAAATCGGCTCGATAGAAAAGAATTTTTATTTTTTAATTATTTTATTTTATGTAATTAATTAATAAATTGCAAAGATTGGTCTAAAAATCATTATTAAACGGTTCTGTCTTTCTTTATTTACGTATGAGTCTGCAATTAAAAACATGAAGTCAACACCGACGACCACTTTAGCCTAGTTGGTAGTGACCCTGCCTACGAAGCAAGAGGTCCTGGGTTCGAAACTCGGTAAGGGCATTTATTTGTGTGATGAGCGCGAATATTTGTTCCTGAGTCATGGATGTTTTCTATGTATTTATTTATCTATATAATTATGCTTATCGTCGTCTAGTACTCATAGGAAGCTTTGGTTAGTTTGGGACCAGATCGATTTGTGTAAGATTGTCCGCAAATATTTATTTAATTTCTTAACCCCCGACGCAAAAAGAGGGGTGTTATAAGTTTAACGTGTCTGTCTGTCTATCTGTGTGTGGTAGCGTAGCTCCTGTAGTGAAAAATAAAATAAAAGATCACTAGCAAGATCACGATAGCAATTTATTTATTTATATTAACTTTCTGAACACTTGATAAAACACGAGATCCGCACTTCGAACAGGAAGTCCAAGCCGGTAAATTAATGTATTACTATAGGTCACTATTTTACAGTCTAAGATGACAGATCTACCAGGTCCGCGTACAGAAAAATGAGGCAAAGCCACACGGATGTTTTAAATATGCCTGGTTTTCACATACAGCTACCGCCGGGTTGACTTAAACAGAACTAATTGTCCACACGCTAACCAAATGCCGTCAGTTTGGACCACAAAAGTTGAGCTCGTTAATAAGGCAGATCTACTATAAAAAAGGAGGGGTCATGCTAACCAAATGTACAAAAGGAAGTGATGGTGATGATGGCATGATATGAAAGTGACGCGATAGATGGATGAATGTAGGCCTAGGAGGTAACCAGATAAATATAAGACGTTGGCGGTAAATTGCCTTTCTAAATTTAGGGAAATATTTAACGATTATCGCAATCCCGAGCAAAACTTGAGCTATACCATTCGCAAAATGACGCCTGGTAGCACGTTAATTAACGGACAGTCTAGTTACTACATCAATCGCGTAGCAAGGGCCTACCATATATGAAAACTTAGCTACAGACGTTAGGCGGGAGCTTGAGCTGCGGTTTCCAGGAAAAAGGATCCACTTCCACTGCGAGGGCCACCGTTCGAATGCTTCCACCGAACTCGTTCTACTGAACGCGGGAGCAGACGTTCCGCTTCACGTGACTCTGCTTTCACGCCCCGAACCCGGGAGCTACGAAATAAATATAGAATACGTGAGGACTACTACCACCACTGGTTTGACTAAAAGCTAATAGATCGTGATATTAAGAAACCCAGCTTACCCAGATCGCTAAAATGACGTCCGGCTCTTCGTTGGTTTTCAAGAACAACTACTTCAGGCTGTGTCCCATTATTAAACTTAGTCGCAGCAACAGCATCGACAATCGAACCCCCAGCGACAACCTTGGCTGGGAAATTAACTGGCCACTTGTGGCACAGGAAGGCACACAAAAGCCCAACAACAAAACTGCCTGCAAACTGCAAAATTAGGACCTTTAAAGGATGTCAACTCTTCAGCTTCTCAATCATGAATGATTCATCCATAATTTGTTTTTGTGATTCTGACAGGAAAAGAATCTTGGAATAATCAAATTCAAATTTTAAATAATTAAAACTTAAATTTCATTCTTAAAAACTTCTAACCAGACAGAATCTGACCCGGTAGAGCCATATGCGAGGTTGTGTATAAAGGGAGACACATACGTTCGACACGACGATTACGCCCTCTATGAGCAACCCTTGAAACCATAACAAACGCGGAAAGACTGCGGCCCGTCAAAAGTATGACTTGAGCTGTAATCTAATTTTCGAGCTTCAGCATTAGTTTACTAGATGGCGCGGAATTAAACCAACTGCCGTAACCTTAAACAGGAGCCGTAAAAGCGACTTCTGCACGTTCACGCTGCACTCCCTAACAGACGGACCGATTTGAATGCGGTTTTTTTGTGTCATAGATAATTTTATCCCGAGTGTTATTAGCCATGTATCATGAAAATCTGTTCAGCCGTTTTTGAGATATGGACTTTGAAATGAAAATGGCGGGAGTTTTTCAACTTTTCTAAGTTGTAGTTATTTATTTATTTTTTATCATGCAGGTCCAAGACACAGCAATAATCCGCGGCGTCGCCTTCGACTGGGTGTCCCAGCGCCTGTACTACACGGCCGTGAGCCGGGACGGCGCCGGCGCCGGGTCCGGGTCCGGGTCCGGAGCTGTATACGCGTGCGCGCCGGACGGCCGGCGCCGGGTCACGCTCGTGCGGCGCCGCGCCGAGCCGGACGACATTCTTATACACAACGCCACCAGGTCAGTGCAGTCTCTGATACGGTTATTTGACACCTGTCACGTGCGCCGCGCGTCACCGTACTAGCGTGTTATAAGTTTTGTATATTGATATGTATGTTAGTTGCGACGCAAATAAATAAATAAAGTATATGGTGCATTACAATACGATACTTGTTAGATTAGGGGGTGGATAATAGACAACCAAAAAACCGGCCAAGCGTGTCGGTCCGGACACATGACTTAAACAAATGTTAGGGCTTTAAAGCCAATATCTCGCAAACGGATCACTGAAATGAAAAATGTTTTTAGAAACCCATAATATTTTTTAACAAGTTTATCGAAAATATGGTACCTTAAGATTTTTTTAAAGATTTAATTGTATTGTTTTGTCGGCGTGATTGATTTAATATTCATGCAGAATTACAGTTAGTAATAAGAGTTACTGAGTTAAATCGAAGACGGACAGACAGACGGAAATGGCGAAACTGTAAGGGTTCTTTGTTGCCTACGGAACCCTATAAACGCTTAAAAAATAAAAATATCACTGATCAACAAAGTCTAATCCGAACAAGTTCTACTTATTCGGCATTTATAACTTATTATTATTAAGTATAGTTATTTTTCACGCCACGGCTCGGAAATGTGGCAAAAGATGGTCAGAATTCAGGCTTCAAAGCTGGGTACAGGACATAGTTGGACATCGCACGAACAGGCCATCTATGAGTTGAAACTGTCCAACAATGTTTTTGTAGGTCAGTTTGAACAGCGATTCGAACGCCGCCCCCGCCCCCGCCCCGCTCGCCCGCGCGGGGCAGCGTGCCGGGCCGCGGCCGCGCTAAAGTGTTTTCATTTTATGATCTTTAATTAGGTACTTAATTTTGACTTATAATTATAATTATTTGCGATTTCCTCGCAGTAGGCGTGAAAAGCACTATGTAATGTCTCAGCCAAAAGTGCAATAGATGGACTCGTCTCCTTCGAGGTCCTGGGTCTCTGCGTCTCCTTCGGACCTCGAACCCACTCGTCCATCTATTGCCTACTTTCTAGCCCTTACAAAAATGTACTATTGATAACTCTGTATACAGACAAATGTTCTGGTCGGACCGTGGCGCCACCCCCGGCATCATGGTGGCCGGGCTCGACGGCTCGGACGCCCGCTGGCTGGTGAGGCGGCGCGTGCGGCGCGTGACAGCCCTGGCGCTGGCCCCCGACCGGCTGTACTTCGTGGACGCGTACTACGACACGCTGGAGAGCGTCGCGCTCGACGGCAGCGCTAGGGTTGTGCTCGCCACCTTCGCCAAGCGGCCCGCCGGAGCGCCCAGCGCGCCGCACCTGGCTAACGATCATATAGGTAACAAGCCCTACCTCTGCCCATTCATATACTGGTTCTTCTTCTTCTTCTTATATCTTCTACTTCTATGTATAACATAATTTGTTAAAAGCTTACAGCTAGCATTCATATGAACCATGCGGCATATAGCAATATACTTGACTAACTAAAGTGCATACACATTATGTTACACAGTGTCACTGAAAATTATTACATATTTATTATGTTGTATTTAAATTGCGACAGTTTAGCCAACTGCGGAGCATTCTGTAAAACCCTCATTGACACCGCCGACGCCAAATGACGATCGTTCAAAAATCAATAACAACCACTTCTAGAACTCTTTTTCTTTTCTCAAACATGCAATGAAATATTGACGTTGTGTTCTTCATAATGAGCCTCAAAGTGTCACGTTTCGGGCGCGGCGAGACGAGAGACCCGTAACGGGTTTCCATTCCACAATTTGTGGCACAAAGTCACGGCGTTCAACCGTGAAAATTTAAGTTTGATTGCTTGGTGTTTTTTTTTTTAATTGCTTGTTTGAGAAAAGCACTAAACCGCACATACCTCGGCGTGAAAAGGGGTTGCCAGCCTCATAAGTATCCGACCTCGCTACGCTCGGCCGTCTATATGGCCGTCTTTGGTGGTGAAAAGGTTAAAGTCGATGTTGTTCCAGACGCTCAGACATCGTACAGGCCGTTCTCGGTGGGCGCGTCCTCGTGCGCGCGGCTGGCCGCGTGGGAGGACTGGCTGTGGTGCGCCGGCCGCCGCGGCCTCACGCGCCTGCCGCGCCGCCCCGCCGTGCCCGCCACCGCTACCGCCACACCCACACCCACACCCACACCCACACCCACACCCACACCCACACCCACACCCACCGCCGTGCGCTCCGCGCTGCCGGTCTCCGCGATAGCTGTCGTGCATCCGCAGCTTTGCAGGCCCGCCGGTAACTCGACCTTTACGACCATTTGCTCCAAAAGTACTAGCCGCCCATACCTCGCTAAGAGGTTGTCCAGTTGGTAAATGGAAGTCATGGTGACCTGGGTAAGTTAACTTATTATAAAAAACCTACAGAGAATTCGTCAGAACAAAACCTACAGAAAACTACTAGGCGCGCATATCTTGCTAAGAAGTTCATAAGCAGAGCAATCATCCGAAGAAGCGCAGCGAATGTAACGTTTTAGCTGCAGAAGTACTAGTATAAAGGAGGACTAAGAAAACTAAGAGAACTGGTTCTAGTGCACTCCTGAGCCTCCGCTGTGACCCCGCGGTCTGCGCTACCGGGCTCAGCCATTGCTGTGGTACATCCACAGCTTTGCAAGCCTACTGGTAAGTTCAATTTACAGGAGAATCCTTCAATCATATGCTTCAAAAGTACCAGGCGCACATATCTTCCGAAGAGGTTCACGCAGCAGAGCACCATCCACAGAGAAAACGCAGCGGATGTACCGTTTGAGCTGCAGAAGTACTAGGCTTACATAAGTCTATAGGGGACTGAAAGGACTGTCTCCGCCGAGTCCCCGCGGTTTGATGCGCTGCCGGTCTCAGTGATTGCTTTGATGTATCTGTAGCTTTGTAAGCCTGCTGGTAAATACAGCCTATCAGAATCCTTAGATCATTTATTCCAAAAATACTAGGCGTCCATACCTCGCTAGTTAGTATCTGGAGGACAATGATGACCTTTTTCGGAGAGAGACATTGAGGTGCGGTCTCTCGCTCCCACATATGGAGCATCGTTACTGCCGCTCGAGCCCTTCAATTCGTTTTACTTTTAACTATTTCCTCACACCCCGTGTGGTGTCGGGTTAGAATTTCACCACCCCCGTTCTTCCCGTGGGTGTCGTAAAAGTCGACTAAGGGACCGGGTTGAAGTGTGTTGTGGGCGATGGGCAGCAACCTATCACTGCAATATCACATTTTGTCGATAATTTATACCCACATTTATGCTATAAGTGGCGCTGGAACGCCTGAAACATACGTTTCATGTGCTCTGCCTACCCCTTTTGGGAATAAAGGCGTGAATGTATGTATGTATTTCCTCACAGCGAACCCGTGCGTGTTGCCAAACGGCGCAGGAGCCTGCCATGCCAGCGCTCTGTGCGTGCGCAGCGCCACCGCTGATTTCGCTTGCTTGTGCCCGGACGGGCTGACACCTGCCAACGCTACTTCTGAACCGGTGAGTACAATATTGTTACTAGGCAGACCGGTAAACATTAAGAATGGTGCCGGTAGCTATCAACCCGTGGAAAACTCTCAAACTTCAAACAGAATCAGATAACCTAAAGCTATATATATTCTAAATTGGAACAGTTGCGTATGTTTGGTTTCGATTCGAAACCAACACATCTCTACTCTATTTACTGTCACAATTGATTCAAATTTCATTGAGGCACGGCCAGAGAATATCTCGGAATAGTTTCATAAACGAATCTATGGGCGGGTCGCATCAACTTACGATTACAAACTGATCAACGTTAATTATTGTGCCGCCAGCTACCGGTTTTTAAAACTTGTGTGAAGCTTGAAGCGCCATAACCGAACATTATCATTTTTCCTTGTTGAATATAAAATAATTGCTGCTAATTCCCCTGGGTGATCGAGGTCAGGTGATTAACGTGGATAAGGTGTTATAATTTTACAGACGGTTTGGTGCAACCCATCCTTTGATTCCATTATCTTTTTGTTCCTGATCTCAACTCAATTGCTCAAAAGTAAACTGGGGGAGATCTCTTACAGGGATAAGTTCGCCTTTGTACCGATTTCACTTTTTTTATCTGCACCTGTGTCTTGTGTTCAATAAAGTATATACATACATACAATCATACATGAGAGGAGGCTTGTGCCCAGCAGTGGGACGTATATAGGCTGATGATGTGTGTGTGATGTGATACATACAATTGACTGTGTTAACCCATGTTAATTTCTGCATTCCCACCTGACAGAAGGACCTGGAATGCATCATCACGCCGGCCGCAGCCGCCTCGCCGACCGGCTGCGGCCTCGAGTGCGGGCCCGGCGTGTGCGTCACCTCGGCCTCGGGCGCCCCCGTCTGCCAGTGCGGAGCCCTGTACAGCGGGCCCAGGTGCCAGCACTACCGGTGCGGCGCCCACTGCAATAGGAGGGGGAAGTGTGTCGTCGACAAGGATCAAACTACCCTCAAGGTACGTTTGTAAACCTAGAAAATTTACAATAATCATCGGTCATTAGGTGCAGAAGTACTAGGCGCTCATTCCTCGCTAAGAGGCTCGCCGGTCACGGCACTCGACCGTCGCGAGTTGATCTCATTAAGATCACGCAGGTGCTTCAAAAGTATTAGGCGTCAATAAGTCTCGAAGAGACCCGTTTAATTCCCAAAGTTTTTACCCCACCTCGTATGTACACAGTTGCCCCAAACTTCCATATATCTCACCTGTATGGTTTCCACAGTGCCAATGCTTCTTCGGCTACACGGGCGACCGCTGCGAGACAGAAGTGTTGCCAGCCATGTCACCGTGCGCGTCGTGGCAGTGCGACAACGGCGGCACGTGTCGTGAGATACGAGGCCTGGCGCGGTGTGTTTGTGCCTCTGGGTATACAGGTATGTGTCTAAAATGGTGCCTCGTCACCTCTCTCCAAGTATGCCATCCGTCTCGATACTGAGATAAGTTGAGATTGCTGAGGGATGTATTGGTAGGTTCTAAGTAAAACAAGACATAGTTTCACCGAAGATGTTGTATTCTTGGTAGATCAAATATATTGAACAAGGTATAGGTACATTAGCTTATAGTACTTATAGACAGTTATTGCTTACTTGCTATTACGTGCGTCATATGTTGCAGGGCGTAACGATAAGTTACCGTTAATGTGTTAATTAGGCACATAGTACAATCAACGCCAGCCTTATGCAGGAGTGACTCGCAATCTTTCTAATATCGCCACACCATCGAGCGACGGCCGACTGTCCACTTTGTCTTGCAAGGTGTCCTGCTCAACTCCACTAGAATTGGATAGTGAAATATTCGACAAAAGCACCTTGGGTGCAAATATATATTGCAGCTGGCTGTGACCGCTCCAACTCCAACAATGAAGCGCGGTGCCAATATCGATCGATAAATTTTAAAAATAACGTTTTATAGTTGTCGCAGCATTGTGTATCCAAACGAAGCGCGACGCGCCATCGCGCCATGCGGACCCAATAAAGTCAAAATTCCACATTGGGACGTCAACGTCTAAGTTCATTAATTTGGAGGCATACATTTGTCGCCGGGTTTGAATTCCTCGCTGCACTCAGGGTTCAATCTCTCGCACTAGCCTACACTTTTTGAAGGTGCAGGCCATAGCTGCCTCTTGAGTACTCTTTTGATTTAAAGTTATCAAACGCACTCAGCGTGTAAAACCAAGGCACATAATAAGAGACTTGCCAAGTAGTAAATTTAAAACAGCGTTATTTCGATGGTTGTTGTCACTTCGATTTTATTCCGTAAATTAATTCTTGTGTACTAATTCGTGTTCGACATTATATTAATATTGTAATAGTAGGTTAGGTAGCTGACTAGATTGTGATTTGCGTGCTGTGCATGAACAGATAAAAAAGAAGGGACCTGTGGTATATTGTTTAATTGGAACAACTTTCGTAATGAATCCCTTTTTATATTGATTTAAACTTTCACGATTCTCACACATTACTCGTATTTATACTAAACGGGACTTAATCGCGTAATAACTTATTTATTTACCTCACTGAGGTCTCCCGACGTTTCTGAAGTGTTGCAACATCCATGGTCACGGGACAACTGGCTTGTCCCTTTTTAGGTAAATAAATGATTATTTATTTATTAGGCTCACACAAATTACAGTCATTCATTCCGTACATTTAAAGCTTAGTGTCTAGATCTGGACTACAATTCTAACAGTGTGTGCACAGAAAGATTAATAACTTAAAGACAAACTGTTCACTAGATGGAATTACATATGAGTATTGCCCAGCTTACAAGGATAGGCAAAGTGCATAACATTTAATAATTAACTTGACATTTCCCAGAATATTGCGTTAAATATCTGCCTAATAATACTTATTCGTCTAACTTTGACTCTAACTTAAGACTTAAAACTTAAATGCCTAATTTGAATGCATCTTTAACTTTATTTTTAAACAAGGGTAGGGTGTGTATAAAGATGTCCAAAGAAGGATGTTCAGCCACTATATCATTATACAAACGACACATTCGGACAACGGGATTATAAAACGATGTGTTATTTTTGTAAATCTCGAGTTGGGTTAATCTGTGTGATGGATTACGAGATTTGTACCTGGTAATAAAGTACAAGAGAGAAAGAAGGGAAGGACAATCAATGTGCGAGTGTACAATTTTGTATAATGTGATCAATTCACAACATTTTCTGCGAGATGAAAGAGATGGTATGTTGAATTGTTTCAGCCTGCTGAAGTATGACCTGAGATTGCGTCCTAGCTGAAGCCTGAAGCATAGGATGTTAAGAAACTTAACATCCTATGCTTATGAATTAAGAAGTGTGTGTAAGATGTGATTTGTGGCAGGGTCCCGCTGCGAGCGCTGCGACGGCGACATCAACGGCAACTGCGGGCCGGGCTCCGTGTGCGAGCTGACCCCCGCCGGGCCCAAGTGCAGCTCCTATCTGTGCATGGGACTCTGCCAGAACCAGGTATTTGTTTATGGTACTACTAGCTTCTGCCCGCGACTCCGTCCGCGTGGAACTCGTTTATTACGCAGCTGGTATACTCTTATGCTTGCCAGAATTTCATTTGCCCGAATTTTATCTGCCATAATATTCAACTGCCATAATGTTGTTTTCTATAATTTTGTATGCCATACTCATTGTTTACCATATTAATTATATGCCAGAATCTTTGTTTTCCATAATATCAATATCAATAATCTCATTTTCCATAATCATTGTAATCCATTACCATCACATGCCATAATGTCATTTGCCATCCATCTCAACATCCATAATATTCATATGTTATAAAGTGGGTACGTATTGCATAGACTAAAATTAAAAAAAAATACCTCGAACCTATCCGCGATCCGAGTCTTTTTTGCCACTAAGTAAAAATAAACTTTTCTCTGTGATTACCCAATGCCAAGATAGTGGTGTATCGTAGGCAGTAGGGAACAGGGGCTTAGTGGCAAAACCAACTCGGATCGCGGATAGGTTAGAAGATAGCAAAGCTCCCGCTTTCGTCTTCGAGGTAATTTTTTTATAAATGAGCGGAAAAATTAACAAATTAACAAAATGTTTAGTATGGCGTTTATTTTAAATATACACTATAATTAAAGAGTCGCAGTGTCTTGGAGTAATATTTATTCTGAGGTAAAACAGCTGATTGACGGTTGATTGTACATAGTAACCACACACAAGATAGGTAGCATAGCAACCATCTACTTAACACTTCCTCTCAAGCAACCGTTCATCATCAGAACACACTCATAGCATCAAGTGCCACGGTCTAAACTTAAGCCAGACGCACATCTTTCAAACTTAACGCGGGGCAATGGCTTTGTAAAGACATCGGCCAAGTTATCTTCAGTTGAGATATACTCCAACTGAATCAGCCCTTCATTGACGCAATGGCGGACGAAATTGTATCGAATGTCGATGTGCTTCGTTCGCCTGTGGACAACAGGATTGTTAGACAATGTGATGGCGCTCTGGTTGTCAACGAACACCTTGACTCTCTGAGAACCCTCACTTTTGACTACTTGTCTTACTAACCTCTGAAGATATACTGCTTCCTTGGATGCTTTCGATAAAGCGACGTATTCACTCTCAGTGGAAGAAAGTGAGACGCATTTCTGCTTTCTGCACTCCCAGGATATCATATTCGGTCCCACTTTAAACAGGAATCCAGAAAAGGACTTTCTATCTTTTATGTCGCCTCCCCAGTCAGCGTCTACGTAACCTGTAATTAAATTATTATTACGTTCACCTTTCGACTTTCGAAACGTAAGGCCTAAGTCCCACGTTCCTTTTATGTAACGTAAAACACGCTTAGCCGCCTTCATGTGTACAGTCCGGCAACATGAATTATATTGAGCTAAGAAGCTCACTGCTGCGGAGATGTCGGGCCTCGTGTTGCAGGCTAGATAATTCAATGCACCAACCAACGACTGGTATCGTAATTGTTCTTGGCGATTCAACTCTTCACCACCCCCATCTGCCAAAACTTTATGCAGATCCAGTTCCAGCGGTGTTTTCACTGGTTTACATTGATCCATTCCATGGTCATTTAGAACGGCTTCCACGAACTTTTTCTGATGTAAGAATAACTTACCTTGTGTTCCTCGTTCTAAACACATACCTAGGCACTGTCGAGCTTCTCCTAAATCCTTGATATGGAAGTAATGTCTCAATCCATTCAACAATTCGACTTTTCCGTTAATATTTTCAAAAAATATTATAAAATCATCCACATAAAGACATATATAAATATCGTCTTTAAAATATAAACAACTATCGATGTCAGAACGTGTAAACGACATTGACAACAAAACGTCATTTACTTTTTCGTTCCATGAACGACTTGCTTGTTTAAGGCCGTATATTGCCTTTTGCAATAAACAAACTTTTGATTTCTGGCCTTCTTCGACGTAACCTTCCGGTAATTGCATATAAACCTGTTCATGCAAATCGCCGTTAAGAAAGGCTGTATTTACGTCGAAGTGATGTACCTGTAAATCGTTTTCAGCAGCCAAGGCCAGCAACAGCCTCAGGGTTGTTCTTCTCACAACGGGTGAAAATGTCTCAAAGTAATCCACACCGTACGACTGCGTGAAGCCTTTTGCGACGAGTCTGGCTTTGTACGTCAGGTTTCCGTCAGCATCGTACTTATATTTGTATATCCATTTGTTTCCCACAACTTTGGCTCCAGGAGGTTTCTCAACCACCTTCCAAACATCGTGCTCCCTCATGGACTCCAACTCCCGTTGCATCGCTGCTTGCCACTCATGGCTGTCATGTCTTTGTAGAAATTCTTTGTAGGATCGTGGTTCTTCCTCTAAATCGCACGTATTATTGTAGCAATATAGCCCACTATGTTCGCTACGTAGCCTATTTCTTAGAGGGTATCGCATGATTTGCACATCACCCGGATTGGCTTCTCCATTACGATCCTCAGTGTTAGATTCATTCAGTTCCGCTGGATCCGCTGTATGAGCAGTTTCAGCGCAAGGCTCTGCATCAGCTGTATCCGAGCTCTCCACCGCATCTTCATAAGAATCTTCTGTCACTGACGTAGATGGATGATCTATTTCCCATATGACTGCATTCTCTTCCTTATCTACGGTCTGACTTGTACCTGCCTGTAAAGGAGATGTCATTATATCATTAGTGCCAGATTCCGATACCTTCAAATCACAATCTTCAGTAAATATAACGTCTCGTCCTTTTATTATTTGTCTCGGATTGCCAAGATCTGCAAAGCGATAACCCTTGGTATCTTCGCTATAGCCCACGAAGATGTATTGCCTTGCCTTAGCGTCCCATTTCTTTCTTTTCTCTTTTGGAATGTGAACATAAGCCGTTGAACCAAATACTCTCAGGTGATCCAATTTCTGTGCTTTCCCTGTCCACAATTCTTCAGGAATCTGCCCATCATTTGCGCTGTGAGGTAGCCTGTTTTTCACGTACGCCGCTGTATTGCAAGCTTCCGCCCAAAACTTTTTATTCAGACCTTTATCCAAAATCATGGTTCGTGCCATTTCTGTAATGGATCTTAGGGACCTCTCTGCCACGCCGTTTTGTTCCGCTGTGTAGGGAACTGTCAATTGATGTCTTATTCCTTTACTAGAAAGAAATTGGTTAAACTCTTTATTAACAAATTCTGTCCCTTTGTCTGTACGTAGACATTTAACTGTCAACCATGTCTCATTTTCCACATGCCTCACAAGGTCTTTGAAAAAATTCAAAGCTTGAGATTTCTCCTTCAGAAAATAAACAAACAATTTCCTTGTGAAATCGTCTACAATTACGAACATGTAATGAGCACCCCAATGTTCTGACATGGGACCGCACAAATCAGCGTGTAATAAACCGAGTTTATCCTTAGCTCGTCTTGCTTCACCCTTTGGAAAAGGTAATCTATGTGCCTTACCTCTAATACACGCGACACATGGTTCCATTACTCTTTTGCTTCCAATCTCGATGTTTGGTAGCTTGCGTAAATCGTTCAAATTTACATGCCCAAGCCGCCGATGCCAAAGCGCCAACAAGTTCTCAGCTTGAACCGTAGCCAAAGCCCCTTCTACAACAGGAAAACAGTCATCCAACTTATAGATACCTGAGACTTCACTAGCAGTAACCACAAGTTTACTCGTAATCTCGCCTATCGATTGGTGAAACATCCTACAACCATCAGAATCAAAAATCACTTTCCAACCGTTCTGTACCAACTTAGATATTGACAAAAGATTAACTCTCAAACCAGGCACAAAGGAACAATCTTTAATAGGTAACAAAACTCCTTTCAGACTTACTATAATGTCACCTTTACCTTCGCTTGACATTTTGTCATCATTCGCACATGTCACAACATTTTTATCAGTAACCTTAAAGTCTCTAAACCAGTGCTTCTGAAAACTCATGTGGGTCGAGGCACCACTGTCCAGATATAACGTTGAGGGGCTGAAGGAACTGTGCACTGACAGCGAACAGCATAGCGCAACTTTCTTCGACTTCGAAGAAACCGTTGATACACCTTCAACATCAAATTCCTTTATCAGCTTCGGGCAATCGGACTTCTTGTGACCTTTCTTTCCACATTTAAAGCACTTGAGCTTTAATACTGAATGCTGAGCTTGTTTCTTTGCTACTAATGCCGAGTTGACAGACGAAGAATCATTCGAAGAGCTCTGAGCGCAGTCTTCTTGTAAAAGCTTTTGCCGAACATTTTCGGAGGTAAGTTTCATTCCTGAGTGCTCTAGTGCCATCCGTAACGGACGATAAACATCAGGCAAACCTCTCAAAAGTACCACAGCAACCAAATCGTCATCGAAGCTTTGATTAATTTCCTTTAGCTTTTGAGCGTGACTCATGACAGCAGCTACATAATCATGCATCGAACGGTGATTCTCCAGCTTTTCATCCAAGAGAGAGTTCATGAGAGTTATGCGTCTATTAATACCTTTATCTTCGAAAATGGCTGCCAACGCATCCCACACTTCTTTCGTATAAGATAGATTTTGTACGTACGGATAGAGATGAGTATCCAGGTGTAGACATATTATTGTAAATGCCTCTTGATCCTTCTCTATCTGCGCAGCATCATCTTTCTTCGGAAGTGTTGACGTAAATGTAAAACATTTTTCGCGAACTAGTAGCAATTTCATTGCGAATTTCCATGACGAGTAATCTTCTAGTCCGGTCAACTTGGCAACAGAAAATTTGTTATTCTGGGCCATGACCTTTTAAATATACACTATAATTAAAGAGTCGCAGTGTCTTGGAGTAATATTTATTCTGAGGTAAAACAGCTGATTGACGGTTGATTGTACATAGTAACCACACAAAAGATAGGTAGCATAGCAACCATCTACTTAACAGTTTAAATATTATATTAAGTAATATTATTGCAAACAATAATCTGGAAAACAATACGTATTGCATTCGTATCATCATGACGTCAAATATTCGGGTAAACAAGAGTATGTCAATTATTATGGTAAACGAAACATTCGGGCGAATGAAATTCGGGCAAGCGTTGTTCGGGCTAATTATTATTATAGTATATGAATGTCGGTCAAACAATAGACAACCATCAGCTCCATACAAAGTTTTACCCCCCCTCCCATTTCACCCCCTTAGGGGATGATTTCGGGGATAAAAACTATACTATGTCACACTCCATACCTTCAACTATATCCACTTAAAACACACACACCAAACACAACACAACAAACACAAACACAAACTACTTTCCCATTTATAATATTAGTATGGATTCCGGTCCGTCGACATTTCATTGACATTTCCCTCAAAGATTATTATAAATCTGCCTAATTAAAATCGAGCAAAAGTAGTAAGACGCAATCCAAAATCAAGAAATCATTTAATTATTTATTTAGATATACAATTTAACAGCATTACAGCATATGCTCAAACGCTGGTAATAATATATATTTATACAATAGGAGTGTAGACAACAAATAAATGAACAAATAATGTTGAATTTTCCCGAAAAAGGATTAAAAATATGGTCAAATGGACAAAAAAGTAAAGCAGGGGATTTAATAATCACAAAGTTATAAGTGTCCAAAGTTTTAAGAGGGGATATATTCTGTCACTTTTTCGCAAAACGCACCTAGGTTAAGAAAATTAATAAAATCAGGGGAAATAATTCCTGTAGTTTTGTAAATTGGTACAGTTATACCTTGTCGTGTCTCGATGAACATACTAAAAGTTCTCGAGGGTGGGGGCTGTGCTGAGGGTGTAGGGGGGGATTGGAGGTACCTTCTTTCAGATTTTCGTACCTATCTCGAATATCTGTACGAATAGCGTTATAATAACTCCAAACAAAAGTTTCTACATAAAATTTCCTATAAAATGATTTTACTAATTTTCTAGTCGTATCGTTTCTTTTTTTAATTTTTTTTGGTCATCAAAAACTGCACGCGGTTCCCTATGACATTTGGTCAAGCACCCCTGACCTAGGTCTGAACGTTTAGCCAGGCTGTACTCCAACTTTTTACCCCGAGGCAAATCTTGAAATGTCAGATTTTTCTGGGGGTCGCACGGAGAGACCCTACACATGTTCCATACATCACCAGGTCGTAGGTGCACTCTTCTCCGGAGAAACAACTATGTCAGTGAGAAATCAGTGGTTTTGCAGCTTTATTTGTTTGTTTTGTTTAGAAATTCTCAATGGATCGACATGGGAATTGTATGTTCGATAAGCAGGTGACTGAGCTTGCTTATCCTAAACTCAAAATGAATTATGATGAACAACTACGAAAAAACGACGTTTTCTTAAATCGACTATTTTTTTAACTTAAACATCCTGTAGCTCCTAAAGTATCGATCGTAAAGTAAAAATAAATATGACCAATTTTGTAGGAAGTTTTATGGACAAACTTTTATCCGAAGTAATTATAATAGTTATGATGAACAACTACGAAAAACGACGTTTTCTTAAATCAACAATTTTTTATCTCTTTGTTTACTTTAACATCCTGTAGCTCTCAAAGTATTGATCGTAGAGTAAAAATATTTATTACCAATTTTGTAGGAAATTTTATGTAGAAACTTTTGTCTGAAGTTATCATAACACTATATGTTTATCTGGACACCGCAAGGTATAATTGTACCAATTTACAAAACTACACGAATTATTCCCCCTGATTGCCCATATTCGGCTTAATTCTCTTAGATTAACCTTTATATGAAACGATTGTAATTTACAATGATAGCGTTTTCTCTTTCTAACAAGCAACATTCAAACGGTTGTAGCCTCATAATTTTTTGAGATATCTGAATGGGATTTTCATCACACGGCATTTTTTTTACCTTCTTTCTTTTGGAGTAATAATAATATTCGAGTCTACACCCGTATCAGCTGTCCTCTTCATTCATCTTGATTTACTCGTATTCGATTTTGGCTACATTTGTGTAATACTATCACTTATACCTTTATTTTTATAACCAGGGCACCTGCGTAGTGTCCTCCACCGGGCGCGTCTCCTGCGCGTGCCCCTCGGAGTGGTCCGGCGACCGCTGCGAGCGGCGCGCGTGCGTGGACGCGGCGTGCGCCACGCACGCGGGGCACGACACGCACGACACGCACGAGACGCACGCGGCGCACGGCGCCAACGACGTGGCCGACCGGTTCAAGGAGTTTGGCGGGGACGACCATGACTACAAACCCCATCATAGTGAGTATTGTTATTCTTTACAGCGCCCGCTTATTATAGCCACTAGTGGCATTGCATTTTCATTTTTAGGGTTCCGTACCTCAAAAGGAAAAAACGGAACCCTTATAGGATCACTTTGTTGTCCGTCTGTCTGTCTGTCTGTCTGTCTGTCTGTCTGTCTGTCTGTCAAGACCATTTTTCTCAGGAACTCGTGGAGGTATCAAGCTGAAATTTATATCGAATACTCAGGTCTATTGTCCCTTGGAGCTGTGAAGAAATCAAACTTAAAAGCCAACGCAATCAAAAGATACAGTCGTTTATGCTGCAAAAATTGAGTTTTTCGACACTCGCAAAACCTACGGGGTACTTCCCGTGAACTCAGAAACTTGAAATTTGGCACGAAGCAACTTCATATAGCACAGACAAAGGAAAAATTAAGAAAAGTAGACATTTTTAGTAAAATCATACAAAAAAATGATTTTAAAAATTTTAAACTTATTCCTTTTTCCACGTAAACGTGTTGAGATTTTAAATTGAAATTCATGTCAAATAAGTCATGTCTATAGGACCTTTCAGATGTAGCAAACCCAAACTTTTATGTCAACGCAATTAAAAGAAATAGCAAATTAAGTCGCATATTTTGAAATTGGGTACTCGCAAGAAACTCAAAACCTAAAGGGTACTTTCCCGTTAACACAGAAACTTGAAACTTGGCACGAAGAAACTTCATATAGCACAGACAATGGAAAAATTAAGAAAAGTAGACAATTTTAGTAAAATCATACAATAAAATGATTTTAATTTTTTTTAACTTATTCCTTTTTCCTCGTAAACGTGTTGAGATTTTAAATTGAAATTCATGTCAAATAAGTCATGTCTATAGGACCTTTCAGATGTAGCAAACCCAAACTTTTATGTCAACGGAATCAAAAGAAATAGCAAATTAAGTAGCATATTTTGAAATTGGGTACTCGCAAGAAACTCAAAACCTAAAGGGTACTTCCCGTTAACACAGAAACTTGAAACTTGGCACGAAGAAACTTCATATAGCACAGACAATGGAAAAATTACGAAAAGTAGACATTTATAGTAAAATCATACAAATATATTTTTATAAATTTTAAACTTACTACCTTTTTCCTCGTAAACGCGTAGAGGTATTTAATTGAAATTCATATCAAATACTCAGGTCTATAATACCTTTCAGCTGTAGCAAAACGAAACTTTTATGTCGACGCAATCATAAGAAATAGCAATGTAAGTCGCATAATTTAAAACTGGGATGTAGTAGAGACACTTTTAAACTTGATGGTTTTTATGAGGTGTGCAGAGTAGAAAGTCCAGCTATATCTAAAGCAAATCCAGGTTGGGGATCTATCGCTTATGTACGTCGCAATCTAAAGGATGCCATCCCAGATGCATCATGTACAAGATATTTTTTTTTTTAATAACCCAGGTGCTGCAAACGGCCATTGTGAATGCTTGCATTTTGAAATGTTTGATGTCAGGCAGAGTGATAACTGTGTCTATATATATAATATAGGTCACCACAATGTCAAATTAATGTTGCAATTGAATGCATAAATACAACAATATACGGCAGCAACCCCAAAGGGGCTATACCCCGTGTTCCCGTTTGATTGTTGTGGGAGACTTCAATATCGATTTAAACATGTTTCCGTTAATAAGCACTAGCACTACACGAAATAGTACAACTATAGATAACGTTTTTTCAAACTTCAATTTTCAATGTGGTACTATTCATACCTTTTTCAGTCAACATTTTACAGGTCTGGTTAATTTTTTTTCAAATTTAACAGTTAATTAGTATTTTGAACCGGATTTATAAAATGATAGTGACTAAAAACTTTGTAAATAAACCACTTTGATAAAAGAAGTTTTGCCAGGCTGCTGCAAATCTAGGTATTTCAGGTATTTCAGTTTTATTATAAAACTAGCTGTACCTGTGACTTCGTTTGCATGGTAATGTGGTGGGAGTTAACGCATTTCTTCAATTGGACATAGGACACATGCAGTTCTCATTTAGCCTATCAAGTAAAACGTGGAATAAACCCATTTTAGTTGAAATGCCTTTAAGATTCGTTCGTCTTTAACTGTCACTCTGATTTTTAAATTAGTAGGAAAAGGACAAAACTCGTTTTATTTAACATAGGTATTTTAAATTTTATGAATACCGGGGGAAAAGTTTAGTAGATGTTTGTGACAATAGATCCAACAGGTAGGACACAGGCTGCAGCATTAAATGTTTATTGATCTTCTTCTGTACATATTTTTAACACTTAATATTAAATAAATAAAAACGTGATGGCCGAAATGATCTTGAGTCACTCCGATATTATTATTTTTCATACTTATTGCAATGTTTCAGATCACATTCTGCCAAATCTTATGTATGTTCCCGCTATTGCCAACTTAATTAAATGTGTGTTGTGCTTCATTATAAAAGTATTTTCCTGTATGTTGGCCAATTTCTGTGTCTCTATATTGGCTGCATGTCAACTTGAAGGCGAACGCTAGTACGAAGTTATAATACCGCCTTAATACAAACGCGGTTGATAATTAATGTTTATAAAAGGCCCGTTCTGTACTGATTGAATACATACGTTTATTGCTGATAAATATAAATACTGACAAATCAGCATGGCTATCACAAGACGGCGCGCAAGCTCTCTCGATTTTTCTCGAACTATCCGTCACTCTCTTATTAGACAACTTAGAAAGAGACGTATAGTGCGAGAAAAATCGAGAGAGCTCGCGCGCCGTCTTGTGATAGCCGTGCAGTATCGTATCGTGACAAAATACTCCGCGTGTAATCTTGCAGAAACTCAAATAAACTTCATGGCTGAACGCGATGAGCCGATGACAGTGCTAAATATTCCATGCCATAAAAAAAAGGAAGTCGGTCAGACTTTTGACGTTTGACGTTATTTTGTTGAAATTTGTTGAACCATTTGTTGAAATTACGCCTCAATACGAATTTAGCGCATATAAGTTTCTATATCGGAATCGATTATTTTTTTATGCTTTAGAATTTAATATGCGTATTGTGAAGGTCTATCACAACACCGGATCGAAATTATTAGGTACTGTTGGATAGTTAAGGCAAGGCCGCCATTTTGACGCCACTGACAGTTGACAGATATGGCGGCTACGATTTCAAGCAGAAGAAATGAATAATTTAATGAGATTCAAATGTTTCCGAAAATGTATTAACCATCGCAGTCGGATAAAAACTATCCTAAGTCCTAGCTAGAATAGTAATGTACTTGTAAAAAAAGTTTAAAGTATTTCCGTTCACGGGAAGCCGAGATCATTCGGGACACAAAAATGGTTAGTTTGATACTGGCTGATTCTTTTTTTAATTTAGAGATTTATTATAAGTGAGAGATAAATGATGTGGTTCTTAATTTTTTATTTTTTTTTAGGATTACTAAATTGATAAAGAGACCTTGTTTAAATTTATGCTCCCCCAGCTTCGCACATTGTAATGTTACGGATTCCATTTTCATTTATCATTTAGTAATAAACATACTACAACTTTTGCTTGTTATGGTTTGTACGGAACCCTCGGTGCGCGAGTTCGACTCGCACTTGGCCGGTTTTTTTCATTTATTTATTCCTCAAACAATATGTGTATGTATTTGCCCCGTTTCGAATCCGGCATGGAGCATTGAATTTTAAATTTTTCCATATAATTTGGTTAGCAGCGTTACTGCTTGATACAAAATTAATTTAGTATGGGGTGGCGCATCGTTACTGACGATCTCAATATAATTTGAGACGTTGGTGCCGTTAAGAAGCCTGTCTTCTGTCGCTTCACGCCTCCCCAAGGCGTTGTAAGAAAGAACTGAACCAAAGATATAGTGGCGAAACGGATTGTTTCGATAGCTCAGTTGGTTAGTCACATTATAATAAAAATTTGCTACATTTTCCGTCTTAATGTCACTAAAATTAAAATGTCTATTTAAATATTTAAAATACAAGTTCAATATAAAATTTAATATCATTTTTTGAGTACAGTAGTACAGCAGTTAAGTCACACATTTTTCATGAATTCTTCTACTGAATACAAAATATTTTAAATTTGTCAGCAAGCATGTTTGCATTTGTGAGTAACTCCAATTTGTGCGGCAGTTTGTTGTATAGACAGATTCCCTGGTAGTCCTCGGAGTGCTTAACTACCCCGAGTCGCGCTACATTGGTCTGTGGTCGATCCTTTCGTCACTAGATCCTTTGGTCTCGACCATTCCCGCAGCTTGTGGCTCGGACGCGGCCACTTAAGGGGATTGGAAATTATCGGGTGCTTTGAAACGCCGTTCTGACTAGATTAAGAAACAATAAGGTCTGATTTTCAGATATATGATTCTTGACTCTATGATTGTTTATCTGATTTAACCGATACATGATTGCCTAAAATTTTCTCTATAGAAAAAAAACCAAATTGGGTGTTTATTTTACTCAAACAATACATTATTTTACGACACAATCAAGTTAATACTATAGTATTTTATCTCATCTAAAATCTAATTTAATGAAATATAAATAAAACTTCACTAAGTTAGGTTTTTATCGAAATTTGTCCTAAAAATCCCGAAGAGTGTTATTGCATCTCTTTTTCTCGTGCGCGGAAGACATTTATAAGCGGGTCTCTATCAAGGAGGCGTGGTCGACTCGAATGAAGGCATCCCCTTAAAAAAGGTATGAATGGACTCGTCCGCAGCTTGTGTCGGCCACTATACTTGAAACCATAATTAGATTCCACAAAAATAACCTCAAAATTGCCATTAAAATGAAAAAAAAAAACGTAGCTAGTTTTTAGCCACGTCCATCATTTAGAAGAGTGTAAGTTTGCCAGTGTCGGGTTTTTTTTTCATGGTCATTTTGAGGTTATTTTAGGTATGGTGGCTCGTAGACTAATACGTACAATCTAGCTACACATGGGTGCAACGTCACTGACGAATTCCATATAATTTTCGTTCGGACTAGACGTCTAATCTATCGATGTCAGGAACTTGAAATTGTGATATTTAGATAATATATGACCCTCTTCTCCCGCAGTTTGAATAAATACACGCAAAAACCAGTAATATTCAAACAATAGCCATTTGAAATTCATAAAATTTTACTCCGAGCCTTGTATGTGTGCGTGAGTTAGACACTGTCCGTGTAAATGACATGGCCGCGTCACAATGACAGCACGTTGCCTAAAACCTTCACTAGATGTCTTTAATATCAAACAAGATTAGTTAGATAGCGGAGTGAATAGTAGTAATTATAATCACCAGACGGTGACACCATCGTACAAACACATTTAGTTTGTGGTGAAAGAGATAGCATTATTTTTATCTTGCTACGCTGCTCATTTTGGTAATGACGTAAGAGCAATGTCATTTGTTTTTGATAGACTGAATTTCAAGCAACAATGAATGAATTTCAATGCTTTGCTCTTTAGCCGTGATAGACCTACTTCAAGTCCACGGAACGATAACTATGCATAGGTACATTTTGCGTCTTATTAGAAAGAAGTAAGATCCAATATTGAAACGTAATCTGTGCTACCGAACGTATACATATATAGGTTTTGATCAAATGACATACATACATACATACATTCACGCCTTTATTCCTAAAAGGGGTAGGCAGAACACCTGAAACGTATGTTCCAGCGCCACTTTTAGCATTAATGTTGGTATAAAATATCAACAAAATGTGATATTGCAGTGATAGGTTGCTAGCCCATCGCCCACATCACACTTCAACATTGGTCCTTTAGTCGACTTTTACGACACCCACGGGAAGAAAAGGGTGTTGTTGATCAAATGAACCGTTTGAATTTCCAACTTGTAGATTATAAGCAAGTTGCGATTGAGTGAATGTTACGTAATGTAGCATTAAATATAACAGACAATTATTAGGAGTGTAAGTACCTGATAAATTTAAACATTCGCTTTAGTCGACTGCACATCGATTGACAGTAAATTACCTACTGCAACCTATTTAGGAATCGACTGTTCAACTAGAATATTAGATTACCCCCAAAATGTAAATTAACTAAGTCACAATTTTTCTTCTTTACGAGTACAATGTTGTGAGGGTAGAATTATACACTCGTAGGCATTCTTCGGTGCAGGAACTGATGCCAGTTACGACCGGTGGTTAGGCAAAGTGGTTAGGGGACAGCATAACAGTGCCGCAACCAGTTAGAAATGTCCATTACCGGTATTTTTTTAAAGCCTTGTGATATCTTTTTAATACCGGTTTCAAACCGGTATTATTTCGATACTTACTTAGATATTTTTTTGTTCTTAAGCGGGTCGACCTTGCCCTCAACGCCGAAGCCGAAATATCGGTTACCTTTGTAACTTTTATGAAACCGTATTTACGGTACCGAAAAAAATGACATAAAATATAAAGCTGCAGCCAGCTATGTCCCGGAGAAACCCGATATATTTAATTAATTATGCTATTATTAACATACTAGGTACAGATAGGGAATGCAAACCACCATCATGGAATCCCGAAATCCCGGAATCTCCTACCGATTTTTCCAATATTCTAATACCAGAATTTAAAAGGACCAATGTCGAAATAAGTGTATTATTATTATTTTTATCCTGCTAGTATTGTAAATGCGAAAGTTTAGATGTTTATACGTATAAATATTTGAATGTTTAGATGTTTGGATGTTCGTAACTCAATCACGCTTAAACTGCGCAACCTTATTGCCTGCCTAACCTCTTAAAGCCCATGGGCCTACTCATGGGACTTATTCTGTCGAAGGCATTTAAATTATACTCAACTGGAATAGAGCTGGATTTGTTGTTTCGGGCACTTTTCAAAACAAACGAAAGTCAACTCTATTTCCAACACAATGCGATTCCAATTCCAGTGCCAATTTGTAATATATGCTGAGCCTTAGGAGGAGCCTAGATTAAAATATAGGACATTTTTTTTATCCCAGGTTCATGCAGACGAAACCGTGAGTGGAATCTAGTTTTTAATAAAAAAAAAATTGACATGCATTTGTAAAAAAAAGGAACGCATAATCTAATGTAGTTAAATTTATTTGTTAGTTGTTATTGTTTGTCCTACGTAATTTTTCTACTGAAGAATAATCGCTTTTCCACTCTATTGTTGCTGGTGGTAGGAGCACTATTTCAACTGTTAGAAGGTAAAATAGGCTTCCGCTAGAATGGGTAATTTCTATGAATGAACGTAGAACACCGTAAATGGGGAATGTAGGAAAAAAATGATTTATTGATTTTTTTTCTGCTAAGTTTTTTCTTTTTTCTCAAAAAAACGTAGGTTTTAGGGTTGTTAACTGATTACACAAACGTTACCTGAAATAAAACTTTGAGTACTAAACCTTTGGTTGTAAACATCAATGTTAAAAAAATATTATGCATCTAAAAAAATATACTGTTACTACTATCGGTTCAGGGAGGGCACTTATTCTATTGTATAGACAGTTTCCAAATTTACAATGACTCCCTGAACAGATAAAAGCAATGGTCGAAAACAGCCCCATAGGTATTTTTAAGTAAATAGGTTGGTTTTGCTGTGAGAGATGAGTGTTTAATTTTATATTAGGTAATGTACCACTAGTAATGTTTGGACAAAAAAAAAGGTGTAAAACTTCCAATAATGTTAATCCAAAACACAAAAACACAAATGTATTGTTTACACTTTTAATTTCAGACTTATTTTACAAGAAAAAGTGAACTTTATAGTGCTTTATTTTAGCATTAGAAAGAAGGATAAAGCACAAAGCACGAGGTCTTTTATATAAGACACTTTATGCCACACAGCTGTGTTGTTCCACATACAAGTGTTTTTATTATTTATATCTAAATAGTACTTACAACAATCAATATATTTATTTTGAATGTATTTATTATTTAACTCTATAATTTTAAATTTCGTTATTCAGTTCTCGAAAAGTTGCTTAAATAAAAAACCTAAAGAAGAAGAGGTTTGAAACGATCGGTTCGTATTTTTCGCTATCGAAATTGTCAAAATTGAAAATCGTATCACGTTCTTTTTCTTGTTTTCTTGCTAATCAACAAATTATTGAATTCAGATCACGAGATTATTAAACGAGTATCTTCATTCATTTCATTCATTATATTTAAGATTCAAAATCTTGTCGGTGGAGCAATTTCCATTCCTCTCTGTTCTCAGCTATTGTTTTGACCTCTTGATACGACGCGCCGTTTACTTTTTCTTTTATTTGGTCCATAAAAGATCTTCTTGGTCTCCCTCTCTTCCTCTTTCCCTCTATCTTCCCTTCTACTATGGTTTTCATAAAATCATCGTGTCGTAACAAGTGGCCCAACATCCTGCCTCTCCTGTTCTCAATGGTCTTCAACAACGTTCTTTTCTCTTTCACTCTCTCAAGCACCTCCTCATTCGTCTTCTTATCCTTCCAACTAATCCTCTCCATTCGCCTCCAGCACCACATTTCGAAGGCCTCCAATCGTTCTCTGTCACGCTGTGTCATTGTCCACGTTTCGCTTCCATACAACGCTATGCTCCAGATGTACACTTTTATAAGCCTCTTCCGAATATGGCCTGCTATTCTGGCTTTGAGCAGGCTCTTCTTGGCATTGAAAGCCTGCTTCGCCATGGCTATCCTCGCGATAATGTCTGGTGTACATCTGGAGTTATTAGTGATTATGCTTCCCAGATATTTAAATTTGTCGACTTGCTCTATTGTCCTGTTATTTAAAGTGATTGGTCTATAATTTGAGTGTCTTTTTGAGGTTACTAGCATTTTTGTTTTATTAATGTTTATTTTAAGTCCAAAATCTTCAAAAATTGCATTCATATCTGTAACTAATTCTTCTAACTGATTTGATGACTCTGCAAAAGCCGCAATGTCATCAGCAAAACGAATAAATTGAATTTTTTTCCCATTGAAATGAACCCCCCCTTTTCCGGACTCTATTAATTTTCTAATGGCACACTCTATGAACACATTAAAGATAAGAGGCGAAAGTGGACAACCCTGCCGAACTCCTTGCCGTATCTTCGCCTTTCTAGCTTCTTCTCCTATTTCAATTAAAGTTCTTTGATTTCTGTAGAGTTCAAAAATAATTCTTCGGTCTCTATAATCTAATCCAGCTTCCTTCAAGATTGACATCATATTTTTCCAATTAATTTTGTCAAATGCTTTTTCTAAGTCTATAAATGCTATGTGTGTGTCCTGGTCTAAATCCATTCTTCTGTCAGTAATCATTCTTAAGGCTAATATTGCTTCTCTCGTCCCTTTGTTTTGTCTGAATCCATATTGGTCAGGTCCTATATAGTTTTCAGTTAGCGGTCTAATTCTATTCTGTATAATTTTGAGTAATATTTTACTGGCTTGTGATATTAAACTTAGTGTTCTGTGTTCTTCACATTTTAAAGTGTTCGCCTTTTTAGGTAAAGTAACTATTTTAGAAGTGTAAAAATCAGTAGGGACGTGACCGATATTATACATTTTAGTAACTAATTCATAAATTTCATCTTTAAGGGCTTTTTCAAATTCACTTCTGATTATTTCTGGACCAGCATCATCTACTTCCACTAATTCTTCCTTTTCTATGTCGTTGCTAGCTAAGCCTTCACCGTCATATAACTTCTCCAAATATCTTTGCCACCGATCTGCAACATCCTTGCTATCTAGCAAAATGTTACCCTGTTCATCTAGGATAGCAGCACTTTTTGTCTGACTCTTTTTTCCTAATTGACGGATGATATGGTAAGCTTGATTCATATTCCCCTTCTTAATTAAGGATTCTATGCTATCGCATGTTTTAACTATTTCTTCTAAAACGAGTATCTATTTGTTAATTAATATTAAGATTTTATTTTTCGCTGTGTGTGGTGGTGTGCGGACTGCGATGGAGCTACCAGAGGCAGGCCTAAGTGGCTTGCAAAAAAGACCGACTCGTTCTCTCCCGAACGTTTTGCCTTCAACAAAAGCAAAGAGGCAGAAACAAAGTCCATTAACAACAAATGAGAAACGTTGGTGTTCAACATTTACAAGTTGGTGTGTGAACTTTGCAGCAATAATGAATTTCCGTGTAACAAACCGTGTCTGTTCAATATTTATCCCAAGCAGAAAAGGTTGACGACAACTTCTTCTTTGTTTAGCGCATTTCTAATCCTAAAAAAATGCACTATAATTTGCAACCAAATCTTGATAGGTATTATTATCGAAGCCCCGGTAATCCCGCTATTGAGGTCCAATATCAAAATTCAATGCTACCAGCATTGAGGATCATCTGATATTGAAGGTATATATCTATTTCGTTTTTGACGATTATAATAATGACTTCGTGTAAATTGGCATAGTAAATAATATATCAGTTTATATTACGTTCCACTGCTGGGCACAGACCTCCTCTCATGGACGAGAATTAAATGAAAAAAATAACGGTATCATAATTATACCGGTTTGGAAAAGGAATTATATAAGTTTCAGTAAAATTAAAAATAAATACCGGTAACCGATATGTATTTCTACACGGTTCCGGATCCGGTACCGTTACGTTGGCGGCGCGGCTAACCTTTACAATATAACGCTATTGTAATGGAATACCGATTCCATACCGGTATAACGTAACCGAAATCAGTCCATGCTCGTAAGTCAGCCTTTGAAAACAAAAGTGTTCGCCAATTGTTAAAAACTGAATCGATAACAATATCCATATACTTAATTGAACGACCGAGCGAGACGAACGAAGATTTTCATTTCAGCTAGGCAATTATTCCAGATTTCCAGATTCGCGTTTAAAAGATCTTTACTTTACGCAAGTTGTTTGCTAGCAGAGCCGTAAATTTTTAGTGTTTCTTTTCTCGATGTTCGTCTGTTTATATATATACATATATATTGTATGAAGGTATTTATATGTATTTTATTTATTTGTCTATTGTCGTTATTTATTATGTATGTATAACCACTGTGTGTTTATATCTGTAGTTGCACCGACCAAAATTTGTCTGCTTTGCCCAAATGTTGAAATGCTTACGGCTTTAAGTCCGCCTTTTGTACGATAAGTTGTTCTTTTGTTCAAATCAAAGATTAAATAAATAAATATTCTTTCGTATGTCCGGCTGTCTAGACTTCTCCTCTATATGTCGTAGGTAGCTATATTTCTCAACCGATTCTCGGAAAATTTTGTGAGCTGATTTGAAGATTATACAGAGTGACATTCAATCCGAAACTATAAGGGACACGGAAATTTGCTCTAAGGAGCCACCCAGACCGATTTTAGAAAGAATAAAAACTGCATTTAACTTAGTACGCAGTCAAATCTGTCTAAAAATCCTAGTTCGTTTTTTGCGTATAAAGTTAGCTTAGGCATAGTAAGTATACCTAAGTATACTTACTATGCCTAAGCACGGCTATGTCCCCCAGTAAGCATCACCAGTGAAAGATTTTTTATAATCGGATAAGTGGTTTCGGAGGTTATACCGTACATACAAACATACAAATAAATAACACTTTACAATAATCGTTCCGGTAGCATAGTGGTTCAGGCATGCGACTGTTAAACGGCGGTCGTGGGCTCGACAGATAAGTTTCATCTCATATTTACCTAAACAAGACATTCAATAATTTTGTAAGCAAATGCCCATAACCCAACCATTGAAGATTAGTAATGAATGAGTCAAAGCATCATAAACGTATAGAAACGTAAACGCGTGAAAAAGTTGAATTCGAATTTTGAATTTTGACGTTCATCGAAAACAGTACCATATTGTCAAATGATATATTTCTCTCTTTCTGATGCGGTCTAGGTCCAGATTCGAGAGACTGGCCACTAAGAGTTTTGATATACAAACTTGCCAATTATTCACAAAGCTTACTAAATTCGTCCGTCCGGTAACGCAAAATTGTTACCAACTTTGAGGTCATTATTTTAGACGCGGGTCACGGGTGAATACAAAACATTTTGTGAATAATACGTAGCCTCTCTGATTGTAATTATGTAGTACCGCAACTGCGGGTGAATATGGATATAACAAATCAAAGTACCAATATACTTCCTAAGTATAGATACCTTATTCCTTATAACGTTAGATTTTTGTAAGGAAAAATACCTCTTTTATCTTCCTTTATAAATATTGTACTTACTAGTGTTATTTCGATTATTTATTGTGTTTCAAATGGAACTATGTGTAAATGTTTTTGTTTATCAAAATAGTTTTCATGATGCGAATGACTTGAAGATTTACGCACGATTTGTCTAATATCATGTGGAATAGGGTATAGAATAGATAAAGGTAGTACTTTGATTTTTCAACAGTAAACCTACGGATACTCATGAATCATGATTTTCCAATTAAATGAAGGCGTAACATCTTTTTAAATGAAATACCTATGCATCATAATATTTACGTAGTATGTGACATGACAGAATAGGTCCGCCAAAAATATAGGGGGTTTTGTGGATAATCTAGATACAAATCATGCTTATCAAGAAAACTTAAACAAGTTAAATATGAAAAAAAAATTTTTTGCACATTACAAGTAAATCTAAGTTAGTTTAGACGGTCATATTGGTTTAGAAATCCAAATTGAAAAACAAAAAAGATGTACGTTCATCGGGATTTGAACCCGGTCCAACGATGGCATTACAGACAGATTTAAGCAAAAGTGTATAACACTGCGCTACCGCATGACATTAGATAACAAGTGAAAAAGTCAGATGCATTCGTCGTACATTCTAGAGTGCCAGACACAAGTACATTTAGTTTCGCTATTTCCTAATAGAGGCGCTACTGTAGATTTAGTTTTGCGCCCTCTAGTTTGATTTATGCAAAATGTTTGACAATGACAAACTTCGAAGTGACATTTAGCTACGTTAGTCTGCGTAAATTCACGAAAAAGCACTTTTATGCATATTTTCGGACTACATTTTAAAAAGAAACATTGTTTAGTGCAGATTGATTGCGATTCATACGTAGCAAGCTCTTCGGCTTCCGCAGTTTGAAACACATGTTGGTACTCGTCACGGTTTTGCGTAAAACGATGAGCAACCATCGAAATTATATATCGCGACATCTGTTAGCAACAGCTCGACAGGAACCAGTGACGTTGAACCTTAACAGGAGAAACATTTCAAACATAAAGTCGTGGCCCACTAATTAAGAACGGCCTCAGTATGACATATAACCTTTATAAAATTGCTAAGTGATACTTACTGAAACTTTTATTTGTATTATTAACTATTATTTAATTTAAGTATATATGAAGAGAGTCGAGAAGCTAAGAAAAAAAAGAAAGAAGAGCCATCGGTTCTACTTGCTATGTGCCCCGCCCACTGCCACTTAAGTTTAGCGATCCGGAGGGCTATATCGGTTACCTTGGTTATGCTAGTACTGGAAGGCGTGGAGTGGGTAGGCCCCCACAAGGTGGACTGATGACCTGGTAAAGGTTGCGGGAGTCCGCTGGATGCGGGTGGCGCAGGACCGGTCACTTTGGCACTCTTTGGGGGAGGCCTATGTCCAGCAGTGGACGTCTTTCGGCTGATATGATGATATATGAGGTTGATTAAAACAAGTTTTAACAATAAAAAGATAGATAATAGTAAAAAAAACCATTTGAAATCAACTTATATAACATTGAAAAATTAGCTGGCACACTAATTAAGATCATAAACGGAACATTAAAACTAGGGCTTTTACCCATTTTTACTAATCTTTTGAGGCACGAAATAATAAAAGAATAGCCAAGAAACAGAAAACCAAGTGACACATTGGTTCTTTTCGATTGTTTTCGAAGATAGAGGGATTCAAAGCCACTGTTCTTAATTGGAGTGCCAGTACTTTCGATAGTAACAAGATATATATATATATTCACCAGTTATCAATAGGTTCACAAACTAATGTATGTTGGCAACCGACGATTTCTTTTTGGACACGAATTATAAATAGTACTAGCCAAGAAACGGGCAATTTGTCGTCAACACATAACCGGAATTATACATAAGTACTATTCAAATAATCATGCGGTTTCGCGGTCGTCAGCTGATGACTTTATTGGGTGATTCTACATAAATATTGTAGTGTTTTTTCATCAACATCATATCAGCCGAAAGACGTCCACTGCTGAACATAGGCCTCCCCCAAAGAGTGCCAAAGAGACCGGGCCTGCGCCACTCGCGCCTAGATTGAAGTCCGTATTTGTATTAGATAGAACCCGACCTGAGTAACTCATTTAATTTACTGTATAAGGTGTTTACTGAAAGAAACAACCGTTACGTTTGGCAGCTGATTTATTACTAATTAGCTGGTGATTTATTATTATATATATTTTTTTTTTTCCTGTTCACGGGACAACGATGTCCCGGACCTTTGGGAGGCGTGCGTGGAGCTAGGTACCTACAAAGTACCAACTGAGCCAACACGTAGAGGCCCTTTTGACAATTTATTATTATTATTTATTACTTATTACCGGGATAAAAACTATCCTATATTTTAATCCAGGCTTTAAACTGTCTTCACGCAAAATTTCATCCAAAACGGTTGAACCGTTTAAGCGCGGTTGTAACAAACATCTGAACATCCAAAACTCTAAATTGGGATTGGGGTGAGCCAAATGCACTCCACTGTATCAATATGATAATTATTTATGGCGACTTATAAAGCACAGTATGTAATCGGTAAGAATCGTGTAACGATTACAGACATAGTTAGTAACAACTCTTTTTTTCTTGACTTCCAAAAATCGGGCCCGTAGGAGCTCTGATTTTCAAGAACAGTGAATATTTTAAAAGAAGTGTTAAGTCGAATTTAATGATCAACAAACTTATCTTTTACCCAAAATTAACCAATCAATTATTACCTGCTAGTTTTTCCCGCGAGTTCATCCGCCCGGAACTCCTTTACACATGCTTTCGCTCCCCTCATGAGTTGATTTCCGGGATAAAACTATCATATATCCTCCCCCGAGATTCAACCGACCACCACACCAAATTTCATCTCAATCGATTCAGCGGTTTAAGCGTGAAAAGTAAATAGTCGGACAGTTGCTTTCGCATTGATAATCATTTTATTCCTTTAGTAACAGTGTTTTTCAACGTTTTCCGTGGCGCGACCCCCATACAATGGAACTACTATTCGCGACCACCCTTACCTCTTCTTGACTTAAGATTTCTTTTTAACCCCCGACGCAGAAAGAGGGGTGTTATAAGTTTGACGTGTCTGTCTGTGTATCTATGTGTCTTTGTATCTGTCTGTGGTATCGTAGGTCCCAAACGGATGGACCGATTAGAATGCGGTTTTGTTTGTGTCGTAGATAATTTTATCCCGAGTGTTCTTAGCTATGTTTCATGAAAATCTGTTCAGCCGTTTTTGAGGTTTTTCAACTTTTCTAAGTTGTAGTTATTAATTTAAAAAATTACATCCCTTATCTTTTAAAATGGGCTGGGCTTCCCACAGTATGAAGAACACTGCTTTAGATAATATCTGTATGCTCAATAGTCTGTAGTTCTACCCATTCAAGATACACACGGAAATAATTACGTATGTAAGAGGAAAAGCCCAATTAGACACAAAAAATCGCCTCGTCGGGGAATCCGGCGAGCCGCGTCACGAAAGTAAATTATGGATGCTGACATGCGGTATTGACCTTGCATATCGAGACTCCTACCATGCTTATCTTATCTTATCTTATCTAGATGAGGGCCCTTTCGGATGCACTTCGACCCAGTGGGATCTTTTGTGCATTTGCCCTCTCCTTATGTCTACTCCCAACTTCGCTCCATCATTTCCACATAGCGGATGATGCAGCTCAGCGGAAGTACCTTGAATTCCTTTGGTTGCGGATAGCCGTTACCGAAGTAATTCATTCTTTGTCTGGCAAGGGCATGACATTCACACAATAAGTGTTCCATAGTCTCATCCTCCTCGCCACACATTCTACAGTCTAAACTGTCCGATAGTCCCATCTTGGCCAAGAGATCCTTGACCCCGAAGTGACCTGTGAACACCCCAGATATGATTCTGAGCTGCTTCCTACTGGATTTCCAGAGTTTGTTAGTCCAGCCCGAGTCCACTCCTTCTATGAAGAGCTTAGAGTGCCTTAAGCCCGCCTCATTCCTCCACTCGTGTTGGTGTTTGGTTTTGGCGTGGGCTTTAAAGGCCGAAGTTATGGTTCCCTGCGAGAGTCCCACACATGGTTCTGGACCTACAAAGTGATTTGTAGACCCCCCTCTTGCAAGCTCATCCGCTCTTTCGTTGCCGATGAAGCCCTCGTGCCCTGGTATCCAAACTAGTTGCACCTTATTATGCTTTCCAAGCTTGTTCAGTGCCTGGACGCCGTTATAGACTAGTCTAGATTCCACTTTCGGCGCCGTAAGTGCTTTAAGGGCCGCTTGACTGTCACTGAGTATATAGATGGTCTGCCCTCTGGTTTGCCTGTCTATATTCTCCTGTGCACAGGCAATTATAGCGTATGTCTCCGCCTGGAAGACGGTTGCCAAACTACCCATGCTTACACTACTACTGTAGTCATTCGCATAAATGCCTGCTCCCGTACCGGATCCCATTTTTGATCCGTCCGTGTACCATATACTGTCTTCGATACCAGACCTAGGTGGTTCTGGACCTTCGGCCCATTCAGCCCTGGATGGAACTTTTGTTGTGTAGTTCCTATGGAATACAAACTTGGGTAGCATTTTGTCACTTCCCATGCTTGTTATTCTGTCTAAGAAACCATCAGTCTCCATGTTTGTGTGTTTAGTCTTTGGTTTGTTGTCGCTCCACAGTCCAAGAGTTCTTAATCTGTAGAGCGATTTCCGCGCCTCTGACTTAATCACCAAGTGAAGTGGCGGTAGGTCCAGTAGGACTGCTAGCGCCGCTGTAGGCGTGGTACGAAACGCCCCTGTTATAGCCATGCAAGCCGATCTCTGCACCTTCATCAGAGCCTCTCTGCATGTGCTCATTAAAGTCCTTGGCCACCATACCAGGCTGCCGTACAATAATATGGGCCTCACCATCATAGTGTAGATCCACTTAAGTACCTTTGGGTTCAATCCCCATGTTTTGCCATACGCTGATCTACACATTCCAAATACCCTCAGTGCCTTTGTGATGGTAAGATCTGTATGCTTCTTCCAATTCAGTTCCTTATCCAGTGTAACACCTAGATATTTCACAACACCATGCTAAGATGATGCCCTACCATGGAATGGGTTTACCAATATAACAAAAAGTCGTGTTTAGTAGACACCCAATAAAATCATAGTTTTAAAGAGGGACCGCCGAGACGTAACCATGGCAACGAGCAACAAAAAATGTTAATTGGAATTTGCAATACGCGGACAAAGCCGCGGGGGCAGCTACAATACAATACAAATACTCTTTATTGCACACCTCACACAAACAAAGCAGTAAGAAAGAGAAAAAATACAATAACATGTAGGTAGAGGTAGACATCAGGCGGTCTTATAGCTCATACCTATATATAGACTATATATATAGGTCTATGTCTACAAGTCTTAGCTAGTAGCGTATATTAGCATATATCTCACGCGCAGAACTCGTCCCCTGAGTCATTGAGTCCCAATGGCGCCTAACTGGAACAGGCGTTATGAACCGGTCGCGAAGGTTGCGTCGATTAACCATGAACCGTGTTCTTATGCCATTAAGTGCAGACAAATCTACACTGATGTTAAGGTAATGTGTCTATGTCGTGCTATGGTGATTTCAGATAATATTTATTTATACTTTATCGCACAAAAGAAAAACGCATCGAACAAAATGCAAATAACAAAAAAAAACGGTACTCAAATAGGTACCTACTAATAATTTTACGGTTAAACTCACGTATTGAAAACACTCATCCTTACGAAGTTTGTGTGTTTAGAAGCTGGGTTTAACCGTGGATTTATTAATAGTGTTTTAGACATGTCTCACAAAAGTTTAGATTCGAATACGGTACTGCTACACAACATATTAAACGAACATAAAAATGTTACCAAATTAGACCTTTCGGAGGAATAAGTTTAAGTTTGTTAGCTTAGTTAGTAAATTGTTATTAATTCAAAAGTAAGTTTTGTCTGTCTGCCTGTGACGGACCTTTAACGCTTGATTCGCTGTACCTATTTAGATTCAATGTTGTATTGAATTATTTAAGACCCGGACTTTTTTTTATCTCAGACTAGCTGCCCAGCCCGGCTACGCACGGTTAGTTTTCCGTTAATTAAGCATTTTTCCCCCGGCAAAAAGTAGCCTATGTTCATCAGGTATAATGGTAAAATAATTTTTCAAATCGGTCCAGTAGTTTCGGAGCCTATTCAATACAAACAAACAAACAATCAAATCTTTCCTCTTTATAATATTAGTGTAGAAATCGTCCTTTGGCAGGTTATTTGAGAATGGAAAGGCAGCTAGTATCCGAGACAAAGTAAGTCCCATTGCAGGCGTTTATAGGCTACGGTAATCGCTTATCATCAAGCGGGCCGTACGCGTGTTTGCCACTGACGTGGTATAAAAACCTTGGACCATTTTTATCCTGAGCGTAATTGGGTAACCTCTTCGTCGAATTATGTTTGCAACTAAATAATTACCATGTGATTTATGAAGATAAGGATGCTAATTACCAGCCGGAAGTTGATTCATTTCTTGTATAAATTAAGTTGTTAGTTTTCCGTTTTTTTAATAGTATTTGTACTAACCTTCTTCGTCAGTAATAATTTATCATTTCGGTATCTGTTCGGCCTGCATTTTTAACAGCCATCAAAAAAGGAGGAGGTTATATGTGTAGGAAGACGAATATTTTAATAGTATAGAGAATATTTTTATGAATCGTGCACTTATATCACACATTCACACACACATACATTACATTTAAAATACATTGACTCATTCTTTCATTCACTACCTTTTTTGCGATTACTCTACGTAGCTGTGTCAATCATTCACCCCACTCCTGCCTATAAGTGAGTTCAATTCGTGCCAGTTCTTGTAAATCGACCTGTAAATCTAACACCAATTTCGCCTGTATTGATTGTTCCAATCAGGTTTGACAAGGTAACACAAGAAATCCCCGGACGCTTGAGGAAAATACTGCATGGAAATCTGACCAAACGGAATCTTTGAGGAAATTCCGAAGTTGATAATAGATTCGAAGAATTCTAACGAATATTGCATAAGCAGGTAACTAAAGTTGACATAAAATGTCGTAAAACTTGACATAATAATCGAGTTTATTTGAATTTGAGGAAACATCGTAATTTGTTACATTTTTACGACTTGGGTACTGTCACCAGCATTAGTATGCACCACAATAAACCCGCATAAATATCTGACAATATGTCTTATGCAATAAGGACGTGTCGGATATCGTTGCCGGCTTTTGTTATCGTAGATATTAATGCTGGCGAGTGTACAGTCGATTACAGAAAGATGTATACATTTATTTAGCAACTTAAACAGATAATTGTCGTGTAATTGTATACATCTGTTTACCTCACGTGCCTCAGTATTGCTAATTTATGTTATGTGGTAAATCGAACTTCTCCGTCCGCAAGATTTATATATTTTTATTCTCTGATTAATTTTTACGTATGTCGTTCTTGTTCGTTTCCAAAACGATTAAACAGATAAATTTATATTTGACCTACAGGACCAGCTTATTATTGGCATCATATTTAATTGTTTACCTCTTAAGGAAGTCACTCAGGTTCATTAAACCACCGTCCCCTTAACCTTGTTCATGCAAAAAATGCATCACAGACGTGCCACATTAAATGCCAATCGATTTAATCTGACTTAGACATTTCAACTTACTACATATACTATGTTGTTATAATATTATAATATGTTGAGATTATTTGAGGTGGTCGAATTGCATCAAAGGAGTTCGTAAGAAAAAGGGAACGTCCATTAATTACGTGAGGCGTTTTAGAAATTTTTTGAACTTTAATTTTACTCACGCGATATTTTTCATAATGTGTGTTTCTAGTGTAAATATGTTGGATATATTCAAAAAATAAAAAATGACCTTGCATATTTTTTTTGCCTAGTTAAGACTAGTATATATAAATAAGATTGCTGAGAATGTTAATGAAATATTAATTTCTCGCATTTTAATGTTCTTAGGAAAAAATATTACGTGATATTTGCCGAAACCCCCCTCTCGCTAAAGTAAGATTATTAGATGAGATTCGGCCCTCTTCAATGTCTAATTAATAGATGCCCCCAAAGTAACTTTATCGTCCCATGTAGAAGATTCCAATTACAATGACAATTTATAAAAAAAATCGGCTACATAAACATAAAAACTCATAAACATATTAACATAAAATTACATAAGTAAGTACCTACAGTACAAAGTACTGTAAAGCGTTCTTCAAGAAAGTGGTGTATACATTCGAGGGTCGTAAACGTGCGTTACACCCCTCGAGTTACAAGCTGCAGTGACCTCTTACCACCTGGGGGCTCTACACTTGTTTGCCACTGACATGGTATAAAAAACGTAATAAATTGTAACATATTAAGTTGCATAAAAGCATAATAAAATATTTTTATTACTCTTGTCAGACGTCCTTGGAAAATAGATGCCGTTCTAAAATGATGTAAATAGATACAGTTAAGCATTTACGGATTTCTTTAGGGTTCCTTACCATTTAACCTTCTTTATTACTACATACGAGGTTAAGGCATGGAACAGGCAACATACGTCAAATAGGGACATAGATTCAGGATTTATTATTACTTCAAAATAAAGAAGGGTAAAAATTATGCCTAATGACGAAAATCCCATTCAAATATCTCAAAAAATGACGAAGCTACAGCAGTTTTTGTTGCTTGTTAGAGATAGAAAACGCAGGCAGATCGTGACGTCACGATCCTCGAGCGTCATATTGAATGATCGTTTCATATGAAGTTGCGTTTTGCGGAAAAGGGGCAGAACGTCCTCCTGTTAAAATTTTGGATAATTTTTGTGATTATTTAACCTCTTGCGTTCTCCATTTGGCTACATTCTTAATATTTTTCAAGAAAATATATCGTTATTGATTATTTGATTTATTGTCTAAATACAGCTACACCCCTATACATATATACGCACGGTAGAAAAGATAAGTGAACTCACTTGAGTATTTCTAAACTATACGAGGTATCGAAAAACTGGTTACTGATCCTGAAAGTGGTTCTCGAGCTCTATCAAACGGTATCAACAATAGGTTACAGAATTAACTGGATCTATCCGAAAATTCAACTTCCTACAATAAGTGACAAAATAGCAAACATGCTAAGACGGCTGATTTCCGATGCATTAGAAGGTCGACTGCTGCGATAGCACGGCTGTCATATGACGGCGTGCGAGCTCTCTCGATTTTTCTCGCACTATCCGTTTTTTTTAATTAGATTTCTTATTAGACCACTTAGAACAAGAGATATAAAGCGAGAAAAATCGAGGGTATGTCGCGGCCGTCCCATGATAGACGTGCAGGACTGTAAAGTCCACTTGCCACAGCGTGAGTGTTCTTGTTTACCTGCTCACTTTAAACTGTGTGGTAATTATTTCGGATAAACAAATAAATTTTACCTACCCTAAAAGTTACTCTATAAATGTCTCTTTTACATTTTATGACAATCAGTTAAGGTTAGTGGGTCGTGACCCTGCCTGCGAAGCTGGGTCTTGGGTCTTCAATACTCGGTAAGGGCAAATATTTGTAATTATTGGATGTTTATTTATTTATTTATTTATTGGTTCAAAAGAAATAGCACAGCAGGTACAGTAGGTACTAATGCACTGCGAAATTTAGAACAGAAAGTACACATAAAAACAATCTTTATAACTAACTGAGGACGGACGGTCATCCATTGCCTCACAAAGGTTTTTGCATTTCTGACAAATTAGCCTCCAACTACTGGCAAAAACATTGCAGTCAGGAGCCGTCCTGAGAAGTGCGTTGATGTAGTGCATTGCCTGTACTAGCGTACAGGCAATGCACTACACTGTGGCCAGTGCGCGCTTTAGGCGCTGCATGTAAGTCGCAATGACGAGGTCTAAAATTACACTTTGCCAGAGACAGAGAAGGGACACGGAGGCGCAACAGATGCGAGACCAGCTGAGGGCAGTCTGAATCCCCCCGTAATATTCTGCAATATGCTTACTCCGAGGCTATTTTGATTATTGTGAGTCTGTCCTCTAATATCAATAGCAAAACATTTGAAACTCTTGCCGTGCTAATTGTGATCGCTCTTTGCCTTTTTTGCAATGACGCCATATCGTTATTTATAGTGTTTTTTACTTGACTTGCTATTAAATATGTTGTCTGCGACTTCAATGTTTGTGTAGCAACAGACAACTATTGATAGGTGACATTCCACTCATCATTGGACTTATTAATTATTCTACAAATGTACTGTTCAAAAAAAGTACGTAATCAAGAATTGGCATTTGTAACACATGTGCAAACCTGCCAATGATCCCGTGACAGTCGGTTTTCCATATTAATCCTAAAACTCTCTCGTCTTATTCACTTCTCAAAATGTGTCTTGTTCGAGTCTCGCGCTATGATTTGATAAAACTAAAGTAGAAAAAAACCAAGAAACATACGAGTCGCTGACAATCATCCCTTCATAGAACTCTTCCGTTTCAAAACTTTACTCAAATCGGTTAATCCGTTTAGGAGCTACTGTGCCACAGACGACTTAGATGCATATATTGTGCCGGCAAGGCACATTCTATTGTAGCGATAAGATATTCTTAAATACGTGTATAAGATTAGCGATAGATTAAGTACGTGCGAGATGTATGGATGATTATGCATGTAGCTACTTGTACTATATTATATTATATATATACATATACAGTATATTATACTGTGTTAATTAATTAATAAATAACCATTGTATTGACAGGGTGAGTGTGGACTGCACCCCAGAGGGGTTTATGGCAGTCCACACTCACCCTCTCTACTCCCCCATCAACATCGTAATTATTGCCAGGCAGTGGACACGATCCTCAACCATCGACCACTGCCGGCAAATATATTAAATTAATGTCACCCGTGTTTGGGTGATTATTAAAATGAGGAATTCATTTGAGAACAAACGTAGGTGTGTACATTGTAATGTACATATCTAATCATTGAATAGAGTCCATCCTTCGTTATTCGGAATTGCCTAGGCGTTTATTGACCGGCGCCGCCCATGTCAAGATAAATCACAGGATATGTAAAATATGTAAATCCCTGCTGTGCTGAGCAGTTCGCGGCATTACACTTGCCGCGCGCACGCGCAGTCACTGTTAGGAAAAAGACGCGCGAATATACTGTGATAAAACTGATAAACTTTTTAAATTATCATTTAATAACAGCCAGTGACGCAGCTATCACATTTTTATTGATTAAATCTGTATTTCGATTTTTTTTTCGTTGAAAGTTTTTTTCTATTTGGTGGAAAACCGGCCAGCGACTTGACTGCTTATTTTTCTTGTATTTGGTTTCTGACGGTCGAAGACTTTTGAGTTTTATGTAAATACGTTTGTGATGTATGAGGCTATAAGGAAAATACACTTCAATGACTATGAGGTCGTTTGTTTAATGATGTTTTGTTTGCTTCATATGGCTGAGAGAAGTGTTAAGTGTGTGTGAGTTAGTGAAGAGTTTACAGTGTTGTGTTTGCTGGACAATCATGGGACGCAGGAAACGGCGGGAAAATGGTTTGTGTATTTATAGTAATTTTGTAAAAGTAGTAAATAAACTTCGAGTCAAAGCAAAGTCTAGTTTTCCCGTCTAGATTGCAAGGGCAGATGGACCGAAGTATGCCACTCTTGTGTTTATTTGCGAAAGCGAACTCTGCACAAATATAATACAAGCGGGAAAAACTCCAGAAGTACGATGATTCTCAAAAGCAATTAAGTGAAAATATGTTCTTGCCGACTGTAATAATCCTTGAAAGGTCACAGCTCATTAGAGCCACCCGGCGCCCGACCCGCACCGCCTCGCCTCGTAAATGTACTAACTACGGAATTGATGCAGTGAGCGCATGCCCGTAAAAATCCAAATAGAGAATACTAACCGCTGGAGGTGAAGCGGTGCGAGTCGGGCGCCGAGTGGCTCTAATGAGCTGTGACCTGAAGTAATCACTTAATCAGCCACCCGTACTCTAGACGATCCTAACGATTACAAACTCGGTTTGTTTTGTTGTTTCTTTTCTAAATTCTTAACATTTACTTATTTACTGTGTGGATATGATAATTTTCACCTGTTACCACCAATTTGATCTTGTCTCTGCGGCAGCCTCGCGGATTGTGACGTCACAAACTGTTTGCGTTTTCTCTCTCTAACAAGCAATATCAAAACGGTCGTAGCTTCGTAATTCTTTGAGATATCTGAATGGGATTTTCGTCACTAGGCATATGTTTTTTCCCTCTTTCTTTTGGAGTAATAATAATTTTCGAGTCTACTAATAATCCAAATTATATATACACTTCGCTCGGGGCAATAAAATGTCGAAAACGGGACGCATGTGTTTTGCTCTCGCATATACGCAACAGCGGTGTCCCTCCCCATATTTCATGGCTGAAAGCAGCGCGTGTTTGATAATAGTATAGTTATAGTAACTAGGCTAGGCTAATCTAAAGTTTGTTCAACTTATGAACCCTACCAACATATATGTATAACTGTTTTGCCCCGTTACAAAAAACAAGCATATTCAAACAATACCATTATGTAACATTCCGCAATCACATACATTCCTAGAGGGTCAACAATGTTTTATTATTCATTCAATTCTATGACACGAGGTAGCCCATAAACTGCATATGTTAATACACATGCATATTAATTTAACGAGAGCCAGAACGCCGTCATTCCCCCAGAAGGTTTACGCCGTTCTAGTTGTTATGGCTCCAACAATAAAATTCAAAGCACCGTGCGGAAAAATTATACTTTGGTCATGAACTATTTCTTCACTCGCTAACATTTAGCCAGGTCATGGATACATTGGCAAGCCTTAAGTACCACAGTTCAATATAAAACTAACTTTCTTGATGTATCTCTGGTTAAATTAAAAATGGCAGCATCGTACCGATGGTGCAACTTTTTTTTGGGTCGATAGCAAAAAAGCACGAACCTTTTATGTATTACTTGTATGGAAGTTAGGAAGAGACTTAAGACGTTTTTAACCCATTCACCGCCACTGACTTGAACACCAGTTAGTCACTGTCGCCAGCCACCTGCCACCAACTTCATACGAAATCCCAAAACTATAGACTTAAGACTTGCGTGGCGTAGAGGTGCCACCTCGATTTTTTTCTGTGCCTGCCAGCAGGTTAAACCCTCAAAGCAGCGAATAAATGAATCATCATCATATCAGCCGAAAGACGCCCACTGCTGGACATACCCCAAAGTGTCCGGTCCTGCGCCACCCGCAAGCGGCGGTGCGGTATTGGGGCGGAAATATCAGCTTCAAAATTGAGTTACAAGATTCCATCCGTACAAACATACATACCAAGTTAAAATAGCTTGTTAAACGTCCCGCTTTGATCCAGTGTACAGATTAATTATACAGGGTGTAACATAAGCGTTGGCCGACTGGGGCGACCTGCTCCACTCCTGCTCTACAAATGTAAAAAAAACGCGTTAAAAAAATTGTCTTAGTTTTTCTTATCAGAACACGATACCTGCCCTTGATCGCTACACACCCCATTTATGTTACACCCTGTATACAAAAGTTTATCTGAACCCTTTCTGTATTTTCGAGTTAACTGGCAAACATCCAAGATTTAATATCTACAATATTAGGATAAATATAAGGTACTATTTGGTAGTTATCTAATATTCGTTATGGTTAAAGTCATTATGATTGACTGACATTTAATGATTGTATTGAGCTTACGACATATTAATGGCGTATAAATTCTTGCGTCTGATTATCATACAAATGTCGATGAAAATATAATAGCTATAACATAATAATGGTATGGTACCATTAGTCAATACTCAACGCTTTTCGGGAAATTGTACCTTATTTAATACACATTTTCGATGCCTCACCTGAATTTTTCTACGAGTCAACTGAACTAATTAAACAAACTTGATGTCTATTGAAACTGAACTGCTGAAACAAAGCACAGTCAACGTTAGTATTCGTTGATGTATTTTCCTCTGTAGCCAAGACGACGTTCTATTAATCAAATTCATTATAGTTAAGTAAAGGCGCCACGTGATTGGTCGAATTTTAAGTTGTCTAAACTTGTGAAAAGTTGAGTTGGGAGCTCCATAGAAAAAAGTATGTGATTATAGTTTGGCGTAGTCTTAATTCAAACATTAAGGTCGACTAGTGTAAAATATCTGTTGTTTATTGGTATTATAAGAATAATTTTTGTTCACTGTCAACTATTTACCCTATTAGCTAAAATACTCGACGACTTTAATGTGTGAGTTAAGATTTCGTACATCAAACTAAAATCCACTTACTTTTTACTATGGAGGTCCACATACTCGACAAGCTTCGTGGCCTAAACGTGGCACTCGACTGTAAAAGCATACATTATATAACGATTGCATAAAACACTATTGTTAACCTCCGAATTCTTGTTTCCAGAACACCAGAAGACCCCATTCTGCAGGCACGGCGAATGCGACAACGGCGGGCGTTGCGTCGCCACGTCGGCCGGCATGCGCTGCGAGTGCAAGGGCACGTACGGCGGGCCCTTCTGCGCGCACTACGTGGGCCACGGGCACGCGTGCGCGGGCGCCTGCGGGCCTCCCTCGATCTGCGTGTGGACTCCCGTCGGTGAGTCTATTTGGCAACCCATTTTTCAGCAACTTGTTGAAAGGGGTTTGGGTAAAAATGTTGTCACTCTTTTAGATGAGCGGCCATTCATTAAAGTGGTAGATATTAAGATAGATAACAAAACAATAGTATTTTTCACAATCGTGTTATAATAGAGAGCTTTTTAGTAGAGTACCGTGTTTAGGCCACGAAGCTTGCTGAGTGGCCTAAGTAAGGTACGAGATTAAAAAGCTTGATTATGACACTATTGTGAACAATACTTTTTCTACGAGTCAACTGAACTAATTAAACAAACTTGGTATCTATTGAAAACGAAGTGCAACCAACGACTTTTTCATTTTTGTGCGTTGATGTCTATTTACCTTTTGACTTTCTCATGACGGCGTCCTATTGGTCAAATACATTATAGTTCAGTAAAGGCGCCACGTGATTGGTCAATTTCATTTTAGTTGTGTCAACAGTTATGAAATGTTGAGTTGGGACCTCCATAGTATAAAGTACGTGATTTAAGTTTGGTGTAAGAAGTCTTAATTCAAACATTAAGGTCGACGAGTATAAAAACATATTTTGTTATGAAATGTTATACACTAAAATGCATCGGAGCCGAGATATTTGCTATTTATATATTTTCACGGGTCATAATGAAAAGTAATAAACAAAACTTCAAACTTAAATATCTCGGCTCGGATATTATTTAACGCGTTTATTTTGATATATCTAAGCGTATTAAGAGGTCCTCTAAACGATTAATAAAAAAAAACATCCTTGCCCGCTGCAAAAAATAAAAACGACATTTTTTCTCATACAAGGTTACCCAATGCCAATTTGGTGTATCATGACACTAGCTTTTGTCCGCGAGTCCATCCGCGTGGACTTAGTTGATATCTTATAGCTCCATACAAACTTTCACCACCCATTTCACTGCCTTAGGCGATGATTCCCGTTATAAAATCTATCCTATGTCCCGGGACTCAAACTATCCCTATAAAGTAGCTTCTCCCCGCAACTCCGTTAGCCTCAAACTCGTTTATATCGTAGCTCCATACAAGTTTTCACCCCCTTGGGCGGTGATTTCCGGGATAAAAACTATCCTATGAACACCAAATTTCATCCAAATCGGTTCAGGGGTTTAAGCGTGATGAGGTAACAGACAGACACAGGGGAGAGGACCCAGAGGTCGCACCAACTAGATGATCAGATCAACTAAAGAATAGACACATCGAAATTTTACACTGTCGCTGACATTGCAACTGACAGGAGCTGATGGAGACAGTTCCTCTAACTGACCAGAGAGAGGGAACCCTTTCAACGAGTAGTTGATGACTAAAAAAAACCGGCCAAGTGCGAGTCGGACGCGCGCACGAAGGGTTCCGTACCATTATCTATAAGAACGGCAAAAAAGTCACCTTTGCTTATTGTATGGGAGCTTAAATATATATTTTATTCTGATTTTAGTATTTGTTGTTACGGCAAGAGAAATACGTCTATGAAAATTTCAACTGTATAACTATCACGGTTCATGAGATAAAGCCTGGTGACAGACGGACGGACGGACAGCGGAGCCTTAGTAATAGGGTTCCGTTTTTATAAAAAAAAGTGCAGTCGGCAACAAAAGCTCGAAGCAAAAATGTTTTTTTTTTGACGGAAGCTTGTTATGATCGTTTTCAGATGACCCAATGCTTCCGGGGCAAGCGTTCTGCGCGTGTATAGAGGGCGCTCGCTGTAAGCCCCCGCGCGAGCCCGTGGCGGCGCCCGCGCAGGGCTCCAGCGGCGCGTGGGCGGGCGCCATAGTGGCACTACTGTTGCTGCTGGGCGCTGTGCTCGGCGCGCTGTACGTGCTGCATCGGAGGAGACAGTGAGTACTGAGCTTGCAGATTACGGCATTTGTCCCACCGCCGGCGACGAGCGATAAACGAGTAGAACTAGAAACGAGTAGGCGAGCGGCAAGAAGCGAGTGTGTAGTTTCGATAGTTTTGTCGTTCGAGTGCGACGGGCGATTACTCGCACCACTCGCTCAGTATTACGGTAGAATGATCACTCTGATCGCCAAGCGTTCATCGCCGAGTACCGCTGGGCGAGTTTTATCGTTGATAGCTTTTATCGCTGCGATCAACTAGTGAAGAGAGAGTACTAGCCGGCAGTGTGAACAGCCAGCGATGAAGTATATCTCTCTCTTTTATTAACACGGGAGTGATTATCTTTTGTTCGTTTCTTGGGCGAGAAAATCGCCGATAGCTAATCGCTTCCTCGCTCTTGGTGGGACAAGTGCGTATCGGGGAGGTGAAATGTAGGAGAGATCCGCCATGAATCGGACACTTAACTTTGAAGTATAACTACATAATAATAATAATAATAATAAATACTCTTTATTGCACCACAACAAGAGAGACAAACAGGTTACAAAAAAATTGCTTAATAAATAATGGACACAACAGGCGGTCTTATCGCTTACACTGTAGTTAATGACTTAGGAACTCATTAACTGTCCTTACGAAATTGAAATATAATATTCTATAATTGTTCATACACCATATTATGTGAAAATAAATTTACCGTAAGAAATAGGGGTTTTTTAAAAACTCAGTTTTGTCCGTTTCATTACACCGGTAGCATTGAATAGGCGTCAACGGGCGTCTTGAAACGGACTAGGAACCAATGCCATATAAATACTAAATGATTCACAAATTCTTTGTTTTTACATTAAAACATTTAACTAAACATGTCAAACATTTTGATACAACATAAACTGTGATCATAAATAAACAACTACAAAAAAAAACAACATTTAAGAATTCGACTCAACTTTTTAGTCTTAGTTCGAATTTCGCGACAAACACTTCGTACAACACAAAGTGTTACAAAAAAAAACAACATAAAATAATTAGATTTAGCTTCTTTAGTCTCTTGGACGTCCGTTTCAATGCGACGGAACCTGTCCGATTCATTGCAAATCTAGTCTAGAAACATTTTAACCAAATTCTAAATAATTAAGTATTGATAAGATTGTAACTCTTCATTCAGTATCTTTATGACAATATATCCTAACTAGTGTACCATCACAAATGAAGCTTCTCTACTAATTTGTTTTGCAATGAGTGCGCGAATAACTGAAAAATTTTACTAATGTCACGCGCTCTTAACTTGTGTGAAAAACTTAGCAAAATAATGACAGCTGCAATCTGTCATTATTATGGGTCAATCTATGGTCATCAGTGTTGCCAACAACCAAAAGACATACAACTTTAGTTCAGAATTTTATAAAATATCGATAGTGTCCGGTTCATAACCCGTCCCTTTCACTGCGGATTTCCCCTACCTACCGCTCATACAGGTTGTAAGGAAAATGGGGTGTGAACCCACCAAGGCCAGCTTCGGTAGCGCACTGCAAATCCAAAAATGCGTTGGTTTTTTTTCTAAAATTTGATTTGTTTATGTTTATAATTTTTTTTTTGGATATTTTCAATATAGCATTTGTTTTTACTTACAGTGCTTGTGCATGACAAAAAAAATATTGCTTGTTGTTACAGCGGCGCGTTCGTGCACGCGCGCCTGGCGGACAACGTGGAAATTAACAACCCGATGTACCTGGCCGACGACGAACCACCGAGGGATCTGCCGCCGAGAGAGGTAAGTGTATTAAAAAAAACCTGTGTTCCTCCTCAGTTATAGAAGAAATTGTACATCTCTAGAGAAACCCTTGAACAAACATCTGTTCCAAGTGGCAGCACCGTGACAGGATGCAACGTGCGGGTTCTGCCAGGACACAAAGGAAACAGCAATGCACGTACAGTCGATATTTTTGAAAGGTTGTCTGTATAGATAATGGAGAACTCGACTGTACTCTGCTCCTGCGGACCACACACGCGCAAAAGAACTGCTTAAACCTACCTAGAGTAGAATATTTTTAAAAAAGGACAGGCCCGTTGCGGCTTTCGTTGTTAAGGAAATTGCTCAACGTCATCATCGTATCAGCCGAAAAACGTCCACTGCTGGACATAGGCCTCCCCCAAAGAGTGCCACAATGACCGGTCCTGCGCCAACCGCATCCAGCGGATTCCCGCGACCTGTAGTCCACTGACTTGATGTTAAATCTTTTAATTTCGGTTGGGATACAAATAACGTTTTTCTTTAACTGGTTTATGAAGGTTTTGTTGGATTAACCGGCTATTAAATTCGTGATATTTTAATACTATTCCTCCATCTACAGAACGGCAACCACTTCGCGAACCCGGTGTACGACAGCATGTACGCGAGCAACCAGCCCGAGGAGCAGAACTTGCTCGCCGACGCGTCCGACAGCTCGCCCGCCGAGCGCGCCGCGCTCTTGTGAGCGAGCGGCGCGAGGCCGTGTTAGTTGTAACCTTTTGTATGGAAATTGGGGGTGAGGCTCATACGAAATGTATCATGGGAAATGGATTCGTTTTATCACTATGGGTTCACTCGCATTAAGATATTTTGACAGTATACAAAACGCACATGAGAGAATCGCATAGAGAGTTAAGAAGTAACTGAAACTTAAGTTGCTTCTAGGGCGTTACGGAATTCCAGAATATCGTATTACAATTCTCCTGTACATTTTTATACGTCACATCTGGCCCTAGAGTGGTAAATACCGACAAACAGGCGTACAATTTGGTCACCATGGCAGGTAATAAAGAATATCTCAGATATATTTATGCAACTCGGTCGTCAAATACCGGCGATCTGGGACTTTCTTTATTTTACCGCCCTAGGTGAGTAGTGTACTATTGTGATCACCCATTGACCAGTTTATGATAAATAAATACACGCCAAACAAAAATAGGTATAGCCAGTTGTACTTATGGAGAATTAAACAATATGATGAGGTTTTAAGTCATGTGTAAGTAAGTACATATACTATGACATATATATATATATATACTACATTTTGGTAAAGACATATGAACCTTAATGGCAGATACTACGACCAAATAGACAATTTAGATAAAGAAATATAGAATTTTCACCTGATGTTAGCATGCACAAATATTAACTTAATTATCGATCACTTCATAATAAATCGTCCTACATAACTATATGTGGAACATGCTTTGATTCTCAAGACACCAAATTCTCCATTTATGTGATTCCTAATGACAAGCAGATTGTCGAAATTCCTTATTGTTCGAAATTATTTAGTTCCTCAAGTAATCTTTTATTTTATAATAGTATAGACAATGTTAGCAATTACAGCTATCTCGTCAATCGTGAAACTGGTATCAACTGGTATCATAGGTCGATCAACTTTTTCTTGCTGTTTTTCTGTACTGGTAAGCCAGGAGACAACAGTGACAGAGTTTCTTAATATGACAAAAACAAGTTTATAGTGGATTTAAACCCATGGAATCAAAGTTTTCAACGAGCAACAAATATAGTTGATTGGCCCAATAGTTAGTGATACATTTATGCAAGTAAATCAATTTAGTGTGTATAATTGAGTAATCTTGGTTAGTGGTTAGTTTAAGTTAATGGATGTGATGTATTAATAGTTGTACATATCCGTGTCTTGCCTCTTTTTAGTACAATTATATTTATTAAGGTGAGTTTACTGTGAAATTAAATAACTAATCATTGATGTCATAATAAGTTCTTAAAACAGTTTTGTTTTATTAATATAACACGCGTTAGGAGATTTACGTTTAACCGGTTAGTACTCTAAAAATAACCGGTTTATCATTTGTTTTATGAAAATGCGTTGGATACACATACATTTTTTGACATTAATTACCGGCGGTTATAAATGTACTGAGTTACTAAAATTTTATCACTCATTTGGTCTAATGCATCTTTATAAAACAGCCTTAATAAAACGGATTGCAATTTCCATATTGTGCTGTACATGTAAAAGTTTTGAATTTAACTCAACAACCAATCACAAGTAATAATACCTATAGTTAATTTTACATTTACAATTTATAGAATAAAGAAAATACTCAGAATGAATTAGTACAGTCAAGTGTAAAAATATGGGTGCATAAAACTTACTCATAAATATCTCTTCCTAAGAGAGGATTATATCGATACATATTTCTGCACATAAAGCGCGTGAATAAGAGTTGAACGAGATATCTCTTATTTAATCCTATGATTTATTATTATCACTTTACAACTAGATAACATACTTATATGAATCTCATGAGTATTTCAATGAAATTGTGATTTTATTTGAATCAAATTTATATGTGATATGGGGCAAATGTTTTTTTTATTGGTTTACAGTTTCGATTTTAAATTACATTTCTACCTTGGGGGTAAAGATACTTTTTGCATCGCAGATTTTAGTTGCCCTAACCGAAAGCGAGGGCTATAACTAAACTAGATTTACTACCGCCCGTGAGATGTAAAAATGTACCCCAATTTATAAAAATAATTGAAGCATATTTTGATCTTTATAATAACTTAATAACGCATCGAAAAATGGCGGCTAACAAATCGAACAAATATATTTTTAAGGATGCAATTAATCTTAAGTACATCGTGCCATATCAAATAAATATCATTTTCTTTTTACAAGTTATATACACATATTTTGGACTTTTTTTATTTTCTATTCCATGTTTTTTACGGCCAGTACAATTTTCAAATGCAATGATCTTAATTTAATGTTTTTTTTTAAATATTCATGATTGAAATCGCTATACAATTGATTCAGTGCAATGTAGTGTAATAAGGCAAGCGACATATGCACCTAGGGCCTTCAGGCAGCTTTTTCTAGTGGGTAGGTCAGAAAATCGATCGAACAATGCATGAATAAAATGGATTCAGTTGATTTTCGTGTCTATTATAAAATAGATTAAAATGTACATAAATATGTTGGCATCATATTAGTAAAAAGCTATCTTTTGACCTTTTTTAATTAGTAATATTTTTGTGATAAGAAGCAGCAAACGTTGATTCTCATGCATCAGGACGTGCAAATGAGCTTATTGTATGTATGTTAGTTGTATGTCAGATTCGCAGCCAAGGGAGCTAAGAATTAACCTTTAGCCGCCCAAAGTCTTCAAAATTGTTTACCTGTTCAATATAATTTAAACCATTCTAAGTTTCATTCGATAAAAAAAACTATTCTATTTAATATCATACTTTTTTTCACGCCTGTATTTTTTTTCTGTAAGGGCCAGAGGTTGTAACGGCAAAACGTTTTAACAGCCTCCGCCATGGCTGCGAATTGTTGTGTAACTCTAAAAACGTAATCTGTTATTTTCTTGGACCGATGTGATACTTAGAAATCTTGTTTCCAAGTCCCCTATACAGCTTTATTGAGACTTATTGTGCGAAAAACTATACAGGGATAATATTATGTCTGTCATCCAGTTTTCTAATTTTTGTTTTATTATTTTACATTACACGCGTAATGACACATTTTGACCACGCAGAACGCCACCTACGCTAAACGACACATACGCTAAATGACAAATACGCAAAATAGCACTTACGCAGAATGACAAATACGCAAAATGAAACATATCTATCCTATACTACTCTAAGGCAGGTCGGTGTAGGTACGACGACGAGCGAAGCGAGGAGGAGTGTTAGTTGTACGGTGAGCCTAAGCGCGCGAGCCGAGCGAGCGAAGCGAGCGTGCCGCGGCAGTGGCCGGCGAAGCGCCAGAACCAAACAGTGTGGCTACGAGGAAATAGGCTTATGTGTCGTTTCGCGTAAGTGTCGTTCCGTGTATGTGTCATTCCGCGTATGTGTCGTTTTGCGTATGTGTCGTTTCGCGTATCGGTCGATTTGCGTAGATATGTCATTATGCGTGTAATCCTTATTTTACATTGAATATACATATTCACTTGTTCACTGTTTTTCGGAACTCGTGTACGGAATATTTACCGTTAGCTTTTCGGTGAAGGAAAACATCGTGAGGAAACTGGTCTAATCCCAATAAGGTCTAGTTTTCCCTCTGGGTTGGAAGGTCAGATGGCAGTCGCTTTCGTAAAACTAGTGCCTATGCCAAATCCTGGGGTAAGGGCTCCTTTAGGGGCATTACCGGGAATAACGCTAGGAGGATGATGACTAGACCGTTTCCGTTATAAGATATGTTTTTGGAGTTACACAGATATGTTCAGTTATTGGTAGCTATACTGACTGAGCCCCAATAGGTTACTTATAAATAAATACTCTAATTCGACTCGCGATGGCCAAAACTTATATTTTTAAATAGATAAGTAAGCACTTAGCATAATTTTATCTGAGAAATAAAAGAACATTGACGATGAATTGTGTTTTATTAATATCCTTATAAATAAATATACATGTCTTTAGTTACATACAGCAAACCACCATCAGAAATATCATCATATAAAAAATAGGGTTGAACAGAAACGTACTTTAATGTGGATCCCACATAAGGGTTGCCAGGACAATGAACTCTCCATACAAACGTCGTTTGGTTCTTTTAACACGTTCGGCGCCGGTGACACAGCGACTGTGATCAAAAAATTCTTACTCCTATGCCAGTGACACATGTGTGATTTTATTTTTACGCCATTTTCTCAACAAAATTCCAATTTAAAAATTTTAGATTGAATGTACAGTTATGTTATTCAAATATTAAATCGAATTATGCGTTGGTTCCAATATCTTGAGAGTTTTTGAAATTTATTAAAAGTTACCCTTATACAGTGCCGATGACACAAATCAGTGTCATACCTATGAACTATGCCAGTTGACACGTATCTGTGACCATTTTATTCGTACTCCTATGCCAGTGACACAAATACGTGACTGCGATAATTTCGCCCGGCATAGCTTAAGGGCTCAGTGAAACGCTGCCGGAGTCGAACGTGTTAATTATATATCGCTTAATTATACATATCGTCTCATTATATTTCTATTATAATTTATAGCAACAAAGTTTCCGTCCTAGATATGGAGGATCTAATTGTGTATAAAAAGTTTCATGTTATTCCAGTATGGCGTTTTGAAATGAAAAACAAACTACGTGTGTATGGAGCGAGGACTTGAGTCAATGTTAATATTCATAGGATATAAAGATAGGATCTAAAGAATATTTTTGCGATATCCTACTAATATTATAAATGCGAATGTTTGGATGTTTCGTTTGTGTGTTCGTTACTCAATCACACTTAACCGGGTCAACAGATTTGGATGACATTTTGCACAAAGATAGTTTATAGCCTAATTTAACACATAGGATAGTTTTAAAACTATTAATCCGGGTCCACGCAGACGAAGTCGCGGGTGGAAGCTAGTGGTTTATAAATTAAAGAACGCGACCGTAAAGGAAGTTTGACATTTCTCTATGGAATGACAGCGCCCGGCGCCATATTTAACGTTGACCGGTAAAATGGTGACGACCCTTAATAGAAGTCGTCAAAATTGACAGTCTTGCTGGTGGAGTTCTTGACCTGGTCCTGCGAGAGATACATTTGGGCAATTTGTTGCGCCGACGTCGCCTGCTCCGGAGACTTGTCGTCGCGCACTCGGATGAACCTGTCACAAAAAGAGATTGCTACAAAAATTTATCTTCTCCACAGACCACTACACACTACATAACGATAAAAATATTGACAGATAAATTAAAACTAAATACAAATCATTCATCATCAGTTACGTATTTGCGGCGTTTGCCGTGGAGACCTTGGGTTCATGGGGACCGGAGGCATTAAAATGATTCAACCAAATTTCGAAAAGGCTCATCCGCTCCACTGGTGACCATAGGGCTGGCTCGTTCCTCGCTCAACGCATTAATGCAGCCAGCCTTATGGGCACCCTACCGATGATGGGGATATATGTAAATAAAGTGTAAATACCCCATAGGTTAAGTTAGTTTTAGTCATTTTTGTAGTTTTATTGTTGAACCATCTCTTATATGTATTTTCTGTATTAATAAAGTTCTTAGTTCACGATAAAAAAACATACAAATATATAATATAATACATAATTATATTCTCCAAGTTTTAATTGTGATGAACGCGTGTCGGATATACATTAACCACACCCACGATACACACACATACAATTTGCGCTATAACGAGTAATTAATTTCACCTTAATTTCCATAGATACTAAGTAATATTTTAATTTGCTGGATGGTCGTAATTTAATACGTAATTTGTCCAATGTGCCTTTGATCGAAGATATTGGATGACTTCATCAAATTTACTAGAAACACTGACATTTGATCAAATATTACGAATGACATTTAATTCAAAATGGCTACGCAAATTGGGGAAGTCCCTTAACGCCGTGCCTAGTGCCGGACACTCGTACTATCTCGATAACCAATAAAGCGAGCGATTCAAGGACAAGTAAAAGGGGCCCCCTTTTCCCCCCGCGCCAATTTTGAATTAAATGTCATTCGTAATATTTGGTGAAATGTCAGTGTTTCTAGTAAATTTGATGAATTCATCCAATATCTTCGATCAAACGTACATTGAACAAAGATCTTGGACATTGAATACTAACCAAATGCAAATTATGTGAGATGCGTGTGCGTCACGATGACGACCGCTTTAGCCTAGTTGGTAGTGACCCTGCCTACGAAGCAACAGGGCCTGGGTTCGAATCCCGGTAAGGACATTTATTTGTGTGATGAGCATGAATATTTGTTCCTGAGTCATGGATGTTTTCTATGTATTAAGTATTTATTTATCTATATAAGTATGTTTATCGTCATCTAGTACCCATAGTACAAGCTATGCTTAGTTTGGGACTAGGTCGATTTGTGTCAGATTGTCCCCAAATGGTGGCGGTGAAGGAAAAACATCGTGAGGAAATCTGCATACATCTGCGAAGAAATTCAAAGGTGTATGTGAAGTCCCCAATCCGCACTGGGCCAGCGTGGGGACTACTGCCCGTTCCCTCTCATACATGAGATAGCAGCAGTGGGGGACGTATATAGGCTGATGATGATGTGTCCACAAATATTTATTTATTTACCTCGGGAAGCGCAGTGACACTCCCCTCTCCGGGTCTACCAGGCCCAAAGCCGCCCGGTGCGCGGGAGAGAGCGAGAGGTCCGCGCAGCGTATCTCCCACACGCACGCCGGCGCGAACCACACGTCGGCCGCGTGGGACGTGTCGTATCTGCGGACAAAGGGTTAAATTAACTCGACACGTCTATTCCTACTTTCCTACCATCCTTTGTTGGTGGCAATACGCAAACCGCGTTCACACAAAAAAACTCAACACGTCCGTGAACATAGGTACATTGAGTCATTTGTTTCTTATGGTCTGTGACATACATCATCATTTAGACGTTTTAACTTCGTTGTTAGGGTTCCGTACGCAAAGGGTACAACGGGACCTGTGTAAACAGGAACAGAAACAGTAATGTTTCTGTCTCTCACAGACTATGTATTTCTATTTCTCTTACTCTTCGTCTTTGTCACTCTTTCTGTCCTCCGTCTGTCCGTCTGTCTCCGATTGATAACTGTTTGTCTGTCTCTTACTCTCTGCCTATCTCAGTCTCTCTCCCTCACTGACTACCCTACACACCTCCTACTACCTCCTCCTGACTACTCAGACTAGCCTAGCCTTTCCTGCTCTATGTCAGTCACTTGAGAGTGCATACAGCTTGAGAGCTCTACATATATCTCTCACTCTCTCTCTCTCAAACTGTCTCTCATTCTACTACTATCTCTCTCACTCTATGCCTGTATCGGTCTCTTTAGCTCTGTTTGCCTTTCCGTCTGTAAAATATCTCCCTCACCTGTAATAATTCCTCGGCGCCTCGATGGCGTGCTCCTCCAGGGTCCTGGTGAGGGTCTGCAGGTCCTCGTCGGAGAAGCCGGTCCCGATCTTGCACAGCGCCTGGTACTCCTCGCTGCCACCATCGTAGCAGGCCAGGAGGAAACCTCCATATACACCTCGACGCTTGCCGCGACCATGGTACCCTCCTATCACCACCACGTCTATGGTGTCGCCAACGCCTTCCAGGTAGTCTTTCTTTAGCTGAAAAATATAATATCATGTAAAATAGGGAGTTAACACAACTAATTTTCATTTTCACTAGTGCGGAAAAGTGCACTTTCCGTGCATATGTCAAAACTTTAAAGAGCCATATGTACGGTAAAACGTTGTATGATACACGTGCGAATAGGTAATTCGCAACTCGTGTCGATTTATAATATATCACTACTCGATGCGAATTTCCTATTTTCGGCACTTGTATCGTAAGTAACTATACCGTACCATAAATGAATAGACAGGATCTCGTTATTTTTTTGCGATTGCGTTCTGGACACATCCCATTGAATAAGTTTGCATATCTCATGCGCAAAGTAACCGCGTAGAAGATGTGTACCATGTATTAATGGAATGTGTCCGGAATGATGCAGTTAGGCGACATATATTCAGGGACAGTTCCATCGAATTATGTAATAGCTATTTAGCCAATCCAATGTCTGAGATGGTCGAAAAGTTATTAGCCCTAGTAAAATATGGTTTGAAGGACAGATAAATTTGTTTCTAGTGTAAGTTAATTAAGTAGTAGTAGACTGTAGGTACTTATATTATAACTCTGTTAATTAAGAGGCATTTATCGAGCGATATATTCGCAATAGCGAAAAAGCTCATAAATAAATTAAAGAAAAAAAAAACATAAATGTGAAAAGGAACCCGGGTGCGAGTTTGTCTGACTACTTCATTTTTTTTGAAGTGAAAACTTCTTTAGTGGCACCATGCACTTTTTGTGATCAGGCAAAATTGTTAAACTCGCGACAGGTGTAGGACAGTCACGTGACTGTAGGATTTAGTGTTGCTAAATGCCGGAATACAAAAAGCGAGAGTTGCGCTTCAAAACGCGGGTTTTTAAAAAGCTTGCTAAATTAAAATTATTCAAGTTTTTTTAAAGCAATTCGCAAGTTTTCACTTCTGCCGGCACTCCCGGAGTACAACCCGTTGTGTTTTTTTATACCACGTCAGTGGCGACCAGGCATGCAAATGCATTTAAAACCCATAAAATCAAGGAGTTATAAAGTGAAAAGTGACCCAGGAGACCAGTGACCCAAGTAACCGTGCCAACTAGAGTATGACCATAAAAGTATACAAATTTGAAAAAAAAAACGCATACTGGTAACACGAAATGCATAATACCTTATACCTGTTAAGCCTGGCCGCGGCGGACCGTAGTGAACTTGTCATTAGCTGTCAAATTTACTATTGTCCGCCACCGCAGGCCGCGCCAGTGTGTTGCAGGCCTAATAGATACTTATAACGGATGCTGTACAAAAAGATCCATGGGCAGTACCCCTACTTGTATCCAACCAAGTTCTTACTTGGGACCCTAGGTTAATTTCTTTGGAAGTGAGACGCAACTTCTATCTTCTTACATTGTCTTGTAGGGCGTTACGTGGTGAAGTGGATAGTCTGGACTTGGTTGAGAAACTGGCGCGACTGTTTGTACCAGATGTCCCTCGAATAACCCTAAGACCTCGTGCGCGTCCTTCATTGGCAGTGCCAGTGGTCCGGACATTGTCGCACAGAAACCCGCCATTTGTTCGGGCGATGAAGCTTCTCAATGCTTCTGATGTCAGTACCTGAGTGCGACTTTTTTGCATGGCGATGGGCACCTGTCTGTTGGGCATGTTTAAAGTTTTGCGAAATGATGGATAGCAGGCAATCTAGTGTTCCTATATAATTTATTGTCTCTTTTATGTACCTATGTTTACCAGTGCATTGGTTAAGTTAAAACTGTAATGCTGTGTGAATAAATATTATAATAAATAAATATCTGACAGCTTTTTTCACAAGTCAAGTTGTTGCCAAATAAAGAATTTCACCTAAAAACGAAATGCAATGATAATTCGTACCTTCAGCCAGTTGTGGCTTCGTCTAGCGATGTCGTATCTCGCGTGGTCTCCCTCCAGGGTCTTGACCATGAGACCCTCGCAGCTGCCTTTGACTGCGTCGTCAAGGAACTGCTGGACCTCGTCCATCGAGCTGCAGTCTTTGGCTGTCGCGAACTGCCATTCACCTGGGGCAAAATAGTAGATTGTGTGTCAAGGGAGCAAAATTACATATTTACGGCGAGGGGAGTATATTGATTTCTGAGTGAAACGAAATATCCTACACGTAGAATCTTGAGGGATTCAAGTGTTTACGCCCAAGACGGAAATTATTTTACGTCACTCCGGGCGGTAAGTGAGATTTACCGCCCACAGGCGCAGCGTCAAATCCCACGTCACACCCAGGAGAAGATGTAAAATTGTGTACGCGCTACGGGCGGTAATTCGTACAGCCCCAGATCGAATACACAAACACCTGCGATGGGGCATTCACGAATTCACCGCCCTAGGTACGTAATGTACTATTGTTACCGAGTTACACTGCTTTTCACGCATTCTTTGAGGAAAATTGAAATTCCTTATTTGAGGGCGACAACAAATCTTTGCTGAATAGCAGGCCCAGGGAGGAAATGTATAACTTTGCTCCCGCATTACTACACACTACAGGGCAACAATTACTGAAAAGCGAAGTCAACACGTTATTTTTGGTACAAGGTTTTATTGCAGACTGTTCTTTTTTTACAGTCATCGACATCGCATAACTCGTTAAGGCGGTTCCAGACACGACGGGTTTGTGTTTCAAAAATATCCATATCAAATTTCATCTCAATCGGTTAGCGGTTTAAGCGGGAAGAAATGACATTCAGACAGACACACCATCGCATTTGTAATACTAGTATGGATGCGTTTGTAAATGTTAATTTACTTATTATTTTGTGTAGCAAGGAACGAAAACTGTGTGAACAGAATTAGTGTAAAAGTGAACTAAAAGACCGAACTAGTACATTTGAGCGATTGTACTAGTTAAGAGCAATCCGCTCAGTGACCGAGCGCGCACAAGCCTACGCCATTTGACGCTTCATCCTCGCTGGTATTTGCGAAGACGCGTCACAAACATTGGCATCAAAATTTAAATTTCCAGTGCTGGTAGTGAAATTCACTCCGCAAGCTCTATATTATGTAGGGTAACACAGCGATAGCGCGATTCAGGTCTCTGAACAGCGACATCTAGCGGCACATGTTGTTACTAATTTCACGTATAAATTGATTCAATAAAAAGTAATTACTTGCAATCGTGGTCGTGGAACTGGGTTACTTTTTGAGATTAAGCAGTGATATAACCATGTGTCACCAGGATAGGACAAGGGTTAAATCTCCCAAGTATTCCACACCCACAAACCAGTGCTTTACATACGAACAGAGGATTCGCAGGACCGGTAATTGTGGCACTCTTTGGGGGAGGCCTATGTCCAGCTGTGGACATCCTTCGGCTGATATGATGATGATGACATTCACTAACCATATTTTGAGTTATAAAGCATTTTGTTTCACAAAGTCCGTCTTCCAGGTTCGATAGTAAATTAAAACGTACCTTCGACCTCATTGAAGTTCTCCCTCAAAAGTCGTCTTCTTTCCTCAAGCGGGTGCCGCACCAGCGCGCGCCCGTTCAGGTACAGCAGGTCGAACACGAACACACACACTTGCACTTTGATGTCCGCGGCGGAGGCGTCCTTGCGTTTACGAGTCGACAGGATCTGTGGAAACATTTTAGATTCATAACCACACTAGATTTTGCCTGCAATTTCGACCACGGGAACTTAAACCCCCAATTCAACGCCTTATAAAGTTTGAGGATGAAAATAATTGATTGTAGGCCTCCCAATTCGTAAAACCGCTTTTAGGGTTCCGTAGTCAACAAGGAACCCTTATAGTTTCGCCATGTCCGTCCGTCTTCGGCTTAGCTCAGTTCTACTAGAAAACTGTAATTCGGCATTGAATTATATACCATTCAATTACGCCGACAAAACAGTAGAATAATAACTTGAAAAAAATATTTATAGGTACCCTATACCCCTATTCCCAAAGTGGAGATGACATTTTTTTCTCGTCAAACCCACACCATAGTGAGGGGTATCGTTGCATAGCTTGTTCATAAATGTCATGAGTACCATTTTTTAACTCAGTGATTCGTTTGCGAGATATTATTTTTGTTCGAGTGCCTCGAGAAAATTCAGTCCTAATGTTACTTGGTAACAATATAGTAAGCACGTAGGTCGAAATAAAGATAGGCTGAAAACTAAAATTAGCTAGAATTTACTCGTTTTACGCCACAGTGCGCGTGTAGCAACATCTTCCCGCTTTGCAGCGAAAATCGCCAGTAGAAGCTTGACTCATATGTTAACACAATACCTGGAACGGCAGTATCTGTTTGTTGACCGTGTCGAACGCGACAGCTTCGCAGTCCAGCACGCAGCTAGCCACCTCCGGCTTGAGCAGCGAGGGTAGTCGCTGGAGAATGTCCGGGTATTTCCTGTATACAATCAACAAGTGAAAAATCTAATTCAACACGTCAAAGCACTTGAAGAATGATGGCATTATACTATTAAGGTGGTAAATGAGCATATTGTCCACCTGGTGAGCAGGCTGGGAGTCAAAAAGAATCACAAGCGTGTTGCAGTCAATACGGGTATAGCCTCGAAAATTATTATTACTCCAAAAGAAAGAAGGCGAAAAAATATGCCTAGTGACGAAAATCCCATTCAGATATCTCAAAGAATTACGAAGCTACAACCGTTTTGATATCGCTTGTTAGAGAGATAAAACGCAAACAGTGTGTGACGTCACAATATACGAGGCTGCCGCGTCGATGGTGGCGCCGCACTCGATGTCATCGTTTCATATGAAGTTGCGTTTTGCGAAAAAGGGACACAACAAACCCCTTCTTCAAACTTTGGACACTTATAACTTCGTGATTATTTAACGTTTTGCGTTGATTTTTTCTCTATTTGATATTTTTAACCCTTTTTCGAGAAAATATGACAAAATTGATTATTTTATTTAGTGTATATCCCCCTATTATAGGTCCCCCACTCCTACAGCATATCGTCTGAGCTCTAGCCACCTTCACCACCAGGAACACACAGAGGGAAGTATACCTTTGGAATACTACGTACTTGCAAAAACAGAAAACGTTTTTCCAATTCTAAATATTTTCTAATCTCAACATTTTTTTAGTAAGTTATAGACACAATGAAAGACTAGGTTTATAGAATTGCCTTTTTCTAAATTTGCAAGAAATTAAAATTTATAGGCACCTAATAATATGAAACAAAAAAAAGCGAAAAATATAAACCTAGATAATATTATATACTGAAGCGATCGACATCAAAATAAAAGTGATTTGTTAAGATTTAGTTAGTGGAAAACGTTTTGTCCCGAAATGGAATTTCCATATAAAAAGTAGTTTTACAGAGCAAGTGGGAGTGTTATTGGTATACATTAATCTTTATAAGTACTTCACACACACATCATCAGTCTATATACGTCCCACTGCTGGGCACAGACCTCCTCTCATGTATGGAGAGGGAACGGGCAGTAGTCCCCACGCTGGCCCAGTGCGGATTGGGGACTTCACATACACCTTTGAATTTCTTCGCAGATGCAGTATGCAGGTTTCCTCACGAAGTTTTTCCTTCACCGAAAAGCTAACGGTAAATATGAAATCATATTCCGTACATAAGTTCCGAAAAACTCATTGGTACGAGCCGGGATTCGAACCCACGACCGCCGTTTGACAGCCGCATGCCTGAACCACTGGGCTACCGTAGTTATAAGTACTTAATCTACCGAAAATACCACCTTTGGTGATACTATATCTGGTTTTACTTAGTACCTCCATTTCATCCCTCACCTAATCTCAACATATCTCAGTTTATCACAACAGTGGAATTCTCAATCATACTCGATATACTTACGTAGTATTATTTTCCTGGTTCCTACTGAATATGGAGGCGTTTGTAAGGTCAGCTGATTCTTTTCCGTCGCTCTCAGTCTTCGGCACGTGTATCTGCGCGCGCTCGCCATCGTATTTGTACTCGCACGTGAACCTGGTGCCTTCGAACCTGAGGAATTAAAATAAATAAAAAATATCAAATACCTATCGAAACAATACATAGACACAAATATGAACCCTCGATCGACAAGACCTCCAGTTTAAAGAAATCACACTAAATTCTGTTCATTCGTTTGGTAGCTGCGATGTCACAGACAGACACACATGCTAAACTTATATAACACCCCTCGTTTGAGACGGCAGTTCAAAAAGAGATTGAGTAACTCAAGTCGAGACTTATGCAGCTTATTTACGAGTGGCGTGAATAAGTTTCTGTCAAAATGTTGAGTTTTGGTACAAGCTTTTATTGTCATCTGTTCTTTTCTGTATGCCGTCATCAACTAATTGAGACGATTCTAACGAGCCCAACTAATTTAGTCTTATTATGATTCTAACGAACAAAAACCGGGTTACGTCGGTTAAGCACTAAATTCCCATGGCTACCTGTCTCCGTCATCAGATCAGCTCGATGATACCATATTGGATTGTCATCCAAACTATACTTACATCCAAATTTTCAGCTCAATCCATCACCGGGAAGTGGGTAAAGTTTAACTTGCAAGATTTGTCCCTCACTAATAAATGAACGGGTTAAGTTAAATAAAAGCTTGTAAAAATAAGATGTGCTTAGTTACGATGAGTATGTTGAACACACAGCATTGGTGGGTGGAGCTTTGATTGCTGACTTAACGAAAAAGATATACACCTAGCAAAGAGAGTGAGACAGATTACTCACCTATTTAACACTTCATGAACCCCTTTAGTAGGATGTGCCAGCATCGGTTTGAGCGGTATCCCCGGAGTAAGCTTGCAATGTTGCGGCAACGCCTTTACGCCGTGCTCTAGGATTACTGGGATTATCATCTCATAGTTGGGGCATTCACAGTAGGTGGTCTTGATTATGAGGGCCTGTTCGTCCACTATGGCCTGAAACAATAAGGATGTAGTATGTAATGTCATATAAAAAAAAAACAACGCAAAAGGTTAAGTAATCCCGAAGTTATAAGTGTCCAAAGTTTTAAGAAGGGGTATGTTCTATCCCTCTTTCGCAAACTTCAGAAACGATGACGCTGGAAGATTGTGACGTCACTAATGGACGGCAATGTGCCGTGCCCGTCGTGTGCGGCGCCGCCGTCGACGCGGGCCCCCGTCAGCCTCGCGTAACGAGACGTCACACACTGTTTGCGTTTTCTCTCACTAACAAGCAATATTAAAACGGTTGTAGCTTCGTAATTCTTTGAGATATCTGAATGGAATTTTCGTCACTAGGCATATTTTTTTGCCTTCTATCTTTTGGAGTAATAATAATTTTCGAGTATACACCCGTATTGATAAACTATTGTTATTATCTTGCCGCCCAAGGGGCCAAAGGTAGCGTTCTATTCATTGAGATTTATATATCAGTCTAAATTTGAACGAAGTTGCATTTTTTTCGTAATATTTTAAAACAAATAATATCAGACTAAAATACTATCATGGACACTCAGTTCCAACATAGGCTATATTTAATCATACATCGCCGCCTGCGTTCACTGCAATACGCGGACGAACGGCGCGGGCATCAAGTATGAAATAATATAGAACCTTGAAGATCACGAGGAAACCGGTCTAATCCCAATCAATGTCTAGTTTTTCCCCTGGGTTGGAAGGTCAGATGGCAGTCGCTTTTGGTACAACTACGGCCTACGACAAATCATGGGTTGTGCCTTGTTTTACTGACAATTGTTCCATCGAATGTATGTTTCCCAGAATTTTCATTTCATAGAAACCTTTGTTTTCAGAATCACAAAACTTTTCAGTAATGTTATAAAAACAATAACCTCATGGGTCCTACAGACTTGCCTTTTAGCTGTACCTAAAAAGTTAAACGTTTCAGAGTAACAGAAATTAGATGAAACGAAAATTATGCGAAACCATGCATTCGGTGAAACATTAGTTGGTAAAATAAGGGGACATCCAGATTAGCATTACTTGCCAAAGCGGACCCCGGGCTTCTCAGGGCATATTAACCGGGAAAATGCTAGGGGATGGTAGAACCACAGATATATACACTAGATAACTTAAACACCTCACCGAACCTAACTAAAACCGACCGTGTCACTTTTTTCTACCTACTGTGACGTCACACGGGCGAATTAGTGATGTGAATTCCCCGTTCTCCGCGCAAAATCGAATGCAATAAGGCATTTTCTTAATATTTACGGACAACCGGCTACCACAAGAGACGCGCGAAGACCGAATTCGGACACGCGAAGTACATGCATTTGCGTGATCTATGTATCTATATCTGTGGGTAGAACCTTGAACTCCGCGGCAGACAGGCCCGCGCTAGCATCCATGACGTCTGCTCCGGGCGGAGTTGTGGCGGTTGCCTGTGCTAGTGCTTGTAGCACCGACTGCTCTGCTAACCCGATGCGGAGCTTGCCTTCTAAGGATCTAGAGGAAAAAAAAAACAAGAATAAGTCTCCACCAGACCTGTGCAAGGAAAAAAAACCAATAGACAAAGATGCGTGAGCAAGACAAGCAATACAAATACAATAAAAAATATTATATTCTAATGCTATTAGTAGAATTTTCTTAGTGGGCCATTTACATGGTGCAACAAGTCGCATGCAAGTTTTATTACGTCGCAGTGTTTGATTGAAGTCATCGTATTCCACTAGCCCGCAGCTCCGCAATGTAATGAAAAATCGCATACAAGTCGTTGCGAATACGTGCGAGTACGCGGATTTACTATTTACCTTATTAAGTATCGCGATTCCGAAAAACGGCAGGCGACATACAGCGACTGAATCTTGCCAATTTTTTTATTCACAGACGCTTGACCTGCAAATAATAAAAGTAATAATATAATATAAATATAAACCACTTTATCCAATATAATTTATCGATCCGAAACGCAGGCGTAAATCGCAAGATATAAAGTCGAGTGAAAGCATTAATAATAGATAGCTACGATTTTGATGGGATTAACATGTTTATTCTGGAGTATAAGAGCTACGGTAGCCTAGTGGTTCAGGCATGCGGCCTGTCAAGCGGCGGTCGTGGGTTCGAATCCCGGCTCGTACCAATGAGTTTTTCGGAATTAATGTACGGAATATTTACCGTTAGTTTTTCGGTGAAGGAAAACATCGTGAGGAAACCGGTCTAATCCCAATAAGGTCTAGTTTTCCCTCTGGGTTGGAAGGTCAGATGGCAATGGCAGTCGCTTTCGTAAAATTAGTGCCTATGCCAAATCTTGGGATTAGGTGACCCCGGGCTTCTTTAGGGGCACAACCGGGAATAACGTTAGGAGGATGATGATGAACATGTTTATTCTGGACTCTGCCAACTGCGCCAAGTATGAGGTTAAATGGTCCGTCATTCCTAGAGGACTAAAGATCCAAAAGACGTCTATGTAAAGGTACTTCCTTACCAGACATCCCAGCGATCTCCTTTCGTGCTTTGAACACAGCCCTGGTCTTCAGCGGTGGTGGTGCGAAAGATGGTTCTCTGTGTAGACCGAGCCTGTTCAGCCATGGCTCCAAGGTCACCGGTCTGCTTTTAACTAGGCTAGACAACTAGTCTTGATGAAGGATACTTCCTTATCGGTCATTCCAGCGACCTCCTTAACCACCACTTGAGTTTAGAGTAGCGATGTTTGGGTGACTATTCTGGATCCTACCGACTGCGCCAACTATCAGGTTTAATGATCCGTCATTCCTAGAGAAGTAAACATCTAAAAGGCGTCTCTACGAACTTCCTTACCAGACATCCCAGCAATCTCCTTAAGCGCGCTGAACACAGCTCTGGTCTTCAGCGGTGGTGGAGTGAACATGGTCCTTTGCGTAGACCGAGCCTGCTCGGCCACGGCGCCGAGGTCTCCGCTCTTCTGAGCTGCTGCTTTCATCTGGGCGAGTGTGCGCCCGGTGCATTGGCCGATGGCTTTCATTAGGTAGGTTTCTGCTATGCCTAGGAAGTGAAAATTTTAAACTTGCATTTATATATATTATTTATATAAATAACAACTACCGCCTGGTATCTTGTTGTTTATTCAATTGTTTTGTCAGAGAGCAACATCTTTGATGACAATTTTTTATTACATTCTGGATAGATCAAGATAGAATTGGTTTAAAGTCGAATAGTTGGAAACTTGACTTGGATCAGTGTAAACTAAACGAAACGCGAAAATCGAGTGAGTTCTTAAAAGGAAAAGTTTCATAAGTTAATCAATATTGGAACAATGATCGTCGAACCATCCCACGTGGCTCTACGTCTTTATTATATTAGTATAAACGATAATATTAACACTTTCGCAACCAAGAACCCGCCTGGCGGGCGCCTACGCGTAGTCGAATTCCGCTACATACGAGGAAAACCACAGGATCGGCTACGAGCGTAGCGCGTAGTGATTCTTGGTAGCGAAAGTGTTAAAATGAGTATAATTCCAAACACTTACCAAGCTCCAAACTATGATACGCCGGTGCAATCTGATTCAAACACAGATACACGCTCGGTAAAAGATCTTCTGGCGTCAGCACTATCACGGACCTGAAGTAGTTACTCAGGATGTCAACGATCTTCAGCCTAGCCGATATAGCCTCGATGGCTTCCAGGGTTTTGGCCAGGGCTAAGTAGGGGACTGGTTGCTTGGCGACCCAGCAGGCGTCGTTGATGGGGTGGTATTTCGGTTTGGCGGGGCTGTATTCAGTTTCTGTAAATTGAAAATAAAATATTCTTTGGATTACATTTTATCCCTTTAATGGGCATAAAGACATCTGGTTTTTCATAGAATTGAACCCTATCACACAGAAACAAGGTTCATTCATGGTACGAATATAGTTCCCTCTGCCTTATAAAGAGTTAAATGGATTCCCTCATAGCGTCATTTAGTCAAGAACTAGTATAAATAATGCAGTAGTCAATGCATTTCATAAATTTTAAAATAAATGACCTATGGTTCGTAACTTTACACCTCCCGTGTGGTGTCGGGTTGGAATAGCACCACCCCCTTTCCTCCTGTGAGTGTCGTAAGAGTCGACTAAGGGAACAGGGTTGAAGTGTGTTGTGGCTGATGGGCTAGCAGCCTGTCACTCCGATATCATATTTTGTCGATCGTTTATACCCACATTTATGCTAAGTGGTACCGGAACACACATTTCGTGTGTTCTGCCTACCCCTTTTAGGCATAAAGGCGTGAATGTATGTATGTTTTAGCTTACAATCTTCATCCCTATGCGAGTACGGATATTTTGACTGCTGTTGCCAATAAGTTCAGCAGAGTTACATTTTGCATTACATCTCTCCATTTCGGTATGTTTGGTTGTTTGTTACTCAATTTCACAGAAACGGCTGAACAGATTTAGATGAAATTTGGCATATCAATAGTTTATAACTTGAATTAAAACAGAATACTTCTCATCCCGAATATCATGATCATGATGAATGAAAGTTGATACAGGAGTTCATGCAGATAAACTGGTTGGAATTCTATTCTTTTAAGGCCCAATATTCCCAACAGTATATAAAATATTTGCCAAGCTTATTTGAATATATAGTTGCTTAAAAATCGGATTAAACTCCATTTGCTGGAATAATCAACAAAATAATAGCAATGAATTACTATTCTTTTGTTATTCTATAAAACTTTCAAATCCCTTTAAAATGGAGTGTACATTGTAATGCACATTCGATCTTAGAAGGCTAAGGTTATAGTGGCTAGTTTATAATAAAAGTATGGATTTCTTATTATTATATCAGCCGAAAGACTCCACTGCTGGACAAAGGCCTTCCCCAAAGAGTGCCAAATTGACCAGTCCTGCGCCACCCGCATCCAGCACAAAGTCATCAGTCCACCTTGCCTTACCACGCTACGCCTTCCGGTACGTGGTCGCCACTCGAGAACCTTTCCGCCCCAACGGCCATGGGATCTGCGTACAATGTACCTCACTGCTACTTAAGTTATTATACATACCTGGGACAAGACCATCTTCACTTTGTGCCTTCTTTGCACTAACTTCTTTTTTAATATCTTTGCTCTTTTTGTTGACGGATTCTTCTGGAGTCTTCTCTTTTCCATTTTCTTTAAGTGGAGACTTCTCCTTTTTTATTGCTACCTGACTTTTAGGGGATGCTGCCTCTTTTTTAGTTGCTTTTTTAACACTGTTCTCTGAAAATAATGACATATTCTACAGTGCATCCATCCTTACTTGTCTTATTTGGTAAACAACATTCTAACCTCATAATGTATCTTTTTAGACTATAGCAGCTATTTTATCGTTAAAAAAGCGTTGCTAGACAAAAAAATCGTGAAGTGATGTCCGAAAAGTTGTCTCGGCATGATCTAATACTCACAAAATTACTATTAAATCCTAAAAAGATGCATTTTGAGGTTAGAATGTTGTTTACCAAATAAGACAAGTAAGGATGAATGCACTGGAATTTTTAAATAGTATGTTATTAGTACATTGTCATTGGACAATACACATCATATTTAAAGTAAATACAACAACAGAAAGTGTGGTGAAAATTGAATTATTTACATACTTAATGTACAAGTTACGTTTTATGCATAACATCTATTATGGGCAAACAGCACAGTGCTCTCAATTAAATGTAAATATATGTAAATGATTTATAGAATCTGTAATATCAGACAAACTTACCATTCTTGCTCTCTTTCTTCCCTTTAGTCTTCTTACTCTTAGGTGACTGGTATGTCTTGACACTGTCAGTCTTCTCAACTTTGATTTCTTTCACTGGTGATTGCACTGGTGATTTCACTGGTGATTGCACTGGTGATTTCACTGGTGACTGTTCTGGTGATTTCACAGGTTCAGATTCACTTTCTGAGCTCTCTATTCTCTGCCTTTTGACCTTTTTTTTCTGAAAAGCAAAGTGCTTATATTCTAAAAAAACATAATACAAGGAATAGGCTTTTTAATCAACACAGAGTGGGTGTTTTTCATAGACAACGGACTGGGAAAGAGGATTTTGAAATAAATAAATGAATTTTAGGCTATGACACTTTTACAAGTCAAATTAAAAGCACTGTCAAGAAGAAACGCCGAAACGAAGTCATCAGTCAGTCATTTATTTCCAAAAATAAGCTTATTACAACAATAGTACTTAACCTACTTAAAATAAGTAAACCTGAATATACAAAGAAAAAACATGAGTTGTTCTACAAGAAAACATGTCTGAAAGTGTGTTACTAAATACAAGAGCTTTAAAAAGAAACCTGAATGAAAGGAAATGCGAACCAACTAAATCGCTGGAATCTGTAAATTATGAAGCTGTGAAGTGAATTATTGCATTTGTTATAGCACATTGGCATTAAGCAGCCATGATAATAAGGTATCTCATCTGTGAGATTAAGGGGCTGTCCATATATTACGTCATTTTAAAATAGGGGATATATTATACTTCAGGTGTAGGCTCGAGTTACTAGAGTTAATATTTCTTAATTTACCTACCTTGTACTTGTATTTAGTGCGCGATAGGTTACTGTGCATAATGTATATACGCTAAGTATAAGTTTGGCTCTCGGTGTGAATGTAAATCTGTAATGGGGTATAGGGCTTTACTATTGTGTAAGTATATTAATATGTTGCTGTTGATTTTCCATGTATTACTAAACAAATATAATAAGTACCGTCACTGATGTGGGTGGTGACACTTTCTTCGGAGACTGTGACGCGCTACTGCTGCTGTCTAGCCGCTGCCTTTTAGAAGACCTCTTAGTCTTTCCATTTTGGACGGGTGATGGTTCTTTAGTATCCATGTCTTCAATGGATGTGTCCTGTAATGTGGAATATAATAAATTGTAGCTTTTTCTGGTGTGCTATAGGTAGTGTTACTATTCATACATTCATATTTCGTTTGTATGTTGAATTGAGTATGAAAAATGAGGTGCCTCACAAGTGACACCACACAGTAACCCGACACTAAATAATAATATATAGGGGCAAGAGAGCATAAGCAAAGTAATTTTATATAGGGTTAGTCTCCTAGTTATGCAACCAGATTCAGTTAGCAGCCACCTGAAAGAAAAGATATCTCTAATAAGATATTAATAATTCTGCGGACCTTATTCCAACAGCCAGCCATACACTTTTTTTAATTAAGAGTCCGCCATAAGGTCTTCTCAATTTCACCCACCCATACAAACGGAGTTTTGTTCTCATTCTAAAACTTAGTGGTGGATTGTGACGAAGCTTTGCATATAAAATGACATAAGATATATCTATGTCTGTAATTAGTTTATATGGTTCCAGTTTATAAAACAAATGAAAAACAGCTAAACCAAGTTTTGTATGAAAACTTAAATTGTAGCTGTATTTCTTTTACTATGGTATCTGAAGCTACTTAAACTAATTACAGACCTGGATATAGGTACCTCATGTAATCGTACATACAAAGTTTCGTTACAATTCAACATAAAGTTTAAAAATGAGAGTGTAACTATGTTTGTATAGAGAATCCAGCTTAATGCGCGGTCTCTTAAGTGATATGGGTAAGGCCGTTATTTCTTGTACCTGATTAAGCCTTAGAGCATTAAACCAACAGGAGCGGCCATGAGTCATTTTCTATACATAAAAAGTCTGCCAATTTTTGGGGGGGAGGAGAACATCAAATGTATGCGTAACATGAAAATAGCTATGTCAGATAAACATCAGTCCATACAATGTGTATGACCACTGGTCATATATTTTTGGCAGAGGGGAACGCCTGTCAATAGCCGCTCCGGTTGGTTTAATGCTCTAAGGATTAAGCAATTAAAAATGTCCACTTTTTAATTGATGCCAGTGTGTTACGCCCATTCTAATTAGTGTGTTACGCCAATTAGGCATATTATATGGCTAATTGGCGTAACACACTGGAATTGATTAAAAAGTGGACATTTTGAACTGCTTAATCAGGTACAAGAAATAACGGCCTTACCCATATAACTGATATAATAAGTAATCCAAGGCCTGAGGATACGACCAAGAATAGGAATCTACTAGTAAGAAATTATCATTTCAGATCACAAAATCATCCAAGCACAAACTGGCACAATAAATTAGGGAAACAAAGAAGGAATCCAATGGGAAAAGACAATTATTCCATGGTTTATGTCAGTTTACTTCCCAAGCATTTAGCTTTAACAGATTTTGACATGACAATAGCTACGGTAGCCTAGTGGTTCAGGCATACGGCTGTCAAGCGGCGGTCGTGGGTTCGAATCCCGGCTCATACCAGTGAGTTTTTTGGAACTTATGTACGGAATAGCCGTTAGCTTTTCGGTGAAGGAAAACATCGTGAGGAAACCGGTCTAATCCCAATAAGGTCTAGTTTTCCCTCTGGGTTGGAAGGTCAGATGGCAGTCACATTCGTAAAACTAGGGCCTATGCCAAATCCTGGGATTAGGTGTCAAAAGCGGACCCTGGGCTCCTTTAGGGGCATTACCAGGAATAACGCTAGGAGGATGATGAGATTTTGACATGACAATCTTACAAGAGGTCTTTCAAACGTTATATCCAATGAACTTAAACAGAGTAAGAAAGCGGCTCATGACTTACATTTTCTGGTTTCTCCTTTATAATTTCAAAGTCTTTCTTCGGTGTGATCTTAAAGAATGATGTAATACTCTTCTGGGCCATGGTTCTGCTTTGTAAGTCGTCTGTACTAGGATAAAAAAGGCTAATACGCCAGGAACTCCGAAGACAAGTTACTTGTGGTTTTAAAAGTCCATTTGCTCTGGTAATAACTAATCTACACGGTAGAAACAATTTATTAACGCAATTCATAAGTTAACATTGTACTAACACTTTCTAAGGGTTGCATTATTCAGTTAACAAGATGATAAAAATCAGTAACGAATTCAACCATTTCATTTTGTAATGAAATATAACCAAACTTTTGGTTGTCAAATGTAAACAAATTCACAAATAAGCTATACTTTAATATATGTCCTCATCCCTGGAATTAAGAAACAATTTTCTTTGATTTCATTATGACGTTTAGGTGACACAAAAACAAAAGGCGCGAAATCGAATACATGCAACCATTTTTACGCGCGAATAGTGCCATCTAAGCATGGCACACACAAGAAGAAAATTAAATTTATATGTTTTTTTGTGGCAGCACTAAGAGTGTTAGGTGGCAACCCTTTGTACATGCTGGCAATATATTTTGACATTTCCTTTTTATTCAAATTAGCTGTCTTTTAGTAAAAAGTCTTTTTAATACAAGAAAAAAATAACGCTAATGCTTATTTTAAATACACCTTTATTCTGTTCTATTAATAAATATCGTAAATACTATACCTAGAATGTTTTTCGTGTAAAAAGGACTTGTTATGTCAAAGACAAGGACTTATTTTGGTAAGATGGCGCCCTCTAGTAGTTGAGCTGTCAACCTAACGCGTGTCGTCCATGTTCCGAGTATGGTGTGACTTATTTTTATTTTGTGTTAATTTTCTATGCACTATTATAAATGTGAAATGCTACAGCATGTGTCATCCCATATAGTGGAACCTTGCTCCGGCTGAATGGATCCCGCCGTCGCGTGGTATCAGCCCGAGCAGGAAGGACCCGCCAAGCGCCTGTGGCTTCGTATCTGGGAAACTCAAAGTGAAATAGACAAAATGAATTTGAAAAACTTAGAAAACTCTAATCCTAATGTGATTAAAGCGCAAGACTTTATACCAATAAATGACGTGAATGGAGAAAGTAGGAACAATAATTATTTCAATCCCGCGCGGAGGAAAATGAACGATAACCGCGCGTCTACTTTTAACCTGAACAAAAACCACGATGCCCTCATAGGTGAATACGGCGGGTGTCCGTGGCGGATACCCAATTATAAATACAAGCCTGGGATATTGGGGTAAGTAAACGTGTTTTTGGTTAATCACCTAAAGGTATTTATTTAGGTGGTTATGATGTTTTTTCGGCACGCCGTCAGCGTGTCAGCACGTTGCTGGTTCCGTCCCTCAAGTCCTGAATCTTGAGGTTATCATTCCAACATCCTTTTCAATCTCTTTTTCAGTCTGATTATGACAACCCAGTCAGTGTTGCTACATGACCTAGTCTGGATTTATCACTAGAAAATTCTATGCTTTGACCCAGAAACTACATAAATAAATACATAAACATTGTGTAATTGTTTATGTGCTTTTTATTGTGCTATTAAGTTTGTTGACCAGTTTAGAGTCGTGTCATGAGTAATCTATCTATGCTTGTGACTTTTGTAGTACACATTATAATATGAGGAAAACTAGCATAGTAAATGCAATTTACAATGTAAATACCATTTTATTTATGCTAAATGTAATAAGATTCTGACTGAATCCCTTTCCCTATTGTTTTCTGGTCGCTATATTAGACACTAATCAATTAGAATCTCATTAATGATTTCTGTTTTGTATAATTAAACATTCTTTGAAATCAAATGAAAAGACAGAGACAAGCGGATGATTCTCTACTTGCCCTGGTCTTGTGCAAATATTGTGATCATCTCTAACCTAACCTAAATAAAGCTTGAAAATTTTAAAGAAACCTTTTTAATGTATAACATATTGCATGCCCCTTTTCTGTTCCATCTTTACTTGCTATTCCAGCTATGATATTGCTCCTTGCATATAACTTGCTAGATTTAGAGACAAATGTAATGTCATTAGTGCCCTAGCCCAGCACTTCATCGGCGTCCCTGTGGAACCCCGTGCCTCTTGGCACATGCCTGCTTTTGCCTATGCGGATAATCCACCTCTGGTGTTATTAAGGGCCTGTTTCACAATCTCCAGTTAAAACATATTCCGTCACATAAATGTTGGCTGTCACTTTTCTTTTATATGACGGGAGAAAAGGATAGCAATAATTTTAACTGGCAGATAACTTTATCCGGCGATTGTGAAACAGGCCCTTATTATGTATATTAGTTTAATTTAAATCTTGGGAGCCAGTGAACAAAAAACCAATAAAATGCGAGCTCCTTACAAATTTCTCCCCAAACATGTGCCTTAATCCCGGTATGCACATGTTCTAACTAAACCGCTGCTTGGCATCGTTTTGACACCCCGCCCCCATCCTCGCATAATGGCAATGCCATTCTGTGGGGGTGCGTCCCACGAGATATAACAACTATATATATAATTTCATATTAATAACGTTCACAAGATATAATGAACGTTAGCTATAATAACAATACCAATACTTTTATAAGGAATAACGGTCAATTGCCATAATAATCATATTACATAACGTCTTTTTCTATAACACTCAAATTGACTGATTTCATTTCGTATAACATACATAACATATAACGATCATAACATATAATATCTTTTCGTATAACATACATAACGTATAACGATCATAACGCATAGCATATTTTCGTATAAGGATTATAATACAGACAATTAGGTTAGGGTAGCCAGGAAAAGGGGGCACGGGGGGGCGGAGCCTGCCACAAAGGAGGCTCGGGGGGCGAAGCCCCACGCAGTAAAAAACAACAAATACTCTTAACAATGGTATTACCTGCAGGTTAGGTTAGGGTTGCCTTCTGTCCCTTAGAGCGGAAATAGACACCCCGCGAAGCGGGGTGGCGTCGACACGCTGGCGGTTAGGTAAGGTTAGGTTAAAATAATTGGCGTGATATGAAAATAAATTTAATTTCAATCTTACAAAAATTTTATGTTTTTTTTTTCAAACTCAAATTTGAGGGTATCACTCTAAGAAATTCACATTTTCAGTATATGCTCCTTTTTTATTTAGTATAATATCGATATTACGCTCCTGTTCTATATACATTATTTTACGCTTAGCAGCCATTTCACCATTTTTTAATTTTTCTATATCCCCCATAATTTTAATACTCTCCTGTAGAAGCTCCATTGCAAAGTGATAAAAACCAGGTTTCACCTTATCAATGATCTGATTCAAGCGATGATGCCAAAATAACTGAAGGCGATTATACTATACGAGCATTATATTTTTTGATGTTAGATAAATTGAATAATATATGTTATAAACCTTAGGTGTTATGCATATTATACGCTTTAATCGATATATCAATTGATATTATATCTAAAGTACGTTATACTTTACGAAATTATATATTTTGACATTATACCTTTCGTTCTATATATTTAAAAAAGACATTGATGTCAAAAGCTTATTATAGAGTTGAAGACTATATGACTGACAGAAATGCATGGCCCAGACCGGAATCAAAATAGCCCTAATCTGTCTTGTTGTTTGACTTTTGTTTAATTTTAAGGTATTTGACTGGTTCTGCTGCGGAACTACGCTGGTGACTAAGATTATTTTGTTAAAAATTGCTTACTGTTAAGTTTGTTCCGGTGTTTCCTCTTGACAATGGTCTTATATTTGGAAACGCTAGTAGAGTCAGACCTGTAAAAGTGCCATTGCGGCCCACTTGCAAAATAAAGTTCATTTATTCATTTATTCATTTGTTCGTTATGTGCAATGAACGTTATACTATACAAACTTATACACAGTGAGCGTATATATTATGACCGTTATATGATAAGTTGTTATACCTCGTATTACTTACCCATTCTGTGGGGCCATTTTGCGGCACTACTTTTGAATGAATGAATGAATGAATGAATGGCTTTTTCGTTTGCTGTTGGAAGCTGAATTAGGACCAAATTTGGTATACTGTTGTATAGAGCTGGTCTGATGATAATAATATTAATAACCTCACAACCCGCTCAAACGTGTTGCTCCATTGTTGCACTGTGCGTGCAACTTTTATGTGGGACCCACTTAGCAAGTTGGTGAGTCACTGCCTGCCTATTCACAATTTTGGGACTGATTGTTACCCGCTAGTCCCCTTCCATAACCCATTTTCCGGACCACCCCCCATTCACCCCAATAAGCCATGACCTTAGTTTCCATCGCAGCACAGTGTTGCACTGCAATAGTCTTTGCACCTGGTGGGGTCCACCTCCAGTTGTATCATGTTTAGCGCTCGGAGATGGTATCTTTTGTATACATTGCTTTAAATTATTTTTGTTTGGCCTTGAACCCCCTGCATGCCTTCCAAAAGTCTCCCATGCTCCCAAGATATGGAAAAAAACATTCAAATAATAATAATAATTAATTGAACCATACTTGTGCCACATGACAGTCTTAACCAAAACGCCGATGATGGCCATAGGAACCCCTAAACTACATAAGATGAAGCTTTCTTGTTTTCGGATTACGTCTTCATTAAAACCTGCAACAAGTAGTTAATGACTGCAAAAAAAGTAGTCTGCAATAAAACCAAAAAATATTTTTTTCTCATAAAATTATTCACCCAACTGACATTCAGCTGTTTATGCTTTTTGAATGTTATGTAAGGTGCAGGTAAATAAAGGTGCCAGTCAATTATTCACCTAACTGACATTCAGCTGTTTATGCTTTTTGTATCTTAAGTAAGGTGCAGGTAAATAAAGGTGCCAGTCAATTATTCACCTAACTGAGATTCAGCTGTTTATGCTTTTTGAATGTTATGTAAGGTGCAGGTAAATAAAGGTACCAGTCAGGTAATATTAAAATAAAATAAATGCTAACTTCAAATTTTAATGTTAAACTAATCAACATCTAAGGGCATTTTCCATAAAAAAATATCAAAAAATGCTTTTACAGTATATGGCGACCGCTTTAGCCTAGTTGGTAGTGACCCTGCCTACGAAGCTGGAGGTCCTGGGTTCGAATCCCGGTAAGGGCATTTATTTGTGTGATGAGCACGAATATTTGTTCCTTAGTCATGGATGTTTTCTATCTATTTAAGCATGTATTTATCTATATAAGTATGTTTATCGTCGTCTAGCACCCATAGTACAAGCTTTGCTTAGTTTGGGGCTAGGTCGATTTGTGTGAGATTGTCCGCAAATATTTATTTTAATATTTTTATTTTTATATGGTGCTACTTTCCCGCTCTAGTGCGGAAAATAGCACTTTTCGTGCATATGTCGAAACTTTAAAAAGCCATATGTACAGTTAAACGTTGAACGATACACGTGCGAATAGGTAATTCGCAACTCGTGTCGATTTCAAACACTCCCTTCGGTCGTGTTTTAATTTATCACCACTCGTTCCGGCCACTTCGAACCTTAATGCAAAGTGATAAAGACTAATTGTCTTTGGGTGTTCCAGTGTCGCTATTCACACAACCCGTACATTTAAGCGAAACTCATTCATAAATGCTTAGCCGTCAAGTCCCATTTCGGTAAACATGCACGCGAGAAATGCACCCTATAAGTATAGGTTAAATCTTTAGGTGAAAGGCGTCCTTGTTAAGGCCGTTCGTTCACATCTACGTCTAAAAGAAAAACGTAAACGCCTACGAGTTTCATACAAAGTTATGTTGTTTTTCACGCAATGACGGAGGAATTCCAATCCATTGGTTGGCATTTGTGACGAAGGCAAACTTGATTGTGACTGATAAGTTTGCCCTAGTTTGATACGAATTATGTTATTGCAGTATGTAATTGTAATTGGTATGTACATGTGCGCGACTAAAGTGCATATTTCACTGATCGGGTTCTTTCTGTGTTATCTATATTTCTGTACTATGTCAAGCTAGTGGCTTTTGCCAGCGACTTCGTCTACGTGGAACTTGTTTATATCGTAACTCCATTCATATTTTAATCCCACATTTCACCCCTTTAGGGGATGACTTCCGGGATGATAAGTATTCTATGTCCCTGCCCGGAATTAATACTATCTCTATATCAAAATTCATCTTCATTACGATTGACGACCGCTTTAGCCTAGTTGGTAGTGACCCTGCCTACGAAGCTAGAGGTCCTGGGTTCTAATCCCGGTAAGGGCATTTATTTGTGTGATGAGCACGAATATTTGTTCCTGAGTCATGGATGTTTTCTATGTATTTATCTATATAAGTATGTTTATCGTCGTCTAGCACCCATAGTACAAGCTTTGATTAGTTTGGGGCTAGGTCGATTTGTGTAAAATTGTCCGCAAATATTTATTTATTATCAAATCGGTTTAAGCGTGAAAAGGTGACAGACATACAGAGTTACTTTCGTGTTTATCATCACTACATAGTATAAAACAAAATCGCTTCCCGCTGTCTGTCCCTATATACAATCTTTAAAACTACGCAACGGATTTTGATGCAATTTTTTTAAATAGATACGAGTGATTCAAGGGGAAGGTTTATACGTATAATATAGTACTAATATAGTAGTGGTATAATATTATATGGTTATACTCTACATTATCATCAATCGTTAGAACTAGGTTGTTTCATTTTCAATCCTTTTTGGAACTGGTTCTTGTGCCGGAACTATTTTGCTCAAGCCGGGCACGTGTAAGTATTTTACGTTTGACATTTCTCTTAATTAGGATTGTTCATTTTTTTTAACCCCCCATTTATATTTTGTTTTTCGAAAATATAGAGGAATTCAAGAAACTAATTTCAACATTTTAGCAATTCATCGCTTCGTTTATTTTTTATAATTTATTAAAAATATGAGATAACGACTTCTCGTAAATTACATGCATCGGCTGAGTCTATGTATAGCACACGCCCAGTATAAAAAAAAGTTTTAAATGTCAATAGATGGTTGATCTTGAATACGGTGGTTGACACTTGACAGCTAATCCTTGTTTGACTGACAGGCCCATGTCAAAACAATGTAGACTTTTTAGTATATTTCTTTTTCGACACAAGTTACATTAACTTCAATGCCAGTGCCAGTGTCTATAAGGTCAAACTAAGGTCAAACAAACATTTGTTAAAATATAGCTAACATGAATGTATTTTTGAACCACAATTAGAAATACTTGTTGTTAAGATCCGTCAAAACGGTTTTCGAATTAGACTTCATTGTACATTTGTAAGCGAAGCCAATGTTACTTAATTGTTGCAACTAGTCTGAAGTTTAATGTACGTTTCCCACCGAACGGGTCGGGCCGGCGCGCATTCTATTACATGCAAAGGAATTTGAACCGTCTATACAGCAGATACAATTCATATTTGATTACAATCCCCACCGACCGCGTCGGTAGCTGCCGCCTCGCAGTGGATGCACGATTCATTCAAATATGAAATGTAACTACTGTATAGACGGTTCAAATTCCTTTTCGTGTAATAGAATGCGCGCCGGCCCGACCCGTTCGGTGGGAAACGTACATAAGGGATATATCATGTGGTAATTTTAAGGCGCCGTAGGTTCAGCGAAGTTAAGCGAACAGAGTTTTTGAAACAATATAATGCGTCTGTTTATAATAGTATTTTTTCAAAAAAATACGAATAGTATTCTTGAGGCTTTTCTGCAGGGAAATCAGTGTTTAGAAACATGATTAAGCAATTTTCGCTCGATGGAAAAAAAGAACATAGGTCTAAAAGGGTCTAAATACACTTAAAATATTTGTTACAAATTATGCACAAAAGCTAAAAATATTAAAATGGCTTCTAAAAATCGGCAATATCATGTTTGAGAGAAGTCAGTGTTTACTTTTTTATTTATTTAAACGGCCAAAAAAATAAAATTTAAAAACATGATTTGCGCGCTTCCGAGCACGCAATTCCATCTCGCTCACGCTTATGCTCAGTGAGAGGGAGAAAAGACCATGAACCTACGGCGCCTTAAGGCCTGAGGGTAAAAAATGTACGTGCGCCTGTAAAAACGTCTGCCGTGTTAGGGCCGAGCCACACCGGCTGCGTGTGCAGCACGTACACCGCTGCGTTGTAATGTATGAATCCTCATACGACATGACATCCGGTCATGGCATCCGGTGTGTCATGTCGTATGAGGATTCATACATTACAACGCAGCGGTGTACGTGCTGCACACGCAGACGTGCTGCACACGCAGTCGGTGTGGCTCGGCCTTTAATCCCACACACGTGGGCGCTTTACGTATGAACAAACAAACAAAGAAAGAAAATAAGTTTATTAAGTATAGTGCAGGGGGTGCGTTGCACCCGGGCGCACGGTCCTAGGGGGCGCCGAGTGCCACTCTCAGTCTCAGCACGCCACTTCCGGGCGCGCTAACACTACCCTAGGTTCCTAACTAAACCTGCATGGTTACAAATACGCACACATGACAGTCGCTGGCAAAGATGAGTTGAACTATAATTCAAACTGGGGTGCTATAGATACGGATAGGTACCACACCACACAACTGACCCATCTAGTCCAGGCAATGAACTGACAACTTGTATGGAAAAACTGTATGTTTTGGAAACAATTTATAATAGCTTATATTTTCTGGTGTAACGCATATTATATTATCAATTAAATAGTCACCCTGCGACAGAATCCGACAAAATCTCAGACATCAAAAAATTATAAATTTAACTAGCTACTGAAAAGTCAGAAAAAATATTACTATGTTTTTTTCTGTTTATTTTGGGTTATTTACACTTGCTTTATAAAATTCAAGATAAATCATACAAAAAAGAGAGCACATGTTTTATTTAAATCTACTTAATTACTTCCTGGTGGAAAGTTTGCCGGATTCTTGAATAAAGCATCTTAGAATAACATTTAAAAAAAATCAACAAAAAAACGCTATTATAAATTAATGTTTTTCAAAACCGTATTTTGCCTGGAGTAATCCTTTGTCACTGGGTGGCACATAAGGACATTACCAAGGAATATTAAATAGCCGTGATCTAAGTCCCATGTAAGTATGTAGAAAACCGGCCAAGTGCGAGTCGGACTCGCGCACGAAGGGTTCCGTACCATTATCTATAAAAACGGCAAAAAAACACGTTTGTTGCATGGGGGCCTTTATTTTATTCTGTTTATTAGTAGGTATTTGTTGTTATAGCAGCAACAGAAATACATCATCTGTGAAAATGTCAACTGTCTAACTATCACGGTTCATGTGATACAGCCTGGTGACAGACGGATGGACGGACAGCGGAGCCTTAATAATAGGGTCCCGTTTTTACCCTTTGGGTACGGAACCCTAAAGGATAAGTTCTTATAGATATGGGTCAATCAACTGTTTCTTTTTGTTATTCCGTCCCGTCAGCCAGGAGACATAAATTCAGAGTTTCTTAGAAAAAAAATACAATACGGTCTTCTAACGTGTCTAAAAGATGGTCCATACGAGAAGGGGTCGAACTTGACAAGAAAACCCACATTTGGTGATTTAAATACCTATAAATCGCAGTTTTAAAAAGTGATATATTTAACGTCACTCCAGTTGCATATTTTTAGCACACCAACACAACTACGCTAATTTAAACTTAAATTCAGAAGTCCTAAGGAGTAGTATAGCATGAATATTGATAGGCGCTAGCAAACCGACTAACAATTCTACGCCAAAATAAACCAAATTTCCTAAGCCGTAGGGTGTATTTTAGCGTGAATGGTTGATCGGCGCAAGCGCACGTGAGTGTTGCATAACGCACGCACTGTAAACAAATGTTGATATGATAGCTGTTACCTTGAACTTTTAGGAGTGGTTGTCAAAGATTTGCTTTGATATTTCTAAGTATTCATGTTGTTGTTCATTTCTACACTACCCTTACGTTGTTTCGAAGAGATCGCTCTGTACCTATAAGCCCGCCTGTGGTTTTACCTGCGTCTCCCTTTATCTCTGTGTATTATTTTGTACCATCTATTTGCTAAAAAGGTTTTGTATTGTAGCCATTTTAGTTCTGGCTTTTCTGTATTTTGGGTCTGTTGAAAATAGAAAGCGCAATTTACACATGGAAGAAAATGCATGCAACTTAAACTAGGTACATTACGGGGTCTTTTAGATCAATTGAACTCAGTATACCTCGGTAACCCGCGATGTAATCAAAATTGCATGCAACTTCTCGCATGTGTAAATTGCGCTTAACATTGAGACTCACCTGAGTTATATATAACTGTATGACTGTAATATTATTAGCGCCCAGAGCTAAATAGCTATAGTAAACAGTCGAGTTACTGCTACCATCCTTGAGTCCCATTTGCGGACACAAGGCGGATAGTAACACAAGTGGTCTGTAGGCATATATAGTGATGTGTTCCTGTTGCCCGTTTGACAAAGATACTAATTACAATTTTACAAGTTTTAACAGGCAACCCTGCCCTGGCACATAGCAAGTCGTTATTGGTCGAGAACCTCAGTGTTGCCAATATTTAAAGTGCATTCATCCTTACTTGTCTTATTTGGTAAACAACATTCTAACCTCAAAATATATCTTTTTAGACTATAGCAGCTATTTTATCGTAATAAACGGTTGCTAGACAAAAAAAATCGTGAAGTGATGTCCGAAAAGTCGTCTCGGCATGATCTAATACTCACAAAATTGCTATTCTATCCTAAAAAGATGCATTTTGAGGTTAGAATGTTGTTTACCAAATAAGACAAGTAAGGATGAATGCACTATAGTTAAATATATATAAACTAAGGACAATGACAATTTACATAACAATGTATGATTATTACTGAATAAATGATATGATATAGACTTTATACTCCTGAGACTACCTCTTCCTGCGGTACGCTTAATTTGCGTTTGTATTAGGAACTTTTTGATATTCAGTAAAAGTTCAAAGTCAATTATTTGAAACCTGCTATCTTATGGGTTTAAATACACTAAGTATTCCCGTCAATTTCAACATGCTAATAAGATGTTTCATGAAAACCATCTTCTTAGCATGTCAGAAATCCATGTTGTCACAATGTGTCAGAAACTCTGTCATATTCTCTCCTGAACTCTCAATGAGACAGAATGATAACAAGAAATATTATAGCTGACTAGCTTCTGCCCGCGACTCCGTCCGCGTGGAACTCGTTTATATCGCAGCTCCATACAAACTTTTACCCCTCCGATGTAAATATCCGATGATTTCGGGGATAAAAACTATTCTATGTCACTCTCCATCCCTTCAACTATCTCCACTTAAGAAATCACGTCAATTCGTCGCCCCGTTTTGCCGTGAAAGACGTACAAACAAACACACACATACACTTTCCCATTTATAATATTAGTATGGATTGACCTTAACAATAACTTCTCTGCTCAGGCTACACGAAGAAATCGAGCACTTCTACACATACATGTCGCCAACGGAGACTGAACACCTGGTCCGCTCGACGGTGGTGAACAGGATCCGGGGCGCCATCCTGACGCTGTGGCCCCAGGCTCGAGTGGAGGTGTTCGGCTCGTTCCGGACCGGCCTGTATCTTCCGACGAGCGACATCGATCTGGTTGTTATAGGTGAGTCTTACTGATATGTGAACATGATCCTTGGCACCACCCTGATATTGTGCCTTGAAGCGATCAGCCCTGAGTTGCCTGCTCCCGTCATTGCTCGCGCATGGGTCCATCGTGATATGTGAACATCATCCTTGGCGTGGCCTTAAGTGTTCGGTCCGTATCTGTCTGCGCCTGCTATCGCTCCCCTATAGGCGGGACGTCCTGATTTGTGGACTGGATCCTTGGCACCATCTTGACGTGACCTGAAGTGTTTGGTCCGTATCTGTCTGCATCTGGTATCGCTCCCCCATAGGCGAGTCGTCCTGATTTGTGGACAGTATTCTTGGCACCGTCTTGACGTAGCCTCTTCAAACAGTTACTATATAAATAAAGCTGCAAACCGTTTCCAGCATCAAATTATTTTCCTACAACGTAAACGCAATACATGAATGAAACTGAAGCAATCAACAAAATAAACGCAGTTATTCAATCAAATTCCAATAGGATTTACGTTCACGGTGCATGCTGTAGCAAGAATCAATTCATGAACGAGCGCGTTACTGTGCGTTGCGTGTACATACACGCTTTACGAGAGTGTGTGCTCAGGACCCACACACACACATATGCACGGTTCTAACTGTAGCTATGGGATTTAATAGATCGAGTCTTAGCGAATGGTCAAAATTAAATTGAGAAGGTTCAGAAGACTAATACTTCCTTGACATCTCATGTCTATATACTTCAGTCGTATTATATATGTGACGTCACTTTCAGTACAATAGTGACACGTGGTGACAAACAAAAAAGCCTATACGCGCTGAGCGTCAGGAGATTTGACGTTGTATCTCGTTCTCTTTTGTGGTATTTTATTATAGTCTATTCTATGTATGGTTCTAATAGTACATTACGTAACTAGAGCGGTGAATTCGTGAATGTCCCAGATCGCAGGTGTTTGTTCTTATACTCATAAATATGCGCTCTGGGGCTTTACGAATTACCGCCCGTGTTGAGTACAAAATTTTACTTCTTCACCTGGCCACAATGCGAGTTTTTCCGTACGCGCAGCGTGCAGTAAAAATCGCATTATGGCCAGGTGTCACGTAAATCAACTTAAGCTCGTGTGCGCTCATAAACTGCACCATTTTAGATAGAAGACGATCATAACGGAAGGCTATCGGTCTCTTTTTAGTTAGTACATTTAAACTGTTTATCTAGTTCGATTTTGTGCTTAGCAGTGCATGTATTGCTGACCTCTATGCACGTACATTTTAGTATGGCTAAGAGTTGCACTTACTCTGGTCACACTGTAGGAGCGTATAGGGCTGTCAAATATTACAGTACGGTTTTTGCGAAATTGTCGCACGGTATGGTTTTATAAGAATAGCCTCCCGCGACCGCTACGGCAGTGGAATGAGGTACTTCCGAGGTTATCTTGAAGGCCTCTATAGATTTCAAGAAGGAAATTCAAATGGTCGTCATCAACACCGTTAGGTGCCCGACGTGGGGCTACAAGCGTCCATAGGCACGGTTACCTCTTTGTTTTTGTTTTCATTACAGTATTTGTTTTAGTTGACATTGCTTGTGTATGATGAATATGCATGCTATCGTCTCTGCTGAGGTTAGCTGGAAGAGATCCATTATTGGGATAACTTCGCCTTAGTACTTTAGTCTTATATGAAAAGTACATGTTTTAACCTGTTGTTAATTACTATTAAGTCCTTACATACTTACATAGGTACCATCATCAGACCATATCCTTGTTTTCCACCGTCGTGGCATAAAAAAAAACATAAGAGGCAACCCTAATCCTAGTACATGCGCACGCAATCGCCCAATCAGTTGACTCACGCGCAGGAAGTAGTCTCGTAAATCGCTCCGGAAGCTCGACTTTACGTAACCGCTCGGCATTCTTGCATGTGAATGGGAAATGTGTGATTGCTGAATGGAGGCAGACTGAAAGAGAGGGCATAGTGCGTCTCGTTCTTCAGACTAACAACAAACAACTAACGAACAGTCGAATACTAACAACTACTAGGTAGCCTCCCAAGGGGCTGAACTAGTACCGTGGTACTGGTGGTGGTGGTGGTGGTACCGTGTCGCTATAACGTCATGTTTATAATGCCTTATAAATTGTAGGCACCTAAGTCGAATGGTGACCACGTACCGAAAGTCGCAGTGTGGCTAAACCCCCTTCAAGGTGGACTTGTGACCTGGTAAAGGTCGCGGGAGTCCGCTGGATGCGGGTGGCGTTTCACATCGTCAAAAAAAAGGGTCGGTCACTTTGACACTCTTTAAGGGGGGAGGGGGGGGATGGTCAGCAATAGACTTCTTCTTCTCTCAACAAAACGCTACTTCGGCAGCTCTGGCTAGGTTACTTAGCGGCACTCGCTCGCACAACTGACCCCGCGTCGTGACGCGAGTCGAGAAAAATCTACCCTCCTCTTTCTTATTTACAAGGTGCGAGTGAGACAGGAGAAGCACAGTCGCGCGACCATGACTAAACCAGGGGGCTTGCAGTGGGTGGGGCGCGGCGCGTTAATAACCTAGCGGTCGCGGAACCTCAGGTTCCAAGTCAGTCGAGGGCCGGCACCGCGCGAGCAAGCACACGTACGTGTTGAGACATGCCGCCGCCGCCGACTTGAACGCGACGAACGAACGTAACAACGTGTTCTTTTATAATTATAAGTAACATAATTTTTTAAAACATGTAAAAGTCAACAAACCGCCACAGCTGCTCAGTTTATGGCTGTTTAAAAAATGCCCAAAAGGACGTTGGATTATCTTTTTTTAATCTGCCCGCAAATTGTGAACGATAAGTTTATTTTTTTTATTAGGTACCTACTTTAGGGTACCTACTTTACATTATGAAGATGTTAGGTACAGTACAATGTACAAAAACAATACAAATGCATGTTACTTATTATTACCTATACTTTTAACGGGATACCTACTGCAATTTACTTCAAAATGAAAGACTGGCTTGAATATATATTTTACAATGCACTTGCTCTGAAAGTGCGCCTTTTCATGGGTCAACATGAACACAGAAAGCCCTCCATGCTGTCCTTAAAACTTCAAAAGTTAAATTGAATTAGTTAATAGAGAATAGAGAAGTGGCAGATCAATTTTATTTATGTGTGGTGTCATTCATAATGACACTGACATAAGCTGAAGTAAGCATGTACTAAATTAATATCGGTTCACTTTACTCGAGCGACATCGGTGAGCATTTTTTGCCTTCATTGATGTATTCTTGGCGTGACAGCCCTAGCGCTACACGTGCTGTGTGTGAATGAATACAAGTTATACGATAGACAGAGATGCACAGAGTAGGCACGTTTCTTATGCCTAAACGTCGTTTTTGCTAGGAAGTGCAATTTCTGTACTTGTACTATTACTTATTCTGTGACTAAACAGCAAATTGTGTTGTTAAGACTGCGGCCCTCTGTAGTCGAAAAATGAATGAATGGCATAGCAGCTATTAACTGTGAATATGATTCATCAGCGGTATATCGTCTACAGCCATTTGATAACCGCTGACGTGCTACGATTTTCCAAGCGGTGATGTCATGCTACGTCATATTTGTTTTGGGTTTTTACGATAGCGTTTGCAGCACTTTGGGTGTACAGTCGAGATGGCCCGATATCTATTCAGACAACCTTCCAAAAATATGTACACACATCATCATCCTATATAAGTCCCACTGCTGGGCACAGGCCTCTCATGTATGAGAGGGAATGGGCAGTAGTCCCCACGCTGGCCTAGTGCGGATTGGGGACTTCAAAAATATGTACACAAGCGTCTTATGTCAGTATTAATGCAGAGGCAAGTCGCTGTCAAACTGCGGTCGTGGGTTCGAATGGAATCCCGGCTCGTGCTGAGTTTTTCAGAATTTTTGTTCGGAATATCATTTGATGTTTACCGTTAGATTTGTAAGTTATCATGTTTTGTGTAATCTCTGGAACCGCTTATTCAAAAATCGGTGAAATACTTTCACCTGCGTGTTGAATGGACATTCTGGGTGGTTATAGGGTATAAGTTTATCTGCGTTCTTTGCAATGGTTACAAGGGCAGCTAGTGAGGTATAAAATGCAATATGAATCTATGTCCGATAAGGTTTTTTTTTCTTAAATAACAATCTTCTATGTTTAGCCAGATTTTCTAGGCACTGTTTTTCCAGTAACCCAGTTAACATATTTAAAAAAATAGATCACGTGTTGGGCTCACGGTTGAAACTGGTTTGTCAGACCTTTTATTTCTGAGTTTCAAACTGTTCCGATTGACGTAACTTAATTAACGTATACAGGGGTATTGACAGTGCTGGTGGAGTAGGCGATTGTCGACCTTATGCCCTTATAGTAAGGATTCGATGGCGGAAAAGTTACGGTATATTACGTAACAAAGTAACCGTACGTAAACTGTAAAGTCGGCACATAAATTGTAGCAAAGAAGGAGATCGGAAATATCTGGATACGGCCTTATTGACGAACGAGCTAAGCGAAGCAAGTTCTCCGTTTGAGTTTGGATACTTTCGTATGTTCTCCTCTACAGGTCCCATGTCTGAGCCGATTCTCGTGAAATTTTGTAAGCGGGCTCTATAATTATTTAGATAGATAGATGGATATCATTTATTGTCAAAACTGTGTACAATAAGATCTCATGTCATACAATAAAAGTAATTTAGTTTTTGTTGATCGATTTAATTATTCAAAAAAAAAATAGACAGGCTCTCTAGTTCTACAGCTTATAGTGCCACGACGAGAGGAAAACACGCAGCTGTAATAAAAACATTTTTTTTTTATCAGTTAAATTACTTTAAAGCCATTTTTGCAAGGGTAATTTACGATATCGTTGCCAATTTCAGTATTTTGCCAGTGAATTTGCAACTATATTTATTGTACAATAAGTAGTGATCTAGATACCCATATCACGTTTCTATGGCAAATTGTGTTTTCCACTTGATTACGCGGTTTTTCCTGTAGATAATTATGCGTAAATACTGTATGTAATTTCACGCACTAATTTCTAGCAATTACGCTCGGTTCTTAATTCTTATAGTCCGTAAGACCACTCCCAATACACCTATACGTCTCATGAAAGTTGCCAAGTTTGGCACCGTCTGCAAATTACTTCCGGTCATTTCAGGACTGACAGACTTAAAGTTAAGTTTACTCTCTCTACGATTAAAGGGCAAAACGATGCCACATGTTGTCCCATACGAATTTTGACCGGAAGTGTAGGATTAAAAAAAAAATCGGCCAATGTTAAATATCATTTTTTTTTTTCTTGTCCAGCTCAACTTTCTCGACCTGCTGCCATGCATTTTATCATGTTGTCATGAGACGTAGGTGTATTGGGAGTGGGCTTACGGACTATTATGGCCACCTTCCGTGAGTTAGTTGGCGTAATAAATGTTACTAGCCTCACTCAAGAAATGTTACTAGCCTGAGAAATTAACTCACCATCATGTAATGTCCCATCCGCTGTGCTTGTTGCCGTATAGTTTAACGCCATAATGTATTAGTTTTAAGCTTGTATTTGATTCCATTTGTATGTTACTATGATCAAACTCACAAACTGTGCATTCGGTTGACATTGCTGTTCCTGGCGTCGCCCGGCTCGCGCTGTCTATGGCTGTGACATTGACAGCTGATGTCGCGCAACTGTCAACCGATCGTCTTTTTGATTCTATGTTTATATTTTTTTGTTTTATATATATATATATATATATATATTATTTCCGTTTTCATGTTTGCGATGTATACTGTTTGTGTTGCCCTCCCACCCAATCACTTAAAGGCTTCGACGGAAGACCAGCGCTGGCCAACAGGCCTGCACCATGCTGAGTCGGGGCCTTTTCGTGGCATACCTGTTGTTTTTGTTTCTGTGTTCACTTTTGTTATTGTTTTGTATGTGTCACGAATAAACGTTTTCTATTCTATTCTATTCTATTCAATAATTAATCATTTCCACAAAAATCTGCCTGTTTTCCATGGATGGTATTTAAATCGAATTTCTAAAATAAACCGGCCAACTGCGAGTTGGACTCGCGCACGGAGGGTACCGTACCATTATCTATAAAAACGGCAAAAAAATCACGTTTGTTGTATGGGCGCCCCCCTTAAATATTTTTTTTTTTAGTGTTTGTTGTTATAGCGGCAACAGAAATACATCATCTGTGAAAATTTCAACTGTCTAGCTGTCGCGGTTCTTGAGATACAGCCTGGTGACAGACAGACAGACGGACAACGAAGTCTTAGTAATAGGGTCCCGTTTTTACCCTTTGGGTACGGAACCATAAAAATACTACAGTATTTTACAATACAATAAAAAAGGCAATGAACTTTGAACCGTGTACATACACCACATACAACAATAAATATGCAATTATGTTCCAAATTAGAAAGGTATAAATTCCATTGAAGAGAAGGCCTTTTAATAGACCTTTCGGCGGCTAGAGGATATGTATGTGAAGTTAAATAAAAGCTTGCAAATAAAAGTAGAACGATCTATTTTTACCAAAATATAGTAAAAACGTAGTCCCCTTCCCAAGGCATCTAGGCTGTGACGCACCCTGAATACGAAGCGGGGAAAGATCTCGTAATCTCGTAAATAAAGAAATTCCACGAATTGCGTCTTGGCCTTTAGCACTAGACTGTCTAATACTGGTCTGTTATTTGCTAAGCGCTAATACGGCTCACCCCGCCGGTCGCCCGTCACGAAACTAGACCTTTACCGACGCTTAGGTACTACGGTAATACGCATCGCGGTGTCAAGATATATTTGTGGGTGAGCGTTGAGGTGAGCTTAAAAAAACAAGTTACAGAATAGGAGTGGAGTGTTACGTCACTTACATAAGTCGGCAGGGGACCCCCCTATAAAAATGTGTTTCTAGATGTAATGGTGATAAGCTGTGTGTGTGTTTGTGTATACAGCATTGACCCATTACTCTAACGCGATGAGTTGGAGTGGAAGAGCTGTCAGTTATATAAACTGACGCTGCCCGCAAAGCCGAAGGTCCTGGGTTCGAATCCCGCGGTGCAAATATTTGTTTCTGAGTCTTGGATGTCTTTCTTTGTATATATGTCTTTATATCTGTTAAATATATCGTCGTCTGGTACTCAAAAGACTAGCATTATTGAGCTAAATAGGGGGCTAGTTCGATTTGTGTAATATTGTCCCCCTAATGTTTATTTATATAAGAGAAAGAAGGAGGGTTGTTTTTGCCAAAATGACAAAACGAGTTGCTGGTTTCCTCAAATCAGTAAGTCGGTTTGTCTGTTCGTCTGTCGCTGGCATTTCACAACCGAAACTATTGAATATTGAACGAACGATTTTGTGAGAGGTGTTTTTATTAGTTTTGTTGAAATTAAATGTTGATATGGTAGCTAAATTCTCTGAAAGTCGCGGAAATTGTTTAGCAACGTTAGTGTTGAACATTCTTCACGGTTATTCTAACATGAAATATTTTCTAGAGTAAGCTTCCGCATTAAATCGCTCCGGAGCGCTATCTAAAGATAAGATAAACCTACGGTATCGCGCTCCGATTAACATTATAATTTTATGGAGAATTTTAGCATCAAACCTTCATATCATTGTCATGTCACGACTCTGGTTCGGATTTGCTGTAAAAACGCCAACACAGTTACTGACCTGTATTTATATTGAACATTATTACCATGAGCGTAAAGTGCACGGACGGTCAGTTAACTGTGTTTGCGATAGTACGTTTCGAGTCACACACAATGTTTTTTAACCCTCGACGCAAAAAGATGTGTGTTATAAGTTTGATGTATCTGTGTGTCTGTTTCTGGTATCGTAGCTCCTAAACGAATGGACCGATTTTAATGCGGACTTGTCCGAAAGCTGACGCGCTCGAGATGGTTCTTAGTTACGTTTCAACAAAATACGCTTCAAAATGTCGAGGGTTTTTCTACTTTTGTAAGGCATCAATAATATATTATTAATAGAATAGAATGACATGTCATTACAAATGTTGGTCAGTTTGTCAAATTTTGAGGTGAGGCCTGATAAGTCAAGATTTCATCAGCAGACAGCTATGATTCAAAATTACTGTAAAAATATTTTACAGAAAATAAAATACTATATATTATACTAGTAACAATCTAGATATATTTTGAGCATTGAATTTATTTATTCTTTGGTGTTTTTATTATTATTAGGTAATGAATAATAATTAAAGCCTTCAAGTTTAAGCCGCTTATTGATTATGAAGTTGTCATGTCGTGTGAGGTGCCCTATCATCTTCCCTCTTCTGTTTTCTAAGTTTCTCACTAACTGCCTTCATAATAAATATAATTGAAGGAAAGATAAGAGGGGAAGCGAGGAAGACCTAGAATAAACTACATAGATCAACTCAAAAAGATAGTTGATGTTTGGTCGTATCGAGATGTCAGAGAGGTTGCCTGGGATCGGAGTAGATGGAGGGTGCTTTGAGCTACACCGACAAGAGCTTAAACTCTTAAATAAGAAGATGAAGCCTTTTAATTTTCAAGGTTTTAACACGCAAAAGGAACTGCCACAGTAAATATAAATGTTGAAGATATTATGACATGTAGATATTTTTGGTGATGACCATTGATCAATCTATCGAGTGTTGATACCGCTCAATGCATTGCAAATATTGCAATATCGCTGAGCTGTATAAATATTTAAACGCCAATTTTGTCTGAAAGCGACGTAATATGGGGATAATCAATATTTGTATGTTTTTATCGGCTGCATGACGAAAACAGGAAAATATCTAGTGTTTACTCGATGAAATGTTTTGATGCTGGAATGTACTTCTCTGAACGTTGTTTACCTACCTCTTGTAGCTTCGCAATACCTGCGCCCTACGTTAGTTGACAATCGTAAAAATAAATAATTCTTACATTATGTACCAATAAGCATTATTACATTAACTATAACTAGAACTCACGGTATCCACGTTAATCACCTGACCCCGATCATCCAGGGCAAACTAGCGGCAATTATTTTATATTCAACTAGGAAAAAGTGATACTGTTTGGTTATGGCGCTTCGCCTGACGCTACCGCGTCACGCTCGCTTCTCTCGCTCGGCTTGCGCGCTGTAAGGTCGCAGTTCACCTAACACACCTCGCTTCGCTTGTCGTCGTACCTACACCGACCTGCCTTAGAGCCTACGAAAAATATATATTTGTTGGAGAAATGGTTGACCGGAGCGGGTAATTGGGCTTCTTCTGGGATATCGGGCATGGCGACGGACTTCCTATCACGTTTGCAAATAAAAATCAGACGAAATATACCACTTATGCTTTATTCGCATTCACATAGTTAAAAGATTGTTAATAGTAACACTAAACTAAATATCGAATCGGATTCACACAACTATTAACGGTAAGCTATTTATTTGCCATAGACCTTAACATTGTACTAGGGTACCTAGGTATGCACTAGATCGGAAACCGACAAGTCTCTTGGCGAGAACGTCTAATTCGTACAAGCGCTCAATACAGAATGTCCCGCAATGGCGGTTTATTCCCGCCAGCTAGATACCGATTCCCGCCAAGAGCCATGTCCAAGCGAGGGACAAAGTTGTTTAACCAATCAGCGTCAAGATATTAGCCCAACGCTTGGGTTTCCAGTGTACCAACATAAAATTACAATCGACAGCCAATCAGAATAAAGAACCACCGGACATTAGTCTACAGGTTGGCCAACTTAACTCTAAACATAACATTGCCATTTAAATCACAATTTAATTGAAACAAGTAGGGTGTTACCAGCAAATAAAATCGAATGAATTACGTTAACTGTCAAATGGAGTCGCTACCACTTGACAGCGATCAAACAACAACCGATTGTTTACATAAGATTACCCAATTTAAAATTATAAACATCGTTGCCTACTGGTGGCGCCGCCATCACAATTCGACACGGCCATCATGACTATCACCCGTCCTCGGGTGTGCTATCTGTGAACAATAAAATAATCTGAGAGTATATCGCTCGGCTAACCTGACACAAAACTTAAGCTTAGACAACATACATTCACACACACAGTGTGAATTACATTCTAAAGTCATTACATTGAAAAATCAGACCATACAGTCAATCTAAATCACACTACACAGACTCACACCAGTCCTTCGGCGCTCGCTAGAACTAATAACTCGTCAGAAGTTAACCATCTCAGCCGCGTAAGTGCTACTCCTCGCAAAGAGCATACCGCATAATAAAAAGCAGTCAACGTGCACCTCTTACATGCTCCGGCACCTCTGACGCAGTTACTAGATCGTGCCCAGTCCGTCGGGCGTGCTCTCAGTCCATCGAAAGCACAACATCAGACATGTAATGCCCAGTCCATCGGGCGTGCCTTCAGTCCATCGAAAGCACAAACTCAAAACAAATAATGCCCAGTCCATCGGGCGTGCCTTCAGTCCATCGAAAGCACCAAAAGACTCAAGTGTGAATCTGAACTTAGTCTGAAACAGAGGGGCTTTCAAAGTCATTGTCGGCCAAATCAAGTTCAGGAGGAACCTGCTGCTCAGGCATTTTCCTGACTTTATCATGAGGGTATTTGTATGTTCTATTAGCTGTCAAGTCATTTTAGCTAATGCCTATCTCCATCTAATACTTCAATAACTTCATAAAAAAAGGTTAGAAACTTTGGGTCCAATTTTAATTGGTTGCTTTCCTCGTTCTTGATCAAAACATAATCACCTACTTAGAAACTTTGAATCTAAACTTTATTACTATCGAACCTCCTTTGATTATAATCCGCACTTTCCACCATATTTCGGAAAGCCTGCTCTCTCATTGCCCTTGGGTTTGCTATTCTGCATGTTTATGACAGTAGCAGCAGATGTCTCAAATAAATCATAAGAGATGACAAGATTAAACTAGTAAGTAACTCTACGGTTTCAATTAAGAATGCCAGTTACAATATGATCAAGTTCACTCTATCATTAAATGATTACTCAAAACCCATATAATTTCGACAAAAAAAAGATTTTATAGCACGTGAGAACTGCATAAAAACTCCGATGAAATGTGAACTGCTCACCGGATTAACTGTAGGCCATGGTGCGTTGCCACGACGCACACGGTAAGGAAAGAGGGTCTTCTGTTATTTCGTCACTGCCAATTCCGGCCGCCTGCTCGCCGAGTTCACCACGAAAAGCACGAAATCTCCACTGCGACGAAGTACCGCATTTCATTCTGTAAATGGCAATTTGTGTGGTATCAGTTTTATCATACCTACAGACCATGACGACGTTTACATCAAGCTATTCTTCAAGTAAACTAATTTGTCTTGAATTCAATTTGAAATTAAAGTTGATGTATTATTCAGAAAATTACTCCAATGCCGTGGTCTACAACATAAAAAATAGCAATACAAATCTCATCAATAATGATTGAAACACTAATTATCGTCTGTTGGCTCTAATTTTGCATGAAATCAATTGGAACGAATACTGTCCTTTTATTTCTGTTGCTTCAATACAGTCGTCAGTAGTGTCCTAGCTAGCTTCAGCACAGCACGTGTCCTCTGATAGTCCGACGTGCGAGAACCGCCGATGCTGCACGGTCTCGAAACTTCAATGATCCACGCCTACTGGGCGAGACGTTTGCAGTCAGTAGTACTGCTTATAGATGTACGCCAAGTCACACTGAAACATTAATTTCAAACGCGTAGCAAATATTTTCAACCCCGATACGGTATCAAGGTACTTTAACCAATTGCCACAAAGTTGTTAAGCAAAACAATGAAATTAATGAAATTTTAACACTGTTCTAAAAGTTAATACGAAAGTAGGTAGTTAGATTTTCACAAAGCTATCAAAATGAAATGACTACCTATACTTATGTACCACAATTTTGTAAACACGACAACTTTTAAGGAGAACGTAGGAAAAACACTATTGTTAACGGAAAATACGTCAAATCTTGTATCAACATAGCAAAAACAATAAAAATGGTTTGACCTCACCGGATTTATGAGCACGTCATTTAAATTGGGCAACGTAGTTGTTCAGTAGACCGCCCAGATCATCTCGACATAAGCGAAGTCATCATCCTTGCTGTGGCCTGTACGTAATTCATTTTCTTTCGGTCGTACCAGAAATCGATCCACGTCACTCAGGTAATGGTGTGATTGCCTCCAATAAAGCCATTTTTTTTTGCTGCTCCATGAGCATTTCACACATGTGCACGTTCTTATTCACATCCTGTGGGCACTGATTACATCCCGCTTCTGATGTTGGAGAAATGGTTGACCGGAGCGGGTAATTGGGCTTCTTCTGGGATATCGGGCATGGCGACGGACTTCCTATCACGTTTGCAAATAAAAATCAGACGAAATATACCACTTATGCTTTATTCGCATTCACATAGTTAAAAGATTGTTAATAGTAACACTAAACTAAATATCGAATCGGATTCACACAACTATTAACGGTAAGCTATTTATTTGCCATAGACCTTAACTACTAGGTACTAGGGTACCTAGGTATGCACTAGATCGGAAACCGACAAGTCTCTTGGCGAGAACGTCTAATTCGTACAAGCGCTCAATACAGAATGTCCCGCAATGGCGGTTTATTCCCGCCAGCTAGATACCGATTCCCGCCAAGAGCCATGTCCAAGCGAGGGACAAAGTTGTTTAACCAATCAGCGTCAAGATATTAGCCCAACGCTTGGGTTTCCAGTGTACCAACATAAAATTACAATCGACATCCAATCAGAATAAAGAACCACCGGACATTAGTCTACAGGTTGGCCAACTTAACTCTAAACATAACATTGCCATTTAAATCACAATTTAATTGAAACAAGTAGGGTGTTACCAGCAAATAAAATCGAATGAATTACGTTAACTGTCAAATGGAGTCGCTACTACTTGACAGCGATCAAACAACAACCGATTGTTTACATAAGATTACCCAATTTAAAATTATAAACATCGTTGCCTACTGGTGGCGCCGCCATCACAATTCGACATATTTATATATATTTTTTCCCCCCTGGGGGATCAGGCGAGGGGATTATAGTGGAAAACACACAACACAGCCTAAAACTCACTTATGTTTATTTTTCAAAGAAGGCTCTGCCGTAGACAATCGTGACGTCACTGACGTCACATGCTGATTTTGCTATTTCCGGACGAAACTATAAGGTCCCTGTTTTTGGCATTACGGCAACGGAACGCTAGAAATAAACAAGAATAAAATCCACATATCCTGATTGAAAACAAAACATCAACGCTGTAATTTACCGCTTATTATTTACCTAATAATCAATCAGTTATCCTATTCTATTAAACGAGCAATATTTGTGTTAAAAATTAAAACACGTTCTCGAACGTTAAAAGGATTTATCCAGGTCTTAGCATGAATAATGTTTTCTCTGTCTTCACCCAAGGTAATGATGTTATAATACACTAGAATAGTACATTACGTAACTAGGGTGATGAATTCGTGAATGCCCCAGATCGCAGGTGTTTGTGGCCCGAACCGAAGGTGAGGGCCATAAATATGCGCTCTGGGGCTTTACGAATTACCGCCCGTGTTGAGTACAAAATTTTACGTCTTCACCTGGCCACAATGCGAGTTTTCCCGTACGCGCAGCGTGCAGTAAAACTCGCATTATGGCCAGGTGTGACGTAAAATAAATTATTTAAATTGAGAATGAACTACAGTGTAAATTGTGCATTCAATACTTTCTATACTCATATCTGTGATCCGCACCGCACTTGACCTCGCGTGACTCCTCATATCTTCTGTCACTACTACTCATTACAGATTGCAGGTATTGTAGAATACCATTATGTAACCGCGACGATTGTTACTGCGCATCGCGGTGTCAAGATATGTTTGTGGGTGAGCGTTGAGGTTAGCTTACAACAAGTTAAATACAGGGGGCAGCACGATTCAATATCCCTTTTCTCAATTCCTTCCTCAATCATTTTGTGTCTTTGCTGTACTATGCTTTATCCAAACTGACTTCGGAGAACCCTTAGTTATTTTATTTCCTAGGGTTGCCTCGCCCACCGTAATCGTATGGCATGATTAGTCTCAGTACATTACACGTTGCGTGACGAGGATTGCGAACTTCATATAGTGCATAACCGTAAAGAGTTAAAAAAAATAAGACCGGGTTGCACTCCGGGAGTGCCGGCAGAAGTAAAAACCAGAATAATTTTAATTAAAAGAAAAAAATCTCTTCCTCCCCCCTCCCACCCCCTGCGTGCCAATATATCTAATAACAACCTTATTAGTAGTACGCTATACTTCAACTTAACTCAGCAAAATTGATGAAGGAGACGATGAAATAAAATACCAATCTGTTTTTGCCATTGCCATATATTTTTCAAAGCTTCATCTCTTTAGGAATAACGTCCAAATTCGTACTATTCGAATTTACTTAACTGAGCAAAATTGATGAAGGAGACGATGAAATAAAATACCAATTTGTTTTTGCCATTGCCAAATATTTTTCAAAGCTTTATCTCTTTAGGAATAACGTCCAAATTCGAACTATTCGAATTTCTCAATAGCAAAACGGTAAAGGACGCGTGGACAAAATTACAAATTTATTTGCAGAATATGCAATTGCAAAAAGTGTTTAAATGAAGTTTTGAATGAAGTCGAATCGGCTAACAGCAAAATATAAGTTTGATAAGACAAAATGGAATTTGCATTGACGGAAAATGTGTAACGACCTTACACTGTTTTAGAACAATGTGCCCTTAATCAAACCTCCGTTTTCCCCCCCGCCCCCAAGCCTCGTCCCGAATCTCTCACACAAAATCTGTCGCGAGCTTAACAATTTTTGCCCATCCCAAAAAGTGCTCAGCGCCGCTAAAGAAGTTTTCACTTCAAAATAATGTTTTATTATATTATACAGAGAGAAGTGTCAAGCAATGAATTTAATGTCAACCTGGGGCCAGTATTTCGTCTGTAATTTAGTACTAACTATACGCGTATAAAATTATCTGACTACCGGCAAACGACGCAATTTGTCTTTCGAAATGTGACCTGTCCCAGCTGTTATTTCCACGGCTATCTCTGTCTTGCAAAATTAGAATGACAGAGACATGTAACGAGGAGGCCAATTTGTAAGTTGGATAGCGGAAGGCATTTCTAGATATTGCCAGTCTCTTTCATTTCGGCTTCGCACACCTTTGAGGTGCTAACTGGAAAAACGGACACGGCTGGACAGTGAAGTCAGTGACACTAGCGATAGTGCTTCAGCTTGTGCCTAAAATCGTTTGTCTGGCCGGTGTCCGGTGTCTGTCCAGCTGTTCTCCACTACAGTACGAATACCATGAGTTTGACAATGACGGCTTACACTAACGAGTATCGAGTTTTCTATCTGTTCATCTCTATTGCACTTTGACAGTACGAGCGGGATGCACAGATAGAAAACTCGATACTCGTTAGCGTAAGCCGTCATTGTCAAACTCATGGTAAGCGTACAGGTCGCATTTCTCAACCGATTCTCGTGAAATTTTGTGAGCAGGTTCGTTAATTACATAGTTTTTTTTGTCTACTTACTTCGTCGTATTTTTTTAAAGACTGTCGCGGTTTCTATAGCTTACAAGAGTTTGTTAGAGAGAGGCAGTAGTCCCCACACTGGCCCAGTGCGGCTAAGGTTGAGTTATTCCGGTCCATAATACACTTAAACACTAAAAAGCTTGTCATGTACTAAAGTTATGTGCAATAATTTCGCCTGATAACGCGTATCGGTGCTGTAATCTTTCTCCTTCTGTTAATGTTCGCATTATCTCGTAACTGCGTAGTTTTACTCGTAGGTGACATTTCACGGTAATTGCGCAGGTACTTTACTATTTCCATAACGTCATTTGTACCGCGAGTAGATATGGAATGTGGGAAAAGCTAGTGGTCCAGGCACGCGGCTGTTAAGCGGCGGTCGTGGGCTCGAGTCCTGACTCGTACCAGTGAGTTTTTGGGAACTTATGTACGGAATATTTACCGTTAGCTTTTCGGTGAAGGAAAACCTCATGACGAAACCGGTCTAATCTCAATAAGGTCTAGTTTTCCCTCTGGGTTGGAAGGTCAGATGGCAGTCGCTTTCGTAAAACTAATGCCCGTACCAAATCTTGTGATTAGGTTTTTTGTTGGCAGTGAATTAAGGGTAAAATGCAAAAAAATATTTAATAAGTCACGGGCAATAGCTAGTAAAAAATATATGGCTAATTATCTTCAAGATTTCATTTTTATTCTGAACCTTTGAATTTCTTGTAGAAACAAAGTGCGTCAGAGGAAATTGAAAAACTTAATTAAAGTTATTTGGTCGTAATCCTACCTGGCACTCGATTAAGAGTAATAAATGTAATAATGTTTTTCAATTTCCGCGATGATTACTAATTAACATCACGAAAAACCATTTAAGCAGCTTTTACATATATTAAGAGCACTGGAAATTAACCGAAATTTTACGACGTATTTTATTCTACTAACGAGCAACATTTGTATGTTTATTTTGATTAACGGCTTTGACGATTTCGACGGGATTTGCAATACAGGGACACATGAGCGATAAATTGACACAGCTTAGTCTGATTTTCGGGAAAACTCGATTACTTCACATTTTTTTACATACTTCATTAAATAATATACGCGATAAAATCCGTTCAAATAATTTTATTTAATAACCGATTAAGAGGTCTCCTTTAAATTCGTCTTCTCGTATCGTAATGTGATTTCAACTTATTTTGCACAACGTACCGTGGAATCGGCCGGTACTTTGATTCGGGGGGCGACTTTGATCAAATAGGTTTTTCTCCGAAATCATTGTTTTTACTTGTGGGTGAACTGTGGCTGTACGAGTAAATATATTAGTATTCTATCTTGCTGTTTACTCGATTAAATCTCCTTAATTTCAAATAGCTCTTATACTGCATTCTTAATGATCATATAGTAGCCCCATTTCAAATCTATGATCGATCCTTGGGTCTGGATTTTATGCACTACAACGGTGACAGACTGGCATACGACCTGCCTGTTGGTAAGCGGACACGTCACGCTAACGGGTCCAGAAACAGGGCAAGCGCTGCTGACTCTTGATTTATTCGAGGATTCTACAGGGTGTAATCAAAAATGGGTGTATTAGCGTAGCGGGTAGCGTATTGCGATTCCAAAAATGCATTTATTTTATTTTATTTTATTTTATTTGTTTCTGTTTAATTTGAAATTTTTGTGTACTTTACAGTCTTTATTTTTGTTGACATTGCCTGTGTATGACATCTAAAAAGTAAAAGCTGTAACCTGCGTGTCAAAAAAACATACTCAAAACATTTTTTTTATAACACAGCTGTGAAAAATGCGGGGGAATGTTGCAACAAAAACACAGACTGTAATGTAAACATAAAAAAATGCATATTTGGAATCGCAATGCGCTACCGAATATGCCCTAGCTCGGTTCACACCCCATTTATGATACACCCTGTATGTTGACAGCTAGATGAATGCAGGTCCATCGCTCTCAACACAGTGTATCCTCGAGATCTCTATATGCTGTCAACACAGCTAGCACAAGTCTGCGCGCGCGCTGATCAATCCGTATCTTTCTAATTAGAACACTTAGAAAGAGGCAGGTTTACTTAGATCGTACATTTCTCATTTAACACGCGATATGTCTACTCGGGGCATTAGTTTGTACTCATTCACCTCCAGACTTGACACATTTGGTAATTGGATGTATCAGCAGTCTACGAAATTCGCACTTAGGTCTGACCCAACGAACGGTGTAAGAAAAAAAAAGTTAACTTTGCTTTAACTTAGAAATGGTGGGTATAGCGGAAAAATACGTACTTTACTTTGAAATTATGTAGAGTTCCTTGTCATTAAACGCCGCGAATCCGTTTACAGTCTTGATATTGTTTGTCTACTATAAAGTAGTTTTTTTTATTAAATATTGGTACTAAGTTAAGGTAATATATGATTTTCTTACTTAGCTACCTTTTAGGATGAGAGATTATTAGATTAAAACAACGTTAAAACTCCAATTTGACAGATAGAAGCGTATCTTCTTAATACAATTGAAAAAACTATATGTAGATTTTTAGTTTTATTTTTTAGACATTCATAGTTTATTAATGATATATGCAAGTAGCATGTGTGGTAATTAGGTTAGACGGCCGACAATTGCTCGCTGTCTCAGGAGACCCCTTTGTGATTGGTCGATTCCTGCTACGTTATGTACCGAATGCCTTTATTACTAGAGAGGCCGGGAAATAAGGGTTTGCCGGCCGAGTACATATAGACAGCCGAGCGTAGCGAGGTCGGATAGTTATGAGGCTGGAATCCCTTTTTCACGCATAGCTTTGTATAGTGCTTTTCTCAAACATGCAATGAAATAAAAATAAAAAAACACCGAGAAACTTCAAACTTTAATTTTCATGGCTGAACGCCGTGATGCTGTGCCACAAATTGTGGAATGGAAATTAAAAAAGACATCTTGTAGGCCTCCAATTTTGAATGAAATGCCATTACGCATCTTGCTGCGCCCGAAACGTGACCCTTCGAAGCCCATTATGAAGAACACTTACAACGTCAATATTTCCACTAATATTGTTAATGCGAAATTTTGGATGATGTTTGTTACTCACGCTTAAAAGACTCAACCGATTTGGATGCAATTTTGCACAAACATAGTTTATAGCCTGAATTAAAATATGGCATGGTTTTTATTCCCGGTCCACGCAGACGAAGTCGCGGGCGGGAGCTAGTCACAACAGTATAAGTCAATAAAACGTTTTATCTAAGGCAAATTCAGACAGACTTGCACGGATCATAGCCAATGGGCAGTAGTATTGAGCTGTAGTACGAATTGGGGACTAATACCTTATCTATTTATCTGCAATGGCAGACTCCGCAAATGCCGACTAGACGTCTATTTATATCGTCGCTTGCGCACGGCCTCGACTCTTTTATTACGAATCGACAATACACTGTTTGTCGTCAAGATCTGTTTGCGATAGGTCGACGACCTTTGTTTTGTATACCCTAGCCATACACTGCTATAAATGCGAAAGTGTGTCTGTCTGTCTCTCTGTTACCTCTTCACGCTTAAACCGAGAATTGAGATGAAATTTGGCCTAGAGCTAGTTTGAGTCCCGGGGACATAGGATGGTTTTTTTCCCGGAAATCATCCCCGTAGGGGGAGAAAGTTTGTATGGAGCTACTACGTTTTAAACGAGTTCCAGCTAGTTCCATATAAGATTAGAATAATAAGTGCATTTATCGTCATGCAATTTCAAGGAAAACCATTTTGTAACGCAAATAAATGAGTAGGTAATGTATGTTTGGAAAACCCTTAATGATCGAAATAAGTGAAACTAGTAAAAAACTTCCCCTTGCTATCCTGATATGGTAATAAGTGATTACTAAATGAATAAGTGATTCTGTGTATGAATGATGAGTATGGTTGTAATGGATGATGGGTGAAGAATGAACTATGTGCCATTGGACGTTTTCAGGTTATTAACTATGGAGATGGCGAGTTTGCAAGAAAAGAGGGCTATGTTGGGAATTTCTCTGCGCGATCGCATTAGAAATCAGGTAACCGAGCCCTCCGTATCGCTAAATTTCGCTAAACTTAAGTGGCAATGGGCGGGGCACATTGCACGTAGACCCGAGCGTTGGGGTGAGGTTCTCGAGTGGCGACCACGTACCGGAAGGCGCAGCGTGGGTATTAGGCCCAAGGTGGACTGATGATCTGGTAAAGGTCGCGGGCGTCCGCTGGATGCGGGTGAAGCAGGACCGGTCATTGTGGCACTCTTTGGGGGAGGCCTATGTCCAGTGAACGTCTTTCGGCTGATATGATGTTTGCTGAGGCCGGTCACTCGATGGACTGTCACAAAATGAGCGTTTCTGTGCTTTGGAAGGCCCTAGACCGTGTTAGCTGTTTTCCGTGAAGGTAGTTTTAAAATAGAGTACTTAACATAGACATACATAGAATTAAAGGGGCAGGGCACAACGGATTGTCATTGTCATCTCGCGCATACCGCTTGCGCGTCCCAATTGATAACCTTCACGTTACAGAAAATCCCAGTAATAGTATCATCACTATTTGATGTTCTGTAGGTATGTGTTGTGTTTCTGGCGACGAGTAAGGTGTAACCAGAGCTCTTGCTGTGTTGAGGATTGAAAGTGGAGGACCAGCATTTGTTTTTTGCTGTCAACTAGTTGATGGAAAGGGGTCTAGGTCAGGCGGGATTGTCGATTGCGTTAAATCGCGTTACATATTTTCCAAAACCATAGCGAAAATGTTCGTGACGTCAATAACATAAAAACCTAATTGCTTCGTCGTAATCGGACCGCGCAAAAGAGTTATCAAACATAGCTGAACGCCAAAGATACTGTAGTCGATATTCGTGTAACCAAACCCTCAAAAGTTCTGCGTTACCTTTCTTCAATTATTCATTTCCGTGCAACAAATCCTGGTAACCGGAAAAAGTAATTTTCCACTCTAGTTCGTTCACATAGAGCCGGCGCTATGCTCGAGGGGACAGCATTGCTGTCCCTTTCGGAAGCATAAATAAGAAGGGAGACGGGGTTAATATTCGCGAGTCAGTTGTTTCAGCTATAAGCTTCATTTTTTGTACAGTCCATAAAACATAAAATGGTAAATTGCTTTATTATTAATATAAAAAAAAACTATAAGGCTAGAAAATATAGTCTTGGAAAATTGCGAACAATTTGCTACCGAGGACTGTGTAAGAGAGATTGCCTTCATTAGTCTCTAGAAGTCAAATTAAGAAAGCATTGACAACATGCTTGTGATTCTTATGGAGTAAAGGTTGTACCATCAAGCACGTAAATTAATCGTATCATTCTCAAGTAAAAGGTCACGCTTTGGCGGAGTCGGTAATAAGTTTCCGTAACGACGCAATACGGTATTTTAATCAATAAAATCAGCTTCTTTTATGAAACATTAAACGCTCCGTTAGTATGGAATTTGTAGGGATCACTTGCTTGTGACGTCACAATTGAACAACAACGTCCTTATTGTTATTTTTTATGAATTTAATAAATCTTAAATTAGCTTATTAAATAAGATAAACATTATGACATTATTTTCGTAATGTTTATCTGTTGCTAAAAACTATTTATTTTCAATGTTCTCAAATAAGCTAGTCGTTCGTAATCGTCCTTATAGACATCGACAATGAAACCCAAAATTACTAAAATACGTAAACGTAATACATTTATTTTGCAAATTGTTCACCCGCGTACTGGTCGTTGGATATCGAAATTGAAGTATTCGAAAATGACCCATAAGCCAACTTAAAGAGTCTCTTTTTTAATTCTTTTATTTACTAGGGACTTAAAATCCTTAATGATTATGTAAGCCACATCGTACCATAACCAATATTACATACAATAATGGTATGGTCTTATGTCTACTTAAATAGTCTAACACGAATAAATACATTTGCTTGACCTCAACCGACGTAGGCTCAGCCAAAATACACTGGAATCCGCCAATATCTAACCTATTCAGATTGAGTGAGCGAAACAGTAATCAGCCTTCGTTCCGTACACAGCGAGAGTCTCTTGAGATCTCCTATTCAATCTTGTTTATTGGTGTCTTCAGGTCAATGGGAGAAGCTGCCGCTATGGACGTTAGAGCGCGAGCTAGTGACGCAGGACATAGCGGAGAAGGAGAGCATAAAGGTGCTGGAGAAAGCAACAGTTCCTATCGTCAAGATGACGGACAAATACTCGGATGTGAAGGTACGTTTATTTTAATTTTATACGAGACGGTGGCAAACAAGCGTACAGCCCGCCTGATGGTAAGCGGACGCCGCCTATACACGCATGCAACTTCAAAGTATATGTTTGAGGACCCGCCGTGTTGACAGCTGAAGGAACAAATGCCCTCGCTCTCAACACAACGCATCCTCGGGTGCTCTGGCGACCTTGCTCACCTCCAGGAACACACTACTACAGAGCAAGTAGTAGTGTTATTATGGCTGTGGTCTTCTACAAGGCGGAGGTACTTCCCCAGTTGGGCCACATTCGAGCGGGATTACATTTCGCTGTGCCCTGCCTCACCAAATTACATGGCATGCCTTTTTAAAAGCACCGATGGTTTATGTTATTATTTTATTTTACACGGGTCTAACGCTTTTGTAGGGTAGTGCACCCATGTCTCCGTTGACACCTTGCGTCCCAGACGCCAGTCATCAGCGACCATGACTGGTGCTACGCGTATCGGAAACGTCAGAAATTAAGGTTTAAATCAATATCGTTAGACCCGTGTACATTAAGTCATTAAATATGTGTACCTATAAAGCGCGAGGGTTGAAAGTGCAACGATGTCTTACACAGAGTGTACCAAAAATTGGGTGTGAACACTGTGAACCGATCAAGGGCTTGACAGGTATTGTGGAAAAAATACGCGTTTTTTTACATTTGTATCGAGCGCTGGCCGACTGGGGCGACCTGGGGTGTTTCACTATATTTTAGCAATATGGTGATCAATAAGAAAATATTTATTATATTTGTTTCTGAGTCATGGATGTTTTCTATGTATTTAAGTATTTATTTCTATTATATATATCGTCGTCTAGTACCCATAACACAAGCCTTACTGAGCTTACTATGGGACTAGCTCGATATGTGTAAGATTGTCCCCTTATATTTATATTTAATTATTTATATTTATATTTATAAGAAAATAAAGTATTAGAGCATAAAATGATTTTGTAATCTGAGAAATTCTTTAAGTGTTCATCCACTGAAGCGCTTATCATCGCTTATAAACAATATGTCAAATTTTATCTAAATCCGTTGCGTTGCATCCAAAGTTTCATACGTATATTAAACTAGTAAGATAGTAGTATGACTCAGAGTTTGTGGTGTTATCGAACGAGCGAGCGAAGCAAACGAAGTTCTACGCTTCAGGCTGTCCCGCTGTTCTCCTCTCCAGGTCGCATTTTTAAACCGACTTGTGAAATGTTGTGAGATGGTTCGTTAATTATATATAGTTTTTTTTAAAGGCAATTTTTCTTTCTTTTTAGGGTTCCGTACCTCAAAAGGAAAAAAAACGGAACCCTTATAGGATTACTTTGTTGTCCGTCCGTCAAGACCCTTTTTCTCAGAAACGCGTGGAGGCGATATCAAGCTAAAATTTATACCAAATACTCAGGTTTACTGTCCCTTGGAGCTGTGAAAAAATATAACTTCTAAGCCAAAGCAATCAAAAGATACAGCCGTCTTTGCCGCAAATTTCCGCAAGTTTTCGAAACTCGCAAGGGAATCAAAACCTACAGGTTACTTCCCGTGAACTCAGAATCTTGAATTTTGGTACGAAGCTAGGTCTTATAACACAGATAAAGGAAAAATTGCGAAAAGCGTAAATTTTTGTACGGAATCCTCGATGCGCGAGTCCGACTCGCACTTGGCCGGTTTTCTTTAAAGGGAGGCTCGTGATGTCTCCTGCTCACAGAGCCGCAAGTTTAGTTCCTGTATCAAAGATGAAGTACTGCCTAAATTTTGCACGTTATCCACGTTAATCACCTGACCCCGATCACAGGGGAATTAGCGGCAATTATTTAATATACAACTAGGAAAAAATGATAATGTTCGGTAACGGCGTTTCGCCGGACGCTACCACGTCACGCTCGCTTCGGTCGCTCGGCTCGCGCGCTGTAGGGTCTCAGTTCACCTAACAACCTGACCGTTTTTTCCCCTGGGGGATCAGGCTAGGGGATTATCGTGGACAACACCAAAAATTGGTTAACACGAGATGACATTCTGCTGTGGCCTATAATGTTGTGAGTTAGAGCTTGGACGAGCCTTAGCTTTCGGCTCCACCTAGTGCTATCCCGACAGTAGTGCGGTTACTGAGAATGTGGCGGAGAAGGAGAGCTTCGAGGTGATCGAGAAGCAGGGTTCGAAATTATCAAGATAATTACGCTTCTTGATAATTATCGGATTCCACGGCGCGGCACGTCACGTTGACACTTCGTGCGTTCGGATAGGGGCAAGTGCGGAAACGCACGTTCGAATACAGTTCACTTTCACGAGCGCAATTTTTTATAGATAATTATCCTTTCGAACCCTGTGCAGAAGGCAACGGTTCCTATCGTCTCCCACCCGAGCCCCATTATTGTCTTACCTCAGCTCCCGCGCGCCCGGGACCGAGTCAAACGGTCTCTATTGTATTTTTCCAAAACAATAATGTATTATTTTCTCCATCAGGTGGACAAATCGTTAGCGCTATTGCGACACTACTGCCCAAACTTCTGTGTCCTTTTTATTGCCGACGATGTCAAAACTGGTCGAAAAAGTGATCAAAAATGTATGCACAATATAATAAATCCTAGACAATTCGAATACCAAAGAAATATTGGGACTACAGATGCAATAGACATCTTACTTAGCGACGTTGTACACAACTTCAACAATGGAATGAAAGTAGCGGGACTTTTTCTGGATCTGAGCTCTGCTTTCGATACATTAGACCATTAGGGTGGTCCTTAAAAATCGAAAAGTTGAAAATTTCATTGAGGCACCCTCTTATACAGGGTGTGCCAAAAATGGGGTGTGAACCGATCAAGGGCATAATAGGTATGGTGTTCTGATAAGAAAAAACTACAGTCGGACCACGCGCAACAAGGGTTCCGTGCCTATTAAAAAGGTGGTATCGTTACTGAAATCTTATGGCACTTACGTCCATTTCTTTAAGGAAGGCAGTTTTTTAGAAATATCTCGAAAACCTTTGTACCGATCTTGTTAAAAACAATTTTCGCTGAAAGAATTTAATAAGCCCTATTCCCATGATTGTTTTCATATTTTTAAAATGCACGGTTCAAAAATTAGAAGGGGGGGGAGGGGGCACAATTTTAGTGACTTTCGGGGCGATTATCTCCGACTCTATTCACTTAATTAAAAAAATTGCTCAGAAACCCTATATTTATTTTAAAAGGCCTATCCATTGATGTGCCACACGTCGTGGGCTTGCAATGAAAAAAATGTTTTTGACTTTCAGTTTTATGTATGGAGTGCACCCCTAAAAAAAAATATTTAGTTATTTAATTATACACCTTATAGTTTTCGAGTAAAATGCCTGTGAAGGCCAAAGAACATACGGACGGACAGACAGACAGACATGACGAATCTATAAGGGTTCCGTTTTTGACATTTGGCTACGGAACCCTAAAAAAAGTTACGTGATTCTTTTTTTTTTGGGGGAGGCCTATGTTCAGCAGCAGTCTTTTGGCTGATATGATGATGATGATGTTTTCTTGGAGTGTTGGCCGACTGGGGCGACCTGCTCCATACAAATGTAAAAAAGAGATCTTTTAGCAGTTTCTTATCAGAACACGTACCATGCCCTTGACCGGTTCACACCCCATTTTGGTACACCCTGTATTGTTCTGATACGTGAAAAAATAAAGCAAGTTTTTTTTTTCTTAGATAAGATTTTTTCTAACACAATGTATTATTGTTATAGAAATAAATAAATTAATGAAATGAAATGGAATTGTACGTTTCAAAAACAGTAATGTATTATTTTCTCCATCAGGTGGACATATCGTTTAACATGAGCAGCGGAGTGAAGAGTGCCGAGCTTATCAAGCAATTTAAGGTCAGTAAGGGCAGAGGTCGACTCAATCGTGGGTCGAACGAAAATATACTCTACAGCGTTATGATAAGGTTCGAAGGCAGATGGCGATGAATTATGGTTAGGCTAAAGTGATTGCGGTCAATTTTCTATTACGTAGATAAGAAATATATGCGCTCTTTTTGGTTCCGCCACAAAATCGTATTAGTAGATAATAAGTTTTTAAATAACCAATACAAAAATTATCCACGGAAGCAGTTTTCCAAAGAAAATCGGTTCACCCAGTTGGAACCTCCGATGCCACTGACCTGACAGATACACATATACATTTTAAACTCGGTATACTCTTGCTTGCCAGAATTTCATTTGCCCGAATTTTATCTGCCATAATATTCAACTGCCATAATGTTGTTTTCTATAATTTTGTATGCCATACTCATTGTTTACCATATTAATTATATGCCAGAATCTTTGTTTTCCATAATATCAATATCAATAATCTCATTTTCCATAATCATTGTAATCCATAACTATCACATGCCATAATGACATTTGCCATCCAACTCAACATCCATAATATTCATATGTAATAAAGTCGGTACGAATTGCAGTAAATTTAAAAAAAAAAAACCTATAACCTATCCGCGATCCGAGTTGGTTTTGCCACTAAGTAAAAATAAACTTTTCTCTGAGATTACCCAATGCCAAGATAGTGGTGTATTGTAGGCAGTAGGGAACAGGGGCTTATTGGCAAAACCGACTCGGATCGCGGATAGGTTAGAAGACGGAAGCGGGAGCTTTGCTCTCGCTTTCGTCTTCAGGGTTATTTTTTTATAGAAGAGCGAAAAAACTAACAAATTAACAAAGATGAGTACGAATGCATGTTATTATGGCGTTTAAATATTCTATTAAATAATATTATTGCAAACAATAATCTGGAAAACAATACGTATGGCATTCGTATCATTATGACATTCAATATTCTTGAAGAGTGCTTGAAGTTGTGTGAGATGCTCACTTAGTTATTAGTGTTATTATTTGTTTTTAACTTGTAATGTACCTAATATACCCATGATTTTATAGAAAAAAATTGTAATGACCTAGGATATTTCCTGTAATGTTACATTTTTTTGTTATTTTTTTTTTGTGTCTATAAATAAAATAAAAAAAATAAATAAATAAATATTCGAGTAAACAAAAGTATGTCAATTAACTTTAATGGTATACGAAACATTCGGGCAAATGAAATTCGGGCAAGCGAAGTTCGGGCAAATGATTATTATAGTATATGAATGTCGGGCAAACAATAGACAACCTTTAAACTCATATCATCCCTCATTTTCGTCGGTGGTTAGCCTTTTCAAAATTCAAATTCAAACATTTTATTCCTGACAAACAAAACAAGACAAAACAGAAAAACGCTCTCTGTCAAAGAGGAAAGTTGACAATTCGGTCACTTATACGCGTTTTGTCCATTTTGTTGACCCTAAGGACTAGGACTTCTGATAGTAATAAATTAGGAGATTTATTGTGATTAGATGTGTATTTAGGAAAACGCTAATATTGTTTTGGGGTAATTTTTTTACCAAATAAGACGCTAATCATGCGCATTAAATTTAAAAAGAAGACCAGTATGAATCGTGCCAAATAATTGAACTACTAACTCGGTATCCAACTTCCTCAAATTATGTAAATGAAGTATGGGTATAACACGGTTGACTCAAGTATGCCCCTCTGTAGTACGGAATGCCATACTAGCGAGTTGCAAACTTCAATCAAACGTGTCGCAGTACAATATTGGCGGTTGAGGCTTTCTTGTATTGAGTGGAATACGCCCGTTTGTACAGCTGTTCGATGTTTTCATCGGTTCACCTTGAAATAGTAATGTTATTTGAACAAAATCAATTGGTGTATTCGTAACAATATTATATCGTACTAGATCTAGATCGAGAGCTGCATAAGTTAAACGGGTCGATAAAACATAATATCTCAACGGTGCAATGTAATTAACTTTGTAATCTTTATTAATTAATAGGCTTCGAAGTTTCGGTAATTAATGGATTGTCATACAAAATTGGAGGCATGCATTTTTCTAATCTCGTATCGGACGCACCGGAAGGCGCGGCGTGGGTAGGCCCCCCACAAGGTGGACTGATGACCCCGTAAAGGTTGCGGGAGTCCGCTGGATGCGGGTGGCGCAGGACCGGTCACCTTGGCACTCTTTGGGGGAGGCCTATGTCCAGCAGTGGACGTCTTTCGGCTAATGATGATGATGATGTTTCTAATCTACGCGTTTTCTACGCGGTCTCAGTAGGCTACTTATACTAATCTCAACCTTTCTTTTACCAGGAGAAATACCCCGTCCTTACGCGGCTGGTGATGGTACTGAAGCAATTCCTCCTCCAACGCGACCTCAACGAGGTCTTCACTGGCGGCATATCCTCCTACTCGCTCATACTCATGTGCATAAGCTTCCTGCAGCTGCACCCGCGCCCGGAAAGACTGAGACAGCAACATAACCTAGGCGTTCTCTTGGTAGAGTTCTTTGAGCTCTATGGGAGGAAGTTTAACTATGTGAAGACGGCTATAAGGGTCAAGAATGGCGGGTCGTATGTGTCGAAGGATGAGATACAGAAGGACATGAATGATGGCCATAGACCGTCGCTGTTGTGTATAGAGGACCCGCTGACGAACGGGAATGACATTGGGAGGTCCAGCTATGGCGCGATACAAGTTAAACAGGTACATACATACATACATACATACATACAATAGGAGTGTACACAATAAATAAAATTTTCAATTATGTTGTATTTTGTCGAAAAAGGATTAAAAATGTGGTCCAACGTAGGAAAAAGCAACGCAGGAGTTTAAATAATCACAAAGTTATAAGTGTCCAAACTTTAAGAAGGGGTATGTTCTGTCCCTTTTCCGCAAAAAGCATCTACATATGAAACGATTGTCATTTACTATGACGCTCGCAGATTGTGATGTCACTATCTGCGAGCGTTTTCTCTCTAACAAGTAATATTAAAACGGTTGTAGCTTCGTAATTCTTTGAGATATCTGAATGGGATTTTCGTCACTAGGCATACTTTTTTTGCCTTCTTTCTATTGGAGTAATAATAATCGAGTCTACACCCGTATTGAGACATGAACACAGCAACAATTAAACTATTGGAATTCTCTAAAACCCAGGCACACATTTGCCAAGAGATGTATCAGAATAGAGTCTCCGTCTAAATTTTAGCCACCCAACCCACCATACAATAAAAATGGTCAACGACATTTGAAACAACTGTAACAGGAAATAGATTAGATTTTGTTTCGTTTTAAAACAGAAAAAACAAAACTGCTCCAATTTCGAATTATTTAAACTCCATTGAAAAGCAGGAAACCTTTTAAAAGGCCTTTGGTCGTCTTTTATTAAAGTCTTTTGTTTCTAGTTACCTCGGTTACGTCACGTGGAATCCACTAAACACGTGTTTTTGTTACTCGTTTTATGATGGGGTTTCTCCTAAGCATGCTAGGACTGATACATAAAATAAAACCGGCCAAGTGCGAGTCGGACTCGCGCACGAAGGGTTCCGTACCATCCTACTATATGATAGTAGTACTGATATTATAAATGCGATAGTTTGGAAGTTTAGATGTTTGTCACTTAATCACGCTTAAACGGCTCAACCGATTTGGATGAAATTTAGCACTAAGATAGTTTATAACCTGGATTAAAAATATAAGATAGTTTTTATCCCGGGTCCATACAGACGAAGTCGCGGGCAGAAGCTAGTTATCTATAAAAACGGCATAAAGGGGTCCCTGTCGTATCGCATAATGTTGATCGTCCTAAAAAATTTGGCCGAGAATGTTTGGCATAATGTTGAGTGGCATACCACTTAAAAGTTCTAAAGTATGTTTATCCTAATATTGATTACTCGAACATCGAATTACCTAAAAAGTACTAATTTTCATTGTCATAGTTATTATTTTGCCTATTATTAAATTAGCTAAACCACCTATACTATTTTTTTTCCTAAATTTTATACTATTTTTAAACTCTGAGCAGACCCGACCTACATCTAGATAAATAAGATAGGTTCGTTAGTTGCCTTTTATCCCTCAGAGCAGAAATAGGCTCCGTTGACATGAGGGCGGGTCATAAGTAATTTAAGTAATAGGCAATTCTAACCAGATCCAACCTGCATTTAGATTATGCAACATTTTTAGAACATTAAATATTAGTAACATCAAAGTTACGCACATCAATCATTCTAAAAGAAAACTTCGTCACAATAAACATTCGGACAATAAATATTTAGGACAATTGATATTAGGAACAACTATTTCGGCACATAAAAAATATGCACAACAATGTTTATGCCATACGTTGTTCGGCATAAAGTTGGTATGCGACAAAATAGTAGGACCAACAATTTTATGCCACCCGATATAGACCCGGCATAAAGATCACTTTTGCTGTATGGTAGGCGCCTTAAATATTTATTTTCTTCTGTTTTTTAGTATTTGTTCCATTTGCAACAGAAATACATTGTACATCATCTGTGAAAATTTCAACTGTCTAACTATCACGGTTTAGGAGATACCACCTGGTGACAGACGGATGGACAGCAGAGACTTAGTAATATGGTCCCGTTTTAACCTTTTGGGTACGGAACCTTAATGATCATTAAAAAATTGTTACTATTCGCTTCCCGGGACGGAATATCAACCAAATGAAGATCGACCGCCGTTGGGGCGGAAAGATTCTCGAGTGGCGACCACGTACCGGAAACGCAGCGTGGGTAGTCCCCCCACAAGGTGGATTGATGACGCGTGGTGGTGGGTGGCGCAGGACCGGTTATTGTGGCACTCTTTGGGGGAGCCCTATGTCCAGCAGTGGACGTCTTTCGGCTGATATGATGAAGACCGACCCGTTTATTCTTTTACTAGCTTCTGCCCGCGACTCCGTCCGCGTGGAACTCGTTTATATCGCAGCTCCATACAAACTTTAACCCCCATTTCACCCCCTTAGGGGATGATTTCGGGGATAAAAACTATTCTATGTCACTCTCCATCCCTTTAACTACCTCCACTTAAAAAAACACGTCAATTCATCGCTCCGTTTTGCCGTGAAAGACGAAACAAACAAACACACACATACACTTTCCCTTTTATAATATTAGTATGGATTTTCAGGCATTCGACTACGGCTACATAATCCTGCAGCAGGCCGTGGCGCCGCACAACGTGCTGCTGGCGCGGCACAGCGCGCTCGGGCGCATCGTGCGCGTGACCGACCACGTGCTGCAGTACCGGCGCTGGGTGCGCGACACCTTCGAGCCCTTCTTCTTCCCGCACCGGCTGCCCGTCGCCAGCGAGCCCTCGCCGCCGCCGAGCGACAGCGAGCCGGTCAGTCCTGTCTTGTCTAACGACAATGGGGGCAATTTCGTGGGAGTCACGTTTGAGCACTGATAGCCGCCCACGGTCGTCGCAGCGGTCGGTTGAGCGAAGGCAAACCAGTGCTGAGCGTACACGGGCTTAGTAGCTAATGCTTAGTTCTTTTCACTTATACTTGTCACATGTGTGTAAACATATTTTACAGTACATATGGTGCTACTTTCCCGCACTAGTGCGGAAAAGAGCACTTTCCGTGCATATGTCAAAACTTTAAAGAGCCATATGTACAGTAAAACGTTGTACGATACACGTGCAAATAGGTAATTCGCAACTCGTGTCGATTTAAAACACTCCCTTCGGTCGTGTTTTAATTTATCACCACTCGTTGCGGATTTCCTATTTTCGGCACTTGTATCGTAAATAACTAATACAGTGTGTAAGTCTAATACGGGTGAATCTTTTAACGGTGGTTAGTATAGGACAAAGTAAGGTAATTAGATAACATTTACTTAAAGTTGCAACAATAATTTTGTCCATACAAAATAATTCAGCCCGCAATGTAATGCAAACACACGTTAAACGCTCGTTGAAAGTTGCTAATGAACATTTATTTGACATTTCGGTACCGCAACCATGTTTACAGTACAAAGATGTTGAGAAATTTAAAAAATAATAATTATGGGGTCGTAGTGACCTGGAACTTAAAATAGTACATTACGTAACTAGGGTGGTGAATTCGTAAATGCCCCAGATCGCAGGTGTTTGTGGCCCGAACCGAAGGTGAGGGCCATAAATATGCGCTCTGGGGCTTTACGAATTACCGCCCGTGTTGCGTACAAAATTTTACGTCTTCACCTGGCCACAATGCGAGTTTTCCCGTACGCGCAGCGTGCAGTAAAACTCGCATTATGGCCAAGTGTGACGTAAAAACTTTTTTACTTCATGATTACACTAATGAATACTATGTCCGATTTAATTTATCGCCCGTAAAAGACTTACACACTGTATAACTGCTTAGTATTAGCGCGACTGCAAGTGCAAGTGATTAGAAGCCGGTCCTGTTTACTAAGCGACAAGTATCTACCCTCACCTAAAAAGCTGCTAATACTTGTCACTTGTCGAGTGTTGTGAACATTCATGACAAGTGAAGTTTGATTACTGAAAGTGCCGAAGTCTTTTGTTTACTTCGTTTTCCCAGTTTAATATCCAGAAAAACATCATTATGACGTCAGAAAGTTTATTCTAGGATTTAGATCCTACGAGTGTTTATGGAACCAAAAATCAGCGGTATTCATAAATAAACTAACCACAAATCGGCATTTCAAAAATTATCCAAGCAAATGAATATCAATGGTTTCGGGGTACCTGAGGTGAAAAAAAAATTAGGACGCTTAGATCAATTCAACAAAACAACCATGGCGATAACTAGTACTAATACCATTCTCTAACACCTACGAGTAGACGGCTACTTGCCATTTGTCACTCTGCAGATAAGTCCCTAATCACTTACACTGATACCAAATACCAAGCTCATGTAAACCCAGCATAGTTCTGTTATATACCGACAATGGGACCAATTTTAAGGAAGACGCCAGATTTTGGAGCACGCAGTTGGCTTTCTTACTGAGTGTTCACTCTGCGTATCGAAGAGAACTATTAATGTCCCGGTAAGTCAGGTATAAGGGTGAATATCCACCAAAGATGTGCGAAGATGTGTTTTCATACACTTGACACCTCGCATGCTTGACAGCTAACTTTGCACACGTGTGATCCATATTCACTTTAAATAACCCGAAATTGGAACATTTTTCATACGATGCTTTTCTCAAAAATGGCCCGAAAAGTGAATATAACTCGCTACATATTGGAAGGTAAAGACAGAGATGTACAGTTTAAGGTCATATATAAATTAAAAAATAAAAAACATTGCAGGCCGCCTGGAATGTTGTATATAAATTCCTTTATTTGTCGAGTACCAATTTAAAAAAAAAGTAGAACCTGGCATATAGAAGACGGCACAGCTCGTATTCAGCCAATTCAACTCGTATTTTTCTGTTGCAAACACGACGTTTTTGTATGTGTCTCAAATAGTTTGCGTTTTTTTGGTGGAAAAATACACTTACGATTCTGTTTCAAAAAAACGGCGGGAAATCGTAAATATTTTCACGTTGTGCATTTTTTATTCCCACATTATTGAGAAAAGCACTATATTAGTCTCAGCCGGAATGGCAATTGCAGGCTTCGTATTATAATTAAACGGACTCGCAAGCTCGTCCGCTTAAACAAGTACTCAGCGTGCAATTGCCTCCTTCCCGGACACGGCAATAATGTACTATTGCTTACGCTGCGAGCATAAGTGGCGCCGTTGGCCTTCTTCGTGTCAATTTAACTGCGGCGAGTTATTATTAACCCTTTGAACGCCGAGAGCCACTAAAGTGGTCGAGTGCTGTCGTGCCCACCACGCCAACAACCTTTAAAGTGGTTATGGCGGACACTGTCAAAACAATTTTCTTACTGTCAGATAAGTTTCATATTCGCTCTTTAGCTGTCAAGATGCTGGCGTGTACGTCACATTTTGACAGGAAAGTAAAAGCGGTCAAAGGGTTAAATAGCCATAACAGCCAGTGGGGTCTATATCGGGTAGCATAAAATTGTTGGTCCTACTATTTTTTTCGCATACCAACTTTATGCCGAATTACGTATGGCATAAACATTGTTGTGCATATTTTTCATTTGCCGAAATTGTTGTTCCTAATATCGATTGTCCTAAATATTTATTGTCCGAATGTTTATTATGTCGAAGTCTTTTTTAGAATGATTGTTGTGCATAACTGTGATGTTCCTAATATTTAATGTTCTAAAAATGTTGTGCATACATTTTGTTACGCATATATATGGTTTCGCGGGGCTCCTATTTCTGCTCTGAGGGACAAAAGGTAACTGACGAAGTAACGGTCAGAATTGTCTATTACTTAAATTACCTTATGACCTGCCCTCATGTCGACGGAGCCCCGCTTCGCGGGGCCCCTATTTCTGCTTTGAGGGACAAAAGGCAACTAACGAACTTATCTAATTGATCTAAATGAAGGTTGGCTCTGCTGAGAATTGCCTAATACTTGAATAACCTATGACCCGCCCTCATGTTGACGGCTCCTATTTCTGCCTTGAAGGACAAAATGCAACTAACGAACCTATCTAATTAATCTAAATGCGGGTTGGCTGTACAGAGAATTGCCTAATACTTGAATAACCTATGACCTGCCCTCATGTCGACGGAGCCCCGCTTCGCGGGGCCCCTATTTCTGCTATGAGGGACAAAAGGCAACTGGGTCATTCTACTTTTTCGTGACCATTAATCTATTGGCAGAAAAAAGTATGATGAATGCTTAAATGGTGTATAAAAATTATATTGCCTAATTCTGACTGAACCGAATTTTTGGAAATGGGTAACCAATATTCATATATTAATATTGATAATTGTAAAAAGATGGTAACGCAGTGGTAAATGCCTCATTTTCATACAAATCGGGAGACAATCAAGGACTACTGAGTTACCGCGATTAAGAATATTTATAGTAATTATTTATTAAACAAAGCTATCGGAATTGATAGCCTAATTAAGCCTCTTTCTCAACCAAAACATAAAAAATGGAAATAATTGGCAAGTTTTCTAAAATATGCATTTTACGAAAAAGTATCAAAAATTTATGGTCACGAAAAAGTAGAATTGCCCAACTAACACACCTATTTTATTTATCTAGATGTAGGTCGGGTCTGCTCAGAGTTTAAAAATAGTATAAAATTTAGGAAAAAAATAGTACAGTTGGTGTAATTTTAGCTAATTTAATAATAGGCAAAATAATTACTATGACAATTGAAATTAGGACTATTACTTTTTAGATAATTCGATGTTCGAGTAATTAATATTAGGATAAACATACTTTAGAACTTTTAAATGTGTATGCGCAAAAATGAATAGGCTAAATAAATAGTATGCCCCTCAAAATTATGTAAAACATTCTCTGCCAAAAATATTTAGGACGATCAACATTATGCGATACGACAGGGACCCCAGCCAGTGACATAAACGCCACTATATCGACTTGAAGCTCAACATTTTTATGACTTTGTTTTTTAAGCCCTGTTTAACTGATCTTAGAAACTCTGTTAATCTATTGTTTTTTTTCGAGTGTCCGTTAAACGAGTGTTTTGTCAGCAGGAATGGTCGGACGCGGATAGGTCCCTGCGCGCCTCGCCCGCCGCGGAGGCGCGCACGTCGCCGCCGCCGCTGTCGGCGCTGCAGTGCTCCTCGCCCACTCCCCGCAGAGTGTCCGCGCACCAGAGCCTCATCATACACCACATCACCAGCAACTCCGACTTCAACAACATACCCTCAGGTACTCATCATCATCGGCACAACTTGCTCACAACTCGCTTCTGTCTCACTCACACCGTGCTCATTAGAAAGACAAAGACGATATACTTTGTTTGTGAACCATGGGTCATATGATAGGTGTTCATAATACAGGCATTAATAATAAATACTCTTTACGTCACACCTGGCCATAATGCCAGTTTTACTGCACGCTGCGCGTACGGTAAAACTCACATTGTGGCCAGGTGAAGAAGTAAAATTATGTACTCACCACGGGCGGTAATTCGTAAAGCCCCAGATCGCATATTTATGGCCCTCACCTTCCGTTCGGGCCACAAACATCTGCGATCTGGGCCATTCACGAATTCACCGCCCTAGGTACGTAATGTACTATTATTGCACCAAGACAAGAGAGAAACATCTTACAAAAACTTTGCTTAATAAATAATGGCAACAAAAGGCGGTCTTATCGCTTTGAAGTGATAACTTCCAGACAACCTTGGTATAGCAGGAAACATTAAAACTAAAATTTTTAACAGGTAGTGCAGGAATTCATCAAGAAGAGCATACTAACACATCATTCTTGAAGTTCAGCTACGTTTTACCTTGCGGCGTACAAACATTTTCATAAAAATTGCTTAAAAACTAACATTATAGCCATTTCTTACATTAGGTATACGTGTATTCATTTGTATTTTTTAAATATTCCTTTATAGAGTAATATGCTTTTTTTAAGTAAATAGTAAAGAAAAAGGTAGATCTTTATTCATGTGCCCTATCATGAATAATCAGAAAATGACAAGTTCACTTACGACGAAACCCAAGAAAGCAAATAATATCACGATGTCAATTTAATTAAACCCATCCATTATTGCAGGCGTAATGCAACAACGCTACGCCACCGACGGCCCGCCCAAAAACCGCAACCGCTCGTTCTCCTCCAAGCAGCGCCGCTACTCGTCGCCGCCCGCAGCCAACCCGCCGCGTTACCGCAGCGACACGCGCCCCAACAAGAAGCGCAGGCAGTTCTCGCAGCAGCCGCAGCGATGATATACGATCAAGAACGTGATATAGACTGGTGACGATTGCTTTGTACTAATGTGTATGAGACATGACAGAGTCGCGCAAGGTGCAAACGGTATGTTTTAAAGAGCTCTGCAAGGTTTCGGTATCAATTTAAGTATAACTACGACCAGAAACACACGGGCAATGTTGCCAAATATAGTATTTTTCTACGGTATTGGCAACTTTGCCCGCGTTTTAATGATCGATTGTATTATCAAAAATACATTTCAACTTTGCCCGCATCTCTCTGATCCGGTTGGTTTGTCAATGACATGTTACCTGCAATATAATCTGACAGGACAAACAAGTCGAAAATATCTGACACGGCTACAGTTGTACCCTGAGCCTGTACTAATCTCGGGTATCTAAAACCAACAATGTCTTAAACTACTGGGAAAAGTAAAGATTAATCCCGAAGTTATGTAACTTTGTGCGTGCTGGTGCCATTGAGTAGAAATATACAACAAAAAAGCGTGCCTTTAAAATAACGCTATTACTAGATCGAGTTGTGTTCATACAATTTTGTCTGTAATCATGTTGCACCACTTAGTGAAACTGCTATTTTCGCTGTAAGATTTTTTCACTTTCCATTATTGTATATCTACTCTTTGGCCATAGTTCCCGACTCTTCAATACAAACTGAAATAATATCGTCCACAACTACTGAGTCGCACTTCGCGTTTCGTCGTATAAGTAAATGTACAGTGTAAATATTATAGTATTTATCGACGTAAACAATTATTGACGTAGAAGATCGGCTACATAACGTAAACGTTTAAAATCTGGACGAAATAAGATCTCTCCTTTCATACTCAACTTGGAACTATAAAATCCTCACCTCAAGTAATCTCTATAAGCATGGCCGATTTAATCTACATAAGGTGAAACAGTGTCAAAAGGCCCTCTAGTAATTTCTAACAAATAACCGTATTACAATGATTGTATAGTCGAGGAATGAATAGGTTCGCTACTTTTCGACTTTATTTTAATGATGTTACGGTCCAAAAGTGTCGATTTTCACTCCACGACTGTATATTTTAAAATATGGAACGGTATTTGCTAGCGTAATTGGTTTGAAGTATGCTGTTGGCGATAGACGTCCTCGTCAGCGCTATATCAAAATGTTCATCTTTAAACCTAAAATTGCTAGAAGGATACCCTCTAGAAAATAAAGCTTGTATATCAATAGCCATTCAATACCTAAAGGCAGTGACAGTTGTTATTACTACTTTTTGTACGGCAGCGTTACGTAGCCGCCCTTCTGTAAGTTAATGACGCTTACTGTTCGCTGTTGGATAGGCATGAGGCAATAATAATTAATTTCCTATTACTAAATGGTAATTAAATTATACACGTTAGCCTTCTTTTTCTTAGGTGTTGTTTTAACTTCGTTAAGCGTGCAACTTCACTGACACGTGCAACTTTGCCCACCCGTTCATTGAACTATTAAACTTCATATTCCCGAAAATGTATTTTCTCGCTTAGTATCTGTGAGTTTTACTTGGTAGAGAAATAAACTGCCAATGTTGCTTCGTTATAGGCGATGTTGCATCTTTGCGCAATGATACGTCAATATTTTAGAACGATTTTTAAAAACGACACCTTTGTATTTGTGCGTTGAATTACGATGTCCTTATATTGGAGACGTCGAGTTATTTAGATCAAAATCGACAAATAAAATGAGCGATTTAGTGGCAAATACATATTATGTCAATATATCAAAAGCATTAGTACAATCTCGATATTTATCTTAGTCAATGTTGTAAAAGAGTGCATTTTCGTAGCTTTGCCTTCAATAATATGATTAATGTCTCCTTATGTTTTTTTTTCTAATAATGCATTATTACTTTGTAAAATTTTAAAGAGTCCTACTGTAATAAAATATTAATCAATCCCAATTTCTCAATACACATTTTTGCACTTTTCGTATCATTTCCGAAAACGGGCAAAGTTAGGACGAATTAGTTAGTTGTACTTTTTGATAGTATTATATTTTTCATATTAACCGCATAATTCCAAGCTCCGTATTGCTACACTACTATAAATAACTTATACGCTTCTAAACAAGTGCGATTCTATATTTAAACAAATTTATTATAACGTTACATAGCGCTGTGACTATAGATATAGTTTAGAATATATGTAGATATATGATGACGTGCTAATTTTGTAAGGACGTGTGTAGGTACATTGTATTCAAACGTAATTATGAAGGCAGCGACATGCTGAAGTAAAATCAATGATATGAGACACATCTCATTTCCTTCGTTCACGGGAAAATTAGGAATAATTCTCGGTCCAATAATCCGCGTCCACGTATCTTTCTGTTTGTGTGTAGGTATTGGTTAGGAAGGGAGATATAGTGGACGAGGATTGGGCCGTACATACACCGAAGTAACAGCAAGGACGAATACAACAAAAATACCTCTAATGCCTTGGTTCTCATTAAACGGCACACTGGAATAACATGAAACTTTTTATACACAATGGGATCCACTATATGTAAGTCGGCAACCATCTGTTGTATGACGTTCTACTCGCTTTATATATATTTTTATTTTTGTTTCATGCAACAGTAACTAGGTTCTGACCTGGCGGAATCCATTGTGTATACAAAGCTTCATGTTATTCTAGCGTGTCCTTTTAAAATGAGAACTAAAATGCGTTTGTATGGAGAGTCAATTTATTCTTCTTTCTAGGCTGTAAATACGAGGCGAAGTCTCATTGGTCTTACTCGAAGCTAAGTCTAGCTAGCATTAGGCGATCACTATATGTCTACTGCTTAACTGCGACATGATAGTAGCTGAAAATGATATGATAGTAGGTTGAAAGGGCCACTCCCGTGAGAATCAGACATTAAAATGTAATGAAGACGGATAACTCATGATATAAGGTCGAAAATCGCTGCACTTGTTTCTAACCGCTTCACGGTTTTTAGTCATGAGCACACTAACCATTTCACAAACTCGGCTTTATAACTCTGTCGAGTGTCGAGTTCGTACCACTCAATATAAAAAAGCCCTTAGCTTTTCGCTTCACCCATCCCGACCCGAACAGCTACCAAACCTAGTTCAGGAGTAGGCATATAGGCTTACATCAGGATCGCCCTTTGCTTAGAGTACCTATCACCTCAAGTAGCACACACAAATATGATAATAATTTGCAATATAAAGGTTTCAAACTCCAATTTAATGTAAAAGCAATATCTCACTAGCCGCTTAGTACGAAAGAGAATGATGTTTTTAACCGTGGATATCGCGAAACAAATAACCGGCGTGCATGTTGCACGATTCACGTGTCTTCTTAAATACGTCGGGTTTTATGAGCACTGTCTCTGTTTTAATAATACAAAATTGAAACTTCTCTTCTAAACGCCCATGGGTCATCATCACAGGCCTCCCCCAAAGAGTGCCAAAGTATTCGGCCCTGCGCCACCCGCTTCCAGCGAACTCCCGCGACCTTTACCAGGTCATCAGTCCACCTTGTGGGAACGTTAAGGAAGACCCGCGGGTGGATTATATTTATTTAAATTTGACGTTTGTCATTCTATAAGCAATAATGTGAAAACACCAAAAAAAATTGCAACAACAACTTATAATTTTATAGCATACATGTAGGTATAGGCTACACCAATGATATACATTAGAGATAAGATTGTTTTAGTGTATTATAGAAATCAAGATTCAGTTAGGTAGAAACCGACTATACTATAGTACAATGGTTATTTGGTTCGTCTGGCACTTTAGTGTAAGTCAGAAACAAATTTAATGCCTTAAGTAATTCCCTGTTTTAGAAATAAGGACGATATCTGTTTTATTGCAAGAGTTTTATTCATGCATGTGCCAGTTATATTGTATTACCGTTTAATCGTCCAACTTTGCCCTAGAAGACACAGATCTAATTACCCATTAAGGTTAAAACAGATTGGCTAAACTCGTTATTAAATGGTTGTCAAATCAAACTCGTAATAGATTTTTATCCATAATTATAGTTGGGCGAAGTTGGACGATTTGACGTTATGTGGTCAGTGAATGATCCTTCAAATTACATGTTTGTTGCGTATGTATTACTGCCGGACTTGTGATGCAGTTCTATGAATGAAGACTTCACTTACTCTCCCGTTTGAAACAAAAAAGTTAGATATGCAGCGTATTATAATCTATTTCAGATTGGACGAGTTCGGTGACAGCGTCATTTCAGTACAGTTTGTCATCAAACGTCAAAGATGACATCAACCCTACTGAGATGACAGCTATCACCGGACTATTCAAATGAATAGATTATAATTGGCGTAAGTCTATGATAGATATCAGACGTCAGTAATTTCAAACGGGATGGTTGTTAAAAAAAGGAAAAAAGATTGTTTTGGACTCCACCATAGTGGTGTCGCCTTAAGTACAGCCTGATTAAAAATAACACTGCCTGTATTGTGACGAACCTAGGGGTCGATTCCCGGGTGGTATTTGAATGTGAATCCCGAATTGGTTGGAATTTAAAAATGCATTTAGTCCATTTAAGACTGCTTCAGTCGGTGTCATAAATAAAGAGAAATACAAAGTAGTACTTAACGGTGCAATTGTGTGTAGTAATCCAATAGAGTACCATTTCGACTGTGCTCTTATTCAATGTCAGTAAAGTCCCCTTTAGCATTTCCTAATAAATCGGAATATCAAGCATAAAATAGGGTAGTTTTACTGGGCAACTTTGCCCACTTTGCTCTAACTTTGCCAATGTTTATTGTTAAAAACATTTTGTGCTTTTAATTTCTACATACATAATTTTTGCTTACACACAGGTATCTACACTTCGTTCCTTCTTCGTATTTTTTTTTAATTTTCTTGTATAAGAAATTATTTTGAAAGTTATAGGAACGCAATACTCAAGTGTGCAGATGCTTATGATCGTATGAAAGAGCAAGCAAAGAGAACGAAGTTCTCCGTTTCAGATTAGGCAAAATTCTTTCGTACAGGAAAACGTGGACATCCGAACATACGAAAGAGTTTTGGGCTAAGCTGAAGTAGAGCTTTCGCCTGACTTGCTCGTTCGATATTAAAACTTCAAAAGGGGACCCAAATCTACGACGCGAAACATGAAATCTTCAATCGTATACTCATCGGCCATGAAGTATTAGCTTAGTTAACTTATTTTATGAATTGTTTTTGTTTTTTAATGTGTAGTATCACGATTAGATGTGTTATGACGTTATTGTGACGTTAGCTTGGCATAAACAAACGATAGTTAATTTCTACGCGAACGACGGGATGTCTCTTTCGCACTCAGAGTTGTAAGAAAGAGACTAGAAGACCGAATTAACACGACATTATATTGTAGCGGTATTAATTTGTGACATTACACTCTCAATATTGCTGGTTAATACAATGTCGCAAGTTTTGAATTGTTCATGCATGTTTGATTTTTCACGTCGATCGTTGTAGCAGTGAACTTTCGCTATGGGCGAAGTTGTAAACCTTTGACTTGGCGCGTCACGTTCAATGCCTAGTTTACAAATGAATGTGGCGCTAAGAGACGATGCTGGCATGTAAACTAAGCTTTAGGGACAAGCGTGGCCACGACTTCAAGAGACAGCGGTGTGCTATGACGGTTTTAGGGTGAATATCAGCGAACGAAAAAAACATAGAAGTCTAAGTAGCGCCACAGGGGTGCCATTGCCATTATGCGGCCTTGGTGGCGGGGTGACAAAACGATGTCAGGCAGCTGTTTAGTTCAAACATGCGCATACCGGGTTTTGGGCACGTGTTTAAGTAGAACTTTCTAAGGCGCTCGTTCGCTGGCGAATATCTACTAAAGATGAGCGAGGTAGAGAAGATGTGTGCGAGGAAGAGATGTGAGATCGTGGCTAGAATTGCTGTTGCTGGATTTTTTATTCGTCCACCGCTCGGCTGGCTCGCACTGGTGGATACTCACCCTTACCGGGCGTTGCGTGAATGCATACTGTCGCTTATAAAATAGTCGTCATTTGTTTTATCTCCTAAATTGGACAAGCAACTTGCGAGAGAGCGGAACGCTCTCGCTCTCTTTTGGCGAATCGCTGTCGCTTGTAGACGTGGCCTGGCTCATAACCAAAAGTGCACGCGTGTAAGCGAGCTATACTATATCTAGCTCTTTCTTTCTCTAGTAATTTTGACTGTACTACCCCTAATTGTGTCCGGAATGAGTAGATTTGCAGGTTATAGTCTAGTTTGATATCAAAAGGATGAATTTTACAGATAGTCATTGCGCGCGGCTGTGTGTGTGCGCTTGTTACTGCTGTGTGCGTGTGTAATATTTGTCACATTCAAACCCGCGTAGTTGTAAGCACCCACACATACAGCGCGCAAAGAGATAAACTCTATATTTAGATGTAAAATATCAGTTGGCATCATTTTGTTATAGTTTTAATGGTGTGAGGTAACGATGTAAAGAAACTGTTAGGTTATGCATAGCAAATCTTTAACTGGGGTAAAATGCGATACGGTATTTTACAAAGGTAAAACTTAATTTATTTTACTCAAAAAAACTTACGATAATACTCGGAAATTTTTAAGCTACAAGTTTATAATTTTATTTTTAAATACATCAACGCTGTTGAACCATAGAAAACTGCGACGTAAGGTCTCTATTTCTTTAAAAACGTCATACAAAGAGATGACTGATATTTCATAAAAAAAATGTTGATTAGACTAAGTCGAATACCGTATTAAAATGGCGAGTTTGCTTAACTCAAAGTGTACTGCGACTAGCCGAAAAACCTAATCTGACCCATGCATATCTAGCGTGATTGCGTTTATGGCGGACGTAAGGCATTTGTCGCTCAATAGAAAATATTTTACTGCGAGAGGATGAATGCTTTACGTCTTACATAAAAGCGATCAAGCTTGCTAGCCTGACACAGGTGAACGAGTTACTAATGTGGACGAGTCGAAAATGGTATTAAATCTGTACGGGTTAGGAATATGGACGACTTTGGAAATAGTTGATAATGGGAATTAATTTCAACTGGGAACTACTACGGTGACCGCTCTTTTTAATACTACGTACGTAATACTACGACAGTGGCAAACGAGCATACAAACTTCTACGCTAGCGACCGCAAAAACTAGTCATAGGCTAATTGACAGAATTTTGACGTCACAACTCTTGTTTTCACAATAACTTAATAATAAATACTGGGGGATAATGTTACACAAATCGAATAAGCCTGTCAAAGCTCTGTAAGGCTTGTGTTATGGGGACGGCGATATATTTTTGAACAAGCTATCCGACGATATCCCACGCGGGGTAAATTACATCCCCACTTTGGATCCCCTACGCGAGGTACCCTAAAAAAAAGTTTTTTTTAAAGATTTTATTCTACTGTTTTGTCGGCGTGATTGTTTTATATACCCATGAAGAATTATAGTTTTCAAGTAGTAAAGGTTACTAAGCTAAGCCGAAGACAGTCAGACGGACGGACATGGTGAAACTATAAGGGTATACATATAGATGATAGACAGATATCAATATTTAAATACTCGTACATAGGAAACATCCAATATTCGGAAATACATATTCTGTGTGGTACCGGTATGCGGGCATTTATTAAAACTGATAATAATATGTTCCATTACCAATTGTTTGCATGTATTTGCAAATCATAATGATGTAAATTAACTGCCCAATTAATTTTCCGAGATACAAACCTTCAACGGACTAGGTGTATGACGCCGTACTAAACAAATTATGAAGAGCTGTCATTTACACTTAATTGTCAATTTACTTTGCTGTACATTGCTGGCAATTTAAATTTTGTTAGGAAATTTATGAAGTCGGAATTATACTTAATTATCTGTATTAAGGTTTTGATTAAGTTAAAGAACTCCGTTAATTTACCCCAATTAAAAAAGCCCGCTTACCGGTAACACACTGTTTATGCTCATCACTTTGCCCTTACCGGGAACCTAGGACTCGCAGCTTCGTAGGCAGAGTCACTACCCCCTAGGCTAACCGTTCGTCATTTCGTTTTAACATGTAGCCAGTCAAAAATCCCCCCAACATCTCTATCGCAGTACAGTCGGCAGCAGAAGTAGCTACGCAAAATAACACGCTCAAAATTATCTACTTGTAGACAGTTCTTAGCCTCGTGGCATTAGAGTCGTGTATAGGTCATTTTGATCATTTGACCCGCTTGACTAGTTTAGTTGCTGATTGTACACCAGTATCGATCAGCATGATTCGCGGCCCGGACGACATCGCTTCATCCATTGTGTCCGACAAACCGTTTTAGCAGAGCCATTAATCATGGGCGCCTTAATGAGCCAGGTGAATTGGGTCGTTGGCGTTTGGGCTGGGGGCGGCTTGCATCCGCCAATTTACTCACCGATCAATGTCTTACATACTTCTATACTTATAATCGGAACGAGGGAGTGAAGCGCACGAAGATCTATGCTGAAAGCTTGGGCCGAAAATCGTTTGCACGTCTGGACGTCCCGCTTTCCCGCGTTTATCAAATGATTCTGAAACTTTATGATTAGATGTTTTTTCGTGTCACTTTCGAATAACTACAAATTGAAAAAGTTGAAACCCCCGACATTTTCATTTCAAAGTCCAATATCTCAAAAACGGTTGAATAGATTTTCATGAAACATGGCTAAGGACACTTGGGATAAAATTATCTATGACACAAAAATCCGCATTCAAATCGGACCATCTGTTAGGGAGCTACGCTACCACGAACAGATACACAGATACACAGACAGACACTTTAAACTTATAACACTCCTCTTTTTGCGTCAGGGGTTAAGAAGACAGTCTAGTGAATTATACAGCTCAGAGCCGCTAGTAATATTAATTTCCTGCGCGCGGATCTCGTTTATAGCGTAGCTCCATACAATCTTTCGCCCCCATTTAAGGGATGATTTATGGGATAAAAATCCTATGCCCTTCACGGGGTCTCAAACTATATCCATGTCAAATTTCATCTCCATCGGTTCCGCGGTTTAAGGGTAAAAGGGTGACAAACAGACAGTTACTTTCGCATTTATAATATTGAGGAAGTCTGTGCGATTGTCGCTTTGTAAGTTTGTATGTACACTTAAGCAATTTCAAAATTCTTTCACCTGTGTGTAAAATGTAGTTTCTAGATGGACATCCATACTTAATATTATAAATGGGAAAGTGTATGTGTGTGTTTGTTTGTTTTTTCGTCTTTCACGGCAAAACGGAGCGACGAATTGACGTGATTTTTTTAAGTGGAGATAGTTGAAGGGATGGAGAGTGATATAGGATAGTTTTTATCCCCAAAATCATCCCCTAAGGGAGTGAAATCGGGTGGGTAAAAGTTTGTATGGAGCTTCTAAATAAACCAGTTCCTCGCGGACGGAGTCGCAGGCAGGAGCTAGTAAAATACATTTTAACCCGCGGGCTTGCCTGCGTTCAGCAGAGACGTGGGCAGCTAGTAACAAAATATAATAAAACTCGTCACATCTAAAGCTCGTGAGATAAAAAGCCAAGTGCATTTTTATATCGGCCGCGCTAGAGTGGTGCAGTAAAACTTAAATGTCAAGGCTAGTACGAGATTTATTAGGATTTCTCCTGTAATACGTACATATTGAAAGCATTAGCGGTGACGCACGGGCCCCGGTATTCTGTAACTTGTTTTAAGTTCACTTCAACGCTCACCCACAATTATTAAATGCCGTAATTCGTAGTAACTAGTAGGTAGAGGGCTAGTTTCGTTAAGCGGGACGGGTGCGGTGAGACTCATGTCCGCGTAGCGAATAACAGCCCTGGGCTGTTATTCGCGGGGCTGGCGTGGCGCCTTGTTGAACGAGAGAGCGAAGCGAAGTGCTCCGTTCCAGTTTGTGCAAAAATGTTTTCGTATTCTTTTTTCTTGCCGGATGTCTGGCTGTTCCTCTACATGCAGTTTCTACGCATTTCTGAACCGATGTATCGTGAAATTTGGGAGCAAGTTCTATAGTTAAAATGATTTTCTGGTCGATTCAGTTTTTGAAATGCTTTTGTTAGATTTGTGTCATGCTATGCTATTTTTAGCGACTCGATGATAGGTACAAATGCCACGACAGGTACACGGCATAATAACGGCAAAAGCGCGAACAACAATTAAGGTTGCCCTGGGAATGGCACATCACCATTGCCCTTTTTAACCAGCGACGTATAGAGAGGGGTGTTATAAGTTTGACGTGTCTGTGTGTCTGTCTGTGGTACCGTAGCTCCTACGCGTATGGACCGATTGTAATGCGGTGTTTAATTTTGTCCGAAAGCTGGCGTGATCGAACTGGTTTTGACGTACGTTTCTACAAAATCGGTTCAGCAAGTTTTGAGATATTGAAATTTGAAATGAAAATGACGGGGGTTTTTCATTCTCTCTTCTCTGGGGTCACACGGGATGTACTGTGTCTGCTTACCAGGCAGGGCGTGTGCTTGTTTGCCACCGTTTCGGTATACAATAGAAATATAAGGATTTTTATTACAAAATGTCTCCTCTGACAATAGGTAAACGTATGGCATAGAACTAACCTAGTAATTATAGTATATCAGACTTTACTATTTATATTCTAGTTTTTATTAGCTGCGTACAAAATGATGGTACATTATTGGCGATTCAAACGCAATAACAAGATGATGCCTTTAAAAAAAAAACAAAAAATGATTAAACTAACTTATGATATTATAAAGAGTGCAACTAAACGTTACTTTATAAATAGCTGTAAGTTACTGTAGGTACCTATGTATAATAGATTTTTTGTATATCTATGTACCGAAAGTGTGGTTAGACGTTGACTTGTATACACATAATGTTGTACATAATACAGCTAAGAGACTGTACATACAACAATTGTACATAGCCTGTAAATACACTCGAGATATATATTTAATATTAATATAAATTTGATTCAAAGAAAAGTTTTAAAAAATAAATTGCGAAAAAAATACAAAAAAATAAAATAAAAACATACAGTGAGTATGAAGTGGAAAAAGCAATCTTGTCTTTTATTTTGTACCCAGTTTCATTTATAGTGGTTATACTCATCGACTTTGTGAAGGGATACAAATGGTATATAGGTACATTACCTGCCTAGCGAGTGCGTGTTCGTATAACGCCCCTTTATGTACGATTCCCACCGACAGAGTCGGGCCGGAGCGCATTCTAATACATGCAATGGAATCCGAACCGTATAAACAGTAGTTACATTTCATATTTGAATGACTCGTGCATCCACTGCGAGGCGGCAGCTACCGACGCGGTCGGCGGGGATTGTAATCAAATATGAATTGTATCTGCTGTATAGACGGTTCAAATTCCTTTGCATGTAATATAATGCGCTCCGGCCCGACTCTGTAAGTGGAAATCGTATTTTATTAAGCTGCAAAGTCGCCGTTTGTAACCGCTCGACGATACCGAAACTCCTATGACGGAGTGGATGCGGTCAAGTAGCCGACAAAATATTTATATTAGAAGTTATATTCATATTTGAAGACCAATGACGCATGCACCCGGATTGCACAGGGCGGTCCACGACACTTCGGGTGCTTAAATACCGCGCGTCATTCGGTTACTGCAATTACGCGTCATTGCTTAGCTAAATAAATGTATGTATGTATGTAAGCACTTTATTGTACACAATAACAGGTTAAGGAATATACATGTCACACAATAGATCAAAGTACAAAGGCGAACTTATCCCTATAAGGGATCTCTTCCAGCTAACCTTTGAGCAATTGAGAGGAAGGTAGGTAGAACGAGATAGGCAAACTTATACCGTGTACAAAAACAGAGAAAATAAAGCAAATCCTAATTAGTATTAATTCTAGACAAATAAAAACATGCCAATACATATAAAAATATACAATATAAAATATAATACACACTAACATATGTTACATATATATCGCAAATATACAATAAATAAATAAATACTATATTCAACCAATTCACAAGTCATCATTGGAAAGCCACAACTTGACGCAACAGACTGCGACTGTCTCAGCGACAAAGGCAACTCATTCCACAATTTAACAGCGCGCGCAGTAATAGATCTGGAGTATGTTCGCGTCTTTCTAGACGGTACAGCAAGAGTAAGGTTAGTACTCGACCGCAAGCGGTGGCCACTGCCGTCTGCCATATAACTAAACCGCTCAGAAAGGTAAGGAGGGGAAGTAGGGCTGAACAGTGTATTGAAAAGTAATGACAGGATATGCACATCCCTGCGCCGGCGAATCGGTAACCATCGAAGCTTAGAGCGGAATTCAGAGATATGATCATACTTGCGTAGACCAAATACATATCTGATACATACATTGTGTAGACGCTCCAGCATAAATAACCAACTAAAATAAATGGCGCCAATAGTACATTACTAAAGAGGCCGGGAACTAAGCCTCCTAACTATCCGACTTCGCTACGCTCGGCCGTCTATATGTACCTCGGTCGGCAACCCCTTTTCACGTTGAGGTATGTATAGTGCTTTTCTCAAACATGCAATGAAATAAATAAAAAAAACTCAAAGAAATCACACTTTACTTTCCATGAGGCTTTCCGTGATGCTGTGCCACAAATTGTGGAATGGAAATTAAGGCGCCGTAGGTTCAGCGAAGTTAAGCGAACAGTGTTTTTGAAACAATATAATGCGTCTGTTTATAATAATATGGTTTAAAAAAAATACGAATAGTAATCTTGAGGCTTTTCTGCACGGAAATCAGTGTTTAGAAACATGATTAAGCATTTTTCGCTCGATAGAAAAAAATCACGAACATAGGTCTAAAAGGGTCTAAAATACACTTAAAATATTTGTTACAAATAACGAACAAAAGCTAGAAATATTAAAATGGCTTCTAAAAATCGGCAATATCATGTTTGAGGGAAATCAGTGTTTACTTTTTTATTTATTTAAACGGCCAAAAAATTAAAAATATGATTTCCGCGCTTCCGAGCACGCACTTCCATCTCGCTCACGCTTATGCTCAGTGAGAGGGAGAGTAGACCATGAACCTACGGCGCCTTAAAAAAGAACCTAGGCCTACAATTTTGTATGAAATGCCATTACGGATCTCTCGTCTCGCTGCGCCGGACCCTTCGAAACTTTAGAAAGAAAGATTATGAAGAGCACAACGGCAATATTTCATGTTTGTGAAAATACTATTATTCGGCCTTGTATTAGTTGAACTCATATTAACCCACTAAAGCGCAATTCACACATGCAAGAAATTGCATGCCAGTTTACCTACATAACGGAGTTGGATAGATCAATTAACCAATAGACAAGTAAGGTTACAATCAACAAGCGCTAACGCCAATAGAAAACTAATAAAATGTTACAGATGTTAACGAAAAGTGTTTCGTCGGCATCATACATTTTATTATTTTCTATTGGCGTTAGCGCTTGTCGATTGTAACCTTACTTGTCTACGGCCGCAGTTCTGATACTGTTTGTACGCACAGAACAGTAGACAGTAGATTGAAAAACAGTACTGTTCTGTGCGTTCAAACAGTAGCAGTACTGTGCTGCCCACTGTTCTGCCCACTGTTCTGCCTCACTGTTCGGCCCCCGTGTGAAATCGGCCTCAGTATACGGACGTAGGTAGCCCGCAAATGTAATCATAATCAAACTTGCATGCAATTTGCAATACTTATTGAAGCAAACGAAAATAGGCCAACACATAGTTTCAGTACAATATCGGTTAAACCTCATGCTTAGGAACCTTCCTAAATATTGCCTTCCTATTGGTCAACAAAGCCAAACGTCAAAGACAACTGTACGTCAGTGAAAAGAGAACTATTAATACTATTATATCGTCAGTGTCGGAATATAGAGAAATATAATGTCGGAAAACAAATTGTATCACGCAGAGCTTGAACTATATTAATAATTAAAAAGATAACCTTCTAGTTCAACAATAAAGTGTAGTGTAAATACTTATAGTGTCGATCATCATGATAATTATGATGATGAAACAATTACAACCAAAAGACGAACCATGTGATGAGAGTGTAGATACACTTGGAGCTGAAACGAGGTGAAGATCGAGGAGTGCTTTTCCAACTGGCCGTCACGGCAGCAGCAGGTGAGTAGGCATTGCCTTTTTAAGCACGTCCCATCGCCGCCGGCGAGTAAGCGATGAGCTATCGGCGATTTTCTCGCTCAAGAAACGAACAATATATAATAGTTCCCGTGGAAATAAAAGAGAGAGCTATATATTTATAGTTCATCGCTGGCTGTTCACACTGCCGGCGAGGATTCTCTTCACTAGTTGATCGCAGCGATAAAAGCAATCAACGATAAAACTCGCTCAGCGGTACTCGGCGATGAACGCTTGGCGATCAGAGAGATAATTTTATCGTACAACTGAGCGAGTGGTGCGAGTAATCACCCGTCGCACTCGAACACTCGCTCATAGCCGAGCGACAAAACTATAGAAACTATACACTTGCTTCTCGCCGCTCGCCCACTCATTTCTAGTTCTACTCGTTAATCGCTCGTCGCCGGCGGTGGGACGGGGCCCATGCTGACGATGAACTCTGGGGAGTTCATCGGCGCAGCCGTCAGCATCCGATTATGTCATTTTCTATTTAAGTTATTTATTTAAAATAGTTAGGTACACAGCATTACAGTTGAAAAATGAGTGTGCTGTGCTTTACAAATTACATAGATAGGTATATACTGTATTTCAATATAATATGACAGAAGAATTACATCAATCCATCATCTCGCAGTACCTTAAGAGGGGGCGCTCCGCGAAATCGGAGTTCTTAAATTGAATATTTACCTATGACAAACTAAAGCGAATGCCAGGAAAATGAACATACAGAAACTACATCATATTTGCAATCTATTTGTCTGAAAAAAACCATACAAAACCAAAATTGCCTCGATAGAAAACAATCGCCAAAACATGTCTTATTTTTACCTAATTTCAATTGTGTGCCGTTCCCGTGCATATAATTTACGTAAAAATTTAGTGTATAATAGCTCTTGATATTGCCTAATGATTTGACGAGCGGCGTTTTTTTATGTAGTCCCTTTTCAGACTTATCGAGGTATAACGTATTTGGCGTATAAGTCTTTTTTATTTAGCGCGATACTGTTTCTCCCGTCGCATGTTTCGTGCAGTTTGGTATATCTTCTGTTGCCGTTCGCGGGCGGAGTCAATCGCAATCGCTCCGCTGAGACGAGAGGACTACGCTCTGTGCTCTCACGACAGCACGGTGAACATAATTATTTCAATAATATTGTGACCCAGGATATTCGTCCAGTAAATGAATGTATCATTACATTCCAGTAGATATTTTGGTATATTTTGAAATAATATATTGAAAAGTCGACCTTAACATGTAGACCTTCAAGTTCAAAATACAACCATAAGATTACGCAGCGATCGGCCGGCGACCGGCTTCTTAGAATAATTTGTGCAGTACATGCAAAACTACACGAACATTTTTTCTGTCGAGCGTGTATTTACTTTATGAAAGATTATCACTATCACTACAACAACATAGTACTCGTATAATAAAACAAAGTCGCTTCCCGCTGTCTGCCCCTATGAATGCGTAGATCTTTAAAACTACGCAACGGATTTAGATGCGGTTTTTTTTAACAGATAGAGTGATTCAAGAGGAAGGTTTATATGTATAATATAATTTAATATAGTATCCGAGCGAAGCCAGGGCGGATCGCTAGTTGAGAATAAATCCGGTTAATTTCAAAATCGATGACCTCTCGGTCTCTAAATACGAATTCGAAGTCGGAAATAATTCAAAAAGTGGTCGCATTATTTTCATTTTTGAAATATTTGTTGTAAATTACGATGCGCGTTTTTTTTTAAAGAACAACATACGTTTTCAGGCTTTTCGAGAAATGATGTCCATTTTGAATTCCAAGATGGCGGACATTGTTTTTCGAATTTAAACTTTCGTGAGACATGTTGAAATAATACTAATACAACGTTCAACTCACGTATTAAATGTCACTACGGGCGACATGTTTCGAACTCTGCGGGGGTTCATCAGGATGAGTGTTTTCGCGGCGGTTTCGCTTGAATCTTGTCGTGATTCAAGCGACACCGCCGCGAAAGCATTCATCCTGAAAAAGAACTCCCGAAGATTTCGAAACATGTCGCCCGTAGTGACATTATTGACATTGTTTTTCTTTGAAGTCATCACGGGTGTCGCTTTTAGGGTTATCGAGGGTGCAGATTCCAACAATTATTGCCTGCGAACTTGGTCATTTTTATATTAAAAAAAGTGAACACAATTAAGCAGTTTTTCTTTAGTACCTACCAGTATCTTCAATATTGATAACTAAAGGGCCAGAGCGTCTCCATTGTCTCCAAGCAGGAATCCGAGATCAGAATTGAAAAATTTGGCCGCAACACTGTGGCCTGAAAATCTGACTTTCATAGACATGATCGAAGGTTTCATAATATATAACAGTTTTTTTCATTGACAAAATCTGCAACAAACTAGGCCGTTTTGTATTTGCGCTCAAAAGGCTGAGAGACACTGTATCAACTGAAGCAGCATTAACGGCTTACCATGGTTATGTATCATCTGTCCTTGGTTATGGGTTGATATTGTGGGGAAACGCAGTGGAAGTGGACAGAGTTTTCAGGATACAAAAAAAGTGTGTCAGAGTCATAAGTAATTCATGGTGGGACGAAAGTTGCGTGCCACTTTTCAAAAAGCATAAAATTCTTCCTTTGCCTTGCCTGTACTTGAGAGAAATATGTAATTTTGTTAGGTCACACCCCTCGTATTTTAAAACACGTGGCGAAGTTCTGGAAAGGCAAACACGGCCAAAAATTATGAACCTTTTGTATCACCCTCGGAGTCACAAAATTATATATAAGAAAAACGTGTACAACATGTGCATTGTTATTTACAACCACCTGCCAGAAGAAATAAAGATGTTAGCGGGAAACGCCTTTAAACGCAGTCTAACAAACTGGCTTCTGGAACGGTGTTTTTATAGCGTTAAGGCGTTTCTCGAAAATCAGTAAAGAATTTGTAGTATTTAGTTATATAATTTTACTCCGCCTCTTTGACGAATTTTATGATTATGCCTATTATGTAAATAATGTATATTAATTCAATTTGACATTGTATAGTTATTTTAATTCTCGTTGGACTTTTTGATAATTTAATTGACATTCACATATTTGCACGCTTGCATGCAAGCTAGATACACATGACCATAATATATTTAAACATCCCTGCACTGTGTCTATGCAAATAAATATTTATCATTTCATATTTTTCATTTTCATTTTCATGCTACTTATAAATTCACAATTAAATTCACGTATTCAATGACATGACAGGCGACATGTTTCGAACTCTTCGGGAGTTCTTCTTCAGGATGAGTGTTTTCGATGATTGTTTTGAAGAAGAACTCCCGAAGAGTTCGAAACATGTCGCCTGTCGTGACATTTAATACGTGAATTTAACCGTGGTTTTATTAGTAGTATTTTAGACATGTCTCACAAAAGTTTTAATTCGATTATGGCTTTTTTTGCTTTAGGTTTTTACTAGCCATTGTAACCCTTACGTGATTTAGTTAATAAAAAACTGGCCAAGTGCGAGTCAGACTCGCGCACGAAGGGTTCCGTACCATTATCTATAAAACAGTAAAAAAAAGTTTATTGTATGGGAGCCCCCCTTAAATATTTATTTTATTTTGTTTTTTAGTATTTGTTGTTATAGCGGCAACAGAAATACATCATCTGTGAAAATTTCAACTATCTAGCTATCACGGTTCTTGAGTTACAGCCTGGTGACAGACAGACAGACGGACAGAGAAGTCTTAGTAATAGGGTCCCGTTTTTACCTTTTGGGTACGGAACCCTAAAAAACGGAAGGTCATATTTCAGTTATAGCTTTCGAAACTCTGACTTAATAGCGAAAATAATATCTTCAAATATAGGTACAGATTTTGTCTTGCTTCCCACTTTTTATAATAGGGATGATGACTAAATTTTTTTATGATGTCATTTGAACCAGTTTTTGGACAGAAACAAATGTTTGTATTGGAGGAACTACAATTAAAGAACATAAATACCCCAAAAATTTGAGACAAAGATTAACCTCGCTGGCGGCAGCGCAAAACGCTTAATACTGAAAGACAGACAGGCGTAACGTCACAGCCGACATTTGTTAATACAAAGTACCTACATGTATCGTCGTATGGAAAATCAGGTTCTTAAATTGTTGTTTCATTCGCGGAATACTGCCTTTAAGTACATAATTGTTGTACAATTTTGTTTCTATAAAAGCCTAAGGATTCTATTAGTACCTTTAAATTTACTCTTGTACAATAAAAAAAAAATCTAAACTTTCAAGGTTCATATCTTTTTACGATTTTAATTATATTTTATTATTTATACTTTATTACGGTAATTTGATGGTTTACTATACATTTAGCATCACTACGTTATCAATTTGAACATGAGTCATCATGCCTATTATTCATAGGTATTCATCATGTTTCATCTGACTGTCGGGGCATGTACTATGCGAGAAGGAGCGGGGCAGCAATAGACGCATCAGCGCGGCAGGTGCGGGGCGCGCGGGTGATTTCTGATTTTTCCCTGGCGGTACGCGCCCTCTTAAGCATTCCCGATACACATTAAATAAAAATAAGTAAATAAATATTTGGGGACACTCTTACACAAATCGATCTAGTCCCAAACTAAGCAAAGCTTGTACTATGGGTACTAGACTACGATATACATACTTACTTAATTAGATAAATAAATACTTAAATACATAGAAAACAACCATGACTGAGGAACAAATATTCATGCTCATCACACAAATAAATCCGGGATTCGAACCCGGGACCTCCCAACTACTAAGTCCCCAACTACTTCCAAAGACGTCCACATCCGGTGCTGATGCAAGAAGCGCATCAAGGCTGTGTAGAGCTCTTGCGAAATGAGAATTTTTGCGCGCTATAGTGCGGGCCTCTGAAGGAGCTGGCAGTATCGGTTACGCGGGCGAAATTGATCCTCGGCAGTGAGGGGACTAGCAGACGCACCGCCTGACCCATCAAGCTCAGGGCAATCTGAACTACCTTGCAAGATTTAGCAAGCGCTCGTTAGTAGCACACAGTTACGCCTCACCTCAAGTGAATTAAGACCTAACTCGCCCAATAGAAATTTTATGGGATACTATAAAAATGGATAATATTCATATTTTTGTCGTATAAAAAATAAAGTAAATATAAGTCTTATAAATAAACCGTAAAAAGGCTTTTTGGATTATCTCCAGTAGCAATGGTGTAAGAAACTTCATGCGGATTCCAAATTTGAGATGATGTTATAACCTACATATTATAACTGACATTATAACATACATTCCGTATTTATTCCGCGCCCTCAGTCAATGAGAAACTACGTTTATATGGAGAGTTGAGTCCTGGACCCTTAAGGGGCTACCCGAGGTTTCCATCGATTTTTGACAAGTTTTGGATCGTATCTCCTACTTTTGCACTACAGATAGAAGTATAAATCAAACGGTTATCGGTTCTTCAATCTTTTATCTCCATTTAGGTCTACCGGATTTTGAAACGAATGAATACTTAATTTGGTATGATCTTTTTAAACATTGTCTAAAATAACACTTATTTTGTATCTCTATTGACGTGAAAGATCTAACACATACGAAATCTACATATTTGGGTTCGTCTGTGACGTCCCTAAAAACTGGTCAAGGGTTTTCATTTTAAACCAATTAACACAAAAGTTATGGCCAAAAACCGGTTTTTTGGCCTAAAATTGTTCAACTTTGATGCCAAATAAGTATCTCGAAAACAATGAACTTTGAAGTAAATATGGGATACTATATTGCTTAAAGCCGTTGTTGTTAACAAAATAAGCTACAAAAACCTAAGAAAACTAAGAGATTCAGATTGAAGGAGATTATTTGAAGGAAGATTATTGAATTTATTTACATCTTTTGATTTGTTCCCTTTATTTTATGAACCCACCAGAATTACAGCTAGTACTGCAACTTGTTTGGACAATATTTTCTGTAACTGTGACACTATAGACAAAACCATATTTAACTGCTTCAACTCAGATCACAGCGGACAGAAAGCCTGTTTTAAAATGAACACTGATATCCAACACCAAGTAATTATTTATAGACCTGTTACTGTCAGTCGGATGGAAAGTTTCAAGGATATTTTATCACGCGAAGTTGCCGTACTCCCTACGCATAACATTAAACCTAACATACTATATAAAGACCTGTCTAATGTGATACATGGTGTGCACAGAAACGTATTTACACCTAGGATGTTAAAACATGATACACTGAAGACAAGGTTTAGTGATTGGGCCACAGTTGGTATTCACAGAAGTAGGAATACACTGTATGAGCTTTATGAAATGAAGAGTTTTAATCACGATAAAAATTTCGTTCAACATGTAAGAAATTATTCTAAAATATTTAAGAGAGTTTGCGCCGCAGCTAAGGCTATATATATAAGTAAAAAAGTTCGGTCAGCGGATAATAATATAAAAGCAGTCTGGAATGTAATACGAAATGAAACTGGCAAAACGAAACCTCGTGATAGTAATCACATATTAAAGATGAACGATCGGATACTGACTGGAGACCTTGAGGTAGCTGGCGCATTTCAAGACTTCTTTACAAACATAGCTGTGAATACTACGCAGTTTTTAAATTCATCTGTAGCGAAGACTGATTCTTACTTAGATCCTAATACAAACGCGAAATATGACAAGGAACTTCACTTTGAATACGTTGAGCCCCATGACATCATAAAGGCGTTTAAATCCTTGAAGTTAAAGAAGACCGAAGATCTCTGGGGTATGTCTGTAAGAATTATGCAGCCCGTCATCGTTGTCGTGGCGCCTTACCTTGCCATTTTGTTTAATGCATGTGTGGACGAATGTGTGTTTCCCGATTTGATGAAATTTAGCAAAATCATTCCTTTGTTTAAATCAGGTGCTAAGGATGATCTTGGAAACTTTCGCCCAATTTCCATATTACCGGTTTTGAGCAAAGTGTTTGAAAAGATCCTGCTAAACCAGTTGCTTCGCCATTTCAACAAAAATAATTTACTCCACAACCAACAATTTGGGTTTACCCGGGGCCGTTCGACGACTGATGCCGCCTCTACACTTATGAGTCACGTTTATGACGCATGGGAACACTCCCAGGACGCTATAGGAGTTTTCTGCGATCTCTCCAAAGCTTTTGATTGCGTAGAGCATACGATACTCGTACACAAGCTCAAACACTACGGTCTATCAACTCATGCCCTAAACCTTATCAATTCTTATTTAAGTCGAAGGATCCAGACGGTCGTTGTCAATGAAACTAAATCAAATGGTTCAAACGTCAAACTTGGAGTACCGCAGGGATCAATTCTGGGACCTTTTCTCTTTCTCATATATATAAATGATTTGCCTGATTTAGTGAAGAACAAATGTGAGATAGTACTTTTTGCTGATGATACTTCGCTAATTTTTAAAGTTAATAGAAAGGTAGAAGACTATAGCCATGTTAATGAAACTTTAAAGGAAGTACTTGAATGGTTCACAGCAAATAATCTTTTACTGAATGCGAATAAAACTAAATGTGTAAAGTTCTCGCTACCTAATGTGAAACAAGTTGCCACACTTATAGAATTAAATGGAGATAAACTTGAACTGGTTGATCACACGCTATTTCTAGGCCTCACGTTGGACCACCAGTTACAATGGACGCCTCACATATCTGTCTTAGCGAAGAAGCTCAGTTCTGCCGCATACGCAGTTAGACGAATAAGACAATACACAGACGTGGAAACGGCCCGTCTGGTGTACTTTAGTTACTTTCATAGTATTATGTCTTACGGCATAATAATCTGGGGGAAAGCAGCGGACATAGATACTATCTTCGTTCTGCAAAAGAGAGCCATTCGATCTATCTATAACCTAGGCTCTCGAGATTCGCTGAGAGAACGGTTCAAAAATATAGGTATCCTTACAGTAGCATCACAATACATACTAGACGTGATAATGTACACACATAAACATATTAATAATTTTAAGAAGCAGTCTGAAGTCCATAATTTTAATACAAGAAATAAGCACAAACTACTCATGCCCAAATTTCGACTGCAGAAAGTAAAAAAAACGTTTATGGGTAACTGTATAAGTTTTTATAATAAAGTACCCTTAGACGTTTGGAAATTGTCTTATTGTTCATTCAAACGATACATTAAGAATGCTCTTCTGAAGAAAGGGTATTATAAGATCAACGACTACTTGGAAGATAATGAAGCGTGGCCTACCATTCAGGTTCGGTAGTCGTCGCTTTTATGCTGTTGGTTTAATTTTATTAATATTTTGACATTTTCATTGAATTATTTTTCTTGAAAAAAAAATTAATTTTAATTCTGACATTATAGAAATTATACATCTCTGTACCTAATTATTTTTTATTTTAATTTATTGTGACATTAGAGACTCTATACATCTCTGTACCTAATTATTTTCTTTTTAATTTTACTTTGACATATCTGTACCTAATATTTTTTTGTGTGACAATAGAGACTCTTTACATCTCTGTATTAGTTATATTTAATTGTCATAAGTTGTATTAATCTGTCATTGGAGACTATACATCTCCCGGTGCGTATGTGCCCATGTTTGTAAGGCTGTTGCTCATTAAGAATTGTTATGTTATAATCATGCTTATTGTTGACTTGTGAAAGAGCCCATGTGGCCTACTTACAGAATAAACGTTTGATTTGATTGATTGATTGATTTGAAGGTACGATCCCAGACGCCAATTATGGGAGCCCCTTAAGACGGTGACGTTTACCGCGAATATTCCCACCATAGCAACATTTCCAAGCGTAGTAATGAAGCTTTGAGTATACTCACACCACTGGGCGCCGCGGACGCTAAAGTTAGGTAATCGCAAGTACAAACTGCTTGAAAACTTAAGTTACTACACGGCTTATCGGAGTTTGAGATAGTTGAACGCCGAATATCTTAATCCGACTTAATCCAGGTATATGGAGTGTAGTGTTTTAAAGCCCTTTAGTTTTGCATACTTTTAGACTTACCATTCGAGGACCCGTTACATGCGACGTAGCGCATTTTCCCGCTTTGTAGCGGAAATCGCAAGATCAATCAACCCTTTCAGGGGTCACGGGGACCCATAGCTGTACCTATGGGTTTTCAAACTACATCCGTACCTGCTAGACGATTGAATAACATTTGGTTCATCACGTAAATCAAAATACTATTAGAATTAAGAATTTGGGTGAAAAAATTACAGTCGGGTTCTAGACCTCGTTCAATTATTATTATATTATATCGAGCCCATTATGTCCCACTGAGCACAGGCCTCCCCCCTCTTTTTCCAATCATCGCGGTCTTGAGCATTGTCTGGCCAGTCTTTTAAAAAGGAGTCCAAGTTGTCACGCCATCGCCGACGAGGTCTACCGGGTCTCCGTTTTGAGTTTTGCGGCTTCCACTCCGTGGTCCACAACTCATCCGGCATGCGGCAGACGTGACCGGCCCAGTCCCACTTTAACTTGGCCGCCTTCCGAGCTACATCTTCTATCTGGGTCTTGGAGCGCAGTGTGGTGTTCCGGATGCGATCCATTAGCTTTACACCTAATATGCTGCGCTCCATAGCTCGCTGGCAAACCCCGAGTTTGAACTTCTGCGCTGCCGTCAAAGACCAAGTCTGGGCACCATAGGTGAGAACTGGAAGGATGCACATGTCCATGAGCCTACGTTTAAGTGAGAGAGGTAGGTCGCCCTTCATTAGGTCTTTCGTGGACCAATAGCTCCTCCAGGCGTTTTCGGTCCGCCTATCTATCTCTTTCTCTTGTCGTTCTTTATATTACATAATTATTATCTGGTCTTTATCAAACACGGGTTTACCATTTGTTAGTACTTTACCGCAAAGGCATAATTTACTTAGTAGCGATTCACCGCGATCGCGTTTTGAGTTTTTCGGAACTTATGTGGTTACGGAATATTTACCGTTATACCAACCCAATAAGGTCTAGTTTTCCCTCAGGGCTGGAATTCAGATGGCGGTCGCTTTCGTAAAACTAGTGCCTATGCCAAATCTTGGGTAGGTCTCAAAGCGGACCCGGGCTCGTTTAGGGGCATTGTTTGATCTTATTTTTGACTCCTCGCATGTAGAAACTGCATTATCATCAATGTCAGCCCAGCTGTTTTGTGTTTTCTAGTAGGTAATTGCGCCTTAACCCATTAACACCTGCATGAGTCAAGTCTCTGCGAACGATAAACGCTACAAAGCGGAACAATGCTGCTTCTCGCTACGGCGTAGCATACGCTACGTTCCCTGTCCTCGACTCCTTTCTGCCCCGCTACGGTGGTAACGCTACGCCGGTGCCGTAGTCCGTAGCAGTTTAAACTTTAAACTCTATTGGTAACGAAAAGCGTCAACTGGCGTAAGCGACTGCAGAGTTAAACATTAAAAAATTTGAGTTAAGAGCGACTGTCAAATAATCTTGAAATAAGACTTTATATATGACGTGTGTCGTGAATGGCGCAAGCGAATGCAGAGTTGAGTAAGCACTAGCAAATGTTAAGTTAAAAAAAGCTTTCGTAAAACTAGTGCCTACGCCGTTAGGTGCCAGACCGGATCCCGGGCTCCTTTAAGATACAACCGGGAAACGATAGGATGATAATGATTATCAATGGATAAATAAGTAATTTTTCTATCAGATTATTTCATCAGTACTTTTAATAAGGCTTAGGCCCCTTACCTATTCATTAAACCTAAAAGTGCTTCTGTTAAATGAGATGTGTTTTGTCCCATTCTTACGTACAAAAATGACAACATGACAGACAAAGACAAATTAGTTTTAACGGCATCTTAGCTACATTAGGTTTCTTGGACGTTTCGAAAACGATAATCCAGTGTGCCTACCCCCTTGAACCGTAAAGTAACCGTTTCCTCGTGAGTCTCTGTACCTTCTCCGTTCCGTCGCGGTTAAAAATAAATCGGTCGATAGACAGTGCGATTGTTAGCAATTAAACTTTGCTTCAGCAAATTACAGACTAGACAGACTACGTCCCACTGCTGGGCACAGGCCTCCTCTCATGTATGAGAGGGAATGGGCAGCTCTTGGGTAACTCTTAATGTTATCAATTCAATATTTTAATTTAATCAGATTTAACCAGTGTAAAGGCTCTTAAGTGTGATGTTGTAACAGGTTTTTAAATGTTGTAAGGGTCCTTTACACTACAAGAAGGTTTACCAAGTGAGTTCGTTCGATATTAAGCAAAAACTGCCTTGGAGGTACTTTTTTTATTTAATGTGTGTTCTTGGACCTTCTTGAACCCTTGTACAATAAGACAATAACTGTTAATGCTACATTAAATTTATTTGTACAAAAAAGGAAAAAAAAATTTTTTTAAGAAATTATTATGTTAATTTGTTTCTGTGAACGTATTCTGCAATATGCCGAAGTTAACAGAAATTCCCGGGAACACCGTGTATATATTTTAGACAGGCAGCTGACACTGATACGTCTAAATCATAGTTCACTTAGATCAGGTTCACACTGCTTTAGATAGTGGTAATATCCAATTTCCTATTGACCGCCACCGCAGGCCGCGCCAGTCTGTGAGAGGCAGGGACCGGGAAACCCTTTCATTTGATTAAGCCGTTCGATAGGGTAACCCTATTAAATGATTACCCAAAGGATATGGTTTCCCTATCAATTGTGTAAGCCTATCGTCATGGATACCGCAGGGTTAACTGTTTCCAATGTGGTTTCCAAGTCGAATAGGGTGAATATTTACCAATTTACCGCTTACCATTAAATAGTGTTACCCTTTTTCAAGCGATTGCTTTTTCAGCCTGCTCGAAAAAACTATGTGAAGCGTGTAGAGGTTGAAATTGCTTGATTGTTTTCGAAAAACACTCGATAGGGCAACCTTATATGTTGGTAAGCGCTTACCCAAATTGACTCTATCAATTTGGCTACACTATCGTTCCGGTAAGTCGATCGAAATGCTTGCCGAATTGATAGGGTTTCGGAAAATAATTCTATCAAATACCCGATCCAAAACCCTTTAATGGTAACCGGTTCCGGTCCCTGGTGAGAGGTTTAAGTCAGTGTCACGCAAAACGCGAAAACCAAAAGGAGCACGTGCTATGAACTGAAATTTATTTATTTATTTATTTATTTAATTTATTTATTTAATTTTTTCGGAGAGCCAACAGCTAACAATTCAAAGTAACAATATAAGCAAGTTATATCAATTAAGTAACAAAGAGCCAATTAGAGGTTCCCACCAGTAGCAACAGGTTAACAAACAATTGGTGGTTAGCACTAAATTTTACAACGTGTTACCCACAAGCATACAAATGAATACCCATGTAAGGAACAGAGCTTATTAATTATTAAGTGATATGTACATAAACCGTTACAGTAACATGCTGTCACATGCGACTCACTCACTTGAAGAACTCGTCTGTTAAAATCCGTCTTATAGTTGTGATGTTGCTATTGAAAACGTCAATATCCCGCTTCTTCGTTAGTTCATTTAGGCTTTTACCAGCTCGTAATAAAAAGCTATTTTTTCTATAGTTACGTGATGTAAATGGAATTGAGAGGGGAGGGAAGTATCTTTTGGACCTAGATGGAGTATTGAAGGAGAGCTTAGCTAGTAATTCCGGACAATCAATGTTACCATTTAAGATACTAAGTAAATAAGTAATATCTGCAATCTGACGACGTTTATCTAGTGGAATGAGGTGATGTTTTTTACAAATATTTTCGTAATTAGATGAGTTGTAAGGGGTTTTCAGCTTAAAGCAGAGGTATTTTATAAATTTTTTCTGTATACGTTCTAATCTATTAATATAGATATTGTAAGAGGGGTTCCAGATTTGAGATGCATATTCAAGTTTGCTTCGGACATATGTACAATAAAGAACTTTAATAGTTTTAATTTGGGTAAAATGTAAGGAACTGCGCATAATAAATCCTAATGCCTTAGTAGCACTAGCTACTATATTATCAACATGAGTTTCGAATAAAAGCTTAGAATCATGGGTTACACCCAGGTCCCTCATGCACGACACAGATAAGAGCACATCATCATTAAGCTTGTAGGTGGTCGGTATTATACTACGTTGTCTTGTGAAGGTTAGAGTATAGCATTTAGATATATTAAGGTCTAATTTATTGTTCTGGCAATATGCAGCAAGACGCGTAAGGTCATCTTGTAGAAGGGCAGAGTCATCTAATGAATTCACTTTAATAAAAATCTTCATGTCGTCAGCAAAACATAGCAATTTGGAAGAGTGGAAACAATCACTGATGTCATTAACAAATACATTGAAGAGCAACGGCCCCAGCAACGATCCTTGGGGGACGCCGCTGGGAACGGTTACCCAACCAGACATATAGTTGTTAATGACAACAGCTTGCGACCTGTTATCAATATAAGATGCGAACCATCGCAATAGATCACCGTGAATACCCATGTTATTTAATTTTAGAATAAGTAATTTATGATCAATTCTATCGAATGCCTTACTGTAATCAGTGTACACTACATCCACTTGGCTACCTTCGGACATGGCTTTAGTTACATAATCGTTAAGGAGTACCAAATTCGAAACGGTAGACTTACAACGCAGGAAACCATGCTGGAAAGGACTAAAATAATTCTTAATTGCCGCATATAATTGAGCATGAACTACTTTTTCAAGTACTTTAGCAAGTATGCAAAGTTTTGAAATTGGCCTATAATTAGTTACTTCAGTTTTTGGGCCTTTCTTATGGACGGGTGTAATGTAGGCTGATTTCCAAATCGAAGGGACATGACATTCAGCAAAAGAGCGCTTAAACAGTAGGGATATTGGTACCACAATAGTTTTCGCGCAATTAATCAAAAATTGAGCCGGCATATCATCAGGTCCAGCTGTTTTGGACGGATCTAGTCTTAACAGTAACTTGATGAGAGCATCCGAGTTAACTTGTATATTACATATATGCGTAATTGAACTAGTCGTAGGGTTGACCGGCGCCACTAGGTCAGTACTAGGCGCAGAATAAGTTGTATAGAAATAGTTAGAGAAAGCCTCACATATATCGGCGCCTGTATTGACCAATCTTTCGTCATACTTCAGACAACTCGGTATGAAAGATTGTTGCATAAGTTTCTTAAAATATTACGTCGTTATCCTGCGAACGTCAAAAGACCTTTTGTATGGAAATCGAACCACCTTATAAGCAGTCGACCACTAGTCCGAATTTAAGATTTCGAAAACGACGTTCCGCTGAAGGAGTATTTGAATTTTAACCCTTTCACCGCCACAGTCGGCCATAGCCGACAACGCAAAATAGTGCCCACGACGCCCTCGTCGTGTATAGACGACACAATTTCAATGATCAAAAACACGATAATTCAAACCGCTACAAGTGTTTTTCAATGCCTGTTGATTTTGAGCATTTCGTATTTTTTTTTGCTGTGGCGTCTGGGGCACGATTTTCCGACGACGAGCTCGGCGGTCAAAAGGTTAAGGTTACGATACTAAGTTAACCTAACCTATTTATATACCTACTTATTCCATTTTTACGGTCAGATACCAAAAAAAATTACCTCGATCTCTCAGATACCAGTTATGAACGAAATCGAACCATTAACAAAATCGTTGAACAATGGGCTCGAAGACAGGTCTGTCGATAAGTATTTATAAATGCTGTATACCTACGCTCCACCATTCATAATGTTTCCGCGGAAAAATAAATTAGTCTGTGTCTTAAGACGTTTCAGCCTTTTAAAAAATCTCAATGGAGAGGGGAACTCACGTAGCGAGTTTCGCTACAAGGGCAAAAACCACGGTAGTCAATGCCGGATTTAGCCCATAAACAAATGAAGCAATTGGTTAGGGCATCTGGTCTTGGGGGGCACTAGAAAAAGCACTACACTATTAGTTTACTTATGGATATATAAATAAATAATAAATATTAAGGGACAATCTTACACAAATCGACCTAGTCCCAAACTAAGCAAAGCTTGTAACATGGGTACTAGACGACGATAAACATACTTATATAGATAAATAAATACTTAAATACATAGAAAACATCCATGACTCAGGAACAAATATTCGTGCCCATCACACAAATAAATGCCCTTACCGGGATTCGAACCCAGGACCTCTTGCTTCGTAGGCAGGGTCACTACCAACTAGGCTAAAGCGATCGTCAAACGTGGATAGGGGGGCCATGCGGTGATATTATTGCTTAACCATTAGGGCAGTAGTCTTATGACGCTTAGGGTACACGTTTAGACCTATTAAAAGGTGATTAATGTGTAAGCTGGGAGATAACATAGGTATAGTTTAGTCTTAATTTTCATATAAAATGGAGAGCTGAGTCTTTTAGCGTTTCTCCTGTGACCCGGCCCCGTATATCATGGTCGGCCTTATCACGCGATAATTGACAATATAGAGCAGGGGTTCCCAAACTTTTTTTAGGCACGCCCCCCTGCTGCCTAAAATGAAGTTCCCACGCCCCCCTCCGCTTCGATGCAAGGAAACTGAAGTGAATGGGTTAGCTAGCCAAATCATCATCATCTTCCTAGCGTTTCCGTTAGCGCCACGGCTCTAAGGAGTCTAGAGTCAGCTGAGTACCTAATCCCAAGGATCGGCGAGGCACTGGTTTTTGCGAAAGGATTGAGGCCCCGCGCCCCCCACTTTGAAAACCCCTGATATAGAGCGTCCGTCACTGGCTGAAACCGTTCGATAGAACGAGACGGACGCTCTATCTTGTCACTTATCGCGTGATAAGGCCGGCCATGATACGGAGCCTGAAGGAATTAAGAAGGAACGCGTTTTCTGAAGCGACTGGTTTTGGCGTTGAATGTGTTGTATGTTGCATACTAATTAATTTAAAAAAAACATAATTTAGTAGGTACAATATATTTAGAATGATCTACTTACACTGACTCTTCTAGTTACTTGTATTTTGTGTACTAATCGCTTAACACGCTCTTCTTAAATCGCCGTCTCTTCGCCTCGCTTCGCTCCTTCAGTGTGCCAAGGCCCTAATATTTATTCAACTAATACACACTAGAATTACAGATCCATCAGCCGACGGCTTATATCTGAAGGGTAGCCTTCCAGATGCATAATGTTGTATGCATTGGAGCTTACTTCAAAGCTCTGTTCATCCAATTAAAAGCACATTTTCTCACATCACCAATGAATTTCACGTGAACACAGAACAAACTTACACTAATCATCAATTTATCCTTACGCTTTTGTTATTAAACCTCAAAATCAATTGAAGCATCGACTAAAAAAACTTGGTAAATGTGGCACGCTTAAAGTTAAACTGTTTCACTTGGCGTCAAACGTTCATTCAAATCCCAACCTTAGCTACACGTGTTTATAATTGAATTCAGCTTACGCAGCAGCGTTTCAAGCAACACTTTCGATTCAAACACGTTTTACGTGATACGGAGGGTAGTTGACGCATGCGCACTGGCGCGTAAACACCGAACCACGGCAGTGTCTTGCCGACTGCCGTGGTGGAAGGTTGTGTCGCGTCGCTGTCGGTACGCGTGTGTCGTGTGACTAAATACATTGAACGGAGGATTTTTCCAGTGATTTTTAAGGTTAGTAACCTACAAACAAACACGGCTGCTGGTTTTAAAGTTTAATTGAGGTTATGGTTTAGGTTATGCTTAATATGTGTAAGGTAATACATATTGAGGTGCGTATTCTAAACAAAGCTATTATAGAATGGTTTATATATCGAATCGGGTTTGTATTGTGATGACTCATAAGACGCGCGACGTTGTTTAGTGTTGTAACTTGTCTGTTACTGTTGCGTTGTGTATCTTTAAGAAGAAAGAAAGAAAGAAAATAGTTTATTAGTTCAAAAACTATACATAACTAACAAAACTTATCTTAATACACATTATTCTAAGTAATTTGCACTAAAGGGCTTGCACTTAGCTTAATGTCACGGAGTTAGCCAGGACACATTCCGTGACGCTGATTTTCAGTAAAGCCAGCATTTGGACTAGATGGTATGGCACTGAGAGAATACCTAGTCGGTTTAAATGAGCCTTTACTGAATATTACTTAAAAGCTCACGTTACTATACTTTAGTATAAAATAATAAATATATAAATATGTACCTAATACACATATTTTTATATGATTTCATATTTACCGTTAGCTTTTCGGTGAAGGAAAAACGTCGCGAGGAAACCTGCATACATCTGCGAAGAAATTCAAAGGTGTATGTGAAGTCCCCAATCCGCACTGGGCCAGCGTGGGGACTACTGCCCGTTTCCTCTCATACATGAGAGGAGGCCTGTGCCCAGCAGTGGGACGTATATAGGCTGATGATGTGATGTGTGATGTGACACATATTTTAATATTGAAATGTTTTTTTCCCAATAACGTTAAAATGTTAACTAGTATATAAATATATTATGCAATTAATTGAAGGAAATCTTTAGATATTCCCATTTTTTTTTTCAAATTTTGCATATAATGTTAGACTCGTCTCATACAAACACAGTTGAATTACTTAGTTAAACAATTGATTACATTATAATTGTGTGTTTATGTTTATATATTTATGTGTTTTTTCGATTATCCATACAAATACATCGTAATCGGGTTCATGTCACGTGAGGGTTTTCCTGAGATGATTTATTTAATTCGATACCTACTGTTTCGAACACGCTAGTACCTATACAAATTTCTAAAACAAGGGGTTCTACAGTCCGCCATATTTGACACTAACTATCTACCAATAGTCTACCTGCTCTATAAGTATAGTTAGTAAGGAATTATTAGCCTTGTGTGTGTGAGAATAGTGTAGGCGACTGTACCTGCCATGAACGTGAGCGTAAATTGTTCACTGTAGCTATCGGATGTAGTCAAGATAAAAAATAAATGGATTAAAATTATCTTACAATTGTCAATTCTCCCAAATCTCAAATATCATTAACTACTTGTCTTTTTTTATTGTACTTTACTGATTCTTAGAAAAATCGAGGTTATACTGACGGACTTGGAAAACTGGGTGCTCTCTAGCGGGCTGTTACTGTAACGTATACGTGGTTCGCAAAGGGATACACTCGTTATATCAAATGATACAAGAAACGTTGTAAACTTATTATAGACGAGATAACGAACATTAACATGCACACAAACAAGAACAAATTAAAGATAAGAACATGCCAAAGAGCAATGGAAAGTAGCATTCTCAGTATAAAACTAAAGGACAAGATTAACAGTAAGCACATCCGATCCAAAACAAACATCATAGATGCACTCGAGTTTGTGCTGAAACAGAAATGAAAATGGGCCGGCCACATTGGAAGATTGACAGATGACAGATGGACCAACAAAGTCACAAAGTGGCCAGGACCCCTCGGCAAAAGGAAGGTGGGAAAACCTTTGACAAGATGGTCCAAGGACATCATAGCCACAGCTGGAGAGAACTGGCTAATCAAGGCCAAAGGCCGAGAAAGGTTGAAGGAAATGGTGGAGGCCTATACCCGACAGGGGCCCTTAACTTAGTAAAAATGAAAAACAAAATTACCTGAAAACTTTTATTATGTGAAACTAATTTAAGGAAGAAAAAAGGCTTAATAAATAAATAATAAATAAACGAACATTAAATAAATATATATACCTAGGCTGTAGACACTAAATAAAATAATCAATCGTGTTGCAGTTTCTCGAAGAAGGATAAAAAATGTAGTCAAGTGGAGAACAAAGCCATGCGCGAGGTTAAATAATCACAAAGTTATAACTACGTGTCCAAATTTTCTAAGCAAAACTTTTCCGCATAACGCACCTTCATTGAAACAATTCTCATTTTTGACAGTCGCATATCGTGACGTCACGATCTGCGAGCGTTTTGTCTCTCTAACAAGCAATATCAGAACGGTTGTAGCTTCGTAATTCATTGAGATATCTGAGGATCTAGTAAAAGTTTTACCGAAACAAAACTTGACGATCGCGTTTGCGTTTTACCCTCAATTTGTATGGGATTTCACAGCTAAACGCTAACGCGGTCGTAACGTTTTGTTTCGGTAAAACTTATATTAGAGCCTCTGAATGGGATTTGCGTCACTAGGCATATTTTTTCGCCTTCTTTCTCTTATAGTAATTATACATTTTGAGTTTACACCACATTTGTGAGAATCGTGTAACGTTACATGTTACATGTTTTATTATTACGATTAAAACGCATCTTAAATTGATAAACCTATTCTAAAATAAACACATATTATAAACTTAACTATAGAACTACTTAAAATAAGTATTTACATCCTACACTAACACACATCCTTAAAACATAATAAATAACAACACAATAAAATAATTAAAATAAATAACAAATAAACACATCATGTTTAACACTTGTGCGCGCGATGTTACCGCCGGGCGATAAGGAATGTTCGAGACGGCTCGTGGCTGCATCGCGGTGGCATTACGAGCTACGTTTTGAAAGGGACGATACATGTGCCGGCTGCGTTCACAAACGTTTTCTTTGTGTCCTCGTGCGCGCTGGCAAAATTTATATATTTAAAATAATAAAATTAATGTAATACCTAAGTCCTTCATTAGTTACAAGTGTCATCTCGCACCCCGATAGGGTAAGTGTTGAACAAGTGTTTTAATCCAGCAGTGTTTAGCTTTAAGTTAGTGCTTATTTTAAACCCTAGTGCATCTAAGTGCTAGAATCACCTAATTAATCAACTGTGCTTCAATCTACGCCAATGCACGGCGAACAAGGACAAAATATGTTGTTTCGTTTGTGGACATGAGGGTTTTAAGACTCCGCAATGCCCGACATGTAACAAAATCCTGCCAAGTTCGTCAAAAAACTGATTGACCTGCAGAGTTGTGACACGAATAAGAATGATAAGTTTGATAGCGAAGATTGGGCTACATGGCTAAAGAAGATCAACTTTTACTTTAAGTCTTATAAAATCGCCACAATTCTGCAGAATCAACCGGTTAATGACCCTCGGCCTTACGCATCTATTAAGGTTTACAACCAAACCATATTAGGATTACTAGATTCAGGGTCAGCCGTTACAATTTTAGGCAATAATACTCATCGAACTCTAGAACAACAGGGCTTAGAACTTCTACAGGGACACATTATTACCGTCACAGCCGCTGGAGGTCAGTCAATGAGTAGTATTGGGTACATGAACCTGCCAATTACTTTTCAGGACACATTTCATGTCATTAAAGCGTTTGTTGTGCCAGAAATTAACATAGACCTCGTCTTAGGTATCGACTTCTGGCACTCATTTGAAATATTTCCAAAGCATCTTACAGGCATTACTTTTTCTAGTGGCGTGGTTTCAAATGCTACTATTAATGCAGATCAGCCTTCTCTGTTACATGCTTATGACCATTTGAACAATTCAGAAAAGTTGATAGCTGACAATATAATCGCTCAATTTAGTGATATCTCTGCCGAATTCAGGGGTTTAGGGGAGACCAAGTTGATCACTCACCGAATTGATACGGGTGACGCCCCACCTATTCGACAACGCTATTATCGGATGTCTCCAGAAAAACAGCGCATTCTTGTTGAACAGGTAGACGAGATGCTAAGTCTCAACGTAATCGAGCCCTGCGAGAGCGCCTGGTCGTCCCCGGTTTTAATAGTAAACAAGAAAAATGGCCAGCCTCGTTTCTGTCTCGATAGTCGGAAATTAAATTCAGTGACAAAACGCGATGCTTACAATTTGCCGTACGTATCCGAAATCTTGGACAACCTTCGTGACGCTCGCTACCTCTCTAGCATAGACTTGTCCAAGGCGTTTTGGCAAATTCCCATAGCTCCCGAAGATCGAGACAAGACGGGATTCTACGTACCCTCGCGTGGTACATTTCGTTTTAAACGTACCGCTTTTGGTTTAACCAACGCGCCTGCTACACAGCAGAGATTGGTTGACCTGCTTTTCAGGGAATTCGACCTTAAAGTCTTCGCGTACCTCGATGACATAATTATAGTATCGAATGATTTTAATTCCCATGTCTCCCTTCTTCTTAGCGTGATGGAGAAGTTAAAGCAGGCCAACCTCACCGTAAACCTGGACAAATGTCAGTTTTTTCGAAGCCAGCTTAGGTATCTGGGCTATGTTGTTGACAGTTGTGGACTACGTACCGATCCGGAGAAGGTGCAAGCTATCCTCAACTACCCGACACCAACTAACCGGAAGGACATTAAGCGCTTTCTCGGAACCGCAACGTGGTATCGTCGTTTCGTCCCCAACTTCAGCACTATAGCAGGCCCCCTTAATAAGCTGACTTCGAATAAGAAAGGGGGACCACCGTTTGTCTGGTCTTCGGAAGCTGACGCTGCATTCCAGCAGCTGAAGGAATGTTTGGTTTCCGCTCCTGTTCTTTCCTGCCCTGACTACGACCAGCCATTCGAAGTGCATACCGATGCCAGTAACTATGGTGTTGGTGCCATGCTGACGCAGACCTTAGAAGGTAAGGAGCACCCAATTGCCTATATGAGCAGGTCGTTGTCAGCAGCAGAGAAGAACTACGGAATAACTGAGCGGGAAACACTTGCGGTTGTTATAGCTTTGGAGCATTGGCGGTGTTATTTAGAGAACGGAAAGCCCTTTACGGTATATACAGACCACAGTGCTCTGAAATGGTTCCTTTCTCTGAATAACCCGACCGGCAGGCTTGCTCGCTGGGGTGTTAGATTGTCCGCGTTTCATTTTGAAATAAAACATCGTCGCGGCGTTGACAATGTCATTCCAGATGCCCTTTCACGAGCCGTTCCTATTAGTGCCATCAGTACATCTGATTTTTATACTAAAACTACTGATGCATGGTACAAAAATATATATAATTCTTGCCTTACCAAACCCCAAAATTTCCCGAATTTTTTAATAAAAAACAATACCCTATATAGGTTGACAAAGGACAAACACGACTTGACTGACTTAACTTCAGAGTTTTCCTGGAAGGAGGTTGTTCCGCGTGAACTGCGTGAGCAGATCATTGAAGAAAATCACGCAGAGCCAACAGCCGGACATCTTGGCGTCTTTAAAACGTACCGTCGTCTCGCGTTGCGCTACTACTGGCAAGGCATGCACCAAGACGTCGTAAATTTTGTTGGTTCGTGTCACAAGTGCCTTCAGTACAAGGCTCAAAATCACCAAGTCTTGGGTGAAATGGGACGCCCAAAACAATGTAGTCGCCCATTTCAAACCATTTCAATCGACCTTATGGGCCCTCTGCCTGTCACACGGAAGCAAAATAGCTACATCCTAGTTGTTACGTGCTGCTTTTCAAAATTTTGCCTAATTACTCCCTTGCGTGCTGCTACTGCCGTTGCTGTGTGTAAATTCATGGAAGAGTCGGTTTTCCTTGTCCACGGGCCGCCTCAAACTATTTATCTCGATAACGGTAGCCAGTTTGTCAGTAAAGTTACAGACACTCTTTTCAAATCATATAAAGTCCCCAACGTATTTTTTACCCCTAAATATTCAGCGCATATTAACAGCGTTGAAAGATTTAATCGTACAATTATCACATCCCTGTCAACGTTCGTTGAGGATGACCATAGGACTTGGGACCTTTTTATCCCGAAAGTTCAGTTCGCCATCAACAATTCGGTAAATGAGGCGACTGGGTTCACTCCTTCATTCTTGGTATACGGCAGAGAGATCGCTACATGTGGTTCCCATTATATTCATAATGACTTGGGTGACAAACAGGAGTTCTTGCCTCGTGACATTTATGCCGAGAATCGTGGTTGTCTTGCCGAGGTATTTGACAAGGTGCAGGCAAAACTCTGGCATGCTCATGTGAAAAACACGTCTCATTACAACCTTCGAAGAAAACCGATGGAATTTAAGGTCGGCGACGTTGTCATGAAACGTGCATATGTACTGAGTAACAAGGACAAATATTTTAGTAAGAAGTTGGCACCTAAGTTTTTAAAATGTCGAGTTGTACAAAAAAAGTCTCCTTTAGTATATGTACTTGAAGATATGTCCGGAAAAAATATTGGCACCTGGCACATTAAAGATCTAAAACTAATTGGCTTAAATAAATAATTACACATTTATAATATAATAAGACAAATAACAGCATATACTTAGCGTGCTTCAAATATAATCCATCGTTTACTTATTTTATTTTTGTATGGGTAACTATTAAATGAATATATAGTAACCTCTAATAATGACTGGTCGCGTTAGTAACCTTTAGTATGGTAACTATAGCATTTTTTGATTGCGTGAAGTATGGAATTTTGTAACTGATTGAAGAATGAAAGGATTAAATACGAAAATTTTACTTAAAAGTACGGATTTTATTTTTTTAGTATAATAAAATCCTTTTGTAACGCGCGGGGTAATGTAACGTTACATGTTACATGTTTTATTATTACGATTAAAACGCATCTTAAATTGATAAACCTATTCTAAAATAAACACATATTATAAACTTAACTATAGAACTACTTAAAATAAGTATTTACATCCTACACTAACACACATCCTTAAAACATAATAAATAACAACACAATAAAATAATTAAAATAAATAACAAATAAACACATCATGTTTAACACTTGTGCGCGCGATGTTACCGCCGGGCGATAAGGAATGTTCGAGACGGCTCGTGGCTGCATCGCGGTGGCATTACGAGCTACGTTTTGAAAGGGACGATACATGTGCCGGCTGCGTTCACAAACGTTTTCTTTGTGTCCTCGTGCGCGCTGGCAAAATTTATATATTTAAAATAATAAAATTAATGTAATACCTAAGTCCTTCATTAGTTACAAGTGTCATCTCGCACCCCGATAGGGTAAGTGTTGAACAAGTGTTTTAATCCAGCAGTGTTTAGCTTTAAGTTAGTGCTTATTTTAAACCCTAGTGCATCTAAGTGCTAGAATCACCTAATTAATCAACTGTGCTTCAATTACGTTATTGTACGGCGCTTGCGTTTTGATTTCCAATCGTTTAATTGTAAATGTGACCGTAGTAGTGCACGGAACAGTAATAAATAGTTTTATAACGCCGCCGCTTAATAGTGCTTAAATATTTATACACCATCTTGAAACAAGCCAGCTATTAGAGTTCACCGCTTTGCGTAACGTTTTATCCGAATACCTTCTTTTATTTTTCTTAAAATACCGCTAGTCATCCCGCTGCTTATTGTATAATCTTAACTCCGTTCTGATAGTGAACACCTTCACCAACTGCTTACGGCTTCTCCTCGTACCTAGGCGCAAGTCTTCACGGGTTCATTATCAAGCGGAGGAGCCTGGATGAATTTTAACCGTGAACGTTTATTCACAGGGTGCGACTTTTTAGTTTAAAAAGTCGGCCGCGTTTTAGCGCGCCGTCCCTGCGACCTTTTTGTGGGGAAGACCACCACGCAGCTGCCCCGGCGCTCCCGAGCCACTTCACCAGCTCCACTGTCCGCTGCTCCAGTACCCTGGGCCCTAGCAGCCGCCATCGCCGAGGGGAGTACCGAACTACTGCGTAAAACCAGACGGGCTATAGCACCCACGACCTAGTTTTTTAAATAAATATTATATTTCTTTTATTTGCTGCCGTTCAGAATTATTTTCCACCAATCACCACATCCTGGGGACTGAACGCGACACTGACGTTAACGTGAATGTAATTATTATGTGGTTTCAATCCGTGATAACGCATTGATTTGTCAACTAGCTTCCGTCCGCGACTTCGTCTGCTTGGACCCGGTACAAAAACTATTCTACATCTTCGTACAAAATGTTATAGAAATCGGTTGAGCCGTTTAAGGCGGTGCATTGGAAATCGCGTTCTATGAAACGCCGTTCTGACTAGATTAAGAAACAATAAGGTCTGATTTTCAGATATATGATTCTTGACTATATGATTGTTCATCTGATTTTATTGATACATGATTCCTTAAATTTTCCTCGATAGAAAAAAAATCCAAAGTTGGGTCTGTATTTTCCTTTTTTTTACTCAGCCTACTCAAACGATACATTATTTTTCAACACATTTGCTCGTAACGTACCTCTTATTGTGTCGCTTTTAGGCTCATAATCCTGGGTATTAAACACGCGTGTTTTATAATATCACGATACTTGTTTGTTATGTTTATATCCCGATTAAGGCGCCGTAGGTTCATGGTCTTCTCTCCCTTGAGCATAAGCGTGAGCGAGATGGAAGTGCGTGCTCGGAAGCGCGCAAATCATGTTTTTTTAATTTTAATTTTTTGGCCGTTTAAATAAATAAGAAGTAAACACTTAGTTCTCTCAAACATGATATTGCCGATTTTTAGAAGCCATTTTAATATTTTTAGCTTTTGTGCATAATTTTTAACAAATATTTTAAGTATTATTTCAGACCCTTTTAGACATATGTTCGTGATTTTTTTCTATCGAGCAAAATTGCTTAATCATGTTTCTAAACACTGATTTCCCTGCAGAAAAGCCTCAAGATTACTATTCGTATTTTTTTTAACCATACTATTATAAACAGACGCATTATATTGTTTCAAAAAGACTGTTCGCTTGACTTCGCTGAACCTACGGCGCCTTAAGTCACGTTGGCATCTTGCAGCAAGATGTATGCATGAACACGGTGCATTCTTAAATTAACCGGGTTGTACAGATTGTACAGCTTTTTTTTTAATTCTCGGCATTTGGATTCTTACACGACTAAACAAATCAAATCCTTTTTGTTAATTAAATTACTATTTCTTTTTGGATATGATATGGAAGCATTTAAAAGTAAAACTATTCACTGTTGATAACATTTTACACGAATTAATAAAGATAACATTTTAAAATGAAAATATTTATTGAATTTTTATTGGCTGTTTAGAGATTTTATCGAAAAAAAAACAGTTGCGCGCCATTAAAGGTTATTTCAAAAATATTTGTAAACATTGCGTGTTTGTATATTATCAAAAATGTTGACACGTAGTGAATACAAAAGTGATAAATAGAATGTACGCCGCTGGAAATTCTTGGCGATGCACAATAACTATGTGAGTAAAAACCTGTTATCCAGCCGTCATTAGGGAAAGAAAATAAATTGGCGAGCCTATAAAATGTTCATCTTATGAAAAGGATTTTTTCCGCGCAAAATGTGTTGAAAAACGTCGTTTGTAACGCGTGAGCTTTGATAATTACATCCTCGGCTATCTTATCACGCTCACGTGCGGTTCGCGTAAACAATTCCGCCTTGATGTAATAATCAAGATACCTCACTTGTATCACAATGTACTATTACGACACAATCAAGTTAATACTATAGTATTTTATCTCATCTAAAATCACACATATGCAATTTTAATAAAACTTCACTAAGTTAGGTATTTATCGATTTTTTTCCAAAACAGCGATTCCCGAAGTTACATCTCTTTTTCTCGTGGGCGGAAGGCATCAACGTGTCTCTGTCTAGGGGATGTACGACTCAAATCTAGGCATCCCCTTATGCGCGTTTGAGTAACAAACATCCAAACATCTAAACATCCAAACAACCATCCAAAATTTGTAGGATTGAAGTGACCCCTGATGGCCCTAATCAATGGTAGGTAAGGTAAGTATGAAAATTATGCGGAACATTCATTCGATGGCACAATAAAATTGTCGGAAAAACAAGGTACAACCCAGAAATACACTAAAATGGATGCAACTCGGCATATGGCATAACAACTGTCATGCTAGAAGCAACCTAAAATGGTTGGTACATTGTTTTGCCGACAATTGTTCCATCGAATGTATGTTTCGCAGAATTTTCATTTCATCGAAAACCATTTTTTTTTCAGAATCAGTAAACTAACTATTCAAGAATGTTTTAAAAACAAACCTAACCTAATGGGTTCTACAGAATTACCTTTTAGATGTACCTAACGGTTTCTTAGTAACAGAAACAGAAATTCGATGAATTTAAAATTCGGCGAAACCATGCATTCGGTGAAACGTTTGTCGGTGAAATGAGGGGACGACGTATTAGTATCCAATTTAAATAAACGTAGGTACTTTTCTATTTTGCGCCAAGATAAATATTTTTGTTCCCCCTTTATTACACATGTAAAATCATATGTTGCTTAATAAGGAGTCCTGGGTTCGAATCCCGGTAAGGGCAAACATTTACGTGATGAGCATGAATATTTGTTTCTGAGTCATGGATATTTTCTATGTATTTAAGTGTTTATATCTATTATATATATCGTCATCTAGTACCCATAACACAAGCCTTATTGAGCTTACTATGGGACTAGGTCGATTTGTGTAAGATTGTCCCCTTATATTTATTTATTTAAGGATATATATTTGTCGTAATCTGCCCCTTGTCCGGCGTAGTATAAGTGTTTGCCCAAAGACCCTTATGTCCGAGCCGAGCCGTTCGGCTTACATAAGTCGTTTATACTCTAAATCCTCTAATGATTGATGTTAGGCCGGAATAAGTAGGTAGGATAGAATAATAAATGTTTAGGGAACGTTTGGTTTGGCACACTGTTTTCGGACGATCTCCACCTAGCTTTATTCACCCTAAACGAGGCGAGAGTCCGCTTTGACACCTACCCAAGATTGGCATAGATTTTACGTAAGCGACTGCCATCTGGCCTTCCAGAGGGAAACTAGACCTTATTGGGATTAGACCGGGTTTTTTTATTTATGGTCTTAAATAAAAAAAACAATTAACTTAAATCTCATTTTTTATATCTAGAAATTGACGTATTGTTCATGAACAATGCGGTGTAAAAAAAAACAACTACAAAATAAATATATTATGAAAAAAATATTACGAGTATATATAGGCAAAATTATGTACCACAAGCACTGATTTTCAATATGCCGCTTCGGTCTAAGATGTTAGCCGAGAAGGAAGAAGAATAAGCAACTAAAAATATTTTTTTTTTTTTAACTCAAACTCAAACTCAAATTATTTATTTGTCAAACACAGGTAATTATGTAAAGTTCTTAAATTATAATAGTATCTCTATGTTTCGCCCCATGGCACACAAATAGCTACAAATTAGCATGCAGCATGCATCGCAAGAAAATAATTAACATTTCATGACAAATTAGATTTCCAAATAAATCACAATCCAAAAATAAATATGTCAACATTACTTAAAATTCAATATTAATTAAAAATTCGAAATAAATTAGGTACAATTGAGAATAAGTTAAAAATAAAATAAATCAAAATGGGCAACTTGAAATGAAAATAAATTATTGAATTAAAATGTCAATGTTAAAAGGATTGCGATAAAAATTCATGTATAGAATAGTATGCGCTGGCCGTTAAAAACTGATGCAATTTCATTTTAAACTGTCGCAAATCATTTAAATTCATTATTTCTCTCGGTAAATTGTTATAAATTTTTGACGCCATTCCAAAAATGCTTTTTGACAGTAACGCTGTTTTACATGATATATGGTTTATTTTACATTTTTGGCGAAGGCTATTAAATCTAGAAAATTTACCCATATTGTGTCTTACATACAGCGCGACCTCTCTTAAAGAGTCCGTATATAGCCGTTTGCTGAATTCGCTAAACTTTGAGGTCATATCTCATTAAATATTCGTTTTCCTGAAGATTTTATTGTGTAATATGAAAGATCATTTCAATTCAAGTTAAATAAGGGGAAAAATTGTTTACATTTAGCTCTCAATTTACCATATTTTGGCTCAGTCCAACCGCTGTTTTCTTAATTTTCGCTCGGATACGTGTAAAACGACGTGGATTTGAAGAACTATTTGATTTCTAACCGACATGAAACAAATAAATCCATATTGGAATGATAGTCTTCTTAGGAATAAGTGGAAAACATATTAAAAGTTACATATTAAATTGTTGAGTAAAACCGTATTTCCATCCAACAACTTTTGAGTAAAAACACACGAAGATTCGCCAGTATTTTTGGCCATTTAGCTCATTATTTCAAAAATATGAAGCCATAATAAGAAACTCTAGTTTAAGCGCTATTCGTACAAACAAAAATATATTTATGTGTAGAAGTAAATTTAAGCATAAAAAATATTTGAAATCACACTAAATTTCGTAATAAAACACCGTGCACGGCGCTCGATTCGGCAGTACCGCAGGGGCTGGAAACTTAGAAAAGAGGCAACACGCCGATTTATTGAATAGAAAGTGCTGACATCTAGCCAGAAGCGGCCTGCTGTATTTAATGTTGTTGACAGAAAATGGAAACAGATGTCAGTACCATAGACCCACGACAATAAATTTAAGATTTTGAAATGAAATAAATTATATTTTTATGTTTTGAGATAGAATTTAATGTCCACTTAATTTTAAAAACCAAATATATAAAAAATACACAAATTATTTCAGTAACCAATTTTATCTGTAAGTAGGTATGAAATCTGTAGAAATGAAACGCATCTTTTTATTACAAATATGGCGGAATGGATAACCATAGACTAAAACAGTAATGTGGTGTACGCCGAATAATGTCGATGTCGACAAAATTACTAAAGTGCATTTTCTGCTGTTGCTATTTAAGAGTCCGCAGTAAGCTCGATTCGCCATACAAAAGTAGTTACGGTCTCAATTTAAAACTACGCGTTGGATTGTAACGAAACTTTGCATGTACAATGACATGAGGTACATCCAGGCCTGTAATTAGTTTAAGTAGCGTCAGATACCATAGTAAAAAAATACAGCGATTTAAGGTTTAATAAATAACTTGTTTTTGCTGTATTTTGTTTATTTTATAAACTGGAACTACTTAAACTAATTACAAACATAGATATACCTCATTTCATTGTACGAGTATATGCAAAGTTTCGTCACAATCCAACACGTAGTTTTAAAATAGGAGCGCAACTACGTTTGTATGGGAAGGTGAAATTCGGCCGTGCTTACTGCGACCTCTTAAGGCAATAGTATAGGTAAAGAAGTAAAATAAGAACACAGATCAAAGAATATAATGAGTATATTTATGTAAAGAGTGGCAACTTCGGGAATTACTGGGTCCCATAGCCACCAAGCGGGCGCACACACATACCTATAAATGCCCGCATACATCGCAATCATACAGTCGCACGCACACATACGCAACCACACGAAGCCAATTTTTTCTATCGTTGTCCACTTTTACTTTTCGACAGCATTGGATAAAAAGTCTTTCCACGAACTATATTTCGGCAGTGGCGGCGCTAGGGGGCGCGAGGGGGGCGGTCCGCCCCGGGTACCAAGCCATTTTATCAATTGAAAGAGACATGGAAGTCAATTCTGACAATATAATAAGTAGGTAGTAGGTAGATTATTTTAGTAAAATAAAGCCTCGTAGGTATAATGAGTGTTTGTTGTTTTATTTTGAGTAGGGGTCAGGGGTGCTCAATACAAACCCGTCCAGGGTGCTCAATACAAAACCGCCCTGGGTGCCGGTGTACCCAGCGCCGCCACTGTATTTCGGCAAACCATACTAGCTCAACATTACTGTCTCGACCAAGTACTCTGACTTCGAGTTTTTATCGATATGAAAGAACATCGCATCCCTATCCACCAAACACAATACAGAGTATTTAAAATGTCAGTTGTAAGTTTCAGGTTAGAACAATTTCGGTTTTCTGAAAAAAGTGCAAAAAAACAAGTGTTTTACGATAAAATGGACGTATTATTATAGAAATAATGGTGTTGCACGTGATAACCTACATGTTACAACAATCGCATACTTGTTATTGCGTGTGATTACACCAGGAATGTGTATTTTTCTATAGGTAAGTGATTTGTTTGCATTTTAAGACAAATGAAAAGATTTATGTCGGTTATTATCAAATCGCAATTAGAATGCACTTCGAAAGTACAGTTAGCACAAAAGCTAGAGAAAGATTGGAAATTGCTCGTACTGAAGTACTTATCTACATAGGTAGGTACTGCAGTAAACTATTTATATGCTGTCAAATGTGAATATGAGTATTTAACACTAGTTATCTAAGATTTTACTTTCTTTGTACCAGGTGATAATACAGACGGCTCTGAAGACGATGATGTTATAAAACCGGGTGTCGGAAAACCGGCAGGACGCCGCCCGGTCGGTCGGCCTAGATATCGGTTGGCGGATGTGGTGAATGCGGATCTGCGCGAGCTCCAGGCTGGCGACTGGCGGGAAGCTGCACAGGACCGGGATCAGTGGTGAGCAATTGTGTTGGAGGCCAAGACCCACTTTGGGTCGCTGTGCGAGAGGAGTAATTAAGTAAGTAAGTAAGCTCCATAGAAAATTACACCCTCCATTTCTCCTCATTTGACCAAAATTTCTGTTCTGTTAATCTATTTGTATAGAGAACATTTCTTAATCAAATGCACTCATAAAATAGGATATACATACTACATTTAATATTAACTGTTATATTGATTGCTGAGCGATTTTAGGTATAACATAGAATGCTGCTTGAATGTCATTTCTTCGGCAGTCTAACCTTCACAGTGGATAGAGCTACCTAGACGAACCCCTGAACCCCTTATTTATAAGGTTTTATTTTAACAGTAGGCAGTATTTGGTCATTTGTTTGTTTTCAGCTCTCCGTCCACTGAACTCTGACATTATTGAGCAACCATCTACATCTAATTCTGTGCTGTATCGACGAGTGCCTCCTGAAACTCCTGATGCTCTCCATCCAGTGAACTGAGGTTTTAATGATATTTATGTAGACTGCGGCAAGAGTTTTCCAAACCCTACTCAATGATTCTTATTTGCCTCCGCATATATTGTTTTTATGTGCAGCTGTTACTGAATAATTCAATATATCTAGAGTATTTGTTTCAATTTTGATTTTATTGATGATGATGACAGTGAAACTAGATTTTTTCTGCAGAGTAGTGGCGCTAAGCCAAAAGTCAACCACAACATTTTTTCCTTAATACATAAATCCTTACCAATGTTGTGTGTTTTACTTATCTTCCAGCTGTTAGTTAAGTACTATCATAATATCATTTATAAGTTCTTGGTTAAGACATATGCAACTACACGAAGCCAATTTTTTCTACCGTTGTTGATTTTAATTTTTAACAGAATTGGATAACGTTTGGTAGGTTGGAAGAGCTTGTGATTCTGTGAAATGTCTGCACAATTTACTATAGTGACAGTGACCTACAATTTTATACCATTGAGAGAAAAAACGTATTGGATTTTCGCTCAAGGGAATTTTTAGCCAGGGACATATCTTAATATTGTATTTATCGCACAGAATCAGGTCTTCAAACCTTCCAAATTTTGTCCATGTCTGTCGAAAAATTGAAATCGACAACGATAGGAAAAATTGGCTTCGTGTGGTTGCGTATGTGTGCGTGCGGCTGTATGCTTGCGATGTGTGCGTGCTAATATAGGTATGTGTGCGTGCCTGTATATGTGTGTGTGTCAACTGTCAGTGTAGTTCCTGCAACATCCGCTTGGTGGCTATGAGACCCAGTAATTCTCGGAGTTGCCACTCTTTACATAAACATACTTATTATACTCTTTGCAGTACCGGCTTAGCCGTTGTCCGGGTCGGACCTGTACGTCGTGTAATTGTGGCTATTCACGAAGGCTACCCCTCGACTAAAATATTATTTTGATCTCCGGCTAGACATAGTTGTTACCAACGTCGGGGCCAAACTATACTAGTGAGACATTCGGTAGGCTAATCGAGATAACTTACGAATTGTATAGCTCCCATGTCAATTATTTTACGAGTGATCGTGATACTTGGTGAATTTTTATAAACTTTTATTTAGTTCACCTATCCGTTGTCTGTAATTAAATCTTTCAAGTTAAATTTGATCCACTTCCCGGTTTCCGATTGAGCTGAAATTTTGCATGCATGTATAAATTAGATGACAATGTAATATTATTATGACATAAAGCTGATATGATGATGAAGCTGGAAGGTGGTCATAGGAACTCCGTAATTAAACGACGCAACCCTATCAAGTTTGGGCTCGTTTAATTCGTCTTGACGAGAACTTTGGTGCTATATGGTAACCAGGGTCTGCTGATGGAGCTGGAAGGTAGCCATAGGAACTCCGTAATTAAACGACGCAACCTCATCGTGTTTGGGCTCGATTAATTCGTCTTGACGAGTACTTTGGTAACCAGGGTCTGATGATGGACCTGGAAGGTAGCCATAGGAACTCCGTAATTAAACGACGCAACCCCATCGTGTTCGGGCTCGATTAATTCGTCTTGACGAGTACTTTGGTAACCAGGGTCTGATGATGGACCTGGAAGGTAGCCATAGGAACTCCGTAATTAAACGACGCAACACCATCGAGTTTAGGCTTGATTAATTCGTCTTGACAGGTACTTTGGTAACCAGGGTCTGACGATGGAGCTGGAAGGTGGTCATAGGAACTCCGTAATTAAACGACGCAACCCCATCAAGTTTGGGGTCGTGTAATTCGTCTTGACGAGTACTTTGGTTCTATATGGTAACCAGGGTCTGATAATGGAGCTGGAAAGTAGCCATGGAACTCCGTAAATAAAAGACGCAGCCCCATCGACTTTGGGCTCGTTTGACATATCTATATGATATGGCGTTAATATGCAACTCCAACAAATATAGGAAAAATTAATAGATATAACGAAATAGACTATAACGAAATCAGCACAACGCTGGAATCTGGAAAGGTTAACGAATTATTAATATTTATCAGGTGATTAAGCTCATACGGTAGGCCAATCAACTGTAAGCAAAAATAAACTGTACCTACATTTCTAAATTACCTAGTATTTCATTTCAACACATACACTAATGTTATACTATAATTCAGGTAAAGACTATTCACCTAGATTTGAATTGAATAACCTGGAAACTGAAAACTCTAACAGTAGTTAATTATCGAACGAGTGAGCGGAAGCGAATAAGGTCGCCGTTTCAGCTTGGACAAAAATGCTTTCGTATGTCTGTCCGGATTTCCGGCTGTTCTCCTCTAGAGGTCGCATTTCTCAACCGACGTGAAAGGGCTTCGCTCAAAATTGTCTAGCTTTCGCGGTTCTTGAGATACAGCCTGGTGATAGACACACGGACAGCGAACGGGGGACCCGTTCGCTGTCCGTGTCCAGTCGTCAAACAAGTACTTGAATGAATTCTGAATTTCTAGTAATTACATAAATACATTATAATTAACGATACAGTTCTAAGTAGGTTCCCTCTGTTTTGGCATATTTTTGAAGTGAAAACTTCTTTAGCGGCGCTGAACACTTTTTGGGATGGGGAATTTTTTTTAAACTCGTGACAGGTTTGATCACTCAGATAAAACGGTTAAAGTATCAAAACTTTTCTATGCCGACCTAGCAGCCTCGCTCGACCCCCACCACGACACCTGCGCTGGCGCGCTCGGGAGACGGGTAATATACTTACAATCGAACTTTTGCCGGGCCGATACGGACTCTTAAGGGGACAATCTTACACAAATCGAGCTAGTCCCATAGTAAGCTCAGTAAGGCTTGTGTTATGGGTACTAGACGACGATATATATAATAGATATGAATACTCAAATACATAGAAAACATCCATGACTCAGAAACAAACATTCATGCTCATCACACAAATTTTTGGCCTTACCGGGATTCGAACCCAGGACCTCTTGCTTCGTAGGCAGGGTCACTACCAACTAGGTTTTGTTAACAAACAAAACTAACTAATAGTACGTAATACAGTGTGTTTTGTGTGTGTACGCACGTGTTGTGTGAACGTGTATGCGTGTGTGTGTGTGAGTTGAGTGCGCGCGCGCTTGTGCATGTGGTGCGTTTGTTATATGATTTTTAGTGTTCCGTAGTCAATAAGGAACCCTTATAGTTTCGCCATGTTTTCTATAGGATTATAGTTTTCATAGTTTTCACAGTTTGACAATAGCTGCTAGTGACCATATTGAATGGTAACCAATCCGCTATATATATTATTACTACGTATGCAAGACATACTTAATATCTTTGCTACTACGTTTTTACCACCCTTTCCTCGGTAGGAAATCTTTTCGCCATTACTTACTTCTGATTTAGAAGTAAACGCAATAATATACATTATAATGTTACGTTAGTATTGCGTGCTGCTTTCTGTACCTAGTGAGGAAACAGAATAGCTTACAGCGAATGCACTTTTTAAAAAACTGCTTGTAATGTGTTTGGTTGATGGGTGTACTGTCAAGTCTTATGTTGATAGATTCAAAGGCTGTTTTAGAACACTTAAAGTCGCACGTTTTATTTCAAAATGTATTGCTTTCGCATGGCAGTTTCCGGGTGCATATATGGTGGCGAAGCATTGAGTTGTGAAAGATCTGAGAGTCGTTTCAATGAGTAGGAGCGGGACAACCAATTTGATAGAGAACAGGAAGGCAACTTAACAAATATCCTTTGTATTTGTAGATCTGCGGACAGCAACTCTGACAGATAGCTCCCGATACTCCTTCTGCGTTGAAAAAGCGCTCGTGTAGATACTGTGTGACTTATAGCGCTTTAATTGTAGTGGTCAGTCTGTTTCTATTTAAGTTGAGGTCAACCACATTACCTACTTAGAATTAATTAGCGAAATTGGGGTTAAATCCAACGGAATACTTTATTTTATGATACGGAATCGTTAGGCCCACGGTTTAAGGGCACATTAGTTGGTATGAAGTTTTCTAAGTAACAATGTTTTCATGACTTTCTCTTTGGCAAAACTGGTGTGAATTCTATAACTCTAGTACTAACAATTTTACAAGCCAGATTGTTCTGATAGATTCGCTTGTTGAAACATATACAACGTATATTTTTTTTACATTCATAGTATTCTTTTAATCACATATAAAACATTGTACTTATGCAATATCCTATATACTATTAAGTGAGAAATATTTGTATATAAATATAAGGTATAAACCTATATTTGAAATCACGTTCTCAAAAACGGCTCTAACGATTTCAATGAGATTTGTAATAAAGGGGTTTACCTATCTAGGTCATATGTCTAAGAAAATTTGGCTTCATCCGTATTTTTTCAATTTAACCCGAGCAGAGCTCGGTCGCCCAAGGATTGCAATAATAAACCTCTTTCATGGATACTCTATCGCTCTGACAATGAAAGTTACACAAATTGAATTCAAAGACGTAGATAACAATTGTAATTGGGGTACAAGCCATATATTACGCTCAGACCATTAAAAAAAGACAGACGGAGCGTTACGAACCGTCAAGTGAAGCCAAATCACATACAAACAAAACCAAGCTACTTCAAGTTTAGCACACGCTCACGCACACATATACAAATAAAATTGCACAAAACTCTTCAGCGCGTGTCGCAATACTGTCAAGATCATTTATTTCGAGTTCTGTGCGATTTAATTTGTTTAGCGTGTGCTAAACTTACGGGGCTTGGTTGAAAACCGGTTGGCTTCACTAGACTGTTCGTAACGCTCCGTCTGTATATTTTCTTGGTCTGAGATATTACGGCATAATTTTTGTGTTTTTTAACACCCTCCCACCCTATCTATGATCATCCTGTAATTTCCTCCCCGCCTAATAAAATGACGACCGTCATCCCACGGTCAGACCCCCCCTACTTTGAAATGACGTAATTTATGGACATCCCTATGTATTGGTGTAGGTTACTGTCGACCTACCCGACTAGTTATAAATTTTATATTTAAGTCGAAAAAAAGAAATACCAATTGGATGAAAATAAAATGTGAAGAAAACGTAATTACATTGTAACTGTTTCATTCATGATTTTACTAAAACAAATTAATTTGAAAATTTAATAAAGGTAAATTTTTAGACTTGGTATATGAAAACAACTCCTTCTGAATTGAATTTTCATAAATATTTCATGATATTGAAATAAAACGAGTTCTAGAATTGAATAGCCTTTCCAATGATTTCGGAGGCTTATTACGTTGCTTCAAAAATATGAACCTATCCATCAACCGTTCTTGGGTTTAAGAATGAAAATGGAATATTTAATTATAAAGGAAGATATGTGTACTCTGTAGATTCGTTTTTCAGTATATTATTACCTTTATTTATAATATGAATTACGAAGGTATGAGTACCTACTTAATTTTACGAGACGTTGAATTTTTTCCTCTTATTACAATGGTATAAAAGACGCAAAAGTACATGTAAACATGTCTCTGACCGACTACATTACCTAGCGATCGATCAATTAAATACCTTATACTCATAGTTATCCTTCATTGAATAATCATTATTATCTATCCTCTAACCGCGCAAAAGCCTTCCCTTCCGCTCCCGCCGACCCCGATCGGATCAGCATTTAGTATGGACTTGCGAATAGAAAAAAAAACGCCCGGGAGAGGAGGGTTTAAAGGGCATCCTCCTTTTCGAAACAATTTATTATACCTTTCAACAGAATTTTATTTTCATGCCACGTGGCACAAGGTGGTAAGAAAGTAAGGTTCAAAATTGTGGTTAAGTAGGTACTTGGACGTCGCACTAACAGGCATTTATGAATAGGGGTGTAGACTCAAAATGTATTTATTATTACTTCAAAATAAATAAGGCAAAAAATATGCCTAATGATGGAAATCCCATTCAAATATCCCAAACAATTACGAAGCTACAAAAGTTTTAATGTTGCTTGTTAGAGAAAATGCTAGTAGATCGAGCGTCATAGTAAATGAAAATCGTTTCATATGAAGGTGCGTTTTGCGGAGGAGGGACAGAACGGGGTATGTTCTGTCCAATGTGAAATGAGTGGTTAGAGTGAGTTAGATCTTGAGTGAAATGAAATATGCCAGTTATTGAAATAGGCCTCCACCCACCGGACGCGTGTGCCGCGCGTGTGCCGCGCGTGTGCTGCGCGTGTCGGGCGCGTATGAAGCGGTATATTCACACCGGAAGCGGGCGGCGTATAGCAACGCGTGTGCAGCGCGGCTGCTGCGCGTGTGCCGCGCGGGTGCTGCGCGTATGCTGCGCGTATGCTGCGCGTGTGCTGCGCGTGAGCCGCGCGGGCCCGCGCGTCATATCTCTCTCATTACCAACACATTTAATATGTATCTTACTATCTCCATCGGCTGCTGCGCGGGTGCTGCGCGTGAGCTGCGCGCGTGCTGCGCGTGTGCCGCGCGGGCCCGCGCGGGCCCGCGTGTCATATCTCTCTCACTACTAACACATTTAATATGTATCTTACTAACTCTACCATACTTAGCAGCGCGACGCGCACGACACGCGGCCGCGCTGCCGAGTTGTATCTTTAGCGCCGCGCGTCTTCGACACGCGTTCGATGTGTGTTTGAATTGTAGTTTCAATGCTTTACAACTTGTGCGAGTGCCGCGCAGCACACGCGCCGCGTACGACACGCGTCCGGTGGGTGGAGGCCTTGAGTGCACTATGGAACCTAAATATCTTGTATTTAATGTAAATCAAAACACATGTTTCCAAGTTTTTGTACAATAAATCAATGTCATGACAGATAAAAATCTAGACATTATGATTTATTTCTCGAACCAGTCTAGCCTGCCTGTTGTGCAACAATGTTGCCACAAACCTTCACATTTAGCCCGCTAGACAAGAAAATTTGCCAAAAGCTACGGTAGCCTAGTGGAAGCTACGGTAGCCTAGTGGTTCAGGCATGCGGCTGTCAAGCGGCGGTCGTGGGTTCGAATCCCGGCTCGTACCAATGAGTTTTTCGGAACTTATGTACGAAATATTTACCGTTAGCTTTTCGGTGAAGGAAAACATCGTGAGGAAACCGGTCTAATCCCAATAAGGTCTAGTTTTCCCTCTGGGTTGGAAGGTCAGATGGCAGTCGCTTTCGTAAAACTAGTGCCTATGCCAAATCTTGGGATTAGATGCCAAAGCGAACCCCGGGCTCCTATAGGGGCACAACCGGGAATAACGCTAGGAGAATGAGACAAGAAAATTGCCAATTAAATCTAAATAAACTATGGTGAGATACAAAGTAGCGTAATTTTGTTTTGAAATCGAACGAACGAAAACAATAGCACCTACATTGTTGTAGAGGCCTGAAAGTAGGCCCAAGGAATGAGACTAGTGTCTATAGCACTTTTGTCCGCGGTATTAGGTACCTACATAGTTCTTTTTCACATCAGCTATTCGGATAAGGGCTTTTTCTTCCCTGCTAGGAGGGATCAAAGTGGCACTTTTCTGTTCCAGGACATATTATTGCCAGAATAAAAAAAAAATCTCAATGAATACATGAAAATAGTATACCTACACATAATCGATTACTTATTTTTTTAAATCGATTACTTGCATATTTTTTTTATCTTGACTACTATTGTTACTACTACTAACGTAATAAAATACCAGTAAGTATATGTTATTCAAAGTAAGACTATAATCAGTAGGTTTATAATAATAAATTAATACAGCTACTCACCTAATACATGTATTTTATTAATGACATATTTCATTATCCTCATAGGTGATGTGAAAAGCAGTATGAGTCACATTGACGCAAAATTATTTCCAACTTGGGCGTGAACATTTGAATCCCTCACTACGCTCAGGATTCCACCCTTCGCTTGATTCGGGATTCAAACCACGCCCTCGCCGTAAATTTGCCATTTTGCTCCCTTGTGACACAATCTACTATTTCACGCCTACTGAGAGGAAATTGCAAATAATATCAAATGAATACACTAACATAGTTCCTTAAGCTGACTGTTACTGACAACATACCTATGGACCACCAAAGTCTGAAATGAATGATTTTTATTTATTTTATTTAAAAGACCATAATACTAAACATAATTTACTTTAAAAACAAAGTGCATGAGAGTGACATATCTGCTGATCTAACCTGTGTCCCTGCATTGAAAACCTCATCTTCTTCACTGTCGTTGTAATTCTGTAATAATTTTCCCAGTCTCCGCCCGAGCTATCAAGTTTATACATTGCCTTGAAATTGCCGTTTTAAAAAATCCTTGCTCTTTTTAAGACTCCCCTTACAATAACGCTAATTTCTTCACTTCAGAGCAAAATCGACTTAAGTACACTTTAACAAATATGCCATTTAAGGCCTTAATTGATTGTCATTAAGAGTGGAATCTCGTGTCAAAGATAAACAAGTTAGATCACAGGTTGTCAGTTTAATTTGTACGCGTTGAGCATAATGCTGAAATGAGGTGCACAATTTGAATAAGATAGTAATCTTTTGCTTGAACAATAGTGAGTTTTATTTTAATTATTACCTTTGGAGATTTGTGAATGGCTTATTTGATAGTTTTTAAGCAAATCGAGCAAGGTTGGCACTTTGTAAGACTGTTAACTAGATTTGTTTATCAATAAAAGTTATGAATGACTAGTTTTACAAAAGTTTTAGACCCACGAGGAATAGTTTAAAGTAAAGTAAAAGTAAAAAATTATTTCAGAGTAGATACATTCACCTATTATGCCCATACAAAAAGCAGTGGCTCACACTAGGCTAAGCCTGTCCTGTGACGCCACATTATTAAATCATGAAAGTGCATCTTTATTATTATTATTAAGTACAATTAAAGATAATTTAACATTAGCATTATAGTATTTTATGCAACTGTTGTATAAGTAGTGTCTTAAAACGCGAGTGTCGTGAGTTGCGATGCGAGCCTTGGCGAGCATCGCAATTAAAGACGCCACGAGCGTTTTAAGACCATGTTATACACCGTTGCATACAATATTTTTACTACGACTATTTTAAATAAATAGCATAATTTGACTTTTCAGGCAGTAAGTTTTCCGTTAGTTCTATTACTACTCACGCAATTTCATCAGCGGTGCAGTTATTTTCTTCTTCGTCCATTTTAAAAGGAACGTACACATTTTTCTTCACTTCACAAACACGAATCAAATCTTAAGAAGTTATTAATAACGAATAATCATATTTGTCATATTTCGTCTTTTAATTTTGAACTGGAACTTTGGTGGGAAATTGGAAACATGACACATTGACACCTCTTGTTTATGGTCTGTTTTGTTCTTAATTCAACTTGCCAGTACTGTCATATTAAGACCAAGGTTTTGCTTAAGTTGGCAGCAATGCATTTAGTACAATAATTTATTTGAAGTAAATACATTCAGTGGTTTGTTAAGTTGGTAGTACTTATGTATTTTATGTTTCGGCATGGCCCTCTAGATTAGTCGCGTCGCGGCCTACTCGATCGTGTCTAGTAGGCCGTGGCACAATGTAGCACTACCCAGGTTTAGAAGCGTATGGCTGCTAAGCGTATCGTTTTGGCGACAAAACAGCACGGTTATGCCGTACTGTTATGGGGAATAGAGTATAGAATTTTCTGCAGACTTATTCTGTATGTCTTTATATTAGTGTTCGGGACTATGTAAATGACAGATAAAAGTACAGGAGTAGAAAAACACAGTTATTTACATATCCGATAACACATCATGGTAATGCATTAAATAGTATTTGAAGTTTATAAAAAAATAAATAAAAAGTAAGGTCTATCAGAACAAGTGTGTGTGAGTATGTGTGTTGGTGAGAGTGAGTATATTTGTGTGTGTGTAAGTGTGGTGAGTGTGAGTATATATGTATGCGTATGCAGGGCTGTTCAGTAGATTACTCGTAGTATGTTTTCAGTTTCTCTGTATTCCAAGCCGTTCAACCATTCTCTTGCAAACGGTTACTAAGGTATAGAGCTTGCGGACACTCAATACCTCAGCTTCTTTATATAGGAGTGTGGTTGGAAACTGATGTGGCTTTTTAAGCATTACTTTTAGTATTGCGCGCTGTGCTCTTTCTAGGGTGATTAGGACTGTGGTGCCAGCTGATCCCCATATCGGTATGCAGTATGATATGACCGATTGGCATATTGCCAAGTAGATTGACCGCAAAAGTTCAATGTCCGCAACCTCTCTCAGTAGTTTCATCACCATGATCAACTTCCTAACTCTACCAGATATGGCTGATATGTGGTTGCCAAAGGCGAGTCTTTCGTCCAGTGCAATTCCTAGGTATTTAATGGTAGTGACTCTCGTAATGGTCTTGCAGTAGCATTGCCTAGGTTCTTCTGAAGTCTCAAAGTTACACGTGTGCACTTGCATGGGTAAATTACATGTAGGAGAAGAAGCAGCCGTCTTGTGAAAGCAAAGGAATTTCGTTTTATCCGAGTTGAGAGTGAGTAAATTTTGGTTTAGCCACTTTGCAACCACTGCCATACTTTTTTCGACTTCAGCAAGCAGGCTACCCCATGAATTACTACGAATAGAATTTAGATCGCTTAACACTGTCCTCACCTGTGGGCGTGGGGTATGACTATAACGGGGCATGGGCGACGTGCGGGAAGCAAAGCACTTAGATTAGCAGGCTAATGCATAAGTTTTCAATTGCACGTTGGGACAAGTCAACTGGCTCAGTTCGGATTCCACAGGGCGGGTCCACAACTCTTCGGGAGCTCAAATACCCCGAGCCATCCGGTAGCCTATAGAACACTGAAACTACTGGTCATTGCTTTAACTATATGCGCTAGAGTGGGATGCCATGATTTGGACATAAACCGTCCTAACCAATGCCATATAGGTACCATCTTCTTTTAGGGACTACCCGAGGTTTTCATAGATTTTTGACAAGTTTTGAATCGTATCTCCTACTTTTGCACTACAGAAAGAAGTATAAATGAAACGGTTATCGGTTCTTCAATCTTTTATCTCCATTTTTGTGTACCGGATTTTGAAAGAAATGAATTCTTCATTTTATGATTCTTTAAACATTGTCTAAAAACACCTATTTCGTATCTCTCTTGACGTGAAAAATCTAACATAAACGAAATCTACATTTGGGTTCTTCTATGACGCCCCAAAAAACCTGTCTAGGGTTTTCATTTTATACAAATTAACACAAAAGTTATATATGGCCAGAAAACCAGTTTTTTGGCCTAAAATTGTTCAACTTTGATGCCAAATATCTCGAAAACAATGAACTTTGAAGTAATATGGGATACTAGGTATATTGTTTAAAGCCGTTGTTGATAATATAATAACCTACAAAAAAAAAGTAAACTAAGGGATTCAGATCGAATGTCATTGGCGTATGGGACCCCTTAAGCAATTTCCGCGGTCACCTTTTCAGTTTTCGAAGCCGTAAATTAAAGTTGAACCCAAATATCGAAGCGTCCGAAATTCCTCCGGCGAACAGCGCCGAGTTCTTCCGGGAATTCTCGCAATACTGTGCCCCGCCGAGTGATTCCCGCTCGAGAATTACAAAGGGAATAAAGAATTATAAGCGCTTTTGACGACAGTAAAATGAGAGTTGCGCGTCAACGTTTGTGTTTTGTTTATTACTAATGTAAATATTTTTTTGAGCGAGCGAAGCGAGCGTCGTATCAGCTCTCCTTTACAGAGTCGCATTTTTTGAACGATTCTCGTAAAAATTTTTCAGCAGGTTCAATTTATATAAAGAATTTTTATGTAAATTTTTGGAGATAATTCGTTTGCGAGTTATTGGGCTTTAAAGCCCAAATTTTTGTTCGAGTCATGTCAATGTAACTAAGAAATGCCTGTATTTCTTAGTTACATCGACATGACTCGAACAAAAATTAAAAAAACTACGGAACCCTACACAGCGCCTGGCCCGACACCCACTTGACCGATTTATTTTATGTGAGCAATAGATTAAAAAAAAATTAAAAGGTATGTTTTCGTATTTATTTGAGTAGGTATCTACTGTGGAAATCCACCGGGGTGGTTGGTACAGTACGTAAATGTGGTCTAAATTGTTTTACTGCTCGTGCCACTGAATAGCTGCGAAATCTCGCATTTCTCTCATAAAGGGACTTGATTTATGCAATATTAAATCTAGTTATGTTTTCTGGAGTTCTTTTGAATGTTGGAATTATTTCTCGAAGAGTGAGTGACATACGGCCGAGCATTAAAAGGCCGTGGTTATGGACAAGCGGCGCGAGACGCGTGCTGTTAGGCGGGTAGGGAAACGCTAAAGGGTCGAACACACAGCACCGTCGCGGGCGCGCGGTACGTCAGCGCAGCGCGCGGTGCGTACGTAGTGCTGGCGGTTTGATGGCGCGAATGGCGCGATGCGCGCGTGCTCTGTGTGACCGGCCGTCCAGCACGCATCACGCGCTCGTCAAGCGCCGCTACCGCCCTGCTGGCAGTCTGTTCGACTCTTAACGCCTGCACGTAACACACACTCCTTTTTTCGTGGAGAAACCCACCTTTCGGGGGAAGTTTGGGTTAGGGAAGGAGCGACCGAAGCGAACGAAGTTGTCCGTTTCAAATTATTTCGTATGTCCGGACGTCCAGATGTCCGGCTGTTCTCCTCAACAGGTCGCATTTCACAACAGATTCTCGGGTTAGTTTGTGCGTAGGTTAAATAATAATGTAGTTTTTTATTGGCTATTCTGATTTTCGAAAAAAATGCCTGTTTTTCGCGACTTCTACAGATCACAGAGCCACTAGTGTTATTACATTACAATATGTAGTTTAAGTATTTCTACCCACTAAAAACTCCGCACCGGCCGCTATCTGTGTTATGTCATTCAGATTCGAAGGACTCTAGAATCTCAGGTTGAACGCACTATAGCCCCTTGTCCTAGCGGACTCGATCTATTACATTTGTAACTTTGTGAACTCTCTGAGTTCGAAAAATGTCGCCAGTAGTAACATTTAAGAGTCCGCAGTAAGCTCGGCCGAATTTCACCTTCCCATACAAACGGAGTTTCGTTCTCATTTTTAAACTTCGTGTTGGATTGTGACGAGACTTTGGATATACAATGACATGAGATAAATCTATGTCTGTAATAAGTTTATATGGTTCCAGTTTATAAAACAAACGAAATACAGCAAAAACAAGTTTTGTATGAAAAACTTAAATTCAAAACGCATTCAGTACATGCAAAGTTTCGTTACAATCCAACACGTAGTTTTCAAATGAGATCGTAATTACGTTTGTATGGCGAATAGAGCTTACTGCGGACTCTTAAATTGATAGCTTTGTGAACTCTCTGAGTTCGAAACATGTCGCCAGTATAGTAGTTACATTGAATACAGAACACACCAAATTTAAGAGCAGAGGCCAACAACAGGCATTCTTATCGCTAAAGAACGATCTCCTCCAGACAACCTTTGGGTAGGAGGTCTATAAGTTATTTTATTTGGTGTCAACACCCCTATCGCCACGAATTTCGACTGTCAATAATTACACGATAAAACTTGAAAGATTAATAACTGGCATTATGTCAAATATATAGTACACTAGCATCTGCCCGCGACTCCGTCCACGAGGAACTCGTTTATATCGCAGCTCCATACAAACTTTTACCCCCCATTTCACCCCCTCAGGGGAAGATTTCAAGGAAAAAAACTATTTTATGTCACTCTCCATCCATTCAACTTAAAAAATCACGTCTATTCGTCTTATAGTAAAATATAGTAATAGTAAAGTATATTTTTGATCCCATAGATTCTAAGCCTTGGACGGTTAATAGCCTTTCTGAATACACTCAATAAGAGCAATATTAGTCGTATTGTAAGCCAAGAAAGTGGTTAACCACTCTACGACTCTCGTATATATGAGCGTAAGTATTGGGGTGTTTGTGGTTTTCGATTGTCGTCTACAACTCTACATTACCTTAATGAAGTAAAGTGTAGCTCTACCTATAATAGGGATGTAGAAAATAAATAAAATTTTCAATAATAATGTATTTTTAACCCCCGACGCAAATAGAGGGGATTTATAAGTTCAACGTGTCTGTCTGTGTATCTGTCTGTGGTATCGTAGCTCCCAAATGGATGAAGCGATTTTCGTTTAGTTTTTCTTGTGTCATAGATAATTTTATTCCGAGTGTTCTTAGCCATGTTTCATGAAAATCTGTTCAGCCGTTTTTGAGATATTGGACTTTGAAATGAAAATGTCGGGGGTTTTTCAACTTGTAGTTATCTTGAAAATTGATAAAGAATGTAGTCAAATGGAGAAAAAATCAACGCAAGAGGTTAAGTAATCACAAAGTTATGTGTCCAAAGTTTCAAGAGGAGGTATGTTCTGTCCTTCTTCCGCAAAACGCATTTTTATGTGATTGTCATTATTATAACGCTCGAGGATCGTGACCTCACGATCTGCCTGCGCTTCCTCTCTCTAACAAGCAACATTATAAAACGGTTGTGGCTTCGTAATTTTTTGAGATATTTGAATGGGATTTTCGCCACTAGGCATATATTGTGCTTTCTTTCTTTTGAATTAAAAATACATTTCGTGTTTGCAGGGTTCACCTACCTTAGTTCAGGTTTTGATGTTTGATCTCTCCATGTTCCATTTAAATGCTAATGGGATAGGGTAATCCAATATATCTGTATTATATCGTAGACTATTAAATGTTGAATAAATTATTAGAATATGAATTCCATTTAGTTATTCATTGGTGCATAATGGAATTCGCAATGGAACTGTTATTATAATAATTGGAATCTAGCACTTAAATTGCTTGATGTTCAATTCATACTTCATTTGATCATTTTGTTTCAAAATACATTTGGTAAATTGACGGCATAAGTATGCACAGAAATATCCACGCTTTGAATTAATTTTCTCGTGCGGTTTGTGGTGCCTAAAAAAAATAAAGACACATTTTTGAATTCTTTTTGCCTTTTATTAAACAACACAAGATATCTTTATATGAGTAACTTCAATAACTACAACTTAGAAAAGTGGAAAATCCCAACATTTTCATTTCAAAGTCCAATATCTCAAAAACGGTTAAACAGATTTTCATGAAACATAGCTAAGAACACTCGGGATAAAATTATCTACGACACCAAAAAACCGCATTCAAATCGGTTCATTCGTTACGGAGCTACGCTACCACAGACATATACACAGATACACAGACAGACATGTTAAACTTATAACACCCCTCTTTTTGCATCGGGGGTTAAAAATGAATCATTCAGTACCACCTATAAAAAAATTCATAATTTCCAGTGCATCCACACGCATATGAACATCCACTGCAGATATGCTGATGCTAAACGGTTTCCATACAAGTGACACCTGTCAAGCATGCGGCGAGGGGTCAACTGTCAACCAAATGTAAACACAGCTTCGCATATTTCTGAAGGATCGCCCTTTGGACTTTAGAGTAACTTATTTAGTTAAAAGTTAAATTCGAGGTATCTATAGTTAGAACTCGTCACTCCAAGTGTTGCCTTTTCAGCCTTCCTATAAATAAATAAATAAATAAATATTTTGGGGACAGTCTTACACAAATCGATCTAGCAGGGGGCTTGCAGTGGGTGGGGCGCGGCGCGTTAATAACCTAGCGGTCGCGGAACCTCAGGTTCCAAGTCAGTCGAGGGCCGGCACCGCGCGAGCGAGCACACGTACGTGTTGAGACATGCCGCCGCCGCCGACTTGATCGCGACGAACGAACGTAACAACGTGTTCTTTTATAATTATAAGTAACATAATTTTTTAAAACATGTAAAAATCAACAAACCGCCACAGCTGCTCAGTTTATGGCTGTTTAAAAAATGCCCAAAAGGACGTTGGATTATCTTTTTTTAATCTGCCCGCAAATTGTGAACGATAAGTTTATTTTTTTTATTAGGTACCTACTTTAGGGTACCTACTTTACATTATGAAGATGTTAGGTACAGTACAATGTACAAAAACAATACAAATGCATGTTACTTATTATTACCTATACTTTTAACGGGATACCTACTGCAATTTACTTCAAAATGAAAGACTGGTTTGAATATATATTTTACAATGCACTTGCTCTGAAAGTGCGCCTTTTCATGGGTCAACATGAACACAGAAAGCCCTCCATGCTGTCCTTAAAACTTCAAAAGTTAAATTGAATTAGTTAATAGAGAAAAGAGAAGTGGCAGATCAATTTTATTTATGTGTGGTGTCATTCATAATGACACTGACATAAGCTGAAGTAAGCATGTACTAAATTAATATCGGTTCACTTTACTCGAGCGACATCGGTGAGCATTTTTTGCCTTCATTGATGTATTCTTGGCGTGACAGCCCTAGCGCTACACGTGCTGTGTGTGAATGAATACAAGTTATACTATAGACAGAGATGCACAGAGTAGGCACGTTTCTTATGCCTAAACGTCGTTCTTGCTAGGAAGTGCAATTTCTGTACTTGTACTATTACTTATTCTGTGGATCTAGTCCCAAACTAAGCAAAGCTTGTACTATGGGTACTAGACGACGATATACATACTTAAATAGATAAATAAATACTTAAATACATAGAAAACATCCATGACTCAGGAACAAATATTCATGCTCATCACACAAATAAATGCCCTTACCGGGATTCGAACCCGGGACCTCCGGCTTCGTAGGCAGGGTCACTACCAACTAGGCTACAGAGGTCGTCAAGTCCTATGGTTCATAACTACGATTAGATATGCCCTTAATCTTCAATTAGGTACTTAGTCCTAATTTGCAACAGTAGAAAAATAGTATTTTATGCTACCGTTGTATAAGTAGGGTCTTAAAACGCGCGTGTCGTGAGTTGCGAGGCGAGCCTTGGCGAGCACACCATCACACACGCACATACACTAATGCATATAAAGTAATGTTTCATTTACCACTTAAGTTGGTTTATTGGTTGTATTTTTGTGGACATCTGCATCGGCTTATTGGCTACTGTTATAGTTTTTTTTTAAGTTTTGTAGATATATATAGCAGCAAGCTGTTGATCCCCTAAATAGGTACCTACTAGATAGGGTATTTGTGAACCCAGTCAGGTTTTAAGATATATTAAATTGCATCTTATTATTTTCTTAGGCTAAAGCCTGCAAGGCTTACGTAATGCTCGGTATATTCTGCACCTGGCGAGGAGCCAAGTCGGGTCTGTGCTAAAAACTGGGAAAACTTGCACAGCTGCCGGGAATTCGAAATTGAACGGCTTGGAATTCTACGGAGCTAAATTTGGAGTAAATTTCTCATCGAGATGAAAACACTGGATACCTATCTATAGGCTGATACAATTGAGCATTGGCTTGTAATGAGTATTCTAGCGAATGTTTAATTACAGGTTAAAGCTGGCATAATAAACGGGACAGTTTTAGCCACGTTATCCTGGTTAATCACCTAACCCCGATCACCCAGGGGAACCGAGCGGCAATTATTTTATATTCAACTGGGAAAAAATGATAATGGTCGGTAATAGCGCTTCGCCGGACGCTACCGCGTCACGCTCGGGCCTTCTGTCTCCATCATCAGATCGGCTCGATGGTACCATAATATTGAATTGTCATCCAAACTATACTAATACCCAAAATGTCACCTCAATCGGATAACTGGAATTTTGACGGACCACTTTCATACTTATATGTATACTTACATACGAACAATATAAAGCTTCTAAAAACGTATATACATTTTATCGAATTATTGTAGAGATACACTGGAGAACCTACGAACTACGAACTGACGAAGATTACGTCTTAATTTTTTTTTATTCAGACGTAAACTTCGTCAGTTCGTAGTCTGTTCGTAGAACTGACGAAAGTTTACGTCTGATTATTAATATTTAACGCAATATACTCACATACATGTATCAACTAGCTCAAGTTTGTATCTATATTCCGACCAAAGTTTTCGAAGCGAGCAGCCAGGACGGGTACAAATCGCAATTATACCACCTAACACTGTTGTTGCCCCATTCTGTAACTTGTTTTAATAGTCCGCAGTAAGCTCGGCCGAATTTCACCTTCTCATACTAACGTAGTTACGCTCTCACTTTAAAACTACGTGTTGGATTGTGACAAAACTTTGCATATACATGGACATGAGGTAATATGTATGTATGTCTGTAATTAGTTTATATGGTTCCAGTTTATAAAACAAACGAAATACAGCAAAAAATAAGTTTTGTATGAAAAACTTAAATTCGCTGCATTTTGTTTACAATGGTATCTAAAGCTACATAAACTAATTACAGACATACCTCATGTCATTGTATATGCAAAGTTTCGTTACAATCCAACACGTAGTTTTAAAATGAGAGCGTAACTACGTTTGTATGGAGAATCGAGCTTACTGCGGACTCAAGCTCACCCCAACGCTCACCCACAAATATATCTTGACACCGCAATGTCTAGTAACTAAGCATAGGTAGAGTTCTAGTTTCGTGACGGGTGACCGGCGGGGTGGTGAGCCGCATTAGCGCGTAGCGAATTACCCTGGAGTCCGTGTCCGGTTATGCACACCTCCGTTTAACCGGGTACCTAAGACATAATAATATTATGAACTAATAGCTGATGCCCGCGAATCCGTCCGGATGGAACTGATTTATATCGTAGCTCCATTCAAAGTTTAACCCCCAATTTCACCTCGCCAGGGGAAGATTAGCGGGATAAAAAGTATTGCATGTCCTTTCTCGGGATTCCAAGTACCTCCATACCAATTTTTATCTCAATCGGTTTAGCGGTTTAAGAGGTGACAAACATATATATATATATATATAAAAGATTCCAACAAATTCAGAGCCTCCTCCATTTTTGAAGTCGCTTTATCAAGTCCATAAATAGATCCAGAGTTGAGTAACTTGTCTTGCCAATTGTTACTGATAATTAATAGGTATTATTGTACGTTTCGTCTCTTTTTACACAGTATGATAGAACGAAAGGGAACGTTTAAGTACATTGTTTAACGCCTGTAGATCTCTGCGAATGATACTTAGATAAAGCAGTCTACCTTATATTTTCTATTTATGTATGCGCATTTATCGGTTTGCATGTATCTATGTAAGCGCAATATTCTACGTACTTTTAATTTACTTTATAAACAAAGTTTTAACCGACTTCAAATCAGTAATTTAATCGCTTCAAGTCATCAACCTCCTAGCATTATTCCCGGCTGTGACCTAAAGAGCCCGCCCCGCTTTGACATCTAATCCCAAGATTTGGCATAGGCACTAGTTTTACTCTCACGTACAACCGCGAATCGGGTCAGTACAATTTTTACAGTCAATACAGTTTTCTATATACAATTACACGAGTAACACGTTAAAGCGTAAAGGCAATGTACATATGTGTAGACGAACGTATCCTTATACGTGGCAAACTCAAAGTTCCAATAATAAGTCCATCCGTACTAATACGAGTATTTTAAATGAGGTGTGTATGTCTGGCTGTCTGTTACCTTCACACTTAAACCGCTGCTCCGATTTAAATGAAATTTGGTATAGTTTGAGTCCCGGGGAAGGATATAAGATAATTTTTATCCCTGAAATCATACCCAAAGGCGGTTAAATGGGGGTGAAAGTTTGTATGGAGCCATTTATTTATTTATTAATTTAAACTTTATTGCACAAATATAAAAATAAAGGTACAATTGGCGGACTTAATGCCATAAGGCATTCTCTACCAGTCAACCATTGATACCAGTCAGCCATGATGTAAACGAGTTACACGCGGACGGAGTCGCGGGCAAAAGCTAGTTTTAAAGATAAATTAAAAATAAAAGTATAATAATGAAGGATTCTAAATGTATCTGACCCAACCTACATCAATATGCAGGTGGGTACCTATTAATGGAAGGGTCACAAATTATGTGATCCTCTCCCTTTTGACATGTGACCGAGTCACACTCAAGGGCAGACAGAGTATAATTCTAATTAATAACATTAACTACGGTCCTCGGGTCTAAAAAGGCACTGCAGCGGTCGTTAGGCAAGCAGTACCGAATAAATAGTTAATAACTACTTAGAAAAGTTGAAAAGCCCTCGACTGCTTCATTTCAAAATCTCAAAAACGGCTGAACAGATTTTTATGAAACATAGCTAAGCACGCTCGGGATAAAATTATCTATGACATAATAAAACCGCATTCAAATCGGTCTATCCGCTTTGGAGCTACGATACCACAGACCAGATACACTCCCCTTTTAGCGTCGCGGGTTAATAATAAAGCGTTGGGCCAAAAGTTTAACTTAAGGTCTATCCAAAAAGTCTAAAAACTAGTGACTCCGTGCGCTGCACAATGCGCAAATCTGACTTTAAAAAAAAACGAAATCTCAATTGACAAAAAGACTATAAGCCTGCTCACAAAATTTCACGAGCATCGATTGAGAAATGCGATCTGTAGTAGAGCAGCCGCACAGTGGGCCAGCGGGACATCCCGACATAGCAAAGAATTGTGGCCCGAGCTCAAACGGAAAACTTCGTTCGCTTATTCAATAAGGGTTTAGATTGAAAAAGAATTATTACTCGAAAATAAATAAGGCAAACAAGTGAATTCAAAAGATTTTTCAAAAAACCCAACTGCTTTTTAAAACTTTCATAGCCTATGTCACTCCCACGATTAAGAGGAATCCAACGACACCTCATATGTCGAAATCCGTCAAACGGTTTTAGGCTGCAGGGCGTGCCAAAGAATATGCCACATACATACATACATATTTTGTGGGACGTTGTATTTAGTTTTAAGTCATTGTAAACTGCTTTACTGAAATTAATAAATAAATAATAAATAATACATACGCTCGAAAAACATAACCCTCCTCTCCTTCGGGCAGTCGGGTAAAAATATGCCTAGTGACAAAAATCCCATTGAGATATCTCAAAGAGTTACTAGTCTACAACCGTTTATATTGCTTGTTAGACAAAGAAAACGCTCGCAGATCGTGACGTCATGATCTGCGAGCGTAAATGACAATCGTTGCATACGAAGTTGCGTTTTGCGGAAAGGGGGCAGAATATAACTCTCAGACTCTTAAAACTTTGGACATTTAATAACTTAGCGATTATTTCATACCCGGCTTTACTTTTTTCTCCATTTCACAATAATTTTAATACTTTTTCGGGAAAATTCAACATAATTGGTTATTTTATTTAGTGTATCTACATCCCTAAATTAGTATGCTAAGTCATGGGCTTGGGCGCTTTTTTAACCGACTTCTAAAAAAAGGAGGAGGTTCTCAATTCGGCTGTATTTCTTTTAATTATATTATTATTATTATTTTCAATGTTTGTTACCTCAGAACTCCGTCATTGATGAGCCGATTCGAATTTTTTTTTTGTTCGTATGTATATACTTCCAGGTGGGTCCCATTTTTTTCAAGATTCAGTTAGATGATGGGATCCACGAGGAATTGAGGGGACTCCTCAATTTTATTAGGCACGCGTGTAGTGATTTTGGTATTTTCTGTTATAACTCGTGTATTTGCATCCGGAATCACAAATTTGGTGGCGAGTAATTGATGATGAAGACCACAGATGACTTATCGAATTCCTCAATTATGTACTTCAAAGTGCAAAAGTACGTCACAGGTTCTGATAAGATTCCGTTGAAATAGGAACTAATGAAGTGCCATTGGTGATGATCTTGGGGAATCGATGGAAGTCCTCAAATATTATCGGCCCACATACAGCGATTCGGTTTTTTTCTATAGTAATCAACGCATTTGCTATCGGAAATCAGTTCATGTGGTAAATTGTAACAAAAATATAGGAAATGTTCTCGTGGCTTGGCGGAGTACTAAATTGAAGTCGGTTAAAACTTTGTTTTTAAAGTAAATTATTGAACGAAATGTTCGGTAGACAGTCTGGGACATTTGAATGAAAGGCCAACGTCCGTGCAAAATTCATTGATACTCGTAGTGTCTGGGATCGCCCACTAGGTCTCATAAATTAACCCTCTAAATGCCGAAAGGAGGGTTAAAAGGAGTTTCTGGAATTACTGGAAAGTTAAGCCGTGAATAAGGGTGGTTTGTCACAACGCTGGAAATTGGGAGCATTTTGTTTATTTAATGTTTTAATTTATTGTTTTCTTATGAGAGGAGGTAAATGGGTACACGGGTCGGGATTAGCAATGTGTACAGTCAGCGTCATATAGTTAGTAGGCAAATATTTCGTGACACACCCTTATTCTTATAGTAATAAAGACCTGTACCGAAAAATTTGTCTACCTTGGCTGCTACTAACTATTTGACGGTGACTTGTCAGTCAAATTCGAGAAGTGCATGGAGGGAGTGATCACAAATGTATGTCAACACGACTTTACTGTTATGGAAAAAAATGCGGACAAGCTTACTCAAATCGACGTAGTCCCAAACTAAGTAAAGCTTGTGGGCACTATGGTTACTAGATAACGATAAACATACATTATACATAGAAAACTGCGATGACTAAGGAACAAAATATTCGTGCTCATTACACAAATAAATGCCCTTGCCGGGATTCGAAACTGGGACCTCCAGCTTCGCAGGCAGGGTCACTACCAACTAAGCTAAACTGGTCGTCAAGGGCATAAGCATGGCGTGTTTTTATTTGTCTAGAATTAATACTTAGTAGGTTTGTTTTCATTTTCTCAGTGTTTTTGTACACGGTATAAGTTTGCCTGTCTCGTTCTACCTACTTTCCTCTCAATTGCTCAAAGGTTAGCTGAAGAGATCCCTCATAGGGATAACTTCGCCTTTGATCTATTGTGTGACACGTATATTCTTTAACCTGTTATTGTGTACAATAAAGTGCTTACATACATACATACATACATAAGGTTGCTCAGATATTATTGAACATTTGTGAGCGTAGGTGGCGGAACCTTCTCTAAAACACTCTCATAAGTTTTTGGAAACTATCAGAAGAACTTAAGATAAGTTTCTAATTAGTTTTTTTTATGAACTTTTCTCTTATAGGTAGGTTCCGACCCAGAGGGAAAACTACATAGACATTATTGCGATAGGCACTTGTCCCACCGTCGGCGAGTAGCGAGTACTCTCATAGTAATTCTTATTCGCTTTCACTCGCGCGAGTAAGAATTACTATGAAAGACGACCGGTTAGCCTAATGGGTAGTGACGCTGCCTACGAAGCTGGAGGTCCTGGGTTGGAATCCCGGTAAGGGCAAATATTTGTGTGATGAGCATGAATATTTGTTTCTGAGTCATGGTTGTTTGCTATGTATTTAAGTATTTATATCTATTATATATATCGTCGTCTAGTACCTATAACACAAGCCTTACTGAGCTTACTATGGGACTAGGTCGATTTGTGTAAGATTGTCCCCTTATATTTATAAAAAAAAAAAACAACACTCGCAACTCGCCGTCGTTGAGATAAGTGCCTTAGGACCGTTTTCCTTACCATGTTTTCGTTCACCGAAAGCCCACTGTTAAAATATCAAATGATATTTCGTGCGTAAGGTTTTGAAAAACCTATGATAACGATTGTTTTAAATTATAACACAAAAAAATGTCATTAAGAGAAATATTACAGGAAATGCATGTATGTACATAGGTATATACCTATGTAGGTATTTGATTTTAATCATCAAAAACTAGACACTAAGCTTGCAAAAGTCACCTTTGTATATTTTCTTTCAAATAAAAATAAATATATTGGATCATGTGATAAATAATTATTGCTGAAAAACAAACAACGTATTCATATTATTTATTAAATCACATAGGTTGGGAAAAGTACAAGTTTGTACAGAATCCTCTGTGCGCGAGGACACTTGCTCTGTTTTCAAAATAGTTTTGATGCCATAAATGATAAAGCGGTCATCACACTGCCGCCGCAAACTGTCGCGTGCGGACCGACGGTTCGCAACGTTGTATGTCAGTACCTCAGTTTCTGTACAAAATCCGCACGGTACCACTCATTGCACCGCACCTCCCTCCGGCGAAATTTACGGCAGTGTGTCATGCACCTTGGAGCACTTGATGTTAGCGTTAATAGTATTCATACTCCTGCGCATCGCAGTCGTTGAAATTCACCTCAATGTTAACATTTTCGTCACCTCCCGACTCTTTGCGTTGTCGCTTTTCGTCCTTTTCTTTCGTTATTTTTTGCGCTTCGTTGCTGGGAGCTCCTTGTGGCCATCCGACATTTATTTGAGGCAGGCTTATGACATGAGGGAGGAATTCTTGAGGTCCACTTGAGAGTGTTGCCACAGTGCTGCTGACGACGACGTTCTGGTCGTATATTGCTCGGGGGCTGTCAATTTTTTCTTCTATTTTCTTGGCGTTCTTTACTTTTATTTCAGAAGAATCGGGTTCCTTTTTAACCATCTTACTAGCGATGTTTTCTATTGAGTGTTGAGGTTCAATTTTTTCTTCTATTGTCTTAGTATTCTTTTGTTTTATATCTAATGTTTCAGTTTGTTTTTCGTCCTTCTTCCTAATGTTGTTTTCTGTTGTGACCTGAGGTTCTATATTTTCTGGTATCTTCTTAGCGGTTTTTGATTGAATATCTAAAGATTTAGCTTCCTGACCATCCACCTTCCCGACGTTATTTTCTATTGTGTCTTGAGGTTCTATTTTTTCTTCTATCTTAGTGTTCTTTGATATAATATCTGAAGATTCAGCTTCCTTTCCATCCATATTCCTAGCGTTGATTTCTTTTATGGCGTGAAGTTCAACGTTTTCTTCCACAATCCTAACATTTTTAACATTTGCAGCTTGAGGTTCAATATGATCTATTTTTCTCCCGTATGTCCGTTTGTATGTCCGCGCCGGTGAAGCTGTGACTGCGATAAGACATAAGGATAATAATAGGATACGCATGGTGGCTCCTTATTTAATGTGTGTGTGGATGGGATGTGCGTTTATATATACAGGGTTCCAGGCGAGTGGCCTTCAAATCCTGTTTGTAGAAAATAGCCGGAGCGCTGCTGAATAATGCATTTATTGTTAATTGGGTTATTTATTTTTATGCGTGCTCTTTAAGAGAAATAAAGATGCGTACTCATTGTCTATTCTCTTAGACGCCGTATTTAAGACTAAAAATATGTTATACGAACTATACCCGTTTTAATTGCCCTTGAGGACTTTTTTATAACTAAGTATATAACTTGTTTGAAACAATGTCGATTTGCCAAGTTAAGAGATGTCTTTCCAAGTTCCAAGTTGCAAGATAAAGATATTAAGTCTAGAATATTGACGACCAGTTTAGCCTAGTGTGTAGAGACCCAGCATACGAAACTGACGGTCCTCGGTTCGAGTCCCGGTAAGAGCAAATATTTGTGTGATGAACCGAGCATAAATATTTGTTTCTGAGTCTTGACTGTTTTCTGCGTATTTAAATATAAGATAAATTTCGTCGTCTAGTACCCATATCACATCCCTTACTGAGCTAGTTCGCCCGGTGGCAATTGTTAACTCGGTGTATTAGCGCTCTTGAGGTCTCTGGGGCATGCAATTAAAGGCTGATAACCTGGTATAGTTATTTACGATACAAGTGCCGAAAATAGGAAATTTGCAACGAGTGGTGATAAAATAAAACAAGACCGAAGGGAGTGTTTTAAATTGACATGAGTTGCGAATTACCTATTCGCACGTGTATCGTATAACGTTTTACTGTACATATGGCTCTTTAAAGTTTCGACATATGCACGGAAAGTGCTCTCTTCCGCACTAGTGGGTAGTACTTTTCCATATAGGTATACTGTAAATTAAATTTATCCATGCACATAATCTAAAGTCATTTTAGTAGTGTTCTAAAAATGACATTTGATTATATATCTTTATAATAATTTATACCCGACCTTATGGAACTCTAGTAAATAAATACTTATTAGGGCTTTGTTGGTAGTGACTAGTGACTCTGCTTACTAAACTAGAGGTCCTGGGTTCGAATCCCGCTAAGAGCTTTTATTTATGTGATGTTTACAAATATTTGTACCGGTGTCATGGATGTTTTCTATATATATTTAAATGCCACTTCTGAAATCTTACCTCCGTTTTTCAAACCTTGACAAGTTGACAAGGTTCTATTTAACGGTCACCCATTACGTTGAAGAACTCTTTCATACTAAATGGGTGCATTCAGCCCAAAGTAATAAGTTTCATGGAACTTTTTAATGTTTAGCAATGACTCACCGCTGGCGCCATGAAATGTCACCTCGATCGTATTTGGAACCGCCCAACTATCGACAACACAGCTGACTGACCATCCGTGCACTTTATATTCATTGTAATAAGGTTCAATATAATACAGGATGGTCAGTTATTTAACTGTGTTGGCGTTTGTACCACCTTACAGAGGACCTCTTACAAATAATAACACCACTACTGGTGAAAAGAAATCGATAAAAACACGAAAGTATTTTTTTACCTATTCAGTTTTTCCAACTTTTTTGTAATACAGTCTGTCTGTAGGTGCATATATTCGTAGATAATCACCCCGAAATATCAAACATTGTCTTCCCCTCCAACTATATAAGGGAATAGAAACATAAAAAATATCATGGACTAGGTGCAAAAGTGTTTTCACAAATGCTATTAAGTAGTACTTTCCTTCCTTCATCCTGCTATTCCGGAAATAGACATTATTATTCTCTGTTTTCCTAATAAAAGGTGTGAAATACATTATGTGCCACTCGGTAACCAAATTTTCCATCCTGGGCGTAAACATTTGAATCACAAGATTCAATTGTAGAACATTTCGCTTCACTCCAGATTTAAAATATATCATCTCGCTCCCTTGAGACACAATCAACTATCGTTCTGGCCCAAAAACTGTCCTTCCTAAACAAATGAAAAAGCCAAGCCACTTAAGATCAACCTGGGCAAATGCGTGCGGGGGAAATTATATCTCCGAAACTGAACATTTTAGAAGTAAGATTACAATCGTCTATATTTAAAGTTTGGTAACGATACTTTGAGGGCAGTAAAAGTTCAAAAATGTTGCGTTTTGAAGATATATTCAAAAGACGCATTTTACCCCATTGACGCATTAACCCTTGTAGTTACACACACTTACACCACATGGGATAATAAGAAGCTCAATGTTCCACGATAATTTCGGAACATTTCATTTATGCATCGACCGTAACGATCATGTTCGATTTTTGCTCATATAATTAATTTTGATGAGAATTGTAAGAACATCATTTTGGTCCCGAGAAATGCACTTTGTACCTAACTTTTACGCATGAGTTATGTAACATAGTACCGCCTGTGCCCAGAAGTGGGACGTATATAATCTGACTTAATATTTCGGTTTAAAGAGATCTATTCCCTTAATAATTTATGCGATTCGCTTAAATGAGAACTTAAAACACTAGTATAATTAAGGTTACGTGAACAAGAAGTAAGTTATTTATAATCCTGATAATTAAACTATGACAATGTTGTTATTATGAAGGTACTAATGTTTACACTGCCGATAGATGACAAATTAACGTAACGTTATTAAATAATGATAATTAATTGTATTATTATTATAATAAATAATAAATAAATTACGAAGTATTGATTTTCCACAGGAATTCAGTTTATGTGCTGATAGCATGTGTAGTAATAAATGTTTAGTGCACACAACTGCAATTGACAACTTGTATAGGTCAATTATAACTACCTTGCAGGAGGGCGCTGTGTTTTGTCATACGGGGCGTGCGGGAGCGGTTAAACCCAGCCGTGGCCGTCACATTGCCGGCTGGAATAGATATGTGCGTGATGCTCACCAGGACGCTAGGCACAAGTTCCTGACCTGGGTGTGGTACGGCAGGCCTACTAGTGGTAATATCTATAACGATATGAATGAGTCCAGAAAATTGTTTAAGCATAAATTAAAGTATTGTCAAAATAACCAAGAACTCATTAAAATGAATATTTTAGCCTCAAAGCATAAAAATAATGATTTTAAAGGATTTTGGCGGGAAACGAAAAAGTTAAGCCCGAAACCTGGCGTCCCGGTGAGTGTCAATGGCATCAGTGACCCTAAAGGCATCGCAAATATGTTCGGTTGTCATTTTCAGGTGGAATCACCTCTTAAGGATGTTCACAGGGATGTTGAGGCCGTGGTGTCGGGGGTGCCTGAGAGGATCACCGCAGAACAAGTTGCTCTCATAATAAAAAGCATGAAGAGAGGCAAGTCGCCCGGACATGACGGTCTGAGCATCGAACATTTTCAGCACGCGGGGCCACACCTCCCGAGGGTGCTGGGGTTGCTATACACGTTATGTATTCGTCATTCCTACCTGCCCAGCGAGCTAATGATGACGGTCGTGGTGCCTATAACTAAAAATAAAACTGGGGATGTCTCAGATAAATGCAATTACCGGCCGATATCATTAGCTACAACTGCGTCCAAAGTGCTTGACGCCATGCTTGAGAGACAACTTAAAAAACAATTAAAGTTACATGATGCACAGTTCGGATTTACACCCGGGCTATCGACTGAAAGTGCCATTTTGTCCCTCAAGCATGTTGTTAGGTACTACACCGACAGAAATACGCCTGTTTATGCTGCTTTTCTTGATTTATCTAGGGCATTTGACTTGGTTAGGTATGATATTCTGTGGTCTAAACTAATCAACGCCGGTGTGCCGGGTGAACTGGTCAATATTTTTAAATATTGGTACAGACATCAAATTAACCGGGTCAAATGGCGTAGTGAACTTTCTGATGAGTACAGGTTGGAATGCGGAGTGAGACAAGGGGGGTTGACGTCTCCTTCGCTTTTCAACCTGTATGTGAACCAGCTGATCGATGAGCTGGGTAGCACTAAAGTCGGCTGCTCGATTGACGGACATATTGTCAACAGTATTAGTTATGCAGACGACATGGTGCTGCTCAGCCCATCGATCTCAGCACTCAGAAGGTTATTGAGAACGTGTGAAGAGTACGCTAAGTTGCACGGTCTCCTATACAATGTAAAAAAAAGTGAGCTTCTAGTATTTCATCCTAAAAGTCGTAAAGTGACGACCATGCCCTCAGTGTTGCTAAATGGTGTAGGACTCGTCAGAGTTAAGCAATTTAAGTACCTCGGCCATGTGGTAACAGAGGACTTGAAAGATGATAGCGACATGGAGAGGGAAAGGAGGGCGATGGCGGTTCGCTGTAACATGCTGGCCCGCAGGTTTGCACGATCTAGCATTGAAGTAAAGATTACTCTCTTTAAAGCCTTCTGCCAAACTTTGTATACGTGCAATCTGTGGGTCAATTACACGCAGCGAGCCTTCAACGCCCTCCGAATACAATACAATAATGCTTTCAGGGTGTTGTTGGGGCTCCCACGCTACTGCAGCGCTTCAGCAATGTTTGCGTACGCGCGCACGGAGGGGTTCAGCGCGGTGATTCGTCACCGTGTTGCATCACTCATGCGCAGGGTGCGGGGGAGTCACAACACCATCCTGAGGGTCATCAGCGAGAGGATGGACTGCCCCATTCTGAGACACTGGGTACGAACGCATGCGCACGTACCGGGTGTTCCTGAGGGTGGCAGATACTTAAATTGAATTGTATTTAGCACTAAAGAACAGCATTAACCTAACATAACTAACATAGTTTTAAGTGTTATGTACCTACCTAATTAAATAACTAAAACTAATGCTATATGGATTTTGTCCGAAAGAAACAATTTTTTTATTTTTTATTATGTGGTAACCTATCGCAATCACTAAAATTTATTGACCGAATATCATTTGTCCGAAAACTTTTCGTATTTTTATGAGTTCTCCGAATATACAATTCATTACTTTTTTCATTTACCATTTGATGTTATCCAAATATTTCAGTTGTCCGAAAAACGTTTACCATTACAGTCATTTCAGCTTTGGCTGGTTACAACTTTTAATTGTTTCTCAGCCAATTTTTTACTTATCCATCATTACTTTCCGCATTTCATACGTTTAGCCAAATGTTCATTTTGAGTGAAATTCAAAGTAGTTTTACAGAGACTCTAAGGCAGGTCGGTGTAGGTACGACGGCGAGCGAAGCGAGGAGGAGTGTTAGGTGAACTGCGACCTTACAGCGCGCGAGCCGAGCGAGCGTAGCGAGCGTGCCGCGGCAGCGGCCGGCGAAGCGCCAGAACCAAACACGTTTTTACTACCTAATACTTAATGTACTATGTAAGTAAGGTCAAGGTCAGGTCAGAAGAAATAACTTTATAACAAAATGTAGTAATTATTTAATATCGATTTATTTAAAGAACACACATAAGTAATAATAGAATAGTATACACCTGTTAGTATACATTATTTATCATTAACACAGCTTTGGCAGGATAACCTTAGTATTTGAAACTGTTTGCTAATGTTTTTAAATAGGTACCTATTGAAAATGCATATGTCAACCACTTTCATAAACAAACACATGAATTTGTTACATATGTGTGCTCCGTATAAACAATAATATGTCAAATATAATGAAGCCGTTTTGATAAAATACGAACAGATTATCAACCGAATCGTTACATCGGTATAACGATATTGCGGGTATACCAATAATTGGGAATCATTCATTTGTCAAACAATTACAAAAACTAAACCATAAAATGACCAGCCCTAAACGTCGCGAACTAAAGTGTCGGACAAACGAAAAAAAAGGCAAACGAAGTTTGTCGAAAAGTAAATGCCGAAATGAAAATAGGACAAAAAAGTTTAGTGATTCAGATAGGTAACCTTATTATGTACCCATCTATAAGTTGGTATGTGCATTTAAAAAAGCTTGACCAATAGCCCTACATTAAAAACCTAGTTTTATCTATACAAGGCCTATTAAATATGGCAGACTTATAAGGACTCTTATCCCGTTAAGGAACCTGTGGGAACAAATAATGAATAAAGAAACCTCAAGAGTCAAAATGACTCCAATCCAGTTAGTTTCACACGACTTTGCACCTAATTACTGAAGCACATGAACTAGAATCGCGCGAACATGAACTTAAGGCAGTTTTTATAGAAATGCATCGTTTATTTATGTAGGCTTTATTTTGAACTGGTCTTTGACTGCCCACTAGTATCAGCGCAGTGTAAGTTATAACCACAGTACTTTAACTTGCTTCAACTATTACAAAAAAAGGGCCGAGGTATAAAATATAGCCCTATGTCCATCCCGAATGTCCATTTTTAAAACCCCACGCAAAAAGAGGGGTGGTAAAAGTTTGACGTGTCTATGTGTCTGTCTGTGGCATCGTAGCTCCTGAACGAATGGACTGATATTAATCCGGTTTTTTTGTCTGAAAGCTGACATGTTCGAGATGGTTCTTAGCTAAGTTTTAATAAAACTGGTTAAGCCGGTTTTGAGATATTGAACTTTGAAATGAGAATGTCAGAGGTTTTTCAACTTTCCAAGCTGTCTACTATATATAATCTATAATTATTAGTCCTCGTTTAGTTCTGACTTCTTGCAAAGCTACAAACTAACTAACATTGCCGCTTTATAATATAAGTATAGACTATCTGCCCCCGCGGTTTCGCCCGCGTATTACCTGCATTGAAGGTACGCGATGCAGCAGGATAAAATATTGTTACCTAACTATTGTATTGTTACAGTTCCTTTTTTTAATCTGTTATATAATTAATTTTAAATCAGGTCAGATGGCAGTCGCTTTCGTAAAACTAGTGCCTATGTCAAATCTTGGGATTAGGTGTCAAAGCGGACCCCGGGCTCCTTTAGGAGCACTACCGGGAATAACGCTAGGAGGATGATGATACAATTAATTTTAAATTAATTTTCGTTCTCAGGTCCATTATATTGCCACAAATACTAATTTTTGCGAAAGCGTCTGCCGTCTGATCTTCAAACACAACTGTAAAACTGGACCCAGTTGGTTTAAGGCTTCGTCAAGCGAGTGAGCAACTTGTTGGCTGTCATAGATAATTCCCGAGATCAACGGCTTAACAGGTCTCAATTAGTAACCACTCAAAGTGGGTTAACCAGCTCGACCGGTACGATCGGCTTGGGGCCTACCCAACAAACGCTTTAAAAACAATCATCATTATCATTATCAGCCTGTTAGCGCCCACTGTTGGTCTTATCCCAGTCCATCAATCTGACAAATTGTCAAATAATCATATTGGATTGCGGCTGTGTAGATAAAAATAACGAAGTACTGTTTTTCACCTATACTGTGCAAAGGCAGATATAAAAGGCTTACTAGACAGATGTTCCACACACGGCTTCCAAGACTCTTCGTAATACTAGTAGCGTCATGCGTCAACTAGTAATACTAGCCTGCGTCATTATATACGTAGCAGCGTCACCAGTCAAAAATGAAGTAATTGATAAAAAAATAGAAGAAGTGGGTGGAGAAAAAGCCGGCGAAATTATTCTCGATATCAGCGAAGATGATGAATCAGAGACATCAGAAGGTAGAGAAGTCATTCATCTTGTGAAAAAGGAGAATAGTGGAACCAAATCTATCCATATACATTCTCCAAATTCACCTGACATAAATATAATGCCGATGAAATATCAACTTGCACCCAATCAGCCCCAACAACCGTTTCCTTACACAGGAGCTTTCTTTAGACCAATGCGGTATGGACCGCAAGGAGTGAAATACTACAGGAAAAAAGATAAGAACAAACCTGAACGGAGGAGCGCGCCAAAGAATCAAGTAAACATCTACGTATATTTCAACAACGAGTCAAATAGTGAAACAACACTGGAAGAGAAACTTCATGAGATGCCAACTGGAGTGCCAATCAAACATGTGACGATAGAAGCACCTGGGACAAACCCGACTGTAGCGTCACAAGGGTCATCGGTGTCACAAGGGTCATCGGTGTCACATGGGACATCGGTGCCGCAAGGTTCACCGGTGCCAAAGCAGCCTCCGACGCTCATCGCAGTGTGTCCGAGAGGGCATGTGAAGGTTTTAGGAGCATGTGTGGAATATGATCAAGATTAAGCGCCAATTCGATTAAACGATTTTATTTCAAGATTAGATGCATTTTGACTTTAGCCTTAGATAAATCCTTATTCCTAGTTGGTTGAATCCAGCCTACGGACGACTTACAACGGTGGTGGCAGCACTAAAACTAAATCTGTTTAGTATTAGTATTATGCACAAATTTCACTCATTCAATTTATTTCATCCCTGCAAATAAGTAGTAATCAGCTTGCAATCGCAGCTTAGAGGTTAAGCATTCTAGTCCGCTGTTTGGTTTAATTTTTATAGGCTACTTAGTACCTAAGTAATAGCATTGTTTTTTTCTTCTAAAGAACGTGTGTATTTAATAATATTTATGTATCGTTATAATGTCATTTATGTATCCTTTATCAATGTTGCCGCAGATAGGAGCGCTCTCTTGTAAGGGTATCCACGGAAGATCAGCGTCAAGGTATTTACATGGTACTTGTCATCAAGCCGAGTGTAGTCCTTTTCTCTGACGATTTGGTTAGATTAACATTTCGCAATAGTTTTAAGCAAAAATGTTTATTATCCTTGTCTTAGTCTAAGTAGCGTCTTGATATTTTTTCTTTCTTTCTCTAAAGACAGAAACGCACTGACAGCGGTGGCGGAGCGGCGCGGAGGCGGTACCGGTTGTAATGTTGGACCTAATATGAAAGGATCCGCGCGGCGCGGTATTCTCTGCGGGACCCTTTCGCATTAGTTCGAGCATTACAACCGGTACCGCCTCCGCGCTGCGCCGCGCCGCTCCGCCACCGCGCGTGCACCAAATGGAGCGAGATGCTGCCTTCTCATCTCTTGCTCTCAGTCGTGGCCAGGCAATAAGAACTTTTGCGGAAATAAGTTTTTGTAAAGGTGCCATACAATTGAACACTCATGGGTGTTCAGAAATATGTGCACATGCGTTCTTATGCATTGACTATAGAGCCATATTTGTGGGCATCCTGTTCACTTCGATGAATCTGATGGCGACTGACAGTTACATTTCTAAAGCCTGTCTGTTTGTTAGAAGCCACCCAGAGTATTTGAAAAAACGTGAGGAAATGTTCACTAGAGAATTGAGAGCACAATATATAAATTTGTTGTATCAGCCAACTTGTAGATCTGATATCTACAAGAAAAATGCATGCAACATGTGTATTGTCTTATACAATAAACTCCCCCATGATTTGAGGACTTTACATGGGAAATTATTTAAGACAAAATTAACTAAATGGCTACAAGATCATTGTTTCTATAATGTTAAGGACTATTTTAATTTTAATCCACAGTAATTAAGCTACATGACTTACACTACACTAGACATATTACTATTTTCATTCTGTTGTTATAACCAAGACATTTTTGTATTTCCATTCTAATTGAGTTAGTACCTAATTAAGTTTGTCATGTTTCTATTTCCATTCTGTTTTACAATAATTATGAGCATAAGTAATTAATATTTGTAACTACATTTTGCAAGTTGACTTTAAGTCGACTGAATACTGATTCTGTAATTATTTTAAGACCACCAATTGTGACGTATTCTAGCAAATAAAATAATTCATTCATTCATTCATTCAGTCAACGTTAGAGAATGAAATTTCGCGAGATGTCAGACCCCGAGATCTCTTGAGATTAGCTTTGTAAGCTTCATTTAATAATGATTAACATGTAAAATAATGTCTTTTTACCCGACTGCCCGAAGGAGAGGAGGGTTATGTTTTTCGAGCGTATATATGTATGCATGTATGTATGTATGTATGTGGCATATTCTTTGGCACGCCCTGCAGCCTAGACCGTTTGACGGATTTTGACATATGAGGTGTCGTTGGATTCCTCTTAATCGTGGGAGTGACATAGGCTATAAAATTTTAAAAAAGCAGTTGGGTTTAAAAAAAATTGAAATCACTTGTTTATTATTAAATTATTGGCCATTATCTATCATTTTTGTACATTTTATGTGTCAAAGATACGTTTACATTTTTCTTGTTACCTATTTTACATTATTATACATATTATTACATTGGAATAAGATGCAAATAGTGTGAATATAAATCTTTTACGACGACCGTCGATCATACGCTTCCTTCTCGAATGAATACTTTGATGCAATTTGGTCAAACCGAATAATCTCATGTATACACACAGCGACTTTGATGGTAGCGATACAAAGTATACAAACGGACTGTCACGCGACACTAACCATATGGGCATTATCGCGAGAAGAGATGAATCGTTAGTGACGTCACCGATTAAAAGTAGAAAATATTCCATTTTGTAACCAATATTATATTAACAATACTATTTAATTTTTATGGAAAATAAAAGTAACAAAACGGTACCACTTTTACTTGATGACGTCACTGATTTGCATCTTCTCGCATAACATCTGAAAATACGGACATACAAAAGAATTTTAGCCTAAGTTGAAACGGATAACTTCGTTCGCTTCGCTCGCTCGTTAAATTAAAGTATAAAGGCATGTACATAAAGGCATTTCTTCGTCATTCGATTTGATAAGTTGATTGCCTTCTCAGAGGCATTGACATGTGAGTAATTGAACACGTTCATGAACTTACTATGAAGCCGTGTTTCTATTATCTCTGTCAATAATTCTGTAACTTGCTAAAAGTTCAATAACTTGGTAGTTAATGATGAACATGTCTCTGACAAATCATTTTTTTTACGAGCTTTTATTTAACTTGCACTGTTCGTATGCAAGTACAGTCAGTGGCAGAAAATCTTGATCTTGCCTTATTTTTCTCTTATCTTATCTTACCTACCGTCTAGAAAACTATTTTTTCAAACAAAAAATTAATTTTCCAAATCGCTCTAAGAGTCTCCTAGTAATCGGGGTAGTAATAAAAGATTCCACAAATTGAGAACCACGTCCTTTTTAGGGTTCCTTACCTCAAAAGAAACAAATGGGACTCTTATAAAATCAATTTGTTGTCCGTCTGTCTGTCTGTCAAGACCCTTTATCTCGGGAACGCGTGGATGTGAAATTGAAATCATATACTCAGAACCACAGTCCCTTGAAGCTGTGAAAAAATCATACTTCTAAGTTAACTCAAAAATAGATACGGCCGTTTATGCCAAAAAAATAGTACATTACGTAACTAGGGCGGTGAATTCGTGAATGCCCCAGATCGCAGGTGTTTGTGGCCCGAACCGAAGGTGAGGGCCATAAATATGCGCTCTGGGGCTTTATTAATTACCGCCCGTGTTGAGTACTAAATTTTACGTCTTCACCTGGCCACAATGCTAGTTTTCCTGTACGCGCAGCGTGCAGTAAAACTCGCATTATGGCCAGGTGTGACGTAAACGTATGTTTCGTCTCTCTCAAGGAAATCTAAATGTAAAGGCAACTTTCTGTTTAAATTAAAGCAAAAATCTAAATATTTTGTGCTGCGAGCCGGATTCGAACCGGCCGCGGCGACGACTGGCATTTATGGTCCGTCCGACTTTCCGTTGACTTAGAACTAAGTGTGGCAAGTAATATCGTCTTATCTACAAGTACAGGGAAAAATCTGAAACTTTACATTTGTAATTAAATACGGAACACTTGGCGGGCGGGTCCGACTCGCACGTGTCCGGTTTTTCTTAAGTCTGATAAATACTTAAAGGTTTATTGGTTAATAATAAGGCATGTACTTCAATCCTTTTAACAAAACGTATTCTCTCATTACCTTACTAACTATTTCGTAGTTAAGAGGCTGACAACGGGGTCCCTTTGTTTCCCATGAACTTATTGTTCCGAATTTCGATAGTCAGAAATTGATATCCATATAATTTATAGACATAAACGTCAGTAGTCATAATCTTTGTTAAGTATAACGTTTTGTAGTTCTAACATTAATGACCCATAATATTAAGTATTATAATCACAAAAGTCAGAAATTGATGTCCATAACGATCAAAGGTCAATCGATAATTATTCATAAATATTCTAAGGCATATATTTCAACGTACTAATGATTGCTATTCATATCGTTTTAATGCCTAAAGTGAATTACGTCTAAGAGACCAAATCTATAACATCCAAAGTCATATAGATAATTACTCGGAAACATTTCTAGACATACATTTGGAAGGGGTACTAGGCACTACTGCGCGAAGGGTTTATGATTTTTTCGTAAAGAATACGTTTAAATAAGCATGTTTTATTACAAACTTTTTCTCTGAAATTAAAAATGGCCAAGATATTGGACTTATAAGGCAGGTCGGTGTAGGTACGACGACGAGCGAAGCGAGGAGGAGTGTTAGTTGTACCGTGACCCTAAGCGCGCCAGCCGAGCGAGCGAAGCGAGCGTGCCGCGGCAGCGGCCGGCGAAGCGCCAGACAGAACCAATAATGACACAACATTCATCGAAATGTTGACAAGTACATATTTTGTAATTATTTATGTGTTAATTATACATTTTGTACTTGCGAAAAAATACCTTACAATAATTATTACAAACTAGATTATTGCCTGTAACATTATGTAATTGCATACCACCGGGACATTGAACGTTATGGCTAACCAATTTTATGACTAACAATAATGATGACCAGCAAAAATCGGAACTCCAATGTATATTGTTAAATTTTATGACTTTCGACAATATGACTAGAAAAAATTATGGTGGAAAACGTTATGGACTGAAAAAATCGGATCTTAAATTTTATGGTAAACAATAGAGACCCACATCACCTAATTTTGTTGAAATTGATGTTATTTAAGCAGTTTTTCAAGAAAAACTAATTGTTCTAACTAATATTCATCATATTTCAAAGACCCTGGACGGACTCGATACATAATTGGATGAAATCGGCTCTATAGAAAATAATTGCAAATATTGGTTTAAGACCAATCCATCATCATTAAACGGTTCTTTGTCTTTATTTTTTTGACGTATGGGTCTGCAATTAAAAACATTAACTCAAAATATTCATACCTAAACCGCTAACGAGTCATTCTCACGAATAATCCGCCCTTTTTTATATCCATATTTATTTATTATTATCTTCAAAGACCTGGCCGCCCAGTAATACTCAGTCTCGTTTACTCCGATACAAATAGACAGTGCGCGCCGTATCCCGAAACCTTAAGGGCATTTTGGTGTTGACAGCGTCTTAATCTTTATTTATAACTCGGTACTCACCCTCATTAGCCAGCGAGAGCAAGTTCTACAAAAACTGGATTAATGATGCCGTTGTAACTATAGTTAATGGGGGATACGTGAATTTCTTAATGCAAGCCCTTTGTAATTTACTAGCTGCCCGGCCCGGCTTCGCACGGCCAGTGCGTACGAATGAATTTCCCGCTGTAAAAGTAGTTTATTTTCATCAGGGATGATATCGGCTTCTAATGGTATGTTAGTAACTGGATGCTAATAAATATATGTATATTCTAATATTTTTCAAAATTAGTTACTCAAGTGAAAGTGTATAAATATCTAAACAAGGGATTTTTCAAATATATTATAAACATCTATGTATAGTGGCACAAAAATATGTAAACTGTCTATGTATATTTATTTTTGAACCTTGGAAATGCTCATTTATTTAAGAACTCAACTATGCCAATTATCATCTAAAACAATATAGTATATATATAGTACACGTATGAAAAGGTTGTTTTACAAACGGACAGATCTTTTCGTATTTATATTATGAGTTGTGCTTCAAAACCCGTTCCTTTTGAAACGCGAGCGCTATAAAAGGCACAGAACTTGCTTTTCACATATCTTGAACAGCCCTTTGGCTAACAATGAGTCGGTTAATACTTATTTGTTTTTTAATATACGCAGCAGCGTCGCCGCAATATACTAGCAATAATGTGTACAACACAACAGAGAAGATCGATGTGATCGAGAACGTGGACAAAATAATTAACAATGATACAAAACCACACACAGGGCGGGGTGCTTTCTCCATTATTGTTCTCTGTTTTTATAAATAGTATCACCGAATCCCTAACTACATCATATCACCTTTACGCAGATGACCTACAGATTTATGCAGCGGCTACTGTGGATGATGTCTCCGCATTAATTTCGGAAGTCAATCGAAACCTAGAATCTATACGCTGCTGGGCGTGTAAGTATGGTTTACAAATTAATGCGAAGAAATCGCAAGCGATTGTTATTGGTAGTCCTTACTATGTAGATAAGCTCTCAGAGGTGGTGGTGCCTGACATTATTTTTGATGGAATTTCTATTCCTCTTTCCTCTACTGTCAGGAATTTGGGTATCACCATGGACCAGACGCTTTCTTGGTCACCCCATATAGCTGAGGTGAGTCAGAGGATCTTTAGATCCCTTCACTCCCTAAGACGTCTCCAGAATTTCCTTCCTCTTCGTACCAAGTTGACCCTTACTCAATCTCTTTTGCTTCCTCTTCTGGACTATGGCGATATTGCGTTTCTGGACCTCAACGAGGAGCTACTTGATAAGCTGGAGCGTCTACAAAATGTATGTATCAGATATGTATTTGGTCTACGCAAGTATGATCATATCTCTGAATTCCGCTCTAAGCTTCGATGGTTACCGATTCGCCGGCGCAGGGATGTGCATATCCTGTCATTACTTTTCAATACACTGTTCAGCCCTACTTCCCCTCCTTACCTTTCTGAGCGGTTTAGTTATATGGCAGACGGCAGTGGCCACCGCTTGCGGTCGAGTACTAACCTTACTCTTGCTGTACCGTCTAGAAAGACGCGAACATACTCCAGATCTTTTACTGCGCGCGCTGTTAAATTGTGGAATGAGTTGCCTTTGTCGCTGAGACAGTCGCAGTCTGTTGCGTCACTTAAGATGAATTTGAAGAAGTTGTGGCTTTCCAATGACTTGTGAATTGGTTGAATATAGTATTTATTTATTTATTGTATATTTGCGATATATATGTAACATATGTTAGTGTGTATTATATTTTATATTGTATATTTATATATGTATTGGCATGTTTTTATTTGTCTAGAATTAATACTAATTAGGATTTGCTTTATTTTCTCTGTTTTTGTACACGGTATAAGTTTGCCTATCTCGTTCTACCTACCTTCCTCTCAATTGCTCAAAGGTTAGCTGGAAGAGATCCCTTATAGGGATAAGTTCGCCTTTGTACTTTGATCTATTGTGTGACATGTATATTCCTTGACCTGTTATTGTGTACAATAAAGTGCTTACATACATACATACATACAAAAGCGATTATCAAAGTAAAGAATGTAATGCAGTTGACACAGGGAATAGAAAATGAAGAAGTCAAAGAGAAATCGAAGAATCTGGACGGCACTGTTGAAAGAAACGATAAACTAAAAGACACAAAAGCAACTATAAAATTGAAGAACGTACAACAATTGGTACAGGAAAAAGATGATGATATCAAGATACAGAAGAAAACAGAAACAAAAGATTCACGGAATGCTAATAAGTCACACATACATGCTAAGGATGACAATCAAGACCTAGAAGACAAGAGTCAAATTGAAGATAAGGACGGAGAAGAGCGCAGTACTGTCCATGTTTATCCAGTCAGACCACCCAATTTTGACGTGATGCCGACCAAGTATCAAGACCCGAATGACGGTCGTCCTACGGAACCTCTTTTAAAGCCGAAACCAGTTGTTAATACGATGCCAGGATATGGGACCAGGCCTTTCGCAGTTAAAGAAAACGGAAAGAAAAAAGAAAAAGATCCTAAACGTGACAGTCCTAAAAATAAAGTGAATATATATGTACACTTCGCTAAGAAGAACGACAATATGGAAACGGCATGACTAATCCGCTAAAAGGTCCGCTGTTAAACAAATCGATGTGTCGATGTCGTAGCTAGAAAATTCAAATCATGTTAGCCTGATCTACCGTGTAGCGCGCCTTCATTCATCTCATTACAATTGGCTGGTTTACTCGCTGTAACGAGTGTAATGTATTTCATTTATGTTAAGTATGTAATCTTGTCCAAAAGCCAACGGATGAGTGTCACTGTCGGTATTAAACACGATCGGATGAATTGTCTGCACGGAAATATGACGACGAATCGGCAAGTCGGATAAGCTTGGCATGGATACTTACAGCTATTAAAACTAGTTTGCGCTTCATTTATAAATAGCCTTGGTCACTGTACTCTGACGGGCTTGTAATAAAAGGTATGCAGGAATAATCACATTCATCTTTAGTACCATCGCTGTGGCAGCTGCTTTCATTATGCGGTGCTTAATTCTGACTTTACTTTTTATATTTGTGACGGCGTCTTCTAAACGCGAAATTGGATATGTGACTAAACTTACAATAGAGGAAAAATACGGTTCGAAACTCAAATATCATAGTGATGTCGCAAAAATAAGAACAACTCATGACATAAATGATTTTCAAGCTACTGAAGATTCTTTGGAAAAGTCTTTAATCAAAACAAAAGAAGCTATAGACCAGACAATTAAAGCAACAAAGAAAGCTTTAGATATATCAAAGCAAGTGGCAAAAGTATTGGAGGAAATCAGAGAAGATCTTGAATTAGCAGATGACAAAGATGTGGAAATAGGAGAAATAATACCAATACAATCCAGTGTTAATACAGTTCCTTCGGCGTATAAATATGGAACGAATATTATGCCGTCGAAGTACCATAGGAAAAGTAATAAACGGGACATTCAAAAGCCGATTTATGCACAAAAGTTAGATACAGCGCAAGAAAAATCTAAAGAAGGAATAGATAAGTATGGTGATAGTCTATCCATAGTTAATGTTTATGTGAGTTTTGCCGACAAGGACAATAATAATTTCTATGGTAATTAATTTTCTTAGCCATTGTAGAACGACGAGATAATAAATAACTAAGTAATTCATCTCTCTGAGTACATTACTCAAAATGCCATGGTTGACTGATGGCGGCTACTTGATAGTGTTTTAAATGGTATATTGCCGTGTATTTAATAATTGTAATATGTAATTCAATTGTAATAAAATAAACATTAAAATGTGCACGAGTTTTATTTTCTGGCCATTCAGATTTTTGTGCAAACACACTGTACCATTAAGGCGGTGCATTGGAAATTATCGCGTGTTTTGAAACGCCGTTCTGACTAGATTAAGAAACAATAAGGTCTGATTTCTACGTATATGATTGTTCTTCTGATTTTATCGATACACGATTGCTTAAAATTTCCTTGATAGAAAAAAAATCTAAAGTTGGGTCTGTATTTTCCTAACAATTTCAATTTTTTTAAAATAATAATTAAAGTCGCTGAGCCCACATTTTTTCTCATTTTTTTCCCCACCCCACTACACCCTCACCCACCGCCCGCGGCCTGCCAGCACGAAGATTATCGGAAAAGGTTGTTCAGGGAAGTAGCTAACGGATTTGAATACAGCTGAAGCCACATGACCGATTTGGTCGCTAGCTCTTAGTCCTTACAGAACAGACACCAGATGCGAACTTAAATATCTGTATGATTTATTTATTTATTTATCGTATGGCATTTTGGTCACTGGATTACATGTAAAAGAATTATGAGTATATTAGGTAACTATTTATAACATATTAATAATAAATTGACCAAAGGTTTAGATTTGTCCTCTTCAAGTACTCTGTTGCAAGTTGATATGCATGTATTTAGTATGATAGGCTTTCTCTACGTAAATATGGAGTGGCCCTTTTCAGTGTTATCAAATTTACATGGCAGTACCTACCAATCAATGTAAGCATAACATAGAGGGCTTTTAATGGTTCATTACTTGTGCATCGCATTCTTATTTCAATATATTTCGTGGTCTTGACCTGAAAGAAAGAAGTTGGGTGGTTAGAAATGTTAGATTTTAATCAAGGTTTATATAGGTATCTGAACTCCTCGCGCAAAAATATTTCACTTCGAAAAGGCCAACGATATGTCGAAATCGCTATGTTGCGGAGTTATACCAAAATTAGGTTTCAGTTAAGGCTTTTTTTGTGTCCCAAACAAAGCTTTTTGCAAGCTTTTTTGGGGATGCCTGTGTATAACTCGATTTCCGCCACTTTGCATTTTACCTTTACCAGCTTTCCACCTAAATAAATTACATTTCGATGCGGCGGTGCAAAAAATGGCTAGAGTCGTGCGTACGACAATAAAATATTGTAATCGCAATTGACAACATTTCGAAATATGTAATGATACCTAAATCGAAAACCAGTTCGGTACCTAATTATGTTACCTGAACGTAACAAGTACTTTTCAGATTATTTTCTCTCTCGCGTTAAGAAAATAGCGAAGTTGTCCTAATGTTGTTTAAACCATGTTTGACGTACACGTCTGTCATATGAAAGGTGGGTAGGCCATACGGGCCCGTAGTATTTAATTTATGACGTCATAAATTATTTACGACCTTTTGGAATTCGCTATTTTTCAATAAGAAAACAAAACACGTGTCCCTTAAATAAACGTTTTCTAGCGAACCAAATCATTAACATGGCCCATTTAAAAAAAAGTTGTGAATTGTACAGGCAGTTGAAAAATTACAACCACACACTTTTCTCACTCTTATCGGCCTATGGATCCTACAAAAGTCGGGTCGTCTGGTGGTACTGTTGGCAACCAGTCAGATGAGGCTATTTGATTTATTCGGACCGATTTGGATCCTATAAATGCCAACCGCCACAGATATAAGGGTGCTGATAGACGTGAGCATTCACATGTTACAGAGATTTCTCCGTTTTTTTTTGTATCATAGTTCAACTGCTTCTTCGTCGTCCCTGACTGCTGAGGTCCGTGACTCCGTAGAATGTCAACAGAAACGCCTTCATCGGTTACGGTCAGTCCGGTGCAATGCAAGGTTGAGAGTAATACGGCATTTTCCTAAAATAAGCAAATATTCACTCATGTCATACGCCGCGTGCGGTTGCTAGGTGACTGACAATAATCTGTTCAAGAAGTATGCTTATTATTGCTCATGTTCGGCGACACGGGAACGCCCAGTCATGTCAATCATGGATTCTTTATTGTTATTCAGATATCTGCCCCCCTATTCTGTAAATAGTTTTAAGCTCACCTCAACGCTCCCCAACAAACATATCTTGACTACGTAGTAACTAAGCGTAGGTAGAGGTCTAGTTTCGTGTCGGGTAAACGGCGGGGTGAGCCGTATTAGCGCGTAGCGAATAACAGCTCTGGTCGCACCATCTCTAGGGACTACGGCCTCTAGGTCTTTTACCCTCGACTTTCCCCGTCACCACCAGTCGTTAAGACATCACTTCTGCGAGCAATATGCCGAAGTATTTAAAAACCTTGTGCTAGTCGCTGCGCCCTCTCAGTCTTGAGTTCTTTTAAGACAGAGACGTTCGTGCGGTGAGCTGTCCAGGGGGCCTAGACTAGAGATTGTAACCTTGTCTACGTCCACAGGGGATCAAGCTAACAATTTCAATTAAATATTTAATGTGCGGGGAATTTCCTGACGCCTAGTAATAGGTACCATTGGCCAATTTTCGAGCGAACTTCATTTGCCCAAATGAATGAAGAGATAAAAATGAGTTTTGAAGTGTAGCCACCTTCTCAACCGATTCTCAAGTTGTGCATAGGTTCAATTATATAGAATTTTTGGTCGATACAGAGTTTGGAAATTAAACATTCTTTTTGCTCGCTGAGTTCTTCAGCTCCCGGAGCCACTAATTTATTTTATTTAAATACAATTAATTCATCACATACCAATAATTCATATTAATGTCGGAGCTGTCCGACTGGGCGTATGATAACGTAGGATGATCGCACTCGTAGGGTTGTCACTCTCCGCGTCTACCACAGGCACTCCATCATGCACTAAGTCTAGCCACGAAGGTCGATTTTGTAGGTAGGTACATCCCCAACTCAAACATGTACAAACATTAAAATTTCAAAAACTGTAACTCGAATGTAACTGAAAAAGCCCGTTTTTTATACAAAAGGCCTAGGCCCATGTTAGCCATGTATATGTGACCCGGAACATAGGTAATTATGAATCGATTGATAGCTCATTTACTAACAAAATCGGTTCTGTACTTTCAACGCTAGGGTGAAAATACAACTATGATAATTTACATCTTATAATACAAACTGATGTCTCTTTCTAACGAAAGGAGTTTTAATTTTTCCGTTTATAATCATGTTGCAATTTTTTATACAATGGGACATCCCTGGAACGATGTGTCCATCGTCCAGTCGGCGAAACGGAAATATTAACGAACCGAATTCGTGCATACGTATTTTTATTCAAATTCAGAATAGCTTTGTAGGCACATGAACAGGAAATATACATCAATCGTTAACGTTACAAAGAATTAAGAGTACCTAGGTAGGTAGAGGAGTCGAAGGTAGGGAAAACTATTTGATTCAATGTTACCCGAGGAGTCAAAGATAGCTTGACTGAGTACAGGCATCATATTACACACATAGATTCACGCCGTAATTCCCAATAGGGGTAGGCAGAGCACATGAAACTTGTGATCCAGTGCCACTTTTAGCATGAATTTGGGTATAAAATATCGACGAAACGTGATATCGCAGTGATAGGTTGCTAGCCCATCGCCCATAACACCCTAAATTACTAATTATTATATACTGTGCTCCACCTGACCACTCAAACTCAAAATATATATTGCACACATAATATTATTGTAAGGGCACAATGTCATACTGTTAGGGCAATATTTCACCGGGACGCCATGGCTGCGCAACCAGTCGCTGCCACCAACAAATTGTATGCAGCTGCATACAATTTGTTGGACATAAGATATCGCCCTCACTCATTCATTTAAGTAAAATGATTTAAATACAATATCATCATATCAGCCGAAAGACGTCCACTGCTGCACATAGGCCTCCCCCAAAGAGTGCCAAAGTGACCGGTCCTGCGCCACCCGCATCCAGCCGACTCGACTCCCGCGACCTTTACAATATACGTCAAATAAAATACAAAAAATATTTTCTTTATTAAAATATTTATTTATAAATGTCCGTATTCGTGTCTAGTTACAATTATCCACTAGTTAGCCTTTTTAGCCCAGGTTAGTCTTTTTCATTATCCCAGCCTCTCCGATAGATCTAGTTTGATTCCGTGTCCATGGTCCAAATGCGTACCCATGTCCATAATACGGTACATTGCCGCCAGGGTACGGATTATCTCCAGGGAGCAGTCCAAAATCTCCGAGTAAACTCCTCTCCTCAACTGGGTAATGCGGCGATGCTGCCGCTTTTAAAATTATTGTTAAAATTATAAGCTTGTACATGTTTGAGACTTGCAAATATGTGGTCATTCCTTGAGCACTAACTGGCTTTTATATACAGCTAGTCAATGTTATTCTGTAACTGGTTTTAACTTCGCCTCATCATCCGGTCGGACAAATATTATCTAGGCGCCACAGATGTAAGCGTAACCAAAGGGCCTACCGCAAAGGAAAACGAACTTCGTTCGTGTATCTCCCTCTCTGTTGCACTTGCTGAGCGAGCGACAAAGACGGAGATACACGGACGAAGTTCGTTTTCGCTTCGCGGTAGTCTTGTCAGCTGTTATTATTTACCCCACCCGTCACCTGTCACGGAACTAGACTTCTACCTACGCTTAGTTGATGGCACTTTTTTTTTTTTGTTTTTGTTTTTTAATATAAATTAAATTTGTGGGTAAGAAGGTGTGTTAAACCAAGTAATAGAATAGCAGAGCTGAGGCGAACGAAAACATCATAGAACAAGCTCTATACAAATTTCTACCCAAACACGTGCCTAAAACCCGGTATGCGCATGTTTGAGCAAACGGCTGCCTGGCATCCTTTTTAACCCCCGACGAAAAAAGTGTTATTATTTTAACGTGTCTATCTGTGTATTAGTGTATTATGGTATCTGTGTATCTGGTATCTGTGGTATCGTAGCTCCCAAACGGATGGACTGATTTGAATGCGGTTTTTGTGTGTCATAGATAATTTAATCCCGAGTGTTCTTAGCCATGTTTCATCAAAATCTGTTTAGCCGTTTTTGAGATATTGGACTTATGACACAAGTTGTAGTTATGACACTCCACTCGCGTAATGGAAATAGCAACCATTTTGTGAGGCCATTTTACGGCGCTACTTAGACTTGTATGGTTTTTTCGTTCGCTGGGCTGAGGCCTAGTTTCGTTAGACGTGACGGGTGAGGTGATAAACATAAGCGTGTTCTGAATATAACCATAATCTTAGGGAGTAACTTATTCATGTCGGCTGAGAACTGGAATTGTATAAATACTCGTAGTTGAACTGGGCAAAACGGGACGAGGGCCTCGGCGTGGATATAGATGTTTACTTTAATCCCACCGGTGCAGAATGGAATAGTTTTGTCGACCTCAGACTTGTCACGGTAATAATACCAGTATCGAGTAAGATTGTCGTTTACCAATATGAATTAGTCTGTCAGAGAGAGAGAGAGAGAGAGAGAGAGAGAGAGAGAGAGAGAGAGAGAGAGAGATACATGTTGGCGCTCCCTTCCTTTTGAAGTGTTGCTTTTAAAAAAAGAAACGCGTCTACTTACTCTGTGAGTATAAGGTCGCCTCAATTCCTGATAATGCACTGAGTTGAGAGTAGACCTGCATTTGGATCTAGCTTTGAACACAACGAATCCTCTGCTGTATGAACGGTCGGCAACGCGTTTGTGATTCTTCTGAAATGAAAAGCGTCCATAGGTGTTCCTGCGGGGTTAGCTTACTACAAGGCAGACTGTATTCTTGCTTGCCACCATCGTATAGTACCTATATAAAAATACATACAGTGTGTGGCCTGTACAGCTGGGATAAATATTTAAAAGGACGCTTCGTTACAGCATCCGCAGTAAACCCTTGTACCCCAGGAAAATTACGTTTTTTTTCAACATTAATTTATAACAGCGTTTTTTTTGTTTGTTTAATTTTCAAATGTTATTCTAAGATGCCTTATCCAAGAATCCACCAAAATTTCCATCGGGAAGTTAATATATAAAAATAAATGACACATCCATTATGTTTTTTGTGTCATTTATTTCTTATTCTTGAAGTGCTCCTGTAAGTTAACCAAAACAAAAATTAAAATATCTATTAATATTTTTCCTCTTTTTTCAGGAATTGGTTAAATATCGATTTTTTTGATGACTAATATTTTGGTGGATTTTGAGTCTCCGTAATTACTAAAATGATAATACAACAGTTACACACAAAAATGCTGCTGTTATGAATTATTTCCAAATTTCAATTTTTTCCATACTAATGAAAATAAAGTGCTTGGGCTATTGTGTCCAAGTCATTAAATCTTTATTTAATTAGGTCAATGTTCATCTTAAGTAATGTATCTTGGCACCACGAGATCATAGCATAACAGTAAATGATTTGTGAAGATTTTGAGATAAGTAACGTCATTATAATGAGTAATAACAGTTTTAGCATTTTGGTTTTTAAGAAATACGTTTGTGTTTTTTTTTGTGTTTTTAAAATAAAATAACTACTTGTGTCTTCCCAGAAGAGTAATAAATACACGTAAAGTTACTTAAAAAAAGACCAGGTTGCACTCCGGGAGTACCGGAAGAAGTGAAAACTTGAATATTAACAAAAACAACCGCATTTTCATTTAAAAATTCAGTTTGAAGCGCAAGTCCGGTTTTTGTATTCCGGCAAATGGCAACACTAAATCTTACGGTGGCGAGTTTAACAATTTTTCCCCACCCCAAAAAGTGCACAGCGCCGCTAAAGAAGTTTTCACTTCAAAAACTTTCTTGTCAAAAACCACATGAAAATAACTTCTGACAAGCTCAATAATCTACTGTTTAATTTTTTTCTCTTATTCCAGGCCTCACCTTCTATATAATAAAATGACAATGACATCTATAGTTATGCGTTATTTTGCTAATTATAATTGTATCTACTGTGCCTGCTTGCCATCAGACAACCCTTACGGTAGTTTGCCACCGTCGTGACATGAAACAAAGAATTTTGCAGTAAGCCGTAGGTATCCAAGTAATATCTTCAAAACGCAAATTGACATCTTTGATTCATGAAGCCTAACCCTCGGGATTTGTACAATAATATTTGACGGATCGGCTTTGGCGGAGGCATCAGCGGCTTAGGTCCGTGGAGGATTACACCTTTGATGTGTTCAGGCCTTAGAATAGGGTATAATAAATACTTGAGGCGTAATCACAGAATAGTAAAAGAGTGTACAGAAGGTTCACTCCGCTAGTGATATCGTCACGTATTAGTAATGCCATATTAGAAACCAGGCGGCTGGCTAGTTAAAAATTTACAGACGATGACAATGAAGCGTTTTATGATCGAAGTAATAATACGATGAATACTAATTCCGAGAAACTGGAAGGTAATAACAATGTATATTTACTTGATTCTTCAAGCGTTGTATTGACCTCGATTAACTATGTTGAAAAACGGTATGATTTTAATTGGAAAACCTCAAGTTGTTGTGATTGTGTGTGGCCGACTTTTTGTAAAAGTGTCGTTGGAATTGGGATGAACCATTTTTTTACAATGTATATAGTAAACTCAAAACCATTTGGAGGGATAGGTTTTCTGAGCAATATGTACTTATTAGATTAATTAAATATTCAATATCCTACGAGATATCATTTTTTTAAAAAAATAACCTTTAATGACCTTCAAACAGCAGTGCCACGGTGACGTCACTAGTGCCTGTATTAGGAGGAGGATAGAATGCACGCAAAAACGTAGAGAATTATATAAAATGTCATATCACACTAAATTTGCATCTCATTTTTTCCTTAATGACAAAGTGAGACAAAAAGGACAAAAAATAATGTCACTTGTTGTAAAAGGGTCTTTACAAAACTTCAAAGTCGTAAGTCCGAATTGTAGTCAAATATTTTATTCTCATGCAATAGTTTATAAAAATTGTGTCATGAATATTTTGTAAAAATTTACCGAAATATATTAAATTAATTATATGTGCATTGTACAAATGAACAGTTTTTTTTCTTAAATAAACATCGCTCAAAATATTTTATCATTTAATTTGGACCCGTTGACGTCAATGTCACTCTACTATCAATGACACTAATGACAGTAGTATGTGGGTTGCGTTCGTATAAAATGCGTTCAAGAAGCGTATTTGTCCCTCTCTGACGTCATCATATATAATAATTGTTTAATTATTTTAAAAAATAAATAAATGTCGCATTGCAAAATCAGCGAAATTAGTTTCTTAAATATGTCTATTCTACTGAAAAATAAAAAAACAGGGTATATATTTTTTTGGTTCATCCCAATTGGAACCTTGTGCCTTGGACGATAGAGTTGCTTTTAAAATAGATTACTATGTTGCAATCGGCCAACTATAATCTTAAGTAACGGGTATGTTATGGTACTAAGTACATGATAAAAAATTGCATATTTTGGAGACAAAATATGTGTAGTGTTTTAAAAATAAAGCTTAAATATTCATGTTATTATTTAAACACTTTTACATAAGAAAAAAAACAAAACCTTCCCGGCCCACGTCCGCCTTATTTCTAGATACTTCTACTCTATTTTCATAAAACAAATATGCATCAACCCTATTCATTCCGCGTCATTCATTTGTTCAGCATTTAGAAAGAAAGAAAAACATTTATTTAAGACAAACACCCAACAACAGAGAAATACAAAAATAAGACGAACACTGTTTGTCACAAAAGGGCCACAACTCAGCATGAATAAGCTGGTAAAGCCAACGCTGTACGCTTACCATGAGTTTGACAATGACGGCTTACGCTAACGAGTATCGAGTTTTCTATCTGTGCATCCCTCTCGTACTGTCAAAGTGCAATAGAGATGCACAGATAGAAAACTCTATACTCGTTAGCGTAAGCTGTCATTGTCAAACTCATGGTAAGCGTACTGTTCTTCCGTTGGGGCCCAGGTACGTGCCCCAGCTCGCCGACGACGCGGCTACACTAGCCGTTTCTTAATCTAACATAATTTAATTTCTTCACATCTCTTTAGAGCCAAGATTTCCAGAAGCGTAAGGAAACGTTTTATAAAGTCATATATCTGGAGCATAGCGTTGTATTGCTGCGAGACATGGACACTTACCCAGCGAGACCGAGAAAGATTAAGTGCCTTTGAGATGTGGTGTTGGCGAAGGATGGAAGGAATTAGTTGGACGGAAAGAAGAACGAACGAAGAGGTTTTGGATTTAGTCGGAGAGAAGAGATCCTTGCTAAGGACGATTGAAAATAGAAGAGGAAATATGTTTGGGCACCTGTTACGACATGACATTTACATAAAAACTATAATTGAAGGGAAAATAGAGGGAAGAAGAGGCAGAGGAAGGCCGCGACGTGCTTTTATGGACCAGGGCAAGGAGAAGGTCAATGTAGTGTCGTATCAGGAGCTCAAAGTAGTGGCAGAGCGTAGAGCTTAATGGCGGTTACTCCACCGACAAGAGCAAAGCTCTTAAGTTGAAGAAGAGAGAAATTCATTTCTATTTTTTTTGTTTTGTTACATGCAACATATTATTTATACACAAACAATCAATGTACGTACATGCATACTACTCTTAAACTTTACATATGAACCCCCTACATTATATTCAATCAATTATAATTTTTTTATATCTTTATCCTGGCACTTGAAGTGAGGTTCTGCCGAGTCCTACAAAAATTTAGGGGTCCTACCGTCGGGGATGGGCCATCATGTAGAGGAGCCATAATACGCGAGCATAGCCGTGCGGCTCGTTCTTACTTCTCCAATAAACGTTGGTGTAGCCAACAGCAATAGATGATCATTTTAGTACCTTGTCACTTTCACTACTTAGACGCATCCCAACTGTGGCAGTATTGTTACGTTTAGTGCGACAAAGTACTAAAATCATCATCTATATTTGCTGTTGCAACAATATTTACAAAGAGATCGATACGGGCAAAGATCAAGATTATCCTGCAGAATAGACTGCCCACTCATGAGGCGATGGAGTAAGCTGCATGAGCCGGCACGGCCAAAAAATAAATATTAATAAATAAATAATAAAGTATGTTATTCATATAGTTTTGACATTTGCAAATACGAATATTTCAAATGAATACTATGAATTATATGTAATTACTAACACTAGAATTAAGTTTTTGAGAATTTTTGTACGCTAATAAAAAATATGGACTAGTATCCGAAATAAATGATTAAAAAAAAAAGATACAAAAATATGTATACACGACTGTATTGCCTTAACATTAAGGTCGTGTTTACATATTTTTGTAACTTTGGCCCTTTTGTGCAGTCGACTGTAGATGTTGGTACCTCTCTGTTTCAATGGTTATTGAACGCTCGCTTCCGCTAGCACTGTATTATCTCCCCTCTTACCCGTCAATTGTAACATAGTTGCCAGCTGTAATAAACCCAAGTTCCTGGCAACATTGTTGGGCGGCCATTGTTTACGAGCTTGCCGGTGAAATTATATTTGAGAAAGAACGACCCGGACACTATTGTGTCTTGCCTCTACGCTCGGCGGTTTAATTGCCTTAGGAAACTGAGAGTTTGGTAGTTAATTTTATTGAAATACTATCTGCCCACCCGGCTTTGCCCGCGTATACATAGAACCCAAGCGTAGCCGCGTGATAAATGATAGCCTACTAGCTTCTGCCCGCGACTCTGTCCGCGTTGAACTCGTTTATATCTTAGCTCTATAGAAACTGTCACACCTCATTTCACCTCCATAGAGAATGATTTTCGGGATAAAGCTATTCTATGTCCTTCTCCTGAATTATAGAACTATCTCCATTCAATTTCATCTAAATCGGTTCAGCCGTTTAATCATGAAGAGGTAAAAGACGGACAGTAAACGTACTTTTGCATTTATAATATTGACACGTTCGCGGCCAAAAATCGCTACGCGCTGCGCTTGTAGCCGATCCCGTGGATTTTCTCGTATGTAGCGAAAAGCGACTTAGGCGTAGGCGTCCGCTAGGCGGGATCCTGGCAGTGAACATGTTAAGTATGGAAGTCCATGCAGAAAGGGTGGGGGTCGGGTTGCATAAAGTTTTAAGTCATATTTTTGGTAGGCATACGTGGATTCGTCATACTCATCATTACGCATAACTGTAAATAGTCATACATTTATGCGCATAACGTCTTTAGTCATAATTAAGAACTAATTGTGTAATGCGCATAAATTTGATGCGCATAAAATTATTTAAGCATACTTTATAATGGACATAATTGGTAGCTCATAAAACAATTTAACCATACTGTATAAACGCATAAACTGCAAAACGCATAAGCCTGTTTTTCTTAGTAGTAAATAAAGATCTCGAATCAGAAGCAAGTAAGTTACAAAGTTGTCTTTTATGTTGGGTCACAGTAGCAAAGGGCGATCAGTATAAGAGTTTATAAACAAGTTTTATCTAATAACAAGTTTTTCCGCTATTTTATAAAAAAAATAACCTCGAACGCTCCCGCTTTCGTCTACTAACCTATCCGCGATCCGAGTCGGTTTTGCCACTAAGTCCCTGTTCCCTACTGCCTACGTGAAAACTTGAACTTTATACACCACTAGTAGCATTGGTTGATCTCAGAAGAAAGTTTATTTGACGGCCACCCTTTGTTTTGTTTTTTGATCAAATATTATCATCAATATTATGGCTTGATAAATGTATGACATTTACAATTATTACTAAAAATAATTATAATTATCAATATTATGACTAAATAAATGTATGATATTCTACATTATGGTTGAACAAATTATGACTCCGTATAATTATGACAGGGAACAATTATGCCATAGTATAATTTATGCCAATAAAAAATTATGAGCATCAACTTTATGCGTAATGTTGTATGACAATCGATATTATGACAATAGTTGTTATGCCACTAGACGGCCACCCGTTTTGAAATCAGATAAGCAGTTGTAGAGAATAACCCTACAGGCTATTCTAAACACTGGTTTTAGTAAGTATTTGGAAACCGAATAATTCGTTTCGGAGATAATAATAATAATGATAAAGAGATGACAATAAATATTAGGGGTCAATCTTACACAAATCGAACTAGCTCCATTGTAAGCTCAATAAGACTTGTGTTATGGGTACTAGACGACGATATAAATAATAAATAAAAATACTTGTATGTATTTACATAGAAAACATCCAAGACTTATCAAATATTTATGCTCGTCTAACAAATATTTGCCCTTCGCCCAGATTCGAACCCAGGACCTACTAATCCCCTATACACTATCATATATTACAGACCGACGTATCATTCCATAATAGAAACTTATCAAACCTTCCATACATTAAAATTTTAACGGACACCTCGTAGGATTACAGAGACGGTTTGGTGCAAATCACCCTTAGTAACATAGTTCAAGTCTAAATTAACATTTCAATAATAACCCAAGCACAAACTTCGCTTATAAAACTCAAAACCTGGCTGACTGGGGCGACCTGCTCCATACAAATGTAAAACAAATCGCGTCAAAAAAATCCTATTTTTTTTATATTCTACTCTCGATTTTGAATAACTGTTTTCAGGTTTTGCATTATTTTATTTATACATCATTATTTTATTACACCTTGTATATAGAATAATAATAGAAAGTACCTATACTTGAAGATTAGGTCGCAAAAGGATCTAAAAGTAATTACAAATTACTCAGAGCATAATGTTTTAAAAGACCTCAGATCAAGGTGTTAGTAGTCATTAAGGCACGCAAGAAAACAAACAAAAACAAAAATACACAAAAAGCGTAAAATAACCGAACGACGTAGGCGAGATTAAGTGAGTTCAGAGACTATGTTTAGAGATATTGAGTTGTACGTTTTAGAATTCTTAAGTGGATGATATGTTTTTAAAGTCTTTTATTACGTTCGCAAGCAAAGCCGTTGCATAAAATATAGCCGGTGTCCATTTCAAAGGTCCATTCTATGTACCAATTAAATAATTGTAAGAAAGAAAAAAAGTGTAGGGTTCTGTAGTGGCCTGTCTGTATTTGTTACATCGACACGCGCCAAGTAAATGGTGCGATTGCGTCGGCTGAATTTGTATGAAAGTTGGCCTTTCCAAGTACATTTTAAGTTGGTCGGCTATTACTCGGTAACTAGTTATGTCTACTTAGCCGTGGTAGCTTTCCTGTTAAATTCATTATATGTATCCAAATCGGCTGAGCGGTTTATCAAACATCTAAACAACCAAAGTTTGCATTTATAATATTAGTGGGATACCTCTTTACAATATTATTTACAATAGTTTATAAAACCAGTGTAAAATAAATGAGATATCCAGCCAATGTACATATAAGTACATAGCGATAGGTCATGTTTATGTTACGTTATATTTTTGATAAAGTTGTACCTAACCCTTCCATAACTTAATCCTTCTGACTATACTTACCCCTTCAGCCAAGCGAAGTTGGTAATAGGTAAATCTCTTGAGGTTTGCCGACTTCGTGTTTAACAAGAGGTCAATCTGTCTTGACGATTCGCATTCCTTATGATATCAAAATGTTGCTCGTGCTCGCTTCCATGCGTACCCAGATAACGTGTCGGAACTAAAGCATGCGTAATAGACAGGCAGGTCACATTAGAAAGGTAGGACCCATTAGAGAAGTAGGGCACACTCAATTAGAGAGGTAAAGCATATAGGAGAGGTAGTGATTAAATTAGAGTGGTAGAGCACATTAGAGACTTAGTGTACATTAGAGAGGTATGTAGGGCACATAAGAGAGGTAGCGCATAGAGATATTACTCTCGCCCACATGTGACGCTGCCCAACTGAGGAAGTACCTCCACCTTAGATAAGACCGCAGCCAGAATAACACCACTACTCGCTCTGTAGGTAGGTATGTGGTGTTTTTCTGGTAGTCATTAATTTGGCCAGAGATCCCAACGATGCTCTGTGTTGAGTGAGGGGTAAATTTATTTCTAACTGTCAACATTACGAACCCTCAAATTAGGAAAGAGTTGGCTACGTTGTCTGCTCACCATGTCATGGCGGGCCTTGTGCTTGTTTGCCACTATCGTGTTATAGAAATCTGGGATGTGAAATGTCATGTTACATTGACCTAAAGGTAAAATCAACAATGTAAGGCACGATTCAATAAGTTTGCATGTTTATAGGTATTTGTGTATTTGCCTTTACTCGAGAAACATTGTTTCTTGCCTATACAATAAAGTGGTTGATATGCAACTAACACCCGTTGCTATGCATCCCAAAGAACTATTTTATATACCTACCGCTGAAATATTTATTATATGTTTATCTACCAAAAGACGTCTGCTGGACATACTAGGTCTCCCTTAGAGTGTCAAAGTGACCGATCCTGGACCACCCGCATCCAGCGGGCTCCCGCGACCTTCACCTTGATGGTCCCCGAGGGTCCCCCCTACAACTTACAAAGCTGCCCACTTACATATCATTACATTATTATCTTATATATAATGTGTATGGTTTAACCTGTTTTGTCTACAATAAAGTGCTTACATACATACATGCTTATATAGGACAGACATTAACTTTTTATTATTAGTTCTTTAATATAGAAGGACAATGAAATAAGGTGCTAACCGTTAACTAATCTACGATGTTGTCACGCAAAATGAAGCACATCTACTCTGCCCGAGATAAAACTTGTCATCCTTGATGTTTAGCAAAAACAACTGTTTTTTCTCAAGCCCCGATGGTATCTTTCCATTATTCCATTACGTTGGGGCCAATAAAACGTGACTGCGTTCCGAGCTTCTGTTGTGGCGAATTATACTTTATAAATTAACTTCGTGACCGTAGTTCTATTTTTAAGTATGTGTCGCTACCGAGCCTGAGCTTCAATCTGTGCGTCTGTCTGTCAGTGCATTAATAGTTATTACTGTTAGCCAAACCTAATTACAGGCTCTAATGTACTGACTTCAAAGAAAGGAGGAGCGTCTCAATTTGTTCGAATCTTTTATTTTATACGTATGTTCCTCGATTCCTAGAAGGCGCTTGGATCGATTTAGAAAATTAGTCTTTATTTGAAAGTGTATCAGGTGGTTCCAAGGTCATCAGGTCAGGATCTGATTATGAGATCCAATTTTTTATATTTATTCCATGAATCACTCACTATTTCGGATACAACAAAAAAAAATTTAAGCTGCTCACAAAACTTTACGAGAATCTGTTGAGAAATGGTGACAGCTGGATGAACGGACATACAATTTTTTTGGCCCAACCTGAAGCAGAAAACTTCGTTCACTTTGCTGAAGTTTACCTAGGGTACAAAAGTCTTTCTGTAAAACGCCATTTAATGTCATATCTATTACAAAACACATTCTATTCTCAGATGGTTAATATCGCTATGACGTCACACAACGATACTTGAATTATAATTACATCACGCAGTGATAATAATGTAGTATGATGAATCTAAATACATGATATCTGTAAATGGGTCAGTTCTTGAGTTAATATAAATGTCCAGTCCACTTTTATTCTTCAAAAACAATGTTTGCGCATTATATTTAATGTCAAAAATGGAGACCCTACCTACCTACCATACCTTAGACCGGTGTTTAAACAACACAATATATTAACCCTGACCCATGCCGTGACGTGTATTTATGCTAGAAGATTGTGTATAAAAGAACGCAAAGATATTTTTATCAATAAATTTAGGCTCGCGTTGTTTATGCGTTGTTGTAGAACACTCACAGAGCAAGGGTTAAGAAAAAAAATAACAAAAAAGAACATTAACAACATTTACTTCCATTAAACATTACATTAATTAAATCATTGATAATGAATATATTATTTTACTTACAATATGAATATCTAATAATACTTAATGCTTCCAATATTTGTCTTGTTAAATTAAACATACAAATATCATATAGGTAGGTACCAAAATCATGTAATTATCGTCACAATTAGATCCAATGAGAAAGGATCCCGCAGGCGTCTGTCCGTTCCATCTGACATGATGTTCTAAGTTCTAACGTAACGTAATATGATTAAAGTACGAGTATAGTGCGTTTTTTTAGAAGGAATTCACTTCTCTTTGTTCTATGCCCAAAAAGAAGACATAGCCATTGTCTTTCATTGTTAAGTATAACCGCTATTTTTTGCGATTATTAAAAGTTGTTGATGTACCTTTTTTTTAAATTTAAACCTTGCGTCTTTAAGAATAGTCACTATTTGAGTAAAGTATTAAACATGGCCTTTTCGTTTCGAAGCGTTTGTGGCACGTGGCTAAACAATGGGTATTGTTAGACCGGTGGGACTTAAACGTTAAGATATATTCTGAAAAAAATATTAGCACTATACAAACATTACATTATCAAAAGGGACCGACGGTTGACAAAAGGACATTACTCATTTAGGGCGGTAAACAAGTAATATCAGACCGCAGGCATTTATGCCCGCGCCCGCGCCAAAGGGAAGGGCGATAAATATGCGATCTAAGGCTGAGTACGAAAGCAGTAAGGTGAGTACGAATTTTAACGCCCTTTTGCCAGGAAATGGGTTTAGCGCACGCGTAGCGGGCCTTATTTAAGTGTACAATAGTAGAAAATTGTGTCTCAAGGGAGCAAAATGATATACCGGGTGGAAAGGCACGACGATCTTTTCCGCAAAGGGGGGTTAGTTTAAGTGATGGAGAATCGATTCGTAATGTTTAGATTTTTGTTACGAACAATTAGTAAAAATATTAAAATTAATAAATGTTCGTCTTAGTGACAACCCTACTATTACTAAGTACTAATAATTGTATTATACGTATTGATAAAGGTCACTGACCCTTGTTTTATTGTTAAAATGTTACTGAACCCAGTGACAACCCACTTGCAGTTTTTTGCATTAAACGTTAACTGCCTATAACTTCAAAACGCTTACGAATATGAGCCTAGTTTCTTTAGAGGAAATACAGTACTCAACCTCAACAATCCCCCTTTTGCGGAAAGGATCATCGTGCCTTTCCACCCGGTATGTGTCAAGGGAGGTATTATGAATTGTAAGTGAAACGTGTTTACACTCAAGACGGAATTAATTTTGCAACCGAGTGACACATATTGCTATTCACATCTACTAGGAGAAAAATGAAAATTCCTCATTTGCGGGCAAGAATTACTCTTTTCTGAATAATAGCATAGCAGCACGGCTATCACAAGATGGCGCGCGAGTTCTGTCGGTTTTTCTCGCAGTATCCGCCTCTCTTATTAAACAGTAAGAAAGAGAGGTAAGTATAGTGTGAGAGAAATCGAGAGAGCTAGCTCGCGCGCCGTCGCTTGATAACCGTGCTGGGGCCGTAGACAAGGTTACAATCGACAAGCGCTAACGTCAATAGAAAACGAATAAAATGTAAGTATGGTAATGACAGATGCCGACGAAACACTTTTCGTTAACATCTGTCATTCCCATACATTTTATTCGTTTTCTATTGGCGTTAGCGCTTGCCGATTGTAACCTTGTCTAGGCCCCCAGGTGTGAAACGAATATACTGTAAGAACAGATATAATAAACAGTTATGTTTCTGACCTCAATTCTCTTAGTAATCTTTTTTATTGAATGATTACACAGTATTTTAGTTTTTGGTTATTTATTAAGAATGTTCATCTAATAGCTACAGTCGTATTATGTAAATACATACATATTAAGCACCAGCGCCATGAAACCTTGAAAATCAATTACAATAGAATTAATAAAGAAGAGCCATTTCATAGGACTCGGAATGGTCTATAACAAACAAAATATTGAAAAAAAAAACAATATTTGCGTTATTACGGAAAAAATGTTGCTGGTGGGGCCTTATTAAGCACCCGGTTGCCTATTGAGGTGCGGTATAAATTAATTACTATCCGCTCGCTAATAAACGCTCAAACATTATTATCGTCTAGAACTGGTCGTAATTTACACTAAAATTAGGAGAACGAAAGTTAAAATTTGTATAAAATGAAAATAACTTCTTAAATTAGAAAAAATATAACATAGAATTATTTATATCAGCCTGTATTATAAATCAGTTCTATATTCAATCATAATTTTTTTGACTTGCCGACTTTCGCTAACTGCACTCGAAAATTGACAAAATTCTTGAAATGATATTTTGAAATAGCGATAGATTATTTTAAAGCGAGTGGTATTGACCACTCGTGAGTCATATGTAAATATATCGGTAGAAAGTAACTGGGCTGCAATTTTGACAGTACTTACTTTTATTAAATTTTCGAGCGCTCGAAAGTCAAAAATCGGTTTCCAGGTGGCTTCAAGCACCTGACGAAAATGTCACCAAAAAGTTTCAAAATGATGATGTTGATGATTCGATGGTGAACATAAGTCTGTTGGATCTTTAATCTTCTGGCACACATTTTCCCATAAATCTCACCAAGCCCTGGGCGCACTTGTCGCCACTGAAGGCAGCCCTGTCGTCAATAGTTACTTTGGACACCGTCGTCGTCTCTTCTACGCCCCACACCCACTCATCGGGAGACTTGTTCCCTTTCTCCACTTTGCCATTGTCCGGAGGATTTTGCGTGACTTCGTTTTCTATTTCTGTTTTAGGCTTGTATGCTGTGCCAGTGTTTTTGAGTCCACTTTGGTGTCTCTGGTTGTTTCTGTTTGGTAGATTGTCTTTATTTTGATTTGTGTTATTTAAGTTGTTCACAATCGAGACTATACCATTATTATTATTTTGATTTTCAGATGGACTTCTGTGCTGGTTCCATTGTTTTTCTCTGTTGTGATCTCCCAATGTCATTTCATCTTGCTGGCGTCTGGCGTACAAAATATTTTCATTGTACTGGTCGTGTCTATTGTTGTTCCTATTTATGCTTCTATTATTAGCGTCATCTCCGTTAGAATAATCATTGTTGATGTTACTGCTTTGTCGTGGTATGTTAAAATTGCTTTGTTCGCGTCTATTTTGATTGCCCTGTCTGTCAAAACCTTGGTTGATGCTCATTATTCCTGCATTATCGTGGGAGCTTGGATATGTGTTTGGCCTGTCATTTCTGTTATTGTCATTAGAAATAATATCTTTATTATTTTGTGCAACGCTCTGTTCATTTTTATTGAAATATGCATGAGGGCGACCTGGTTTCGTATTGTTATACCAATTCCTAGGAATTAATTCTCTATTGCTTTCTGCGTTAAATTGTCCATGGTTATTTAGATTCTTTTTCTCATTTCTATCATTGTCATTATAAATGAATTCTTTATTGTTTTGTATATTAAATTGTTCAGCGTTGTTTGTGTTTTCAAACCCATTTTCACCATGGTTATTAACACTTTCTTGTCTATCTCGATGATGCCTTTCCAAAGGTGGGTGAGCGAAAGATCTTTCGCCGTTTCCTTCATTATTACCAAGTTGTCTGTTATTTGGTCCCATAAATTGTCGGTGATTATTTGTATTCACGAACGCATTTTGTCTGCGATTGTTAAAATTATCCGGTGAATTACCGTTAGGTCTGTCAAACCTTTCTTGACGGGGCTCATTATTGTAATGTTGAGAAATGTCTCTCGCAGACACCGACACTAGTAAAATTAAAAACACAAAATACATCGTCTTTTTGTTTCTCTCACATGGTTCACTTTACTGTTTCTCTGATTTACTTAGGGACTTTATTGTCATTAAGATAAATCACTTTATTAATTAAAAGTTCGTTAGTCAAAAGCACTTTCACATTCAAAGTATGATTTGTTTATTGCTCTTCTTTAGTTTCAGAAAGTTATGTTCGTTTTTGTATTCCAATTACTAGATAAGTCTTATTTGTACTATTTAAATAACAAATTTAACTAAACGTTACCCTGCTAAAGAGATTTCTCACTGTTAAATCACTTTGTTAAGCTTTTCATGCTAATTGTATCTACCACTTCGCTAAGTAACTTTTTGTTAAACTGTTCATGTAAGTAATTATTTTTTTGTATCCGCTATTCATAGCTCAGAATCCACACTTTAAATTCACTTTTTGTTAAACCACGAATAGATTTCCACTCGGCTATAAACTCGTTGTTAATAATTACAACAAAACACCGGCGGAGGCGCAGGGACCGGTCATACTGCCCATACCGTGTCCTAATGACGTAGAGATTATTATTATGCATAATGCAGAACGGACACTGCTCTGCGTCATGGAGTGTTTGGGGATATAGTGCTTGAATGCGTCATTACGTCATTAGTGCGAAGGGTAACTTGGAGATCGTTTGTCGGAGATTAAATGAGTAGCCTTTACTATTAATTACTAGAACTTGAAGGTCTTTTATAAATATGACGCTTCGCCTGAGAGTGATATTGTGGTAGGCCTTCAAAATTCACTACCGAGCCCTGTTACTTTTGGGTCTGTATTTCACCAACTTGAATCGTCATCTGGCAATTTTAATCTGGCGATTTATACCAATTTCATGGAGCTACATCTACTTTAGTTGATACAAATTATCTATTAACATAGGTAAATTTTTGAAAATAAATGATTATGTTTCATGTTTAGATTGAAAGTGAAAGTATCCTGACCCAGAAAGTTAATTATAAAGTAGGTGGAATCGAAAACTTATTGTAGGTATTTATTCGCGTAGAGGGACTATTGAGTGAGTGAACTTTGGTATAACAAAATTAGAGACAATAGGTAATATAAAGTTTAAAAAGATTAACAAATTAGAAAAGATGAAAAACCCCCGACATTTGCCTTTCAAACCTCAATATCTCAAAAACGGCTGAACCCATTTTGTTGAAATGTAGCTAATAAGAACCATTTTCATCACGAAAACTATCGGAAGAAAAAATACCGCATTAAAATTGGTCCATTCGTTTATCAGCTACGATTCCACGGACACGTCAAACTTATACTCGTAATACCCCCCTCACACACTGGTGGGGGTTAAATATGTGCCTTTTCCCTCTTACATTAAAACCAAAGATATATAAAATGTAATATGCTACTATCATTGTCAATGTCAACACCCTGAATGTTGACATTTAAATACTGACAAATTTAATGTCCTGTCCATTTTTCACTCTTGTACTGGTAGCGGCACGTAAGTCTAGCGCTGACCTTCATGCGCAGAATTCGAAAATAAAGTATGTCTGGGGAGTGAAGGGGCGCACGGGGGCCTGCGTAAGCGCTTATTGACTCTCCAGTCAAGTTCCAGGGGCCGTAGACAAGGTTACAAATCGACAAGCGCTAACGCCAATAGAAAACAATAAAATGTATGGGAATGACAGATGCCGACGGAACACTTTTCGTTGACATCTGTCATTCCCATACATTTTATTCGTTTTCTATTGGCGTTAGCGCTTGTCGATTGTAACCTTGTCTAGGCCCCCTGACGTACTTACTCTGTCCCTCGCACCGATACGACGCCCCGCTCACTTCTGGTGTAAGTGGGTCATTCTTGAGAAATGCATTATTCATCTCATTCCCGTGGCGTTTTTTATATTAAGATTTTTTTACTAAGTTACAATAAAATCCAATTAAATATTTAATAATAAACATATTTATCGAATGGGAATCACTTTGGGTCAATTAGGTTCGAAAATATACCAATTCAAAGTTCAACAGTCAGGGGAATGAGAAAAAATGTCAGGGGAATCATAAAAAGTACAAGGGAATCAGAGAAATGACAGGGGGAATCATAAAAACTACAAGGGAATCATAAAATTGACAAGGGAATGATAATCTTTGGTATTTTACACCCGTTCCGAAACTCGAGATGCACCATCGTAAAGCAAGACGAATTTATATGATAAAATATTTATTTTCAAGAAAACTTCAGAAATCTATCATTACCCCGTTCAAAAAACCGGGGGATGAGAATCAGGGGAATCAGAAACCGAGGGAATCAGAGCCAGGGGAATAAGAAAAAGTATGTTTTTTGTCGATTATGCCGAAACTATTATTAATATAAGAGTAACTATTAAATCAAAACACGCATTCATTCATGTGTTATTCTCTACACTAAACATTGTATGCCAATTGCAGGAAATAGATTTTATATGAAAATACAGAGTAATCATAGTCATAGTGAACCAAAGTCAGGGGAATTAGATATCTACCTTCATTGCTCAGAGCTCCAGCGACCGACGCGTCCTCTCTCCGCGGCGTTGCTAGCGCTAACTGACAAGGGTGAGGCACGGCAGAGATTGCGAGTCACAACACATTGCAGTAGGGATGTGCGTGTTGTTTAGTCAGGCATCAGGGGAATCACAGGTTAGCTCTGGACAAACCTTTGATATAGATTCCTATAAAAACTGTGATAAATAGAGGAACCATATTTTTTTTCTCAAATCATTAACTTATATTCTAGCGATTTCCCTCGATACAATATTTGATTTCAATCCATAACTAGTTCTTTTCAGAGTAGATTGTTTACAAAATGGGTGATCGACGCACCAGGGGAATCATGTTTTAGGTGTTTGATATTTTTTTATGGCAGATTCTACTTACCTTAAAACAAAAAATAATCCTGCCCCAGTTAGATTAAGTGTTGAACTACTAGAAAAAAATGTGTCAGGTTAATTATTTTATTTTTTCGGGTACTTTTTCCCTCTGGACGCTGAAAATTGACCCACTCAAGGATCACCCAAGTACAGTTTTTGAATTCTGCGTATGAAGGTCATCGCTAGACTTACGTGCCGCTACCGCTACCTGTATAGAGTGTTGTTAACACACTATTTGTGTGAAACTAAATTGCATTTTTTAAATTTATGCCATATGATTAAATAATAATTGAAAATGTGAAAGTATTTCCTCATTAATCTCATTATATTCTCTATGAATAACATTAGTCGTAGGCATTAAATAACAGCAAATTATCTACACTTAATCGGACCCAAATTGGCCTTGATCAGTGACACATTCATTTATTACACCAAATTATACCTTGCCATTCCAATTTGGACCCTATTCATACAGTATACAATACACGATCAAATTTACTTTCGCTTGTTTAGTCTGTGTAATGAATTCGATTAGAGAGTAAATTTGGGGAGGCAATTGTTTTTGACATGTGTAGATATGACATGTAAATCAAATGATATTATATTACCCAGAAGTGGGAGGTAATGATATGACATACGGTTGATTACTTCGTCGTGTTCCGTAATCAAAAAGTGTAATGTAATTACATATTAATCACATTAGAATAATTGATTGGCACAGTAACAGTTTTAGGTTAAGTAGAAATATGACCAGGCTGAATTGTCTCCGTTCGTCCGTCCGTCTGCCCGTCCATCTTTGACTTAGCTCAGTAACCATTAGGTACTACTAGAGAACTGTAATTCAGCATGGGTATATTAAATCAATCACGCCGACCAAACAGAAGAATAAAATCTTGAAATCATTTTTTTGGGTACCTTCCCTACTACACCTTAACCTAAAGTGAGGATGTCGTTAGATAGCTTGTTCAAAATATAATATGGTCGTCTTAAAACGATATCAAATTAGTGATTCACTTGCGAGATATTGGGCTTTAAAGCCCAAATTTTTGTTCGAGGCGGGCGAGCCCGAGCTGCATACGTCGCCATTGTAAGTAGCTCGGGACATGACTTTCAGGGCTAACGAGCGTCTTGTTTTAAATGTTTTGATTTGTACACAACTCAAATGGTGCATACGACATGTGCTGTACGACAATCTAGTAATTCTAAAACCGAAAAAATCTGTCAAGTTGCCCATTATAGCATGCATATAGCATGTGTATTGTATATTAGTAATAGTTAAGTAGCCAATCTGTAGATTAATATGAATTAATGAATGATTAACGAAAAAACGGAAACGGTTCAATAGGTAAAGTAAAACAAGTATTCCCTGCCTGTCGTAGAAGGCGACTAAAAAGGAACCTCGAGGTAGCAAACGGTCGCAGTTGGGGCCTGCGATCGCCTAAATATAGAGTAAGACCAAGAAGAGGTGTGACGCTAGGGCGGCACTGGTGCGTTCCGTAGGAGATCCCAGAGCCGTCCGAAATGCGTCGAGGAGGACCATCGGGGGGTTTTTAGTCGGTGCGAGTCCGACATAACCTCCGCGCTATCCCCGTGGTGCGGAGGTATCCATAACGGATTTTCCTCCCACTTAAAAAAAAAAAAAAAGGTTAAGTAAAACACTGGATAATAATATTGTATTTCATTTATATTGTTAACAAGCTCTTATTCCCAAATAAAATACAAGACCGCCGTCCAAAAAAAAATACCAGCGTCACTCGGGACGATGTAAAAAACGACACCCCATATGTTCAAACTGTTGACTCATTTAGAAGCTATGGCGGAACAAAGAAATGTACATACATCATGCGTACATACATGTCCATGAAACCTAAAAACATTATCCTCCTTTTTGGGCAGTTGTGTAAAGTCTATGACAACCCTAGGTAAGTACTGTAGCCTTGTGCGGTGTCGGCATTTACGTAAACATCAAAGGTGTCGGTCCACTGTTACTCCTTACACTGTGACCCTACAGTGCGCGAGGCCCGACAGACCCGAAACGTAGGTACTTCACCGATTTTTTTTGTCGATTCAGTTTTCCGACATTAAATAATCAACAGACAGGCTCGTGAGTTTTACTTTACAGCCCACAGAGCCGCTCGTGTGTAAATACCTAATCGTGTAACCATTAGTAGTTACATTAACTTCAATTGGGTAGCAATTCTACAAAATAGTGACATGATGGACACAAAATCACACGACGAACGCTTTAGCCTAGTTGGTAGTGACAGTGACCCTGCTTACGAAGCTAGAGGTCCTGGGTTCAAATCTCGGTAAGTGCATTTATTTGTGTGATGAACACGAAAATTAGTTCCTGGGTCATGGATGTTTTATCTATATAAATAAATACATAATAAATGTAAGGCGACAATCTTACACAAATCGACCTAGTCCCAAACTAAGCAAAGCTTGTACTATGGGTAGGTACTAGACGACGATAAACATACTTATATTGAAGCAAAGCAAAAATACCCATAGTATTTTTGCTTTGCTTTAATGTGGGAGTTGATTTGTGTAAGATTATTCGTGCAAAAGACAATGAATCTCAAATAAAGTAGGTATCAGTGGCGCGGCGTGTGATAATTTTCAATCGGCAACCCGGAACAAAAAACAACAGTCGGAGGTATATAACTATGGATTGCCTAAAAATACAGGTACTATCAAAAACCTGAGCTTTGATGAGTCCAGTATAAAGTGAGCTCATACATACTGCTCATGTACTCGAGTTCAATCCTTTCAATGTTATTGTCTTTGCAAACAGTGAGGGTATGAAGCGGATTGGGTATGTACATTTACATGTATGTATGTCGCTTTAGAACGAAATTGAAGAACAACAATGTTTGCACGCGTCAGGTTTCGGGGTAGATACTCGTACCTGTCTCAAAAACAGAGCGTTCACTTTTAGATTTTAAAATCGAATCTCTTTTTTGAGTAACGCAATTTTTTTTACGCTTTACTAAAATTGCTTAAAGGAAGTGGCTACGACGTTAATTGCTTTTTAAACGCTGAGGCTTTTAAATGGGCTAGTAAATAAAACTGAAAAAAAAATGTTATATTTGGTTATAATCAGTGTTTGAATTTCTTGTAGAACGTTATTGAAAGAACGAGTGAAGCGCACGAAGTTTTTCTTATGAGCTTGGGCCAAAATTCTTTCGTATGTCCGGTTGTGCGGCTGTCCGCCTTATCTCCTTTCAATTCACATTTCTCAACCGATCCTCGAGAAATTTTGTGAACAGGTACAATAATTATACAGAATTTTGATGTAGAAAGAATTCTCCCTTTCAGCTTAGGCCAAAATTCTTTCGTATGTCCGGCTGTCTAGATGTTCCACTGTCCTCTACAGGTCGCATTTTGTGAAAATTTGTGAGCTGTTTCAATCATTACATAGAATTTCTAGACGATTATAAAATAACAATAAAAATCAGGCTTGCGAGCTCACAGAGGCACTAGTCATATATTTGACACCTCGCATGCTCCGCAGCTAGCTATCGTTTGTATGAAAACTGCAAATCACCGATCGACACTCACCCTAGTGTTGAAAGTGACATTGTCAACATAAGCTGTGCTCATGCAGCGTAAACACAGTTACGAAGGAGCGACATCTGGTCCGCTTTTGGCAAACACAACACAACTATACCGTGTTGCCGAGCTAATAAGAACCTTACTGCGTTTATTTAAGGCACACAATTGTTTATGCGAAACGGTCTGGAATTGAGTTGTCAAATGAAAAGGTTTTTTAACACCTGTTGTTAAGATACAATATAGCTATAGTAGGTTCAGGCATGCGGCTGTCAAGCGGCGGTCGTGGGTTCGAATCCCGGCTCGTACCAATGAGTTTTTCGGAACTTATGTACGGAATATTTACCGTCAGCTTTTCGGTGAAGGAAAACATCGTGAGGAAACCGGTCTAATCCCAATAAGGTCTAGTTTTCCCTCTGGGTTGGAAGGTCAGATGGCAGTCGCTTTCGTAAAACAAGTGCCTATGCCAAATCCTGGGATTAGGTGTCAAAGCGGACCCCAGGCTCCTTTAGGGGCATTACCGGGAATAACGCTAGGAGGATGTTGATGTTAAGATGTAATATGATTGTTGTTGTCTACACAATTGATTATCGCTCTTAACATAACGGCTCTATGTTGTGATATGTTTTCGTTGTGACACAGCACTAGTCAACGTGCAACTTGATTGCGAGAGTGCAGCAGAAAACGAATGCTGGAAATATTGTAGCACAGCGTGTCCTGAGGACTTAGAACCTTACGGTGGAGACGTTGCAGTACTGGAATGACAGGAGAACTTTTATGCCGTCGCTGTAGATTCTAGCACGCTCGATTTTAAATATACCAGCCACCAGCACACCAAGCGAGAGAGTATTTTCCACGGCTGGACTCGTGATAACGGCGAAGCGTTCACGGCTTAATCCATTAAATAGGATAGTATTTATCCATGATAAATATCAGTTTTGCATAGAAGCTATAGAGCTTCTATGCAAAACTGATATTTACTGATGAAGACTGTTTACTTGTCTATGACAAGTAAACAGTCTTGATGAAGACTGTTTACTTGTCTATGACAAGTAAACAGTCTTCATCCATAGCTTCTTTGGTATAATACTAAATATTATATTTAACGTACTGAAATGATTATTTTTCTTCAAAAATGATCGCTGATTGATTTTATAAGACTTGGTATTCGTAATTGTAACGCGTGTGACTTTTAATTTACTTGGATGATTAATATATAATTATTTTACCGAACTAGTGATCTCTAACTGCTTGTTTGACTGGGAAAGTGCAATTATTTAATGCATATTATTTCTTAAATATTATACGATCCCGACTTATTTACTTAAATTAACAATAAAAAAAACCATTTGTTGTGAGCGCCTGATGAGCGGTGCGATCAGACACGTTTTTTAATTAAAGATTCTGACGATTATATAATATATACTGTATGCTTCTTATGTTCTTTCGATTATAACCATGATTTTCATTGAAAGTGTTTTTTTGTTAGTTTAAAGTGAAACTTTTAAAAATATGATTATTTATATAATTATATACTCGGTTACTTTGTTAAAATAAATAAAACTTTCTTTATAGTAACAATAAGTAGGGGTTTTTTTCACAAATTGCTCCTTTATAAAAATCTAAAGCACAAGGTCACGCCGCCGTGACCCCGCCGCCGCCGCGGAATTTTGCCTATCACGCCGCCGCCGCGGAATTGGCTATCGGCGCTCATATCTACTACCAACTAGGCCACAGGGGTCGTCATATCATACAGTCCATTCTACAATAGAATCCTGAGCGTAGCGAGGCGAAGATTTATTCAGGATCTAGACACACGGCAGTGTGTCCGCCAAGTTCGAGCAAAAAAAAGCGACACACCGGCCGTGGGTTATATTACACGAACCATTTCGGGCCAATTTCGACCAACCTATAACTCGCAACATATTTTATCTACGCATATGAAATTTCGAGTGTCTGTTAACATCCCCTTAATTGTTTAGAATACAAAATTTCATTATTCTACCTATAGCAGTTCTTGAGATATTGACGTCAGAAAATCGCTATTTTTACTATACACTCACTGACTCACTGACTCACTCATCAAAAACCTAGACCACTTCCAATGGTCGTACTGACTTGAAATTTGGCATGGAGATAGGTCTTAAGGTCAAAGTAAAGGGAAAAATCTGAAAACGGCCAAGTGTGAGTCAGTTTTAAAAATAGCGAAGGTGTAACTTTGTTCTACTATGAAGTCATAATGAACTAAATGGGTCTATCTTCCAATGGTCGTACCGACCTGAAATTTGGCTCGAAGGTTTGTCTTTAGGTCGAAATAAAGTAAAAATCTGAAAACGGCCAAGTGTGAGTCAGTTTCGAAAACAACGAATGTGTAATTTTGTTCTACTATAAGTAGGTAATAGGTATGGAGTGGAAATGAGATAAGACTTATTTAAATTTAGATACATACCAATTTAAGACAATACATGTTTGTCTTAAAGACAAGAACAATAAAACTGTTCCATTTCCAATAAAGGGATCCAGACAGTGCCACGCAAGCGTAGAAAAAAGAATTAGACGCTTAGTATACAGGGTATAGTATAAAGTACATACCTAAGTGGAATGAGACATTTCCTAAAGCAAAAGTGATAAAAAAATAATAAATAACCTACACCTAACAAAAATAAATGAAATCCCATCAAAAACATAAATGTGAAAGGCTGCCAAGTTCGATACTATGGGAATGCTTCGCCTATAAAAGAAGTGAGATCTGAATAAGTACCAAGTTCCATAAAAATACACACTTACTGATGAATGACAGTACTTTTTAATGATGTTACTTGGCAAGTTTTAATAGAAAATTATATACTTGACACATTGCAGTCCAAAAGTGTCGATTCATTGCATTGAAAAGGTGTGTGGTGTGTGAAAACTTGCCAAGTAACATCATTAAAAAGTACTGTCATTCATCAGTAAGTGTGCATTCCTATAACTATTTATGATTTGAGGTATTTTTATGGAACTTGGTACTTATTCAGATCTCACTTCTTTTATAGGCGAAGCATTCCCATAGTATCGAACTTGGCAGCCTTTCACATTTATGTTTTTGATGGGATTCAATATACCGCCCGCCCTCACCGTATATATGAGAGAAGAAGCGCTTAGCTACAACGATCGCGGCCTCAAGATATATTTGTGGGGTAACGGTGAGGTTAAAGCAAGTTTTAAAATAGCGGGGCAGAGGTCTAGTTTCGTTAGGCGTGACGGGTGAAGGGAGCCGAATAACAGCGTTACCAAAAAGCGGGAACGGTTCTTTGTTCGCCACCATCACCATCCCACCATACGTGTCCGTGCCCTAGAGGAATCCGGGGTTCATTTTCACTCCTAATCCCGAGATTTGCCATAGGCACTAATTTTACAAAAGCAACTGCCATCTGACCTTCTAACCCAGAGGGCAAACTAGGCGTTATTTGGATTAGACCAGTTTCCTCACGACGTACTTAACGTACGAACAGTACATGTACGTACACGTACGTACATAAGTTCCAAAAAGCTCATTGGTGCATTTTCAATTATTCGTGCACCCAACTACCGTGAATTGTTAAATAAAAATTAACTTTTAAGTATTTTAAGCATTCGGTTTGTAAAAAAACTAACTTTATCTGTTTAATTTATGAATGATACGCCTATACACGTGAATTAAATGTGAAAAAAGTGAATTTTCACATGATCTGTATGCTTAATTTACTATACAAAACTGACACCAAGTTAATTTTTGTTTAACTCACACTAATTGGGTGCACGAATTATTGAAAATGCTCTGGTACGAGCCGGGATTTGAACCCATGACCGCCGCTTGACAGCCGCATGCCTGAAACACAGCTACCCTAGCCTAAACGTAACATGTTTTGTTCGCCGCCATTGTAAACCCAGAACTAAGTAAAGGACCAAATAGAATCAGGACAGACGTTTATTGCGCCACCGTGTATCCGACATATCCGGGTGCGTCCGGTTAAATATCCGGATGATCCGGGGACTGAACGGGCGACGTCACATTGTTGGCCGACCCGCATTATCGGACGGAGGAAAGGTTACAAGAGTTACAGGTAGCATTTTATAACGATTTTTTGTCTAAACTGTTATTTCCGCTGTTTCCTTTGCGGCGTTTATCATTTAGTGCCTAGGTACCTACTAAGGAGTATTGAATAAACCCTAATTCGCTTGTGGCTCTATGAGCTGTAAAAAACAATAGTCTGCTTTAGGGGGTGCATTGGAATTTATCGCGTGCTTTGAAACGCCGTCCTGACTGAATAAGAAACAATAAGGTCGGATTTTCAGATATAATTATGCATCTTGACTATATGATTGTTTTTCTGACTTAATCGATACATGATTGACTAAAATTTCCTCGAATAAAAAGAAATCCAAAGTTGGTTCTTTATTTTCCTTTTTTTTACTCAGCCTAATCAAACAATATGTACATTATTTTACGACACAATCTAGTTAGGTAATACTATGGTATTTTATCTCATCTAAAATCACACTTAATGAAATATAAATAAAACTTCACTAAGTAACTACCTATTTATTGAAATTTGTCCAAAAAAGCCATTGCCGAAGAGTGTTGCATGTATTTTTCTCGTGTGCGGAAGTCATGAGCGGTGTTTTCTAGGGGGCGTGGTCGATTCGAATCAAGGCATCCCCTTAAACTAACGAATCGTTGAACAGAACCGACATTAACTTCCATATAATGAAGTAACTTGCACAACATTTCACGAGAATCAGTTGAGAAATTTATTTATTTAATCGTATGCCATGCATTATTTTGGCCTTTAAAGTTTGTCACTCTTTAGTACCACCCTGGGGACACGTGCAGGGTTGTGGTAAGTAGCTCCTGCGGACGCGAGTAACAATTGTCCTTTGTCCAGTGAGTGAGCAACTCGACTTAACGTATGTAACCGTAACCTCTACTTTCGTATGTTAATTAATGACCATGGCTATTTAATTAACTAGCTTAATTGAATCATTAACTAATGAAAGAGGTCGTTAAACAAATTGTTATTGGCGAATTTTTGCAACCGTTACCAAACAGATGATTAAGTAAAAAAATAATTATTTAGGGCATATAAACACTGATGACATCATTAATTCAATAAAAACCTCGGGTTTATTGACGTATACTGTACAAGCTATGGTAATAATAATACAACGCCCGAGTGAGACGGGAGCATACAAATATCGCTAAGATATATCATTTGTTGTCCTTGTCATGGTTCCATTTTTTTCCGCAACCAGGCCTATCCCACTGACAATTTGGCGAGTGACGTTTGTCTATGGTAACCTCCTCTGGAGGTGCAGCTAGGGCTGTACAGCGTTATCGCACACAATGGCGTATTACATATACGTTCCGTTTTACGTAGTAAATAACAATATAATTTCATAGATCACACACCGTTGTGATCGTACGAATTTCTATTTTACAACATCTTGCTAACGTGACGAAGGCAGTAATTCCATTGCAAAATGTGAACTGTTTTGTAAAAACTTAACCTGTATTCAAGCATTATTTAGTTAAGCCTGTCTTCCCGGCTATTGTATATTTATATTATCATATCATAATATTATTCTCAAAATTTATCATTATGGATGTTCAGTTACGTGGTACGTCAACGACCCTATCTCACTCTATGATTGTCTCTTGCAATAAAATGACTTTTAACGTAATCACTGAGGCAGTGGATATTCTGTACCTTCGGGTACTATTCATTGTTCTGTGCCGCAGCTGAGTTAGTTTGATGCTGGCTTCACTTTGTGGTATTTGCCCAAATATTCATATTGCATCTTTTTCCTTCCTACGGCAAATAAAAGAGAGGCAACCACGCAACGCGAACACGCAGCGACAAGACAAGTGAAGTGCCAGCATGTGGTTGCGGCAAATAAACCATATTTTATATTATACCAATTACCCGCCCAAATTAAGTAAGTACCTACAGGCTGTTTATGGTATGCTCCGAATTCTCGAATACTTCGAATTCTTTCTTTCCGTGCCTTATGTACGAGTATAACACGTTGAAAAATTTGTCGGCGGAGGAGTTGGTTCCTACCAAAAACTTAAACCTATGGACCTAACAAGTGTCTGAAAAAGAATTGGTGCTTTTGTCCAGTGTGTCCACATTTACGACCATTTGTTCGGGCACCCTGGCCCACTACTACGGCCCGGGCCGGTATGTTTTTTTTTTTTTTGTTTGGAGTCGCCAGAAGGGCCAAAGACGAGAGTCCTTGCTTTTGCTTACGAAAAAGTTTGAAAAGATGGATAGAGTGCGGACAGAGGAAAATCCTCATGGACGACTGGGAAGGGGACCCAGACCCGGCTAAAAACCTCGGTCATCACTCTCTATATCGCTCTCGGCTTGCTCGAAAATTTTCGGAGGGGGAAGACGGCCGGTATGTTAGAAATGCTACGCCACGCACGCGTTCTATCGCCGCGTGTTGCATGCGATGGAAAGGGATGGCCGCGTTTCGGCTTGTTCGGCCTAAACGGGATCTGTTAACGGGGAACCTTCTGTACGTAGTACTATTATTTATTCTGGAAGGCGTGTTTTGGCGGACGAAGCGTGCTGCGGCGCGAAATGCGACACATTTATTTATTTCTTACACATTACATATATAGGCTTACAGTAAAGTACCAAGGCGCCCACATTGTTAGACTAAATTTAAAATTTTGCTTAATAATTTAAATGAATACATCACCAGACTTACATACTAATCTAGACACATTGATACCTACTAACAATACATATTACTTAGGGCACTTATTTTAGTGAGCAGGGCTTGCCAGCTATCGGCAAACACGTCGGCATCCTGCCTCAACACGAGTTGATTTAGTAGCGCCGGCGCACGGGCCGCGGGCGCGTTGCCGGCGCGGCGCGTGCGGCGGCCCGGCGCGCCCGCCGCCGTCTGCACCGCGAACAGCGGATGGCGGCGGCGCCCTGCCCGCGAATACTGCTCGGGGACGAACAGTCGGATGCCTTCCAACGCTACAGGGTTGTCAATTTGTCCCCTCAGTAGGAGACTGTAATGTAAGGCGAGATGGGACTTACGCCTAAAATTAAGTGTCTCGAGCCCGACCATCCCTGCTACAAAAAGCGATGGATATAGGAAAGGATAATATCCATACTGCTTTTTGTATAAGTATCGTGCAAATTTCCGCTGTACTCTTTCGAGTAAGAGTCTGTAATTTTCTTCGACCGGATCCCATATCAGAGAGCTGTATTCCAGTTTGCTTCGCACATGCACATGAACACTAATGCAGTGATGGGTTGGTAGTCCATCGTCCACGCACTTCTTTTTCGTGTTTGGGGTTCCGTACACCGAAAAGAAATAGGATTTATCACTTCGATGCCTTCGTCGTATTTCTGGTCTATCCGTCTCTCAAGACCCTTCGTCTCAGGAACGCGTGGAGTATCAATACCCCAGGAAAATTAAGTTTTTTTCAAACATTAATTTATAACAGCGTTTTTTTTTGTTTGTTTAATTTTCCAATGTTATTCTAAGATGCCTTATCCAAGAATCCTACAAAATTTCCATCGGGAAGTAAATATATAAAAATAAATGACACATCCAATATGTTATTTGTGTCATTATTTATTATTATTCTTCAAGAACTCCTGTAAATTAACCAAAACAAGAAATAAAATATCTATTAATATTTTTCCTCTTTTTTCAGGAATTGATTTTTATCGATTTTTTTGATGACTAATATTTTGGTGCATTTTGAGTCTACATCGTTTCGTTCTATCGAACGGTGTCAGCCCAGTGACGGACGCTCTATCTTGTCACTTATCGCGTGATAAGGCCGACCATGATACGGGGTCCGATGACCATGGGACCCATGAGCCTGGGAAGGATACCCTTTCAAACAATAAAATATTTTTCCATATCGGTCCGTTCTTCGAGTGATCGTGGAACATACATAAAAAACAAATGATTCCGATGAATTAAGAATGTCCTCCTTGTTTTGAAGTCAGTTAAAAATAACAAATAACTTTTTCCGCATTTATCTTTGAACTCCGTAGTTTAGCCCCCCGTAGAACCCCGTAGGTGACCCATTCTACAGATTCCAGATGGATGTGTTGCCTGGAGGAACGGATAATTAGGCCAGCACATTTGGCACATTGCCACGGATTCTGTTAAGTAACTTATGTAGCAGGTATAGTTCTAGGCATTGCTTTAGCTGTATTTTGGTTTCGTAATCTAATAAAGCTACGGTAGCCCAGTGGTTCAGGCATGCGGCTGTCAAACGGCGGTCGTGGGTTCGAATCTCGGCTCGTACCAATGAGTTTTTCGGAACTTATGTACGGAATATGATTTCATATTTACCGTTAGCTTTTCGGTGAAGGAAAAACATCGTGAGGAAACCTGCATACATCTGCGAAGGAATTCAAAGGTGTATGTGAAGTCCCCAATCCGCACTGGGCCAGCGTGGGGACTACTGCTCATTCCCTCTCATACATGAGAGGAGGCCTGTGCCCAGCAGTGGGACGTATATAGGCTGATGATGTGATGTGATGTGAATCTAATAAAGTGTCTTACTTAGACATATTGATACAAAAAAGCTGGACTCCTATTGGGGAGGACTTGGCCATCTCACCTGGATCCGCCAGTGTATTCACGTTATTACCAACTCTATAACAGTCATTTAAGGGCTTGTTTCTGTTGCAATGGATTAGGGGGCTATGAGTAAGAAATTTAGAAAAAGTAGATCACTCACTCATTAAAGAAATTACCAACTCTACCACAAGCACTTCAGGATGTTTTTCTGTTACCACAGTTGAGGGCACCGCAACCAGAAAATTTGAAAGAAGTAGATAATAAGACTCACTCACTTAGTCAAGTGGTTACCAACTCTATCACAAGCACATAAGGACGTATTTCTGTTGTACCGGCGTGACCAAGAAATTCAGAAAAAGTAGATCATAAGACACACGTTTCGTCCAGTAGTTACCAACTCTATCGCAAGCGCTTAAGGTCGTTTTACTTTTATCATCGCAGTGACAAGGAGGTTTGGAAGAAGACCATAAGACTCACTAATATAAACAAGTAGTTACCAACTCTAATCACAAGGATTTCAGATCATGTTTGAGGGCGCCATGACAAAGAGATTTGGAAGAAGTAGATCATAAACTCACTTAGTAAAGTAGTTGTAGTTACCAACTCTGTCACAAGCACTCAAGCTCGTGTTTCAGTTACCACGGATGGGAGCGCCTTGACCAGAATTTGGAAGAAGTGCATAATAAGACCCACCATTTTAGACAAGTAGTTACCAACTCTATCACAAGCACTTAAGGTCATGTTTCTGTGGCCACCGTCGTGACCAGGAAATTTGGAAGAAGTAGACTATAAGACCCATCACTTAGTTAAGTAGTTATCAACTCTATCACCAGCACTCAAGGTCGTGTTTCTGTTGCCACAGATGAGGGCGCCGTGACCACGGACGGGCTGCTCAGCGCCCTGGCCCGCCTGCGTCGCACCCCTCATCCCCACCCGCACTCCCCTATCCCCGCACGTACCGTAAGTATTACATACTATATAGATAACAGATGTATTATAGTACCTACTTAAAGTTGTCTGAAGTTGTGCCTTCACGTAAGCGCTGCAACGCACCGTTTGCCTCTGCGAGAAATGGATGCATCCAAATGGATGGACACGATATGTTGACTACATTCAGGGGCGCGCTTGCGCACATAGCTGTGTTGTTTCGAAATTAACTATTGCATCCAAATTCGCTGGTGCGTCGCGATGGCTTTCCATCCATTTTGATATCCAATGGGCCGCGCCAACTACTTTTAAACGATACCTACAGTATTAATATCCGTGAAGCGATTTTGGCGCGACGCTACTCCATTCTGGCCGCTCCACACGACTATGTGGTAGAACGAGACATAAATATATCTTACCTACTCCCTTAAACGCATAGTTGCGTCTTGTATGATGGTTCAGGATGGCCCATCGTGTGGAGCGGACATTCGATATTTGCACCGCACCGTGACAATTCCTTCTATAGTATACGATGATCCTTCAAACCATATTCAATATAGTTTTTATCCTCGAAATCATCCCCTAAGGGGATGGTAAAGGGGGAGGGGTAAAAGTTTGTATGGACTGCGATATAAACGAGTTGCACGCGGACGGAGTCGCGGGTAGAAGCTAGTAAAATAATAATCCTACTGCACAAAGATTGATTGCCTGCGGCAATCGGCGGTTCACATCGCAATTTAAATTGTCATTTCCTCTTAATAAAATGTTGAGTAAAACACATGGATACAAATCGAGATAATACTGCTGCTACGTTACCGTTTCACAAGTCCCCTGTGGCATTTCGGAAATAAAAATGCCTGTGTAAAATGTCGCTGCAATGTAGCAGTCTCGTCATTTAATCGTTTGCTATCTTCACTTCTGTACAAAGGGATGTGGACATGCTTTTGAAACATGCCAATTAGCTTAGTAAGCAGGGCATTTGACACGTGTAGTTGAAAATGGGTTGGAATGGAATGGCTGATAGTGAATTTCTAGATTGACATGAAATATGTGCTCGTTAACAGAAAGTTTTGGTCAAAAATTTACTTTTTGGTTCACTTTTTTTGCTCCCGGGTTCTTATGAGCCAAACTCGACAGGTTAATCTTGTGTAATTTAGGAGTTGCTATATGGCTTCCTGTTTCCATCATCAGATCAAATGGTATCTACTAAATTGCATTATTTTCATTGTCACCGAATTTACAATGTATGCCAAATTTTAGCTCAATCGGACGGGAAGTGCTCGAAATATTGTTTGCAAGATTAAAAAAGTTTCTTACACGTGAATATTCTAAGTTAAAGCCATAAAAGCATTCCATTTTAAAAAGAGGGCACGTCTCGAAACTATTTCACCGTAAAAAGTTGTGAGATGTTTCGTAGTACCAAGTCTCAGGCATTCTTATTATTCTTAATAAAGTTCTGCAACTTTTGACGACCGCTTTAGCCTAGTTGGTAGTGACCCTGCCTACGAAGCAAGAGGTCCTGGGTTCGAATCCCGGTAAGGGCAAACATTTATGTGATGAGCATGAATATTTGTTTCTGAGTCATGGATATTTTCTATGTATTTAAGTATTTATATCTATTATATGGGTAAGGCCGCGAATTTTGACCAATTTGGACGTTTCAAATTTAACATGCTCATAAAAAAAAATTGGTAACACCGAGAGGTTTCATTTTTTTTTATTAAATTAAGCGATAAAAACTGTCAAGAACGCAAGTGACATAATTGATTTAAATCCTTTCAAATAAATAATAAAAATATTTTTCCGTCCAAAACGTAACGAAAGTTGATATTTTTTTCTACCCTGTGTACTTAAAGCCCTGTTATTTTCACGATTTTCAACTTTTCATGATCATGCTTTTGTTTACACAAAATTTTATGATATGACGATAGTTCTACCGATTGCTAAACATTTTTATTTAAATAATTTATTTGTTTTATCTTGCATTCTTTTATGGTACCACAATTCCACGTTTTCGTTACGATTACTTACGTGACGCTTTATACAGCTAGATTTATAGCCGATTGTGGTAGAAATTCGTTTTTGTGCACTGGCAACTCATATTCTAGTAGGGCGACACCAGACAGAAAACCTAAACTCCTCAGTTTGTTCATAAATCGCGGACGAAAGTGACGAGGACAAAGTTTTTTTAAATACCGCTAATAGTGCTTGTGTGATTTAAAGGGTAAGTAGTGATTATTTTTAAGCGGTAATTTTTCATACGATAGGTTAATGTTATTCATGCAGGTGGCATGTATTACTATATTCAAAATATCGTTATTTCACCATGATAATCAATATTTTTTCAAAAATACGTTACACTTTCGTTACGAATACGTTGCATTTTGTAAAAATGCAATGTATTCTTTGTGTAACGTGACGAAAACATGTGGTAAAGGGAAGTGCACACAGATAAATACGAACTAAAATGAGTTTTTATTTCATTTCCAAATACAGTAAGTATTAATTTGAAATTGTAGGTATGTACAGTAGGTACAGGGATCAGCTAGCACGAGAGAATTGACCAATCCATCTACTATCCATATCCATACTAATATCCATGCTAATATTATAAATGCGAAAGTGTGTCTGTCTGTCTGTCTGTTACCTCTTCACGCTCAAACCGCAGAACCGATTTAGGTGAAATTTGGTATAGAGATAGTTTGAGTCCCGGGGAAGGACATAGGATAGTTTTTATTAACGAAATCATCCCCTAAGGGAGTGAAATGGGGGGGGGGGGGGTGAAAATTTGTATGGAGCTGCAATATAAACGAGTTCCACACGGACGGAGTCGTGGGCAGAAGCTAGTATTATTATAAATGCGAAAGTTTTGTGTGTCTGTTACCTCTTCACGCTTAAACCAGTGAACCGATTTAGATGAAATTTTAGAAGCACATTAAAATAGTTTTTATCCCAAAAATCATCCCCTAAGAAGGTGAAATATAGGGTGAAAATTTGTATGGAGCTACGATATAAACGAGTTCCACGCGGACGGAGTCGCAGGCAGAGCTTCTGCGTGGCTTCTGCCCTGGACTCCGTCCGCGTGGAAGTATTTAATCGAACGAGCTTCAGGTTGGGCCAAAAATCGTTATGTCCAGTATCTGTCCCGTGTCCATCATCCGTCTGTCCGTCTGTTTTCCTCTATCGCATTTCCCAATCGATTGTCGTGAAGTTTTGTGAGCAGAGGTTTTCATTATAGATTTTTTTGTCAGGTAACTTTTTTGAAAATGAAAACTTATTGATAAATATTTATTAAATTTTTTAAAGCATTTACTTAATTTAAAAAAATGCTGTCGTGAAAATATTTTATTTTTAAGTATTTTTTTTTTAACATTAACCAGTGTGATCTAAGCTTAACAACAACTTATGTTACGTTTTATAGTAACGTCACGTATTTTTTTTATGTTAGTTCTATGTCACATTGGTCAAAATTCGCGGCCTTACCCATATATATCGTCGTCTAGTACCCATAACACAAGCCTTACTGAGCTTACTATGGGACTAGGTCGATTTGTGTAAGATTGTCCCCCTCATATTATTTATATATTTATATTTATTTGCAATCACACAACTTTCTTGTGTTCATAGATTTTTGCATACCTAAAGCTATGTACTATTGTGTGATTAGTGGTTACCAAGTCACACAATTATATTTAGTAAGCAAATAAGATGAATAAGAATGCCTGAGACTTGGCTCTACGAAATATCTCACAACTTTTTACGGTGGAAGAGTTTCGAGACTTGGCCTCTTTTTACATGCAAGGTTTTTTACAGGATCCCACTTCCTTTTATAGGTTATTGTGTTATCAATACATACAAATTATGAATGCAGTACCATTCTTGCTTTTTAATTTTATGTCCCATCACTGCAAATGTAACTTTGTAATCCTATATATTATTTATGCAGTTGGTGTATCTACAAAACTGGACCGAAATTGCAAAATATCCTTGATTTATGCACTAAACACTAATTGCATTCTAAATTTGAAGTTTCTATGTCTGCTAGAAATGCCTTAGAGTTTTGATGATCGGTCACTCAGTCAGTGAGTGAGTAACAAAATTAAGAAACTTTGACTAGTTATCATTTTTAAACTATTGGTTCAAATTGAATATGATATATACTGCGTTTATACAATGCCTACTTGGTTACTGAAAACTCAGGCTTCTAATTTTATCTGCAACGAATTTATAGGGAGGGGGTCGAATGTGGCCTGAACTGCTTCGAGAAAAGGATGGTAAGGCCGTGCCGCTGTTTTGCTCGACTTGGCGGTGGCACTGCCGTGTTCCCAGATCCTATGTCCTTCTCCGGGATTCAAACTTTCCGTTTCCCAAATTTCAACTAAATCAGTTCAGCGGTTTAAGCGTGATGAGGTAACAAACAGACCAAACTTTCGAAAATATAGTATTAGTATGGATAAAATCATAGTGTACCCAGGATGCGTAACCATGGCAACAAACAACATAAATTAGTTGATAGGCCCAAATTTAAGGGTATTTACGCTCTTTCGCTACATATATTTTCACGAAAAACATGTTTTTCTGCCACTCGAAAACGTCTGGGGCTGACTCGCTTGTGTGCCCAAGTTAAATAACACCTAGTTTATGTTGAAATGTCTTATGTCGTTCGGGAGGCAAGTATTGGTAAGTCGTTTGGACTTTAAGACGTTTTGGTAAACACTTAATTTAAATACAGTTGATTTTATGATTGGGCAGGACGGTTCTATTAGGGATTAGGGGTGTTTTCCTTTACTGCGAACGTCAGGTTGGGGTCAGATGAAATGTCCGATTTTAAGGGCCTGGAAGCTCTCAAGCCTGTTCCGCACATTGGGCCATCATGGCCCATCATACAGGACGCCAATATGCGTTAGGAGGAGATCGCATTCCAACGCATAATTGCGCCCCTGTCTCGCGCCATGATGGCCCATTGTGTCCCATCAAATTAATTAACCAATAGGCTATGGCCCATCAAATGAATTAACCAATATTTAAATATAGTGACTCCTGTGAGCTATGAGGTTACACATTGATTGGTGATTAGTGCGAGTCTATACAAAAGCCACTCGCATTGCACTCGCAGTAAATGTATGAACTCGCACTAATCACTAATCAATGTGTAACCCGGCCCTAAAACTCGCGATCTTTCAAAAATATTTTCTTTTTAATTTTGATACCTAAGTAAACTAAACTAAATACATAAAAAAAACAATAATTACTGAACCTGCTCACAGATTTTCACTAGTATCGGTTGAAAAATGCAACCTGTAGAGGCGAACAGCCGGACAGACGGACATACGAAGAATTTTTGGCCAAGCGGAAACTGAGAACTTTGTTCGCTTCGCTCGCTTGTCATATTAGGTAGGCTGTTCTCAATTTTAAATTCGCTAGTGTGAACAATTGGACTGTTCTTTCGGGAAAGTAATCAAATCTCATGAATCTAAAATCGAAATGCTGGAATAACATCCCACCCTCATAAAAACGTTCCTCATTGAAAAAAAATATCTCAAAAATGTATTTAATAGATCAACAAATAAATCCAGCATAGCCTTCCAGTGTCTTTATGTGTACAGTTATATTTCATTTCGTAACGAGTGGGCATTTTATTTACAAATGTAAGTTCTATATGCATCTTATGTAATGTTAGATGAAATTCATTTATTAAGAATATTCGTGTATATAAATAAACCCCTTAATTAGTTGTTTTATGTAACGTGCAGTTCTGAAGTGCACCACTTGTGGATGCACATAATACCAGCGGTGGTTCGCCTTCTGTGGATCGACATTAAGCGGAGTGGACTCCAATTTCGCATCTAATCTTTATTTTAATAGGTATAGTATCTAAGTGGAAATGAACAAATGTACTTACTGTTATTTGCAAGATAATGTTTTTAGGGTTCCGTAGCCAAATGGCACAAAACGGAACCCTTATAGATTCGTCATGTCTGTCTGTCTGTCTGTCCGTGCGTATGTCACAGGCATTTTACTCGAAAACTCTTGAGGTGTATTTGAATAAAATTTTGAGGATAGGTGTATGTTGTTAACCGCGATATGGTTATGTAATGAAATAACAAAAATAAAATTAGGGGTGCATTCCATACATAGAACTGAAAGTCAAAAAAAAATTATCATTGCCACGTGTGGCCTTTCAAAATAAATATAAGGTTTCTAAGCAAATTTTTTGATTAAGTGAATATAGTCAGAGATATCGCCCCGAAAGTCACTAAAATTGTGTCACGTAAATTTTTGAACCGTGTATTTTAAAAATATGAAAAAAATCATACAAATAGGGCTTATTAAATTCTATCAGCGAAAATTGTTTTGAACAAGATCGGTTCAAAGGTTTTTGTGATATTTCTAAGAAACCGCCTTCCTTAAAGAAAAGGACGTAAAGTGCCATAAGATTTTAGTAACGACACGACCTTTTTAATAGGCACGGAACCCTTGTTGTGCGTGGTCCGACACGCACTTGGCCGCTTTTCTATTCTATTTTATTCTATAAAACATTTAGTAAGTACTTAAGTAGTTTTGCTACAGAAGTTAAGGACAATGAAAAACTAATTGTGGCTGGCTGTGCCACAGGTGGGAATCGAACCCACTTCTCTGGATTATAGTATATAGTAGTAAGTATTCCATATTTTGACGACCGCTTTAGTCGATAGTGTCCGCAAAGCCTAGTGGCGAGTCAGGTCATAAATCATTGAATCATGCCATCTCTTTCGCACCTGCCTTATGGAGCGGGCCGTGTAAAAAAAAAAAATGCCTTTTTTGCCTTTATTGACTTTTATTGCCTGACTCGCCACTTGATTTTTCGGATACTATATAGTTGGTAGTGACCCTGCCTAAGAAGAAAGAGGTAATGGGTTTGAATCACGATAATGGCATTTATGTGATGAGCACGAACATTTGTCCCTGAGTCATGGATGTTTTTATGTATCTAATTATTTATTTATCCATATAAGTATGTTTATCGTCGTGTAGTACCCATTGTACAAGCTTTGCTTAGTTTGGGACTAGGTCGATTTGTGTAAGATTGTCTGCAAATAGTTATTCATTTATTTGTTCCAATGTTCCCGCGAACACAGCACATCGTAAGTTAACACTTTCAGTGCCAACCCGCTTAATGTGGGCGCTCTCCTCGCAGGCGGTGTTCTCTACTCAGCGGGAAAACCCTGGTAACCAACAAGCGTAACGCTATGAACTGCCAGTAACCTGTCGATCGGTCGCCTACGCCGTAGCGTTCCGCTACTTAGCGGGAACACCACCGGATCGGCTACGAGCAATGCTACGGGCGTGACAGCTCATAGCGAGATCGTTGTCCAATGTGCATTGCGTCTAACTCACTCGCTAAACAAAATGTGAGATGCAAATACACATTGTTCAAAGATCTAGTACAAATGGAATATCACCCTTAGTTAGTTTTAGTGGGCTTTTTCGGCAAGTCATCATCCAGTGTGCCTATTTTGCGTGAAAAAGGGAGGGGGCTACTCTAAGAAGTTAGTGAGTAACTTGGTGTTGTTTTCTGCCTCCCGTAATGTGTCTAGATGTCTCCCCAGGTGTTTTTCTGTATACTTCTATGCCGGAAGGCGCGGCGTGGGTAGGCCCCCCATACGGGTGGACTGATGACCTGGTAAAGGTCGCGGGAGTCCGCTAGATGCAGGTGGCGCAGGACCGGTCACTTTGGCACTCTTTGGGGGAGGCCTATGTCCAGCAGTGGAAGTCTTTCGGCTGATATGATGATGACTTCTATAACTGCTGCCCTGCGGACTACACCAGTAGAATATGTTTGGTCGTTTCCTCTGCCTCCATGCACGCTCTGCACATGGGGCTGTCTGTGATACCTACATTTTAGAGGAGGCGGTGAATGTGTTAAGGGGATGCCTTGATTTGAGTCGAACACGCCCCCTAGACAGAGATACGATTATGCATTACGCGCACGAGAAAAAGAGATGTAACACTCTTCGGAAATGACTTTTTTGGATCTTAGTGAAGTTTTGTTTTCATCAAGTGAGATTTTAGATGAGATACTAATTAACTTGACTGTGTCGTAAAATAATGTATAGTAAAAGTCTGAGTAAAAAAGGGAAAATACAGACCCAACTTTGGATTATTTTCTATCGAGAAAATTTTAAGCAATTATGTATTGATCAAATCAGATAAACAATCATATAGTCAAGAATCATATATCTGAAAATCAGACCTTATTCTTTCTTAAGCTAGTCAGAAGGGCGTTTCGAAGAACACGATAATTTCCAATGCACCGCCTTAAGCTTAGGAACCTTTACAAAACTTGGTTAAAAAGCAAATAATGCTAAGTTTAAAGTTGCATTTGGCACGTCGCCCGAGTCGTTTGCCAGGGACCAGTGTTGTGCCAAGTTTTGGTGCCAATATCAAACGCTAAGCCTTATTGGGCTTTGTCTAACTGTCTTAAGTATTTGTAATGCTAGTCTCAATGTAATTTCCGACGTAAGAATCACAAGCGTGCTGTGACCAGGGAACTACCTTTATTGATCTGAGAATTCGTCGTGTTATATTATAGCTCCATAAGTCCTTACAAACTGTCATCCCTCATTTCACCCTCCCAGGGGGTGATTTCCGGGATAAAAACTACCCTTCTGTCTTCCCCAGGACTCAAAATATCTCCATACCAAATTCCATCTCAAGTGGCCCAACGGTTTAACCGTGTAGATGTACCTAACAGACAGATTAGTACCGATTTCATATTGTATTAAAAATCACTATTGTTTCAAGATTTTCATGCATTAATTCTTTGAATAGAAAACTTTAATTTGGTTACAAGCCTATAGGCAATTTTCTTTTAACCTTGATTTTCGTATTTTATCATAGTAGACGAAGTTTGGTATAGCTTATAATGAAAAGCTTCTAAAGCAAACTTTGAGTCTAATAGTAAAAAGCTCGACTTTGATAAAGTGGGTTTTCAATACATAGATAATAAGTAAGTCAGTGTCTTGACTTCTTATAATCTATAAATATATTGAATATATCCGACGACCGGTTAGCCTAGTGGGTAGTGACGCTGCCTATGAAGCTGGGTTCTATTCCCGGTAAGGGCAAAATATTTGTGTGATGATTGAGACTTGCATATTTTCTATGTATTTATATCTATTAAGTATATCGTCGTCTAGTGCCCATAACACAAGCCTTCTTGGGCTTACTATGAGACTAATATTGATTTATTTTAATGAATAATTTTGTGCCTTGGTAGGCAAAATAACCCGAATCAATACATCCGACCACAATCGCTTATAACCTATACAGTTCGTATTCGCGGATTTTTTTTTTCGTAGACATTTTTGTATCGACAGACTCTTTTAATATTTCATCGCCATAACCCTAAATCATCATCGTAATATCAGCCGTAAGACATCCACTGCTGGACATATCCCCCCCCCCCAAGAGAGCACAACATTGGTATACTACATAACAATAAAAATATCATCGGCATTGAGTAATTTAATTATTGATGTCCATTAAATATGACGTTTATTTTAGAGTCAAAGTTGTGTAGTATTATATTCCATGTGTTTAATACCTGGGGAAAATTACAATTGTTTAAAGTTATCGTTCCACTCGGTTTTAATAAAAAGCCCGTTTTAACGAAAACAAAAGTTTCATCATTAAATGACGATTAAACGTAAATTGTGAGGTAAATTTCTTTAGGAAATACCCTGTCTGTAGCTATTACTACAATCATTATTTTATTAATTAATAATTCAAATTACAGTTACTATAAGTTTCTGTCAAAAATAAACAACAACAACATTCAACATTTTTAGTAACAAGCTTTTATTGCCGTCTGTACTTTCCGACCGTCATCAAGTACTCATTGAGACGATTCTAACGAGTTCAAACTCAACGGGGTTACGTCGGTTAAGTACTGAATTCCCATGGCCACCTTCTGTCTCCATCATCAGATCAGCTCGATGGTACCATAATATTGAATTGTCATCCAAACTATACCTTAACCCAAAATTTCAGCTCAATCGGTTGAAGATGTCTGCTTCAAAATTGAGTTGCAAGGTTCCACCCGAACAAACATTATGTAGATACATAGTAGGTAGGTATGTACATACATTGCTAGGTAATAGAAGCTTGTAAAAATTTTGGACAATGTGTGTATGGAATTAATTTATTGAACATGAAAAGTGGATATGCGAAAAATTGCATACAAATCGGTTAAGACGTTTAATTGTGATGGAGTAACAAACATTCAAACTTTCGCATTAATGATATTACTAGGATTTTAGCTGAAAAAAAAGGTTATATAAATTATCATCCCAATATCTTCAAAACGTTCGAAAATAAGCTAAGTTTCTCTAATATAAAGTTAAGGATCAGGATTATACCAAACGAAATGATGAATAACTTAATAATAAGTTACCCATTTTGACGAAGGAGTGAATCTATGTACCTATGTACTTACGGGTGTAAAATTCGAATGTTACCCGGAATAAGGTATTAGCGTCATTCTAACCTACAATTTTACCTGTCGACCGTGTTTCCAAAACAGCCCTTGCCGGCAAATGCCACGGACTGTGACGAGTTGACAGGTCCATTCTGACTTGACCGGCCCCCGCGGGACCGAAAACTTACCGCAGTTTGACAGTTTTGGTAAACTAGACATGGCGATTTCCCTAAAGAAATTTACTTAAGGCTCAGAACGAGGCTGAAGACGGTCTTAAAAAACAAAATGCTATAGATCGGGAGAAGCGGTAGTTATCGCGCTAGATTCATGGACTAACACAAGAAAAACAAAATGCTGATCATTTCCTCGACTTATTCTTAAGTTGTATTAGCTTTTTACAGTCTGTACTGTAAAAAGCTACAACTTAAGTTCATCATTATCATCATATCAGCCGAAAAACGTCCACTGCTGGACATAGGCCTCCCCTAAAGAGTGCCAAAGTGACCGGTCCTGCGCCACCTGCATCTAGCGGACTCCCGCGACCTTTACCAGGTCATCAGTCCACCCGTATGGGGGGCCTACCCACGCCGCGCCTTCCGGCATAGAAGTATACAGAAAAACACCTGGGGAGACATCTAGACACATTACGGGAGGCAGAAAACAACACCAAGTTACTCACTAACTTCTTAGAGTAGCCCCCTCCCTTTTTCACGCAAAATAGGCACACTGGATGATGACTTGCCGAAAAAGCCCACTAAAACTAACTCAGCGGACTCCCGCGACCTTTACTAGGTCAGTCCTCCTTGTGGGGGGGCCTACGCACGCCGCGCCTTCCGGTACGTGGTCGCCAACTGCCATCGGTTCTATGTGCTATGTGCCCAGCCCACTGCTATTTAAGTTTAGCGATTCGGAGGGCTATATCGGTTACCTTGGTTCTGCTGCGGACAGCCTCATTTCTGATGCGATCACGCAGATAAACTCCTAACATAGCTCTCTTTGGGTGACTTTGAGCTTTATTATGAGGCACATAGTAAGCGACCACGTTTCGGTGCCATATGTCATCACTGGCAACACACACTGGTCAAAGAGTCTCGTCTTGAGACTGCGGAATATTTGACGAAAGTGGAAAGTATCGATTTGAAATAACTACCTACACTACATATATAAATAAATAGGTACAAACATTATCTGCTAAAACATATCCATTCCCTTCGCCTCTGCCGTAGTTGAATCGAGTGTTGGTACAATCTGCAAAAAAAAACAACCAAATTTCTATCATGAAATTTGGCAAGAAGCTATAGGTACCTATGTCTTAGCAAATATACAGGAATAAGGTCGAAAATAGTAGATAGTTGTATATGTATAGAGAATAGACCGCGCCGTGTCTAATTATTCTAAGAAAAATGTGATTTTTATTTTATTTCTGTTCATTATCCGTGTTGTGTTTGTCACAAACTAATGTTTTGATTATATCTAACTAGATTTGTGAGTTCAGAATAGACATAGCAAGGCAAGCAACATTGGCAGGCTTTGTACGTTTGTGTGTAGGGGGTAGTACAGACATATTTATTCGATTTTAAAAATATTTTAGCTGTATACAGACTGGACCTTTGGAATGGATACATACAATAATTGTCCCTCCGTACAGTCCGAGAGCTCTTAGAAAAGTATTCGGGGTCGGGGGAAGTCGTTTATTTTGGCATAGGAACGTGGATGGGTAAGCATAACGAGTACATCCGTGGCATCCTTGAGGTCGTGACGTAGAATAGATACATTTATTTATTGGTACTGATCATACACTGTCAACATTTGTCAATAATTACAATTATGCTCTAAATGAATTATAATAAAGTCAATAGGCATATAAATTTACAATTATCGAGTCAGGAATTATTAACCAGTGAAATTAAAAATTACAATAAATTGCAGGTAAGAACAATAATAATATTTTTTTAGGTATTTTCATTCATCAAAGAACTCGTTTACTGTGTAATAAGCCTTTATCGAGCAATACATTTTAAGCCTGTTTATAAATTGACGTTCCGTGTCCACGTTTCGAATTGCCTCGGAAATCTTGTTAAAAACTTTAGCGCCTATTATCTTGAGTGACTTGTCAGTTTTCTGTAGTCTATGCGCGGGGACGTCTAGACCAGGCTTTCTCCTTGCGGAGTTACTCCTTGCTATGGGGAACTCCTCTGGGTTCCTTCTTACGTACTTACCCACCTCGAAAATAAACAGTGAAGGCACTGTCAAGACTCTGAGGCGAATGAAGAGCTGTCTGGCCGTCTCATCCGGAGGGACTCGACTTATTAGGCGAATAAAGTTTTTTTGGAGCAAAAACGGTCTGTCTCTGTCAGCCACTAGGCTCCATAAATCATAAATCTATTCCACTGGTTAGGTGCTTGTGGAAGTAGGCATAGTATGCTGTCATAAGGTTTTGATGTGTTAGCGTCCGCTTTAGACGAGATATAGCGTAGTAGGCAGAGTTTAGTTTCGTGCATAGGGCGTTAATGTGCTCCCCCCATTGCAAACCTTTATCGAACGTGAAACCTATGTAACGAGCATGGTGCACAGGTTCAATTCGATCGTCATTTTCATTGACATCGAGTGTCGACTGCGCTATACAGCTGAGTGAAAAATGTATCAGGTTCGTTTTTCCTATATTCAATTGTATGCCATTGACGTCAAACCAGGACGTAGCAGAGAAGCTCCAAGAATGTCGCTTTCGTTTCCTCTGGCAGGCCATCTGACTACGTAGGGAACAAATGCCTCATTGGCGTATTCCTCGACTGCCCTCGACCCGCGGCAGACCTAAGAAGCGATGGCTGGATATCGTGAAGGCCGAAATGAGCGAAAACGGGCTTACAATGTAAGACGCCCAGGATCGTGAAAAGTGGAGGAAAGTGAGTACGAAAGCGCGCGGACCCTAGCAAAGGCCGGAATGTTATTCTAAATGCTTCCGCGCTGTAATCTGTAATGTGAGAAGGAAGCCGCGTGGAGAGCTAGTTGTATTGTAGCTCCACTTGTCTAACCCCGTCCCATTTTGTTTCTAACGCAAAACCTTGACTGCATGAATGATTTTTAGCGATACGGCATTCGGTCACTGGGCCATCGGGGCAAGGTCGGCTGGCTTATCTGTCGGCCCCATTCCTAGACTTATGGGGTTTGGTGTGTATAGGTACGTCTGAGGTGTTCGGATTCGCGGGCGTAGTTCTTTACACGTTATTATGGCGGTGAACGGGAAAACAAGGGTAGAATTGAATGTACACTCGCGTTCTATAGGTATGTATTCTAATATTACTAGTGTCTCTGCGGGCGATAAAACTCGCTATATCAAAAAAAAAAAAATCCCAAAACTGAATAGAAAAAATATAATGATTGAACCTGCTCATAAAATTTCACGATAATTTGTCGTGAAATGCGACTTTTAGAGGAGAATAGCCGGGCATACGACAGAATATTTTGTCCAAGCTAGAACGGAGAACTTCGTTCGCTTGGGTCGCTTGTTCAATGTTCAATAAATAGGAAAAGTACGTGGGATTGTAGTTTTGTAAATTGCAAGTTTGTATCCCATAAAAAACACTCCATGTGAAAAAGAGACCAAGTCTCGAAACTATTTCAGCGTAATAACTTGTGAGATATTTTGAGAGCCAAGTCTCAGGTATTCTTATTAATGGAATGTTTTTTTTGGGATCTCACTACTTTTTGTAGGTTATTGTGGTATCAATACATACAAATTATGAATGCAGCCCCATTCTTGCTATTTCATTTTGTATCCCATTCACTGCAAATGTTACTTTATAATCCTAGATATATTTATTTACGCAGTTGGAGTATCTAGATAACTGGACCGAAATTGCAAAATATTATTTTATTTTATTGATAAAAATGTTTACATGACACATTACAGTTTGACCAATGCGTCACGAAACTTAGATTGACAAACAAAAATATATTTACAATAGTATATATAGCAAACAATTATACAGGGACAGTTGAGCACCTAGCATCCATCTCCTCGCAAAATCTCAAGCATTCACTACACACTGCCGTCCATCGCCACGCAAACAAGTCGCACTCGGGTGTCGAGGCCAGGAGCGCATTAAGCAGTGATCTAGCGCGGGGCAGCGGCGAGTTCCTGCACGACACGTTATAGTTTTTCCTTGATTTATATTCTAACCACTAGTTGTATTCTAAATTTGAAGCTTCTATGTCTGCTAGAAGTGACATTGTTTTGATGATCGGTCAGTCAGTCAGTGAGCGAGTGAGTGAAAAAAATTAAGTAACTTCCACTAGTTATAATTCTCAGACTACTGGTTCAAATTGAATGAAATTGGAAATATACACGGCCGTGCCGCTGGTTTGCCCGCAGATGTTTTTGGTAATCTCCGGACATGAGTCTGAGAAATGCAGAAGAGTATCGTTCGAAAGACGTCCACTGCTAGACATGGCCTCCCCCAAAGAGTGCCACAATGAGCGGTCCTGCGCCACCCGCGGAAGTGTATTGCTAAGTCCCAAACAAGTATTAGGCCCTCGTTCATGCAAAACGCGGTATCCCCAGCGTATGATAAAGATATCCTTACTTTGATCTTTCAAAATCCATACGACAGAGATTTGAAAGAAAAGCAATATCCTAGGGACGTTCCCTTCTGTTACTTAGACACTTTTCAAGTATTCAAGTATTTATTGCAATCATGTTGTCACAGTAGAGTAGGTACATAGTTGACATGTGTTACAGTAAGTCTCAAACATGAACCCTGTGAGGGCATCGCAATGTTTAACTTACAACTAAATATATTTATACTTAACATAAAACAGTATAGATCTATATAAAGTTTACAGAACTAGGCTTTTTTTTGTTACGTTGTTGTATATGTATTAGTGTATCGTTGTGTATGTGTTGTTTATATTTGTATTTATGTATTACCTTATTATTTATTTTTAAATTATTTAAGTTATTTTTATCTACTTAATGTGTACAATAATAGTGTATAGATATGGTTAGTAGTAGTAACGTACTGGAATCGTGGCCCGGCATTACTTATTTAGTGGTTAGTTATTTGTCAACACATGTGTAACCTCGAGGTTGTTGTCCATGACCTTCATGTAAGTTGTGTTTGTTTACCTACTTCATGCGCTATTCAAATAGTAGATTATACAACAAGTGCATAAAATAAGCCATTTTATCGATCCGTGCCACAGGCGATGAGATATTCTGATTTTCACTTCGATTTGGAGTAGGTAAATTAAACTAAGGATGGGAAATGTAATTAAGGTAATTTTTGACGAAACCTGCGCTGTGGGTATTTAATTTTGGGGATGGTTGAGCTTTGAATATTTTTTTATCTGTAAAAGAAAATGTTAGAATAACCTTACACAAATTAAATAAGTATGATCACCATCATATATAAACTCGTACGATTGAACCTCGTGTTGCAGACGGGCATTTTCTTATTAAACGGACGAGCGAAGCGAACAAAGTTTCTTCGTTTCAGCTTGGGCGAAAACTCTTTCGTATCTCCTCGTCTGCAGGTCGCATTTCTCAAGCGATTCTTGTGAAATTGTGTGTGCAGGTGTTCCATAATAATATAGTTTTCTAACTAAAAAAAAATTTTTTTCTCAAATTTCAAGTTTTGAGTGCTACAGCTTACAGAGCTACAAGCTGTACTTTATGCACTGGTGCATAAAAACCATTTTATGCACAGGTGCATATAGACCATTTTATGCGGCCAGTACACTAACATAAAAACTAACTAAGCGAGAGAAAAAAGTGGAAAGTTATTTGAATTATGGAAACTGCCATCAATTCTTAACGGAAATGATTTACTTGGAAGAAATATTAATCATATTTAATGGCGGCAGAGATTCGACTGTGTCAGACTGACAGATAGATAATGAATTATGAATGATTATCTAGGACATAATGTGTTTCAAAAAGTCGTATGTCACTGTGGGACTAGTATAGATATACGATATTTCAGAGTTAACGTCGTATACAGGATGATCGGTAAAGCGTTAGGAATGGTAGCAGTATGGGTTTAGTTTTTGTTTTATTGTTTAAGCGATATTGCACTATGTAAAAACAATGGCGGCTTTTATGTCCATAGTTGACTCTACAAGTCAATAAAGGCATTTCTCACGCGCTCTACACTCAACTCAATATCTACCTACATTCATATCCTCCTACAAAATATTGAACACAGGGGTCTATGTTTCATAAAAAAAATACTTCCAAAAATTCAGTCTTTAAAAAATATATAATGATTGTATATCTGCTCACAAAATTTCACGAGAATCGGTTGAGAAATTGGAGCTGGAGAGGAGAACAGCTTACAATTGGACATCCGGACATACGGACGAATTGGACGAACGGCACAAGCTGAAACACGGAACTGCGATCGCTTCGCTCCCTCGTTCATAAAGTTAAAGCGATCCTAATCCCAGTTTTAACTTTAAATGAACGAGTTTTATTCCCAACCTCCGTATATCACAACGAGTTATCTCTTTAACCCACCCACGCTATGCTGTTTCCATTAAGGGCGCAATTTAATGAGGGTCCGAATATCGGTCGGTGGCAACGGGCGTAATTGTAAACGTCACTTTTAACCGCCTGAATTCGTGCAAGAGGGATTTCTAAATGCAAGTGAACCCTGCAAGAGTATAGTGTTTTGGAAAATTAGGAAAATATAACATTTTAATTTCGTATTACCCGTAGCGTAGGTATCTATATCCATATCCATATCCATACTAATATTATAAATGCGAAAGTGTGTCTGTCTGTTACCTCTTCATCTTCACGCTTAACCCCTCGTATGCGGATATCAAAAATGGTTAGTCCATATACGACCTTGAGATTGAAAACTATACGTTCAATTGCTTGGCACGGATCCACATATTAGGGGTATTGGTATAGATATAGTTTGAGTCCCGGGAAAGGACATAGGATATTTCTTATCCCCGAAATCATCCCCTAAGGGGGTGAAAGTTTGTATGGGGCTGCGATATAAATGAGTTCCACGCGGATGGAGTCGCGGGCAGACGCTAGTTTTGTATATATCAAAGAGACTTAAAGCGAGTTGCACCAATTTAGAATAGAATAGAATAGAATAGAATAGAACAACATTTATTATAGACCACAACACATACATGCACACAAAAAAAAACAGAAGACAACATTTTTTCGTATGTGATTGTTTTAGTATGTGACATTAGTTATAAATATAATGAGATGAAATTTGTATACTTTTCTATTATTTGATTTGCTTTTTTTTGTTTTTAATGTGCTGATTGTTATTATTATTTTAACTACATGTCGTATGGCATATCGCATGACATATTCTAAAAGATTTGTACGCTATTTTATGGTAAAGTAAGATTGGTTTTGTTTTTATGTAACATCATTGTGTACTCTTGCTTATACAAATAAACTTTTTGATTGATTGATTGATTGATTGATTGATTGATTGATTGATTGACACGAAACGGTTCCATCTCAGCGTTGTGCTGGCCTGGTGGCCAGCGCTGGTCTTCCGATGGAACCATCCGGTGATTCCCCGGCGTAACACACATTTTACAGTCGCACAAAATAATAATAATAGTAATATAAAACAAAAACAATACAATTAGGACAAGTAATAAAATTTCCAAACGTAACATAACCGCGGCTTTTTATGATTACATACCGATCAACGTTGCATATCGCGCCGGCAGCTGCTTTCCATAGAAACTTGCCAAAATGGCCACACATTCAGATTTTAATGAGCAGCGCTTACGAGTGACTTGCACCAAACCATCTGTAATTGTAAGCAGTGTTCGAATCTGAATGTATGGAAAGTTTGACAAGTTTCTATGGAATGACAGCTGCCGGCGCCATAATATTTAACGTTGATCGGTCTGTAATCGTAAGTTGATGCAACCCGCCCGTAGTCTGCGCCCGTATCAACTTCCATAAGTACATACATACACACATACTTACATTCACGCCTTTAAAGGTCGAACACACAGCACCGCGCGATATTTCCCTACAAACCGCTAGCGCGGTCAAACAGGCTGCGCCCCGTCGGCAACGCGCCCCGCCAACAACCCGCCGCGCGACCGCCACGGGCGCGCGGCGCGGTAGGTACTATCGCCCAAGGATACGGGTTCACATTTTCTGAACGAAATCGTCTGCAGGCACAATTTTATGTATTCACGCCTTCTTTCATGACAACCAATTAGGCTCGTCCAATAATACATAGGCCTTTTTTTGTTTGACCTGACCAGACCCAACCATCCCAACATCTGTTGACCATCGACGTCAGTCTATTACTTAGTTGAGTTGCATCACTCACCTTCTAATATTAAATATAAATCGTCCCTCACCAGCACCGAGTTGGGATCTATTACAACGACCATGTTTATTGAGAACAACCAACGTGTGACTCGCGTGTAGAGAAAAGACTAAGACTAACAATTTTGAATTTGAACGACAAGGGTTTCTCATTTGGACCGAGTACTCGTAAGTATCCAAGTGAGAAACCCTTGAAACCCTGTTATCGCCTAACACGAAAATTTATTAGTTTTAAAAATAATTCTTACTTACTCGAACATGCTTGAACTGTTTTTTTGCCCTACCTATCGAACTCACTCACAAAATTACTTAGGAACTGGCGAGAGATGCGACCTATAGAGGGGACAGCCGGACAGCCGGACGGACAGTATACGAAAGCATTCTGGCAAATCAATAATTCAACTTCATTCATTCATTCAAACTTGTTAACGTCCAGTCCAGGCCAGTTGGCCAGTGTTTGACACACAATAAGGTGTATTTGCTTCGAATCTAGAGATAAATTTTTTGTAGACAACTTCAAAGGCGACTTTATCGCAAAAAATGGCAGGAAAGCCGATCCAGATGCGTTCTTTTACAACCTAACCCTAAAACATTTTTTTAAGCCGACTCGCTATTATTTCATTCATGGTGTATTTGCTTCGCATCTAAATAACAATTTTTAGTAGACAACTTCAAAGGCGACTTTATCGCAAAAATGGCAGAAAAGCCGATCCAGATGCGTTCTTTTACAACCTAACCCTAAAACATTTTACTAAACTATTAAACCTAAGAAAAAAACGATAGTTGCGTAGATGCGAATGTTTTAATAATTGTTCTCTTCCGACTTTGGCATGTTTTTTCTTTGGAATGTGCACAACAAAAGCTACTTTATAGTTAAGGCTAATGCCTGTTCAAATATTCTGGACTAAACTGAAGCTCGACTGTATTGAAATATTGTCGGTAACACTCCAGTCATTTTGCTAATCGATGATCACAAGTCCAGATCACACGGTCGCTGTGGCCGAAACCGTTCATGACAGCATCGTCATTGTCGGTAATATTAAAGTTGTTTACAAGTGTCCTTTTGCCCAAAGGTGTCGACGCCATACGGGGGCCAACATATTTTGACCTTCCTGTTCCTACAGTTGGTCTAGTCCAGGGGTCCAAAATATTAGGGTCCGCTCATTAGACTATTATAACAAAGGGCTGTTTGTTCCTTGAACGAAAAAATATAAACACTCGAACACTTGAATATAAAACCATTGCAGACTCTCATACACATACGCAATTTGCTTGACGAAAGAGGCAGGCAAGGCAGTGAAGTGAGGTGTTTTATTATGAAATTAGTAGTTAATTAAGGTAGTGACTTTTTAATTTTATAATGGTGATATTTATGGACGTTGAGCGTGTATTAGATAGATATGACTATATTTTTATGTTAAATAGTGGGCTCATTTGGCCGTGGGACCTGACACAGTTGGTTGTGAGGCGGAATTGTTATTGTGGGGCGAACATTATTAAACAAGGACATTTAGGACATTTTATAGTTGACTTAACTTTCGGACATAATATTTCAATTATGGTGAACCAATCCTATTTCTGGTGCAGTGTTTGCCACACGTGCATATATGACCACTACCTACCAGAGGAGTGCGCCATGTGTGTGTGCAATGAAGAAATAAATTAGGTGAGTAGTTAAATTATTTGTTAGTAGTAGTAATTGAGTAATTCACAATATTTAATTGATTACAATAAACACAACCGTGGGTCTTACACGGGCCCTTATGCGTTTTTCGTTGGCCTGTCAAGCATCGAAAAAGGGCTGAACTGCGTTTACCTGCTGGGGTCCTAAAGGACATGACCAGATGTTGCATTTCAAACAGATGACCGATACCGATACACATTTTATCAGCTCGTTAAATATTAAATATGGAACATCCCTGTTTGCAATCCATGTTTTATTTAAAGATTTGTAAGTAATTAAATTACCTACCATGATCATGAGGGCTATAAAGTAGGGTGGTCCTTAAAAATCGAAATGTTGAAATTTCATTAAGGCGCACCATCTTAATATTGTTCTGATGTATGAAAAACTAAAATATTTTATTTATTTTTGGATAAGATTTAGGGGTCGCGACCGAATTTTAAACTTTTTAAGGCTTCCATTTCTTCATACAAAGTTTTTTTGTTTTTTTTTTAAATTTCTACATTGTTTGAGCTACATTTGATAACAAGGAATAAACATTTCAGAAAATACGTACGTAGTGCTGGCGGGTTAATGGTGCGATGCGCGCGTGCTCTGTGTGACCGGCCGTCCCGCGCGCATCACGCGCTCGTCAAGCCCCGCTACCGCCCCGCTGGCAGTCGGTTCGACCCTTTATTCCCAAAAAGTTTAGGCAGAGCAAATGAGAATGTTCCAGCGCCACTTGTAGCATAAATGTGGGTAGGTATAAAAGATCGCCAAAATGTGATATTGCAGTGACAGGTTGCCAGCCCATCGCCCACAACACCTTCCTCTTGAATTAATCTATCTATTAAAAAAACCGCATCAAAATCCGTAGCGAAGTTTTAAAGATCTAAGCAAACATAGGGACAGACAGCGGGAAGCGACTTTGTTTTATACACTTCTTACCTACAGTGATGATGAAGATGATATTGGCTGTGTCAAAAAAATTACACTTACTAAGGGAGTGAACCTTCTGTACCTTAGTACTCTTACTCTGTGATTCGCCCTAAACTTGCCAATGTTAATCAAGCAAGTTCGAGCGTGTGCGGGCACCCTATCGCCGACGATAACGATAAGTTCGGACAGGGGACCGGTGGGCCAGTTAACACAGGTTCTGATCACGGCGTAACGACTTGTTTTAATGACTTTAGACATGGCGACTACCTTTGGCTGCCCATGCAGTACAATATTGACCTTACGTTCCGTAACAGGTTGCGAAGATCACGTTTCAGACGCGGCGAGACAAGAGGATAATGAAATTTCATACTAAATTGGTGGCCCAGGCCGGCAAAATGATCTTTTGTTTCATCTTGAATTATTGACACAACACTCATGGGGATTAGCCATTAAAAAAAAAGGTATCTTCAGTTTTTATTTTATTTCATCGCATGCTTGAGAAAAGCACTGCACATACCTCGGCCTGTGCTAAGAATTACCTGCCTCGTACATATCTATCTATATGGCACTCGGCAGGCAATCCCCTATTTTCCGGCCTTTGTAGTCGTTGAATGTCAACAATTCTAAATTGGAACAGTATTGCATTTGTTTCGTTTTTTTTTTCTATTATAATAATTATACTTATATAAAAACTAGCTTCTGCCCGTGACTCCGTCCGCGTGGTCCGCGTGGAACTCGTTTATATCGCAGCTCCATACAAACTTTTACCCCCCCCCCCATTTCACCCCCTTAGGGGATGATTTCGGGGATAAAAACTATCCTATGTCACTCTCCATCCATTCAGCTATCTCCACTTAAGTAAACACGTGAATTCGTCGCTCCGTTTTGCCGTGAAAGACGGACAAACAAACACACACATACACTTTCCCATTTATAATATTAGTATGGATAGATGGAACTGGTTTCTGACCTAGATATGGGGGATCCCATTCCGTATAAAAAGTTTTGTGATATCCTAACATATTGTTTTAAAATGAGAACCAAACTACATTTTGGAGAACCGACTTGAGTCGACCGTGCTCTTGAGAAAATATTTATTTACCACACTAAATGGCACTAAAATGCACTTTTCACTACTCTCACAATTACGCTCCCCCGAGCGCTCTAGGGATCGGTTCACATTGAATTAGATCGAATCTGCACTCAGCCCTGTAATTAACAAGAGGCTATCTTTTGAATTAAGGTTAATTACCTATCGGAAAGTAATTAGAGCACTGAGCTAGCTGTTTCTTATGATGACCTCTAGAGCCTAGTTGGTAGTGAACCTGCCTACGAAGCCGGAGGTCCCTGGTTCGAATGGTAAAGGCGTTTATTCGTGTGATGAGCATGAATATTTGTTCCTGAGTCATGGATGTTTTCTATAAGTATATAATATGTATATCGTCGTCTAGTACCCATAGTACAAGCTTTGCTTAGTTTGGGACTAGGTCGATTTATGTAAGATTGCCCCCAAGTCTTTTATATCTTAAAACAAGCGAGCGGAACGAATGAAGAACTGTTTCTGCTTGGGCTAAAAATCTTTTGTATGGCCCGATGTGCAGATGCAAATGTTCCTTTTTCCGTCTGTTCTCGCCTACATGTCGCATTTCTCAACCGATTCTCGTGAAATTTTGTATGGAGCTCCAATAATTGTATACTTAGAACTTGGTTTTCGATTTAGTCATTAGCTTTTTAGTAAAAACTTTGAAGGAAATACACGCTCGCGCCATTAGTCTTACGAGATAATACTTACTCTGCACGTCTATCATTAGACTGCCACGACTAGAGATGCAACGGATATCCGGTATCCGGCCTTTCCGGCCATTATTTTACTATCCGGCCGAATACCGGATAGTTGCGCACTATCCGGCCGGATACCGAATAGTGATTCTGTTTGGTATTTAACTTTGAAAAATGGTTAATAATACTAAAATTTGTCTATTCGGCAAAATAGGCGGGCGCACGTGTACTGCATACGAAATAGTTCCGTACACTGACCTAATAAAACTCGTTTCTTGCCTAGAAAACGGTCCGCGCGAACCTACAATACGTAACAGGTTGAAACCTGCACGACGCGCCTGCCGCCAAACATTATATAATCTGTGGCCAAATTAAAATGTAGGTATCGTTTGGCCGGCTGAATATTCGGCGGCCGGATACCGGATATTCGGCCGGTGATCAGGCCGAATATCCGGTATCCGGTATCCGGCCAAACAACTATCCGTTGCATCTCTCGACATACTCTCGATTTTTCTCGCACTATACTTCTTGTTCTGTGTCCTAATAAGAGAGATACAGATAGTGCGAGAAAAATCGAGAGTATGTCGTGGCCGTCTCATGATAGACGTGCTGTAGGTATGTCATGTTGTGTTCCTGGTGGTGATAAAACGCGTGGATCTATTTTTTGTTGAAGGTGTATTCTTTCGAGGTGGGCCCATAGTCATTGGGTAAGGATCTGAAGATGGGAGCTTGGAGAAATCGAGGGACCTCTTAAAATTGTATAGGCACACTTTAAGCGAAATGATTCTATTTCTCTCTATGCCCCAGATGTTCGTGTCTATTCTAGACCCTTTAGTTTATCCTCTATCAGTTCTTCCCCCTCACTAACCAGTCTCCAACAAGATAACCACTAATTCTGAGATAACCAATAAGGTAACTACAATAATTCAATCATTGGAAGTGAATGAACAGTTAAGTTTCGATAAGATGCTTGAGTAATTTCACCGGTATCCGGTTCGAAGGCCCGTTGTTAAAATAAGTATACTTGGAAGCCCACTTTGCCTCGTCGCCTACCTGAGCGAACTTGGCAAACCAAGAAAACATTTCTGAAATTTAATTTGTTCCACTCGGCAAACGACTAAACCATGAATGCGAGCCCCTTACAAATTTCTACCTAAACACGTGCCTGAAACCCGGTATGCGCATGTTCCAACTGAACTGCTACCTAATCATTTTGACACCCCGCCCCCATCCCCGAATAATCTTTCTTTTCTTTCTTTCTTTCAATTTAGCGGCGCTACTTAGACTATGGTTTTTTTCGTTCGATGGTTCCAACTACGTCACAAGTTAAATGGTGAACAAAAAATCCTGGAAATATGACATTGTATCACGTTCCCACTTGTGTTATCGTCTATGTTTATATCAGGGATGTTGCGGGTGTGTTTTTTTAGACATCCGCAGATGCGGATGCGAGGCTCACATCCGCGGATGAGGATTTTGGAGTAAAATACTCAACAACGTAAATGAGCTACGTGCGTTTATGATTCGCAGTTAATAAACACTTTGCGAACGGTTAAGTATCGTAGCGAAAAGAACATAGAAAAAATGGGCCCAGTGCGTGTCGGGCCATGCGCAGTGTAGGGTTGAGTCGTTGCCTGTCTTACATCGACGCGCGCGCGCCAACTAAATGGTGCGGTTGCGTCGGCAGAATTTATACGAAAATTGGCCATTCCAAGTACACATTAAGTTGGTCGACTATTATACTTGGTAACTATAGTCCGTTTTTTTTAGGATTAGAAATACGGTAAACAGAGTAGCAGTCGTTGTCAACCTTCTGCTTGGGACAAATATTATATGTTGCCTGGAAATTCATCCTTGCTGCAAAGTTCACACACCAACTTGTAAATGTTCACCACCATATGGACTCTGTTTCTCTCTTTGCTTGTGGTGAAGGCAAAACGTTCCGGGGAGTACGAGTCTTTTTTGCAAGCCACTTGGACCTGCCTCTGGTTGGTCCATCGCTGTCCGCACGCCACCTCACAGCGAAAAATAAAATCTTAATATTTATTAAAAAATAGATACCTACTCGTATAATAATCTCGTAATCTTCAACAATTTGTTGATTACCAAGAGAACAAGATAAAGAACGAGATACGATTGACAATTTTTACAATATTGACAGTGAAAAAAACGAACCGATCGTTTCAAACCTCATCTTCTTTAGGTTTTTTAGTATGCAACCTTTCCAGAACTGAATAACGAAATTCAAAATAACAGAGTCAAAAAATAAATACTTAAAAATATAGTACATTTTACAACTAGTGTGAAAATAATGTCTTTTTAGCACTAGTAGCAAGACTCGGTACGAGTGGTAAAAGACATTTCACACGTGTTGTAAACGACGTTTTTTTAATACAATTGCGAAAAATAATAAATTAATATATCATTGCGATAAAATATGCTTGCTTCGAAGTTATTTTTGAACAAACCCATACTTTACAAATGACACTGACAGTGACAACATACTATTGGAATCAGCGCCATCGGGTAAAAAATGGTACTGCGTTTCGAAAGTATAGTTTGGAACTAAAAAGTAAAAAGCACTAGTTCGAAAAATTGAGCTTCTCGTACGCTACGCAGCCACAAAAAGTGCCACTTTTTGAGCAACTGTATTAAAAAATATATTATAGTATCATTTAGATATAATTAATGAAAACACTTGTATGATTTTAGGGTAGACAACAATAAAGGAAGTCTTTGGCTGTTAATGGCTGTTTGAGATACTTTGACTTAATCCTTCTTTCTAATGCTAAAAAAACGAACAATAGTTATGCATACTTAGCTGTCATAATTTTCCTTTTACATTAATTTAATGTACTACTGCCACAATTTTTTCCATATTCCCGGCGGTAGTATCTGTTTAACCGGCAGAGGGGATGACAACGACACATAACTCGAACAAAAATTAGGTCTTCAAAGGCCAAGATATCACGCAATCGGATCACTGAATAGAAAGTAATATCTTTGAAAATCCATAATATTTGTGAACAAGCTTTCCTACCCCACATCATGGGTTTAAAGAAAAAAAAATACATCCCCAGTTTACGTGTAGGGGAGGTCCGCATATTTTTCCTCAGACTTGATTCTACTGTTTTGTAGTCGTGATTGATTCATGTGCCCATGCCGGATTACAGCTTTCTAGTACTTAGGGTTACTGAGGTAAGCCGCAGACGGACATACAGACGGGCATGGCGAAACTATAAGGGTTCTTTGTTGGCTACGGAACGCTAAAAACGTGTGTTCACATCACGAGCATTTGCGATGAATCGGCAAATTGCATGTGATAAATTGACAGTCATACTACGCGTGCTGTATTCTAACCGTCTATATCACCCGCGACATGACGTCACTAACGCTGTCGCCTCGAGGCTTTTGTAATTTAAATACCAGTGTTACATATTCATTAACTAACAATACTCGCGACGTTGATTCTCTAACCATTATCTAAATTGGAACTGAATTTTGGGTAATTGGATCTGAATTGATCGGGGGCGCTTTCTGTCATTTATTTCTTGCTCTTGATGATGAGGTTGTAGAGCTTCGGTAGCCTGGTGGTTCAGGCATGCGGCTGTTAAGCGGCGGTCGTGGGTTCGAATCCCGGCTCGTAACAATGAGTTTTCGGAATTTGTGTGCGGAATATTTCCGATTTAGCATGAAGATAGTTAATAACCTGGCTTAAAATAAAGGATAATTTTCATCCCAGTTCCACGCAGACGAAGTCGCGGGCGTAACCTAGTAGGTATATCCCTGAAATGAGTTAGCTGTCATGTAAGGAAATGTCTCGATTATTGTAAACCACGCCGGCCTCCGGCAAAACACCGTGCTTGTTTGTGACTTGATTATTATTATACAGACGAAGTTTCTGTGAGATTGAAGCATGCAAACTTACAAAAAGTTTGTATGTAAGGGGTAATCCCCGGAACTATAGGACCGATTTAAAAAATTCTTCCACCTGTGTATAGAGTTTACTTTCTGGATGGACATAGGCTATGTTTTATCCCGCGGGTTTGGCTGCGTTCTTTCGTTCGCGGAGGTAAAAAGGAAAACAAGTTTCTGACAAAAAAAACCTTTTTAGTACAAGCTTTTATTGCTGACTGTACTTTTCTGTATACCATCATCAACTATTCATTGAGACGATCTAACGAGCCCAAACTCGGATTTCCTATGGCCATCTTCTAGCTCCATCATCAGATCAGCTGTATGTCATAATAATAAAATGCATTGTCATCCGATTTATACATGTATGCAAAATTTCAGCTCAATCGGAAACCGGGAAGTTGATCAAATTTAAAAGCAAGATTTGATTACAGACAACGGTCCCGTGAAATTAAATAAAAGCTTGTAATAGGGGCCCAAATTTGGATGACTGCTTACTGGTCACACAATCGGTGTGGTACAGGCACCGCTCCGACATGAGCGCTACAGTATCAATATAACATGTGATGATACATTAATTTTTGCCGCCATTTTCCTTAATGCATGCTCTAAATATGGCGGCAATTGGCTGAGTTTCCTCCTAGCTAATGATTCCCAGTGGAATGGGGGGAAATTCGAAATTCCTCTCTTCGAAGAAGGAAAAGAATTAACTTCAATCTGTTTGCCCTGATTTCTTATCTTTCGGTCTTTTTAATAATGGTGTTTGTTTATTTGGTAAACAAGGCTGTTTTCATTATTTAATACCATGTCAAGCTTGCGAGGCTTGAATATACTGAAAATATAGCTTCGAAAATCACTGGTGGATATTCACCCTTAGAGGACTTCCTGAATTGGCGGGACGAGATTGGTATGCGATTTGAGTTAGCCGAATTGTATTAAAGTCTCCAAATGCATGCAAAAAGCAACTCCGCCTTCCAAAATACAAAATTCCAAGTTCAAATTTCATACTGGACAAAATTCAATTTTAGCTACCTACTTAAATTCATTTTAAACAAGTAATAAATGGGTTTAAAAAAGTATACAGTTAGATATATTTTCACCAAATTCACTGTTGATGGCTTTATCTTATCTTATCTTATCTTATCTTATCTAGATGAGGGCCCTTTCGGATGCACTTCGACCCAGTGGGATCTTTTGTGCATTTGCCCTCTCCTTATGTCTACTCCCAACTTCGCTCCATCATTTCCACATAGCGGATGATGCAGCTCAGCGGAAGTACCTTGAATTCCTTTGGTTGCGGATAACCGTTACCGAAGTAATTCATTCTTTGTCTGGCAAGGGCATGACATTCACACAATAAGTGTTCCATAGTCTCATCCTCCTCGCCACACATTCTACAGTCTAATCATCTAAGTTGATGGATTTACTTTTGGTCCAATTTTAACATGGTCATTTTGTGTTGTAAATTTTTCATTTATGCCGTATGACAGTAAATAAAAAGCTTGCGTTATGAGTAGGTAGTTCTACTGAAAACGTCAAATTGTCTAAAAGGGAATAAGATCTTTTGACGTCTTTGATTGCTTAATTACTTTTGATACTGACTGTTCTGTACAGTCTAGACACCAATATTCATAGGTGGTAGCACACGAAAAGCATAATTTCCGAATGTAATCGAAACGAAACCAATCATTACACAATTTCCTTACCGTCTTCAATAAGGACGAGGTCTCAATTCTTTTTCATGTTATTTATCTGTGAGCGATACTTTTTTTATTAGGTTGTTCGATTTTAACATTTTTTTGTTTGATAGAAGATGCGATTCGAAGTAAGTGGTCACCAAAAGGCTGGCGGCTATCTGGCGCAACGGACCAGCATTGCTATCCAGCGCAGCAATACCGCCAGTTATTTTGTAATGTATTTTATACGAATCTGAAAGAAATAATTATCCCATACATATGAAGAGGAAAAGCTACGGTAGCCTAGTGGTTCAGGCATGCGGCTGTTAAGCGGCGGTCGTGGGTTCGAATCCCGGCTCGTACCAATGAGTTATACGGAACTTATGAACCTACCTACGGAGTATTTGCTGTTAGCTTTTCGGCGAAGGAAAACATTGTGGGGAAACCGGTTTAATTCTTAAAAGGTCTAGTTTCCCTCTGGGTCGGATCGTAGTAGATTTCGTAAAACTAGTGCCTGTGCCAAATCTGGGGATTAGGTATCAAAGCGGACCCCGGGCTCGCTAAGGGCGCAACCGGTAATAACACTAGGAGGATGACGCTCGATGTCGACTTTTATTACTAAATATAGGTACTTACCTACTCCATTCCATGCTTAGGTACATTATTAACGGACAAATTCATCTATGTTTCAACGTTTATCTAGGATATCGAAAGGAACCTTTGTACAAGTTTCACTTATTTCGAATTTATAGTGCTTTCCAGACATAATACAACAATTTTTTTTTGCGTTTCAAGATGGTTTTCCTTGAAATCGCATGGCTATTAACGGACGACTTTTCAATCTCAATAGTGTCTAGCAGCACGCGCGGGTCTGCCCACATTACAGAGAACGCAAGCAAAGCTGTGGTATATAATAAAGTATATATCCTGAAGGTTCATTATACATATATCTACTTACTGAAGAAAGAATTTCTAAAATCGGTTGAGCAGTTCCGTAGATTACCTTGTAAATATATACGAACTTATGAAGTTTCTGACAGACTTTACCTCTTTACGTCAAGTATTAATAGTATAGATTACCTACTAGCTTCTGCCCGCGACTCCGTCTGCGTGGAACTCGTTTATATCCTAGGTTCATACAAAATTGCACCCCCATCAACATAGGGTCAACCCCTAGGGTATAATTTCCGGGATAAAACTTATGGGTTCAGCGGTTTAAGCGTGAAAAGGTAACTGATAGAACTTTCGCATTTATCGAACGACGGAGCGAAGGGAACGAAGTTCTTGCTTCAGTTTGGCCGGAAAATCTTTTGTTTGTCTGTCCCGCTCTTCTCTTATACAGGTCTCATTTCTCAACGGATTCTCGTGAAATTATGTGAGCTGGTTCGTTAATTATATAGTTTCTTCTAAGAAGTCACTTTTTCGAAAAAAAAAAAAATGTTTTTTGCAAATAGTCGGGCTCGGGAGTTCTACTACACCTCACACAGCCTAAATTATTGTTTTTTTTTACAGCCTATATTTGTCAGCTGTCACATCCCTGTACAATAAACGTCAATGATGACATAATAATGATGATATAAATTGTACTGGGATGACATTTTCATTATAATATTATTTTTATGGTAAGTATGGATTTTATTCTGACGTAGTATGAACAATATCTAATTCCTTATGAAGAACTGGAATAATTGAAACATGAGTCCGCCCTTTGTTAAATGTTAATGAATTTAATTGGAAGCGTTAAATATTTAATGTGTAATTAGGGACTCCGGGGTTGCCTTCGGATATTTAATTTATATTAATTCTGTGCCAAAGTACATTTGATTCATTCATTCATTGATCATTTGATTTCTTATGTTAAGGTTACAAAAGGTTTGATTCTGATTCACATGCACTTTCCAAACAAACATTTCCCTGACTATTTTACTTAAGGGGATGCCTTAATTCGAGTCCACGAGTTAACCACGCTTATGCCTTCCGCGCAAGAGAAAAAGAAATGCAACACTCTTCGGGAATGGTTATTTTTGAACAAATTTCGGTAAATACCTAACTTAGCGAAGTTTATTGGTGAAGGTACATAACTAATAACAGAACTGGATATACCTCATGTCATTGTACATGCAAGTTACAATCCAACACGTAGATTGATTATACTTATCTAAGCACTAATGAACATACATACACATACATACATTCAAGCCTTTATTCCAAAAAGGGGTAGGCAGAGCACATGAAATGTATGTTCCAGCGCCACTTTTAGCATAAATGTGGGTATAAAAGATCGACTAAATGTGATATTGCAGTGAAAGTTTGGTAGCCCATCACCCACAACACACTTCAACCCTGGTCCCTTAGTCGACTTTTACGACACCCACGGGAAGAAAGGGGGTGGTGAAATTCTAACCCGACACCACACGGGTAAAATAAGATAATTGTAAATATATAAAATATTTTGACATGACATTTTTTTATTAGTATTATCAATAAGTAAATGACTATGAGTAGCAATCATTAACACAATAGCACGCTTAAGATTTGGTTTATGGCATCAGAATTGCATGTGGCGAACCTTGTGGCATATTACCTATTCATATCTGTTTTTTAATCCGTGTGGTGTCGGGTTAGAATTTCACCACCCCCTTTCTTCCCGTGGGTGTCGTAAAAGTCGACTAAGGGACCAGGGTTGAAGTGTGTTGTGGGCGATGGGCTAGCAACCTATCACTGCAATATCACATTTAGTCGATATTTTATACCAACATTTATGCTAAAAGTGGCGCTGGAACATACGTTTCATGGGCTCTGCCTACCACTTTTGGGAATAAGGCGTGAATGTATTTATCTGTTTTTACGCGAGTGATATTTTCGTAGTGGGTAAACCTAAATCACCCTGTTCCAAATCGTAGGTAAACCCTGTTATATGTTTTTTATTGCATCTTGTAGGTATGTTTATAGGTATAAGTATCTTGAAATTACAAATAATTGTTCATTACAACTCGATATCTGGTTTCATTACGCACTCTCAGCCCCTGAAGTTACGTAGGTACTTTAATGAATTCCGCTACTTTCGGCTGTTCCAGAAGTTTTTTTTTCATGATGTCTGCAAAATTTATCTCGACTAGTAAACTTCCTTTTTCCCACGTCGAAATAAAGAACCTTTTGACAGAATCAGCTTTCGTTAATTAAGAAGTTCCGGATTTCCGGTTCCGGAAACTCTCGAGCGGAAACAATCTAAGTTTCCGGGACATTCAAGATGGACTTAATATTTATGAATATTTATAAATACTGTAGGTACTAAAGTGGACGAGGAAAGTCAGCGGGAAAGCGGACCCTGGCAAAACCGGTGGAGTCCGGGGCACTCGCCAAAAAAGCTCAGGGAAGACGACGATAATTGTTTTGTTTTTTCGCTCTAGGCCCAGCTAGAAATAGCGAGGCGCGAAGGTGGCTCCAGTGCATTCAGTAGAGGGTAGTATGGGATCTTGGAGTCAGCATGAGAGCGCAGATGCCGGTAGCCGTGGATTTTTTAGCGGATAGAAATACCAAACAATGGGTCATCCCGCCATGACTTGGTTCTTGCAGCAGGTATTCTTCACGAACGAAACTTCAATGCAATACAATACAATAAAAAACCGGCTAAGTGCGTGTCGGGCCACGCCCAGTGTGGTTTCCTTAGTTGCTTGTCTATCTTAGTTGCATCGACGTGCGGTGCAGTTGCGTCGGAAAATTGGCATTTCATTCAATTGGTCTACTATTACTCGGTAACTAGGTACTTATGCCTACTTATCCGTGATAGTTTTCCTTTTAAATTAATTATATGTACTACTGGCACGAATTTTTTCACATCCCCATTAGTGGCCATTTAGCGTACATGAATCGAACAAAAATTAGGTATATGTTCTGTCTCTTTAATTGTGGTGAAGGCAAAATGTTCAGGGGAGAATGAGTCGGTCTTTTTTGCAAGCCACTTCGGCCTGCCTCTGGTTGGTCCATCGCAGTCCACACGCCACCACACACAGCGAAAAATAAAATCTTAATATTAATTAACAAATGGATACTCGTATAATAATCTTCAACAATTTGTTGATTACCAAGAAAACAAGAAAAAGAACGCGAGATACGATTAAAACCTATTCGTTCGATCGTTTCTTTAGGTTTTTTATTACCTTTCCAGAACTGAACACCGAAATTCAAAATAATAGTCAAAAAATAAATACTTTAAAAATAAATATATTGTTGTAAGTATTATTTTTAGATATAAATAATGAAAAAAATTCTATCATTTTAGGGTAGACAACATAACTTAAGTCTTTTTTGATGGCTTTTTTGGCTTAAAGTGTCTTATATCTTTCTAATGCTAAATAAAACGCACTATAGTCGAACGTAGTAAATTTTATTTTTATACCAACTAACTTAGGTATTCTTCGTGACTTAGATGTTGCTTAAACTTAGACTATTTCTAGTCTACTAACCCAAAAAACGTTTATAACTTTCTATCAAAGCACCGTATCGCTTACTTCTGCGGTTCCCTTGACGAGAATCGAACCCGTTGAGGTAGATCAGGCGGGTAATGCGGTTTTCCGGTTCAATGGGCGGGGGATAGTTGGTTCAGGATCCCAATTCGGTTCTCTTTCGCATGGTAATCGCATTTCAATTTGTTTCCTGCTCTACTCGGCCGGCACTAGAAAAGCGAGGTTTCTAAGTTCTATTGGAATTTAAGTCGGTCGATATACCGCAGATGGGCGACCAATGAAAGTCTTCTGACGATATGTGTACTCTATTGGTCACACTTAAGAAGAGCACGCAACCACATCACAGGACTAGCCTTGGAATGAACACTGCAAGAGAAGAGGACACGTGGCCGGCCGAAACACACCTGGAGTGAAATTCCCTAAAACAATGATATATTTCGTGATGGCGTTGCAAGACCTCACTGGTCAACCCACCTCTCACCTCAACTGTCACCTCCGCCTGACGCCTATTGCGACAGACAAGCTGCACGGCGGCGCGCAAGACGACGCGCGAGCTCTCTCGATTTTTCTCGCACTATCCGTCTGTCTCTTATTAGAACAAAAAGTAGGTGATATACATGATAGACGTGATGGAGGCATCTTGGCAGCGGAACTGAACGCAATCGGGTCGGTGGTCCGAGGCAAAGCGCGAAGCCCACGACAGAACGCAATCGCAGAGCACTGGAATCCCTCCGCTCAAGCTAGGGGACACAGGACATTGTCAATCAATCGGACAATTAATAGCTCGCGAGAGGGACGTTCAGCAGGTAGATTGAAGCTTGAACAGAGATCTAAGAAGACTCCGTCTATCGACCAGTGAAAATAGTCACCCGTTTCGGGCCCTATATGGTTTGAGTTGACAAAATCTCTCGTAATCCGCATGCGGCTAATGAAAATGCAAGATTCAACAGAGATGCCGTGTTATGACGTGGCATGTCATAGTCGCATTTCAGAGCAACTGAACACATAAAAAAATTACAACATTTTAGTCTACGACATTGTTGGCGTGATTTTATATACCCATGCTTACTACAGCTTTCTAATAGTAGGGGAGTGCTGAACTAAGCCGCGACGGACGAACGGACAGACGGACATGGCAAAACTTTAAGGGTTCCTTTGACTACGGAACCCTTAAAGTGTTAAATCTTCCAAACTCTTCCAAACCCATAACCCATCCTATATTACACAAATTGCATTAGTGTTCCAATTATAAACAGAGCAATAGTGACGCGAGAGCCAAATTGAAATGAGAGCGGGATGGAAGACAACAAACAAAAATGGAACTCTAGGTATCAGGAATACTGTCAGATAGCTACCGTAGAAATAAGAGGAGACTACTTGCTCTGTAGGTATGTGGTGTTCTGGCGAGTAAGGTTGGCAGAATTCCCGAGAAGCTCGTGTTGAGAGTAAGGGTCATGTCTAGCTGTCATCACAATCAATAATGGGTTGGCAACGTGCTTGTAGTCTGGAGTGCAAAACGTAAGTCTTTGAGGTTCTGCATTGAAAGTTAATGCTAGTTACAGAACGTTTCATTCAAAGCTAGGAATTTTCTTTCTATGTATAATTTTCCTGGGAGAATCCTTAGTGTTTTCTTGAACCTGTTATTGCTGAACGAGCAATAATTCTATTGTTTACCGTACTAAGTATTGATCGAGCTAGGATCAAAAGTTCGGTGAGGTACGAAATTTCTCAGAAATACCGGTATCAAAGCTTTTGCTTATTGTGTGACATTAGTGCGGGGATATTGACGGCTTAAAAGGACTGTTGGAAATAAACTGCCGACTTTCAGACTTCACTTTTATTGCCCAACTACGAAAGGAAGGGACTTTAGCAGCCTATGTTTGTATTTACGTCAGTTTCACCGTAGCTTATAAGGGGCTCCTAAATCCCAATTACCGTCTACCTGTGATTGTCGGTTTTTCGTATTTTTATGGCTTATCGTATTAACAAAAACGAGTTTTACCGATATAGTGTTTCATATTTACTTCGAAACCCACAGTTTTCGGCATATATGGCAGCAAACTTTGGCAATTTCAAGCCAAAAAACCAGATTTTTGGACGTAGCTTTTGTGAAAATGAGTTTAAAATAAAAATATCTCGTGGGTTGTTAGAGACGTCAATAAGGACCAGTTATAAGTAGATTTCATATAAAGAAGTGCAGAAACAACATATACTTATATCGAAAATAGAGCTTTCTTGGACCATGTTTGAATAAATCATAAAAAATACATATTAATTATTTCCAAAAAATCTCTCCTGCATATGAAGATAAACGATTGAGGAACCGATAAGTGTTCATGCCATAAATATATCTATAGTTTTTACGGAGGAATGTCAACTCAAAACTCGTCAAAACTAGCCAAATAGTGCGTGGAGCCCCCTAAGATACTGAACCGATTAGGTATTTTTTTCAGTAACTTCTCCGTAGTCGGGTTACAGCTTTTAGGATTCCGTACCTCAAAAGGCAAGAACGGAACCCTTATAAGATCACTGTGTTGCCCATCTGTCTGTCTATCAAGACTCTTTATCTCTGGGACGCGTGGAGGTATCCAGTTAAAACTGAAACCCAAGTCTACAGCCCCTTGAAGCTGTGAAAAAATCAAACGTCTAAGTTAACGTAAAAAAAGATACGGATATATTATATAATCGACACTCTCAGCAAGGGAATAAAAATATATCGAGAACATTCCGTTGACGTAGAACTACGAAATCTGGTAAGTAATATCGTCTTATACTACAAATACCTACAGGGAAAATCTCTTTAATTCTAAGGATCTTTAATTGTAGTTGCTCCCATACAACCATTAGTTGCTCTCCAAAAACCGGTTCGAATGGCATCGTAAAAAATCTTAGTCATTACCCATATTAGAGAGAGAATGTATCATTACAAAGAACTTAAAAAAACGGTTTTATTAATTGTTTTTTTTTGTGTTAATATTAATTTTAACCATCTAACCGAGTGACCGCAGTGACCGCTAGCCGCCATCTTTTGTAGATAGATATGTAGGTACGAACTCTAACTGGGTGAATGAACTTCGCACCGCGCGCCATACATGATTTTTCAAACTTGATTACCTTTTATTACCAAAATTTAACTAATACATTATTTTATCACGAATGATTAGCACGTGGATGCTTTAAATGGGCTTCGGCTATAAGACGGTTAAAAAAACACGTTGTACCTATATCAGCCCAGAACTCCTGTGAAAAACCTTTGCCAACGCCGTAAAAACAGTAGGCCTCAAAGACGGCTTGAAGATACCTGATTAAATCTTAACGTATAAGATTTAAATCACTCAGGCCCTTCTAAGAGGGCCCCGGATTAGGAGGGCTGAATACAAGGGAGGGGTGCGAGCGGGAAACCACAGAACAGACGCCATTAAGTACATTTAAAGCTACCAATAGAATCCTTACGCTGTTATAGAAACAACATTGTTGACAAATATGGACCTAAAAGCGGTAATTCGAAACAGCAATTTACTTGATTTTCCATACAACGATTATAGAAATAGTCATAGTTTAAATTCTCACCGAATTTTACTAGATTTAATTACTTTCTTATTTCGGCTGAATATGATGATCGAGCTCTGCTCGAGTGAAAATAGAGAAAATACGGATACGAATTTCCCCAGACGTGAGACCCAGCTACATCGATTTTTCGCCCCCTTAAACCCTTGTATTCCAAACTTCATCGTAATCGTTGGAGCCGTTTTCGAGAACAAGTATAGAAGATAATATGTTATATATATATATGTATATACAAATATTGCTAGTTTAATAATAAAGGATAGGATAGGAGTTGGTTAGATAGAATTTGAAATGTGTTTACATATAGGTACTTTTTTTTTATCGTTGTAAAAACGGTGGACAGACGCTACGGTAGCCTAGTGGTTCAGACATGCGGCTGTCAAGGCAGCGGTTCTGGGTTCGCGTCCCGGCTCGTACCAATGAGTTTTTCGGAATATTTACCGTTAGCTTTTCGGCGAAGGAAAACATCGGTCTAATCACAATAGGATCTAACTTCCCCTCTGGGTTGGAAGGAAGGTTTGGTAACCTATTATTTATTTAAGTTCCTTGACAACGCAATATTATGGAATCACCAAACTGATCTGATGATGGAGACAGAAGGTGGCAGAAGATAAACCCGTCGTCATTGGAATCATCTCAAAAATGTACAGTCGGCAAGAAAAGCTTTTACTTACCAAAATTTTAATTTATGTCTTAAATTATTTTATATAATCGCTCAAAGGATGTTACTTGGATCGCACCGCGCCGTGTCACTTCTTTCACACAATTAGCCAGCAATGAGAAACTTAGATCAAAGACAATCCTGCTTATCCCCCGACTCTGATTCTGGGTAAAAATGGACGTTGTATCAAAAGAAAGACGTCTTCAAAGGATATTATAGGTGGCGTTGTCTAGAATGCGTTTTTAGAGACAACGAATACTCACATCTGTTCGGACCCGTCAGAGGGTCCTTAGAATTGAAAGTAAAATGAGTGACACCTGTCAGTATGACACTTGTCAATTGGGATTAATGCCATGCGTTGATGGCGTACTTGTATATAACCTCACAAATCGGACGGCACACGGACTGCGTGAGCGGATTTTAAATAATTGGAACCTGTTTTGGAACTCTAATGGTTCAGATAAATTCATTTTTGTATGCGCGAGGCGCGAGTGGTGAAGTTTGTAGCGAGTCTGCGTCTGCGAGGAGAGATTGTGCAACGTGGCACGTCACGCACGCGGCGGGACCCCACTGGCTCACACGGAGACCTCGGGTTCGGGAGACGTATAGTTTCGCTTCTAGACTTTCTAGACTTGAAGCGAAACCGCCGGCACTCTCAGTAAGTCTTGGATCTTTTAGTGAACTTAAGTGGCTAGGTTTTAGGTGGTAGGTAATATGATCGTGAGGCGTCAAGGACGGCAGAAAGTTCGGGTTTTGAACACATCAATGAAGGATTGGCATCGCGCTTGTGGTTTTTCAGTACATTAAGACGGCGCGCGAGGTGTGTCGCGCCGAGATAGACTATCCGTCCCTTTTTATGTGTTCTAATTAGAAAGAGACGGATAGTCTATCTCGCCGCGACCTCCGAAAACCATACTTGAGTCGCATAGCTGTATCGACTTCTCATCGTCCATAGCGGTAGTGATGTCTCATCCTTTAAATAATCTTGTATTGATCAAAAACCAACCATATTGTGGAAGTCCACCCACTGCGTCTTACGGAACGTGGTAGCTTGAGAACCTTTGCGCCCTAACGGCCATCGCGGCCTGGTAACGGTCGCGGGAGTCCGCAGGATGCGTGTGGCGCAGGGCCGATTACTTTGGCAGTTTTTGGGAGAAGCCTTATGTCCAGCAGTGGACGTCTTTCGGCTGATTGACCAAGGATATTGTGTGACACATCCGAAACGTCGGGTAACCCTAGTAAGTCTTATAAATTCAACATCCAGGGTATGTTCGCTTCTCCGCCTGTTTACTGTATAAAACGCGGGCGGAGCGGCGTGGGCAGCTAGTATTGAATATTATTAATTTCCTTGGTGGACTATTTGGGTCTTTCACTGATTATTCAATCGTGTATTAGGCAGCTATTATACTGCACGCGTATATCCAAAAATATAACATTTCCATCCCGTTATTCTCGGTTGTGCCTTTAGGAGCCCGGGTTCCGCTTCGACACCTAATCCCAAGATTTGGCATAGGCACTAGTTTTACGAAAGCGACTGCCACCTGACCTTCCAACCCAGAGATAAAACTGGACCTTAGGATTAGACCGGTTGCCTCTCGATGTTTTCGTTCACCGAAAACTAACGGTAAATATTCCGTACATAAGTCCGGAAACTCATTGATACGTGCGATTAGCGGGAAGCGCTACAGTTTCGTAGTTCATATTTGAGGACCGGTTTAGCCTAGTTGATGGTGACCCTGCCTACGAAGCTAGAGGTCTTGGGTTCGAATCCCGGTATGGTCGTTTATTTGTATGTGCACGAATATTTGTTCATGTAAGTACTCGTATTAAAATCTATTACCGCGTTCACTGCCAAGAATTGCTACGCGCTACAGTCGTAGCCGATCCCGTCATTTTCTTCGTATGTAGCGGAAAGCGACTACGGCGTGGGCGCCCGCTAGGCGGGTTCCTGGCATTGAAAGTGTTAAATATATCGTCGTCTAGTACCCAAGCCTTATTGAGCTAACTGTGAGACTAGTTCGATTTGTGTAAGATTTTCCCCTAATATTTTATCTATTTAAATGCTGACAGCTGAATGCCGATTTCGTGTACATTCCTTTTTTGTCTCCTTCTTAACTTGTCCACATTGCCATAAGGTCCAATTAATCAATCAAATATTTATTTGCATAAAATACAGTATAAGTGGATGTCATAGTATTACGAATAGTGTCATGTATTAAGCCGGTGTAGGCGTGCAAATATTCAAATCACTCTAAAAATAATCTTACATAATTATTTACATTATACATAATTAAATTATTGTTTACATTTATATTACATGTCAAAAAGAAGAAATAGTCCATATAACCACAGTTAATTAAATTTTAGGTCTATAATGAAACAATCTTATGTCTCCAAGAATAATCTTATACTATAAAAACATTTATCCAGCAGCCAGCTATTCAACTTAGATTTGAACAGATTACCCTCTAACTCCTTTAATTCCTCGGGCAGACGGTTGAAGATGGCAATACACATGTTGAATGCGTTCCGCTTGTAAATATCTTTGTGACATTGCGGTTTCAGGTACAGGTTCTTCCCTTTAAGTCTTGTCTGCCTTTGCGAGTTTTCCCCACGTTTGCTAAAGTAGTATTGGTGTTTCTTACAAATACGCATACTTCTCTGAGGTATAAACTAGGCAAAGGCAGAATATGCAGTTTCTTAAACAATGGGACACAGCTATCATCGAACCACGCATTGCAAATGACTCTGACAAACTTCTTCTTCTTCCACTTTCCTATGTTTCATCTTCTTAGCACGACCACATTCTTATGTTGCCAACTAGAAAACTAGTCAAATGCCATATGAAATTCAATCTTATACGAATGTCGTAAAGGCTGACTAGTTTTCTCACTTTATCTGTACTTTGTGCGATTGTCAGGACGTATTGCCACTCTGATGTTGTGATATAAAATCGCTCGTTGTGTGACAGTGCCTTAGGTGGATATGGATACTGCCGAAGGCACTTATAATAATGACTGCGAAATGTAATAAGCCCGCATTATTATTTGATCAATAAGGCAGGATATCTTGGGGTTTCTGAGGAGAATTGGTATGGCTTTTAGTAAAGAAATCGTAGTGTACAAATATTGTAAATGCGAAAGTACCTCTGTCTGTCTGGTATCTTTCCATGTTTAAAACGCTGAATCGATTTAGATGATTGCTTTGGCGATAGTTTGAGTCGGGAAAGAACAAAGGAAAGTTTTCATCTCGGGAGTGGAACATAGTGGAGTGCGATTTATAATTGATGTCAGAAGTAAAATAGCATATTTGTCCAGACTTGACCCCTTGTGAATAACTCATTGATTCGTTTGTAAGATATTAGGCTATAAAGCCCTAATTATTTTTCGAGTCATGTGTCCCCCCTGCCGGCTAAATGGCATCTACAAAGGATGTGAAAAAATAGTGGCAGTAGTACATATAATGAATTTAAAAGGTAAACTATCACGGCTAAGTAGGCATAAATAGTCACCGAGTAATAGTCGACCAACTTAAAATGTACTTAGAAAGGCACTTCGTACAAATTCGGCCAACAAAACCGCACGTCGCACCATTTAGTTGGCGCGGTCGTATCGATGTAATTAGATAGACAGGCATGTACGGAACCTTACAGTGCCCGTGGCCCAACACGCACTTGGCCGATTTTACATACTTACAGATACATATTGATGAAATATAAATAAAAATTCACTAAGTTAGGTATTTATCGAAAGTCCAAAAAACCCATTCCCGAAGAGTGTTGCATCTCTTTTTCTCGTGCTCGGAAGGCATTAGCGTGTCTCTGACAAGGGGGCGTGGTAGACTCGAATCAAGGCATCTCCTTTAACAGGTGCAATTTATATTAATTTGTAAAAGGCCCTCTTGCAAAACGATATTTCAACATTTCGCGAATGTCTGCTGAAAAGTATTCACTGTATTAAGTACCTAATTTTTCCTCGTTCGTAATCATCATTTGCCGTTTCATTTTCGTAAAATAAAACGACGTCAAAACGTCAGGCACAATGTACAAATCACGGTAAATTAATTATAATTCGGCTGTATACAGTTATTTGTTTGTGTGTTCGGGCGTGATTGCTTTAGGCGGTCGTATACGTACTTGTATTTAGATATAGCAGTGTGGTAAACAGTACGCTTAGCACAGGAACAGAATATGTACACTATGTATCGAAATCAGCTGCAGAGAAATGAGACCCCATGCTTGCAAATTTCTATGCTGATGGGGTCAGTTTACTTTGCAGCGGATAATGTGCTACCTACAGGAGCAGGAGCACGGGTGTTTATTTCTCTGATGAGTGCCAACAAAGTATGGTTTATGTCAAATCATCATCATCATCTACATTATTCCTGCGCTTTGGCGCCGGGGTCCACTTTGACACCTAATCCCAAGAATCGGCATAGGCACTAGTTTCACGAAAGCGATTGCCATCTGACCTTCCAACCCAGAGGGAAAACTAGACCTCACGACCTCCTTCACCGAAAAGCTAACGGTAAATCTCAGACCAAGAAAAAAAGACAGACGGAGCGTTACGAACAGTCAAGTGAAGCCAAACTACATACAAACAAGACCAAGCTACTTCAAGTTTAGCACACGGTCACGCACACATATACTAACAAAATTGCACAAAACTCTTCAGCACGTGTCGCAATGCTGTCAAGATCATTTATTTCGAGTTTTGTACGATTTAATTTGTTTAGCGTGTGCTAAACTTATGGGGCTTGGTTGAAAACCGGTTGGCTTCACTAGACTGTTCGTAACGCTCCGTCTGTATATTTTCTTGGTCTGAGCGGTAAATATTCCGTGCATAAGTTCCGCTTATACCAAACAATGTATGTATTACATATATGCGTCTTTGAAATCTTCTTATCTGAATAATTTTCATCTTCGCTACCTTTGAACTAATAATACGAGTATATATGTTATCTAAATCGGAGTCGTCTGGTATTGCTGGGAAATTATGGCAGATTGAGTTCAAATGCCATGTGTATAAGCGTTCCTTCTCGAAACAGTGAGCTTTCTAATAACAGTATGACAGTAGTGTACAGATGATCGGCATTAACGTCTCAAATTGCATTGAAAATCTTTAGTAATTTTTTACTAACGATTGCACATTGGTGCTTCCAACTACGTATGTTTCATAGGTTGGTGGAGTTGATGGATGGGAGTAGTTGGGGGGCCTACTTTGAACTACACCGACAAGAGCTTAGCTCTTAAATTAGCAGAAGAAGAGATGTTCATAGGTTATGCTACTTCTCTGTTAGAGCTTTACTGACCTTTCACAAGAGTGACACTCATTTTATGACTTAGGTTAACTTGTAAGGAAAATATATTAGCTTAGCTCTGCTAAAAACAGCTTTATAAAGATTGCTTTAGATTAGATTTATTTATTACACGATAAAAATTACAATATAAAGCAAGGTCAAGATTACACGAATTTCAACCATGTTTGTCAATTTTAATAATAAAAACTTAGAGTCAACTGTAACAAATACAAAATAAAATAATAAGCGTGCTAAAGGGCCGGAGGGCCCGTAGGTTTGTGGGCTACCATCACCATCCTCCTAACGTTTTGGTCCGGTTTGGTACCTCTAATCCCAAATTTGGCGTAAGCGTTAGACCTTGTAAGGTTTAGACCGGTGTCCTTAGGATGTCTTCCTTCACCGCTGCTACGTCAGCGAAACTGCTTGTACACTGCTACCATATCGTCGCATAAAATATCTTAATTTCAGAGCATTCGCTTACCGTCCGTACTCTGTTCACTGTGCCTCGCGCTCGGGTGAGCAAACAAGTAGGAATCCCTGATTACGGCCTGCTTGAGATTCAACGTATTCGGGTTTTAATGTTATTTAGAGTCGTGAGCGACCCGTATCGAGGTTTAAGATTCTCACGAGGATGCCCATGTTGATTGGATAGGTAGAAGTAAGCCATTGGTAGCCGATTATTGTAGAATTGTCACTTCTTGTTCGTCTCGAAATGATATCGAGCGAGAAATATCCTCATGCGATACGACTGTGCTGTCGACTGGCACCCGCATGCAGGAGCCGTATATCGATCAAATTAACGACTAGGTAATGAAAAAGCGCTTTAAGAGCACACGGGCTGTATACGCTTCTGAAGTAGCGTTGGAAATGTCGGAAAAGATCAAATGTTTGTTTTTTCGGGAATTTATGAAATATTCGTTTTTTTCGGATTTAATTGGAAATTAATTAATCCGTAATGACAACTGAACTGAACTGACACCTATGTCAATGTCAAAGTAAGTCTATAAACATTCACCTACCAACCAGTATTAAGAAAAATAACCGATTGAAACCTGTTTAAATGGTTTTTTTGCGTTTTTTTCGGAATAATTGAAGCGGAAAATCTCTTGGTTTTTTTCCGTAAAAATCCGAAGAAAACGAGTCGTTTGGAGAGAAACGGGATTTTTCCCGACATTTTCAACGCTATTCTGAAGAGTAATTGTGTAACTACTCGAAAGAGGCGTTACGACATTTTAACTGTCAATTTCCCATACAAAAAACACATAATAAGACCTAGCTAACATAACGTATGTAAAGTTTCGTGTTACACAATCGACCCTGATTACTCCACACTCGACGTAATTCAAGTTTTAATGTTATTTGGATCCGTAAGGGTATCGAAACTCTAACACGGCAAAGAACTTTAAGAATACCTTTCAATCTGGTTCTGATTGGATGTGGATTGGATAGGAACTGGATACGGGGGTCAAGTTGTCGTTTCGTAAATTGGTACCTAAGGATTGGTTAACATTACGACGACCGCTTTAGCCTAGTTGGTAGTGACCCTGCCTACGAAGCAAGAGGTCCTGGGTTCGAATCCCGGTAAGGGCAAACATTTATGTGATGAGCATGAATATTTGTTTCTGAGTCATGGATATTTTCTATGTATTTAAGTATTTATATCTATTATATATATCGTCGTCTAGTACCCATAACACAAGCCTTACTGAGCTTACTATGGGACTAGGTCGATTTGTGTAAGATTGTCTCCTTATATTTATTTATTATTATTTATTTATTACAATATGGTTGAGTAAAGTTTGTTTATTTCAAGCGCCATACTGACGACTCTGTGAGCAAAACTCGCGACTTTGTTTTTGTCTTGTACAACCGGCAGAAGTGAAAACTTGAATAATTTTAATGTTGCAAAAAAAAAATCCCTTCCTCCCCCCTCCCTACCCCTGCGTGCCAATATATCTAATAACAACCTCATTAATAATACGCTATAGTCACAGTCTATAAACCAATACAGTCATTCGACGAAGCCGTCTAGACAGGGCAATCGTGCGGGGGGCGAGGGGCGAGGGGCGGGTGGGGCGAGCCCGAGCTGCATACGTCGCCATTGTAAGTAGCTCGGGACATGACTTTCAGGGCTAACGCGAGTCTTGTTTTAAATGTTTTGATTTGTACACAATTAAAATGTTGCATATACGACATGTGCTGTACGACAACCTAGTAAATCTAAAAACGGAAAATATTTGTCTTGTGTCACGTTCTGACGAGTATGCGAGTGCAAGAGTGACTGGTATATAATCACCTGGCAGTTTTTTACTTGATGAGTTGTATGAATCGCATTTTTTTACGGCGAATGTTTTGACGGTTGTCAGTCCGTGTGTTGTTTTTGTAATACATTTATATTAAGCAGTCTATTTGTTTGTTGCAGGCGGATGGGCGTCACCAATCTCCCAAAATCCTGCCACCTCGACCCTCCCCTGACCGCGTCGCAGGTAAACACCGTTGAGAGAAACAATAGTACCAACACAATGGGTTGATTGCGAAATTAACTACTACTAGCTCTGAAGGTGGTGTTGAGTTCCTGGTGATATGAGTATAAGAGAAATAGGTCGTATTAGGGAAGTGAAATACATTAGAAAGGTAGGGGTACAATATCATCTGATTAGTACCCCTAAATAATATAAGATTGTGATGTGCGGGTTTAGTCACACACACATATCCCTCAGCCTGAAGGGCTATCGAGGGTTTCCTAGTTAACTCAGACGGTAAGGAGCCTAGCAGGAGCAGGGGTAAATGAGAACAGCGGTCGGATTAATAGTTAACTGGGTCTTGTCGCCCTTTTATTAAATGCTAAACACTTATGCTCTACACGGGCTCTATTACTCGCGGTACGGGGCACGGTTGCCGAACGGATACGATTCGGGTCGGTGAGAGGCGGGAACGGCGGGATAGTGGTACTCCGGCAGTGCACTCGGTATCCAAGCGGCCAGGTAGTATCACGGACGCGGGTTCGTTATCCCGGCAGTGCACTCGGTAACCAAGCGGCCAGGGATAACGCGGATCCTACCAACTCACTCCTCAGGCAACACTCGGGAACCAAGCGGCCTGGAAGGGGTGAGGGGAGCGGAGGGCTTATAATCATAATCATAATCATCATTTATTGCATCCATGGTACATTATAGATAGGTCTTACATAGTTTTAGGATTCACATGGACCCTGATAGGGCACAGCAATATTAGGTAGTCTTAAATCTATTTGAATTAATAATAAATAAATGTTAGCGCGGGTTACCAATACAATACATTAATTACATCGAGATTATTTTGATATTTTATGTCACACACGTAAGAGAGTAACTTGTAAGTAAAATATATTGAATGAATAATGAAGCAACGTCGATAATTGTATCATATGTCAATAGGTATTATAATTATTAGGTAGTTCGTTTACATTGTATCGTCAAAAAAATCTTTCAGACTATAGTAACACTTATGAACTAAGTAGTCCTTTAACCGTCGATTGAACTGTTTTTCAGTCTCTTCTTGTTTTATATCGTCACTTATTTTATTAAATATACTTACTGCCATAACGGTTGGACTTGTCTTATGTAATTTAAGGTTTGAGCGGGATGCTGGCGCTAAATTGTTTTTAAACCTGGTTTGATACCGCCGCGGTTGGTCTACAAGTTTTGGGAAAAATTGCGGATATTTCCTCACAAACTTACATATTTCAAAAATATATATGGATGTTAATGTCAGAATTTGGTACTCGATGAAGTAAGGTCTACAGCTATCTATGTTTTTTATGTTGGCTAATATTCGTACACATTTTTTTTGTAAAATGAATAGGTCATTTATGTCTGTACTATTGCCCCAAAGAATGACACCATACTTAAGCCATGAAAAGGCATACGCGTAGTAAGCTGTCAGGGCACACTGAAAATTTGTATATTTTTTTAGTTCTCGTAGGGCATATATAAACTTTGAAAGTTTATTTTTAGTTTTTTGTATGTGTGATTTCCAGTTGATGGATGTATCTATGTTCAACCCGAGGAAAGTACATGTGTCTACACATTCAACGTTTACTCCGTTATAGGAAAAATTAATATCTAATGCGTTTTTTTGGTAGGGCTTAAATTGCATAATTTTGGTCTTTAAAAAATTTATCTCTAAATTGTGGTCCTTCATCCAGTCTGTAAGTTTAGTCAGTATAGTGTGCAAGGTTTTATTTATGTCTTTGTCATTTTGACATGACGTTAAAACTGAAATATCGTCAGCAAATAGAATACATAATTCGTCCAAGGTCCTTGGAAGATTGTTTATATAAATTAAAAACAATGAACATCCAATGCAACTGCCTTGTGGAATTGATTGTTTGACTACCTGCACATCCGATTTTACAAAATGTATTTCCCCTGATTTGTGATCTAGGTGCTGAATTTCAACGTATTGTTTACGGTTTTCTAAGTAAGAGGCAAACCATTTATGTGCATTATCTCTTATACCTATTTCGCGTAACTTGTCCAAAATTATTTTATATTGTACTCTATCGTAGGCTTTTGACATATCTAGTAGGATTCCAATTGCGTATTTTTTATCATTTAAAATATTCAACACTTTTTGCATATATTTATAGGTGGCCAGTACTGTAGATCGATTTTTTCGGAAACCGTTCTGGCTGTCATTAAATATTAGGTATTTTTCGCAAAATGAGTTCAAACGTTTGCACATTGCTAATTCAAAGATCTTTGAGGAAGTTGGTAATAATGCGATTGGTCGGTAGTTGCTTGGATCGGTCTTAGCTCCCTTTTTATGGATCGGTTTAATGACAGAGGTTTTTAAAAGTTCGGGAAATATACCATCGGAAAATGACTGGTTAATCAATAAGTAGTATGGTAATGTTAGCTCATCGACACAACTCTTAATTAACCTCGGCGGTAGTTCGTAGACCCCGTAGCTGCTTTTATTTTTTAATTGTCTTATGATCGTGTTTACTTCACGCGGCTCGACCGGGCGCAGGTACATTGTGTTGAGTGTGCGAGGACCCGGCCGCCCGCGCGGCTCCGGTCCCCCACCAGCTGCCCCGATTGATGCAAAAAATACATTGAACGCGTTTGCTACTTGTTTCGGGTCGTGCGTAAGATTATTGTGGATCGCCAGTTCGATATTATGTCGTGTTTGCTTAGATGTTTTATTTGTACGTTCTCTTATTATTCTCCACATTGATTTTGAGATATTTTCGGCTTTTCTGATTTCCCTTATATATTGATTCTTTTTTGATTTTATTATGGCTCGTTTTAGTGTCTTTTCGTACAGTTTATAGTATTTTATGAGAACTGGGTCTTTTGTATATGTAACTAATATTTTAAAAAGTCTTTTATTGTAGCAAGATGTTCTTATTCCCTTTGAAAGCCAGTTCTTTTTAGGTTTACAGTTTATTTTGTGTGATTTCATTGGAATGCATCTGTTTAAGATGTCTTTTAATGTGTTCTCAAAAATTGTGTAGTTTTGATTCACGTCGTTGCTTGGGAGAAGTTTTTGGTTCCAATCAACGTTTTGTAGTTCTGATTTGAATTTGGATACATTATCTACATTAAAAAGACGTTTGCGTATTTTCCAGGAGCTTAATTGCTTGATTGGTTGGTGATATGTGGTGGGTATGTGTACAAGAGTACCTTTATGGTCAGAAAGGCCGAAATCATGAACATGTGTAGTGAGTGAATTGTCCTTAAAATTCGTAAATATCAAGTCCAAACAAGTTGACGAGGTATTTGTAACGCGAGTTGGTTCTTTAATATGTTGGACGAAGTTGTACTCTGACATGCAGTTCAATAAGTTTAGGGATTTTCTATCTTTACTTAAGATATTCGTGTTCAAGTCACCTCCTAAAATAACACGTTTCCTATTATATTTCTTTCTGAGACATTCTAGAACAAGTCTTAATTGTGTGTAAAAAACTTCATTACATCTATTATTCCAATAAACTACAATAAGGATTATATTTAATTGGACAAGCTCTTTTAATTTATTGAATCAGGCGTTACTTTGCGGAAGTCCATGAAGAATCACGATCTTGGTTTTCAATTAGGGATAACTTAAAGCTACACCTTAAAGTTTTGTATTCAGAGCTTTCCTTTAAATTGCACAACATTGAATTTGATATTTTAGACCAAAAAGCGAGATATTTTGCCTCTGAGCTTGCGCACCAAATGTATGTGAAACAGATCGATAAACTACATAGGCTTACTAGGTCGGGTTCGGATTTCAACTTAACAGAAAGGCGTGATGCCCTAACGACTCAGCACAGTTTCCACCCTCGTGTAAAAAACCTAACCGGCATTGAGTTTTTGGAAGATGAGGTCAAACTGTTAGATAAGGGATTAAAGTATAACTTAAGGCCAAAGATGTCTCAAAAAGTTTTGGAAAATGTAGCTGTGGACGCAGAGGTTGCGATAGTTCTTAACAATAATGATATGGATGCAAAGCTCACCGTAGCGAATGCATTAAAAAAGACATGTCCATTGAGGAGGAGTGCGCCTGACTCTGACTGGTTATTGCTGAGGTCTATTCAACAGAAAGTCGATGACAACGATTTAGTGGTGTCAAAAGCAGACAAAGGGAATTGCATTGTCATCATGGGTAGGGAACAATATAACCAGAAAGTAATGGATCTTATACAGGATGATGGTTTTTCGGTTTTACGGAAGGACCCAACGCCTGGTTTCCAGAAAGATCTAAGAAATGTTGTCAAGAACTCTATGTTTGTCTTTGAAACCGAGCATCAGAAAAACACGGTCATATCCATGAATCCTCAAGCACCAATTCTGTATGGTCTTCCAAAAATTCATAAAGACAATATCCCGATTCGTCCAGTTGTCTCGTATTTGAGTGCACCGACTTATAAATTGGCTAAGAGGTTGAATGGTATCATAAGACAGAAGTCTAATTTTGAACCAAAATACTGTTTAAAGAATAGCTTGGATTTAATCGAAAGGATCAAAGACATCAACATGCCACAAAATGCTATTCTTTTGTCGCAGGATGTGGATAGTTTGTTTACAAATGTACCATATTTGAATACTTTAGACATTCTCAGGGCACTTTTTGAAAAACAGAGGCTGCATCCAGGGGAGGTAGATGAATTAATAGAATTGGCGACAGTCTGTATGCGACAGAATTATTTTAGATTTGGGGGGCAATATTATCTGCAAGGTGATGGTTTGGCAATGGGTTCCCCACTTAGTCCTTTGATGGCAGATATTTTCATGGATCATTTTGAGAACCAACACATTGTGGATAATAATAATATATTATATTATTTCCGGTATGTTGATGATTTGATTATATGTTGGACGGGTAGTATGAGTCAACTGGATATTTTTGTGAATGAAATCAACAACAAGCATCCTAAAATCAAGTTTAAGAAGGAATTAGAACAGAATAACTCACTAAATTTCTTGGATTTAACGATTACTAAGGTGGATAACAAACATCAATTCCAAATTTACCGTAAGCCTACGCATACAGATACTGTTATCCCGGCTTCTTCCGCTCATCCATGGCAACATAAGTTAGCTGCTTTTCATTGTTATGCACATAGGTTATTGACAATGCCTCTTTCTGATATTCATTATAAAATGGAATTAAATAATATATACCATTTAGCAATTTCAAACGGTTACAGCAAGTCTCATGTGGATGGTATTATTAGGAAAAAACGGGCTAGAATGACAAACTATCTTCTGTACGCTGCACGATCTTCGGACCCACCTAAAAAGTACAAAGCAAGCATAACTTATGTTGGCAAGTTGTCTGATAAGATCTACAATATTTTAAAGTCTAACGACATAAACGTGGCTTTCAAAACGAATAACACCTTGCGCTTTAGACTGTGCAATGGCAAGGAGAAAGTGGAAAGTGCCAAAAAGTCGGGAGTCTACAAACTTGCCTGTGATAATTGCAATAAAGTTTATGTGGGACAAACAGGCCGTAGTTTTAGCACAAGGTATAAGGAACATGTTGCGTCGTATCGGCATAATCACCCGGACAAGTCTAATTTCGCAAAACATTTATTGGAGACTAACCATGCGTTATCTGACAATCATTCTTTCAACATCTTGCATGTTTGCGAAAAAGGATTGCGTCTAAGTGTTCTAGAACAATTAGAAATAATTAGGTACAGCAATAGAGGCGTTATTATCAACGAACAATTGAATGTTGCGTCATCACCGTTGTTACGTGTTCTTCCATCTCTTTCACGCATGAACGGTAGTATGGGGGGACAGAATATAAATATGGCGGATGGCTCCGGGCGGGTCATTTGCTCAGTGGACGTGGCGCAAGCAACATCTCCTGCCAGCATCTCCTGATGATGCCTCGTAGAGAGGCGAAACACGTGTCGAGGTTTTTGTCATTATTGGTGGTGGTTTGCTGTAATTTTTTGCATGTTTTTACGCAAATAGTTGCATCTTATCTTCACTAATAGACCAGCACGTTTTTTAGCGGAATAGCAAAGAAATATTGTTCTCCTAATATTGGACAAGCTCTACGGCAGCAATTTCAATTATATATTCCACCGAATAGTCCACAATATCTTTTCTTTCCTCGTACTGTTGGTCGTCCCGTAGCAGTATGCAGGCGCCGCCGCCAGCGTAGTTCGCTCGGCAGTACGATGATGCGAGCACGTATCCGTTGATGCTTACAATCTCTCTCTTCTCTTTTGAGAGCCATGATTCACATATGCACATAGCTTGATACTGGTTGCTGTTATGTTCTAGAAGTGATTCAAGTAGTGGTATTTTGTTGTATAGGCTTTGCATATTTTGGTACAAGATTTTAAATGATCCGTCAGTTACGAAAGCTGCGAAAGTTATCAGGTTGTGATGATGTGTTTGAAGTGATATCTCGGTTGCTTGAAGAGTCAAAGTTCGTGTTCGTTTCGTTGGCGGCTACGGGGGAGTTGTGGGTTTCGTCATGAGTTAGTTGGGTTTCCGATGTGGTTTTCTGTTGTAGGTTGACAACATTACCATCCACAATCAGTTGGTTTCGGCGAATCACTGCGTGGTGGCCGCTTTGTCTGGCAAGGCGTAGGTTGGCCGCTAGCGCTTTTCTTTCCTGTAACGATTGTTCGCTAAGGTATTCGGATATAGACAAACCAGTGTTTTTGAAGTAGTGGCTTTGTTGCAAGATGTATTTCGTCATACGTTTGCTGATGAGTTCTACTTTAAGTGGTCTGCAGGATTGGTCTGCCCTAGCTTTTACATATCTCCCTATCCTAGTTAACTCTTCGATATATCCAGCAATGTTTATGTTAGGAATATCTTGGAACAGAAAGATGACACGATCGTGAAGCTGGTTCTCGTTTTCCCCTTGTTATTCATACAGTCCGTGAATAACTAGTTTTTTGTTATTTTCTTCGAGGTTTTTTAACGGCGTGGTTTTATTTTTTAGTAGATTTAGTTCTTGTTTTAGTTTCAAGTTTTCGTTTTCCAGGATTTTTATTTTGTTGTCAATGCAGGATATGTCTTTTTTTATGTCAATTTGTTCGGCGGTTAACTTTTCAGTATTTATGCTGATGTCCATTCTCAGGTTTGATATAACTTTATGTAGTTCTGTAAGGATTGCCTGGTTATTTTGGCTCAATTTTTGATCAAGAAGTTTACTAAAACATTCGATACTGATCGTTACATTGCTTGTCGTATTACTTTGTTGTGGTTGTATAGTTTGAGCTGGAGTTGAGAGGTGTGATTGGCTTTTGGTCTGGTCATGTTCTAGCTCTTCTATTGACATAGTGGTCTCGTCTAGGTTTAATTTTGTTCGGTTTTGAGCCGGCGTACTATCATTTTTTGGACGGCGGGTAACATTGTAGCAAGACGGACAAAGCCAGGAACTTTCAATTTCAGTTTTTTTAGCTTCGGCAACATTCGGGAGCCAAGCGGCCAGAAGTCGGGATGCCACGGCAGTGCACTCGGTAACCAAGCGGCCAGTGGCGGGGAGGAGAGGAGGGCGAGAGGAGAGAGTTGGGCACACGGCGAGCCGCTATCCAAACTCTGGCGTCTCCATCGTGGTCGTCTCACGCGCCCTGTAGGGGGCACGGAGAGGCTGGACGCAGCTGGCGCTGCTTTTAGCGGGATCGGGCGCCGTCCGCTACAACGGACGGGTGTCTACGGTGGGCGTAATGCCCGTCAAGTCCGGTGGGGTCATCTGCGTCTTCCGTCCGTCGGCGAGGTCAAGCCCTGCCGTGTGGGACTCCCTTGGGAGAGGCCCGGCGAGCGACCTGCGAGCCGACGGCGCTGCAGGAACATCCATGGTCAGGTCCGGTGTTTGCTCATTAGGGAGCTAGCCATCCTGGTATAGGTCGGCCAGCCCCCTAAGGATGATGCGGGTGAGGTTTGCTCCTGCCTGCAGGGCGCCGAGCACGTTCTGCAGGATTTGCACGCACTGCTCTGGCGTCTGCCGGTCGCGCAGGCGCTTGTATGCGGTCGGTCGGGCGGCGATGTGGTGGGGCGCGTCGTGGTGTGCCGCTCTCCCCGCTCGTCTGTCCCCCGGGCCGGCGCCGTCATGTCGCGGCAGCGGCTGTGGCGTTTTCCATGACGTCACAAAATGCTGAATTCTAAACGATGTGATACAGAGAGAAAGAATATAATGGAAAAATAAACATTCTTCGTCTGTAGCCCCCGACAGAACTCGAACCTGCGTTCATCTATTGCCGGTGTGTGCTTTACCCACTAAGCTACAGTGACTGAAATCGCGTATCTTTCAACTATATTCCTACTACGAATAGCGACCTCTCTGTATACTCTTGAAAGGCTGACAGCTTTTAGAATCACTCTAATGGGCGAGTTATACGCTCGCTCCATTCTATGCTGAATTCTGTTCGAATTAATAAATCTCGCTGATGTTGAGAGCAGCCCAATTGGAGCATTACCTCCATTTTACATAAGATCCCGGCTATAAGAACACCACTACATGCTTTGTAGGTAAGTGGTGTTGTGTTCCTGGTGGTAGGTAAGGCCAGAGCTCGCGAGGATGCGCCGTGTTGGGAGTGAGCGACCTGCATTTATCTTCAGCTGTCGACACGATGAATCCTTAACACTTCCATTGCCAGGAACCCGCCTAGCGGGTGCCTGCGCCCCAGTCACTTTCTTCTACATACGAGGAAACCACGGGATCGTCTACGAGCGTAGCGCGTAGCGGTTCTTGGCAGTGAATGTGGTAACACGTTCACTACGGCATGGGGTCGAATGTATCCGATGTAGAACTTTCCTCTGGTGCGGGGGAGAAATGGCTGTTCCGAACGCTGGTGCGGGATACGTACGAGTATAAAAGGGACAGTTAGTGAAAGTCAATGTCTACTCGAAATTAGGCGATTCACGCAATAAAAACTCATCGGGTACTTTCGACCCCATGACGACCAGAGCGAAAGTTTTTAGTACGCCCACCAGGTCTTCAAGACCCGATGCCCGGTAGACCCGGTAGCCGTACTAGATGGAAGTTCTGTTGAGCTAGTGCAGTCAAAGTGTGTAGGTGGTAATTAGTTGCACAGAGATTATCGAACATGAAGCGTTCACAGGAAATGTTAATTATTTGCGATAAAAAAAGCAAAAAAGGGTGGAAAAGAAATAAGAGGAAGTAGCTGCCAAAAAATATAATAGGTAAGCGAAATATCAATTCAAATGATATTTACAAGAGCCCGTCAACTGGGCACATAATTAAGTTCAAAATGTCGTCTAATATATTAAATTACCCAATTAAATAATTATGGCATTATCGTAACGGCCGCATTTAACTGTGTATCTTATAAGTTTAGTCTGTTTTCGTATTTCGTATCGTATTAATAATTTTCTCTATCGATATTTTATTTTTACCCCCAACACTAATAAAATATCGACAATGTATACACTCAGTGCGGATAGCGGGTTGAAAAGATCCGACAGATTGTTCTTTGTTTTGCTAGCAAATCATAAAGTGAATCTAACTGCGATTTTAATATTGACTAGGTTGACTATGTAAGAATATGTTGTTTTAAACACATTCATGAATCGTCATAACTACGTAGATCATCATCCTCCTAGCGTTATTCCCAGTAATGCCCCTAAAGGAGCCCGCTGTCCGCTTTGACACCTAATCCCATGATTCGGCATAGGCACTTGTTTTACGAAAGCGACTGCCAACTGACCTTCCAACCCAGAGGGAAAACTAGACCTTATTGGAATTAGACCGGTTTCCTCACGATGTTTTCCTTCACCGAAAAGCTAACGGTAAATATTCCGTACATAAGTTCCGAAAAACTCATTGGTACGAGTCGGGATTCGAACCCACGACCGCCGCTTGACAGCCGCATGCCTGAACCAGTAGGCTTTCGTAGCTCTCATAACTACGTAGATAATCCCAATTAATCAAGAGCATACTCAACGGATGTTTTCGACCCGTTAACGCACTAGAATATAGTCACGCGTTGGATCTAAAAGACCCCATGTCGTACGCTGGTAAAGGCTTACAAATTCTTTGCCGTAGTGAACGTGTTAAGGCAATGTGCTTCTGGCTCCTTTGGAGTCACACAGTCGATAAGTTGCAGGGTCTGCTAATGGACGCAGTCACCGTGGCCGTATGCTGGTTTGCCACCGTGATTGACGCCACTCGGGTTGGTTAAATCACCGCCTGAAAAATGTAACACAAACAACAGTTTCCGATCGAGATGTTTCTTAAATATTCGCAATTAACATAAACACAACAGTTTCCGATCGAGGTGTTTCTTAAATATTCGCAATTAACATAAACACAACAGTTTCCGATCGAGGTGTTTCTTAACTATTCGCAATTAACATAAACACAACAGTTTCCGATCGAGGTGTTTCTTAAATATTCGCAATTAACATAAACACAACAGTTTCCGATCGAGGTGTTTCTTAAATATTTGCAATTAACATAAACGCAACAGTTTCCGATAGTGGTGTATCTTAAATATTCGCAATTAACATAAACACAACAGTTTCCGATCGAGGTGTTTCTTAAATATTCGCAATTAACCTAAGGATCAAGGGTACGCGCGCTTCAACTGTCTATTTAAAGCAGAACTAGATATGTCAAATTTGACATTATGCATGGCGCGGATTGAACGTCATCCTATAACATTTCATTAATTTTTACATAGGTGCTATACGCGTGCCACCATAAAGAACGGAAAGGTCCTATGCAGATAAATTAAGAACTGATCCTAAAATATAGCAGACGGGTTGTCATAAAAAAAAACCAACTGAATTTGAGTGGATAATGGTTTAGTTGCCACAATTCCATACTAACTCGACTGTATACAAAAAAAGTGGAACTATTGCAAAGACAACGATTTAAACATCTCTCTGTCATACTTAATAAAAATCGTATACGACCATCTCGCTTGGTCTTGGTATTATTATTGCCGTTGCGAGTTTGGTTAGTCTGAGGTTATTTTAACAATTCAAGTGCGCAACGAAATTTATGCAAGCAACTCGCAACAAGTACTACATATTAAAACACATTGACAATTTAAACTTTAGTTATAGCCCCTACATAAAATATTACCAGACTGTAACAGGTGGAACCTTCCTATCCGGAAAACAGGCTTACACGAAGATATTACATAATATATAATAATGTTAAACACGTAATCACGCCTCTTAAAGCGGGCGACATTTACCAAACAACTTATTAACGACGGTTCTTTGAAATCGTATCCATCGACATCTCGTTAACTGCTTTATCCCAGCTTCCTATATTTACGACATTATCCCAAACCCGCAAAAAGGGCTACGTAATGGCGGATGTAATAATCCTACCGACTTCGCCAGTCTAACGCCTGGTAACTGACATTATGAAAATTGCAGAAGCAAAAAAACTAGATTAAATTAGAAAATTTATTTCCTAATATAAAATTACAAGACAGCGTAGGTACATGTCATAAAAATAAACAATACCTAGTTATCCAATATGGATCTTGTTTGCTCTGGAGGTCATGTTATCACTTATCGCTCTAGATAAGACGTCCGTCACCTTCTGACAGATGTGTGAGTGCGAGAGTGACGGCTTGCTTTATCCACAAACGATAAGTGATAAAATCGCAACCATCTTTGGCCCGCTGGAGTGTCATACACTGACAAAAGAACAACGATTGAAATCTGGTAGAGCTCCTTTTCAGGTCGCGAGACAAACTCAGTTCGAAAGCTGCGGTGTGGAAGGCAAGGGGAAACCAACACATTACACTTCCCTAATTGCAGTAAAGGACCACTGTAGAATAAGTAGGATATTACTCCACCGATAAGAGCATACCTTTCAAATATACGAAGATGATGATCACATTAGGGGACTATCATACACAATTCGGATTAGCCCTACATTATATGCTTAATATGGTTTTTGCTATGGGTAATATATAGACTACGATATATTTCATAGATATAAATACTTACATCAAGACAGGATTACTACCCAGACTCACTTAGCTAAATAAACGATGGAAACCGAGAAATCGTGTTTGTTTTATAAAAAAAAACGAGTAACATTTTTGATATTTTTATTCGAATGTCATAGCGAGATAAAAAAAAATGACCTAGGTACTCAAAACAAGGAAAGATCGAAGTTGAGTCTTCTTTCATGAAAAGTTGGGAAATTATTTTGAGTTGATTCAACTTCGAGTAAATATAACAGATAATACAAAAGGGGTGTGTACACCAAATAAAATAAGCAGTAATGTTGAATTTTCTCGAAGAAGAATTAAAACGGAGAAAAAAATAAAGCAGGCGATTGAATAATCACAAAGTTATATGTGTCCAAAGTTTTGAGATATGTGTTCTGTCCCTTTTCCGCAAAACGCACGTTTATATGAAACGATTGTCATTTACATTTATATTAATGACGTCACGATCTCCAATTGTTTTCTCTCTCTATAGCAAGCAATACTAAAAACGGCTATAGCTTCATAGTTTTTTGAGATACCTGTTTGGGATTTTCGTCATTAGGCATATTTTTTGCCTTCTTTATATTGGAGTTATAATAAATGTTGAGTTTACACCCCTATTAAGGTTACATTATCATTTATTGTAGTCAAACTCATGCAGATCAAACTGGTGGGTGGCGTATTTTTTATTTATGCTCTAGTGCATAAATAGCCATTTTATGCGGCCTACACAAACCATAAAGACGAATTTTACGAGTGTGAGTTGGGAACATTTCTTTTTTTTATTATGAGATTAAAGAAAGTCTATGTACCCGGTTGTGATTCACGATAGGGTTGGGGTTTCGCTGATAAAATGAATATGCAAAATGAGGTTGGGAATGAGTTTTAGAAACATGAAAAGCTTGGATGCGTGGTTTTACAGATTTGTGTATTGTTTTTTCAGCCACGCAGCACACTGTAGAAATTATGTGATGATGAGTAAAAAACACATGAATCTGTAAAATCCTCAAACCAGCAACAATTTACAAATTGCATTATTTACAAATAGGTACTCGTTAACTTTTCATGAAAATGTAAAATTCGATAACATTTAAAAAGCACAGCCAGAAGCACTTTTGTCAGAAGATCTTTAGTCCAATGATGGACATAAGCATCTCCAATTTAATTTGTGATAGTGAAACCTTGATATTAATGTGTCTGTCGTAGAATCGTAGTAACTTGTGTATCTGTGTCCAGGTGCTGACGAGAGCATGACAGTGGCCCGCGGCGATGCCTCCCCCGAGCGTGTCGGCGGCGCGCTGCGCCGGCTACACTACAAGGCGACCAGGCGGGCACACTCGGCTGCCGCTCGCCACCACAGCGCCACACCGCCCAAGGTCAGACACAGAAATAAATATACACCTCTAAGTACAGATGCTGGCGATGCCTCCCCAGCGTGTCGGCGGCACGTTGCGCCGGCTACAGTACGAGGCGACCAGGCGGGCACACTCGTCGGCCGCCGCTCGCCACTTCACCGCCACACCGCCTAAGGTAGTGTGTAGGACAGACGCCTACACCTCAAAGTACACATGCATGACAGAGACGATGCCTCCCCCGAGCGTGTCAGCAGCGTGCCCGAGGTCAAACACCACAAGATGTATTCACCTCTATGTATACACACTTCAGTGGCGGGGTGTCGGCATTGCGCTGCTCCGGCTACACTCATTTTAACACTTATCGTTGTTGATAAGACATATGTCACTCTCGCAGTCGCGTACTTGTCAGATCATGAGGGATGCGTTATCCACGACGATGAGTGATAGAATGACAATGCGATGCCCGCATGGCGTTTATGCAAAGTAGTTTTTCGTAGGTCACTATACTGCAGTTAACTAAGGGTTCAGTGACTTATACAAGTATAAAAAAGTATGTAAAGTCGCGATATTTTTTCGGTATTCCTTAATTGGATTTGAATCAGCAATATATGATCAGAAATAATGATATTGCAAAAAGTACTGTTCGAGTGTAACCAGCGTAAAGGGGCACCCAGACAGGTAAACAACACTTAATGATGGAAGCTCACGTTACAGTAGACACCCCAAAATTAAGTTCAATTAATAGCTACAAATTATGCGAGTATATGGTACGGAATCGTGAGTAAGTCCGACTCGCACTTGACAGTTTTATTACAAGGATCTCACGAGGATCCCAAATAGCTTTTTAGTTACATATTTACTTACATATATTGCCTAATAACGATGAAGACAAACTCTTCGTAGTGTGAGTAAATCGTAGATAGAGAATTTCATAGATGGAGTTCTAGCAAATATCGGGATGATAGAAGGGATGGTAGTAAATAAACCTCACTAAATTGAAAAGTATTAGAAGACTAATACATCCTTTTTATCTCAAGTCGTGTTATATCCGTGACGTCGTTAGAATTGCTTTTTGCCATTTCTGGTGACAAACAAAAAAGGCCTATACGCGATGACAGACATGGAATACGTCATTGTATCTCGTTTCCACTTGTGTTCTTGTCTTTGTTTACATCTTTGTCACTCATGTGAGTATGCTTATCCGAGTCTTTCTATACTTATTCTTTATCTATGGTATAAATTTCCCGACTACGACGCGATAACGTACTGTTCAATTTCCATTAGGTACTCGAGCATTTTCAATCGGCATTGACCTAAATCCACGAGATACTCATTACCGGTATTGACGGGGGTGACCGATGGGGATCGGGCACGAGTTTCGACTTGATGCGATGTGTCAATCAATCATACAGTCTGGCTAACTGTTTCAGTAGCTACATACATGCAAATACTAACGCCTGTATTCCCAAAAGGGGTACGCAGAGCACATTAAATTGTCTCCTAAAGTCCAAGCAAAACATCTTGAGCATATACTGAAATAACAGGGTCATGAACGAGAGAGAGCTTGAGATAGCTGCACATTCTCTTTGCACTTCTTAAGCAGAGACGCTTACGCAGATTGTGCATGGAATGCATCCATCACGTTTGCGCGGCTTATTTTGCTTGGCGCCATTGCTGCTTGGCTGATGCTGAGCTAAGCAGCAACGTCGTACGACCGATGCTACGACATAAAGAATAAGCCAAGTGAGATATGCTTTTCTTCAGCATCCCAGTTCACAAATGGCAGGACCTTGTTGTAGACAGGGATAAATAGCGCAAACTAGTGTTCCATAGACGAAAAGTCCACAATAAGCGTGGTTCAAGAAACTCAACGTGACCTCTGTTTGCGGGCAACTCACACCTGGCCAGGCTCAAGGTCGCGTATACCGCTCACGCATTAGCCCGAACGAAGCGAGCCGGGTCACGTGGCGCCGCATCGCAACGGATACGCGAGCACCGCCTGCGTTTTAATAACGTGCAGTAGACAAAAGCCGGTCAGATGCGACAACAGCTGAGCGCAGCCGTACAAGTCCGCGAGGAGCCGACCGGCTGCAAATGCATTCAAATATGAAACGTATCGTCTGTATAAAAGCTTCAGCCCGCTCAGCGCTCCCGCTCGGCACGTTCGGTGGGAATCGTACATTACACGGCCACGAAAGACGTCTCCCTTCTTGACACCGCTTGTATACCCTGTGATAGATTTAAAGGCCATTGAAGATGATGCCTAACCATTATGACAGCCACGCCATGAGAGGGTTAATAACACTGTCAACCTCTCTTATGCCGATGTGCAAAATGTCAAAATCAGTCAAATTATGACTTTGAGATGTAAAACATAGCTTCAAATCTTTGAGAAGGATCCGTTCCTTCTAAGCATACGAAAGGTTAAATCTCGCAGAGTTTCAAACCAATAAGCCGTAATAACTTGAGCAAATTATTGTTATTCGCAATCGTTTAATTAAAAGAACACAATCATGCAATCAAAAGTCATCTTTCCGTAAAACAAATGGATGAAAATAGTTATTTCATTTATAACATCAAAAAAATTGTAAGCTTTCTGTTGGAAATTTAAAATCGTTGCAAAACTCGTTTTACTGAGTAAATAAAATACTCTTTTGTACGTTGAAGTCCCACGCTTTTAAAATATAATTCAATTATTTATTTCAATGAAACTGAATTGAACTAAACCGAGGTTTACAGAACATATTAACCATGATGGTTTTATGGAATTATTATTTAACAGTTATTAGGTTTCGTAATGAAATTGGGTTTATACCTTCATTTTTTAAATAGAAAAAACTTTCCTTCAAACCCGACTTATATCGCCTTTTTAAGCAAAATTGAAATACTTAACTCTGTGATTGTGTTACCAGATTGTGTTTGACAATTTAATGGCCTGCCGAAGTTTGTTTCTGGATCTAAAACCGTAAAGCCCAACCAACGTTCACAGTGCTTTGGCCTCGGATTTTTCGATGGCGACAAGTCCTTGGACATGACAGTCAAGACAAATCTACGTGTATATATGCTACTATGCCGTTGCTGTAGCATACTGACATGCGGTTTTGTCCTGTCCATGCTATGGCAACAGCATTTACTCGCAAAAAAGAATCTGCACTGCTACATTTTACCAATATCGTACTGAGTCTTAAGCAGCTTTTGTGAATGAAAATAACATTTAAACTAACGGGGTCGTCGTCCTTCTAACTGCCAATTACGAATCAAATGTTTAAAACCTTCCATTTTCAAATATCCACGGTTTAGGTATTTTTTTAGATGGCAACCTTTTTGTGTTGGATCTGTAATTCCATTTCCAACTTTATTTTGGCAATTTTAGTAACTATACAGTCACGAAATGAAAAGGTTTGTCACTTTTGGACCTTAACATCATTAAAACCTTCTCATTCCTGAACTATACTTATATTTGCAAACAAAGACCATAAACCTTACCTATACAACTCCTATATAAATAAGACAGTATCTCCGGGCCATAATTTTGGCGCCATTGTGTTCCAATATTCCTACAAAAACCTCATAAAATGAAGACGCGACTAAGAGCCCATTATTCTGCCGGATAATTAATTTGTCTTCTTTCTGTCTAAACTGTTTCAATTGTAACCAAAACTTGGCTGACAAAGGCCCGCCATCTTGGAAACTTTACCAAACTTGGCAACTAAAGATGTTCATCAAAAGATCTTAACTCTTCAGCTAGCAGATTGTTGAATTGCACTTAGAGACAATGACGTTGAGGTTCGTTTTCAAATGGCGGAAAGTAAAATGTAACGGAGCTTGGTGATTACCAGTTGATTGTGTTTTTAATTACGCTTATAAATATATATATTGATAGGACTGAGGATTAAGGAATAAAAATAGACGACTTATAAGTTTTCGGCTTTTAAGCGTAATTGGGCCAAGAAAAAGGCCTCCATTTAAAAAAAATATTCCACGTTAGGCCTGGTTCACACTGGTGCGGCCAAAGGTAAATTTGATAGTAGCTGTCAAAATAACTATTGACTGACACCGCTGGCCGCGCCAGTCTGTGAGAGGCTTTAAGGTCTACCTTTCGGTTCGCCAGGTACAGGCTGATGCCATAAACCAAGTCTTAAACGTTTTGTATATTGATATGGGGCGGTCCATATATCACGTAATTTTCTGGAGTACTCCAGGTCAGAGTTTAAAATTACGTAATATATGGACCGTCCCATTTCAATATACAAAACGTTTAAGTCTTGGAGTCTGACCATTGGATGGCGGTAGTCATTTATAAGGAATGATGATAGGGGGGCTCTAAAATCGACAAAAAACGATGACGTTATATATAAACAAGCCCTGTGTATGTTAGTGTGTGAGGTATTTGTAAATATACTAAGCCCTTGTTGCCTGGTGCAGAAAACCTAGTGTCTCTTTGAACTGTTGAACTCGTAAGTCAGTTTTTTTAGACAATTCCAAAAACTGAATCGCCGAAAAAACCTATATTTCATGAGAAAAGGTTGGGAAATGCGACTTATAGAGGCTCTAGAGGCAACTGGATATACCTGCGAAAGAATTTCGACCGAAGCTGAAACGGAAAATATCGTTCGCTGCGCTCGCTCGTTTAAAAATCGGCTAAGTGCGAGTCGGAGTCGCGCACGAAGTCTGTTGCAATGGGGCCACTTCGACTCGACACTTGGCCGGATTTTTTGTTTTATTGTTATAGCGGCAACAGAAATACATCATCTGTGAACATTTCAACTGTAAAATTATTCTAGTTTTCACTTCTGCTGGCACTCCCGGAGTGCCGTCAGGTCTTTTATTAAATCAGTTTTCCAGACCTGAAAGGAGATTATTACCCATTGCATAAAAACTTAAATTTTTCAGCTACAAGCTAACAGAATTTTCCTCTGTATAGCTAATATGAGTATAGAAGAGCGATATCGAAAATGAAACTACACGTAAGTAATCTGCCTACTCTTGAAAAATATGTACCCTCGGATATGTATGCGAAATGTCGTGAAAAACGCTGTGAAATTGCCACGCAATTCCCATGTCGCAAGGGCTATTTATATCCTTACATATTTAAAAAATGTATTTGTCACTTTTTAACCGACTCCGAAAAAGGAGGTTATTTATTTTTTATGTATGTTTGCCAATTACTTGAAGAGTCTAAACCGATTTAAAATATTATAGTTTAACACCCGACGCAAAAAAGGGGTGTTATAAGTTTGACTTGTCTGTGTGACTGTCTTAGGCATCGTTGCTCCTAAACGAATGAACCGATTTTGGTGCGGTTTTTATCCTTAAGCGGACGTGATTGAGATGTTTCTTAGCTACGTTTTAACAAAATCGCTTCAGCCGGATTTGAAATATGGAACTTTGTAATGAAAATATCGGGGGCTATAACATTTTTCTAAGCTGTTCAACCAATCAATTATTTATTCTGCAAATAGGCCACAAGGGCACTTTTACATGTCAAACGGTAATTTACAATAAATAATAATAATCTTACACAATAATAATTTAAAATTTGCAGATTAAGGACCGATATAAACGGTTAACAGACTAAATCTTATTATTGTGTGTTAATGAGTGGCTTTCCCAGCTTGTTCCATGGTCAGCATCTTATGGAATTGTGGAGAAAACGAGAGAACTCTTCAAATGTTATAGGCACACTTAAAATGATTTGGGTATTATTTTAAGTGTAGTGTTTTATTCATTAATTACCATATTGAGAGCAGGGACTGAAAAGGTACCTTTAAAACGGTTATGACCGGGTCTTTTTTAAGGTATCCGACCGTTAAAGTAGCATTCCGGTACCGGTATCAATACTTTAGGTATCCAAACAAGCTTCCGTCCAAACGGTACCGTTAAATAAAGGTACCTTTAAAAACGGTTTTTACCGGGTCTTTTAAAGGTATCCGACCGTTAAAGTTGCATTCCGGTACAAACGGTACCGTTAAATAAAAGTACCTTTAAAAACGGTTTTCACCGGGTCCAGCTATTCGGTTCTGCACTATAACCACAAAAATGTTTAGAAAAATGCCGTCCTCGTCGCACTTGCGTGAGTCGAGTGACAGAGATCGAGATACAACGAACGTTCGTGTTTGAAATTAAATATCTCATTTGCTAAGTAAGTTTTTTTTTTACTACCAGAAATATAGTGTCAGTACTCTTAATGTTACGAAAATTCCGTGAATAACAAATGTTACTTACATGTTACGCGAGCAGGTACCTTTACTTGAAACGGTCAACCTTAGCGGTACCATTTTGAAAAGGTACCTATTAAATTGTATTTATTCGGGTACCGTTACTGTTGGATACCTTTTCAATTGATACCTTTATTTTAGGTTACCGCGTACTTGCGGTTTTTCACCTTAGCGGTACCGTTTAAAAAGGTACCCATAAATATTATTTAGTTGAGTACCGTTACTTTTGAATACCTTTTCAACTGATACATTTATTTTAGGTTACCGATCTTTTGCGGTTTTTCAGTCCCTGATTGAGAGTGGAAATGTTCATGTCTGTGGCTTGGCGAAGTTCTGAATTAAAGTCAAATTTAAAGTTAAGAATTTAAAGTAAATTATAATTATATCGATTCAAAATTGTATATACATCCCTTTTACATATCCTGTATGTACTCGTATATAGGTAATTATACCTAATAGTTGGTAGTGACCCTGCCTACGAAGGTCAGGTGTGTGATGAGCATGAATATTTGTTCTTGAGTCATTGATGTTTTCTTTGTTTTTAAGTACCTATATTTATCTATATATGTATGTTTATCGTCGTCTAGTACCCATAGTACAAGCTTTGCTTAGTTTGCTTAGTCCCCAAATATTTATTTATTTTATTTTAATGTAAGGTAAAATTGTTGAAAGATTCACTACTTTGAACTTAATTGCAATTATTTTGGGTCACAAAATAAACGTGGAATACCCTTGTTATGCTTAATTACGCCATCTAGTGGGATATTGTGGAACAACAGGACACAGTACAGGGTCCAATCTATTTCATTACTCACAGATAATAGTTTCCGGTGGCTGACATCCCGCGGCGCCATTTCCTATAAAGCCTATTTCCGGTTCCGGCGCTAATAAAATCTGCTATTTTTGTCTTATTTTTGCTGAATTTCAGATGAAATGGTAGTATTGTAGTGTGGTAAGGCTCATCATAGTCATACATTTAAATGCCTAGGTCTTGTACACAAGTAACACAGCGACGCAATGCAAGAAAGGAACATTTACCTCCTCTTTCTAATTTGCACAGTGTGAAGGAGACAGGAGTCGCATAGTCCTGCGGTGACTTGTAGACAGTGCACCCACTCTCAATACACCTACGTCACATGACAACATGATAATATGCATGGCAGCAGGGCAAGAAAGTTGTGCTGAGCATAAAAAGGCCGACAGTTTGAATATCCTTCACTTCCGGTTAAAAATTATGTGGGTGGATATTAACATCATGTGGCAACAATACGAGACACGTGGCATTTTGAGGATTTTCAAAGTTTCGGCCTATTTTTTTTTTAAGTCAGCACACTGTTTACTGTTTTCATGTGACGTAGTTGTATTGGGAGTGGGTTCTCGGTCTATTGGCAACAAGTACGCTTTTATTTTTAATATGCAAATATTCCGTCTTGCCTTCCGCCTACTATTATTTGGTTCTCCTCGAACCCGCTTTCTTCAGCCTCAACGAAACCTTAATCTCATTTAGCTCAAATCTGGAAGCCCTTTAAATATTTTTTTTATAACCGTGTCGTAACAGATATAACTTAGACGCATTAACTGGTTTGTACCAGTCGATATGAAAGCAACCTTATTATTAGTGTCTCGTATATGACAATCTTGAGATCTCCCGACCCGGATTATACAATGTGTATTGCTTATACTTGATCAAACGAAATGTGCGGATACTTAGCTGCATTTTGTAGCTTTAAAACAAGACTACTTTTGAGAAACTACACCGTTTAGACGCAAAGATACGAATTAAAAACCAAACTCGGAAATTTTCATCAGAAAAAAAATTAAAACGCCTTAATTTTTTAAATAGTTAGCCTATAATTTTTATTTTTATTTTTTTTATCGATATTTTTTTGTCTAGTATCCGCACACTTCGTTTGATCAAGTATAAGCAATACACATTGTAAATTGTGCTATAGTGAAAATGCCCTTACATCCAAAATTTGACAGCTGTTCACTTTTTGTCATCAATGTCATCATATTTCATCATTGACGTTTATTGTACCGGGATGAACGTGGTCAAATATGGGCTCTAAATATAATCTAATTATAGTTATAGTACTTTTAAGAGAAGCGGACCCTTATTCGGGGAGTTCATTTAAATTGTAACAGTTGCATTTGTTTTACGTTCTGTTTGAAAACAAAACACACTCTACTCCATTCCCTGTTACGAGTATAGCTAATTCTCATTGCCAGTATTTCTTGTATAGCGTCTTACATGAGGCTGTTGTATATATTTGTTTTTGGCCCCAACGGAGTCTGTTTTGGGAGTGGAGTCGAATTTCCTCTTCCTGGCAACCGGAGATTAAAACTGCTCTTATGAGAATTCTGGGCCTGTGAGACAGATTAGATTGTGCAAATGGCTCACCTATAAATTTTACGGTACCTACTCTTCGCTTTTTTTGCTTTTAAGTTAGTTTTGTTTTGTTCCCGCTTATTTGTCATTTTTTCTTGGCAAACATTTTAGACCGGTAGATGGGGGGGGGGGATACTTTTATAGGTCATTTAGCAGTTGCTGAATGTGCTCCTATTGTTTTTTACAGTTTAATTTTTCAACATATTTATTTTTTAGTTATTATATTCATTATGGGTAACTTTTTCATGTAAGTATATTTTTTATTTAACTTAAAAAAGATCCGGTCGTTAATATTTTGTTTTAAGGTAATACATTTATTTATGTTTCCTTTTACAATAAATTTGCCGTTTTTCGAAAAATCTCATTCGTCGTGTGGTTTTCCTTTTCAGCAATGGGATCTTAAGACAAATACAAAACATATTATATTATCATCGTATGAGTATATTAAAGAATAATAGAATTAAGGAATACACCATGCATACCTTTTCAAAGTATGCATGGTGTATTCCTATTAAATCAAAAACAAAAACGGAAGTAAAAAATGCATTTGATCTAATTATAAAATCATCTAATCGAAAACCAAAAAACTTGCAGACCGACTTTGGAAAAGAGTTTTATAATGAAGAATTTAATTGTTATTTAAAATCGTTGAAAGTAAATCACTACTCAACGTATTCAATTAAGAAGGCATCTATTGTTGAAAGGTTGATAAAGACAATTAAGTTTAAACTTTATAAATATTTTAGTTTGATTGGCAATTACAAATGGGAAGGCAAACCGTTAGAAGATGTAGTAAAATCTTATAATCAAACAGTACATCGAACAACAAAATTTAAACCTGTTGATGTAAATTTTGATAATGAAATTAAAGTTTTAAAAAATATTGAAAAATCGCAATCCAATTTGCGTTATAAATTAAACAAATTCAATGTTGGAGATTGTGTACGCATTAGCAAGTATAAAAGCGTCTTTCACAAAGGTTATACGCCTAATTGGTCAACAGAACTTTTCACTATTAAACATGTGAATCGCACTCAACCTGTTACGTATCACATTCAAGACCAGCGTAAAAACACTATTCTCGGTACATTTTACGAAGAAGAACTCCAGAAAACTAAGTATCCAAACGTTTATCTTGTAGAAAAGGTGATTAGAAAAAAGGGTAGAAAGTTGTATGTCAAGTGGTTGGGGTTAAGTGATAGCGAAAACAGTTGGATTGATAAAAATGCAATCGTATAATTATACTCGTATTTATGTTCATTTTCTTAACTGCATTGATCATTATGATTTGAGAAATGAAAGGAAGAGGACTATTAAATAGTGCTATTAATCATTTACCATTCGAACTACATTTACCTGGTTATAACTATTGCGGTCCGGGTACAAAATTGCGCAAACGATTACAAAGAGGTGATAAAGGAATTAATGCATTAGACACTGCGTGTATGAAACACGACATAGCTTACGATACATATACTGATTTAGCTGAAAGACACCGGGCAGATTTAGAACTTTATAATATGGCCAAGCAAAGAAAAAAGTCAAAAGATGCAGGGAGAGGCGAAAAAATTGCTTCCTGGTTAGTAAGTAAAGTGATGAAATCTAAAGTTAAAGCTGGCGCAGGAATGAAAACATTTAGACATTTTGTGTCTAAAATTCGCGCTGAAATGAAAAAGAAACCTAAAACAAAAGGGTCTGTAGTTGATCGTGCACTTATTGCCGCAAAAAAATTTTTTCCTAAAGATACTAAGATACGAGTACCACGTTTAATACCGATTCCAAAAACTAGTGGTTTATTACCGCTGATACCAATTTTCGCGGGACTATCTGCGTTAGGATCACTAGCAGGAGGAGCTGCTGGCATTGCTAAAGCTGTCGGAGATTACAAAGCTGCCAAAAAAAACTTAGCTGAATCAGAACGACATAATAAGTTGATGGAATCTATTGCATTGGGAAAAGGGTTGCATATTAAGCCATACAAAAATGGGAAAGGTTTATGTATTAAAGCTTCAAAAAACTAAATCAGAGGTTACCCAGACGCGCTCTCACAAATATTGATATTTTAAAGCACTCATCTGATATCCCTCATTTTCGAGGAGTTTATATGAGAGATAGTTTACCATCACGTGCCAAAAAAGTAGAATGCGGAATCCTTAATTTGGATAGTTCAGTCAACAATGGAACTCACTGGGTAGCCTATGTGAAGGACAAAAGTTATTGCGAATATTTTAATAGTTATGGTGACCTTCCACCGCCAATGGAGTTACAGAGGTATTTAGGCAATTATAATATATGCTATAACTACAATAGGTATCAAAAATTTAACACTGTAAATTGCGGTCATTTATGTTTAAAATACTTAAAAAAATATTGGTGTGACCGTTTAAATAGTATTGCATAATAAACATCTTATCATTCACACGATGTCTTTCACTTTGTCTATAACGGGAAATTCTGCTACTCTAATAACGAACCATTCACCAGCTTTACAACTAGATGGTGAATACGAATGTGGCCTATTGTATATATCAACTTTTAATTCAATACCTAATATTGATGCAAGAAATAATAAGTTTTATTATGGTGAAAACGAAGTAATTGAAATTCCAGAAGGTTCGTATGAACTTCAAGATATTGATGATTACCTACAAGAACACCTTCAAGGATGCACATTTACCTTGAAATGCAATAATAATACCTTAAAAACATCAATTTTGTGCACCAAAAATATTTATTTTGATAAAGAAAATTCTATTGGGACTTTACTTGGTTTTGGAGCAGAATGTATTCAAGCCAATATATTAACAGAATCTCCTTTTCCTGTATCCATTCTATCTACAACTATAGTCCGCATTGAATGTGACAAAGTGAGCGGTTCATTTGTTAACGGAAAACCTAGTCACATAATTCACGAATTTATTCCGGCCGTCGCTCCAGGCTATCGAATAATAGAAACACCGAAAAACGTGATATATTTTCCTGTTACTCAAAATAGTTTAAATTCAATTTCAATAAGAATATTGGATGTTAACAATCATTTGGTTAATTTACGGGGTGAAGAGATTCAAATATATTTACACTTAAGAAAAAAATGATAGACTTTAATAAAACTTCAGTGGCGTTTAAAAGTAGTACTAGTATACATCCAGCTATCAAGAAAAGAAGACGTAAAGTAAAACTTTCAAAAGAAAACAAAGAATTCCTCCAATACCTTGGTCTTTTAAAATGAGTATATTAAACTTAGCTGAGCCTTTTGCCTTTGACAACTCAATTGAGAGCTTTGAATATCATTCTTATAAGCCGTACGTAACCAGTTTTAATTTCAATGATGAAATACGCATACCTATAAACCAACAAGATCTTTACGTTTTGCCATCAGCGAGTGCTATATACATAGAGGGTAGTATAAGTGTATTCAACAGACAAACAAAAGCAGAGGTAAAAAGTGTTCTTTTTACGAATAACCCTATACTTCACCTATTTCAAGATATTCGATATGAACTTAATGGAATCGAAATAGATAAAATAAAAAACGCAGGTGTTACGACAACTATGAAATCTCTCGTATCCATGAATGAGCTTGAAGCATCAATGTCTAAATTATGGGGTTGGGATATCAACGGTACAAAAAATGAACACGGATCATTCTCTGTATCCATTCCTTTAAACAAGATTCTTGGATTTGCAGAGGATTATAACAAAATTATTATTAATTGCAAACATGAACTTATTCTTTTAAGGTCCAATACGAACTTGAATAGTGTTAAATTAAATGCAAACGAATACATAGACCATATAACTATATCTAAAATAGTATGGCGCATGCCTCATATTAAGGTTTCTGACCGTGAAAGATTAGGCTTACTGAAATTTTTGGAAAGTGATCGCGCTATTCAGATAGCGTTCAGGAATTGGGATTTATATGAATATCCACTTCTGCCTGAAACGACAAAGCATTCTTGGGCTATCAAAACTTCATCTCAAATTGAAAAACCGCGTTACATCATAGTCGGATTGAAAACGAAACGTAAAAACGTCGCTGATAAAGACATGACACACTTTGATCATTGTCATTTGAGAGATGTTAAGGTATTTTTAAACTCTAGTTACTTTCCTTATGAAAGTTTTGATGTCAGTTTTTCAGCTGAGAAGTTTGCTATATTATACGATCAGTATGCTAAATTTCAACAGTCTTACTTTAACCGTGGTCAAGCACCTTTGTTGAGCCCGGAAGAATTTAAAAGTAAAGCCCCTCTGTTCGTCATAGACTGTTCTCGTCAAAACGAAACCTTGAAAACAGGTTCGGTAGATGTAAGGGTTGAATTAGAGTGTGAATCAGATATACCTGCCCAAACCTCGGCGTATTGTCTTATCTTAAATGACAGTATTGTTGAATACAAGCCATTGAGTAGCATAACGAAAAAGATATCATAATGCAAGACTATCTATTCGTAGATCTTCAAGGGTTTAAAACCAGCAAGAATGAATTTATTGTTAAAGAATTTGCATACAGCACGCTGGAGTACACTCAAACTTTTTTAATAAAACCCCCCTTTACATTTTCTAAATTATTGGAAAGTGAAAAAGTACAGACAAGATGGTTAGAAAAACATTAAGGTATTATGTGGCATGAAGGTTATGTTGATTATAGAGAATTTAAAAGACTTATTGTTAACCATATAAAAGATAAGACTATATTTGTAAAGGGGGTGGAGAAAATTGAATGGGTTAAACATTTATGTTCAGACTGTACTATTATCGATTTAGGCGAGAAAGGATCACTTAATTTAAAGGAGTTGTTTAAGAAATATTGTTTACCTGAGTGTACTTTTAATTGTGTGAATCATAAGAAAAACTGTGCTTTAAAATACGTTTTATGTATTAAAAAATGGTATTTAAATAATTGTTAAACTATAATTTTGTAAATAAACGTTGTTAAATATGATTGTTTTTTTATGTTTTTTTCAACCTATATATTTAGAATTAATGTTAGGAAATTAATAAAACGTCACATTCCTTTAATAAGATTTATTACACCTTAGTATGTGTACATACTTAACATTGCATAAATTATATTGATTTACACTTTCACGATTTGCACAATTTGTTATGAAATAATATATTATGTATTTGACGCGATTAAGTCCCACTTTATAAATTAACACTGTAACCACACATTTTCTTCGAAATCTTGTTGATGACCTCTTCAGTACTGTCAATTATGTCGTCGTAACCATCGTTCGCTACACACTGCGCGTTCAGGAGAACCTTTTCATTTTGATCATCGTTTTGATCCGTAACGCCATCTTTTAGGTCGATTATCTGTATTTTAATGAGCCTGCTTCCTTTTCCGGCTTTGTTGTTTATAACGAAACATGGTGGACGTCCAATACTCTTCTTTACTATCTTGTTACTAGTGTTTACTTTACGTTGCTTCGTTTTTTGACTGTCGATAGTATTCTTAACTTTTTTGTACAGGTCACTATCATCGAATTCTTGAGGTAGTTGGAACGGATCTTGTGCGTATTGAGAGAAAACAATTTGAATATCTTCGCTATCCGCCATTTTCTGGAAATCTAAAACAAGAGAGACACATACAATACATACATACAGTGCATACATAATTATAATTTTAGAAGACGTGAATGTTGAATACTTTAAAGGACATATCCTTAAATTTTATTATTTATTTGGTTTGTAAAATAAGAGCGTGTTTTCAAGGCTCACTAATCAACTTACCGGAAGTTCGGTTGCGAGTAAGTAATGAAGAGGTGATTGCAACTATTCGAATGTAAGAAATTAATAATTTCTATGCGCTTATATAGGTAAGTTACTGTTTGTTCAGCAAAAATGAAAATGCGCAATAGTGTTACATGATAACTTTAACTTGCACGTTCCTCAATGCACACCTAAAACAAGTCGCAACTTGTTGATAGGTTACCAGACCAATTAGGTGATTCATAAATTATTGTATGATGTGTTTGATGAGGGTTTGTGGCAGATAAGTAGTAAAACATCAGAATGACAAGATTAATCATTTATTTATTATAAAACACAATTTTGTAAAATCAGTGTCAGTCAAAGAATTGGTATAATATAAAATCGTGTCTTATACAAATAACTAAGGATGTATATTTTTCATTATTTACTTAACATACAATAATGATTTATTGATAATTTTTATCTGCAAGTAAGGTAACTCAGATAACACATGTTCATGAAAATTAACTACCAAATAGTATAGTAGTGTGCCCCCAAGCCTTTGTAAAAATTTGGTTGTCAGTTATCAGACGCTTATCATCATTAGCTGAAAGAGCAACTTTGTTAACACTTTGTGTAAATATTTCGTGCTTTATTGATTTGAATAATATGTTTTTTCTTTTTATTACTTTCCTTTCAAATAGTGTTTTTTCATAATCTGATATCTGAAAACCGGGTACAATTGGTTTTTTCACTCCTTTAGCTTTTTTGATAACATCATTAATGGTTTTAATACAGTATACTTTTGAACGCAGTCCTACGAACTCTGTAATCATTTGCCCATTCATTTCATCTTTAAAAAGACCTGGCACTTTTTTGTTCTGGACTGGTAACAAGTATTTATTATCGGCACTATAATTACTAGTATCAAAATAAGACAAAAAGTTTAACCTTAAATCTTCGAAATAGTCTTTTGTCTGTATATAATACACAAAACTATCTGTATCCGTGTAGCACATTTGTAAACGCTTACCGTATTGTTTTTTATATACTGAGTAATGGAAATCATACATATGGCTTTTAGATAACTCTAGTACAGCAAAACCGATGTATATTGGCTTGTCTAAAATTATGATGTCTGGTTTCAATTGGACAGCTATAAAATTCTCTGTAAAAACTGTAGCGCTATGAAAATTAGGGCTTGCGATCAATTTATCAGCCGAGATTTTCTTTTTTGTTTTGTTAGTATTGTCGGTCCACTGATTAACTAAGCGCACTTGTACCCTTTTCTCGGTATTCTCCAAAGTCTTACCAAATATACTGTTATTCATCAATTTGCAAAAGTCTTGTTCAAAAACAGACGTAGCCTTCTGTCGTAAATTTGTATTCATATCAATATATTGTTTCAAATACGGAGCTTGTTTGAATGTAATAACTCTATGTATCTTTTGTAATTTTAGACCATGTTTTAGACATGTTTTCAAATGCACATAATGGATCACATAACAGTATTTGTCATATAAATTAGGTACAAGTTTATATTGTGTGCCTCCTGGTGGTATACATTTTTCAGGACAAAATGGTAGATCGTTATGTTTATCATGTAGATGTTTTGGATAAATAATATCCACTTCAAGGATATAGCCAATTTCTGAATCATTAGGGACTTCTGTAATATTTAAAACACTTATTTCATGATTTTCTAAAAATGTAAAGTTTGATAAAGGCAAATATTGGCACATGCTGTAACCATATAAGTTATTACAGTCGATATAAACAAGGTATGAGTCCAACTGGGATGGTTCATAGTCCTGTAAATATTTATTATTAGCTTTAGCATACCGTTGGGAGGTCATACACACTCCTCCTCTGATTCCGGATTGAATCATTTTCAGAATGTTAAAGTCATCTATGAGCTCTAATTCTACACCAGTTTTCAAAAGCATTGCGTCAAATGATAAACTTGGAGTAGTTAAATAAAAAGCCGGGTCGAGGTCATAGTGTTGCTTGCAAGTTGAACGAAACTTTTCAAAAATATCGGTTAACAGAAGAACATCTGTTTGTAAATAAAGGTCCGTATACTCGCCTAAATTTTTTATATTAAATTGTTTCCAAACTAATTGTGCATGCTCATAGTCTTCTCTAGAAACGGTTTCATTAGTCAGTGAATTGTAAAAAAAATCGATACATGGAAGACTTTTTTCCTCAAAACTTTCCCATTTATTCATATACTCATAGGGAAACACACCTTTGCGCGTAAGTAATTGAAACTCTTTTTTGTTACAAAAATATTTACGTAAATGAAGAAAGTCGCGTTTCTGCAGAGTTTCAGTTAGTTTCTCTAAACTTGTACCTAAAAATTTAAAGGAATCCACGAAACGAAGTTGAAAATACTCGTTCTCGATTGGAATAAATTTAGTAATAGAAATATAGTTTTCCTTGGTTTTAGGAATAACTTTTACTGCTCCTGGCGCCTCACCCAGTTTTTTTATAAATAAATGAGAATCATAACCAGACAGATTATGAAAAAATATGGATACAAAACCAGGTCGTTTATATTGTAAATTGCATAGGTTATGTGCTGCACCACGATAGGCTCCTGTAATGTGACAGTGGTCCCGAACCCGATCAGAGAATAGAAAATGATTACATATGTGGCATAGTTTAGCATTCAAAAAGTTTAACTCGTCTTTTTCGTTGAATATTATTGGAGTATTTGTGGTTAGAACTTTATGAATTCTGCCAACATCTTTATAGATTGCATCAATAAATTTGTCAACACAATCGGTTCCGCGATAAGAGACGTAATGATTGTAGCTTTGATCTATATTACTAACAATGTAGTATGCAAAGGCAGCTGGTACATGATGATGCAGAGTAGTCGTGTTAGGCGAATGGTTAGTGTCTGTATTATCATTATCACTAATGTCGCGCGCCTTCGAGATGATTGATCATTCGCTCCTCCTCGCCAAGCTCTCATGCTACGGCTTTACAGGCAGTTTCCACAAAGCCATTGCGTCGTTCCTGGGAAATCGAAAACAGCGCACCTATGTCCTCAATACGGGGTCGGATCTGGAACCGATTGGTGACTGCGCCGTGCCCCAGGGATCTGTTATGGGAAATAACCTGTTTCTGATTTTAGTAAATGATATTACGACTGCCTGTAACGAGCCGGAGTATGTGATCTTCGCCGATGATACGTGCATCATAGTCAGTGCTGATGATGTGGCAACCTTGAAATCTAAGCTACACCTTGTCACGTTGCATATGTCTGAGTGGTTCTCTGCAAATGGCATGCTACTAAATGTAGAAAAGACGAACATTATACATTTTAGTCTAAAAATAAAACATAGCCCACTAAAAATAACCACCAACAACACCATTGTACCTCAGGTAGAAGCAACTAGGTACCTAGGTTTCGTAATTGACTCAGGGTTGACATGGTCATCACACATTGACTATGTATGCGACAAGTTGTCCGCCGCGTGCTATGCACTGTCTCGACTCGCACCTACTTTGTCTCCCAGTAACTTGAGGAAAGCTTACTTCGGTTACTTTCACTCAATTCTAATTCAAGGGGTAGATCTGTGGGCAATGTCTGCCAACCGTGACAGAGTCTTCAGAATTCAAAAGCGAGCCTTGCGAATCATCGACCGTAAACCAGTAGACCATCCCGCGAGAGACATATTTAGACACCATAACATCCTAACGTTACCAAGTGTATACATATTAACTGCTTGTTCACACATACGATGCAACCTACATAACTATAAAACCTACGGTCAACCCACCCAAAGGCCTACGCGCAGGCGGCACCTGCTGGAGCCCCCGCGCCGGCGCTTGGCTAAGGCTCGCGCGGCACTCAGCGTTGCCGGGATCCATATATATAACTGTGTGCCCGAACACATTAAAACAGCTGAGAGTGATGCCTTATTTACAAAGAAACTAAAGGCATTGCTTACTGACCTTGCGTGCTACAATGTAAATGAGTTTCTCCAAAAAGATCATTGACCCTAACACAGGCCAAATCTTTTTTTAATATGATTATATTCTGACTTGTAAATGAGATGTACATTTATCAATAAATAATCTGAAATTTGAAATCTGAAATCTGGGGATTGTAACAACGATTCGAAATCGGCATATATTACAAATGGACAATTCTGTTTCCGATTGAAGTTTTTAAATTTAATTACTGTTCCTTTTTCTGGTAAAACTGTAACTACTCCCGTACACATGTGATTGGATAGTTCATCCTGTTTCATAAAAAATAACAGACAGGTGTCGCAAAAATATATCTTACTATTATGACTCGTGACTTGTTTACGCACAAGACGACTCAAATCTTTAATTAAAACATAATGCGGTGGATGGCTGCCATCATCCAATAAGAGCAAATGTATATTTTTCCTATTTGTCTGATCACGGACAATCTCAGACTTGTAAAGAGGACCTATTACAGTTTTATTATTTTTCAAGCCAAAAATTGTTATTGATATCTTTGGATTGTTCTTTTCAAACACTCTGATGTCATCAAATGTGACAGGAAAAGACATTTGAGAAATATTCAATACGTCGCGATAGTTAGGATACGATGAAACTCGTTCAGGGTGGTTGTTAGAAGGATACAACGCCGCTGTCACACTCCATAAAAAGCAACACTGGTCATTGTTTTGTATATTTATACATGCTTTCTTGACTTTAATGCATTTTGGCAGGTCAACGTAGCTTGATCCTCGCAGTGGTTGATACTTGTTTACGTTAATCTCTAAATGCGAGTTATTAACAAAAGCCCATCCACTATCACGATCTTGAAATTCCTCAAACTTTGTCTTGAGACAACTCACGGTCTCGCGAAACAGTGATTCAAAATCATAACTTAAGTATAAAATTTTATTTTTAGTTCCAAAGGACTTAATTGATTGACTGTTATCTTTAAACATTAAGAACATTCCAAAGAGTTCAAAATTTACTTTTACGCACGTGTGTTTTGTAAGAGATTCATCTAAAATCCATTTTATGTCATTTTTAACCGAGTTCATAAATTCATCTACAGATCTCAAACTTCGATCGTCTTTTGTCGATACACGATATGTTACAATACGCTTCAGAAATGCTGATTCTACTATTTCAATGTTATCTCTTAGAGCTTTGCTAGAATTAACTCTTGTTTTGTGTGCATTGCTTCGAAGATGGCCTACCCAATTTATTTTTTTTACAGACGTGCTACACGGAACACAGAAAGGCATTGTGAAATAATAATGTTATACAAACAACAATAAATACCAGGTGTTTCCTGTATCACGAACAAAAGTGGTTAAGTTTGAGGAGTGGAGCTCGTATTAAATTTATTTATTCCTGTTGCAGGAAACACCCTGTATATATCCTAATCTATTTTTGACACTATAACCCGCCGACGACGAGATAATTATTTTTATTAATAGTACATCGTATTACCAAGAATGCAACGACAATCGAATGTGTAGTAATTAGTACTAACACGTAAATAGGTGAGTTGGTTAACCAACAGTACAAAAGTTAATGTATTTAAACGATATTTATATTTTAGAAATCTCTTATTAAAAAAAAATACGAAAAGCAGGATTAATGACCCTGTTTGACTAATATTTTTTGGAATTAGTATAATAAACGGGTTCACAATCTTCAAAGATATGGAAAGCTTCACCCATGAATTTTTGTAATTGATTCCACTCAGAGGAATTTTCGTTACTTTGTAATTTGACCGCCACTAACGCTTTTTTATAGCGATCTTCAGGGTTGGTCTTCAGAAAATCATCTACATTATACACTCTAAGATCTATATAAAATTTACCATCCGTAATCGTACTACGCCGAGAGGTACCCGCAGACACGCGACTTGTAAATGATGACGTGGTCTTGATAGTTTTCGATTCGTCTCCGAGTTCCTCCTCCTCTGCTTGTATGATCTTGAATATATCCGTTGTGACCGAATTCTTGGAAGAACTGAAATAAATAAACGAAAATGTTATTACGAGCTAACACATTTAAAAATAAAATAAATAAAATATCTTTATTTCGAAAAATTAAACTTCCAAACACAATTAATTACACTCATACAAATCATCACAAATTTAAGTCTCAATCATCATCATCATCATATCAGCCGAAAGACATCCACTGCTGGACATAGGCCTCCCCCAAAGAGTGCCAAAGTGACCGATCCCGCGCCACCCGCATCCAGCGGACACAACAAGCGGACAGTCTCAATAATGAAATTAATTTAAAAAGCAACAAATAAGTACCTGGAACCGGAATTCTTGGCTTTACTGGTTGATGCTGCGACCTTGCTATTTGCTTTTCTCTTTTTAGCAGCTGGCAGTGGCGATGGTGATTGTCTTTGATGTTCGACGAAATTCAAATCAGACCTAATGAAATAAAAAATAAAAAACATAAATATTAAACAAAGCTGGGAAACCGTGGCAGCCTAAAGGTTTAGACGCATGACCTTCGAACAGTGGGTTGAGGGTTCAAACCCGAACTATACCGATGAGTTTTAGGAAACTTATGCATGGAATATAATTAGATATTTACTATAGGCATTCGGTGAAGGAATACATCGTAAAGAAATCTGTATAAACCAGCTAAGAAAGTCAAAGGTCTCCAACCCGCACTGAGATTTTCAGTGAACAAACTTACATAAACCAACTAAGAAATTTAAAGTTAAAACGATCAAAATATTAAGCGCAACTGTTGAAAAATCTAAAAATAATTGAATTACCTTGATGATGAGGTCCTTTTCTTTATGGTCTTTTTCTTCGGCTCTGGCGAAGGCGTACGCGCATGTGTAGAATATTCAGAGTCAGACCTTCAAAAACGAAACAAAAATTAGTCATATAGTTTTTTAAACATATCTTCACAAATACGATTTATTTGAGTAGGTACTTACTAACATTTTAAATGAAGGTCACTCAACAAAGAAACACCGAGAACTTCGAGGCACTTCCCGAATATTTAGGAAATAAATGGATACGAACTGTATGATTGTTCGTTTTATAATAAATTAGTTGATGATTCAATATTTTTCCGAAATATATAATTTTATCATAAGAAGCAAATCATAGCATTCCACTTTAAACCGTAATGTACCCATTATTCACCGATTGTAAAAATAAACAGATTACTCACAAAACTGTACATCATTCGGTTACAATGTGTAATTAACACAAAGAAATGCCGCCGAAGTATCGAATTATCGAATGAAGCCGACGATTACTACGTTGCAACACGTGTAAATAACCTGTCACAACCAGTTCTTGTCTATTTAGTCGAAAAACATTTTGAATTATATCAACATTACTATCATTTTCTTTAGTTCATCTCTGAATTAATATTTTTTAAACGTATATAAAAAAACTAAGAAACAAGCCTTCTCACGAAATATCCATCGTAATCTACGAGAAAATCAAACATTTAATTTCAAGCCCCTATACCAGCCATTGTTTACGTTTCTCCTTAATAGATGCAATTACCTATAACACATGTATGCATTAATTCTTTACATTACTAAATTAAACAAAATAATGTATTACAACATAACCCGCTTATTTAGAATGTTGGTTAAATAGTATCATGGTACAAGGTGAATAAACAGAGCGTAAGCATTTTTAAAGATTCACACGCCGACCGGCATTACGATTGTAATTTAACACTTTGCGATTAACAAAACAGAAACGTCATTTCTAATCATAGGTTGATGCATTGAAGAAAACACGTTTATTCATTTTTGTTATTTTATGCATATGGAAATATAATGTAAGTTAGTCTATTAATTTACCTACATAAAATATCTTCTCTTACACAACTCCATTAACACTTGTCTACAGGAAAGATAATTTCTGTATAACCTATTAGTGTTACTTTTGATACTTATATTAAGATTATCGAGTAGGTATTTTGTTCATAAAATCAGGTATGAAATGAATTAGAAATCATATTTATAAACTGAACAAACATTTTAGAGGGTCCACCTGCAAAGGTTGAAACAGTAAACCGTTCATTCAATTTATTCTTTGACCTGATATTACTTATCGTCATGCGGTCGACTAGCTATCCTTTCGCATGAGCTGTCTTTCGTTTGTTTATACAACATGCTTGAAGTCTGACAAGGATCAAGCATACGTTCGATTGGTTACGTTTTAATACGTAGTGAGTGTTAATACGTACAGTCAACCAATTTGATACCCAAGTGTACCTATAATTATTATGTTTACTGTAATTCTTCATATCTACGTCACATAAATTATCCAATCAGATTGCGAGGCCTGCATCGCGCTTACGAAGTTTTTGTGATCGGTTCATATATATACAATTTCATTGATAGAACTGACGGAGTGTCTATAGCTATACCGACCGATAGTTCATAGTACTCCTACCACTTAACATGTTGCGAAGCCTGGCCAGCTTTGTGATAATGACTTGGTAACGCGGTGGCGTATGCATACGATGCTTGGTTTTAATAACCCTAAGATGGGCAGGGCTAGTATGCACAACACACTACAACCCGGTGGGGGTAAACACAACACGCGGTGGCGTTGATATAGTATTTGCTTGGTTTTAATAACCCTAAGATGGGCAGGGCAATTACTATATCTCACACAACGAGAAATCTGTTACTATACACGGTCGGTAGTTAACGGTGATCTCATCCATACTTCTCACGTCAAAGTTTCTGGCCAATTCTGCGATGTGATTAGTGTGTCAAACACCGTAATAATCCTGTTAGCCCAGCACAGCTAAAAGCTCAATATTACCCAAGTCTGGCTATGATGGTGCATTACGAGATCTGGTTCTCCAAGAACAAGATCTGGCGGGTTGCGATGCTAGCTAGCACCCGTTGTGTTTAAGCCTTTTGCATTTTTAAACTTGCATCTTTTTGTTTAATGAGTGCTAAAAGTCCGTTAATGCACTTGAAGTTCTGTTCCACTGCAACGGAGTACGAACTGTGAATCTGATACTATCCTAAACATGCATTGAGAGTTTGCATCAGATTATTAAACACGATGCCAAACACATAAATTAAACGAATCCGTCGGTTTGTCTGATGGCTACAGCGTTTATCTTCAATACGATGAATTAAAGCAAGATATATTATATACAACTGTAACTACTATTTGTATTCTGGTCCACATATGGATTCTACCCCACTCATGATTGTAGTTGGGTATTGGGAGGAACTGGACCGCGTCCGCGAAGTGAAGCGAAGCGAAACGAAGCAGTGGTCCAGAACTCCCAATACCTAACTACTGTTATTGCCTTAATATTAAGGTCGTGTAGGTTTACATATTTTTTTAACTTAGATCGTATCAATATCTTTTTAGCCGACTGTACGGAATATCATATGACATTTAAGAGTAGCTTTTCTTTGAAAAACATAGTGAGGAAACCGGTCTAATCCCAATCATACATTAGTTTTTCCGAAGGTCATATGGCAGTAGCTTTCGAATAATTAATCTCGGATTCATATAATTAGGCGAACTAACTTGACAGCTGATAATGTAACCAGGGGGCCTAGACAAGGTTACAATCGCTAACGCTTCGTAGCGAACGAAACGCAACTGTCACTGTCACACTAATATGAAAGAGTGATAGAGAGACACAAAGCGATTCTATGGCGAAGCGCAAGCGAATGTCACTTTGTCTAGGCCCCCAGACATAGGAAAAAAAATGTGATAGTTTCATGTCGATATAATCTTGTGCCTACTATAAACCTTAGTATTTGAATTTTATCATCTGATTCATATAACAACTAATTGAAATCTTTACTATTGACCGCCACCGCAGGCCGCGCCAGTGTGATTCAGGCCTTATGCCGGCTGGGCCAACGTTGGCGCATGAGCAGGATGCAGCTATGCGAACCAATGAGAACGAAATAAAGCCCTCTTCATCTAACGCATAGCTGCATTCTGCTCACGCACCAACGTTGGCCCAGTTTTGAAGCTACGGGCCACGGCGTAGCAGACAGAGTGCTACGGATGTATCTCGAATGGCATATACATAATTACCTACTTCCTTTCGTTATTATTATTATAACTTAGTTTATCGTACTAAAAATTGTAACGCTCGTACGCACGTACGAGCGTTACAATTTTTAGCAGTGAATGTGTTAATTAGGCTTAGCACATTTACTGCCTGCAACCGCCCAGCGGGCACCTATGTCGTAGGCGCGTTCCATTACTTAGCGGGAAAACCGCAGGATTGGCTACGAGCGTTGCGATTCTTACCAGTGCATTGGCACTTATCCTGACCATGAAGTGCATCGGTATTTCGGTATACAGAACCCAAAAAATGGCGTATGAACTGTTTGTAATTTAAAAATCATATGTAATCCACTACCTAAAATTTCAAAGTAGAATGTGAAAGGAAAATGTCTCTTTTATTAAAAAGGCGTTTATGACTTTTTGCATCGCAACGGAAAAAATAACTTTCCCTTTACACGTAAAAAATCACGCCTCACGTATTCTTAAGAATAGATTTACTAGCTACCATAAACTCGTACCTATTTACTACAACAAATCTAAGCAAATATGAACCTTAATACGACTCCTTACGAATTTATTTTGAACGGACTTTCGATAGCGATAGGGCTTTGGCAGGGCGAGCGGTCTCTGCTAGGGTGACCAAGCGATGACAGCGGTCCGGACAAATTGAGACGAACTCACTTTTTCTGTCACGTTGTGACGATAAAAAGGAAATTATTTTTTTGTGCGGTGCTAATGGAATATTTACGGGCTTGGGTGTGGATGAAGTCTTCGTATAAGTAGCATTGTTAGGTCTTAATATTTTTTTAGAAACAGGAAGAACATTAAATATGCGTGTATTTCGAAGGAACAAAGTAAGCATTTTTAAGTGACCGAAGATAATAACTTATGATACCTCGGCTTCAGTCCATTATCAGGGTCTGAGTCTCCTTTTATCCCACAGCCTGACGATTCAATTTGTCTTTAGAACTTATAAGAAACGGTGCCTCTAGACAAATTCCATAATATCAAACGGAAATATTTAGTTAAATGCAATGAAACAAATTATTAAATGTTTACTACATTTATCCTACTAGTTAAACATAGAAATATAATACGGGTGAGCCCTTTATGACAAAGAATCTAAAGAAGAGTGTTATATTTCTAAAAGCCATTAGCTTTAAAATACAGAAACTAACTAGAAACAACCTAATTAAAAGTATTTAATTCGCTGAACCGTCCCCTTCGTCATTTATTAACCTGCTATCCACATCAGCAAGCCAGCCTGGGTCATAAGTAACCAGCCGTGTCTAGACGCGCCGACAGAAGGTTTTTCTAATTTGCAAATTATCTGGGGGCACGGCAGTGCCCCCGCCAAGTCGAGCGCGAAGCAAACACTGCCGTACCATCCTTTACTGGAACCATTTCGCTACATTTTCAGGCCCATATTTGAGAACCTCTGGATAAGACCAGAACGCAAAAATTTTCGTCATCCAGTAAGCTATAATTACATACTTAAAATCCAAAATTTCATGTCTGTAGGTCATTTAGTTCCGAAGTTAAGCGAAAGCAAAGTTTCACATTTATGACACTCACTCATGATCATGAAAATAGAACTAGTACTTCCCATAAACTCAGAGAGCTGAAATTTGGTACAGAGTTTGGGTTTAATGGCCACATAAAGGAAAAACTATAAAAACTAGGATTATCGAAGATCTGGAGCCCAACCAAACTATTATATCTATCAAAAAAGAAAAAACTGTGTCAAATAAGAAAATCTAATGAAATAAATCAATAAGCCCACGTTTCTACAAAAATAAGTAAAATCCCATAAAAAACATTCTGTAATAAACTAGCCAAGTCTCGATGGAGCTGCTTGTTTATCTCTAAAAAATAATGAAACCGAGACAATGTCGTGCCAACTCTAAGATTCCTTACTGCGATTTCTTTATTATTTATAGTGACTGTTGTGTGACTTGGCCGTTGACTTGTACCCACTAACGTAGTTTAGTTTAGTTCTCAAGTCAAGTTAGCAAATAAAGAATAATAAGAATGCCTGAGACTTTGTACTACAACATATCTCACGAATATAAAGGTGAATGTTCAACACATTTGCACACAGAGGGTATGAATGTTCGTTGAGAATATAATTTGAACATTCTTTATACGTTAGTGGGTACTAGTCAACGGCCAAGTCACACAACATTAACTATAAATAATGAAGAAATCGCAGTAAGGAGCCTTAGACTTGGCACGACTTTGTCTAGATTTCATTACTTTTTAGAGATAAACAAGCAGCTCCATCGAGACTTGGCTAGTTTTTTACAGAATTTTACTTACTTGCTAAAATCGTACTAAACAACAGTTATTTAAGCTAACATATTGTTACCATTCTCTAATTTATAAAAAACTATGAGCGGGTTTTTTTTTAGCTTTGTGCATACAAAGGTAAAAAAAAATGACGATTTGACATCATAAGATGTTCGTTGAACTGACGGGTGTCTCAATAAGAGTGCAGGTAATTCATAGTTAAGTTAAGAAACTGTCATAGTCTACGGGTTGTTTATTTTTAAATGGAGACTGTCTCAACAAACACCACATTGTGGATATTGTACAAGGGTTGGTACAGGTTGCGGCGGAGTTGAAAAAATAATGTTTATTTTCTATAAACCGATACACGTGTCGCACTTCTCGATATGAATGCTTTTTTTTTAACAAAATAACCGTTTCAATGAATTCTTAAGGTGCTGAAAGACTTGAGAACAGAACATCGATATTGGCCGTTTTAGGGTTCCGTAACCAAAGGGTAAAACGGGACCCTATTACTTAGACTCCGCTGTCCGTCCGTCTGTCTGTCTGTCCGTCTTTCACCAGGCTGTATGTCATGAACCGTGATAGTAAGACTTGAAAATTTTACAGATGATGTATTTCTGTTCCCGCTACATCAAAAAATACTAAAAAGAATAAAATAAATATTTAAGGGGGCTCCCATACAACAAACGTGATTTCTAAGCAGTTTTTATAGATAATGGTACGGAACCCTTCGTGCACGAATCCAACTCGCACTTGGCCGGTTTTTTAAATTTGTCGAACTGAACAACAAATAGTGCCAAGCATAGACCAAACATCGCTGCGAACATTTTCACGATCATTGTAGCCTTTTTTTTAAGAGGAGAAAATGCGTTACGCATACCGGCAGGGCGCGGGGACGGACCCTGGTGGTTATGTGGGACTCCCATGTCGGCTAATGAGGCCTATGGTATACATACATACATACATTCACGCCTTTATTCCCAAAAGGGGTAGGCAGAGCACATGAAACGTATGTTCCAGCGCCAAGTTTAGCATGAATGTGGGTATAAAAGATCGACTAAATGTGATATAGCAGTGATAGGTTGCTAGCCCATTGCCCACAACACACTTCAACCCTGGTCCCTATGGTTTACCCACTAAAGCCCCTCTATAATGTGCCGCCTCTACGCTATAAGGCCACGGGAACGCCCTAGAACCAATTTTTTTTCAGGTACTTGTTAGGTCCATAGCTTTAAGTTTTTGATAGGAACCACCTCCTCCGTCGGCCATCTTTAATTTTATGGCGGTCATTTTGAATATTACGTATATCATTAATATCTCGAGTTATGAATAATGTAGAATTACAAACTTAGTGTCTAAATATACATAATTGGGGTCAACGTATACAACTAGATATTTTTTAGAGTCGATTTCCCAAAGGATATCAAACGGAACCCTTTTCCTAAGCTTCCGCTGTCCATCCGGCTGTCTGCGTATCAGCAATAGCTGAGATGACTGAGAAAACTTTTGAGATTTCCACAGAAGTGGTTTTTCTATTGCTGCTTTAACATAAATTCATAAAAATAAAACGTAATTTTAAAATTAAAAAGTTCTCTCATACATGAAACGTAATTTTACTGCCCGCCCATAACAACCGGTATGGCAGTAAAATTAGTTTTACGGGTTTAGAGATATCTCTAAAACCGTAATATGTAGACACTTCAAATTTCCGCAGTTTATGTATTACTATTTTACTATAGTTTCTATAATAACAAGTAATAAAAATATAATAATGTTAATAATTGTTTTTTAACGTAACTTATTCCAACCCTAAGAAAAAGATGTTTTACATTTATATGCAGTGTTATATAAGTAAAATACTTATCTCGTTGAATTCCCTGACCCCAAATACATATATTTTGTCTTTCTAAGTGTCTAAGGCACTGGTCCCACTGCGAGCTAGTAAGCTATGAGCTATCGGCTATAAACACGAACAAAAGATAAGCACTCCCGTGTAAATAAAAGAGACACAGCGATATTTATAGTTACTCGCCCAGCGGTGAGCTATAAATATCGCCGTGCCTAACCTAACCTAACCTAACAAGTGCCTGAAAAAAAACCACATTTACCACCATTTGTTCGGGCACTCTGCCCCACTACTAAGTCTCCTACGTAATCTGACAAACGGAGAAACTTAAGTAATTGATTCACATTGCAAATACTTTTTGGTCGTCATCATCATTCAGCCGAAAGACCACTGCTGGACATAGGCCTCCCCCAAAGAGTGCCAATGTTGTCGGTCCTGCGCTACCCGCACTAATAAAATACTTTTTACGAGTAAGTATATAAATCCCAATAAATTGAAACGATAAAATGTTTTGTCATCTGACATTCTAGAAAAATAGGTTAGCATTCCTTTATTACAAGTAAAATCCTCTTATATTTTAAAATATTTAGTCACACAAAGACATAAAAGGTAGCCGTATGATAATTGAAAGTTAATGTTCCCTCTCATACATGAGAGGAGGCCTGTGCCCAGCAGTGGGACGTATATAGGCTGATGATGTGATGAATGTTCCACCAAAAAGTCTTCATTTCAGCCAAAATCACGTGCAATTTAGTGAGATACGCGATTTGAATTCAACCTCAGTCCCTGCCATTGATTCTAGCTGACTCACTTTTTTCATAAAGGCTCCGGGGATCCGCAAAGAAATAAGTTTTGAAGTAATGTCTCCCTGAGGTACCTTCAAAAGTATATCTTCAACGTATCGGGGCTACAAATCTTGGTATATGGCTTTAGTGTTCAAAATTACAGTAATTTAGAGATGTATTAATGTTGTGTTACTCATATAGGCGCGGCGTAGGTAGGCCCCCCACAAGGTGGACTGATGACCTGGCAAAGGTTGCGGGAGTCCACTGGATGCGGGTGGCGTAGGACCGGTCACTTTGGCACTCTTTGGGGGAGGCCTATGTCTAGCAGTGGACGTCTTTCGGCTGATATGATGATGATGATCATGACTCACATTAACAGCAGCCCAAGCAATGATGCGTAGTTGAAAGTTGTGTACGAGAAGCAACCGGATGGTTCGCGGTATTTAAGCTCCCGAAGCGTTGTGGAACAGCCCTGTGCAACCCGAACTGAGCCAACTTGGACTGGAGCAGATATATGTAGAAAAAAAATGTGAAATTGGTTCTTTTGTCGTGAGGCAGCCGATTGAAGCAGTTCAGTTGCAGGGTTCCTTGTTGAACGGAACTCTAAAAAGCATTAGGTTTTTTTTACACCTTATTGCAGTTATTTTTCAAGTCAAGATATTCCTAAAAGGATTTAATCTGGAAGGCACTGAACCCAATTTTAAAGAAGGTCCAACGATCTCTCCCACAAAGAAAGTTTCCTTTATTTAGTCAGTATTCGAGCAAACCGCTTTATATAACCGCGCCGTCTCGCGGGTACCCCATAATAGCGTGCCGTAACGGTGCCAAGAGTGCGAGTATGCGTAATACGTAGTGTAGCTGTGGACCGAGAAAGGACGTAACTGAGCGTTATTGCTGTTAAGTATATACTAGTACTATGTATACTGTCCCTAGTTGATTATTTTCTACAAGAAAAAAGAACATATTATACTATGATGTTTTATTCCTTACATTATTTTCTAGCGCCGATGGGATAAATGCATCTCTTGATGATATTCGTGAAACTGAACATTTTAGTACTATTAAAATCGTCTAAATTGAAAGTTTGGTAATCATACTTTGAGCATCGAAAGCTGTAATAGTTCACAAAATATGTTGCATTTCGAAGATATCTTCATAAGACGAATTTACCCTATTGCCGCATTAACCCTGCTAGACCTTATTCGCCTACGATTCTTCGTTTTTCTAGGACATCAAAGGGAAATAAGGTACTGGTTTCACTTATTTGGATCATCAAGTGCATTTCAAACATAACAATGTACCTAAATGTTTTTGCGTTTCAAAATGGTTTCCCTTAAAGTCGCACGACGATTAACGCAGGATTTTTCTAATTTCATTTGAGTTTCCGAATTTGTTTGTACACAGATATGAAGTTTTCCTACAAGCTGAACACAAGAAATCCTCATACAGCTGTAGAGTTTACAACGTTTTCTACAGTTAAAAACAAGCTACCATACGCTAGGGTGTCTGAGGGTATGGACCGTGCACTTGTTTACTAGCATGGCAAATAATAATATTAGTTTAAAAAACTTAAGGCCTTTTCATGGCACTACTGACAGCCAAACAGCCCTTAAATTTCAGTAGACCACTTTAATACCTTGACCGCAACCCCAATATCGTTCCTAAACCTAAATTAAACTACTTAAATGAAAAAGGTATATTTATCTTCATTTCCCTCGATACTTAAGACCTTTTTCGTCTATATATATTAAATAGCGGACCCTTCAAGCGGCCCACAAAGATAAGACATGCCCAATTATGGAAAATGTCAGGAGCTCTCGAGTCAGGTGCAACTTATTAGGGAGTTTTTAATGTAAGGTCAAGCTTATTGGTTGCAACTAATTTATGGGTAGCTTCTAGGTATGTTTAGGAAAGTTCCGTTCGATATTCGAGCACGTAACGTAGCCGCGTATTTTTTGTCTCAAATAAACATACAGCAGAAACATAAACCGTCTTAGACTGTAGCCCCCGTCAGGACTCGAATCTGCGATCGCTCTATTGCCGGTAGAGTACATTAACCACTTAGCTATGTCCTCGTAGCTTAGTGGTTAAAGCACTCTACACTCACCCGATTTAAATGTGGTTCTTTTTAAAGCTGACGTGCTCAAGATGGTTCTTGGCTAAAAAAAATTGGTTCAGGTCGTTCTGAGATATTGATCTTTGAAATGAAAATGTCGAGGGGTCAACTTTTCTAATTTGATAATTATAATTTTAGTCATTTCGGCGTTATTGGCCTGTCAATATGCCGCCAACTTATTTGCAATGTCAAATGTGCACATGCTTACGCTGAAACTATTCATTCAAACTTCATTTCCACATGTGATTTCGATTAGAATGTAAGCGTCATGTAAATGCGCTTCCAGAAGTTGAACAGTAGTTGGAGAACTCCCACCGGACTTTCGGATTTAAAAACTGTACTAGCTTTTAGCATATAGTACATGTTAGCCAGTTTCATAAGGTCAAATCTATATATACTAATATCATGAGATTGTAACTTTGTGAATTTGTCAGTTTGTATGTAATGGGTAATGTCCGAAATCGCTTTTCCGATTTCAAAAAATCATTCTTCTGCGTGTAGAATGTGTTTTCTGGGGGGTTATATATTATGCTTTATTTCTTTTTCGGTTATATACTCGTATGCTATAGGCGAACCCGCGCGGCAGTGTTGAATAAAATTGGATCAACTTCTCAAAGTTTAATCGAAGTTGTGTACTGTCAGCTGCAGCAGTTGTGTGCCCCCCCCCCCCCCCCCTGATTAACAAATTTCTATCCAGGGGGGGGGGGGGGCATGTTTTGGCAAACCTCCTACACCTGTCGCGAGTTTAACAATTTTCCCCCATCCCAAAGAGTGCACAGCGCCGCTAAACAAGTTTTCACTTCAATAAGTTTCCAAATCTATCCAGGCGTACAAAACAAAAACCGACGCATTTAGAACATCCTCCATAAACCATGGCGAAGTCGGTTCTCTTCATAGTTCAATTCAGAACTTTCAGGATTTGCATTATTCCAGTTACACGTTATATAAGCTTTTAAGCTCGGGTGTAAACTACTGTTTTGAACTTTAAGGGGTTCGGTGACCTACTGGCATTTCAGTGGTGAGTAAACCTATTGACATTTGACAGGTGAGGTTACTTACTTGCTACTTTATGTCTTTGGGAGCTTACATTAAAATTACAGTATAGTTAAATGTATTACTAGTGGCTTCGACCCTGTCCTTTTTAGGGTTCCGTAGTCAACAAGGAACCCTTATAGTTTCGCCGTGTCTGTCGTAACCCCAATTGTGGATTTCTAAAAAACATTTTTTAACGGTAATCCGTTTGCGTTTAGGGCTTTAAAGCCCTAATTTTTGTTCGAGTGTCACAAGCCCCCGCCCCCGGCGCGTGTCGGCCCGACACGCACTTGGCCAGCTTCTTTGACAAGTTTATTATTTATTTAACTTGAGATGAGGAGTAATAACGTAACGTTTCCAACGCGCGTTAGGAATGCACTGTCATATTTCCATATAAAAATTGACAATGCGTTATGAGATCATTGTGGCATCTTTTTTGGAACTGACTTTTGAACCGCTTGACCTTAACCGATTTAGTTAAAATATAGGTATACAGTTTGGATGACAGTTGAGTATTATGGTACCATCGCGCTGATCTGATGATGGAGGCAGAAGGTGGCCATGGGAATTTAGTACTCAACCGACGTAACCCCGTTGAGTTTGGGTTCGTTAGAATCGTCTCGACAAGTACTTGATGACGGTATACAGAAAAGTATAGTTGGCAAAAATATGTTGTTCCAAAAAAATGGAACTAATAGTTTATTCTATATATCTCAAAAAATTGAATGGTCCGAAACCTTCTACCTATATAATTGTAGAAACTGCTCACAAAATTTCTTGACAGTCGCTTGAGTTTGACCCTTAGACAACAATAGCCGGACTGATAGCGGACATACAAAAGAATTTTGCCCAAGCTAGAACGAAGAACTTCGTTCGCTTCGCTCGCTCGTTCAATTATTTTCTAGGATTATTTAGTAGTGCGTTGAGTGATGATGGTAGAGTAGTATTGAAATATATACTCAAGATATTCCAAAGTTCGTATCCAAGTAACAAACAGTTTGAAAAATGACATAAATTTTCCTATTCAAGCCTTCTACACATTCACAACGGGCACGTAGAACCGATGGCCGGTGGGGCGGAAAGGTTCTTGGTTGGCAACCACGTACTGGAAGGCGCAGCGTGCGCAGGTCCTCACAAAGTAGACTGATAATGACCTGGTAAAGGTCGCGGGAGTCCGCTGGATGCGGCGCAGGGCCGGTCATTCTAGCACTATTTAGGGGTAGGACTATGTTCAGCAGTGGACGTCTTTCGGCTGATACGATGATGGTGATGATGATAAATTTATAAAGTACACCCTTAACATACACCCCTAGTTTGGTTAAATCGGACCTAAGTCGTAAACATAAGGATAAGCATAATGTCATAACACTTATAACAAACTGTGTCAAAGTTCGTGTAGCCCCCGTATCTTGACCCAGTTACAAAATACCCTGTACCCATAACACAATACATCGTCACATCTCACCCAATGCTTACGCAAAAAAAGACCTTGTAACCTACGAATTTAAGTTAAAAATGATTAACCACGGGATATGCAAATATGTTTTAAGGGTGACGCACGTAAACGCAACTTCGAAAGAGCGGATTAGCTGATTTTGTAATTTCCATTTTTACGCCGCTGTAATTAGGTCTATATTTGAAAAGCATTGTCCCGTCTGATTGTGTTTTGTTTTTATGACCTCCAACGGAAGAAGGTACGATTTTACAAAAAAATACGGGTAGGTACTTTTTAAACGTGGTTTCCTCAGAAAGGAAAAACGGGATCCTTATAGGATCACTTTGTTGTCCGTCTGTCTGTCTGTCTGTGTTCTACACTGAAGGGTCTTTTGTCTGAAGTCCCTTGAATCTGTGAAAAAATCAAACTTCTAAGTTAACGTAAAAATAAGGGAGGGGGCCGTTTATGCCGCAAAAGACGTATATTTCGACACGCTCAAGGGAATATAAATTTATAGAGTACTTTTTATTGACCTAGAATTATGAAAATTGACTAGTAATATCGTCATAACACTGCAAGTACAGGGAAATAATCTGAAAACTATACATTTGTATTTTGTTACGGAACCCTCGGTGGCCGAGTCTGACTCGCACTTACCACAAATGAAAAATCGACAATACGAAAAGGTTAATTTCCAATTGGGCCAAAGTAATACCATCAAAAGTGAATTCGGTGAAAATGATTGTGTCTATACATTTTTATGATATTTTTTATCTCGTTTAAAATGAATCTAGCCCAAATGGAATTTGTCCAGTACCGATACAACAAGTTCATGTTTAAATACGGGCAAAGTGAATGTTGTGTAACTTAAATCAATATCAAAATGTAATATAAAAATCGATTATTTTGTACAAAATTTATAAGTATGACGTACCACTCGGCTCCAAAAAATAAAAAAATCATTCATGGGTAATTGTGTAAGGTTTTATAACAAACTTCCTGGAAACGTAACTGAGTTATCTATTAATAAATTCAAAAACTATGTGAAACGTAAACTTATTTCTAAAGCTTATTATAGCGCACAAGACTACATGAATGATAAAACTTCTTGGGACTAATTTTGACTGGATTTATAATTTATTTATTCCGTTTGGAAAAATTTGACATTGTGTTTTTAATTAATTATTCTCGTTTTATTTATTTTTTGACATTAGATTGTCTTTCTAGAAACATTCTAGACTAGTATTTTTTTATATAAAATTTTAAATATTTCATTTAAATGTTACTTTTTATGTTTAATAAATTACTCGAAGTAATTACCTTAAGATTATGTTTCTACCTGACGATTTGAAAGTGCTTGTTACTGGGCCTACTTGAATAAATATAATTTTGAGTTTTGAGTTTTGAGTTTTGTACCTATAGAATTCCATATGGACGTATTTCTTTCAACCTATATCAAGTATGTCAATTTTACTTTTGTGACGTAATTAAATAGCATTATTCACGCTGGACTATTTACTATGTCGAAGATTTTATTGGTCGTCATTCAGGTTCGACCAATAGATACTGTCAATTTTCCATTTATGCTCAATGACAGTGACACCTACCTTGGTGCAACCTGTTATTGGTATACACTTCGTTTTATATTATTGATGATGTAACTGAAATTGATTTTATTTTGTTCACAGGTAATTGCATAAATATATTGGTGAGAGTAAGTTAAGTTTCCTTCTAAATGTTTTTGTTGCGATAGTGCCAAACATTTTACCCGAAGTAAAGTAACTAGAAATCTTTCAGCCACACGCAAATGCGGCTAAATTTCTGCTCATAGTATACTCTGTTCTTTAAAAAATATTTAAAAAAATGTAAACAAAAAACACGGGTCTTGGTCATTCAGCCAATAAGATACCATATCATAGTTACAAAAGGTTGCTATGATTGGTTGAATGACCAAGTCACGTGGTTTCGATTGTTTACATAATAGTATAGTACCTAAATAGTATTTTATGCAACTGTTGTATAAGTAGGGTCTTAAAACGCGAGTGTCGTGAGTTGCGATGCGAGCCTTGGCGAGCATAGCAATTAAAGACGGCACGAGCGTTTTAAGACCAAGTTATACACCGTTGCATACAATACTTTTTCTACGACTAATTTTAAATAAATAGCATTTGACTTTTCAGGCAGTAAGTTTTCCGTTAGTTCTATTACTACTCACGCAATTTCTTCAGCGGTGCAGTTATTTTCTTCTTCGTCCATTTTAAAAGGATCGTACACATTTTTCTTCACTTCACAAACACGAATCAAGTTTTAAGAAGTTATTAATAACGAATAGTTATCATATTTAATCTTTTAATTTTGAACTGGAACTTTGGTGGGAAATTAGAAATATGACACATTGACACCTCTTGTTTATGGTCTGTTTTGTTTTTAATTTCCTTGCACTTGCCATCCGAACCAAACTGAATCCGGATCCGAACCGAATCGGATCGGTTTATATTTATAAATAATACCAATAATTGGTAATATATGTATATTAACACACAATACATGAAAATTTATTTTTATTTTAGTAAATGATTTATGTTTAACCATTACTAGATAGTAAATAAAAACTTTTTATTTCGAAAAATTTGCTTATGAAGTTGGTACCACACTGCAATAGTGACTGATTAAAAAAAGTTAGATGATTTGACATCGTGGTAAACAGTGCTTTTATGGAAAATGTATGAACCATAAAAGTACACTAAGGAGTGCGTTTATGGGCCATAGAGCATAGATTTTTTCGACGACATATTATCGGTGTCATTGTATTAGAGCTTAAGTCTATATAAATGACAGATAACGGTACAGGAGTAGAAAAATTAAACATGCTATAGTATTAAATGATAATAACAGCTAGGCATCAGGGATGACGGCAGGACTCGACTGCCCTGTGGTAGAGCCTTTTTAGGGTTCCGTAACCAAATGGCAAAAAACGGAACCTTTATGGATTTGTCATGTCTGTCTGTCTGTCCGTCCATATGTCACAGGCATTTTACTCAAAAATTACAAAGTGAAATTTTGAGTAAAGGTGTATTTTGTTATTTTGTGTCGTCCCCCTCCCCCCACCCATAGCAGGTCAAAAAAAGATCAATTGTCTTGGTGTAAAAGTTACTCGTTGTTTGAAATTGAATTCTATTGTGTTGGGTTAAAATAAGTAATTTAACAAATATTGGGACATTTACTTTACCTTGAGTTAATTGTTAGTTTGTACGGAACCCTCGGTGCGCGAGTCGGATTCGCACTTACCCGGTTTTTTTGTTGATTAAGTGAATAGAGTCGATAATCGCCCCGAAAGTCACTAAAATTGTGTCCCCCCTCTAATTTTTGAATTGTGTATTTTAAAAATATGAAAATAATTGTGGACTTAGGGCTTATTAAACTCTTTCAGCGAAAATTGTTTTGAACGAGATCATTTCAAAGGTTATCGAGATATTTCTAAAAAACTGCCCTCTTTGAGGAAAAGGACGTAAGTGCTATAAGATTTCAGTAACGATACGACCTTTTTAATAGGCACGGAACCCTTGTTGTGCGTGGTCCGACACGCACTTGGCCGCTTTTTTCTTTTTTTCCTATCTAAATTGAATGTCACATCAGCAAGATGCCATATAACTATTATGACACTCACCGTATAGTACTCGTATTTATATCGTGAGCTACAATAGAAACATACCGATGTGAACAAATAGCTTTATAAATACAAGTATCAGGTTTATCCCGGGTCAACGACCCCCGATCGATCGGCGGAACTGGGTCGCGCTTTGTCCCGCTAAATAAAGATGAGCCCTAGCACCCTGTAGATACTGTAATTGGAACTGACAACTGGATTTGGCAGGGTTATAAATATGTGGTATTAAAGTTTTTTTTTTTCTGAGACAGGGGAAGCTCATAGAGATTCTTTTTTATTGAAGTGAAAACTTCTTTAGGGGTGCTGAGCACTTTTTGGGATGGGGAAAAATTGTTAAACTCGCGACAGATTTTTGTGACGTCAGATGCGTAAGGTGAGATCTCAGGAGGTCACGTGACCGTAGAATTGGGAGAGATTCGGGACGAGGCTTGGGGGCGGGGGGGAAAACGGGGGTTTGACTAGGGGCACATAGTTCTAATTTGTACTTTATTGTTAACAGTATAAAAGGTCGTAACACATTTTCCGTAAATGGAAATTCCATTTTGTTTTATCAAACTTTTATATTTTTCTGTTAGCCGATTCGACTTCATTCAAAACTGAACACTATTCGTAAGAGTATAAAGCCGTTAAACACTTTTTGCAATTGCATTGCAAATAAATTTGTAGTTTTGTCGACGCGTCCTTTTACCGTTTTGCTAACTACTGAGCAAATTCGAACAGTTCGAATTCGGACGTTATTCCTAAAGAGATAAAGCTTTGAAAAATATTTGGCAATGGCAAAAACAAATTGGTATTTTATTTAATCGTCACCTTTATCAATTTTGCTGAGTTAAGTTGAACTATAGCGTACTACTAATAAGATAAGGATGTTATTAGATATATTGGCACGCAGGGGGTGGGAGGGGACAGGATTCTTTTTTTGCAAAATTAAAATTATACAAGTTTTCACTTTTTATGCTTATAAGTTTTTGCCCGCAACTTTTTTTGCGTCAACTCCCGTATCAATCCCTTTGGGGTATGCTGGTTACCCGAGGGCTTTAAAGGTTGACTGATAGAGAATCTCGCATGGCATTAAAGGCCTCCATTCGGTATGAACGCGGGTCGTGCGCGGCGCGGGTCGGTATATCTTTCTCACTACCAACGCAATAGGGTATATTCATGTATTTTTTTTATATTTTTAAACGATTCTATAAGTAATTATAAAACCGGAAAAAAATATAACACCTTCACACTATCATTAAATGAGCTAAAAAAAATTAATTAAAACTACTATCATTTTCGGACGATTCAAACGTCGCTATTTTGGCGCGCTCATTTTGTGACGTCACCGTGCACTTAGAATAAATTAACAACGAAGTGTTTGATTCACAGTTTTAATAAAAGTGAGTGATTAAAGCTTGTAAGATCAACTTATTGTAACGGAAGAGCACACAAAAGCTTATTATAAATATTGTATTGCCTCTATGTGTGAAAATAACATTAAAACTGCACCTGACGTGATATAATTTTCATATGCCCAAAGATGCAAATATAAGAAAAAAGCGGTGTGAGGCGATGATGAGATATAATGTATCGTGCTTGAGTAGTTTATATTGTTGTGAAGATCATTTCGAAGTGAGTATAAATATGTTTGTACCTAAAATCTTTTTTATTAGGACTCGCGAACAATATAAACAATAACCTAACCTAAAAATGAATTACAAGTATACTTATTCATAAAACTATTCTGATTCCCAATTTTTTAGTTATTAATGTTACAAATATTATGATTGTTGTTGATCAACCGTTGACTACGTGTGTTGATTTTGATCACGAAACGTTTTAGCTAAGTTTCTTTGTTTTTACTGAGTGCCCTACACAAATTTGTTTTATTTATAACTCTTGACGAAAACAACCTAAGTTTGTTATGTCCATAAAGATGTTCTCAACATGCAACATACCTACTACCTACATATCTTTGATTATATAATAAAGATATGTACTAGTTTGTTACTACCTACACTTATTTAAGAAATACAGCTCTACGAGGTACCTACGTACTTAGTCATCATGAACACATTAATTTTAGGCAGATTATCCGACTGTGCCTTGACGAAACCGCTTCCAGTCATTGTAGCGAGTCTTTTTTCACAAGGAGTCACTGCTTTCAGTTAATAATTCCCAAAAAACACTGATTATTTAGAATAGAATAGAATAGAATAGAATATGTTTATTTGCAAGAATACTTATTTCTAGTTACAGGGTGTTCTTGTGAGTAGTAGTACAGTATTATATCGTAATTAACGACATGCAAATATTATAATAAATCGTAGCGCGCTCATGCAATTACTCATTTAACATTTCATCTAAATACCCTCCACAAATTTTCTATTTCTTTTAAAAAAAATGTCCATGCTGTTTATTTTTTTTGGGTATATTCCTTAACGCTATAAAAACAATGATCTAATAAATAGGTTTTTAAATTTCTCCTAAAATCAGTTGATGTCATTACTTTAATATGATCAGGTAAACTATTATATAAAACTATGCACATATTATAAGAATTTTTCCTATAAATTGCTGATCGACATCGAGGCTGATGTAATAGATTTTGATATTGCGCTCTTTGTTTCAATGTATGAACTTCCGATCTCATTTGAAATAATCCTGGGCGGTCTTTTACGAGTAAGCAGACTTTTCTTATATACATGCATGCCAATGGCAGAATTCGTAATTTTTTAAAGAGTGGTCGACAACTATCCATTACCCACGCCTTAGATATGGCTCGGATACACTTTTTTTGCAATAAAAATACCCTATCTATGTCCGCATAATTTCCCCACAGTAACAATCCATAATTTAGAACCGACGACACATAACCGTGATAGGCCGTGATCGCCGCCTCCAAGTTAATGGTGTTTCTCAGTCTCCTCAACGCAAATACGAACCTATCTAGCCTAGCGCAAACGTAATTTATATGTTCCTTCCAGCTTAGATGCTGATCAATATATACTCCTAAAAACTTAATATGTTCACATTTCAGTACAGGCAAATTATTATAATTGATGTTTAATGGAATTGTATTATTATATGAATTAAATTGAATGTAAAATGTCTTTGTCATATTTATATTTAAATTGTTGTCATATGTCCAATTATTTATGTCCATTAATGCATCATTTATATTATTTTCACATGAATCATTACCTCCACCCTTAACCAACAATGTTGTGTCATCCGCAAACAGTATACATTTGTGAGAGGTTGCTAGAGGGAGATCATTGATGTATACCAAAAATAGAAAAAAATTATCATAAACAACGGCTAAACATTGCGAATAACTTTCAATAATCATACAAACGACCTGTTGACAGTAGACACCGAGTGTACGGTGACGTCACGATTCGCTCCGCCAATAGCGTTGCGTTTTGGAAATTTGCGAGAGAATTTGAAAATTACTACTTTTAAATAATTAAATTTGTTAATAGAAACATGATTATTTGTAAAAATAATCATGTGTGTATATTTACTAAGCAATAAAGATTACTCATGATTTTTTTGTCCATTTCTGAATCACATGCATATTCCCTATTATTATCTCTCTCACTATCTCTATCACACAGTTGCGGTTGCGCGGGCCCGCCGTGGGCCCGCGCTACTGTGCGAAAGAGATAGAGATACCGCCCGACCCGTGCCGCGCACGACCCGCGTTCGGTGTGTGGACGCCTTTAATCCGCCTCCTGTATGTTTTTTGTGCAACTGAAGCTAAATTAGTATATCTTCTAGTCGACTAAAGGCCTATTTATAGGTATCCTCAAAATCCAATGGAGTTTATATCATTCTAAATTGGAACAGAGGTGTATTTATAAGGTTTCGTTGGCATAAAAATAATTCTACTCTGCTCACTAAAGAAGTTGATTCCAATTTCACTGGCAACTTTTGTTGTATCAGCGCGGCTAGAGAGGATATATTTGTATACCAAAGTATTCGCTCACTCATTATTTCTGAACACTATTTAGCTATATATATGCTCAGTGCTATAAAAAATGTACTCTATGACATAAACGAAAAATGCATAATCCTTCAGCACTGCCAGTGTCAAAGCATCCGAAAGGTTAGGCCTGCAACACACTGGCGCGGCCTGCGGTGGCGGGCAATGGCAATAGTAAATTTGACAGCTAATGACCAGTTTCGTATTGTCCGCCGCAGCCAGGCCGCGCCAGTGTGATGCCGGCTTAAAGCCTCTCACCGACTGGGGCGGCCTGGCCGCCGCGGTCAATAGTAAACTTGTCATTAGCTGTTAAATTTACTATTGAACGCCACCGCAGGCCGCGCCAGTGTGATGCGGGCTGAACGGTGATTGAGCTAGAAAGTAGAAACAACCAGTCTTTCATATTTATAATTCTAGTTAAGGACGGTGGCAAACTAGCTTATATGAGGATAAGCGGACACCAAGTTCATGGATGTTCTAACTTTAGGCATTCCTTTTTTATTTTAAGCATTACGCTGCAATATGAAATTTAAGAAAATTTTAAGCAGTCTTTCACACAGAACATGGGTTCCAATACTGGTCCTTATTACTTACTAAAAATGAGTTTCTTGGAACTTATACAGTGTGCAAGTCTAATACGGGCAATAAATTCAATCGGACATAGTATTCATTAGTGTAATCATGAAGTAAAAGGTTTTTTTTAAGTTGCAGGTCATTACGACCCCATAGTAATTATTTTTAAATTTCTCAACAGCAATGTACTGTAAACATGGTTGCGGTACCGAAATGTCAAATGTTCATTAGCAACTGTCAACGAGCGTTTAACGTGAGTGTGTTTGCATTACATTGCGGGCTGAATTATTTTGTATGGACAAAATTATTGTTGCAACTTTAAGTAAATGTTATCTAATTACCTTTACTTTGTCCTATACTAACCACCGTTAAGAGATTCGCCCGTATTAGACTTACACACTGTATACATCTATAAACGTTGGTTGGGAGATAGGCAGAATAAACTTATTTTCTTTTAAAATTAAACTTTTTTTATTAACTTTTTCTAATGCCAACATATTAACTTATGACTACTACCTACCAAATTTTAATCTATTACATTTACAATTAACCCTAACCAAATTTTAATATATTTACAAAAAGTTTACAATTTTAAGAACCTTTCATTAGTTAAATTACTTTCATAGCATTCTTCATACAAAGGTACCTACGCTGGACTTGGTCTTTCTAAAGCTTTATGGCAAAGGAAAATATGGAGCGATCAACATACACTTCCGAAAAACAACAAAAGTGTATGTGTGTTCGATGTTATGGTACACATTTAGGTACCAGAGGGAATTAGCTTTTAGTATAATTATAATATATCTATGCTGAATAGAGTCAGCATAGAGACTATTAAAAGCTCATATCCACTTGTCCATAAGAGACGTCTATCCCCAGTGGGACATTTAGAAAATGATAAGATAAGGATGATGTTAAAATTAAATGTTTTTTTATTTTATTAAAACTGTAGCACATATGCATAAATATATTTTACAGCATGGGGCAGTTTTAATATATATAAAAAACAACCGAATTGAGAACCTCCTCCTTTTTTTTGAAGTCGGTTAAAAATAAAATCATACTATTAAGGTTCATACATTAATCTATGTAAATAAAAAAACTCTTTTAATCTTTTGCGACCACCATACTGATTAACATAAAAAAGAATCCAGCTAGATCCTTAAACTAATCGAGATCATATCAATTCTGCCCAATGCATGTGCAAAAAAAATGTTTTATCACATAATTTACTTTCTTCATTCATCTGTCATATTCACTACTTCCATTGTGGACTAATAGTGTTTTCTAAATCGAATTGTGAACCTATTCCATATCGACGGCGAAGTACCATGAACTCCTATAGACGAAAACCTAATTTAACAGTAGACGTGTCTATTACGTCGTCTAATTAGTCGTACTGTAAATAAACCCGTTAGTGGTTATTTTGATAAAGGAGTTATTTTGAGTCGATATTTTATTCGTTCGGTTCAAGGTTGCATATACCCGTTCGAACTAAATTGCCGCAAATAGCGCTTGACAGTGGGAAAAGTGAATTTAGGGATAAACTGACTCCTGATGTTGTCAAAATGTGTCCACAGAGGATCTGTAACGTTCTTATATTCAAGGAGATTGGGCATTTGTCGCGCTGCCCACAAAGAATCTCTCATATCGACTATACCGTCATTCCGTCCTTGAATAAACACCACAGGCACAGTAACGGCTGTTAAGTTATATGCTGGAGGCGAAATGGTACCATAAAATTGGATATTTTTCACAGGTCCGTAGTCGAACTTGAGAAATTCTAATTCAGTCATAGCTTGGCCGTATCTAGCTGCTAATTTCGTTGAAATTCCTGCTGGCGTATGCTCGTAGACTATCCTTAAAGTATTTGCTGTAATAGAACCAGGATTAGGAGAGTCTAAAACAGCATCTAACGTTCCACATATGATTCCGGCCATGAAGTTGTTCTGACACAGGAAGTTTAGTATTCTCTGGATTGGATAGCCTTTAGTTAATAACTCGTAAATGCCAGCGTCTTCTAATGGTTCCAAAATGCCGTTGATAGCCTGCGTTATAAGTCTGAACGGCAAAGATTTGGTGTTCAAGTGTCTAGTGGCAGGCGCCAAGCCAATGAAAAGTTTGGTTTTCCTGCAATAGCCAGGTCTTTCTGAACACATGATGATAAAACCACCACCACCTTGAGAAAACCCTATGTAATTCAACTGGGTCGATTTAGTGGTGTCAAGGACATAATCTATAAACGCTGGTACGTCGTATAGACCCATTTCGTCTGTGGAAAATTGCCAGAATGCTCTGTCTTTATTGGGGTTTAGTGTGACATGTGCTCTTGAGTAAAATGTGCCACGATAGTTGCCGAACCAAGTGTCATAGCAATCGTCAGGTATCAGGTATCCTAGATCATGTTCTGGAGCTCCATCTATAAAGCAGTCAGCGCTTTCTAAAAACCCATGCACGATTAGTACAGGTGGAGACCTTATGGGACCAGAACACTTTCTGCCTCTTGGTATCCTGAACAGAGTCAGTATGTAGCCGTCTTCTGTTGTTACTTTGTGAGTCTCTGCAAAGTATCCATTGTTGGCAACCAGTTGAGGGAAAGTAGGTGTGTAGTTGACGTCGGGAGGGTAAGGGGGTAGTTTTCCGAAGAAACCATAGGCTAGGTCACAGCATAAGATGGTGCCGATCAGAGACTTGAACACGTGCGAGGCCATTCTGCTGTCTGAAAAGAGCGAAGCATAATGTTAATTCATTATAATATAGTGTATTTAAAAGGGGCTGCGTTCACTTTTACCATTAAGGCCCATACGCACGTAGCGGTTTGTTGGGATGCAACTTTTTGCAGGCCAACAAACCATTACTACTACAACTATTTATTTTTTAATTTAATTTTTTATAAGTTTTAAGTTTTAATTTTAGTTGAGACGGTATTTTTCCTTTTATTAATTTTTGTTTGTTACTTTTCGTGTCCTCACCAAATGGACCCTGCGGAAGACCAGCGCTGGCTGCAAAGCTAGTACATGCTGAGCTGGGTCCATTTCGTGGCAAAAATGTGTTTTATTTTTTATTATTATTTCTTTTAATCGATGTTGTGTTTGTCACGAATAAATGTTTTGATTTGATTTGATTTGATTGCGACGCCAAGTCTAAAAAAGCTCAAGCCTTCATTAGTTTTAGTCGAAACTCGAATTTGTCGAAGAAGTGTCGAAAAGCAAACTCATCTAGTCACCTTTATTTGGCCCAATGATTCAGGAAAGAATATCCTGTCCTCTTATGTCCAGGAATACAGAGTGTACCAGCAATGGTGTGATCCGATCAAGGGCATAATATCGTGATCTGATAAGAAAAAAGTAAGAGAAAAATAAAATTACGCGATTTTTTTTTACATTTTTATGGAGCGTTATCTGACTGGGGCGACCATACAACTGTAAAAAAAGCGTCAAAAAAAATATTATTTTTGTTTTTTCTAATCAGAACACGATTCCTGTTATGCCCTTGATCGGTTCACACCCCATTTTTTTTTTAAATACCACGTCGGTGGCAAACAGGCTCACGGCCCACCTGATGGTAAGTTGTTACCGTAGCCTATGGACTCTCCAAGTCTAGGGGTGTTACATGCGCGTTGCCGACCCTTTAAGAATTATATATAAGGCATGTGTGTATGCCTTCAATATCTTCAGAATACCAACCGCATAGCACAATGGCATAGCTGCACGGACAATCGCGAGTCGGGGCGAATATTTTTCATAGCACAAAACTAAAATGACTTATAACCAATATAAGTCGTATGACACTTATAACTTAAAGAGTAGGGGTTATGGTTGATCTTTTATCGGACGTTGATTGTGATAGGACGTTTTTGTATTAACGGTTTTAGTTGGCTTTTGTTTTCTAAGCGATGGAGATATTGCGAGCGAGCGGTATGAGCATGTTTTGTGTAGTATATAATGCTGTAAAGAGATAATGTGTAGACAGCTTTTCATTTTATTTTATACCAGAGTAGTGCGCTTACGTCACTGTGATCCTTTGTTAATCACCAGAAGGCATAGCACGGTTGCCATTTTATCAATTATCGCTGTGGACTGTGGATAAGACATCCGTCACGCTCTGACAAATATGCGAGTGCGAGAATGATGGATGTTTTATCCACAACGATAAGTGATAAAATGGCAACCGTGCTACGCCTTCAGGACTCGAATCTATGAGTTCCCCGGGTGTCATAGCCATTATTCTTATTCCTTTTACCTATACAATTAGACTACTAGAGGAAGATACGGTCGCGCTATAAATATATGAAGAAAAAAAAAATATATATCAGCATTTTTTGGCAAATATTTGGCTAGGTAGTTACCACAAAGAAAAAGTAATCTTGTATAAATCAGGCGTGAATGTTATAAAACTTTCTTTAGTTTACAATTTATTACATCTTTATTCGTTTTGATACGCGCATAATCCATTTTTGGTAAAGCTGCTCGTGAAAAAAACCTTTTCGACAGGCCAGATGAAATCCACTCATATATTGTCGGATTCAGGCCGTTTTCATGCACATTCATGCGCAGTATTGAAAGAAAAACACTATATGAATTCTTAAAAATATCTAGTTATGGTTTTGGTTAGGGTTTAGTCACCTACCTTCTCCGCACATTAGCATTCATAGCGTGACCATCTGGCCATGCAGAAGCTACAACCTAGTACAACATAAACATAACTTTATTCTGTAAGTTTATCCCTTAAGGAGGCGTAATAGGGTGTGAAAGTTTGTATAGAAGTTCATTAAGTGGTCGATAGGATGTCCCATTGGGACACATACGAGTAGTTGCAACTTTCTACTGACTTCCAAAAAAGCATAAGTTTTATTCAAAAATATTTAAAAAAAAAAAATTACTTGTCTTCTCCATCTTTCTGTACGGCGCGGAAACTTGGTGCCCTAAGAACCGTGAAAGAATGTCAATTGACAGCCATGAGAACTAATAACTCTATCTTAGAAGAACTCTGCATCACCACCATACCATTAAATAAATAAATAATAATAAATAAATATAAGGGGACAATCTAACACAAATCGACCTAGTCCCATAGTAAGCTCAGTAAGGCTTGTGTTATGGGTACTAGACGACGATATATATAATAAATACTTATAAATACTTAAATACATAGAAAATATTCATGACTCAGAAACAAATATTCATGCTCATCACATAAATGTTTGCCCTTACCGGGATTCGAACCCAGGACCTCTTGCTTCGTAGGCAGGGTCACTACCAACTAGGCTAAAGCGGTCGTCAACCACCACTTCAATGACCATTACTTAGTCTATGGATCATACTTGACGTAATTTTTGTTTACATGATAGGGCACGTAAGAATATTAGTCTTCTGAGGTCATTGCGCAAACAACGATCATATTTCAATTTATTTTGTAATTTAATAAGTTTCCGGTTAATATTTTCCGTCACTTAATTTGGGAAAGTCGCAAGTTCTCCAAACTCATATACACTCTACTCCGTCCCTGTCTAACTGTTAATAACGCTCGGAGGCTTTATTAAACTACGTGCAGGACCAGGTTAACTGTCAAATTCCCCGCACTTCCGGTGCAGTAACCGGAAGTCGGTTTAAATTGCTGGCTCTGTATGAGGGTCGATTCCGACGAGCCTTAAACATACACAGATTCACGCCTTTATTCCCAAAAGGAGTAGGGAGGACCCATGAAGGGTAATCATGTTACGTTCCGAACACGCGTTAGGACAATTTAACTGTCATTTTCCCATTTAAAAAGTGACATTTTGACGCGCGTACAATGCATTACGTGATTGACCTGCTGATGTCCCAGTGCCACTTTTAGCATAAATGGGGGAATAAAAGATCGCCAAAATGAGATATCGCAGCACGCACTATCTGTCTCTTTCTAAGTTTAATAATAAGAGAGAGACGGATAGTGCGAGAGAGCTCGAGAGAGCTTGCGTGCCGTGTTGTGCTAACCATACAGTGATAGGTTGCTAGCTCATCGCCCACAACACACTTCAACTTCACTGCTCCCTTAGTCGACTTTTACGACACCCGCGGCAAGAACTTATAACGGGGTGGTGAAATTCTAATTCGACACCACACGGGTGACAGGCCTTATTAAGTCAACAAACGAACTACTCGTATGCTGTGCTAATTTGTCATCCATTTTGGTGAATTCCAATTGTAAGTTTCTTAATAGATGTAACATGACATCACACCAAATAAATATATTCCTTTCTTTCTTTCTTTCTTAATTTTAGGATTACTTAATTCAAACGTCTAAACGCTACGGTAGCCTAGTGCTTCAGGCATGCGGCTGTCAAGCGGCGGTCGTGGGTTCGAATCCCGGCTCGTACCAATGAGTTTTTCGGAACTTATGTACGGAATATTTACCGTTAGCTTTTCGGTGAAGGAAAACATCGTGAGGAAACCGGTATTATCCCAATAAGGTCTAGTTTTCCCTCTGGGTTGGAAGGTCAGATGGCAGTCGCTTTCGTAAAACTAGTGCATATGCCAAATCTTGGGATGAGGTGTCAAAGCAGACACTGGGCTCCTTTAGGGGCATTACCGGGAATAACGCTAGGAGGATGATGACCTAATTCAAACGTCTTACGAACGTGTGGTCACACTACGTCCCCAAAACAATAGTTGCGCGAGATGCAAATTACGGACCTCGTGAATGTGGCACGGCGCAATATGACCCAGTTTACGCAAGGTGGCGCTGTTTTAATAACAAAAGCTCAAATATATGTCTGCATATTTCTCCCATTCAGGGCCAAGAATCGCTGCGCGCTACGTTCCTAGCAGCTCCCGTGGTTTTCCTCGTATGTAGCGGAAAGCGACTACGGCGGTCTGACGCATATGTGTCGTCATTGGCCCTGAATGGGTTGAGGGTGGGTTGCACCGTCTGTAAAAATTCTTTCTTCAAGAGGTTACTTAGCACATTCAATTTCAAATGTTCAGACAGAACAGTTTTGGCGAGTCCGCGCTCATTTTTTACAGGACTATAGGTTTCTATTTAGTTGGTAGGTACTACTAAAGTAGTACTTTAAATAAAACAGGCTAGTAACTAGTAGGTTTTTTTTCTAATAAGCTCTGTTTTGGCTTGCTTTTCACTACATTTGTAAGCAGCATTTACAATCGAAACCTGCAAACATCTGCGAAGAAATTCAAAGGTATATGTGAAGTCCCCAATCCGCACTGGGCCACCGTGGGGACTACTGACCATTCCCTCTCATACATGAGAGGAGTGAGACGTATACGAGTATAGGCTGATGATGTGATGTGATGTGATTTACAATCGTAAGCGGTGTTCGTTAAAATCTGAATGTATGGAAAGTTTGACAAATTTCTAGGGAATGAAATATTTGACATTAATCGGTCTGTCGTTTGGTGAACCCTATCCAACACAGGGGGTCAGAATAACTGACACTTTTAACCGTCAATTTTTGAGGTTTTTTAGGAATTACTTAACAAAAAATATGCGATGATATTATTGTGTGGCGTAAAACGCAGTTAGTTTATAATTATAACCTATCAAGATTTTCGGTTAGTAAAGAAGCTGGTAGGTAGTTCAAATCCTCGTAATGTGTCATGACCGCTATACTTCTTGAGTCTTGCATGCGAAATGTTTCCTCGAAATTACATGCTTAGTTTGTACACGAAATAGCCAGAAGTTTAACAGTTTTTTGTCAAATGGAACGTTAAGAGGGTTAATGGTGTCTCCTTGAAAAATATACGTTATGAGTGACTTCAAAATAAAAAAAGAAAGACCGGGTTGCACTCCGTTGAGCATTTTTGATATTTTGGGAATGGTTAGGGAATAATTTTGCACGAACTGCTTTAATTTATTAGTAGGTATTAACATTAACCCTAAAGCCCCGTCCGTCTTACGGTCGGCCTGTAGCGAGTTTAACAATTTTTCCCTATCCCAAATAGTGCACAGCGCCGCTAATGAAGTTTTCATTTCAAAAATTTACAGTCGTTAATAGAGAAGGTCTCAAAAATGTCACATTCAGCGTAATGTCATCACGCTTGAATCTGGAGCAGCCCGACTGGGGGAGAGTACCTCCGCCTTACAGAAGACCACAGCCTTAATAGCACTACTGCCTATTCGGTAGGTATTGCAGTGTTGTGTTCCTGTGATGGTGAGTAAGGTTCCAAGAGCTCCATCCTTAAAGGCCGGCAACGCTCTCACAACACCTCTGGTGTTGCAGGTGTCCATGGGCGGCGGTAATCGCTTACCATCAGGTGATCCGTCTGCTCGTTTGCCTCCTATCACATAAAAAAAACAAAAAAATATAATAAAACTGAGACTGTCTCACCCATTTCATGGCCATCCTACTCTCATATTACCGTAAGACTATAGTTCTGGTACATGCAGCATACGAATACTGTGACCAAGATAATTATAGAAAGGTCTTAACTTGTTACTAACTCTACGGCACTTACGACGTTTATGTAGTGAGAGATGTGAGGTGTAATTTCAGCCAGCTTACGGAAGATGGCGTTGCATATCGTTATTTTGTTAGTATATTAGCTGTGGTAGGAATATAAATAGCTTATTTTGTCTTTACTTTCGCTATTTTGGATATTGAGGGTAGTTTCTCTATGTGACTCCATTTTTTCTGTCCTGTTATACCTTCGTAACTATACCTTATTCCAGATAACATTACAATTTCATCAGCTTGACAAGTTTCTATAGAATGTTTAAACGTGTTTAACGTTAATCGTAAGTTGGTGCAACTTGCTTTAAGTAGTGGAAAGCGCTTAACGCGTAGGTGCTTTCCAGTACTTAGCCGGTTCCTGGCAGAAAAAGTGTTAATATTCGTATGCAGTGAAAATTGGCGCTTTATGGGTTAACCCGTGTACGAGTGCTATGCCGTAGTGCATACCAGAATTATCCCGCTTTGTAGCGACAATCGCTCTTAAGCTGCAAACGCACGGAGAGCGGTGGCGGGGCGGCGCGGCGCGGTGCGGAGGCGGTACCGCACAGAAAACCGCGCCGCGCCGCGCCGCTTTGTGCGGACCGTTTCATATTAGCTCGAACATTACAACCGCTACCGCCTCCGCACCGCGCCGCGCCGCCCCGCCACCGCTCTCTGTGCGTTTGCAGCTTTAGAGTAACTACGCTCTGGGCTTGAAAGGGTTAGAGTACACATTTTTTTAATACTACGACAGTGGCAGACAAGCTTACGGCCTGATGGTAAGCGGACACCGCAGCCTATAGACGCTTGTAACTCCAAAGGAGTAACATGGGCGTTGCCGACCCTTGATATGTTTGAGGATTCGCCGTGTTGACAGCTGAAGGAACAAATTCCCTCGCTCTCAACACGACGCATTTTCGGGAGCTCTGGCGACCTTGCTCACCTCCAGGAACACAACAATTCTACAGAGCAAGTAGTAGTGTTATTATGGCTGTGGTCTTCTGCAAGGCGGAGGTCAGTACTTCCCCAGTTGGGCTGCTCCGAAACATAAATAATAAATAATGCAGGGTGTATGTATCGCATACGATATTGTAAAGATAATCGCGGGGTTGGTCGCGGCACGTCAGCCCACAGTGACGCATGTTGTTCATTTAGCGACGCCCGAGGCATGAGCGGAAGCGTTTTTAATCCCCGACGCAAAGAGAGGGGTGTTATAAGTTTAACGCGTCTGTCTGTGATATCGTAGCTCCCAAACGGATGGACCGATTTGATTGCGGTTTCTTTTGTGTCATAGATTATTTTATTCCGAGTGTTCTGAGCCATGTTTCATGAAAATCTGTTCATCCGTTTTTGAGATATTGGACTTTGAAATGAATATGTCGTGGGTTTTTCAACTTTTTTTAAGTTGTATTTATTAAATTTGAAGTAGTGGCTCTGTGAGCTGTAGAATACGCGAGCACGTCTTTTTTGTTTTTTTTTTTATTTTAGTTATCTGTATTCATAAAATCATTCTACATAATTATTGAACCTGCTCACAAAATTTCACAAGAACACCTGGACAAACGTACGTGCAAAAGAATTCTAGTTCAAGCTGAAGAAGGCTCCTTCGTTCGCTACGCTCCCATCGTTCAATTATAATCTATAAAAAAGCAAAATAAAAATGAAATGACGCTTTAAGAGAGAAGAATGCCTCGTACTCGTCCATACAAAAAGAGAAAATGTTTTTCCACTTCTAAATATTTTCCTAATCTCAATGATTTTGTAGTACGTTATTGACACAATGAAACGCTAGCTTTATAGGCTTTCCTTTTTTCAAAATTTGCAATACATCAAACTTGTAGGCACCATGTTTTTTTTTAAAGCGCATCCTGTAATCCTAGTACCTATATCTTATGCTGGAGCGATCGACATCAAAATCAAATTGATTTGTTAAGATTTTGTTTGTGGAAAACTTTTCCGACTCCCGAAATGGAAATTTAACAGTTTTAAGGCGCCTAGGTTCAAGGTCTTCCCTCCCTCTCACTGAGCATAAGCGTGAGCGAGATGGAAGTGCGTGCTCGGAAGCGTGGAAATCATGTTTTTTAATTTTAATTTTTTGGCCGTTAAAATAAATAAAAAAGTATACACTGAGTTCTCTCAAACATGATATTGCCGATTTTTAGAAGCCATTTTAATATTTTTAGCTTTTGTGCATAATTTGTAACAAATATTTTAACTGTATTTTAGACCCTATTAGAACTATGTTCGTGATTTTTTTCTATCGAGCGAAAATTGCTCCCTTCAGCTGTGGAGAAAAAACATGGCCGCTTACCCACGTCTGTGGCACCCACTGAGGGATGCTCCACCATCAAGGTTTGTGGGGTGAAGTGATTTGGTAAAATTAAATTTTCTTTGGTTTTTTACACAATCACAGCCAGGGTTTTGGATGAAACTCAATCTATATTAAATTATCTAATTGCAACGATATATCATCGTTACATTAATGTCGTATTAAGGCTATTTAGCTGACCTCGTCACCAGGTCACCGAAGTTTACGACATATTTTGGTTATTATAAATATAGTAAATTGGTTTTTTGGGGTGTTTAACAGGCTTAATTTGAAGAAATTAGTGTTAAACATAAAATGGCGGACTCATGAGTATTTTTTTTACACTAGACCATTTTAAATATTCTACCAAAATAATGCCTACACTCAGAAGTTGCTCGTGTGGGCTTCGATTAACATGTTTATATCGCATGTGTTTTATACTATATGTAATCAAATTCATTGCTAAACAATAATTTTGGGTCATCAACTAGGTGTAACCGAAGCTTTTTTTATTGTAGGTGCAGCAGATTTTATGTGAGAATAAAATGAATAAAGTATGTCTACTTTCATGAAAAATAACCTCTTCCAAACCACTGCAATTATCACAGCAACTATGGGCTTTACACCAAACAAACAGTTGGTGCGAAACACCTTGATTAAATATCCTTTTAATTCAAATTACAACATTAATACCAGTTAAACAAAAAACACGTAAAATCATGATATTAAAATAATGAAAAACAAGACCATTTAGAAAAAAATGGTTTGCTTAGTATGGATATACCCTTACCCACATCATGAGTTTATAGTAGCGGTACAACATGATTAAGATGAAGAAATAGTGGTGATTTCTGAGTGGTCTGTCGTCTGTGTAGAAATTAGTCCTTACTTACGATGGTTATTCGTAGATTGTACAAGCACCTAAATAACACAGCACACATCTCCGTTTACACTTATTAAAACTATGATAGCACATGAACCATCGTATTCGTGCTTACAATCGAAAGCGCCACTCACTCACTTAATTAGTCCGAAGAGTCCGAACGAGCACTAAAGAAACACCTGTTATCTTGATAAGCACATTAGTCACAGACGTATCCATATTATGAAATCGTGCTGGCGCGCTGCGTAAGTGACGTCACGAGGTCCCATGTGAACATCCCTCGGAGGGAAGTTCCTTGACGGTTACCATCCCTCTGAGGTTTCTGTTATGACTGTTACCAATTTCGATGTATTTATCTACTTTCGGGCTGTTGTTAGTCCATTTCCTTCATTTTAAATAAATATACGATAAACAGCGGTCTTGTTACTGGCTGTTTGTAATTCTAAATTAGTGTAAAAAAACCTGTAGACAAATTTTGGCCATGAGTAGGTATGTTGTGTTAGCCACAAGTTTATTATCGTTAATCAACTAAAAACTATATTTTTGTAACAGAAAACAAAAGATTACTTATTTCTCTCCAAGATATCTCCCACTGGCAACGAAAATTCGCACTAAAACCATTAAAACTCACTCGCGGAACTCGACCGTGGTTAACGCGCCAGCGGCAGTTTTAGACTACCGATCAAATTCAAAATTTTCCTCCAATGGCCATTGAAATTGTCGCTTGCTAGCTGTCTCGCTTCATTGGCTATACGTTTCAATGGATTAAAACGAGATCAATACACGAATGACGGTTTTATTTCTAAGAAAGTAAGTGCTTACTTTCTTAGAAATAAAACCGTAATTGCGCCCCTCCGAGGGGGGCTCCACCGACCTGCAGGAAAAAATATGAAGCCCACAGAGGGATGACCACAACTGAAGGGTTAATCATGTTTCTAAACACTGATTTCCCTGCAGAAAAGCCTCAAGATTACTATTCGTATTTTCTTGAAACCATATTATTATAAACAGACGCATTATATTGTTTCAAAAACTCTGTTCGCTTAACTTCGCTGAACCTACGGCGCCTTAAGTTTAACATACCAACATCGTATGTATCTGTATGTAGTATCGTATCTCCCTTGGTGAGCGTAGAGGTAAAAATCACGAAGACATAGTAAAGTTTAAGAACTTATTCATATTCAAATACGCTGTAATAGGTTTGATTTGCGTGGCCCAGGGGTCCAATCGAGGGCGTGCTTGAAGTCAAAGGATCTAGATAGCTTGATTTGAGAATATTACTGTGAAGCCAGTACCTTACAATACCTTATAGTCTCGACTTTGCTCGCATACAATCTTCCTCCATTGTTAAAACAGCCCCGGTAATTTTGTCGAGCGATATTCGACCTCAACGAGATCTATTTCAAATGTCTGAGACGCACGGAAGGTTTATTTATTTATTTGAACTTTATTGCACAAATATGAAAAAGTACAATTGGCGGACTAAATGCCTTGGCATTCTTTCCAGTCAACCATTGGGCTAAACAGAAACTTTAGTGGTGCAGGATCCTAAATACTGAGACTCGAATCGAAACATAAATCCATTGATATATATACATATATAATGCAAACAATATAACTAACTTATGCATACATAAATACATACCATTAAAAACCAAAAAAAAAAAATCTTAATTTCCATTGAATCGCCCGTCCTTTCACACGCCACCCGCTGTCCTCCCTACATTGCACCACCACAAAAACAAGCGATAGGTATCAGACACAACTGGCCGCTCACCGCGCCCGGCCGTTCCAATGCCATTAAAAAAAACGATTCCAAGTTTAAATTTCACCGTTTAAATAAAGAACTGAGTGACGAGGGTCCGCATTGTGCATTAGTGTTTTAAAAAGTTTGTGGTATTAGGTGACCTAGAAATAATTGTGCAGATTTTAGATTAGTTTGGAAAGTTTAGTAGTCTTCGGCTGTTTGTTTTCTTAATTGGAGGGTAGTTTGGTTAAATGTTTACTGTGAAACAATTCGTTTGATTAGTAAGTTTGAGTAAAGTTCACTTTGCAATCAATATTGAGATAGTGTTTTAGTAAAAATACTGTTCTCTTAAAATTGAAGGTGGCCATTGTTTAAGGTGGCGTCCATGTCGCTGAACTTTCATGTCTCTGTCATTATAATATTGAAAAACAGAGACCGAAAACTGGATCCTATGATATTTCGGAGACTTCAAATTTTAAATTTCGTACTCGATCAAACGAATTTGAAATTAAAAAAACGATCTTTAATTCGGACGCAAACCAGAGAGCGTTCTTAAAAAGTTAAACCGTTTTATTACCATCAAGGCTGAATTCGAACTTTTTCCGCTGAATTAAAGTGTTTTGTGTTAAACCGAGTTTGGAACTGAAAAGTGGGCTATTAAAACTTGTGGATTACCTACATTGCGTTGTTTATGATGGATTGGAAATGGATACCCAGAAAAAGGTGAGTTTATTATTTACGACAGTATTTCCGTTCATAATAAATTCATCGGTTTTATAAAAAGTGGACCACGTTAAATAATCTCAATTATTTATTATGCCTTTCAGGGCCAGATACCGCTACGCGTGCTACGCGTGCTACGCGGCGTAGCTCGTAGCAGTGTACTGGCTACGTAGCAAAAAAACGTAAACGGCATTCTAATTTCAATCTGTTTCGCGCTTCCACACGCGCTTAGCTAATTAGCTTTGTTTAGTTTGAATGCCAAACCTTCACCTTTGACGACCGTTTTAGCCTCTAACTACGAAGCTAGAGGTCCTGGGTTCGAATCCCGGTAAGGGCATTTATTTGTGTGATGAGCACGAATACTTGATCGTGAGTCTGGGATGTCTTCTATGTATTTAATTATTTATTTATCTATACAAGTATGTCTATCGTCGTCGTACCCATAGTACAAGCTTTGCTTAGTTTGGGACTCGATTTGTGTAAAATGTCCGCCAATATTTATTAATCCTCAGATTGACCTTCCTCTAAGGGATCATTGTGTTACTTTTCGAACGTGCGTTAGGACAACTCAACTCATTTTTTTATAGTAAAATTACATACAGATCTACCTAACGTATTTACTGCGTGCGTTACTCAATCGCCCAGCAGGGGTCAATTTCCCGTACCGATAAAGGAAATTAGAATTGAATGAGTATTATTGACCATTACAGTGGAGCCGACACGAAAGGCTATGTTTTTATCAGTCCATGTTTATTTAACACTTTCACTGCCCGGGACCTGCCTAGCGGGCGCCTACGCCGTAGTCGCTTTCCGCTACATACGGGGAAAACCACAGGATCGGCTACGAGCGTAGCGCGTAGCGATTCTTGGCAGTCAATGTGTTAAGGCGGTGCATTGGAAAATATCGCGTGCTTTGAAACGCCGTTCTGACTAGATTAAAAAACGGGGTCCCTTTGTTTCCCATAAACTTATTGTTCCGAATTTCGATAGTCAGAAATTGATATCCATATAATTTACAGACATAAACATCAATAGTCATAATCTTTGTTAAGTATAATGTTTTGTAGTTCTAACATTAATGAGCCATAATATTAAGTATTATAATCATAAAAGTCAGAAATTGATGTCCATAACGATCAAAGGTCTATCGATAATTATTCATAAATATTCTAAGGCATATATTTCAACGTACTAATGATTGCTATTCATATCGTTTTAATGCCTAAAGTGAATTACGTCTAAGAGACCAAATCTATAACATCCAAAGTCATATAGATAATTACTCAGAAACATTCCTAGACATACATTTGAAAGGGGTACTAGGTACTACTGCGCGAAGGGTTTATGACTGTTTCGTAAAGAATACGTTTAAATAAGCATGTTTTATTAGAAACTTTTAATCTGAAATTAAAAATGGATAAGATATTGGACTTCTAAGGCGGGTCGCTCTAGGTACGACGACGAGCGAAGCGAGGAGGAGTGTTAGTTGTACTGTGACCCTAAGCACGCGAGCCGAGCGAGCGAAGCGAGCGTGCCGCGGAGCGGCCGACGAAGCGCCAGAACCAATAATGACACAACATCCATCGAAATATTGACAAGTACATATTTTTCCTAACTTTCGGGTCAAATACTCGTATTTGGGCAATTTTTGATTTTAGAGAAAAAAGTTTCAAAACAAAACATACATATTTTAACGTATTCTGACCACTAAACAAAACAGTGAGCGGCATGGATATCTTTCAATCGCATCACTCTTTATTTTTGCCCAAGTAGCCACATTAATTATAATTAATGGGTATGTGGGTATGTTATAAAGCAGTCTGGAAGAACGCGTTCAGTAACGTTCGGTACTAAAAAAAAAATATTTTATTATTTTTCTGGGAGTGTGTTTATGGGCTTTAACATTATGAAAAGTGACACCACCGTGAAATTGAATGATATGTGTAACTAATCAGATGACTACCGTCTACCAATCATTATGACTTGCACAAAAATACCTTATAAAAATTATTACAAACTAGATTATTGCCTGTAACATTATGTAATTGCATACCACCGGGACATTGAACGTTATGGCTAACCAATTTTATGACTAACAATAATGATGACCTGCAAAAATCGGAACTCCAATGTATATTGTTAAATTTTATGACTTTCGACAATATGACTAGAAAAAATTATGGTGGAAAACGTTATGGACTGAAAAAATCGGATCTTAAATTTTATGGAAAACAATAGAGACCCTTAAAAAACAATAAGGTCTAATTTTCAGATATATGATTCTTGACTATATGATTGTTTATCTGATTTAATTTATACATTGCTTAAAATGTCCTCTATAGAAAAAAAATCCAAAGTTGGGTTTTTTTTTTACACAGCCTACCCAAGCAATACATTATTTTACGACACAATCATAATACTGTCGTAGGTATTTTATATAATCTAAAGTCTCGCTTAATAAAATATAATAAAACTTCACTAAGTTAAGTATTTGGTCCAAAATTATTTTTGATGCCTTTATAAACGTCCCTTGTACGTTTTTCTGCATATTTTTTACTTATTTTGTTAATGTTAAAAAAGCTCATTATTTTCTATTTCATTATGGCATATCCACCAAATGATGACTATTATCAAAATAATTGGGCTCAATAAAAAGAAAAAAAACTATTGTTTGGTAACGCAGTGGAGTCATGGGGACTGGTAAAGCACTGGTAATTTGTGTATCAAATGAGACGTTTCTTCTAAATTCATAATAAACATTGAGACCCGGTTGAGAACTAACGTAAACTCTAGTTGGAAAATATTTCGTCGAGACATCTACGATTTTGTAAAAGTGTTATAAATTTTCATCTCTGTTTTCGGCACTAAAAATAATCTTGGCCCAAACCAGCTTCGTAGGCACCCCACTACGCTAGCCGGTCTTAAAATGCTAGTCCTTAAACTAAATGTCAGATAAATAATGCATCCCTGCAACCTGCCTTTACACCCGCAGGATTTAGAGGTAAATAAATAAAAAATAACGGTTTTAACGACACACCGAAGGACCGTTTTATGGGCATCGATAAAAAGGTGAAATCGTGCCGCTGCTACTCAACTAAGAAATGGTCCCGACAATATCATTATAAGAGTAGTTATAAGTGAATACTTGTACCGGCTAACATAAATGCGTTCTATAAAAACGTAATTATTTTAAATAATATTTATGTCAAAATTGCGTTATATGAAAACAGAAGTATGCCAATTGCAAATTATGTCATTTTGCTTAATATATCAATTGATAATTAGAGTAAAGCAAAATATAGCAAAAAAAACGTTATATCAAACGTTACGTTATATTAAATAACTTTATGCCAATTTAATGTATATCAAGTGTATGTTAGTTTTTCTGCCATTATATGAAACATTACGCACCCGTATAAGGATATTGCCCTTATAATTTGTGCCCCAATGCACTTTTATTAGCGTTAATGTGGCTCTTATAAGAACAATATTTTTGGCATTATAAGCCACTACAAGGGTAAATTTTGTTTGTTGGGTAGCCGATATGGCAATCAGATATATGTGGTCGCTTCATTATGGTATATATTAATGGATTGGAATGGGTGCGAATTAGCGCATACGTAACCAACTGCACAGTATACAAAATAATAAAATGTATGTTGTGTAATGTTGTGTGTACGAAGCAAGAGGTCCTGGGTTCGAATCCCGGTAAGGGCATTTATTTGTGTGATGAGCACGAATATTTGTTCCAGAGTCATGGATGTTCTCTATGTATTTAAGTATTTATTTCTCTATATAAGTATGTTTATCGTTGTCTAGTACCCATAGTACAAGCTTTGCTTAGATTGGGACTAGGACGATGTGTGTAAGATTGCCCCTAATATTTATTTATTATTAAATATGTAGGTACCTTGGCAAATTTGTAAAAGCAACACTACTTCAATTAAATTGCAATTCTAAATTAAAGGAAAATTTGAAAAATTCAATGCTCCGAGCCGGATTCGAACCGGCGACCACAGGCATTCATGGTCTTTCGCTACTAACCAACTGAGCTATCGGAATAATCTGTCTCGGCTACTAAGTCTTTCAATCAGTTCCTTCCTACAACACCTTAGGGAGGCGTGTAGCGACATCTACCAGAAGACTTAGGCTTCTGAACGTCACCAACGTCTCACATTGTATTGAGCAATCGTCAGTAACGACGTGCCTTTTTAATTTAAAATGTATGATTTCGTTAGCAGCTTAGGTACTACAAATTTAAATTGCAATTCATTTGGAATATCGTTATTCAAATACAATCAATAATACCATTCCTATTCAATGCCGGTGACTATGCAAATAAAGCATCTTTGATTCGTTGTTGGATTTTGATTGGGTTTAAATTAAATGGTTACTGTGATTTAGATTGCAACAGGCTAGCTATACTCCACTGAACATACATCAATCAGGTACAGTCCAGTGGTTTTAACCCACTCTAGCTAACTGTGGGCGTTGAATAGTGAACAGGGGTCGGTTTGAGTGACCCACATTCACAGTGACATTTTGACGCATTCACTGCCACCAAATGCTCGTAGTCGATGTTGTGGGTTTCCCGCTTAGTAGAAAAAAGCGTCTACAAACATAAAAGTTTATAAAAACCGGCCAAGTGCCAGTCGGACACGCGCACGAAGGGTTCTGTATCTATAAAAACCGGCCAAGAGCGTGTCGGGCCACGCTCAGTGTAGGGTTCCGTAGTTTTCCGTCCGTCACAGTAAGTGTCCCCACTTAAGCGTTAAAAAATGGGCTATCTATTTGTTACATTGAGTTGACATATTAAGTACAGAACCCTAAAACCCTACAAGCAATGCTTGACGAACAATTTTGTTATTAGACAACGAACGTCCAAAGACAACTAAGACAATTCGAGCACGACAAATTTTCGACCTAATGTATGGGCGCACCTGCTCCGACCCCATTTAATCAGGAAAAATCTTAACACCGCCAGGTACGATATGAGCGTTCCGCGTACAGCGACATCTATCGGCAAATTAAGTAAACTATTGCGCGCGAGCTTAAAGTATGGGAGATGATTTTTATGGGATAATCCTTTATTGCGGGAACCAATTTTCACCGTTTTTACTTTATTTAAAAGCACGTCATTTCATTGTGATTTTGTAGAAATTACAGGTACAATAAACACCTGCTTATAAGGTTCAGAAATTATTTTGTATTTTTTTTCAAAAACTATTCAACCTATCAAGTTCAAAATATTTTTCCTAGAAAGTTTTTATAAAGTTCTACTTTTGAGATTTTTTTCATATTTTTAAAACTTATGGTTCAAAAGTTAGAGGGGGGGGGGACACATTTTTTTAAACTTCTGGAGCGATTATCTCCGAAAATATTAACATTATCAAAAAATGATCTTCCTAATCCCCTATTCATTTTTAAATACCTATTGAACAATATATCACACGTTAGGGTTAAAATGAAAAAAAAAACACTTCCCACTTTACGTACAGGGGAGGTACCCTAATAAAACATTTTTTCCACGTTTTATTTTACCACTTTGTCGGCGTGATACCAAATTTCAGCTTTATAGTGCTAACGGTTAGTTAGATTATCCGCGGACGGACGGACAGACATGGCGAAACTATAAGGGTTCCTAGTCGACTACGGAACACTAAAAACGGAAAAAAATACGTTTTTTGTATGGGAGCCCCCTTAATTTATCTTATTGTTTTTTAGTATTTGTTGTTATAGTGGCAACAGAAATAAATCATCTGTGAAAATTTCAACTGTCTAACTATTAAGGTACGGATGTAGACTCAAAATTTATTCTTACTCCAAATTAATAAGAGCAAAAAATTATGCCTAGTATCGAAAATCCCAGTCAAATTTATTTCAAAGAATTACGCCGCTACAACCGACCTACTATTGCTTTTTAGAGAGAGAAAACACTCGATAGAATGATGAATCGGACAGAATATACCGCCTCTAATAACTTTAGACACTAGTAACTTTGTGATTATTTCATCTCGTGCTTTACTTTTTTCTCCTCTTGACAATATTTTAAATCTTTTTTCGGGAAAATTCAACGTCACCACTAACTGCTCACACGTGTATTATAAATTCCAGTCATAACCTTGGTCTGATATATATATTCATATATAAAGATATTCCATTCTATACACAAGTGAAAGAGTTTTTGAAGTCGGATAGTCGTAAGGAGTTCCGGAGATAACCCCCCTACGTACAAACATACAAAACTACAATCTCAAAAACTTTCCTCTTTTATAGAATAGAATAGACTGCCCGCATAGCTTTGGCTACGTTTTTAAAAGAACCAAGGCAGACCCAAAATCCTTTCTATATCCTCGTGAAGGAATTGCAAACCTTTTGGAGATTACCCCCTGTATAAAAATCCATGTTAATCGCGATAAACTGAAAGTATACGTATAGTATTCTCTGAGCTTCTTCTATTTCACACTTGCGACTGTAATAGGTATCTCTAGACAAATAAATTCACAGTTAGGTATAAATTCTACCTAACAGCCCTCTAGACGGTTAACGGATGTACCAAGAGTAAGTCAAATATATGGAACTATGTATCTGCCTTACTACATTGGAATAAGGTGCAGATATGGGTGTTTTTAACTTTCGTAGCAAGTGTAAATGACGCTTATTTACAGTAGTTCTGCTGCAAGGTGGATTTTATCTGGTCTCATTTTATTTGATATATTTTTAGTGGTTTAGTTACCTTCAAAGTGGCTATTTCAATGAATTACTAATGCAATTTTAACTTCAGCATTGGTAAAGTATACCATTCTGAAAATGAACGCCCCTCGATTAATCAGGGTGTAGACTCAGGTTAATATTCATATCGTAGGTATAGTGCATTTTTTTTAGCATTAGAAAGAAGGCTAAAGCACGAAGCACGAGATCTTTTATATAAGACACTTTGTCGCACACAACTGTCAAAGTATCTCAAATAGCCACTAGTAAAAACGACTAACGTTAAGTTGTCTACCCTAAAATGTTTTTATTATTTATCTTTTAATACTTACAACAATATGTTCATTTACAAGGTATTAATTTTATGACTCTGTTATTTTGAATATTCAGTTCTGGAAAGGTTGCATAATAAAAACCCTAAAGAAGAAGAGGTTTGAACGATTGGTTCGTTTTTTTTTCGCTATCAAAACTGTCAAAATTGTCAATCGTATCTTACGTTCTTTTTCTTGTTTTCTTGGTAATCAACAAATTGTTGAAGATTACGAGATTATAGGAGTATCCATTTTTTAATTAATATTAAGATTTTATTTTTCGCTGTGCGATGGACCAACCAGAGGCAGGTCCAAGTGGCTTGCAAAAAAGATCGACTCGTTCTCCCCTGAACGTTTTGCCTTCACCACAAGCAAAGATACAGAAACAGAGTCCATTAACAACAAATTAGAAACATATAGTGGTGAACATTTACAAGGTTGTGTGTGTTTGAAGCAAGGATGAAATTCCGGGTAACATCTAATATTTGTCCCAAGCCGAAAAAGGTTGACGACTGCTTCTTTATTTACCGTATTTCTAATCCTCAAAAAACGGACTATAGTGATGCTAAATGGATTGTAAAGCATCAAACAAGGATTAGTTCAAATAGCAGACTGTGACGTCATACTATTATGTCAATTAGTATGAAACGTTTCGACTGCCGACTCGTCGATCTTTGAATAAAATTTTTGGGATATTCTCTTAATGGTAGGAGCTCCCGTACAAATATGCGTTTCTCTATAAAAATTGGCACCGTAAAATAATCTTAGGTCACACCCCTATTGAAATAGAAAATGCCCGTCAAAATCTAAATGCCTAGGGAAACGACAGTAACTTTGCTTCAACGTTGTTGCCTATCTTTTATACAAAGGCGAACTCATTATCCAGCTAACTTTTTAGAACCAGAGTCAAATTAAAAAAAAACCTCAAACATGTAATAATATTATTATAATAATTTTATGTTTTGTATGTAAGTTTTATATTTTACTTTTAAATCTGAATAATAAATGCGAAAGTTTCTATGTTTAGATGTTGGGATGTTCGTTTCTCAATTAAGCTTAAACGGCTCTACCGATTTGGATGAAATTAGATATAGCATAGGTTTAATCTCGGGTGCACTCAGACGAAGTTGCGGGCGTTTAAATTAGTTTGTCACGCGATACTTTGGGAAAACGATTATTCTAAAATTATTCTAGTTTGTACAAGTTTATTCTAGGAAATGAAGAATTCGCGCAAATGGTAAGCCAATTTATGAATGATTGTTACATCCGTTTCTTAAAATAACACGCCGTTTGCCTGCGACTGTCAAAAGACATGGTGTATGGTCGTCGAACATCTTAAGGAAAATTTGTAAAAGATGTTCTACGGAAATAAATAAATAACATGGCAATCCAAAGACCAAAGTCCAAAGACGGCAACATTGTATTACTTGTATTTTATGTTATACTGCTGCTTTTATGTCTGCCCGCGACTCCGTCCGTCGCGAACTCGTTTATATCGCAGCTCCATACAGACCTCCACCCCCCATTTTAGGAAAGTGGCGGGTTAGAAAGAGACAAACAGTAGCCTATGTCACTCTCCATCCCTTCAACTATCTCCACTTAAAAAATCAAGTCAATTCGTCGCTCCGTTTTGCCATGAAAGACGGACAAACGAATACACTTTCCCATTTATGATAATAGTACGTATGGATGAAAATCATAACACCTTAAATCAATAATTGCCGTGTATGTACACTGGCGTTGGACGTTTGATATGAGAACAAAGGATATGCATATTAATTAAACTTGTTAACGAACATGAAGGGAAATGCCTGTGTGGAGTGATTTGCCACGGTCGAAACACGCTTGTGCGGTAAATTCTGGACGTAAAGCCCCTTCGGCCATGTACAGCCGAGTTCATAAGTATTATGTATGTTCCTAAATGTTGAAAGATATCTGAGCTTGCTGTAAAATTGCTGATTGATGTAAAATTGTCAAGACGAAAGGATCTCAAATAACATAATCAATTATCTGGTTTCGTTAAATACCCCTATCCTTCATTCGTTTAAATTATTGAAGAGGATATCCCTAGTATATCGCTTTTGATCTATGCTATTGCGGATGGGATAACAGTTATGAAATTATGATTTTGCAAGATGGAGACATGAAAGTCAAGAGAGATACTTATATGGCACGCCGGCGGCCATTTTAATTCATTTATCAGTCCTCTAGCTATTACCTATAGTTGAATTAATAACATAATGAGAGGAGGACTGTGCCCAGCAATGGGACGTATATAGGCTGATTTATTACTTATTATTATTTTTAATAACATAAAGGTGCTGATAGTCAGTCGTAATGAGCTTTCTAGCGTCTACTATATGTTGTCGTTTTTGTCCCCCCTCCCCCTCATTCCCCCCATTTATTATCATCCTGTTCATTCCTTAAATGTGGACCCACCCCGCCTAATAAACTGCTACCGTCATCCAATGGTCAACGATACTATCCGGACCGTCATCAAATGATTCATATATCCCCATGCCGAATTACAGTTTTCTAGTAGGTACCTACTAAGTAGTAAGTAAGTAAGTAAGTACCTAGTAAGAGTCTGAACAGCACGGATAGACGGACAGACGGAAATGGTGAAACGGGTTCCTTGTTGACTACGGAACCCTAAAAATGGTAAATGCTCGATGTTCTGCTACATGTCAATGCTCTAGTCTATTATTATCATCTTAACGTAGGTAAATTGTCGTGACAATTGAAAACATTTCAAAATAATTATGCAATGATGCCTAAATCGAAAAACATTTCGGTAATTATCTTATCAGAACGTAATAAAGCGGTTTTCCCATTTTCATTCTTACTCGCTTCCGAGAAAATCACTAAAATCTGTAAAACGCGGTATACCCCGTGCGTGACGTCATTCTTACGTCTGTTGAGTGAAAGATGTGGACAGGTGCCATAGAGAGACATAATAATGACGTCATATTTTACTTACGACCTATTGGAATTCACTACTTTTAATTGTGATATTTTTGGGTGAAAATAAACATTTACGGAGAAATAAAAAAACACGTATACCTTAAAATTTCATTTTCTATCGAACTTAATCATAAAATGGCCCTTTAAAAAAAAAATGTTGTCAATTATGACCATCATGACATAAAATTGGCGATGTCACTAACTATCATCAGCTTGAGTCGAATAACTCTCTATTTTACCAAGTTATTAAGGCTGAATAGTCTAAATTGAAGTAGCCTAACCCAATTCAGCGAAAGACAGGTCGGTCAGGGAGGTCTAAATTGCATTATGAGAGAAATTGGTGTATAATTTAATAATGCTTGACATCCCTTTACAAGGGAAAGGGCCAGTAATTCTGTACAGGTTTTCTTGGTGCTCGGTTACGAGTTATCTAAATACATGTATGTTATCAACGCAACCTCTAGTATAATGCAAGTAAGTAATGTAAGTAAGTAATGCTTTAACAAACTTAATATTAGTGGCTTTTGACGACCGGTTAGCCTAGTGGGTAGTGACGCTGCCTACGAAGCTGAAGGTCCTGGGTTCGAATCCCGGTAAGGGCAAATATTTGGGTGATGAGCATGAGTATTTGTTTCTGAGTCATGGATGTTTTCTATGTATTTAAGTATTTCTATCTATTATATACAACGTGTCCCAAAACTCAACGATAAGCCGGCACCAGAGGATGGAGCTGCTTATGATTAGTCGAGAAAAAATAAGGAAAAAAATATATCTCAAAAAATAAATAAAAAAAATATCTTTTGAAAATAATTGCCATAGTGGTGTCAATACTATTTTTTTACACCATGATGATTGAAAGTGGACTGTAAGAAAAAATCTTTCAAAATTGTAGGGACAAAATGAATTTTGATTATTTTTTGTGTAAAAACTACATGTATTATGGTATTTTTAAGAACTGTGTTAGATAGCAGGGCTACTTAAGTTTCCAAAAACAAAAAAAAACAGTAATATTTGAATATTAGTAGACATGGTCGTTAAAAATACCATTAGGGATGTCGATTTTCGATGAATTTCATTTTTTTTCTGTAATTTCTAAAATAATTGAGATATATCTTTTCCTTATTTTTTCTCGACTAATCATAAGCAGCTCCATCCTCTGGTGCCGGCTTATCGTTGAGTTTTGGGACACGTTGTATATCGTCGTCTAGTAACCATAACACAAGCCTTACTGAGCTTACTATGGGACTAGCTCGATTTGTGTAAGATGTCCCTTATATTTATTATTTTATTATTATTATTTTATTATTTATGAAATATGTATAATATCATCCATCCGAACTAATATTATAAATGGGATAGTATGTGTGTTTGTTTGTCCGTCTTTCACGGCAAAACGGAGCGACGAATTGACGTGATTTTTTAAGTGGAGATAGTTGAAGGGATGGAGAGTGACATAGAATAGTTTTTATCCCCGACATCATCCCCTAAGAGGGTGAAATGGGGCCGTAAAAGTTCGTATAGAGCTGCGATATAAACGAGTTCCACGCGAACGGAGTCGCGGGCAGAAGCTAGTAATACATATTTTAAACTGAATCGTCAAAAATATTCCATTTAAATATCGAACTTCACAAAATTTCACGAGAATCGCTTTGGAACTGCGACCTGTAGGTATAGGAGAACAGCCGGACAGTCGGGCATTCGAATCCAAACGATCAATCACAAATGCTTTCCAACGAGTTAATGACTGCGCAAAAAAAGGGACAGTCGGCAATAAAAGTTGCCACCAAAAATGTTTTTGATAAAATCTTTTTTCTCACTTTTACGCGCCACTGTGTGACTAGAAGGCTTTGGTGTTAGTGGCAGTCAGTTGGCATGTATTGCGTATACCAACTTATTTATGCCATCGTTTAACGCTTTTCTGGCTCAGTAAACACACTTTTAGGTGCAAATATATCTTGGTAAACCCAGAATCTTACTTAGGGTTTGTTTTGGTAGTTTTTTTTTAATTGGATTTTAATAGTGCTGAATTATTTGAAGGTACCTAATTTATGTATTTTTTTTTGTGTAGTTTAGCTACTTTTAAATGTTGATTTTATATTAGAAGTAATTCAGGTATATGATTTTAAAAATAAATGGTCTACTAGGAGCTATTAAGAGTCCCCAACTCTACTGTCCATACAAATTTACTTAGTTTGGACCTCATTTTAAAACGGCATGCAAAAATAACATGCAACTTTTTATACTCAATGGAATCCGCCTTGTAGGTCGAAAACTAGTTTCTTTTTCTTTAAACTATAATAGAAAAGTGATAATAGAGTCTTTGCCTGAAAAACTATACTCAGGTGCAAGAAATTTTACACATTACCTGTTATGCCCTTGATCTGTCAGACCCTATTTTCGCTACAGCCTGTATTTCTCGCAGACTCCCTCTTTATAATATACAGATTAACTTCAATAATGTCTCGTTTTAGTCTATTCACTATATATCTATACTAATATATTAAAAGAGGGAACGCGAGATTGTACCCTTGTAACGGTATTGTACGAGGTAATCTCCGGAACCAGTTCGATTTTCCACTGCCACTTTTGACCCTTCTATAACTCAAAACCTCTTTAACGTAAACAAATAAAACTACGTGTGTTTAATTATATCCATAAGGAACTATAGAAGCTCAAATTTCATGAAGCTAGCTCAAACGGTTATAAAGATATGAAGGTCAATAAGTCGTAAATTTTAGCACTGACTGACTGACTGACATATAGTACCTAAAACCTAACCTACTTCCAGGTGACCTAGAAGGATGAAATTTGGAAACCAGGTCGGTAATTGTGTGTAAGCGTAGGAAAAAATCTAAAAATCAAAAAAAAGTAAAAATAGGGGGGGGGGCATACAAAAAATATATATTTGTAGCGTTGGAACCGTTACAAGCAAATATTTGAAACTATCCCAATATATGTATTATTATATTTGCTATATAACAGAAAAATAAAAATAAAGTTGAGTCAAAAAATAAGTGGTGTCCCCATACAAAGAACTTGTAATACGCGCTAAACAACCGGCCAACGGTGTGTCGTCGGCGGCGCGGGGCACCACTATACACTGCCTAGTTTTCTTTACAAAAAGTAATGATATCCCACCAAAAACATAAATATAAAAAAGAGCCAAGTTCAATACAAAAATTATCCTTGGCTGTGGGCTTCGCCGCAATAAACAATAAAGAAATTATCCTGGAACGCGTACAGTATAAGGCTATTTGGACTTTTAAAGCTCCGATTATAGCATCGATATATGCTACAGCGCTTTTAACAGCATAATTAAATGCGATTTGAACTTAAGCCCATTTGCTTCTATAACTTCACCTTGTAACTGTTTACAAGAACATATTTCTTGATTATTTTAAGCGTATTTCATCTAATAAAAGCATACACCAAGAGTGATTGCACTTAGGAGTAATCACTCCGGTAACGTAGACTTATAATAGTTTATAAGAGAACATCTGCGGGCCGTTATTTATTTATTTATTTATTTATTTATTTGAAAACATGTTTACATGCCCTTACAGTTAGGTATCCAATGCGACATGAAACTTAGAATTAACAACATATACAAACAGGAACATACAGGTTATTACAAATAACAATCAGGTACAACCTAATAACACAAATGACTGGCACTACTTAATTACACTTTCACAGATGTAGGCCTCGCATCCATCATCTCACAGAATCTCAGGCATTCATTTCTCACAGACGCCCATCGCCACGCAAACAGGTCGCACTCGGGTGCTGATGCCAAGAGAGCATTCAAGTGTGTGAGGGCACGGAGCAGCGGAGAGTTCAGGCGCGACACGGAGCGTCGCGCTGGCAAAGCCAACAGATCGCGTCGCCGCGGTCTGAGGGCTATCCTGGGGATGTCTGGTACATGTAGTCGCACAACTCGACTCACCAATTCTGGACAATCCGAATCACCGCGCAGGGTCCGACACGCAAACGTCAATAAGCAAAGGTTACGTCTCACCTCTAAAGAGTTGTAACCTAAGGCCCCAAGGAGAAACTTCTTCGGATAAAGAAACGGGTAATAACCAAATATTTTCTTGTATAAGAACCTTAAAAAGGTCTTTTGTACCTTTTCAAGAAGCAAACTGTAGGTCGATTCGTAGGGATGCCAAACGATCGATGATGTCTCTAGCTTGCTTCTAACTAGCGCATTATAGACAAGCCTGATGGCAACGGGATCGTTAAAGTGACGAAGGTTGCGTAGCACGAAGCCCAGTCTTCGAAAGCAGCTTGTAGCAAGTGTTGAGATATGCTCATGAAAAGTAAGCCGCGTATCGAAGACCACGCCCAGATCTTTAATAGAGCACACACGATTTATAGGCTCGGACCCCAGCACATATTGTGCATGCACCGGCATATGAGCACGGCTGAAAGTGCAGACGCAACATTTAGCGGGGTTGAACAGCAGCTTGTTTTCGGTGCTCCAGAGAAAAACCGCGTCGATGTCCCTTTGTAACGACTCACAGTCAGAACCTTGCTCCACTCCATACACCAACTTGAGGTCGTCTGCATATAGGAGACACTGAGCCGATCGAAGGACTGACCTGAGGTCATTTATCATGATCCCGAATAAGAAAGGACCCAATATGGAGCCTTGACTCACTCCAGACCGGGTATGATATGGAGCCGAGACAAAGCATCCATGCTTAACATACTGTTTCCGATCGCGTAGATAACTAGCGAAGAATGACAACAATGCGGGAGAAAAGCCAATCCGATCCAGTTTCGCCAACAACACATCGTTATCCACGCGATCGAAAGCCTTACTGAAATCAAGATAAAGGACATCGACTTGGATACCTCTATCCAGGTGCTCAGATATGCTATCAGTCAATATTAATAGGTTGGTGTTAACCGAGCGGCTATGTCTGAATCCGTGTTGTGCGTCACATAAGAATGGTTTTACCTGTGCGCATAGAGTTCGGTGGACTATTGACTCAAAGAGCTTGGCCAGAGTGGAAAGGACGGCGATAGGCCTATAGTTTTCCACGATGGTAGCGTCATTTGCCTTTGGTATAGGTCTCACCCTCGAGAGTTTCCAGCGAAGAGGGTATGACCCAGTACAAAGCGCCAAATTAAAGATGTAGTGTAAAGGGAATTTAAGATAATCCATGCATCCCTTTACAACGTACGCTGGCAGGTTATAATCTTGTGACTCCTATAAGAGCCTATCACAGAAGTATATACACTGAGGAGTAATCACTCCGGTTACTTAGATTTGTAACCGCTTATAAGACAACATCTGCGGGCCGTTATAATCTTATGACTCCTATAAGAGTCAATACCAGGAGTGTATCGACTGAGGAGTAATCACTCCGGTATTTGGACTTATAAGCGCTTATAAGACAACATCTGCGGGCCCTTATAATCTTATGACTCCTATAAGAGCCAATACCAGGAGTGTATACAATGAGGAGTAATCACTCCGGTTACTTGGACTTATAAGCGTTTATAAGACAACATCTGCGGCCGTTATAATCTTATGACACCTATAAGAGCCTATTCCAGGAGTATATACACTGAGGAGTAATCACTCCGGTTACTTAGACTTGTAACCGCTTATAAGACAACATCTGCGGGCCGTTAAAATTGCTTGCGTTGCTGAACCCTTTTGGTAAGAACATGGCGAGTCCTTTGGCTTTGACACGTGCCGTTATAAAACCAAGTGTCCCTATTAGAGCACTATAACGCAATTCGAAATGCTGACTACGAAAATGGCAGCTGCCTTGTATAATTTGCTAAATAAATTGATAAATATTAATATGAAAATATTCCAAATACAAGAGGCGCGTTAAAAATTTAAACATAAACGTGATAGGTTTCACAGAAAATTCATGTTCCCCTACGTATATAGACACTAAAAATAGTAATTCAACAACGCAATCATTTATATTTCTACTACACTGAACGACATTAATAGAATTCTCATTCATTACTTACCTTAAAATTTGTTTAAAAAATCTACACACACAATACAACAAAGACTTGGATTGGGTTTCACGCGTTTGCTTGCTTGGACATGGCTGAGAGCGCATTAATTTCATTTTTTACTGTAAGATACTTAAAGTAGGTTTTACAGGAATGTTTGGATTAACGTAATTCTACTATAGGAGTACTACTGGCGTAATTGGCATTTCAACGGGCCATTATAAATATCTTATAAGTGTGTTTGGATTAACGTAATTCTATTAAAGGAGTACTACTGGCGTAATTGGAGTTTCAACGGGCCATTATAAATATCTTATAAGTGTGCTTGGATTAATGTAATTCTATTATAGGAGTACTACTGGCGTAATTGGCATTTCAACGGGCCATTATAAATATCTTATAAGTGTGTTTGGATTAACGTAATTCTATTATAGGAGTACTACTGGCGTAATTGGAGTTTCAACGGGCCATTATAAATATCTAATAAGTGCAAGTAGACTTAGAAAGTGGGCCCTTTTCCGGACTTGTAAACGGTTATAAATCCCTTATAATCCTGATGAAACGATGGTCCTGGGATAATTATAAAACCGTATTTTGCTTGTTGGGGATCTAAATGAGTGCCAAGTTATGTGCAAAATCCAAATATGTATTTATAGGAACAAAATAACATTATGAACAAGTATTAAACTCTATTTCTTTGCTTTATTGGATATTTTTGTATTGAACTTGGCTCTTTTTTTTTGTGGATGTTTGTTACTAAATCATGCTTTAACGGCTAAACCGATTTGGATGAAATTTTGCACGAAAATAGTTTATAGCCTGTGTTAAAATAAAGGATAGTCTTTATCCCGGGTCCACGCAGACGAAGTCGCGGGCGGAAGCTAGTATATTATAAATGCGAAAGTTTGGATGTCTGTTACTAATCACGCTTAAACGCCACCGATTTTAGTTTCTCGGTATATCCCAAACTAATTCCATTATATTGGATAATTACCAGCTGGCTACAATTTCACAATTGAATTTCTAGTCCATATATAGTACCTATCAGACCATCAAATTTTATTCTCTACCCTTGGAGACAGCAATAATGCGACCAAATTAAGTTTTCAAATGCCAATTAAAAGGGATTCTATCTTCTACTGTTTCATTATGCTCCAAAGTAATGAAAATTACGAAACAACAATAAAATAGAAAATAAAAATATTTACTTTGAGGAAAACAGATTTACTGTTTAGAGTGTTTAAACTGTCAATTTAGCTCAGTTGGTAGATACCCTGCCCGCGAAGATATGAGTGCTGGGTTTGAATCCCGGAAAGGGCAAATTAAATTGTCCCTGAGTTATGTGTGTTTCTATGTATACTGATTTAAACTTTCACGACTTCAGCGACCTCATGCAGTGAAGTAAAGAATTAAGTTACTTATACGCGATTATGTCCCGTTTAGTAAAAATTATGTTTTCTATGTAGTCATCTAGAAGACACCCATAACACAAACCTTATTGATTCCACTGTGAGTCATGGATTAAACATTTGTCCCTAATATATATATTTTCTAAATTTGCGGTTAATATCAAAGCTTTTAACTTTTTTTATAATACAAGTACCTTATAATCGTCATGATAACAATTTTCAGCTTATAATCTTTGCTTCAGCTTAGATTTTAGTATCGGCAGCGTGCACCTGACAACCCCTTCGACCTGTCAGCGTCCATAGGCTAAGGTGGTCGCTTACCATCAGGAGGGTCGTGCGCTTGTTTACCTACGATAAAATAGTAAATTATACCATTATGAATACATATAGTTATAGAGAAAAGTTAGTTTTTTTTGTCTCCCCCCTCCTCCGGGGCGAGCTTCACCCCCCCCGCGCTTAAACTATAGGTAAGTTATAACGCTTTTGTATGTACAAATGGTTTATAGTTAATTTATCAAGGATTATTTCGTTGCTAGACACTTTTTATGCATCGTGTACGGTTTTCTTTTAAAATGGAAAATACTGCGCTCCGGGACACTTTCATGGGCGCGGGGGGTGAAGCTCGCCCCGGTGGAGGGGGGAGAGTAAATAAAAATAAACTTTTCTCGAAAAGTCATCCTCTAATTTTGCCAAATTTTGACCTAATTTCACTATTGTTTCGCTGACATTTACTATCTTTCCTATCACTCAATAACCCTGTCGAAACGACACACTAAACAAAGCTAGGGATGTCACTCGCTTAATTAGCGAAAGGTCGAGTCAGTAAACTGAATGACAGAGCTGTTAAAGTTAAATTCCCTCCGGTCATGGTCGGATTGAGCAGTGTGATTTAGTATCGTACCTACTTTATTTATTTATTTATTTGATGACTGGTTAGTCTAGTGGGTAGAGACGCTGCCTACGAAGCTGAAGGTCCTGGGTTTGAATCCCGGTAAGCGCAAATATTTGTGTGATGAGCATGAATATATGCTTCTTAGTCTTGGATGTTTTCTGTGTATTTGAGTATCTATCCATTATGTATTTAACAGTCGTCTCGTCTCGTACCCACCCATAACACAAGCCTTATTGAGCTTACTGTGGGAACGCTAGTTCGATTTCTTCCTGGTTTTGCCTACTGCTCACTATTAATTAAAAGGCGGTCGGCTACCGCCGGGTGCTCGCGCACCTGTTGAGATGCGGCGCCACGCGTCCCGAGCCAGCCCTCTGAGTGGGAATCGTACATCTTTAAGTGTCCAGTTCAGCTTTTGTATTAAGAATGAAGAATCAAACATTTATTTGTAACACAACACATCACACAGTATTACGAGTACAGGACCAAGATAAAAGAAAAAGTATGTATGTCCTGTGATACGAAATGGGCCCAAGTCATCATGACGCTGGCTGCAAAGCCAACGCTGGTCTTCCTTTGGGTCCATCCAGTGAGGACACGGCATGTAACGCACATAACAATAAAAAGCGGCCAAGTGCGTGTCGGACCACGCACAACAGGGGTTCCGTGCCTATTAAAAGGGTCGTATCATTACTGGAATCTTATGGCACCTACGTCTTTTTCTTAAAGGAAGGCGGTTTTTTAGAAATATCTCGAAAACCTTTGAACCGATCTTGTTCAAAACAATTTTCGCTGATAGAATTAAATAAGCCCTATTTGTATATTTTTAAAATACACGGTTCAAAAATTAGGGGGGGGGACACAATTTTAGTGACTTTCGAGGCGATTATCTCCGACTCTATTCCCTTAATCAAAAAAATTGCTAAGTAACCTTATATTTATTTTGAAAGGCCTATCGATTGAAATGCCACACGTGGGCATGCAATGAAAGCGCACCCCCAAAAAAATGTATTTTTGTAATTTCATTACATAACTATGTAGCGGTTAACAAAATACACCTATCCTCAAAATTTTATTCAAATTCACCTTATATTTTTCGAGTAAAATGCCTGTGACATACGGACGGACAGACAGACAGACATGACGAGTCTATAAGGGTTCCGTTTTTTGCTATTTGGCTACGGGACCCTAAAAACACACTTTAGTGCAGAGAAGGGTGGCACAGGGTCACCAAGTGGTCACTTTGGCATTCTTTGGGAGGCCTATGTCTAGCAGTGGTCTTACGACTGATATGACGATGCAAATGAGTAGGTAGCTTATTGCCACTTAAGCCACTACGCATTTATGTGGGCTCGGTGCTATATAGTTAAGGCCCCGTAGGTTCAGCGAAGTTGAGCGAACAGAGTTTTTGAAACAATATAATGCGCCTGTTAATAATAATATGGTTTTAAAAAAATACGAATAGTAATCTTGAGGCTTTTCTACAGGGAAATCAGTGTTTAGAAACATGATTAAGCAATTTTCGCTCGATAGAAAAAAAACACGAACATAGGTCTAAAAGAGTCTAAAATACACTTAAAATATTTCTTACAATTTATGCACAAAAGCTAAAAATATTTAAATGACTTCTTAAAATTGGCAATATCATGTTTGAGAGAAATCAGTGTTTACTTTTTTATTTATTTAAACGCCAAAAAAATAAAATTAAAAAACATGATTTCCGCGCTTCCGAGCACGCACTTCCATCTCGCTCACGCTTAAGCTCAGTGAGAGGGAGAGAAGACCAAGAACCTACGGCGCCTTAAGCTATGTCAGCGTCAAAACTGTAAATCAAGTCAGTGCAGGTTCTTAACCGTGCCCCTACGTTTAAATGAGTGCTACCTGCAGGTCAATCACGTGACGCATTGTATGAACATTTGATAGATCTAATCTGATCTAATGCGGCTTCGAAACGTTTGCTGGTCACCCTCTCTGCTTGGCGCGGGACGCGCGGGGGGCGGCACAAATGCGGCTTCACACGCGACGCGCACGACACGCCGCCGCGCTGCCGAGCTGTAACTTTAGCGCCGCGGGCCCGCGCGGGCCCGCGCTCGGACCGCGTTCGATGTGTGTTTGAAGTGTAGTTTCAATGCTTTACAACTTTCGCGGGCCCGCGCAGCACACGCGCCGCGCACGCACTACACGCGTTAGGTGGGTGGAGGCCTTAAGGGAATCTGTGACACGTTTGACGATGCGGAAAGTCACAAAACAAGTTGAACAAGTCTTAGCCGACAACACAGGTCAAATCTCTAGCTCGGTCTTCACAAGACAGTATGCGAGATATGTCGCAGCGAGACAAACTTCCCGTCTCTTGGACATGTTATTTGGAACATTAAATAATAAAAATAAAAATAACATAGGCAACCCCCAAAGAGTGCCACAATGACCGGTCTTGCGCCACCCGCATAAGTCCACCTTGTATGGGGATCTACCCACGCTGCGCCATCCTGTACGCGGTCGCCACTCGAGAACATTTCCGCCCCAACGGCTATCGGTTCTACGTGCACTGAATATCACTTAAAATTTAATATTTTATATCCTTATCAAAAGCTCAAAGCGTTCATCAACTCTTTTATACCTTACACAACGTTAAACAATGCAAATAGCTTTGATTCTATTCTCAGAGACAAAGTGGCTCCCATAAAAAGGTAGGTAAGAGGGTAAAAAGAGGGTAAAAATGAGTTATCCGCCATTAGTCGTGTCTCGAGTTTTATTACATTTTCTGACTGTGCAGCAGAGATACACTTTTTCTTCTACAACAGGGTGTGGATAAATTTTAGGTATTTTTTTTTTGTATTTAGCTTTTTAGGCGGCAAATCTCACGATTAATTTAGGCAAATGTCAAGCGAAGCTGCGACTAGTTTATGTGTTCTGTTCGGTGCGTATATGATAAACATGTTATATGGCGCGGGGCACCGTGGCAATACTGAAATCAGGAATCAGGTAATTTCAATAGGGTAGTATTTAAACGAGTGACTGGTAAATTAAAGTTTTATGTGTCAAAAAATAATTAAATTAGGTTAAAGTATTACTAAGTGAGGGACTGACTGCGAGTGACGAGAAATCAATAGAACAGCAACTTACAAACATTAATTTGAGTTACTTAAAATACAAAATGAGAAGCTCCATAATATTTGAGCGACCTAATATTTGTGTGAGTGTCATCGTTACGTCCTGCATTTAATTCAATATTTAACTAATGTTTTTTATTATACTGAGCGGCATTCTGTCTTAAATGAAGTGTTTCGAATACAAAAACCACTCATTAAATAGTTGAATTATGTCATGGTAAACGTTTTGTGATTTATTGTTTCAAGTATTTTTAATTAACATACAAATTAATACAAGGATAGTTGGCATACACAATTATCTATGTCAATTATTTTAACCTAACCTAACCGCCAGCGTGTCAACGTAACCCCGCGGGGTGCCTATTTCCACTTTGTGGAACACAAGTGAATAACCTACTCATAATACAATTGTTACGTTGTTAGTTTTTTTACTGCGGGGGGCTTTGCCCTCCGATCCCCCTTTTCTTAGCTGCCCTAATCTGGTTAAACCGCTGTAATCAGTTGTTGGTCCGCAGCCCAACTCAGTGACTGCATCGAGTCGTTGCCCCGCCCCCATTCGAATTTACTCGCATTATTCTGTAATTTTCAATAATAAATCGTATCAAAATAAAAAAACATAAACCTCAAATAGAATATCAGTAACCAATAATCTAAATATAAAACGCAAAGGTGACTGACTGATTGACTGACTGATCTATCAACGCACAGCCCAAACTACAGGACCGATCGGGCTGAAATTTGGCATGCTGATAGCCACTATGATGTAGGCATCCGCTAAGAAAGTATTTTTGAAAACTCACCCCCTAAGGGGGTAAAACGGGGGTCCAAAGTTTGTATGGGGGAAGCATTATTTTTTGAACTAGAGACTTAAAACTTTGTAGGAATATTATGTATTAAGATACAAAAAAAGCACTTTCAGCGTTTTACAAAAATCCGTCCCTAAGGGGGTTAAATAGGGATGCAAAGTTTGTATTCAAAACTACTGGGACTACAAACTTGAAATTTACACCAGACCTTCCTTTTATGACGTAGGCAAGGGATAAGACGGGATTTTTGGAAATTCTGTCCCTGAGGGTGTTAAATAGGGGTGCAAAGTTTGTATGGGAGAAACATTATTTTTTGTACTAGAGACTTGAAACTTTGTAGGGATATTACTTATTAAGATACAAAAAAGTACTTTCAGCGTTTTATAAAATTCTTCCCCTAAGGGGGTTAAATAGGTATGCAATGTTTGTGGGCGGGAAACATTATTTATTGAACTAGAGACTTGAGACTTTGTAGGAAGATAACTTATTAGGATACAAAAAATTAGTTACACAATTTTATTCGAGAATTCACAGGATAATTCCTAACGATAAATGAGTAAACAAGTGTTTCCGGTTTTTTGAGAATTCAACCCCTAAAAGGAGACATGTGGTGACAAAATCTGAAAATCAACATTGGCATCTATTGTTTCTATGGTTTATCGGGTCGCTGATTAGGAAACCAACAACGATTTTACATTCCAACGTGGCATCTAAATATCAATATGGGCGTTGTTATTACGGTTTTTTGGGACGTTAATAACGAAAATCAAATAGATTTTGAAATGTAATGTTGTGGACATGAAAATTCATGAAAATATTTGTGCCAAATTGCAATTCAATCGGTCCAGTTTTTTTCGTAGCAAATCGGTTGTAACAGACGGACTGACAGACAGCCACTCGTGATCCTATAAATAAGGGTTCTATTTTTGCTTTTGAGGTATGGAACGAGACCCGCGTTATATAGGGTTATAGGTTTTAAAGTTTGTATTTGGTGCCATCTCGATCGTCAGCAATCGGTACCTAGGCGAGTGCGGGCGGCGCGGCGGGACGGGAGGGTAGGAGACATTGGGAAAGTGCCTGCATCCGTAATAAGTACATTCAAGGTGCTGCACGAAGATCTGCTTACTTTTTATAAGTTAAGCATTTTGGCCGCCGTTAAATTAAAACACATTTTTGGGTATTTATGTTTAATACTGGTTCGAAAAGCATGGAAAAAAAATCTTAGGAAACTAGCCTATAGCAATGTCCAGGCCACAAATTTGACTTGACATTCGTGGAGATATTTTGGTATTTCAACATTATCATGAACATAAAGTAGCTTTTATTCCAGAGGACAGATTCTCATTAATCATGACTGTAAATTTAATAACAGAAATACGTACATACATACATACATTCACGCCTTTATTCCCAAAAGGGGCAGGCAGAGCACATGAACTTTATGTTCCAGCGCCACTTTTAGCATAAATGTGGGTATAAAAGATCGACAAAAAGTGATATTGCTTAGGTTGTTAGCCCATCACCCACAACACACTTCAACCCTGCTCTCTTAATCGACTTTTACTACACACACGGGAAGAAAGAGGGTGGTGAAATTCTAACCCGCCACCACACGGGCATAATAATAATAGTAAATAAAAATTATTTTACCATAATGGGTTATGACGAAGGGTTATTCGTAGGGGAAGTTAGTAGTAGTAAGTTAGTAGGCGGCGTAGCAATTCAACAATTATTGGAAAATTACTTTTATACGCGGGCGAAGCCGCGGGCAAAAGCTAGTCAATAATAAAGCAGCTCAAAAAACTTTGCTTAAAGTGAACTTTTTAGTAGTTCGTTATGTAAAGCCTGAATTGAAAAAAATCCTATAGAAGTTGCCCTCTCTGTATTTCTAGTCGCTAACCTAGTAATTTAGTCGCACGGATAGAATTATAATATCTCAAATGGTTTAATCACAACCCACTTTTTGTAAGCTCTTTCTGTATTTTATTATTAATCAACATTCGTCGTTAGTTTTGTTAATTTGTCGCTTACTCAAACTCCTACTGCTCAAGTTATTGTTATAATATGTCATCATCAGTCGCTAAGTTTTTTTTTATTTGATCGTTTTATTATTCCCCATTTGGGGATAAGTTTCTGTCAAAAAAATTGGTACAAGCTCCTTTTGCCTCTTATTGTACTATTCTGTATGTAGATCGTCATCAACTACTCGTAAAGATGATTCTCACGAGACCAAATTTAAGGGGGATACGTTTGTTAAGTCCTGAATTTCAATGACCACCTTCCCCTCCATCATTAGATCAGCTCGATGGTACCATAATATTGAATTGTCATCCAAACTATACAATATATAAACCCACAATTTCCGCTTACTCGGTTGAAGTCTGCTTCAAAGTTTAGATGCATGATTCCACCCGAACAAACATAGTTTGACATACGTTACAAGTTAAATAAAAGTTTGTAAACTGGTACGTAATATTTAATGATATTCGTGGTGTGACCTCTTCTTGACTATTTTTTGTAAGACTATATGTAGGTATGTTTGACACGTTTTTATGCTTGACACAATGATGTAGGTAATATAATAACTACAACTTGGAAAAGTTGAAAAACCTCCGACATTTCCATTTAAAAGTCCAATATCTCTAAAACGGCTAAATAGATTTTCATGAAACATGGCTAAGAACACTCGGGATAAAATTATCTATGACACAAAAAAAACACATTCAAATGGATGGACTGCCATCCATCCGTTTGAGAGCTACGATACCACAGACACAAACACAGTTTACACACGTTAAACTTAAAAAACCCCTCTTTTTGCGTCGGGGGTTAAAAAGAAGTCTATACGAAATTCCGTGTTTAAATAGGCTACTAATTCTGACCGCATGTGTTTCCATTGACGATGCGAAACGTTGGTGCAACTGACTCAGTTTTAGTGTGGCACTTTTGGAGCGCTTATATATATCATTTTATATTACACTATTGGCTACAACTTGCAATAAAAAAACATTCGGGTCGCTGTAATGCGATAAGTACGCTTACCATGAGTTTGACAATGACGGCATACGCTAACGAGTATCGAGTTTTCTATCTGTGCATCTCTATTGCACTTTGACAGTACGAGCGGGATGCACAGATAGAGAACTCGATACTCGTTAGCGTAAGCCATCATTGTCAAACTCATGGTAAGCGTAAAGGTCATGGAAAACTTTTGAAAAAGGGCTCGCTTTTCCCACGCAGTAAAAGTATCCAGTTATAACAAGTTTACATTTTCGTACAAGTTGATATTACGGGTGTAGACTAATTGTATTCAGGTATTTATTTACTTGCTGTTACTGTGACAAAACTGTGATTAGGCGATTAAGTAGGTATTTATTAGAATGTTGTTGTTCGTGCTGACTCCAACTTAAGGCGCCGTAGGTTCAGCGAACTAAGCGAACAGAGTTTTTGAAACAATATAATGCGTCTGTTTATAATAATATGGTTGAAAAAAAAATACGAATAGTAATCTTGAGACTTTTTCTGTAGGGAAATCAGTGTTTTGAAACATGATTAAGAAATTTTCGCTCAATAGAAACAAAAAAACGAACATGGGTCTAAAAGGGTCTAAAATACACTTAAAATATTCCTTACAAATTATGCACAAAAGCTAAAAATATTAAAATGGTTTCTAAAAATCGGCAATATCATGTTTGAGAGAAATCAGTGTTTACATTTTTATTTATTAAAACAGCAAAAAAAATAAAATTAAAAAAACATGATTTACGCGCTTCCGGGCACGCACTTCCATCTCGCTCACGCTTATGCTCAGTGAGAGGGAGAGAAGACCATGAAGCTACGGCGCCTTAAAGCGTTGAATTTAATACTCCAAAGATTAGAAGACTGCTTATATTTCGAATAGTTCTTCAAAACGATATTGTACCTTTCCTATTCTTCCAGGCGTTCAAATATTTTGCTTTGCTTTTTGCTGGCAGAACTTTGTTGATGATTTTTTTGATGACAAACAAGTTTGTTATTCCCTATAAAGGAGCTAGAAAAGAAGGAGTACGGTATTTTTAACTGTTTGTGCTTGTATATTATTTCTAAGAATATTTTAAAACTGTATAAATAAGTACTACAAAATTACTCATTCTGTATAAATGAATAAAGTGCAAATATATCTTTGACGTTGACTGTACCAACTTTCTAGTCGTAGAAAAGGAATATCTTAGTACCTAAGTAATAACGCTTAGTGAATACCTCTTACAAACTTACCTACTAAGTAATATTTTAATACTTGTAGTTTGTTAGCAGTCTCGAGGTTTCCATCACCAAAAAATCTGTTAAATATGAAATGATATTTCGTAGATATTTTGATAAACCTAGTAGTATAGTTTGTTCCCGTTTAGATGACGGAAATAACTTAAAACCAACCGTTACCGATATCTATTGTGTTATTGTTATCCCATCAGAAACATTCTGTAAAAAACTAGCCAAGTCTCAATGCCTGTGACTTGGCACGACTTTGTCTAGATTTAATTACTTTTTAGAGATCAACAAGCAGCTCCATCGAGACTTGGCTAGTTTTTTACAGAATGTTCTTGATGGGATTTCACTTCTTTTTGTAGAAACGTGGGCTTATTAAAGAATAATAAGAATGCCTGAGACTTGGCACGACTTTGTCTAATAGTTTGGTTGGGCTCTTGTGTTTTCTAATCAGGGTCACCAGGTACTCCAGATCTTCGATTATCCTAGTTTTTATAGTTTTCCCTTTATGTGGCCATTAAACCCTAACTCTGTACCAAATTTCAGCTCTCTGAGTTTATGGGAAGTACTAGTTCTATTTTTAAGATCATGAGTGAGTGAGAGTCATAAATGCGAAACTTTGCTTTCGCTTAACTTCGGAACTAAATGACATACAGACTTGAAATTTTGGATTTTAAGTATGTAATTATAGCTTACTGGATGACGTAAATTTCTGCGTTCTGGTCTTATCCAGAGGTTCTCAAATAGGGGCCTGAAAATGCGGCGAAATGGTTCCAGTAAAGGATGATACGGCAGTGTTTGCTTCGCGCTCGACTTGGCGGGGGCACTGCCGTGTCCCCAGCTTTTCAAATAGGGTTGTAAATACGCTACTCCGGTACACGTACCATACTTCGGTCAATTCTATGACGTCTGTTTGTTAGCTTTTCCTTTCATATAGTAACATAAGAAGTTGTAAAATCCCATGTTAAGTGCATTTTGACGACCGCTTCAGCCTAGTTGGTAGTGACCCTGCCTACGAAGCAAGAGGTCCTGGGTTCGAATCCCGGTAAGGGCGTTTATTTGTGTGATGAGCACGAATATTTGTTCCTGAGTCATGGATGTTTTCTATGTATTTAAGTATTTATTTATCTATATAAGTATGTTTATCGTCGTCTAGTACCCATAGTACAAGCTTTGCTTACTTTGGGACTAGGTTGATTTGTGTAAGATTGTCCCCTAATATTTTTTTTTTTCGTTATTTAGCTGGAACAAACTATACTTACGAACCGGGGTTCGCACCAACGTCGTCCAGATTGTAAGTCAAGTGCTACCGCTTGACTACAGTGCATCTTAATTTACATACATACATAAATACATTCACGCCTTTAGGTATCCCTAAAAGGGGTAGGCAGAGCACATGAAACTTGTGTCCAGTGCCACTGTTAGCATAAATGTGGATACCCACATTTTTTCGATCTTATATACATAAGATCGAAAAAATGTGACATCGCAGTGACATGTTGCTAGCCCATCGCCCACAACACACTTCAACCCTGTTCCCTTAGTAGACTCTTACGACACCCACGGGGAGAAAGGGCGAGGTGCTATTCTAACCTCGACACCACACCATCTTTATTTGTAAAGTAAAAATCTTATTTACATTCAAATTTTAACCAACGGGCATAAAGGCATCTGGTTTTCCATAGAATTGAAACCTATCACATGGAAATAAGGTTCATTCCTGGGAAATATACTTCAGCCTTATGAAGGGTTACAACGACATTAAACTAGAATAACTCAATTGCGTCTCCCTTCACTGTGTAATTTGGTTTCCCTTATTTAGCATACACGTTGAGGTAATACGATTACCCGAATACCATCTTAGTACTGATTGTTATGCAGGAAACACTTGACTGAACGAATGTGGGCGTGCTGGACGACACAGACATAATTTAGATAGTACAATGCACGAAGGAGCCTCCTACCACGGAATCATTTCCACGAAGATCGCCCTCGTACCACTGATTTACTCGCTAGGTTGGCCCGAAAATTGTCCAGTATGACCTTGAAGAGTATGATTCAGGCCATAATGTAATAGATTTTATTGTCACATTTATCTGCCTAGATTCGATTTTGTTAGTCGCACTTGTGTTCTTCCTTCCACGAATATATTTTTACTAGCTTCTGCCCGCGACTCCGTCCGCGTGGAACTCGTTTATATCGCAGCTCATACAAACTTTTACCCCCCATTTTACCCCTTTAGGGAATGATTTCGGCAATAAAAACTATCTATGTCACTCACTATTCCTTCAACTATCCCTTCTTAAAAAATCACGTGAATTCGTCGCTCCTTTTTGCCGTGAAAGACGGACAAACAAACACACACATACACTTTCCCATTTATAATGTTAGTATGGATGACGCATGTTCGGCTTCTAAATGTACACAATTTTGATTTCTATTCGTCAGACATAAATTACAAAATGTATACACATTTATACACTCAGAAATGGGCATTGGCGCTTAGTTCCCAAACAAGATGCGGCACCTGCGACGTCTATTTAGATACAAATCTGTTGGCTATATTTTCGAACCGCTAAAATCTTATCAAAATTGAATATTAAACACACAACTCGCGTACCAAATGAGTATTTGAGGGACGCTGCTATAAATAGGTTTGGAAAGATAGAGCACAGTGAAATATCATCTCGATTCTATTTAGAGCAGCCCGACTAAAGAACTTACTTAAGGAGACAGCAGTCATAACAACACTCACACAAACTCATATATACCTACGAGCCTCCTTATGGTGTCCGTGAAGGTATATATAAACTAGAACCATATAAACTAATTACAAACCTGGATATACCTCATGTCATTGTACATGCTACGTTTCGTTAAAATCCAACACGTAGTTTTAAAATGAGAGCGTAACTACGTTTGTATGGAGAATCGAGTTTACTGCGGACTATAATGTGATGTTGTGTTCATGGTGGTGAGCAAAGACGCCAGAACTCCCGCAGATGCGCTGCCCCCCTATTCTGTAACTCGTTTTAAGCTCACCTCTACGCCACCTACAAATATATATTGACACCGCAATGCGTAGAAACCAAGCATAGGCAGAGGTCTAGTTTCCTGACGAGTGACCGGCGAGGTGAGCCGCATTAGCGCGTAGCGAATAACAGCCCTTGTTGCGAGTGAGGGACGTGCATTTGTTTCTAAGGCTGTTATCCTTTACGTGCTAATGTGCCTACGTCACGCCTAACGAAACTAGACCTCTGATTACGCTTAGTGACCTTTGTGGATTAGCCTTTGTAGTAGTTTGTAGATCTTTGTGGGTGATCGTTGAGGTGAGGTTGAAGTTACAGAATAGCGGGGCAGCTGTCAACACAACCAATCCTCAAATCACTGAAGGACCAACCAGCTCACAACTCCTCTGCATTCGCAAGCGTCCATAGGGGTCTGCTTGCCATCAGGCTGGCTGTAGCATTTAAGGTCATAGGCATATTGTATTTAAGGTCGAGTGTCAAATATAATGTAAATGGTATGATAGGAACTCTTTACGGGGGAAGTATACCTTTGGAATAATTTTGTGATTTAGTACAATGTCGTAACTTTAAAAACAAAGTATTAACCGCCTTCAAGTCAGTACTGCCTTATTCCTCAGATAAGATCCTCACCTGATGCCCATTGGACCACCTGGTAACGATATCCTTTCAACCAAAAAAAATTTTTTCACGAATGGGAACTTCTTCTTCTTTTAAAGTCGGTTAACACTAATAAAATAAGTTTCGTTTATGTACGAGAACGATGAGTGGAATAGAACGTAAGAATGAACGAATGACTGACAGAGGAAGAATGCATTAAAACAATAGTTATTTGTGCAACAAGAGAGCAAAGTTTGTTTTTGCTGCGAGTGCTGATTTTGAGTCCTGAGGAAGCGAAAGATTCTTAAATTGAATCACGAGCGTAGCGAGTGATTCAAAGTTTGAATCTTGAGCGCAGCGAAGGACTCATAAGCACGAGATGCAAATACTTTGTTCTCGAGTAACACACACAACTTTTCACCTCAGCAGTGAGAACATATTCACATTAAAAAATATATAATAGTATCACGTACCTATTCGTCTCAAGATTATACAGGAAGCTTTATCAGCCGTTCGTTTATACTGCATGTTTTAACTCCTCAGCGCCGCGCCGTTAGTCAATATATAGGTACTAGAAAGGCGAGACAAGGCGCGATATACCAAAGGATATTTCAGTATCTATAAGAGTGTCGCTTGACACTAACACTACTAAAAATCTACCGTATTATTGTTGAAATTTACCGATTTTACTAATGTATTCGAGATATTTTAGAAATAATTATTATTATCACAAGGGCACACCAAAAACCAACCGTACTGTTGTTAAAATACTGCCTTCGTCACGTTACTGAATTCACTATATTTCCTAGATAGATAGAGAATTGATTTGCCCAAGCAGTTTTTATGTCCAAGAATGAAGAATATATACGTAATAAAATCTCAAACAAATTAACAGCGCGCAACTTTTTTAAAGGGACGGGGGCGCCTGCGTTCGGAAACTGCATCTGTGGTATACGTAAATAAAATTTAAAATTGTTTATACAAGAATTATTAATTAGCTAACGTAATAAAATTCATGTTTAGCTATTTGTTATGAAAAACGGAGTTTATTCTGAGATCTTTTTTATTTAAATATTCTTCAATTGAAAATTACTTTGTATAATTGTTTTGGTACCTAATTTAAACTTGTTAATTTGATAGTTTTCAAACGTGTTACTTGTTATCCGCTTTTTTGGGGGTCTACTTTGAAATTCGATGGTCGAACTATGGATCGACCTATGCTTGGCATTTTCTTTTTTCGTAATGGAATGAAAGGGACAGTGCTAGTAAAGTTCAAATGTTCTGAACTTGTAATAGACCCCCCACACGACGAAATGTCAGTGCTCTGCTCCAAAATTAAAAAGCTAGAGTCTGGCAAACGAAAGCGTGACCTGGGAAAACGTGGCAAATTTAAAAAAATTACATTTGGTATTACTAATTTTTTGTTTTTTACGGATTTCTTGAATATTTTCAAGATTATCTTTAAACATAAGAAACGTATGATCATTCTCGTCAATATTATTATAACAAATAATCAGCCGACAAGGATTAAGATAACAAAGTCATACTAACCTAAAAAATCCGACATTGCATCTAAACATTGTTGTTTTTCTTGGAAAACAACTTCTTTCTCCTCTTGTTTTTGCTTGAACTTACTGATCATAATGTGTAGCAGCTTTCGCACATTACTTTTTATTGTTTTACCCATATTATGGCAATTATTAATGCAAAATAATTTTGTAAACAAAATAATTTGACGTGCTTTTGACAGATTATAATGTTGCCACTTTTAAAAAGGTCCAGGTCACGCTTTCGTTGTCTTACGGAGTGAGCAAAATCGCATTTTGCACACTGTTTTCACGCAGCAAAATATGCTTGTTCGAGCTGCTGAGGTGAAAAATAATATTTAGTGTTATTGAACTCTATACTAAGTATGCCCCTCTTACGTATCAGCATAATATCTACGTCATTCACAACAATTACGCAAATCAATACTCCAGTTAGGTACTATTACATTACACAGTGGATACTAAGGTCGTAATTACCATGCATTTGCTTTTAGCATCGACCTTCTAGTCAAAGCGAAGGAAGACTTGAGAATTAATAGACCTTATACCGTAGCAATAAAGTTTATAACGGACATTTGTCGATGTATAATAATAATAACTAATCTATCTTGTGTTGATTGTATTGAGGTCCTTTGTTCTGGATACGTGCATCTAACATAAGGTGTTTGTCAGGCCAGCGGCGGGCGGTACATATACAGGGCGTCCCACGCCTAAGCCACATGGAGGGAAAGTACCGTGAATATTGTAGGTGGAAGATTTTATTCCGGCGACAATCCAGGGAATGGCTACCCAAGGGCATGGTCACCCTTAAGCAATATGGCATCTTAGGCCGCACCTTTTGTTTGCTTGTATTTAGAGTCACTTTTTAGTGCTCTTTAAATAATGATATACCTTTGTACCGTACCAGAATATTTAATCGTTTTCTTCCGGCAGCGAGGGCGAAAGATAATTATAATAAGTCTGATATATTGTGAAATCTAAATAAGATTGGGCTAATTTCATAATAGTGACACTTCATTCACAAATTCTTCATTTAAAATAGATGATCTAAAGCTATCTGAGCATACATGCATTTATTTTATGCAACTGTTACCTATATAAGTAGGGTCTTAAAACACGAGTGTCGTGAGTTGCGATGTGAGCCTCGGCGAGCATCGCAATTAAAGACGCCACCAGCGTTTTAACACCAAGTTATGCACCATTGCATACAATACTTTTTCTACGACTAATTTGAAATAAATAACATTTGACTTTCCAGGTATTAAGTTTTCCGTTAGTTCTATTACTACTCACGCCATTTCTTCAGCGGTACAGTTATTTTCTTCTTCGTCCATTTTAAAAGGAACGTACACATTTTTCTTCACTTCACAAACACGAATCAAATCTTTAAAAAGTTATTAATAACGAATAGTTATCACATTTCGTCTTTTAATTTTTAACTGGAACTTTGGTGGGAAATTAGAAATATGACACATTGACACCCTTGACACCATTGACAGATGATTATATTGTTAATAATGTGCCAAAAACTAACAAATATGGATGTATCTTTACTCCGAAATAAACGTATTTATTATTATTGACACCTCTTGTTTATGGTCTGTTTTGTTTTTAATTTCCTTGCACTTGCCATCCGAACCAAACTGAATCCGGATCTGAACCGAATCGGATCGGTTTATATTTATAAATAATACTAATAATTGGTAAAATATGTACATTAACACACAATAAGTACATGATAATTTATTTTTATTTTTGTAAATAATTTATGTTTTACAAATATTTGATAGTAAATAAAAACTCTTTATTTCCAAAAATTTGCTTATGAAGTTGATACCACCGCAATATAGTGGCTGATTAAAAAAAGTTAGATGATTTGACATCGTGGTAAATAGTACTTTTATGGCAAATGTTAGAACCATAATAGTACACCAAAGAGTGCGTTTATTGGCCATAGAGCATAGAGTTTTTAGACGACTTATTATCGGTGTCATTGTATTTGAGCTAAAGCCTATATAAATGATAGATAACGGTACAGGAGTAGAAAAAAAAAATACATCACTTTATATTTACGTGACCTCTCGGCGTCCTCGTGGTGGCGTCCGCGTCTCTCGGCCTGAAATCTGTGGTAGCTGCAGGGAGCCCACTGCATCGGGACAGGCTGCGTTGGCTTCTGATGGGGGCCGGGATAACCCTGGACACTCCTTCTATCTTCGTTCTTTGCGCGGCGTGGCTCGTTGATTGACTGGACTGTTGCTGTTGCTTATGAGTGCCACGAAGAGTTACTGCTAGCCTTAGGTAGGCTTGAGGTAGAGGTAGGTACTTACTTGCAGAATTGTCTGGAACGCGGCTCGTGGATTGGAACGCGGCGCGTTTTTATTTCACAGTCGCAAGGCAGATTGCCGTGAAGAGACCTGCCCTGGCGGGATCACTATGAAAAATGTCCTGCCTGGCCATTGCCAGCCATTAAGTTTATGGAGTTTAGGGTTGATAGAGACAACACAAGACTCGGGTAGTGACTCTTTTTTATTAAGATAAATACATGGCTTTTATACTAGCAATTTCTCTTTGTTCTCACGGATAGAATGTATGTTGGAATGCGGAAAGGCCAAGGTTACAGCTGACCACAATACTCTGTGAAATCTTATTACCATCTGTACTATATAAGTATTATGAGAATTAAATGTTGTTGATTTGATTGAAGAATGGTTTAAATTGCCGTTATTGTACATTTGCACTGAGGCACTGTAAAAGTAGATGTGCTATATTCCGGAGCTTACGGGAAACACATTGTATGAATTCAATTTGTAACGTTCTATGGCTGTGTTCTTTCCGTCTAACATGAATACCCTCACAGACTGGTGCGGCCTGCGGTGGTGGCCCCAATGATCCAGACACACGCGGCCTTGATTATCATGGAATACAATTGGCCGCCACCGCGGGTTGCGCCAGTCTGCGAGTGCCTTGAAGTGTAAGGCCTGAGTGGACGCCCCGCTCAGAGCGGAGCGTGCAGCGTCCATATAAAACAAATGCAATTTATATGGACGCTCGAAGCCCCGCTCTGAGCGGGGCGTCCACTCAGGCCTTGCACTTATGCGTATTGCTTTAGCTTCCGCCCACGAAACTCTCCTATATTTTAATCCAGGCTATAAACTATCGTAGTGCAACAATATTTCATCCAAAGGTATAGCGAGAAGATATCGGTAGAGCCGTTTAAGCGTAATTGAGTTACAAACGTCCAGATATCTAAACATCCAAACATCCCAACTTTTGCATTTATAATATTAGCAGGATAAGTATTTACCTATGTATGTAATTTATATATGCTTCATATGTGTACGTTTATTATTGACGTGAGTGTGTGTAACATAAATTAAATATGTAATTTCCTAATTCTGCCACCTACCTGCAATAAATTGGTGCAATTTCTCCACTACCCAAAGGTTGTCTGGAAGAAATCGCTCTTTAGCGACAATAGCGCCTGTTGTTTAGTTCTACTTTTAAGTTTAAAACTCCTGTATTAGTTCCTCCTGTAATATACAGGGGTGAGCAGTGCAATAAAGAGTACATATACATTTATAGTGAATTGTACCTATATGTATGTACCTATGTATTACTTTATTGTACATAGAACATTGCAAAGTGAAAACAGAAACAAAAGTTTTGAAAGTGAAGATCTCTTCCTTCTAACCTTTGAGCAGCACGTGCTGTATTTTGGCAAATTAGTTATTATTGATTGATTGCGACACGCGTAGAGCTTCTCTATAGGCACTCTTACTTCAAGGATTTTAGTACTATTGCTTATTTTTGTTGTCTGGCTTAAGTAATAAATCCTAAGTCAAAACAAAGATTTCTTAAAGCTCTACCCCCTTTTTTATGAATTCAACGAACCCTTGTCAAACTCATTGGATGTCTCTAAATTTACATATTTCTTTCCATTCATGTCTTGGTATTTTGACACTTTGCGTATCGCAGGACCGACAAATCTAATAACAAATTTATGGAATCTTCTCTTTTTTATAGATGAAAATATTATTAATGTTGTAGGTATAAATACAGTTTTTTTAGAAAGAGCTAAGGCACGGCGAAATGGAATTTCGCTCATATTTAGTGTAGTCCGTCCGGGAAGTATCTCCTTACTTCTGTACAGAGGTACTTCCCCAGTGCAAGCTCCTGCGTGGAGCTATAATAACACTACTATGCACACTACTGCCCTGGTAGGTATGTGTTGCTCTGACCCAAAAACACACACAAACTTGACAGTTGTCAAATTACAATAACCATTCGACTACATTGCTGGGTCGAATGTAACGATGTTGTCCAACAATCCCAGTACCCAAAAGTGAAGAGAAGAATACTCACCGCTCTTCTTCATGCAGCACAAGGTTCAAAAATCCCTTTGTTCTTAAATATGACCCGGCTAATCACATAGGTATCATATTTCTTCACAACCTCACTGGCACGCAGCCTACGTCAGGTTCCCGGATCAGGTTCTCATAGTTTTGAGATTGAGGCGCGGGCGAGTATATTATTTTCTAACACTGTCAATGATTTTGACGTGTTTTTGACTATACATGCTACGAGCGCCCAGAGCCAAAAGGCCGGCTATCGCAGGACGGCCCGCAAGATGTTTCGCGTCGAGATAGATTATCCGTCTCTAGCTAATTAGAACGGTTAAAAAGAGACGAGTAGTGTATTTCGCCGCGACACAGCTCGTCCTGTTCTGCGATAGTCGAGCTGTGAACCAGCTGATCGATTTCGTACAGTGTCGTACGTACTTTAGGTAGATCTAAATGTGTTTTTTTTGATGGGAAAATGATTTGATTTATCTTAACGCTCGTTCGAAAACTTATACAGGTACTCCTCTGATCCGGAACCTGACGTGTTCTTTAAGTTAGAAGCTGTAAGCTACTGACAGATAAACGTGTCGTAGAAATTACTCAAAGTAGCCAGTCATTTTACAGAATTATGGTTAATTTATAGCAATTAAATATTTAAACAATTACAAATGATTATTATCGCAAAGAGGTGTAATACTATATCATTAAGTTTTGATTGTATCTTGGTTAATTACATGACATGGTTGATTGTGTGTGCATTTTACCTGACTGGAAATAAAGGTTAATGTTTTACTATTGAATTTAAACGAAGTTTTCCATTTCAGCTTGGGCAAAAAGTCTTTAGTATGTCCGGCGTCTGCCTAGCTGTAATTCGCTACAGGTCGCAATTCTCCACCGATTCTCGTGGAATTTTGTAACCAGATTCAATAATTATATCGATTTTCTATGTCTATTCAGTTTTACGAAAAAAAGAGGCCAGAATTCGAATTACTATAAGTTTTCTTGACAAATCTAATGGTACGAGCCGGTGTGTTCGAAACTTTTACATTTAAAGTCACGATATTTTCCAATTCGCGTCATTAATTAACACTGCAATTACGCGTCTTAATGATCTGCTTTCAATAAACATCTCTTTCACTTAATTGAAGGTTTCTTGTTCGCCTTAATGAGACGTTTATTTTTGTTTGTAAATTGGACTGTGTTTTTATTCCAGCCGTTTTTGCGTTATTGGGTCAATGTATCCATTTCTTCAACAAGTTACCTGACGACGTTTTAACATTACCCCTCCCAGCTCTGAAAAATATTTAAAAAAGACATTGATGTCAAATAGTTATTTACGATACAAGTGCCGAAAATAGGAAATTCGCAACGAGTGGTGATAAATTAAAACACGACCGAAGGGAGTGTTTTAAATCGACACGAGTTGCGAATTACCTATTCGCACGTGTATCGTACAAAGTTTTACTGTACATATGGCTCTTTAAAGTTTCGACATATGCACGAAAAGTGCTCTTTTCCACACTAGTGCGGGAAAGTAGCACCATATGTACTGTAAAGCTTATTATAGAGTTGAAGACTATACGACTGACAGAAATGCATGGCCCAGACCGGAATCAAAATAGCCCTAATCTGTCGTACTTATTGTTTGACTTTTGTTTAATTTTAAGGTATTTGACTGGTTCTCCTGCGGAACTACGCTGGTGACTAAGATTATTTTGTTAAAAATTGCTTACTGTTAAGTTTATTCCGGCGTTTCCTCTTGACAATGGAAACGCTAGTAGAGTCAGACCTGTAAAGATGCCATTGCGGCCCACTTGCAAAATAAAGGTCATTTATTTTATTTACCATCATATCAGCCGAAAGAAGTCCACCGGTGGACTTAGGCCTCCCCCAAAGAGCCACAAAGACCGTTCCTGGCCCGTCCGCATCCAGCGGACTCCTGTGACCTTTACCAGGCCCCGTATCATGGTCGGCCTTATCACGCGATAAGTGACAAATAGAGCGTCCGCGGCTGACACCGTTCGATAGAACGAGACTGACGCTCTATCTTGTCACTTATCGCGTGATAAGGACGGTCATGATACGGGGCCAAGTCATCATTCCACCATGGTTAACCATGCTGCGCCTGGTAGGTACGTGGTTGCCACTCGAGAATCTGCGTTATGATGCAAAAAAATCACGTTGATCCCGGTTGTTGTCACTTGACGTTAACTAAGCCTAGGTTTAGTTTTCCCTTTGAATTGGATGATCACATGGCAGTTGCTTCTGCAAGAATAGTGGGGTGCGTAACGATGGCTATAAATATGTTTGATATAATATTACTCGCAATAACGCTCATCTGATATAATTCTCAAGTTCTATAACAACACTGAATATATTTTCATATGACATAATTATCATTTTATATAACGATCATTTCATATAATAATATTTAGTATAAGATACATTAATTATAATGCATATTTGCTATATTGAACATTGGATATAATGCTCATTCCGTCTAATGTACAGTTGATATAATCAAGCCAGGCCGCAGCAAAAAAACACTCCCAACAATTGTACTATTAGTGGGTTAGGTTAGGGTTCACTTGTCTCCCTTAGAGCGGAAATAGGCACCCCGCGAAGCGGGGTGACGTCGACACGCTGCAGGTTGTGTTAGGTTTACGTTAGGTTTGAACGGAAAAAAGTAGTTTAGCTTAGGTAAATAAAATTACATTTGCATTTAAATATATATATAGCTTTAAATATGCGGAACATCATTTAATTCTAAGGTTTGTTAAGGTTACAGTGTTAATAAAATTATACCGCTTGATCATTATACCTACAATATGAGATGTATATCAAATAAGAATTATACTCTTTGATGGTTATAAGAAATAAGCATTATACCGAATGATAGTTATATATATACAATGAATGATTCTACCCTTTGAAATTATATCAAAAATGGTTATATCCAATGAAATTATATTATTTGTTTTTATACCGATCATTACACACCCAGAATAGTGGCTGTGCCAATACTTGGGATTACGTAGCAGGAGTCTGTCCTTTAGGCTGTAACTGGGGTAGAGCTAAGAGAAAGAAAAAGATAGGTCTTTTTCTTTCTTTAGCTATCAACACAAATAATCCTAAAATCAGTTAATTGTAGGCAATTAATTGATTTTAGGATTATTTGTGTTGATAGCTAGGGACGAGTAAAGGACGAAGCGTTCAGTCCGCCCCTCGTTCTTAAGGCTGGTTTTAGTGTCTGACTGTCAGCAGTTACAGGCTCATATGTATGATTTTGAGGGAGCGCGTTAGGATAACGCTGAGCGGTGAGCGCTGACGGTCAGCGTGATACTAAAACCAGCCAGAGCGTACGAACAAAAGTTGGTATTTTAGCTAACTTAGGCTTTTTCAAAGACCATTTTTAGGGTTCCGTACCCAAAGGGTAAAAACGGGACCCTATTACTAAGACTTCGCTGTCCGTCCGTCTGTCTGTCACCAGGCTGTATCTCAATAACCGCGATAGCTATACAGTTGAAATTTTCACATATGATGTATATCTGTTGCCGCTATAACAACAAATACTAAAAACAAAATAAAATAAATATTTAAGGGGGGCTCCCATACAACAAACGTTTTTTTTTTGCTGTTTTTATAGATTTTATTTATCGTATGGCAAAACAGTATTAAGAACCGTGATATCTTGGAAAAGACAGTACGGTTGCCAGGTTGTTGCACTTTTAGCACCACCCAGGGGTCACGTGTAGGGTAGCGATGGGTAATTCCTACGGACGTGGACTTTGGTGGTTTTTTTAGGGTTCCGTAGCCAAATGGCCAAAAACGGAACCCTTATAGATTCGTCATGTCTGTCTGTCTGTCTGTCCGTCAGTATATCACAGGCATTTTACTCTAAAACCATAAGGTGTATTTGAATAAAAAATTGAGGTAAGGGTGTATTTTGTTAACCGCTACATAGTTTTGTAATGAAATTACTAAAAAAGATTTTTTTTAGAGGTGCACCCCATACATAAAACTGAAAGTCAAAAATTATTTTTTCATTGCAAGCCCACTTGTGGTACATCAATCGACAGGCCTTTCAAAATAAATATAGGGTTTCTTAGCAACTTTTTGGATTAAGTGAATAGAGTCGGAGATAATCGCCCCGAAAGTGACTAAAATTGTGTCCCCCCCCCTCTAATTTTTGAACCGTGTATTTCAAACATATGAAAAAAAAACATGCAAATTGTTTTGAACAAGATCGGTTCGAAGGTTTTCGAGATATTTCTAAAAAACCGCCTTACTTAAAGAAAAGGATGTAAGTGCCAAATGATTTCAGTAAGGATACGACCTTTTTAATAGGCACGGAACCCTTGTTGTGCGTGGTCCGACACGCACTTGGCCGCTTTTTATAGATAATGGTACGGAACCCATCGTGCGCGAGTCCGACTCGCACTTGGCCGGTTTTTTTTTTGTTCAAATGCTTACATTCTTGAAGTAAACTACTGTTTTGTATAGATTAACTCTTATTCTCTCTCTATTTCTTTAAACGGTTATTTAAAACCAGGTTTTCGTCGGAGTGTTTTGCAAAAGTACGTGTCACAGCTATCTTTTAAGTAGAATATTTCCGCGGGAGCTTTAGCGACCTTAGTCGCCACCGGCTTAGCTCGCATTATATAGAGTTTATTTTATAAAACATTGGTCTCTCTCGCGCCTTGGTAGCAACGGACAAATGCTTTATGTCCGACATAACAGAGATCATGCTAGGCAAAATGACAGGACCATATAGGTACCAAGAGAGAATGTATTGGTAATTATATTATGGCTGGCCACTGGCTGGCATTCTGCTGTACCTATCTCTCTAAGACCTGAATCACAGTGGTGCGGCCATTAAATTTGACAATAGCGGTTAAAACTGCTATTGACCGCCACCGCAGGCCGCGCCAGTCTGTGAGAGGCTGAACTCACTATTTTATCATCTTTCTTCTATCTTTTTGATTCTATTCTATACCTTGTTTCATGTCGCAGAATACGACTAGGTGCTTTAAGTTTGTGATTGGTTGCTTTTCTTCGAACGACGTTGTTTCTAGTAAATTAAGTTTATCGATCGAGAGTATTTTAATGTACACCAATCAACGAGGACTATTCTTAGTGTTGCACGTCCCATGTAGACAGTGGACAGCAGTAGGAATACTCCTCTGGCAATATTTATTAAACATTACCTGTGTCGCCGGCGCAAGAAATAAGAATGTGTTATTTTCTGTGTGAGGTTCTTGGTTAAAATAGCACCGCCATCTTTCTTTTCGACATTTTCTTCCTACAATGGGCGGAAGTGGCCATGAAAATGTCCTGCCTAATTGCATAACTGGGGAGAACAGACGTGAAGCCGGCTTTTCTGATGCGTTCTGACGCCTGACACAAAAGGAGCCGTGACGTCAGAGTGCATTCGATGTGTGTTAATTAGTTTTTATAAAATACTGACAGTAATTGTACCTAGTCTCATCTCATGGTAGGCGACCTAAGATGAAGCTCACTTGTTCAGTAATAAATAGCCTTTACATTTATTTATTAATATCAAAAAAAAAAAACTTAAACCTGGTCAAAAAGTCCGATCGAGTCGTCCCTGGTGCAAAGGTACCCTGGCCGCGTTACGACGTTGAATAGCAACGGACAACCTTTGCACCAGGTACGACCCCACGCGGTCGTCAGATCTCTTCTCCCCAATTCGACGTCCCACTTCCCTAATGAAGGCAATAGCCTCCGAACCCCAGCACCCAGTAGTCTCAAACGCAAGGGTACAAAATCATAAATGTATGAAACCGACGACTAATTGATCTGACGCGTCAGGTCGCGACACGTCAGATAAGTATGTCCGGCTTTACTTGTTCTTGGGGTCTCCGTTGATCGGTGTACAATAAGTTAATGGCAACTGTAATCACTGAGGGTCTAAGCAAACTTCGTTCGCGATTAATGTAATTGTATGGAGGCTAAATCGGTGACGCAGATTTGTTGTAAATTTCGTTTTGGAATTGAAGAAGCAAACAGAATGCAAAGAGTGAAATGAGCAAGCGAAATCAAGAGATTTTCCAAGAAAGCCATTTGCTTTTTTTAATATTATTGTATGCCTCTGTTACTCACACGATTATGAGGAATCAAACGACACCTCATATATTATGACAAAATCCATCGAGCAGTTTGGGCTTTAGACTGTGAAACGTGCCCCCGCCAAGTTGAGCAAAACAGCGGCAGGGCCGTACCATCCTTTTCACGAAGCAGTTCAGGCCATTTCGGACCTCCCTTTAACTTCGTTGTGGATATATACCCGAATCGCTTCAAGTGTGCTCATAAAATTACAAGAGTTCCCTCGATTTCTCCAGGGTCCTATCATCAGATCCTGACGTGATGACCGTGGAACCACCTGGGGAGGATACCCTATCCAAGTCAAACCCAAGTCAAAGTTTCAGATGAAGTTAATTTAATGCTTGCAAAAACTAGGCTAATTTACTTAAATAATTTCATAAGATGTTCTGCCTTTCTGAGTAAAGTAAACCAATCACTCAATATTGAGGTAAAAAGGAGTGATTGATGGCCCTTGAGAGACGAAATCTCATTTAGTTTCAATGAAATCCAATGTTGAGATAAGATTTAGTCCTCACTCAATGTTATTTAAGTGCAATAGAGTCAAGGTCAACGAAACACGTGAATAGTTCAATTCACTGGGGGACAAAACGCACGACAAAATCGCGCGACTTTGCTTGATGTGAAGGGCAATATCGCACAGTATTTTTCATCCCCGACGGAAAAAGAGGGGTGTAATGAGTTTGACGTGTCCGTGTGTGGTATCCTCCTAAACGAATAGACCGATTTTAATGCGGTTTTTAGTCAAAAATCTGGCGTGATCGAGATTGTTCTTACCTACATTTGAACTAAATCGGTTCGGACGTTTTTGAGATATTGAACTTTGATATGAAAATCTCGGGAGTTTTCGACTTTTCTAAGTTGTTCACTATAATAAGCGAGTAAATTCGTAAGTGTTGGTGTACGATCCGACAACGACACTTTCATCATTTTTTCATTGCTCTTCGAGATGATAAACTGGGTCCCAAAATGATACACTGCTACACATTGAAATAAGTTTTTCATAGAAAGTATTCGTTTCCAACTTTGATATGGCGGATCTCATTGTGTATAAAAAAGTTTCATGTTATTCCAGTACCTGGGTCAATTTTTGAAAAAGACGTTTTTTCGACATTTGTATGGTTTTTTTTATTTTTTGGAATATAAGATTCATATCGACAGCGAGAGGTAGGGTTTTTAAAAAGAAAAAATATGGTGCATGAGGCACCACTGTGCTTCTAATGGTTAGCTAGATATTGATGCTTTAAAATCACCGTGCCATACCAATGTCGTCAGCGCCATACAAATGTCGACAGCGCTATACAAAAGTCGATATAATGCCATACAAATGTCGATACTGCCATATAAATGTCGATAGCGGCATAAAAATGTCGACGAGTGCCATCAAAATGTCGATTTTGCCATACAATTGTTGAAACAGCTTAAAATATTTGTACAATAAAAAAACTCACTATTTCGATATAGTATCTTCGGTTTATGGTTTATGATGGTCGTTATATTGTACTATTACTTATTCTGTGATTATATTCCAAAATATTAAAAATCACTTAGATTTTGTTTTGAATCGACATGTGTATGCCACGTTCGACATTTGTATGACCAAAAAAGCCGTACAAATGTCGCCATACAAATGTCAACATGAATGTTTTTTGGCGATCCTTCGTACACTATTAATTGAATTCACTAATCAGTTAAACACGAAACTCTTACCCCATATTGCTAACCTTTGTTATGAAGGACACATTTTTATTTCAATCGTATAGTAATATATTAACGCCCATACAAATGTCGTGTTAGCCGTACCAAAATACATCGTATCAAGAAAACCTGTTTCCTCCTTCGAAAATACCGGCACTGCGTCCACTCCCGTTGGTGGTTGAAGCCCAACTAACCTGTCTATCGTATCGTAAAGTAAATGTAACGGTGGGATATTAAAAAACCAGATTTTAAGGTTTTTGAGCTTCAGTCCTAATAAATGGGTCGCGCGTGGGACAACTACAAAAATACTTCACTGGTTTTAATTATTCACGCATTAAATTTGCAAGATATATTAATGAATACGCTAATAAATTTTCTTTATAACAGTACAAGTTGTTTATTTATACGTTGCCGTAGTCTATAGTTATGAATTTTTGTTTTAGCAAAACCGCAAGTGGGACACGCAAAAAAGCGGTAAATTTCGCTGTTTTACGATTTCAAATACATTTTTTTTCAGAAAAAATGTATTTTTAAGGTATTTTTATATATATTTTAAGTACTTTATAACACACGGAATACAAATATATATCAATCAATACTCCATGTTAATCAGACTTGAAATTATGGCCGTGGGACAGCAAAAACAGCTCGTTTGAAAATTGACCCACCTATGCTGTTTTAAAATGACAACCAACCTAGGTTTGCATGTAGAGTCTACTTGATCAACCGTGCCGCGGACTCGTAATGAAGCAGGGCCGATGTCTTTGTAGCTAAGTAGCGATTTTAATCATCGTCATCATATCAGCCGAAAGAAGTCGACTGCTGGACATAGACCTCCCCCAAAGAGTGCCACAATGACCGTTCCTGCGCCACCCGCATCCAGCGGACTCCCGCGACTTACGAGGTCATCAGTCCACCTTATGGGGGGCCTACCACTGCCGCTTTAGTTTAGGGATTCGGAGGGGTATATCGGTTACCTTGATTCTGCTGCGGAAAGCCTCATTTCTGAAGCGATCGCGCACAGAAATTCCCAACATAGCTCTCTCCATTGCCCTTTGGGTGACTTTGAGCCTTCTTATGAGGCCCATAGTAAGCGACCACGTTTCCGTGCCATGCGTCATCACTGGCGACACACACTGGTCAACGACTCTCGTCTTGAGACACTGCGGATATATTGGACGAAAAGATGCCGCGATCTCAATACAAGGATCTATTGTACCAACCTCCTTGCCGCACTGCGATCTATCGTAACAACGCTTATAATATGTGCATTGTAGTTTATAGTATACAACAACCTTCCCGCAGTTATGAGAATTATGAGACAAATATAATAATTTTGTAAATGAAATCAGTAGTTGTCTGAAGGAAAACTGTTTTTATAGTATTAAACAATTTTACTTTGTCACAGGACAAGTGAAATAGGTTTTGATACTTGTTTTTTGTGATATCGAAATACATTGACATTACTATTTAATTATTATTAAATTATCAAATTGTATTGGTTAAGACGTTGTACGCCGTATGATAATTATTTTATTCCTGTATAATTTTTGCATTTCGTTCACCGACTGAATACTGTACTGTACCTCAACACCCTGTACTACGTTTATAAGTATTCTGGCAAATAAAATAATTCTATTATATTCTAAGTACAAAACAGCCTTACCTTGCCAATACTTTCAATCCACAGAAATGAGGTAATTCGGCCACTGAAGAGTGCTTGCCTCACTGTCACTACGAGGCAGGCCACGGCGGTGGCCGGGTGATATACACTTCCAAAAATATTTCGTTACATAGATATCTGTCAGTAAATAGGTTTTTCCGGTGGTTACGATGCAAAATGCGGTAGTCCTGTTATTTATTTGTTTTTCTAATACACAGTGATAGAATAACGCGGATATTTGTATTTAATCACAAACTATAGCTTCGCATGCTATCGGACGATGGTATGGCATTGAAGTAGCATTACTTAACATTACTATGATGCATGCAATTTATATCGCTTGCTAAAATTGTAACAATTTGGTCAAGAGCGAGTCGCATCCGCAACGAAGGTTCGCGTCAGTCGTGTTTTAATGCGACGATGGCTAGAGATGGGCGCCGGGTAAATATCGGGTAATTACCGGAGATTTACTCAATTTACGAAGTGACCGATTCATTTTTAGTTCAATTTGTAGGCTTCCCAAGCTCAGATCTTCGAGCATGAGCTGAAATTCTGTTGCAGAAGAGGCAAAACGAACAATGTCCTCGGCGAAACGAAGGTTTGATAGCCTCTTGCCGCCAATGACTATTCCCCTCGCCTCCCAAGAAACTGACAGGCTCTTGAAGACTTCTTCAAGCACGCTCGTTTATAGAGAAACCATAGGTAACAAAAGTCCACATTCAAAGCAAAGGTCACAGCGAAAATCACACGTGGTACTTATTTAGCAAACTATCAACACAAAGATCTCAACCGTATGAGTGATAAGCAGCAACTGACCGTCTCCAATGACAATTATTGTACCCTTTCGCGGCGTTAATGCAAATTTACCTGCAATGCTGTGATCTGATTGGCTGCGTTGTGGCTAAGTAGTTTGCGGGTGTCTTATTTGTATTTAATAAGGTAAATTTAAATGTTCACCGTGACTTATAAAGAAGATGTATATCTTATAAGACACGGTGAAATCATATTTAAATCTCTTATTTAAAGGTCCGTTGTGTTTTTGTACAGAAGATTTAATGATAAATATGGATTTCAGCTTATATTGCATATTGACTGCATCTAAAAACTCATTGTTAGCACAATACTATAATAATTTCATCTTATTTGCACGTAAAAAAAAACATTTGCATAACTTTTTTTATACCCGCCTATTGGGGTAGATACGGGTAAATACCGGGTAGATTGGGTAGTTTCGGGAATTTTTCCGGTATTTACCCGCCGGCGCCCATCTCTTCGATGGCAAACAAACGCACAGCCTGCATGGTTAGCCGGTACTGCAGACGCTTGGAGCGTCAGTTTCGAACGCTCAATTAAAATATTTTCGTACTTAAAATAAAATATTAAAACTTAGAACACAGTAATCATTAAAGTAATTAACAACTTAGAATAGTTGAAAAACCTCAGAATTTCAAAGTTCTCTAAAACGGTTGAATCTACTTTGTTGAAACGCAGCTAGAAGCATCTCGATCATGTCAGCTCTTGGACAAAAAAAAACATTAAAATCGGCCCATGCGTTTAGGAGGCAAGATACCACAGACAGACACAGACACGTCAAACTTATAACACCCCTCTCTTTGCGTCGGCGGTTAAAAGAGTCTTTTCTTTTTTCAAAAATTGTTGATTTTTAACTATAAAAAACCCAGTAGTGCCTATCGGCCTGATTTTAGGAAAAAAGATTTCAGGCTTAACAGCTAAACTCATTTAGCAATAGCATTCGAACTCTATTTAGAGACTAGTAACTTCAGTCAATCAATCAAATATATTTATTTGCAAAAATACGGTGGTAGGATATTACAAATTAGATACGTTCTGTGTATTTTGCTTGCAAGCAAGCGTGCATATATTATTAGTAATTTGAATTTAATTCACATGTCAACATCAAAATAAATACGTAAAAATATAATTCAAATTAAAAACAAATAAATACAGGAATTAAACATAATCATAAATAAAACATTGTCATTCAATACATACTAGTTTTTAAATTTTAAATATTGCTTTATGGTATAGAAACAATTGTCAAGAAGCCAGTCGACTAATTTTCGTTTCAACTCATGTCCCTGTAGTAACTAAAAGTCTGGTAGGTTATTATAATGTTTATGCACATATTAAACCCATTTCTGTCAAACATCACCTTGTTACAAACTGGTTTATGCATGCGGTTCATTGTTTTTTGTCTAGTTTGCCAAAATAGTTATGACGATCTATTATCAGGGCACTAGACCGTTATTGCATTTGTTCTTGTTGTCTTACGAGGTTAAAAATAGCTTGGTATGCATTAAATTATTTGCTAGTATAACCCTAATAACTACAGTAATTACGTTAATTATTAGCTACGTGTCGGTTGTTATTATACCCAATGTAGGTATTTAGTTTCAATAATCCTATATAGTCATGCACAGCTGCATTAAAGGTAATAACTAGATGATCTTTATAAAGTTACTAGCTTTTGCCCGCGACTGCGTCCGCGTGGAAATCGTTTATATTTCCCATTTCATCCCCTCGGGGATGATTTCCGGGATAAAAACTCTCCTATGTCCTTCCCCGGGACCCAAGCTATTTTTATACCAAATTTCATCTCAATACATGTGGAGTGGTAACAAACAGGCAGACAGACAGACAGTCACACTTTCGCATTTATAATATTGGGTCTGATTATGATGAAAAAAGGGATATTGGGGCGTTTATGGTATTTTATTTACACTTAGTCAATATTGGTGCATATTTCTAAACTAAATTTAATTGCATCATATCATTCTATAACATTTTTCATGTAGGTCTACTTGTAATAACTACAACTTTTAAAAGTTGACAAACCCAAAACCAAACCCCGACATTTTCATTTCAAAGTCCTATATCTCAAAAACGGCTAAACAGATTTTCGTGAAACATGATTCTTAGTCTCGGGATAAAATTATCTATGACACGAAAAAAACCGCATTCTAATCGGTTTATCCGTTAGGGAGCTAAGATGACACAGACAGATTACACAGATACATAGACAGACTCGTTAAACTTATAACACCCCTCTTTTTGGTCGGGGGTTAAAAAATAACCATCTCATCACTTATTTCTGACTAGTAAATTCATACATACTTACAATCACGCCTTTATTCCCGAAAGGGATAGGCAGAGCACATGAAACTTATATTCCAACGCCATTTTTGGCATAAATGTGGGTATAAACGATCGACAAAATGTGCGCAGTGATAGGTTGCTAGCCCGTCGCCCACAACACACGTCAACCCTGCTCCCTTAGTCGACTTTTACGACACCCACGGGAAGAAAAGGGATGCCTATTCGAAACAGTCCACAACTGTAAACGTTTTTCACCTACACCTACAGAATCCTAAACACAAACAATTTTAGTAAGCAAGCATCCATCAAATCAAAACATAATAATATACAGTATAGACAAAATGCATCCTTAGCTAATTGCTTACCGTTCAACTTGCTGATTATATAGCAATTTTATTGTCTGGGCTAAAAACGATTGCATAATGAATATAATACGCCCGGAAACGTAACTTAGGATCAATAAACATGGGAAAATCGCGCGTGCAATGCGCGTGTGGTAAAGGAGTTCAAATACCTGGGCCATTGGGTCATGGAGACTCTGAGCGACAACAAGGACGTGGAGAGGGAGCGTAGGGCGCTGTCAGTCAGGAGTAACATGTTGATTCGTAGGTTTGCCAAGTGTACCGCCGACGTTAAGATCACCCTTTTTAAGGCGTTCTGCCAATCCTTTTACACCTGCAGCCTATGGATCAACTATACCCAAAAGGCTTACAGCGCCCTACGCGTCCAATATAATAATGGTTTTAGGATGCTGTTGGGGCTGCCGCGCCATTGCAGTGCATCAGGGATGTTTTGCGATGCGCATACGGATGGGTTTCACGCCATAATGCGTAAGCGTGTCGCGTCCCTGCTGAGGCGCCTGCGCGGCAGCTCGAACAGCCTCCTGCAGACGGTGGCGGCGCGCCTGGATGGTCCTTTCCTATTCCACTGGGATAGGTTGCATAGGGCATCCAACTGACGACTTGCTAATAGTAATATAATACTTACTAACATAGTTGTTAAGACCTTTATTACTAACGAATTATGGAAACAATTCCGAAATAAATGATTTGATTTGATTTGATTTTGATAAATATAATTATTATAAATAATTTTGCCTTGTTAAAATTGGTGCCTACGTTAAATCTTGGGATGAGGTGGCAACTCGGACCCCGGGCCTCCTTTAGGGTACAACCTAGAAACGCTAGGAGGATAGGTATTAGATGTCATGTACCTTGATGAGTCACCAGGAAGCACAATTCTCCATACAAACGTAGTTGGTTCTAATTTTAAAACGACACGCTATAATAGCAAGAAACTTTGTATACACAGTCGAAAAATAGTTTAAATTCCAAGAAATTAAAATTGAAAGATAATAGAGTCTTGGTTTTGCTTAAAAAGTTTCTAAGCACTTAATTTTTAGGGTTCCGTACCCAAAGGGTAAACCGGGCCCCCTTTTGCTATAAGACTCTGCTGTCCGTCCGTCTGTCTGTCTGTCTGCCCGTCTGTCACTGTCATAGCTAGACAGTTGAAATTTTCACAGATTCAGATGTAATTTTGTTGCCCCTAAAACAACAAATACTGAAAAAAAGAATAAAATAAATATTTAAAGGCACGTTTTTTGTATGGGAGCCCCAATTCGTTTCACGAATTTAATTTCACCTGTGATTTGGCTTGACTTATAAATTCGTTCATGGCATAGTAGAATTACTGAGGTCTTACGATGAAGGTGGATCAATAGAGTAAACATATTTGTAGGTGATTCGGGATTTGATCGGTCCTCGAATTTATTACGCTAGCGAAGCGTTATACCTTTTTATCGTTTATTCGTTTATATTTTAACGAAACGGAGATAGGTATCAAATTGCCTTTTTAGCTGACTCACAAGTTATTAAAATTAAAAGGTTTCCGTAATTATTAATTCCGAGTTTTGTGTGCCTATTACTGTTGTGTTGTGACTTGTCTTTCGATGTGATTAAGATGATTTTTGAAATTTTCGACCGAGTTCGCTTCAAACAGTCCTCGGCTTCGCCTCCCGCACGACCCCCGCTCTAGGTGAGGTTTGAGTGAAATAGAAATATTAATGTTTATTGCGTGTCACATTACGGGTTACAAATGGTGAAAACAATAAAGATATACATGTGACGCCATACAAGGGCACTGCAAACATGAGAGGGCACTATAATCCTTATTCATGAACGTCGAAACTTTATTCCAGTTGAATTGCCTTAATAAATCATTTATCTTTATCTTTCACTTAAGATTTTATTATACAGAAAGAAAAGTGGAGAAAGAGACCATAACATATCAACTAACACATGCTTGCCAAGTTTCATGAACAACGGAGTGCTAATACTGTAACATGGTTGCTAGGTACTAATAGAGTGAAGCGGTCGAACTATACTAAGTACAACATTTCTCTTTGGTATCCGAGATTAACGAAAATGTAACCGAATTTGTCCGTTACAATTCAAGAATGTTCGAGTAGGTATAACAAATTTCAAATGTGGAATTCTGTGGGGAAAACTCGGAACAAATCCGATTTTATTGCCAAAAACTAGCAGTACTATATGTAGTGACTGATGAACTACATTTGTTCCTACTTTTTCGTTTTACTCGTGACGCAGAGTTAATAGGGTTCCGTAGTCAACAAGGAACCCAGCTTATAGTTTCGCCATGTCCTTCTGTCATCATTTATTCTGTGTCCATTTAGGGCTTGCGTGTCGATGGAACAAAGACAGATATATGGAACAAAGAGAGATTTATGTTCTAATTGTATATTGTGAAATAAATAAATCAAATCTAATCTAATCAGACATGCAACTACGGAACCCTATACAGTTTATTGTAGGTACAAAGTTTTCAACATTTGAATATCCCCTAAGGCCATGTATGTACGGTTTTCAGTAACCTTGTGAACTAATAAAAAATAGATTTCATTTTTCACGCTCGTACAAATCGTCTTAATGTGTGTTGGCTGCATAACATAGGTTTTTATGCTCATGTGCATTAAGTAATATCCGCCCATGGCGTGTATGACGGATTATCATTCAAACGCTTAGGGTGCCTTTCCACCAGAGATGTGCTATGCTTGCTATGCTATGTTATCATTCATTTGAAACGCAGCTGTAGCTGGGGCTACGTTTCAAATGTATGAAAACATAGCATGGCATGGCATAGCATATCTCTGGTGGAAAGGCACCCTTAGGCTGCGGTTTGGACGCCAGTGGGCAGCAGGGCAAGAAGCGCCAGCCAGCTCACACCGTCACACGCTGGTGTCTAGACTGCGGCCGTACATACGTACGCCGTACCATACGGGCATAACACAAACTCTTGAAGAGGGGTGCGTTCTCGTGTGTTAATAAACTTTTTCTACTCCTGTACCGTTATCAGTCATTTATATAGGCTTTAGCTCAAATACAATGACACCGATAATAAGTCGTCGGAAAAACTATGGTCTATGGTTCATAAACGCACTCTTTAGTGTACTTTTATGGTTCATACATTTTCCATAAAAGCACTGTTTACCACGATGTCAAATCATCTAACTTTTTTTTAATCAGCCACTATATTGCAGTGGCAACTTCATAAGCAATATTTTCGAATTAAAAAGTTTTTATTTACTGTCAATTATTTGTAAAACATAAATTATTTACAAAAATAAAAATAATTTACATATTTTACCAATTATTGGTCTTATTTATAAATTTAAACCGATCCGATTCGGTTCGGATCCGGATTCAGTTTGGTGCGGATGGCAAGTGCAAGGAAATTAAAAACAAAACAGACCATAAACAAGAGGTGTCAAAGTGTCAGTTTCTAATTTCCCACCAAAGTTCCAGTTCAAAATTAAAAGACGAAATATGATAACTATTCGTTATTAATAACTTCTTAAAATTTGATTCGTGTTTGTGAAGTGAAGAAAAATGTGTAGGTACGTTCCTTTTAAAATGGACGAAGAATAAAATAACTGCACCGCTGAAGAAATTGTGTGACTAGTAATAGAACTAACGGAAAACTTACTGCCTGAAAATTCAAATGCTATTTATTTAAAATTAGTCGTAGAAAAAGTATTGTATGCAACGGTGTATAACTTGGTCTAAAAACGCTCGTGTCGTCTTTAAATGCGATGCTGGCCAAGTCTCGCATCGCAAATCGCAACTCACGACACTCGCGTTAAGACCCTACTTATACAACAGTTGCATAAAATACTATTACATTACGTAAAGCTCAGCCACACGTTCACGGCGCAGCGTCGTCAACGTGAAATGGCGCGGCACGGCGTCATAGAAACTCACGTTCGATGTCGTATATTTTCACGACGCAGGTAGTGAGCGCGATAAAAACGCGGTAAATTAATGCATAATTTTGTAGAAGACTAAGCAAAATATCATGTGATATTACACTACCAGTAAAATATGATTATTATGATTATAATAATTATTATTGTCGCCTCGCCTTGGTTCAACGCCCGTGCTGTTAGTAGGGGAGCCCAACGGGCTATTTTGGATTTACTCGAGCTCGGCAGATTATATGGATGCCTTGTCTGTTGAGTCACTCCGCCATTTATAAAGCCTCTATGTATCGCACGTCTATTCGTCATCAACATCAAAAATGCCGCCACGGGCTCGCGTGTCGTCGAAATGGTCAGATTATTAAAATAGAGTTTATATCGGGTCTCCTTAACGTCCCCTATAAATATCTGACGCGCTCGAGTATTTTTTTCCTCATTCATACTCACTTGTATCCTTTCGTCATGGGCAGCTCCACCATCCAAACCATCAGATAAATATACCTTCGTTATCAGATACACGTGTATACACTGTGTGTCACTACACAGACGGGCTTATCATCCTCATCATTCTTTTTCAGTCCGTTATCGCCCACTGCTGAGCATAGGCCTCTCTTCGACTACGCCATCCATCCCTATCCTGAGCTTATCTTATCCAGAAGTGACCCGCTATCTTCCTAATATCGTCCACCCATCGAGCTGGTGGACGAGAGGGCGTATACACTGTCAAAATTAACGACGCGTTAGAGTGACTGTTTCTTTTACCAATCCCCTCCCGACTTGAAATGGTACACACAATGTAACCTTTTTCTATCTACCACCTAGGCTTTAAAATCCAATCCAAATGCGACGTTCGAGTAAATCCATATACAATGCACCTCAATATAACTTACCAACCAAATACATTGATTAGCACCAATAATGGTAACTGGGAACTTCTGTCCCACTAGTACAATTAGTGGTACTACTGTGAAATATTCTAATTAATGGTACAGCTGGGAAACAGGGCATTTAGCATCGTGAGCTCCATCCCCCTCACTCACGTTACGGCACCGTAGAAAAACAATTGTGAATACACGTCTCCGCGCTGTGAATTTCAACGGCGACAGCGTCATGCCGCAGTGATGTGCCCTTGTCTTGGAAACCTTAACATGCTACAAATTACAATAGGCATGATGCCTCATGTTCAAATTGAGAACGTAGTGATGCTAAATGGGTAGTACTTAAACCATCAAATTATCGTAAGCATAAATTATAATTAAAATCATAAAAAGATGTTTAAAAGTTTAGAAAAATATGCATTTTTTATAGTTTAAGAGTACATTTAAAGCAACCAATTGAATCCTTACGCTTTTATAGAAACAAAATTGGATGACAACTATGTACTTAAACGCAGTATTTCCCGACCGCAACAACAATTTACCTGATTTTCCATACAACGATTTATACAAATAGTGTCTATCAGTATGAAGCGTTTTGCACTGCCGCCAGCGCGGTAAATCTTTGTCTCAAATTTTTGGGTATTTATTTTCCTTTGATTGTAGTTGCTCCTCATCATCCCTATTCTCCAGGTGGTCGTCATGGGCAGCAGCACGACATCCGACAAGACGATCAACACGAGCACCGACTCGGCGGCGACCGCGCTCACCTCCGTCACCGGCACCGACGACTCCATGGACGCCGAGCCCGAGCCAGAGCACCCCCCCAACCTGATCGACAACGACCACGTCCAACAGGTAACTAGTTACTGTTCACAACCTGATCGACATCGACCACGTCCAACAGGTAACTACATGTTTATACTAGGAAAAACTGTTTTTGGTTGATTTACACTCGAGTGTAATATTACAGTGTGATATTATCCTTTAGTATTATTACTCCAGTCGTGTGACATTATACTCAAGTGTAGTTTAATATTTTAGCGTTATATAACATTCCAGTGTGATAGACGCGCTATAATGTGATATTTCATTCTAGTGTGGCATTACACTCAAGTGTAGTTTAACATTCTATAATGTTATCAGTGTTATACACTCCAGTGTGATAGACGCTCTAATGTTATAAATTATTTTAATGTGATATTACACTTTAGTATGGTACTACTACAAGGCACTTTCAAGGAAAACCAATGTAACAAACACTTTTGAGTACACTCACAATACATGTTTCTTAGGATAGGAAATTGACAGTCAACTTACACATAGCACGCATATTGAAAAAGTTTGTAATAGATTAGCGTCGGTAAATTACGCATTGTTGAAACTAAAGCCTCTAGTCAGCCTACAAACCTTAAAAACTGTATACTATGCCTATGTTCAAAGTGTACTAACTTATGCGATTACCATCTGGGGAAATGCAGTGGATGTAAACCGGGTATTAATCCTACAAAAACGTTCGATTAGAATAATATGCGGGGTAAATTGGCGCACATCCGCGAGGTACTACTTTACGAACCTCTGAAGTGATGACGTCACATCATTGTTTATATTCAACTCTGTGTTAGAAATTCACAAAAAAGCTAGCAATTTACTTAAGCGTTCGGATTGCCGCAATTATAATACAAGGAACAATAGCAAATTAATACTTCCATTATTAAGACTAAAAAAATGTCCAAAAACAGGGAATTTTTATAAAAATAAAGCTCTTTAATAAGCTGCCCACTGATTATTGATTTGCCTTTTAATTTATTCAAAACCAGAGTAAAGGCTTTTTCCTCAGCCCTGCCTTTTATTCGATTACTGAATTCAAAATTCAAAATATTTATTGCACACATAATATTACAAGTAATAAAATGGACCCTGTAAGGGCACATCAAAGAAGCTTATGACTAGGTTACATCTAGGTTGCAGGTACTACCTGGATACTACTAGTTCTACCTTGAACTAGATTAATTATTAGGTACTAATTAATTTGGTAGACAATTAGGAACTTCGCTTAAATCTCATTGACATTAAAGTCAAACAAAAACTATTGCGGTACAGTTTGTTAACTACACTCGCGGACAATGAATACGGGTCGGTAAAATACCGTCACATTTCCTAAAAAGACCTTTTAATTAATATGAATCAATGAATACGATCATTTTTATTTAATTTTACACCTTAACTACAAAAAAAAGTACTTTCTATAAACAACGTTACCAGGTTTAAATCGGACTCGCAGAAACCCATGTAAAAAACAACGTTAACGGAGAGAGATATAGCAGAAATCTTAATTTTTGGTTATTTTTTTTTATGATAGAATCCCGGATATTGCTAATACAGTTGGGTATTATAAATAATAGTATATTATGTAAATAAAACTAGTGTTAAATATAAAAAAAACCTATTACGGTTAGTTAATTTAGGGTGACCCGTATTCATTGACCGCGAGTGTATTTAGTGTTCAGTGTGGCAACGAAATAAAGATATACAATTTAAACGACGAAAAGTTACAACTACGCGTTAAGTTTTAACCCCTGAACCACGAGTAAACAAGTAAATATGTAATTACTCGTTTAATAGTGTTATAGCAAAATACTAGTACCTATTAGCGGCTCTGTGACCTATCCTCGTAAGGCCCATCGGCCTAATTTTAGGACAAACAGTTTCAGGCTTAACAGCCCAACTCAATAAATTTTTGTAATAGAATTTGAATTCTATTTAGGGGCTCTGCATTTCAAAATAGTTATATGTGACCTAATTTTAGGGCGGTCGTTATTACATAAGTCCTAAAAAAAGCTTGGGCCTTAATTACGAGGCTATAGGAAACGCACCTATTATTTTTTAAATTCAATTTAAAAAAAAAATCAATGAACTGAATGGACAGAAAACACTCTGCAACATTATTGCGAAAAGGTTCTAAAGCGTTCAGCCACCCTCAGTTCTTAAAGCTTTGCTTCTGTAACTTAATTTCCATATAACTAACGTAGTAAACGCTGAAAGCTTTCTTCTTTACGAGCAACCGCGAACCAGCACCTTAGGTTTAATAAGCGTGTAGCCATATAGAAGTTCTTTAGTAGTTTCATGCAATTTAAATGTCGAAGCTATTCTTATGCACAAAAACATGGCGTACTTTACAGTTTCAATAAAAAAAAAAAAAGCACGTCATATATCTTTGCTCATTCCGTGTCATAGATAAGAAATGTTAATTATGCCCAAAATAAATTAATGCGGTAATGCCCGTAAAGGAAGCCGGGGTCCACTTTGACACCTAATCCCAAGATTTGGCATAGGTACTAGTTTTACGAAAGCGACTGCCATCTGACCTTCCAACCCAGAGGGAAAACTAGACCTTATTGGGATTAGACCGGTTTCCTCACGATGTTTTCCTTCACCGAAAAGCTAACGGTAAATATTCCGTACATAAGTTACGAAAAACTCATTGGTACGAGCCGGGATTCGAACCCACGACCGCCGCTTGACAGCAGCATGACTGAACCACTAGGCTACCGTTGCTCTGCCTAAAATAAAGGTACGATAAATTAAACCGAAACAGGTAGGTACCTTTTACAATCTTTATATTATATTGTACTTCATATGTAAGTATTTGGGTATAATTATTTGGGAAGAATTATTTATCTTACTACCAAACTAGTTACGTACAAAGAATTCTTCTTCCTTGTTGAAAACCTGTTACAATCGCAAAACATTAGGTAGGTTAGGTTCGTTAGATAGCTTCAGATGCCCGAAGGGCAAACAGACCAGAAATATAGGACCCCCGCAGAGCGGGGATCTGTCGAAACTGGCCAAATACGAAAAAAATTCTTTACTAGTTAAGACTTTTCGTAGGAAGAAAAAAACCTCTTTGTACGTAACTAGTTTCGTATATGGAGCTGCGATATAAACGAGTTCCACGCGGACGGAGTCGCGGGCAGAAGTTAGTGGTGATTATAATTATGATCTTCTTGCACTGCATGTTTCCTGCATTTGGGGCCCGGTCTACTCACTCTTTTGGGGCCCGGTCTACTCACTCTTTTGGGGCCCGGTCTACTCACTCTTTTGCGCCAAGTAACTCGGTCTTGGATTGTTTTTTTTTCATACAACGTCGGTGGCTAACATGCGTACGGCCCGCCTGATGGTAAGCGGACACCTCAGCATACAGAGGCATGCAACTCCAAAGGAGTAACATGGGCGTTGCCCGGGCGTTTGAGGATTCGCCATGTTGACAGCTGAAGGAACAAATGCCCTCGTTCTCAACATAACGCATCCTCGGAAGCTCTGGCGACCTTGCTCACCTCCAGGAACACAACACTTCTAAAGAGCAAGTAGTAGAGCTATTACGGCTGTGGGCTTCTGCAAGGCGGAGGTACTTCCCCAGTTGGGCTGCTCCACATTCGATCGGGATTACATTTCGCTGTGCCCTACCTCACCAGAAAACCGGCGGTTGTCTCTTTTGACATATAATACATCTGAGCTTTAAAGGTTTCTTTCCATGATTACGATTATGATGATGATGATTATAAGTTAACCTAAATATATATTTGTTTTAGGAACCCCCCAGCACAGCACCTCCTCACTACCACAGAGCGCAAGACAGTTGCGAAATCAACTCCCCCGCCTACACCAAACCCCAGTCAGCGACGGACATCCTCGACTCCCCCCGCCCCGGCCCCGCCCGCTTTATCTTCGACGTGCCCTTACCAGAACCAAAAAGAGAAGAGAGAAGAAAAGTGCCAGAAAAGAGAAACAAAACCACTGTCCAAGACAGCACACCATCCACGTCGATACAGATCCCTTATGACTCCAAAATGGAGACGCCGAAGAGTCCGAAAGTGAGTCAGAGTAAATACGAGACGCACTTCAAGTTTGAGCCGGAGAAGAGGAGGGGGAGTGAGGCGAGGAAGAAGAAAGAGAAGGAGTATTATAAGGATGAGGTGGCGAAGTTGAGGAGGCAGTTGGAGGGGACGGAGGTGTTCACGACAGCGAGGAGGAGGTCTTCTACGCATCAGCATTCGGTGCCGCCGCCGGCGTCCAGAAGACAATCGACTGGTAACTATTTTATTAATGTAACGCAAACAAGCATACGGCCTAATTGCACCGCAATTGGTTGGCACCATAGCCTGTGCGACTCCTAAGGAGACCTTACCTACTCACCGGAAACGCAAGACTATTTACAGAGCAAGTCGTGTTGTTAAAATGGGTTGCGGTGTTCCGTATCATGTGTATCATGGTCGGCCTTCTTATCGCGAGATAAGTGACAATATAGGAGCGTCGTCTCACTCTATCCAACGATGTCAACCAGTGACGGACGCTCTATCTGTGTATAACTTATCGTGTGATAAGGCCGACCATGATACGGGGTCTGGAAAGTGGAGGTACTTCCCCAGTGACTGGTAAGTATTAAGGTGACGTTTCGCTGTCCCTTTCTAGTAATATCATATTATGTGCTCTTCTTGGCGGGGGCACTGTCGTGTACCCACTCCCCAGATACTACTTACTTATCTCTTAAAAGGCCAATTGCGTTGGTGTGGACACCTTGTGCGTATGGCACCATCAAGACTGCCTAAAGCCTTGTTCTACTCTGAGTTAGCCTTGGGTAAACGTAGAGCTGGTGGGCAGTACCTACGGTACAGGGATGTCCTAAAACGCCATTTGTCTGCTACCGGCATATCATGTGAGTCGTGGGAGGAACTTGCTATTCAGAGATCGGACTGGCGAACTGCTGTCAGTACGGGTGTCAATGACTTCGAACGCACCCGTCTCGAAGATCTGGACGCTAAACGCCATCTCCGTAAAACTCGGCCCAAGCCCTCCTATAACTACACTTATGACTCTAGTGGACAACTTCACTGTGTCTCTTGCGGTCGTACGTTCAAAACCAAATTTGGTTTTGCAAGTCACACTCGTGCCCATGCACGTACAGTTTCCCAACCTTAGTATCTATATAATTTTTGTCAGGATGTCGCCGTCGACGGATACGTCTGGGGTCATCCCATCATCATCATCACTTATCTCTTACTTTTGGGTTATAATGCTAGCATAAGAAATAGATAGGAAAGTCTCGAAGCTACTCTCAGTGACACGAATGCAATGGTTTGCCGGAATATATATAAAAAATCTTTTTGTCACGTCCAACTTTAATCCATCGAATGTTTTCTATCAGTAATAAGGGGTAATGCAATATTATAATTTTTGGTTTCATTTGAATGAATCGCTACATGCGCTCATAGTCTCTAGTATTATTTGAGTTAAAGTGACTCTATCTATACACGTTCCGTTTACATTACTTCAAATCGTAATTATTGTTCGAAAATAGTTTACACTAAAGTAAAAACGTTTCAGTTGCTATTATTTTATGTTTACTAACATTTTGGTTGCAAAATCCCGAGGATGCGTCGTGTTGAGAGCGAGGGAATTTGTTCCTTCAGCTGTCAACACGGCGAATCCTCCAACATATCTTAAAGGCCGGCAACGCACTCACAACACCTCTGGTGTTACAGGTGTCCATGGGCGGCGGTAATCGCTTACCATCAGGTGATCCGTCTGCTCGTTTGCCTCCTATAACATAAAAAAAAAAAATGGTTAATATTAAAGGTACATCTTCCCTATTCTACAAATATAAAAATAGTAAGTATTATTAGATAAGATATAGGTAATTATGTGAATATGTTTTTATCTTCTCTGTTCACAAGAAAATTAAAGCCTGCAACACACTGGCGCGGCCTGCGGTGGCGAACAATACTAAATTTGACAGCTAGTGACAAGTTAAGGCCTGCCACACACTGGCGCGGCATGCGGTGGCGGACAATAGTTAATTTTACAGCGGCGGTCAAGGTTACTATTGTCCGCCGCGGCCAGGCCGCGCCAGTGTGATGCAGGCTTAAATTAAACCTCCCTTCCAGCGGCCCAAGTCCACGTGACCGCCAACCCCCTCGACTCCGCCGCCTCCATGCCGTCGGGCCGCACAACCATCGTGGTACAGCAGCCGTCCCTCTCGCTCGACTACGGCGGCTGCGCGACCGTGCTCGTGCGCGACGGAGACGACTGCAGGCGCAAGAGTCGCGTCTGCAGCGACCACATACAGCAGCTACTGGATGTCACCAGCCAGTTCACGAGCGAGGATCTGCATGATTTTGATAAAAGGTGAGAAAATTTGATATATATTCATTCGTAAAATCACGCCTTTATTCCCAAAAGGGATAGGCAGAGCACATGAAACTTATGTTCCTTTTTTAGCATAACCACCCAACCAACCAACCAGACCAACTTAATGTGTGTAGGTACTTGGAAAGGGCAATTTTCGAACAAATTCAGCCGACGCAACCGCACCGCACGTCGATGTAACTAAGACAGTCAGGCAACTACGGAACCCTACACGCACGTGGCCCGACACGTACTTGGCCGATTTTTTGTATTATCATTTCATTTAAGGGTTCACATGAGGATTAATCAATTTTAGCGACATTATCCTTCAACTTTGCGTCAGGCACCGCCTTGCCTTCAGAGTTACAGATGACAGATCTCATATAAAATGATAAACGTTGCTCGAGGCAACAGACCGAAATATCGTTATATTTTATTATCTTTTAAACACGCTCCTATATCTTTCATCTGAAAGGGAATAAAGAAAGGGCGGAGAGTTTTTTGGTTCGTAAGGACTTGTAAAGGGGTTCCAAAGCTTTGACTCTTTTAAAGGAAATGTAAAGGTTCTTGTGCCATTGCAATAACGAGAGTTATTGAAAGAAATATAAAGGATATATTATATAAATGGGTTGAGAAATAAGGTTGTAAATAGTTGCACTGGTAAGATCTGTTAGAATAGCTATGCGCGATAGTCGCCATAGTGACCAGCTCGTCGATTACATAACGCATTTTTCATAAATATATATTAGAGGACAATCTTACACAAATTGCAGTAGGTCTACAGTAAGCTCAATAAGGCTTGTGTTATAGGTAATAGACGACGATGTATTTAATTAGATATCAATACAAATACATAGAAAACATCCAAGACTCGGAAACAAACATTCATGCACATCACACCTCCATATCATCATTTCCTTATATATATTAAAGACTTACCTGACATATCTGATCACGACTGTACCCTATTTGCTGATGACATTTCAATTATAATACCATTCAATAATAATTTTAGTAATAATGAATATAATAATGACATAAATAATATAATGGTTAAGTAATAATAATTTGAATGTAAACATTAATAAAACGACATATGTTCAATTCCATAATATTAATGGCAAGAAACAAGATTTATGTATCAAACACGACGACAAGACTCTTGCAGAAAACAATCAGGTCCAATTTTTAGGAATATTATTGGATGATAAGTGCAGCTGGAAGTCACATGTCGACACCCACAGGGTATATGGCAGAATAAACGGGTTTGCATACGCTCTATGGCGCTTAAGAAAGGTAACGAATAAACAAACTGCAATCCAGGCTTATCACGGCTATGTATGCTCTATACTTAGATATGGAATTTTAATATGGGGAAATTCGGTACATGTTAAGAGAGTTTTTATCGCACAGAAACAATGCATCCGCGGCATCAGTGATGTCTGATGTCCGACAGTATGTATCTTGTAAACCTTTATTCAAGAGTTTAAAATTACTAACAGACTGTACCATCAATATACATACACGAAATGTGTGTTTTTATAAAATACCATCAAGATTTATTTATTAGAAACAGAGACGTTTGCAAATTGAATAGTCGGTACCCGGATAACCTGTGCCTACCTAAAGTCAAAACCAAATTATTTCATAATAGTTGTTATCCGATGGCTATTCGAATATTTAATGCCCTTCCAAGAGAATTTAAAAGCCTGTCTCGGAACTTAAAAATTAATTGACTCCCTGGCTACAGAACGAATGTTTCTATTCTATTGACGAGTTTTTGAAGCGGAAAGAAATTCGTCGCAGCTATTAATTGTAAGCTTGTAAACTTAAAATGAAATTTAGCAATGATAACATTGATAACTTTGACATCATGATTTGTATATTCTTGTATTTTTTCTCTGTTTTCACTGTATTTTTTTTTTTCAAAATGTTATTACCAAAAAACAAATTTGCATGTCATCTAGATATGACAAAACATGTGAGACTAAAATAATTTTACTATTAACCTATGTATACAATGTTTTCTAAGCAAAAAAATGATTTTATGATTTATAACACAAATATTTGCTGTTATTCGGGATTCGAATCCAGGGCCTCTACACGTGTTAGAATACTTACAATATAATAAGTACAACACAAATATGCCACCTAAGCGTTCTTTCAAAAAGGCATGACCAGCGATTCAGGGCTGTTGTTCTCTACGCGTTCATACGCCTCACCCCACCCTACGCCTAACGAAACTAGAACTCTACCTACGCTTAGAGACTACGAATCGCAGCGTCAAGATATATTTGTTGGTGAACTGAACGATTAGGTGAGGTTAAAACAAGTGACAGTATAGCGGGGTTGGTAACAATGACCCGCGTTTATGTGACAGCCATGTTAACGCGAGTCCGTTTACACACCGTTTAATGAATGTTTATGAATTATGGTGTACACATATGTAGTATTCCCACGAAATCTAATCCATACTTTAGACTTAAACCTCCCAATACGGAAGATGCAGCTATAATATTTACCATTATTTTGTGGCGAAAATGTTGAAATAACATTAAATAATAGCCGCTGAAACGTTTTTACTTTAGTTTATACTAATTTCAAATAATAATTACGTTTTTTTTTTACGACCTCTGTAGCCTAGTTGGTAGTGATCCTGCCGATGAAGCCGGAGGTCCCGAGTTCGAATCCCGGTAAGGGCATTTATTTGTGTGGTGAGCATGAATATAAATAAGTAAATAAATTGTTCCTGAGTCACGGATGTTTTCTATGTATTTAAGTATTTATTTATCTATATAAGTATATATATCGTCGTCTAGTACCTATAGTACAAGGTTTGCTTAGTTTGGGACTAGGTTGATTTGTGTAAGATTGTCCCCAAATATTTATTTATTTATTTATTTGAAGTAATGTGAAACGGAACGTGTGTTTTAATCAGCGTCTGGTGACGTAACTCCTGTGAAAAGTCAAGACTTAAGCAACTCTATGACACCTAGGGACGAACCACGGACAAACAGATATGGCGAGTGACACACATGAGTGACGTCACAGGAACTGTAGATCCGTTTAAGCGCGAAAGTTTAAATTATTTATTTATTAAGGCAAATCAGTATTTAGAACCGTGAGATCTTGGAAAAGACAGTAACGGTTGCCAGGTTGTTGCACTTTTAGCACCACCCAGGGGTCACGTGTAGCCCGTGTAGGGTAGCGATGGGTAATTTTTACGGACGTGGTGCAACTTCGACCCCCAAAAAGTTTAAATTGTCAGTTTGTAACACGAAGTTTTGACTACAAATTATAGTATTTTAATGTTTTTGTACTTTCTTGGTCTATTCTACACGCGATTCTTATAAATGAAAGCAAAAATGAAAATATTTCATCTTTCCTATTATGGTTCAAAGCGGTCAACTATAGATAGAGTCAATTTAACTCAAATAATACTAGAGGCTCTATGAGGTAAAGAACTGGCGAGTTCCAAACATGAATTGACAAAAAGAAACGGAAAAGTGCATGTCGGTCTCGCCCAACGACGGTTCCGTAAAAAAATCCTGCTACCTCGATGATTGATTACGTTCTAGGTAATGACATGATTTAAATAATATAGTTATCAGATTTTTCCCGGTACTTGTTCTACAAGACAATAATATATAATATTAGGTACTTGCGAAATTTCAAATTTCTAGGTCAACGGAAAGTAGATACTTACCATATAAAATTTGATTCCGAAAGACATACGACACTTCCAGGACATTATGTATATTTACACGCGTTTTATCGTAGTATGCGTGCACGAATAACCACTTAATCCTGTAAGCCCGTAGTACGGAGTAACGGGCCCCTTATACTGTGCGATCCGTGATCACGATTTGTAATTTGAAACCCGCGAGCTACCAACTGTTTTGCGTGACCAATCTACTGTGCAACAACTAGTGAGATGCTTGAGAAAGTTGTCTCATGATGCAGTCCCGTACACGTCAGCTGCGGCTCCGTTGATGGGTTGACCAGCAACAGCCTCCCAAACATGCAAAAAAAAGTTGTTTCCTCCGATTGCTTCTATCATATCTAGTATGTATTGATTGATTCTATCAAGATTAACTATTAAATGATGTGGTGGATATTTGTCGTTAATCTGCTTTAAGAGGCCGCAGTCTCGGCCGAATTTCACCTTCCCATACAAACGTAGTTACGCTCTCATTTTAAAACTACGTGTTGGATTGTGACGAAACTTTGCATATACAATGACATGAGGTATATCTATGTCTGTAATTAGTTTATATGGTTCCAATCTATAAAACAAAGTAAATACAGCAAAAACTAGTTTTGTATGAAAAACTTAAATTCGCTGTATCTTTTTTATTATGGTATCTTAAGAGTCCGGATTCTCCATACAAACGTAGTTATGCTCTCATTTTAAAACTACGTGTTGGATTGTAACGAAACTTTGCATGTTCAATGAAATGAGGTATATCTATGTCTGTAATAGGCATATAAGCAGGTATTTATTTATCTATATAAGTATTTATTTTCTAAAGTATATACAAGATGATAACTATAACATTAACTAAATTAAATTAAAGCTAAGTTAAATCTAAAAAAGGCCCTCGAGGCATTGTACCGAGGATGCTGGCGGCATTTCCTCGCTGAATTGCAATGCTGATGCGTTGCGCGAGAAAACCGCCAGCTCTTCGGTCACCAGTTACGTCAACCAGACGTTTCGCGATTTCCGCAAATAACTTTTGCGCACTGGGACCCCATGGACCGAGGGTCTCGACGCCAAAAGGTACAAAGTTGTACTCTCTGCCGAGGCCTCTATATTTAATGCGTTTCAGATTTTCGGCATTTTCCGCCGCTGCACCCGCTTTAGAAGTAGTCCGTTGGAGGTGGGATGGTGCCAGTGTGTCTACACAGGTAGCGTCCCACACAAGCATCCGTCCCAAACTCCACGGAACCAGAGACACTCCATCAGGTCTTTTGCCATCATCTCTGACAATGCCAGGCGGCTCAAGAAGAGCAGGCACATTGATGGTGGCAAGAGACCGGCGGATTATGTCATTAAGAGTCGCATGTCTTGCAAAGCGGCCTGCACTTTTTTGACAACATAGTCCGTGGTGACCCAGTCGGTCCACGTCTGTGCCACAAGGGCATATGTGTGGAGTGCATACTGTGACCCCAAGCCGTAGACCAGTCGCCAGACGAAGGGAGGTCGGATCCAGAAAGGTACCGGTATTTGGTGAAAGATGGGCATGCAGCCAGTGACCAGCCTCTCTGGCTCCAACCGCCAAAAGCCTCGCGCGTTCTGGACCTGAACTGCGGCTCAGAATCGATTTGAAAGTTAAATCGCAATAAATATCGTCCCAGCTCCTTTGAGATTTTGGGTTGTCTGGAAAATCTTTACCCGGGCAAGCAATTTTAAAAGCATTCTTGGCATCCTCCAAGCCCGCAGTCTCATAGTCTGTGGGCAAAGCCCTTAGGATATTACCTATGAGACGTGACGTGCTATGGGTGGACGACAAAAAAGCTGGGGAAGCAACACTCGAGATTTTGCGTATTCCTAATTAGTTTATGTAGCTTCAGATACCATAATAAAAAAAATACAGCGAATTTAAGTTTTTCATACAAAAGTAGTTTTTGCTGTAATTACTTTGTTTTATAGATTGGAACCATATAAACTAATTACAGACATACCTCATGTCATTGTATATGAAAAGTTTCGTCATAATCCAACCCGTAGTTTTAAAATGAGAGCGTAACTACGTTTGTATGGGAAGGTGAAATTCGGCCGAGCTTACTGCGGACTCTTAAGCTACGTAAACTAATTTCAGACATAGATATACCTCATTTCATTGAACATGCAAAGTTTCGTTACAATCCAACACGTAGTTTTAAAATGAGAGCGTAACTACGTTTGTATGGAGAATCGAGCTTACTGCGGACTCTTAATTTGTCTATTATCTTGCCTGACTAAACCTGACACGTCAGACAAGACCATAGATAATCGCCTTGACTTAGTAGTAGCTTGGGATGCAACCGGATTAGGCCCAAGATGAAAGAAGAACTCTCACAACTTTCTAAAGATTATTTGTGGTGATAAATCGTGCTGTATATAGGGCCCTTAAGTTCATGGTTCACTGAATTTGCGACAATGAGCCCAAATGAACGTGGACAATGGCCGCCTTGGTCATTTGTCTGGATTATATTACGTCCTGGTGAAAACTACATGTATATGCAAGACTAGCTACCCGCGCGGGTTTGCCTGTGCATTGCAAAGACCACAGACAAACCCGCGGGGTAAAATATAACCGATAACCATCCAAAAAGTGCATTCTACATACAGGTGAAAGAGTTTTTGAAATCAGATGAGCGGTTCCGTAGATTGCCCATAACATACAAACTTATAAACTGACAAAGCTACAATTTCAGACTTTTCCTCTTTATAATGTTGATGTTGATGTTGATGTTGTGAAGGGACGCCCGGCCGGAAACAGGCGGGCTGTCGATCGCTCTTTGCGTTCATTCAGCCCCATTCCCTTGGTTTGGAGCCTCAGGTTACTGTCCCGGCGGCGTTCCCACTACAACCTCTTCCATTCTTCTCGTTTTCCTGCAGAACAGAAGGACATCTTTAAGGCTGACATCCCTCAATTCCCTCTTCTCTAACACATCTTTACCGAATGTATCATACCGCGGTGCCGCGTACATGATGCATTCCGCTAGTACATGCTTACTAGTTTCTTCCTCCCTACAGTGCGGGCAGGAAGCTCTTTATAATGTTAGTATATATTGTATTGTAAAAGACCTAAACCAATCGAAATGCTTTCCCAAAAATGACAGATATTAGGTATTCATTCCAGTAAAAATAGTCGGCGTAATATTTTCATCCAATCTAAAACATCCCCCTCTTACATTTGTTTGCATTGTGTCTGTAATCCATCTACACTCTACAGGCTCGGGATAACACCCTGTATAAATATACAGGATGCTCCCATTACCGCATAATAACCTAATCCGAATAATTTACGCCGCTACAGAGACGAGCTACGTCACTCATACTTGTGTTTTGCTTTTACAGTGTTTGTTTTTTGTAGAAAGTGAGTTTTTCCGGAGGATTAATATGATAGATGAATACAAATTAAATTGGGAGTGGTTACTTTTTCTTTTGTAATAGGGATAAGTAATTTAGTCTATTTTAACAGCTAATCTGTGGAATGGATTGTCGCCTGCGGTATTTTCGGACCGATACGACCTTCAAACCTTCAACAAAAGAGTGTACTCCCATCTTAAAGGCCGGCAACGCACTCATAACACCTCTGGTGTTGCGGATGTCCATAGGCGGCGGTGATCGCTTAAAACCAGGTGATCCGTCTGCTCGTTTGCCTCCTGTAACATAAAAAAAAAGTTACAGCTTTCAAGCGACCGCCATTCTATGGGTATGATATTCTTTGTATATCGGAAACGTGTTATAAATGGTTGTATTTAAAGATTGACAGTCGCAACTCTACAATGTATTTTGACTATATATTTAATGACAGCTAGTGGCATGATAACCAAACAACCACCTTTATGAAAATCACTGAACTGTCAAATTTATTATTGATGATGATAATGTGGCCCTGATTATCCCGGTCCTGTTATCCCGCATTAGGAACATAGGGTTGGCAGAAGAGTCCTCCATTTGTCAAAAATCTTGCGGGGCCTCTTGCAGCTCGTTCCTTCTAAGACAATAGCATAATAAAGTACATATTACACATTCAAATTGTTTTCATAATCATAATCATTGTTTTTTGTCAAGACTTTATACAAAAGCTCACATTTTTGTTTTATGCATTCAGTTTTCAACCTTCCCTGACACATGCAAAGTTTTTACGGCATTTTCTTGAAAGCCTGCAGTCCTTCTATTATAAGTGCACCCATACTATATATGTTTGTCAACTTGGAACTACATCATTTATGACACATCATGCTTTCAGATTGGTCCCAGTCTTTTCAAAAATCCAGTTGGATGATGGGATCCATCAAGAATTCAGGGAGCTCCTCGAATATATTAGGCACGCATGTAGTCATTTTAGTATTTTCTTTTAGTAAGTCGTGTATTTACACCTGTTAATCACAAATGTGGTGAAGTGGAACCGATGATGAAGACCACAGATTTCTCCTGGAACTCCCCATTCTCCCCAATGATTGACTGAAATCTATAAAAGTACCTACGTCACGGATTCTGACGTATGATTCCGTTGAAAAAGCAACTAATGAAGTGCCAAAGGTGTGAAGTCTTCATATATTGTCGGCCCACGTACAGCGATTCGGTTTATTTTCCTAATAATCAACGCATTTGCTTTCGGAATTCAATTCAGTCATGTGGTAAATTGGATAAGAAATGGGGAAATGTTCACGTTGGCGGAGTACTAAATTGAAGTCGGTTAAAACTATGTTTTAAAAGTATATATAATCTATGTTCTGTATATTCGTTGTAGGTATAGTGTTTTAGGAGCTTGTCTCACCTTAACATTTCTAATAATAGTAATAATAGGTACAATAATGTCTTATTTTTACGCAACATTTCAACCAAGTATTTTAATGATAATGCGTTATTATAATTTCCTTTCAGTTATTTCCTTTGTTGGAAAGTATAGTAACAAAAAAAAATACAGCCGGATTGAGAATCTCCTCCTTTTTTTTGAAGTCGGTTAATAATAAGGACAAAGGTCGATCTGATTCAATTTTAGGGTTTTCCACTATTTTCTTGCCAACCTGTATACTAAGCCCTTTGATCGTGAAACACTGTATTAATGTCGTATCCACTCAAATTGCCGCAAAACCCGTAAAGAGCCGTTAATTGAGATACAAATTGGTTCCAGGATAAATACTTTACTGAACTGCGTACATTACTTAAATTGTGTTTCCAAATTGAACTGTACCGCATAAGTATTAGGTTGTTATTGTAATGATACAGCTCAGTCAGATACGATGTTTGGTAAGTTGAGGACACAAATTTGCTTGTGAAGGGGGTCGTGTCAAACGGAGCAGGGAGTACGTTGTCACAGTACATGTATTGATTACCGTACAGACCTGGGCCGTATCACAACTCAAAGTTCGGATATATCCGTCTCTACGATCACACCATTTTATTTAATCGTATGGCATACATTATTTTGGCTTTTAAAGTTTGTCACTCTTTAGTACCACCCATGGGACACGTGCAGGGTTGTGGTAGGTAGGTCCTGCGGACGCGAGTAACGAGTAACAGTTGTCCCCCCTTTGTCAAGTGAGTGGGCAACTCGACTGTTAGAAGTTCTTAAGGCGCCCGAAGGCCTCTGACTCGGCTTATCGACTACTGTCATAGACAACAGCCGAGATCAACTGCTTAGCGAGACACTGACAGCTGACAGACAAATGCGGAAAACCATTGTCAGCTAAGTTATCCATGGTGGATGGACTTTTATATCGAAATAAACATGTGTGTAGGTACAAGGGCTTTAAAAGAGATGCTGTATGATAGGTACATATCTATGTCATCATCAAGTGAGAATCAAATAAGACAGGACGTAAAGAGCGACAACGATGCCACTTCGTGCCACAGCCCAAAGTGGGCCCCAAACACCATTAGGATACAACTAGGAAAACACCACGACGGTGATGTCAAGAGCGGCAGCGGTAATTCTTAAACTGCTTGCATTACATATACTGTGTAAATGTCGCGTCAAACGAAGAACGTAATCACGACGTAATATCAGAAACCGCGCGTAAAAGCCGGTAAAAGTAGCGGGCGCAAAGTGCTTGAAAGTCGGCCGGATACAACACAAAGTTAAAATACTGTTTTGAACACGTGAATAGGTATTACTAAGCATATATTTTATCATTCTCAACATAGAGATTTCATAATGTAACTAGTGTAGGCGAAAAGTACGTAAAGTTAAATGTTTAAAAAATATAGTATACTAGCTTCCGCCCGCGACTTCGTCTGCGTGAACACGGGATAATAAAAGCTATCCTATATTTTAATCCAGGTTGTAAACTATCTTCGTGCAAAATTTCATCCAAATCGGGTGAACCATTTAAGCGCGATTGAGTAACAAACATCTAAAAATTCAAACTTTCGCATTTATAATATTACTAGCTTCTGCCCGCGACTCCGTCCGCGTGATACTCGTTTATATCGCAGCTCCATACAAAATTTCACTCCCCCACCCCCCCCATTTTACCCCCTTAGTGATTTCGGGGATAAAAACTATCCTACGTCCTTCCCCGGGACTCAAACTAAGTATCTCTATACCAAATTTCACCTTAATCGGTTCAGCAGTTTAAGCGTGAAAAGGTAACAGACAAACAGACACACTTTCGCATTTATAATATTAGTATAGAAGTATGGATAGTATGGATTTATTCATGTATACCTTAGAATACAAAGATAACCATTCTTCGACAGGTACGGCAGCCCGCACCACTCCCGGTCGCAGTCGGTAAAGGCGGCCCGGTCGCGGACGGGAGAACGTCAACTGCTGGGCCTGCCGCAGCAGCGAGCGAGAGTGGCTTCGATGCCCAACACTGGGGTCGAGGAGGAGTACTATAGACTGAGGCATTTTAGTATAACTGGTGAGTTCTGTGATGTGAGTCAGCAGAAAATGTAGCTACACGCAACTCTGATGTCGCTCTTTAGCGATAAGGCCGCCTGTGGTCAACATCTATTTTTTTATAAGTTGTTATGTCTATGTGATTCTTGTTTTAAGGTGTGGAATAAAGAGTATTTGTTTTGTATTGTATTGTATGTCAAGGTGGACACAAAACTAAACACTGCTTAGTTTAAGGAGGTGCATTTTAAATTATCGCTTGCTTTGAATCGCCGTTCTGATTAGATTAAGAAACAATTAGGTCTGATTTTCGGATATATGATTCTTGACTATATGATTGTTAATCTGATTTAATCTATACATGATTGCCTAAAGTTTCATCTGAAGAAAAAATATCCAAAGTTGGATCTTTATTTTCCTTTTCTCACTCAGCCTACTCAAACAATACATTATTTTACGACACAATCAAGTTAATACTGTAGTATTTTATCCCATCTAAAATCGCACTTAATGAAACATAAAATATAACTTCACTAAGTTAAGTATTTATCGAAATTAGTCCAAAATAGCCATTCCCGAAGCTTCTCTTTTTCTCGTGCGCGGAAGGCGCGTGTATCTATCAAGGAGGCGATGTCGACTCGAATCAAGGCATCCCCTTAAGGGCGTAATTTCATACAGCTTTCCCAATGAAGTCATGTGTTACAGGCAAAGGTGTGATCAACCGAGGGGACTCTCTTCGGTCGAGACGGTCGCGTTCCAACACTTCGGTCGCCTCCAGTGCTTCCAGTACAGAAGCTGTGAACAGGGCCTCCGCCCCGTGCTCCTTAGCTTCCTCAAGGTAAAGGCCTCCACACACCGGTCGCGAATATATCTTGACACCGCAATGCAGTAACTAAGCGTGACCGGCGGGGTGAGCTGCATTGGTGCGTAGCGAATAACAGCCCAGGGTCCGAATCCGAATCAGAAAGTCCGAACATGATCCGATAGGTCACCGTAACTGGATGGTTCAAATAAGCCAGCATGTAGAGCGCCAAGAAGTAAAGCTTTCACACAGACACAGATTCACAATCATCAACTTACATCCAGTCCAAACCAGTATATCTTCCCGCCACGCCTCCCCAACAAAAATCTTCCACGCCGAAGAAACGGAAGACTTTCGATTCCACGGACTTTTAGCGGGGACGTGACCAGTTCAACTGGGATAGTAACTAAGATACAAAAGACAGTCAATACTTGCTCTGTAGGCATAACAGCCCGGCCACGACACTGCGCGAATTGCGGCGCGGCGAGCGTTTTATCTGTTCATTGCGCGGTCGAGACGCGCAACGCACTGGTTAGTTGGGATCACACGCAATGAATTAGAAAAACCGCAGCGAGGTGGTTGCGAGTAAGGACACCAGACTTCCCCAGGATGCGCCGCTTGAGAGTGAGGGAGCTGCATACGCTAGCACTGAAATTGCACTTCTAAGAACGAAAAGAGCAGATCTTTTCGACTATATTATATCAAACTATAACTGCAATAGGCATGATGCTAAATGGATAGTAAACCACCAAATATAGAATCATAAAAATATACATGAACCTTGAAAGTTTCGAAAACATAATGCTTTTTTTTATCGTCCTAGAGTAAATTTGAGGATACGAATTGAATCCTTATGCTTCTATAGAAACAAAATTGTATGACAACTATGTACTTAAACGCAGTATTGCGACCGAAAAAACAATTTACCTGATTATGGATTTAAATAAAACATAACGACCAAGATCCATACAACGATTAAGTAGTACAAATGTCAGTTGTGACGTCATACCTGCAATGTGTGTCTATCAGATGAAGAGTTTTGCGCTGCCGCCAGCGAGGTCATTCTTTGTCTCAAAATTGTGGGTATTTAGTTCTTTAATTGTAATTGCTCCCATACAAACATTTGTTGCTCTCTAAAAACTAATTCAAATGACATCATAAAAAAATCTTAGTCACTATACCTATTGTATCCTTGTTTTTTCTTCCCAGGGACTCGTCAGCGGGTCTCAGCGCGTACCGGGTGCTCGTGCTCGGCGGGCCCGGAGTCGGCAAATCCAGTCTCGTCGGCCAGTTTATGACATCGGAGTATCTCCACGCGTATGACACTAGTATAGGTAAGTTTTAGCGTTGCGTACAAACGCCAACACAGTTAGCTGACCGTCCTGTAATTTATAGGTATAGGACCTTATTACAATGTTCATTAAGTGCACGGATGGTCAGGTCTGTGTTGTCGATAGTACATCAAAGAAAAGGCTGAAGCTTCGCTTCACGCGCAAATAAATTGGGTCGCCTTCGCCGCTCTAGGGTACAATATCAATATCTTGCCCGCTGCCAACTAGAGTGTATAGTGCATTCATCCTTACTTGTCTTATTTGTTAAACAACATTCTAACCTCAAAATGCATCTTTTTAGACTATAGCTCAGCTATTTTATCGTAAAAAAAGCGTTGCTTGACAAAAAATCGTGAAGTGATGTCCGAAAAGTCGTCTCGGCATGATCTAATTACTCACAAAATTGCTATTCTATCCTAAAAAGATGCATTTTGAGGTTAGCATGTTGTTTACCAAATAAGACAAGTACCTAAGGATGAATGCACTATACACTCTAGTTGGCAGCGGGCAAAATATTGATATTGTATGGAAGGTTTTATTATCTTTATACAACGACGGTGGCAAACAAGCGTACTGCCCACCTGATGGTAAGCGGACACCGCAGCCTATAGACGCATGCAACTACAAAGGAGTAACATGGGCGTTGCCGACCCTTGATATGTTGACAGCTGAAGGAACAAATTCCCTCGCTCTCAACACAACGCACCCTCAGGAGCGCTGGCGACTTTGCTCACCTCCAGGAACACAACACTACTACAGAGCAAGTAGTAGTGTTATTATGGCTGTGGGCTAACACCTAGACAGTAGACTAAACAAAGCAACAGTAGCATTGCCAGAAGGCAATGCAGAAGGATGGTGGGGAAGAGATGGGGCCTAGCTCCCCACATCATACTGTGGCTATACAAAATGGTGATAGTACCAATGATAAGCTATGGTGCCATAGTATGGTGGCCCCGCACCCAAACACAAATACTAGCATGTGTAGCGGCTACAGGATGTATGAGAACAACCCCAACGGTAGTACTAGAAATAATGCTAGGACTCGGATCCTACCTTTACACATGCACATACAGAAAGAAGCGGCTGCGACGGCAATACGCCTAAAAAACCTCAACCTATGGACGAAGCTAAACACACCACACACGAAGATTCATAACATACTGATCACTAGCCTCCCCATCCTGGAGGGTACAATCGACAAAATACCAAGAACTGCAGTCTTCAGGAAAGACTACGGCATATCACTAATAGAAGACTCGAGAGAGGGGCTAAACCAAACAGACCTTAGAATCTTCACAGACGGCTCGAAAACCAACACGAGAACGGGATGTGGAGTGTTCTCAGAGGACTTAAACATACACATATCCTCACCACTGGGCGAACAAAACATGGTGTTCCAGGCGGAATGCGTAGGAATAATCGAAGCCTGTAATGCCATAAAGAGACGACAAGTTGAGATCACAAACATACGAATACTCTCAGACAGTAAATCGGTACTACAAGCACTGAGCAATGACAACATCACATCTAGCTTGATATACGAATGCCACCAAAATCTAACGGAGGTGTGCGCAGACAAAAACAAGGTTACTATACAATGGATCAGGGGGCACAGTGGCTCAAGAGGAAACGATGCAGTGGACGAACTGGCCAGGAAAGGCTCAGAAACAACGGCATACAGACCCGAGCCAATCTTGCCCCTGCCACAAAGCTGCATATACAATCAATTAGACCAATACACCAAAAACCTACATCAAAGACACTGGGAGGAGTTAGACACATGCAGACAGACCAAAGAGATTCTGTCAAAACACGACAACAAACTCACAACCGCACTACTGAGGACACCAACTACGCAAGATAGTAGGAATAATAACAGGACACAACACCCTGAACAGACACCTCTACAACATAGGTATCACGGACAGCCCCATGTGCAGAGCGTGCATGGAGGCGGAAGAAACGACTAAACATATTCTACTGGACTGCAAGCAGGTAGAAGTATACAGGAAAAAGCACCTAGGGTCTCCGGACACACTACGGGACGCAGTCAAAAATACAAAGGCACTCACCAACTTTTTGGAGGAGCTGGGGGTGGTTAGAGTAGCGCTACCCCATTTCACACAAAATAAGCACACTGGATGTCGACTTGCGGAAAATAGCCCAGTAAACTAACTAACTTACTATGGCTGTGGGCTTCTGCAAGGCGGAGGTAGTCTTACCATGCGACAAAAACTCCGATGCTTACATATAATATAATAGTGGGGCAGAGTGCACGAACAAATTGTCGAAAATGTGGATACGCTACAAAAGCACCAATTTTTTTTGGTGTTAAAAATCTTGTATTACTTCAGCAGTCAGCATACGTTAGAAACGTGACCAGGGTAAGGTATCACTGCGGCAATTTCTGGGTATATTAAACTTCGCCGTGCTCCTACAGCGTCCAAAATCACAGATCATCTACGGCTTGTATACCTTTGACACGAAAAATAGGGTAAATTATTAGGGTTTCGTATCTAACGACTTTTTTATACTACGACGTTGTCTAGCGAGTATACGTTATGTTCAGTGGTAAGCAAACGTAACATATTGTTACGACGGCGGGGTTATAACAGTTCCGTTGTCATAGTAATGGCGCGCCGTCAAGGTATTCCAAAATTCACCAAGTGGTCATAAGTCATCAGTAGCTTAGGGGGCTGGGGGCACAGACTGCGGCCTTAGAATCGATGTACCCTGGTTCCAGTCCAGCGACTAACCATGCACTATTTGTATGTTTTAAATTCTTAGCTAATACATTTTTAAAACGCCAAGTAGTATGGAATGTTCTAGAAGAAGTAGCGAATAGAATATTCGATGCTTGCGGAAATTTTTGGGCTTGGAATATTAGAGAAACGTACACGTAGTACGATAAATTTTTGTGTCACAACGGAACTTATTTCACTTCTTCAGTTTGGATGGCTACCTACCGACTAACCAGGCTATTGGCCAAAATTTTGTCCTTACCCAAAAACCCGTGCTACTCAAAACAAATGAGTAATGAAATGAGGATCGGAATGAATATCGGGTGTAAAACCTTTGGAAATGGGTATATAAAGGGACCAAGTTTGCGGTACAGATCGTCTTGATTGAAGTACTAAGATGAGCAGTAGGTATCAGAGTGGGAACTAGAAGAAGAAGAAGAGTGGAGATAAGTGGTGAATTGTGAAGTGCTCTGGTGCAAAATATCAGTGAAGTGTAACAGTACTAGTAGGCGCGGGCTCAGTGAACTTGTATTTGTTAATTGAGCCAGTGCGTGTGGAATCAGCGGACTTTGCACTGTGTAAACGTATCTACTGTTCCTGTTAAAAGGGTGTATTAACTATATTGGTACTAAAACCTGCACACTGGCCATACAGTCGTGGGTAATAATAAGATTAATTAGATACCACAGAACCTTAGTTGCGTCCAGACTCGCTCTTGCCCCACTTTTTATAGAAAACTACGACCTGTACCTAGTCATTTAGTTCGCGTGGAAATCCTATTTTTCCATGCAGCCTGTCAACCCCAGCCTCCCCTATGTGGTTTATTTTCAGTGCATCTGTCCCTGTAAGGAAATATATGGAGAGAATTTGCTCCGTATATTTATTTTTTATTCATCTGCTTAGGTTATGCGTCTGTTTGTGAAACAATAGGGTAAAAATCTCCCTCAGTCACTCTTGCTTGTATTGTGGACTGTTCGAATTGGCATTTGGTTAGATTTTAAATAGTAGGTATGTCATGCATGTCTATAAGTATAATCAGACCGAAGTAATGGCATGATGACACATTTTGAAAAACTGTTCTATAATGTTTAGATTTTTTTTTATGTACAACGAATAAGATTTTTCAAGAGAAGAGAACAGTTAAGTAGGAAAAAAATGCATTTTAGTTTTTAAATTTCAAATTGGCGCTAAAACGCTTGTCAGTGTCATGGCGTCCCGAGTGACGTCACGTTTGTATAAACAGAACGCAAACCTTTTTGCTACCTAGCTGCTCCAAGTCTTGAGCGGCCGTGCGAGCGAGAAAGCGGAGGCAATGACATATGAAGACCTGTCAGATAACAAGGTTCTATCGCTGTCTTACTATTCGTTCAGTACGTAAGTTTTCTCTGTAATCTGTGGTAATGGCCGTTATAGGTATTTGTTTATACAAGTGTGACGTCATGCGCTCTGATTGGTGTTTAACATATCATGGCGGGCGTCGGTATTTCTCGGTTTAATTTTATCAAAATAAACAATAATCTCTTACTTAATAAAAAAATATGAGCATTTTTCGAATTCTATGATTAAAATTTCACTAAGAAAATACCATATTTTAGTGATTTTCAATTACTATCATCATGCCTATTGTAAGTAGTAATAGTAAATTGTGATACAGGTGAGGTATGTTGATAATTAGATCAAAGGCGAAATTGTACACGCGAGCCTCAGGTGGGCACGGGGCTTCCTGAATCATGATACATCATTCTGAACCTACTCTCAAGTTATAGCACGGGGGTCGATTGGTCACGAAAATCTGTTGCTAGCTCGCGGGCTATACGTACAAACTTAAAAGGATTGGAGCTTTGTAAGTTTTTACGTAGGGCATAGTAATAATACGGGTGTATAGACTCGAAAATTATTATTATTCCAAAAGAAAGAAGGCAAAATAATATGGCTAGTGACGAAAATCCCATTCAGATATCGCAAAGAATTACGAAGCTACAGCCGTTTTAATATTGTTAAGAGAAAACGCTCGCAGTTACTTACTTACTCGTTTTATGAAAATCTGCGAGCGTCATAGTAAATGACACTAGTTTCTTATGGAGGTGCGTTATGCGGAAAAGGGACAGAATATACACCCTATTAAAACTTTAAACACGTACAACTTTGAACACGTACAACTTTGAACACGTTCAACTTTGAACACGTACAACTTTGAACACGTACAACTTTGTGATGATTTAACCACTTGCGTTGCTTTTTTATGCATTTGACTACATTTTTAATCCTTTTTCGAGAAAATACAACATTATTGATTATTTTATTTAGTGTCTACCTACACCCCCATTGTGATGTCAAATAATATTATAAATGCGAAAGTGTGTTTGTCAGTCTGTCTGTCGGTCTTGTTTGTCTGTAACCTCTTCACGCATAAACCACTGAACCGATTCAGATCCAAAAATTTGGTACAGAGATAGTAGTGTGAGTCCCGCGGAAAGACAAAATGATTGATTTAATTCCGGAAATCATTCCATAAGGGGGTGTAATGGGAGGTGGAAGTTTGTATGGAGCTGAGTTATTAAACGAGTTCCACGCGGACGGAGTCGTGGGTAGGAGCTAGTATGATATAACTCAGCTTTCATTTGATAGTACGTTTTGTGGTTTGGATGTAATTGACACTTTTCCGAACGCGACCGCGGCGATTTTGATGACTTTATTACTGGGGAGACCGACTCCTCAGAGACTTTCTTCCGGCAGTTTTGGTGTCTAGGAGTGGTATTCGGATTTGGAGTATTTGTTTGACGGAATGCCGTAACAACATACACTAATAGTACTTGTCAATGATTGCAATATCGGTATTAAATATCTGGGGGCACGGCAGTGCCCCCGCCAAGTCGAGCGCGATATATACATATTGGTTATAGGTAATAATAGTTTTTGGGAATGTTGGTATATTAATTTTCATGACACTTGCTCGTCATTGGCGTTATTACTTGCGAGCGTACAGAGCAGTTATAGCCGTTTTACCTCCCACGTGCTGTTAAGTTTAGTTTTAAAATATAGAACCCACTCATACTTCACTTCGGACTGAGGATGTTTCCAATCAGCCAAGGTGTATTTCATATCTTCAAAAGTTCGCTACAGCTAACTTTTAATATTTATAAAATATGTTTTTATATTAAATTTGACTGCAATTTAATGTTTAGTATTTATTACAAATGTATTTTTCATCACACTTGCTCGAATGTATAATGTTTTTAAGTATTTTCAAATCATGGCTCCGAAGGGTCTTTGCCATACGCGCCTCACGTCAAATTCAACAAAATGGACGACTGACATGTTGCAGTTTTTATTACGATTTTTAATTTCCTCGCAAATGTGATGAAAAACATTGTTTATAACAACGGCGTAAGAATATTGCAAACTTGAGTCATCAAAAGACCTCCGCCTTCGGCGTCGGGCTTCTGATAGACGCTTATTCGCAATATTCCACTTGTACGCCCCTCGTTAAACAATGTATAACCTATGATTTGATGTACTTTTGCAACAAAATATCACACTCTGAATACACCAAAGCAATTTTAATCAATGATTAATCTTATTCCTTTCGCTTCACAGATTCAATTGATATATTTTCTCCGACGTATTCGCTCTGAGTACTGCAAATGGGATGTTTGCCTCGGAAATGCGACGCGACAACTCGTATTGTCGGTGACATTATCGGCGACTTGGGTCTTTCGCATGTAACGTATGGATATAAATGCTGTAGGAAAATGGTAGTGTATTTTGTATACTACTACGGTCGCAAATAAGCAGCTTGCGTGATGTTTAGCAAACGCTATAGACTATGGACGCTTGCAACTCCAGAGAAGTCACAAGCGCGGTGCCGATTATTTATTGATTGGAGGATTCGTTGTTTTGACAGCTAGGGACAAATGCAGATCCATTTCAACATAGGTCCTCGGGAGCTTTGGCTACCTTACTCAACACCAGAACATACCACATGTAGTTAATTTGTTCCAGTCTAGATGACGAAACATACTTAGACCCAGCCATTACCGACATCTATTGTTTAATTGTTATCTTCAAGTAGGGTTTTAAAACAGTTACACATAAAAACAGAACCAACAGTAGCCACTCCAGCGGTGTACCCTTGTTTTGTCGACAATCTTTTAATCGAATATTATTTCATCGACAACGATTCATCGAAACTTTAGTACTAGTAATATTATTTGGCGTTATTTTACTTCAACTACTATTCATTTAAATTTATCTTACTACGTAGAAATACTATTCAACGAATATTACTTAATCGCTCATTTGTTTCAAATTATCTTAATTGGCACAACTACATAACATTGCAATTCATTTCTTCGACGTATTACTTTAATACAATTTTATATGTCCTACTGCACATTTATACATTATTCAAATTATGTAAGTACCTAGTTAATTGTGTGACATACAAATATGTATAATATGTATGTATGTACAATAAAACTAAGAATCATTGGTGTAAATCGTTGATAACAAAAAATATCAGGCCGGACAAAAATGGCTTGTCATAAGCGAAATCTGTTTTGGGTCATTGTCAGTCAGTTAAACAAAAATCGTCTTTTCAGTGGGCAATAGTTAAGGGCTTACGCTTATATATAGTATGTTTTCATCGCATATAATTATAGAAAAGGCGACGCCGTTAATGCGGATTTAGAGTTCAAACAAAAATTAGGCTTTAAAGCCCTTAACTTTGGCAATGTCCACCGAAAAGACGCGAACCTAAATCTGACAATGACCCTTTTAGGTCGGTTAGGTTAGGGTTCACTTGTGTCCCTCAGACCAGAAATAGACACCCCGCGCAGCGGGGTGGCGTCGACTCCCTTTACGGCTATAACAAGACGGCACGCGAGCTCTGATCACCATGACAAATGATGAAATGTATAATATGTATGTATAATCAAACTAAGAAAAATTGGTGTAAATCGTTTATTACAAAAAAACACACTCTAATGCAGGAGCAGGATTTATTTATTGATTAAAAGAATAAAAAAAATACAAAAATCAAACAGACATAAGTCTGTAGAGACAATGCAATAATATACACAAGTAATTAAATCACTTCATACGACCAACCATTCGTCCAGATAAACAATTTCATATTCGAAACTACCCACATATCTATAATCTCGCAGAGTGAGCCGACTGACGTGATTGCGTTTAGTTTCGATTACGAAATATAACCAGTTGAAATTATTTTATGCGGAATAAATATTATTACAAGTAAAAAAAAATGTATAAAAAAAACTCGAAATGAAAAGCCACGACATGAATTTTATTGAAATAAGTCAACTACCAATTAAAAGACCTCGGTTCAAGTTACCTAGTATCGAGTTTTCGACGGAATGACTTGTCGATGAAATGAAAATACTTGAAACGTTGTCTTTGAAATAATATTCGATGAAATGTTTGTCGGCAATTCAATGGTAAACCCACTCCAGCACACGTGCCATATTTAGGTTAGTTTTATGACGTCGCTTTGTTGTCTTTTTCTTTCATGTTTACCTTCAAACCTTCAAGAAAGGAGCGTACTCCCATCTTAACGGCCGGCAACACTCACTCACTCACAACACCTCTGGTGGTGCAGGTGTCCATGGGCGACGGTAATCGCTTACCATCAGGTGATCCGTCTGCTCGTTTGCCTCCTACCACATAAAAAAAAAAGTTGTAGAATCCCACGTTAAGGGAATTTTCGTAATTTTAACTTGAACAAACTATAACCACAGATACCAAGTAGTAGTATCAATAACACAAAATTATTGGCACATCGAGCGGTCTTCAATCTCAGTAATGTAATGATATAGCTGCCTAACTTTTTTCTAACGGAACGGATCAGTCCTTTAAAGGTGAAACCGGAAGACGGATGGCTTAATCACAAAAGCATTTGCGAATGGACTGTAAAAATAGCATACATACATACATACATACATTCACGCCTTTATCCCTAAAAGGGGTAGGCAAAGGCACATGAAACTTGTGTTCCAGTGCCACTTTTAGCATAAATGTGGGTATAAAAGATCGACCAAATGTGATGTCGTAGTGATAGGTTGCTAGCCCATCGCCCACAACGCACTTCAACCCTGTTCCCTTAGTCGACTCTTACGACACCCACAGGAAGAAAGGGGGGTGGTGCTATTCTAACCCGACACGGGGCACAAAGAGCATACTTACTACATTTTCCATCATCTCCTAGCGTTATTCCCGATAATGCCCCGAAAGGAGCCCGGGGTCCGCTTTGACACCTAATCCCAAGATTTTTCATAGGCACTAGTTTTACGAAAGCGACTGCCATCTGACCTTCCAACCCAGAGGGAAAACTAGACCTCATTGGGATTAGATCGGTTTCCTCACGATGTTTTCCTTCAGCGAAAAGCTAACGGTAAATATTCCGTACATAAGTTCCGAAAAACTCATTGGTACGAGCCGGGATTCGAACCCACGACGATTACGACGAGTACTACATTTTCCAAGTTTTCTATTTTTAGCTCGCGTTGAATGCCTGGATTTTGCACGTCGTTTGTTCGTATTTACAAGCTTGATATTAACTTGACTCGTTCGTATGTATGTAAGTTGTCCGTCAAAATTTGCAACTCATTTTTCAGTCGCTTGCCGTCATCCGATTGAGCTGAAATTTGGAATACTTATGTAAGTTTGGTGACAATGCAATATTATGATAACTCGAGCTGATCTGATGATGGAGACAGAAGATGGCCATGGGTATTCAGTACTTAACCGACGTAACCCCGTTGAGTTTGGGTTTGTTAGAATCGTCTCAATGAGTAGGTGATGATGGTATACAGAAAAGTACAGTCGGCAATAAAAGCTTGTAACAAAAATGAAATTTTGACAGAAACTTATTTTTACAAGCCTTTATTTACTTTCACCTGTCCCGTTGTCTGTCTGTCTGTAATCAAATCTTACAAGTTAAATTTGACCCACTTCCCGGGCACCGATTAAGCTGAAATTTTGGGTATACGTATAGTTTGGATGACAATTTAATATTATGGTACCATCGAGCTGATCTGATGATGGAGACGGAAGGTGGCCATGGGAATTCAGTACTTAACCGACGTAACCCCGTTGAGTTTGGGCTTGTTAGAATTGTCTTAATGAGTAGTTGATGATGGTATACAGAAAAGTACAGTAGGCAATAAAAGCTTGTACCAAAATGAACATTTTGACAGAAACTTTTTATTCTTATTGCTACGACGAAAACAAAAACACATCGGTCGAACAGAATTAGCAACGGCTTGCTTCGACAAGGCAGAGGCATTACAAAACACGATTACGGTTGCTGAAATCGCATATATCAGACGATAAATTGAATAATATTAACCGTATTTTTACGTCGTGCATTCGGGTATAAAATGGGGTACCGAGGCGTAAATAAATGGGTGTTTTATTCATAATTTTATTCACGTAGCGTAAAATTACTCAACTGTACAATCAGGTTAGAGTATTATTTTTAAAGGCTTCTATTTAACTTGTACTGTTTGTTAGTATAGTCGCCGGGATCAATATCTGCCGAACAAAGCGACCATAAATGGCTCAAGGAGTAGAGTCGTGTCAAATATTTACGCGAACTGTATCTAAGTACATAATGTAAGTTGTTCTTCAAGATATTCAATTATATTTTCCGCAACTTGCTGGTATCCGTTTGATCTGAAATATGTCATAATTATGTAAAGTCAATGACAATGCATTGTGGCAACACTGAGCTGGTCCCATGATAGAGACAGATGGCGGCTGTAGTGTCACTTAATTGGCACGTTCTTTAGGTATATCGGTGTTACTACACGTTCCTTAGCTTTACAGCACACCACTACTCCCGGCAACTACATAAAATAAACCCGTCGTGTTTGGTTCAGTTGGAACCCTCTTAACAAGTTGATTATGCAAAAGAAACTCCAAAACCTGCGGGCCTAAATTAGTTGCCATTTTATCACTTCTCGTTGTGGATAAGACATCTAGATCTGTCTCTCTCGCACTAAGTAACATATAATAAGTGATTTGTCATTTTAATGACAACCATGCTACGTCCACCCAAGTTTTCCTCTCAATAAGGAACGAGTCAAGTAACGATTCTTTTTAGGGTTCCGTACACAAAGGGTAAAAACGGGACTCTATTACTAAGGCTCCGCTGGCCACCCGTCCGTCTGTCCGTCTCTCAGACTGTATTTCATGAACCGTGATAATTAGACAGTTGAAATTTTCACAGTTGATATATTTCTGCTGCCACTATAAAAACTATACTAAAAACAGAATAAAATAATTATATTAGGGGGCTCCTATACAACAAACGTGATTGTTTTGCCGTTTTTATAAATTATGGTACCGAATCCTTCGTGCGCGAGTCTGACTCGCACTTGGCCGGTTATTAAGTTATATCCTTAATTATGCCATTTTGTCCACAGACGATGAATCTGGCGAGCGTTCCGTCTGCGTGCTGCTAGCTGGCGAGGAATCGGAGATCACCTTCATGGATGCACCGGCTGATCAGCTGGTGGTGAGTCCATGGGCACTGTAATAAATCTTACAAACAATGCCATTTTTCACGCCACTGCTCGGAAATTTGGCAAAAGATGGTCAAAAAACAGGCTTCAAAACTTGTGGTTAGTTGGACATCGCACGAAAAAGCCAACTATGAGTTCAAACTGTCCAACAATGATATTGTCGGACAGTTTGAATAGCGTTTCGCTCAATCACGACTCCCCCGACACGCGAGTGGCCACGCCAAAGTGTTTCATATTATGATCTTTAATTAGGCACTTAGTTTTGAATTATAATTATAATTATTTGCAATTTCCTCGCAGTAGGCGTGAAAAGCACTATGTAACGTCTCGGCCAAAAGTGCAATAGATGTACTCGTCTGCTTTGAGGTCCTCACCTGCGGCTCGGACCTCGAACCCACTCGTCCATCTATTGCCTACTTTCTAGCCTTTACAATAATGTACTATAGATCTAGTTAAGGTACGTATGTGGCGTTACGAGCAACTGATTTGACCAACCGGATAGTGAACAATCTTATCTTATCTTATCTAGATGCCCTTTCGGATGCACTTCGACCCAGTGGGATCTTTTGTGCATTTGCCCTCTCCTTACGTCTACTCCCAACTTCGCTCCATCATTTCCACATAGCGGATGATGCAGCTCAGCGGAAGTACCTTGAATTCCTTTGGTTGCGGATAGCCGTTACCATAGTAATTCATTCTTTGTCTGGCAAGGGCATGACATTCACACAGTAAGTGTTCCATAGTCTCATCCTCCTCGCCACACATTCTACAGTCTAAGCTGTCTGATAGTCCCATCTTGGCCAAGAGATCCTTGACCCCGAAGTGACCTGTGAACACCCCAGATATGATTCTGAGCTGCTTCCTACTGAATTTCCAGAGTTTGTCAGTCCAGCCCGAGTCCACTCCTTCTATGAAGAGCTGAGTGCCTTAAGCCCGCCTCATTCCTCCACTCGTGTTGGTTGGTTGGTGGTTTTGGCGTAGGCTTTAAAGGCCGAAATTATGGTTCCCTGCGAGAGTCCCACAAATGGTTCTGGACGTACAAAGTGGTTTGTAGACCCCCCTCTAGCAAGCTCATCCGCTCTTTCGTTGCCAACGAAGCCCTCGTGCCCTGGAATCCAAACCAGTTGCACCTTATTGTGCTTTCCAAGCTTGTTCAGTGCCTGGACGCCATTATAGAATAGTGAACAATACAGATTTACGAATACAAGCTCCGTTTATTCTGATTTGAGTGTGTATATAATATGAAAACCGTGTCCGCACATACCCACTCGGGTAGATTAAGATAATTAGGACCTGCAGAAATGGAAACCCGTTGAAATAAGAATCTGTAGAAATGAGAGTGAATTTGAATTTTGTTGTAATATTAAATTATATTCCACAAACTTTACCTTTTTATTTATTGGTGTGGAAGGCAACGAGGAAACTTTTACACAAAATTTCCCTAAAGCATGAAAACTCCATTCTCCATACAAACGTAATTACGCTCACATTATAAAACTACGTGTTGGATTGTAACGAAACTTTGCATGTACAATGACATGAGGTACCTATACTTATTCAGGTATATAATTAGTTTATATAGCTTCAAATACCATAGTAAACAAATAATAATAATAATAATTACACCCAATAGCCCAGCCACTAGTCCATCATTTCAACCCAATAACCCGTTTTATTTAGATTCCATCAACCATCAATAGTCCCTATACACCCCAGCGGGTGCTGTCTCTGTGTGCGTCCCATGACACGGGCAGGGACAGCATCCGCTCGGTGTACTCCTTGCATTTCATTAAATTGTCAAAAGGGCCTCTACGTGTTGGCTCAGTTGGTACTTTGTAGGTACCTAGCTCCACGCACGCCTCCCAAAGGTCCGGGACATCATTGTCCCGTGAACGGGAAAGACATACATAATAATTAATTTCATACAAAACTTGTTTTTGCTGTATTTCGTTTGTTTTATAAACTGGAACCATATAAAGCAATTACAGACATTTATTACAATTATTACCAATTTCATAATGGTTGTTTGTTGTCGGCGATTTTCCATTTTATATTATGTCGAATGGCAGTAAATTTATGTAACGTTAAACCTTTGTACGTCAAACAATGGTGAACCATAAAATATTTGTCATGATTCTAACTCATTTCAAAATTCGTCCAAATTCTTCAACCTACATTTTCGCTTCATAAAACGACTTCTGAGATCAAAAATAAAATCACTCAACCTATTAACCCCCTAATCTCCATCCACGAAGCTTTCAAAATCAAACTTTATGTTTTACGAATTACTGACGATTTCAGAACTGTACGATTGGGTAAAATGCGAGGTTATGAAAGTAATAAGAATAGCATGCTCAGCATTTACCAAGTGTCCCTTTGGTCCGTCGTAACTTTCTTTACATTTTCATATTTCCAAAAGGAATTATGTCGTTATGAAAGTGGTGTCGCTTGCGCTCTTCTGTTGGAAGTGAAGGGACGCCATTTGTAAAATACAGCTATGAAATATTTTTTTCTACAATTTAGCGTTTGCTCGTTATTTTATTGGGAAAATGTGTTATTGCGTGTTATATTTGAATAATTTTGTGAAGTTTTCAGAGAAGATCTAAATATGAAATCGGATTATCTGTACAGTCAGCGTTATATAGTTGGTGGCAATAGCAACCAAAGTAGCCAACGATATCGCAACAAGTCTTATTACTGTAGAAGTAAGGATGTGTTACGATATATTTGGCTACTTTGGGTACTAACTACTAACTATGTGACGCCGACTGTACCTATAGTTTTTTGCTTGTAGGGGAAATACGGACAAAATGGCATATAGGGACAAAACGACATAGCGGGTTTATTTCGAATTTGGCGGGCTATAGCGAGGTCAGGAACATAACAACACGTGACGTTGGCCATTTTTACAATCCTGAGAGAAATCCAGCGCCATTGGGTCAGTTTCTTTGAAGTTACGAGTGGAAACGTGTTTCCTGTCCACAAAAAAATATTTTATTTATGGATTTCTTCGGAAATTTCTAATATAAATTCTTAATATTTAATTTGATATCGTTCCTATTCAATTAAAAGACTGCGTTGCTGGTTGTCAATGAACCTAAGATGCTTGTCAATGTATGAGACTGATTATAATTACAACAAATAAAGATATATGATTCAAAATCAAAACACCCTGTCATTTTGTCCGTCCTTCCCCTACGACTTGTTTTTAAAATACTCCTTATTAAGCATATTGTCACAATTTGTATGACATTTGAAACAGAGCAGACATAACATTGGTAACTTACACGTAACGAAAAGAAATTCCCTGTCCGCTCAAGGCCTGAATCACACTGGCGCGGCCTGCGTTCGCGGTCAATCGTGAATGTGACAGCTAATGACAACGTTACTATTGACCGCCGCGGCCAGGCCGCGCCAGTCTGTGAGACGTTTAAAGCCTGAAACACACTAGACGCGGCCTGTGGTGGCTGGTGGCTGTCAGTAGCAAATTTGACAGCCACCGCAGGGCACGCTTGTCTGTGAGAGGCTTTAAAAGTATTGATTGGTATTGATGAAGATATACGGCCGTTTACATAAACGTTCTAACAAGCATATTTTAACTAATTTGTTTTCTGTCTCTGTCACTTTGACATTTGTGTTCGTCAGAAAGGGACAAAGCAGATTTTATTATGCAGAGGCACTTTAAGTTTTATGAACCGTGATCTTCTTTTTTAATGGCATATGTTTAACGGACCACCAGATATAGTAAAATATAACACCAAAAAATACTTTTTACTGCCAAAAAGACTAAATGATCACTAAAATTTTATCTCCATTTTAATGTGAAATGTAACCCAAATTATAACGTCTTACTACCCTATTAAAGAAAATGCTATCCAAATAAATCATTGCTAATCCAAAAATAGTTAAGTGATCACCAAATTTTTATCTCCTATTAATGTGAAATAATAACCCAAATAATAACATCTTGCTATCCTATTTAAAAAAACGCTATCCTAAAAAATCATTGCTAACCCAAAAATAGTAAGTGATCACCAAAATTGTATCTCCTATTAATATGAAAACATAACCCAAATTATAACATCTTACTATCCTATTAAAGAAAATGATATCCTAATAAATCGTTGCTAAATTAGAAATAGTAAAATAATTTCCTAAATTCGACGCATCCCCGCTTTCGTTTTTAGGACTCAGTCTCCCGCCGTCCGCCCGGGCTCCCGCCAGAAACTCCAGCTTCTGGCTCCGCGAACTTTTATATATGTCGGCGGCCGATCGTAAAATCCGCCAGATCATGAAATTCCTAGGCATATCGTGAAACGCCGCCCTTTCATGATTTGGCTGAGTGACATACGCCATATCGTTCAAAATTCACCATTTAACGATTTGCCTATAGACGTTTAGGCCGATCATGAACTTCCTAGGCATATCATGAAACGCCGGCATTTCATGATTTGGCTAAGCCAGTGACGTTTAGGCTGATCATGAAATTCCTAGGCATATCATGAAACGCCGCCATATCGTTCAATACTCACCGTTATACGTAAGTAGGGTGTCCAAAATTGAAGTAGATAATGAAAAAATAAGGAGTGCGGACTGATAATCTCCAGCGAGTAGACGCCACCCCGCTGCGCGGGGTGTCTATTTCTGGTTCGAGGGGCACAAGTGAACCCTAACCTAACCGACCTAAGACAAAGTTCGCTTATGACAAGCCATTTTTGTCCGCCCTGATTATTGGCTCCCAATAAACACGGCCGCCATCGCATACGCAGCGCCACCAGTGGCCAGGAAAGAAACTATTTTACAATGTGCCCGGTATAGAGCTAGGAATATCGACAAATGCGTTGCTCTAATCCAGGGGTTCCCAAACTTTATTTTCTTATAGACCACTTTCAAAAGTTAACTGGTTCTGGTAGATCCCCTACACCACATTTCTACCATATTCTCAAAACTCTGCAAAAAATGTGAAGATTACCTAAGTCTGGAGACGCTCGCGATCTGTTGCAGACTTGCAGTCGACAAGTTTTGGAGGCGAATGGTGTATTTTTAATAAAATGTCAGTTTAATTTACCGAAATTTTAATCGGGGAGCAGCGTAATAAAGCTGTCATGTATTTATCAGTCATCCAGGCTATAAAAATAACACAAAAAGTAATATCTGATTTCGTTCTTTACTATCGAACGTGGGTTATATCTATACATTTTCTTGGACCCCAACTTACGAATTGTGCACCCCCATTTTTTTTCACGCCAAGGTAGACCCCCGTCGAGTCTCCTGTGGACCCCTGGGGGTCCACCTGGACCACTTTGGGAACCCCTGCTCTAATCGATCTGCCGTATTGTTTATCAGGCACATCGTGATAAGCCTGGCCAACTTTTAGGCATATCATGAAATGGCAGCGTTTTACGATATGCCTAGGAATTTCGTGATCTGGCGGATTTTACGATCGGCCGACGACATATACACTCCAGGGGTAGGACAGACAAGTCCACGTGGAAGTAGCGTGTGCTGATTCGGGTTTTGGTATCACTTGTTTTGGCATCATTATTGTAACTAGAACTATGCCTATAGCTCTATTATGGTCTTTAATGAATGCTGAATGAAGGAATAATACAATATAATAGGGATTAATACATTAATCGTCATCATCATTGGATAAGAATCGAACTGATATGTACATCTGATTAGAATATAGTGGTGCATACTTGAACCAACGTTTTGTGCGTAACAAAACTTAATATTTTCATATTTCTGAGTAAAGGTACGTGTTGTCGCTACGACGCTGTCGCGCACACTACGCAATGAGTAAAATTGGTTCCAATAGGGAGTAAGCACGTACGTGCACGATTAAAAACCAATCTTAAGTTAATGGTGGTAAGGTATTATTTCGTTTACGTCAAGCGAATAATGCGATTCGAGCAGATCGAGCGTTTCGAGCGATTCATACCTTTTAGTGTATATAAAAACGGCGCACCGGGTAGACGTATTGATTCTTTCTCTAGCGAGCTGTCGGATTGTCATTGACTCTGGGTCGAGCTTAAATTCGTAACGTAAACAATCGTAGATACACTATTGTTGTGGCGGGAAGGTTCAATATTGTGCGATTGCTTTGCGTAGTATTGAACTATTCCACTACTTATTAGATTCTGAGTTTTCTAAGGTTCAGTATTGTGCAAGTATGTTGCATAGTAGTGAACTATTTCGCTTAGTTTTCTATTACATTTCGGGTTTATTTTAGATGATTTTATTATCATTTCGAACCAGATCAATGTCCTAGTTGCATGGTCAACTTAACGAAGTGCATTTCACCTAACGGTGTCAAGGAAGTACACTTCGGGATCCTGTTAGTAGTAGGTCCAGGTTTAAGAGAAGCCTGGCACCATCTTTTTACCTACACAGATGGTGTAGCCTATCTTTGATGGGCCTCTTACTGGTCTTAAGGTTGGCCACAGGCTGAAGCGAGAAGATCGCCATTTCCCATAAGTCGATCGCTAGGATTGTTATCCACTCGTTGATGTCTCGTGTGTGCTTAAGGCTTGGTCTTTTATTGAATATATATTTATATGTTATAAAAATAGGGCGTGCATTTCACAGAACCCTTTAGTCCACGGACATGTTGTGAAATGTACATTACACAGGCTCTAGGTTGCATTCTCGGACTAGCCTTCCGAACGTTGTACAGCTTAGGTCCCTAGCTAGAACATACACTACACAACACATAACGTTAATAAAGTAATGATGGGAGTTTTGCCTACAGTAGTTTAGAGTTTAGTGGTAGGTAGGCTTAGGTATAGAGTCAAACACAGTAATAGGGTAGTAGGAATACTATTCTTAGGGATGGAAAGTTAGAAGGTTTACAAATCAAATAGCGTTTATTTGAAGGTTTAATAGCAATTATGAGTAACTGTGTGAATAGGAATTAGTCATTGTGTGAGGATCAGTAGTATTGGATACCGTATATTATTATATATGAAATATTAAAGGTGTAACTATTATATATTGATTATCGTCATAAAGATTCCAGTTATGATTAGGATATCAGAATTGTTTCAAAAAGATGAAATGATTCTAGGCTAATGGCAAGCGGAGCAGTCCATTATGTCTAATTTTAAGGTATCAAATTATCATGACTGGAATATACTCATTACTTAGGGTAAACTTCAGGTTCAATATTTCATATTTAATGAATGGTAAACCTCGGTATTATAAATATCTTCACTATATCAGGGATTATAGGTATCTAATGAATCCATTAGTATACATGTTGTTCCTCGAACGAGCGCACTGGTTCCTTTTTGTTATTTTCAACGTCACGGACTCTAATCCGTATGAAACTGAGAGATATATAAATAAATGAATCTAGGCTTACCCCTTGCCTTGGTGCTTCGGTCGTGTATGTATGGTCTTTTATAAAAGATACAGTCTTTTCCTTCTTAAGTAAAACTTATTGCGCCGCTCGCAATTACCGCAACATATTTTTTCGTCTTCAAAATTTGACAACTAAACTTCGTTCTTCTTCTTCCATAGACCGTAAAAAGTATATGGCAGGGTACTCCGACCGCAAAGAGACCGCATAGCCCCACCCCATGCCGAAATAAATATAATAAAATAATGAACGTGATAATAGCGTATTATAAAAGAAACATCCCCCGCCCGAGAAAGGCTATAACCTGAAGCCTTTATCAATAAGAAAACAAACGTAAGGTGTTGAAATAAACCGCAATATTACAACAACTTTATAAATGAACTAAAAAACTGTTTGTTACCAACTTAATCATCCAGGGGAAGTCTACAAATTTTAACAACAGGCCGCATGAGTGTACCTGACGTGGTTCTAAGCTGCACAACTCGAACAATACCGTCTTTGCCAGGTAACAACCCCTCTATTCTACCTAATCTCCACTTCAAGGGAGGTAAATTTTCCTCTTTTATTAGGACAAGATCACCTAACTTTGGCGGATCCGTTGGAGATGTCCATTTCCTACGCATTTGGAGAGAGTGGAGATACTGGTCACTCCATTTTCTCCAAAAATGTTGAGCCATAGCCTTAACTAAATTAAACCGCTTTAACCGTGAACTTGGGACGTCCTCAAAATTATATTCCGGAACAGAAAGTAAAGTTCTACCTATGAGTAGGTGAGCAGGTGTCAGTACCTCTATTTCTTGAGGGTCCTGAGTCAAAGGACATAACGGACGACAGTTAAGCACCGCTTCTACTTTGGTAAATACCGTTACCAATTCATCGAATGTCAAAACCTGATCACCTATGACCCGCCGCAATAAGGTCTTAGCAGATTTTACTGTGGCCTCAAACAGACCACCGAAATGTGGAGCTGCCGGTGAATTAAACCGCCATGTAATAGACTGTTTGGCTGCGCCATCACTAAGTCTCCGCTGAGCTTCCTGAGAAGCTAAGTATTTCTGTACGTCATCCAAATATCTGCTTGCGCCCACATAATTAGTTCCGCAATCTGAACGTATCACACTCGGCATGCCGCGTCGAGATGTGAAGCGCGTCAGAGCCGCAAGAAAACCTTCAGTCGAAAGGTCTGTGACGCATTCTAAGTGGACCCCTTTAGAGGCAGAGCAAATGAACACACAAAGATATGCCTTCAATATCTTCGCATTCCGCAAACGAGAATGTTTTATCATAAACGGGCCTGCAAAATCAGTTTGCACGGTGTGGAATACACCCGTCGCGTTAACCCGATCCCAGGGCAACGCTGCCATTAATGGTGCCGTAGGCCTAGCCTTCGTCCTAAAACATTGTACACACTTGAAAATCCGTGTACGAATCACCTGCGCCGCAGAAATAATCCAAAATTGCCGCTGTAATACTCCCATCAAAACTGTAGCGCCCGCATGGCAATACATTACATGAAAATGATCTACGATCAAGACCGTGAGGGCATGTGACTTCGGCAAAATCACTGGATGTTTCCGCTCAAAGGATAAGCTGGAATGTTCCAAACGGCCTCCAACGCGCAGTAGGCCATCATCCCCAATATAAGGCCTAAGCCGACGTAACCGTGTGGAACACTGCTTATTCTGCACTAGACAATGAATGTCATCGCCAAATTCCGCTTCCTGCACTAATTTTATGAGCCGCTGCAAAGCAAGCTGTCGCTCTGCTACTGTTAACCCTCCTACAAGTTTCTGAGACGACGATTTTGAATTGTTGACAAACCGGAAACAGTATGCTACGACCGCCAGTAACATATTCAAACTGCTAAACCGAGTAAATATATTATCTTTGTCAACAATCCCCACCAGAGCTCCAACATTTACTTTCCCTTTCCGCAACCCAGGCAATGGATCTTCCGCTTTATCCATAATATTCTTGGGCCAGGTGTCCGCATCACCTGTCAACCAATCAGGTCCCCACCACAGAGGGTGTTCGAGCAATATCGATGCGCGACAACCGCGACTAGCAACGTCGGCAGGGTTCATTTCGGAAGGTAAATGTCTCCAAGTTATATCTAGACCGCAATTTATAATCTGTGAAACCCGATTACCCTCAAATGTCTGCAACAAATGGGGTGATACCCGCAACCATGACAGAATAATGGTGCTATCAGACCATCCAACAATGCTATCTATCTTCATGTCATCACTGATAGCAGCAACGACGTACTTTAGAAGGCGAACTAACAATGTAGCACCGCTGAGCTCAAGCTTAGGTATAGTTAGTTTCGACTTTATTGGCGCCACACGAGACTTGGCCATCATCAAGCTAACCTTGACCTCTCCGTCTTGTCCTACTGTCCTAAGATAGACCGCAGCGCCGTACCCGAGCTCTGATGCATCTGAGAACCCGTGTAACGAGCAAGTCTTCACGCCCGCCAGCACAAAGCGCTCCAATCTAAGGCTGGAAATTAAAGGCAGATCCTTTAGGATGCCTTGCCATTCTGAAATGACGTCTGCAGAAGCTTCCGCATCCCAAGATAAATTATTTAGCCAGAGCTGCTGCATAAGCACTTTGCCTTGAAATACTATTGGACTGATCCACCCCAAAGGGTCAAAAGTCCTAGCCAATATTGACAATATTAACCGCTTTGTACATCCGCTGGTATCATCTAGTTTTGTTCGATATGAGAAACAATCGCTGCTAGAGTCCCATTGAATGCCTAGGATTTTAAAGAAGCTAGGCCCGTCCGCATTATCAAATATTTTCTTAGGCTTTTCCAAGTGCTCTTCCGCTACGTCTTGTAAAACCTCCTTGCTGTTAGACGTCCATTTACTTAGCTCGAAACCGCCAGAGCGAAGTAGATCGGTCAACTCCTTCTTCAACCTAGTTACATTTTCTATGGTGTCTGCTCCACCTAAAATATCGTCCATGTAAACAGACGAACGAAGAAGCCGCGCCGCCGCAGGAAAATTTGCTTCTTCGTCATCTGCCAACTGCCTCAGCGCCCGAATCGCGAGGTATGGACTAGACTTCATACCATAAGTCACCGTGTTGAGCTGATAGATTTGTAAAGGTAAGTCTGGGGACTCCCTCCAGAAGATGAGCTGGAACCGCCGGTCTTCTTCCGCAATCAAAATCTGTCTGAACATCATTCTGATGTCTGTTGTAAAAACATAAGGGTGTAACCGAAATCTGCATATTATTTCCGCAATATCCCGCTGTAACTTCGGGCCAGCGTGCAGACAGTCATTAAGAGCCACTCCATTGTTTGAAGCACAGCTAGCATCAAACACCACACGAATTTTGTCCGAATCCGATTTAAATATGCCGTGATGTGGTATCAGGTAACTGCCACTACTATAATCTTGTGGGTCTCCATCACAGAGAGACATGTGCCCAGTCTCTAAATATTCCCGCATAAACCCAACATATTTTGCACGAAAGGATTCGTTCGTGGAAAGCCTTTTTTCCATAGCCACGAACCGCTTCAAGGCTATTGGCACCGAGTTTCCGAGATCAGGGGCATCCGATAAGAAAGGTAACCGTGCCTGGTATCTGCCACCTTCAACACGTCGGTGGTTATTTTTAAAAATCATCTCGCATTCCAAATCCTTCGGGCTCTCAAGTTTATCTGGAATATCCTCCACTTCCCAGAATCGCTCCAAAATCTGATCTGTAGTCGTGTCACAGAAGAAAGTCTGAGAGAAATAAGTCACCTGAGGATATGGGTTGTATGCCGCAAAAGTGACCGGACCTGTCAACACGTGACCGAACACAGTATTCATAGCCCGAGGTAAGTGATCATTGATCTTCAGGCATCCGCCGCCGAGCACAATGTCACAGAGTAAGTCCGCACCGATTAAAATGTCGATCTCCCGACTAATGTAGAACTGTTCGTCCGCAAGATACAGTCCCCGATAATTGTCCGCTAACTGAGCCGGCAATGAAAATCCAGGTAGGTTGTTTGTGATTTTGCTCAAAACGGTAGCTGTAGTCACAAGCGTAGGCTGCTCCGATAGCCTTGGTGCCAGAGTCAAGTTAACAGCACCTCTGCAACCGCTCACAGGGGCACCACTCAGACCCGTGATTGACACCATGTTGGATTTAAACCGCTTCAAACCCAACCTCTGCACGCATCCTTCTGATACAAATGTGCTCTGACTACCTCCATCAAGCAACGCTCTTGCTTCCTGGTAACAGCCGCTATTGTCGAGTACCCGTACTACTGCCGTTGCAAGTAGGACCGTCCGCTGATACATGCTAAGCTCGTCGACGTGTGACGCCGTCAGTCCAGTGATTCCAGGTCCCGCACTTCCCGGGAGGTCACTAGCTAAAGGCGCGCTCACTACTGGAGCATTTGCCGAGAGCGTTGTGGCGTTATAGAACCGCCCATTCGGTGATATATCGTTTGACATCAAACGTTGTTGATCCGGCACCGCAGTTGGAAGATCAAAATGCAACAAGTAATGATGCTTAGTCGAATTGCATTTATAGCAATTCACATTGTACTTACATTGGTCAATATTGTGACCGTTTAAGCATCGGAAACACAATCTAAGCGATACAGCCTGACGTTTCCTAGCTGTAGGTTTCATTGCCAAGAACTTCTCACACTTGGCGATGAAGTGTCCGCTTTTCCCGCATAATCTGCACGAAGTTGGCCCCGCATTCTGAAAGACCGCATGAGTCTTTACCGCTAGACTCGCCCACCTCCACTACGTCTAACCGCTGATGACGCACCGGTTTGTGGCTCCGCGCTAGATTCCAAAATCCGGATTTCAGTTTCCAAAAACCTTAAAAGATCCGAGAACGTAGGCAACTCCTTGTCAGCATGCTTGTCTTCAAAGTGCTTCTTCAAGTTGCTGTCTAATTTTTGGAAGTTAATATAAAACAACAAATAACACCACGACTCTACAGGAAAATTCATCTTTTCCAGTGCCTTTGTGTTTTCCAATAGGGTATTCAAGAACGTTTTCAAACCATTTAACCCTCTGCTGTGCACGTGTGGTATATTTAACAGGTTGTATAACAACCGGTCCGCTAATAATCTTTTATTGTTATATCGCGCATTTAGCAACTCCACTGCTACCGAATAATTATCTCCAGTGACTGACAGATGCTGAATTAAGGTTTTCGGTTCGCCTAACAATGACCCCGCTAAGTAATACATCTTTTCAGTGTCCGATAAAGATGTGTCATTGTCCACCAGGGACCGAAACAATTCCATGAAGGAAGCAAACTCCTCCAATCTTCCTGAAAAGGTAGGAATTTGCAAGCGTGGCAAGACCGCTCTATTGCTCACGCTCCTGGCATTGTTGTTACCGCTAACACTGCCGGTTTCCAAATTTGAAGTTGCTAGTCCCAAATGACGTTGCTTTATGAAATAATATTTTTTATTGTACGTCTCGTACATCCGTTTATGATCGTCTAGATCAAAGTTCTCGATCTCCTTGGCCGAAAGTTGAAGTTCGTAATGCATTTCCGTAAATGCCTCAAACACCTTTTCCAAATCTTGGAAACGAACCATAAAATCGCTTTCCTGTTCCGAAGACAGATCCGTATTACGAGCTAAACCTTCCAATAAATCAATATTTTGGATAGCCGTGAAATATTTCATTTGTGACAACTGTAACCGCCTAGCTGCCGCCATTGTTTTGTTTGAATTCAGAATCCAAATCAACAAAATCAAACAAAACCCTAACAATAAACACCACAGCATGAAAATAATAAATACCTAAAAACTCATCATAAACCGCGCCGTAAATATAAAAACAATAAACCGCACTATTGTTTTAAATATACGAAGTATTTCCCGCTAAACTATAGTATATTTGTAATTTACCGCAAAATATTCTTAAAAAAAGTTAAAACTTAAAAAGACCATCTATTTCCTCTATTTCCAAACAAGCCGCCTAAACAAGAAATAAAACCCTTTTAAAAAAAACACAAAAAGACCACTCGCGACCGGTCACGAACCCACGATCTGGTGCTTTGTAGCCGATGTGTTGTGCAACTACGCCACGTAAACAATTGTAACACTCGACGAAATATTGCTATGTACTAATACTAAACCGCAATCTGGTTGCTTAGTAACAAACAGTTTCGATCAATATGACAATAAAATATGTAAAATGCAGAAATTAAATCAAATTTACCGATAAACCGATTGAATTGAATGAGTGACCCGCATATTATGTCAAATAGCAACCGCAATTTAATAAATGTATATCCAAAATGTGTTAGCGTAATTTTGAAAGATGAAAATCGATATTTTCCCCAAAGCCCAAAGTAAAATTTTGAACTAACACTTTTCGACCGCTCGAAAAGTGATGAAATGAGAGGATCAGAGTAGCGTGGCGTTGAAAATATATGAGTCCGAAAGTAAATAAATCCGGTTCGAAGACGACCAAATGTTCCTCGAACGAGCGCACTGGTTCCTTTTTGTTATTTTCAACGTCACGGACTCTAATCCGTATGAAACTGAGAGATATATAAATAAATGAATCTAGGCTTACCCCTTGCCTTGGTGCTTCGGTCGTGTATGTATGGTCTTTTATAAAAGATACAGTCTTTTCCTTCTTAAGTAAAACTTATTGCGCCGCTCGCAATTACCGCAACATATTTTTTCGTCTTCAAAATTTGACAACTAAACTTCGTTCTTCTTCTTCCATAGACCGTAAAAAGTATATGGCAGGGTACTCCGACCGCAAAGAGACCGCATAGCCCCACCCCATGCCGAAATAAATATAATAAAATAATGAACGTGATAATAGCGTATTATAAAAGAAACACATGTAATGGGTGAAATAATGCCTTAATACATAATTTTGAATGAAATAATATTCAATTGTTAGGTCTGATGAGTTTGTTCAGTGCTTCTTCTCATCAGAAAATAGGTACGAAGCACAGGTAAATTCAAGAAGTTAGGAATACCTATTAGAAACAAAATATAATAAAATAGGTATTGAATTAGCTAGTTGGCCAAACCCACATCCAGACGGAAATGGTAGCATAGTATGGATGAAAGAGAATCTTCCATACAATAATAATAATAAACAATTAGCTAGCTAGGTTGGTCTGTTATATACTTTGATGATATGAATATAAATTGAGGCAATTGGTATATAAAGAAACCAAGGTTTTGATTTGAGAAAGTATTACATGTTGAGAAAATAATGATATAGCTAGCTACCATTACGTTAACCGGCCACGGTAGGATCTGGTTGGGGTTTAGTAACCAAAAACAAATTTTATTTATTACTTGATTATTATTTTGAACTAGGATGTAGTAGGATAACGTAGGGTTAAGTAGGTAGGGATGAGTCAAAGTCTAACTTGCTACACATAAAAGAATTTGGGTTGCTAGGAACATAACGTAGACACTAGACGATCTTATTGGCCAAATCAAGTTATTTTTAAGATTTTATTTGGGTAGTTACATTATACTTTATTTGGTAATACTCATATATTTTATGGCAATCATAGTGGGTTATTTAGGTAGAAGTATTGTATTAATTTGGTCGCAAAGATTTGGTGATCATTTAGTCAATTTGGTGTTCGAATAAATTTTAATGTGCACTTTTTATTAAAACAGGTAGTACTATTGTAATGGTAGAATTATTATTTTTGGTGTTCAGTATATTTTTTTGGTAAAAGATCTTAGGGTATCAAAGCATTTTTTGGTGGTCATTATATTTGATGCCTTTTTTAATATGGATAAACCACAAAGGAGTACGCAATGAGATATGATGGGTCGGTAAAGGTTAATCAGACCCCGTACCATGGTCGGCCTTATCACGCGATAAAGTGACAAGATAGGAGCGTCGTCTCTTTCTATCGAACGGTGTCAGCCAGTGACGGACGCTCTATCCTGTCACTTATCGTGTGATAAGGGCGACCATGGTACGGGGTCAGAGATGTGCAAAGATAGTTCTCATATTTGCATAGGTGTCAAATACAACAGCTTCGCACATCTTATTTCGGAGTTTAAGGATCACCTGGGTTGCGGGAGTCCGCTGGATGTGGGTGGCGCAGAACCGGTCACTTTGGCACTCTTTGGGGGAGGCCTATGTCCAGCAGTGGACGTCTTTCGGCTATGATGATGACGATGATGACGTCTCACATCATACAACATTACTTTCAGACCGACGGCTGCGCACACGGTTACTGCGTGGTGTACTCGACAGCCGACCGCGGTAGTTTCGCCGAAGCCGAGCGAAGCCTGCAAGACTTGTGGGCGGCAGGGCATACTACTCGGCGGGCGGTCATACTGGTCGGTAACAAGGCCGACTTGGCGCGGTCGAGGGCTGTTAATACTGATGGTAAGTCTCTGGCTGCTTGTCTCATTCCAATCAATCTATCCTTAGTTTTTAGGGTTCCGTAGTCAAATGGCAAAACGGAACCCTTATGGATTCGTCATGTCTGTCTGTCTGTGTATCCGTCCGTATGACACAGGCATTTTACTTGAAAACTGTAAGGTGTATTTGAATAAAATTTTGAGGATAGGTGTATTTTGTTAGCCGCTATATAGTCTTGTAATTAAATGACTAAAAAAAATTTTTAGTTGTGCACTTCATACATAAGACTGAAAGTCGAAAAAAAAAATTTCATTGCAAGCCCACGTGTGGCACATCAGTCGATAGGCCTTTCAAAATAAATTTAAAATTTCTTAGCAATTTTTTTGATTAAGTGAATAGAGCCGGAGATAATCGCCCCGAAAGTCACTAAAATTGTGTCGTCGTCCCCCCCCCTCTAATTTTTGAACCGTGTATTTTAAAAATATGAAAAAAATCATGCCTTTCTTATAGAAAAGGACGTATTCCATAAGATTTCAGGTAACAAAACGACCTTTCTAATAGGCACGGAACCCTTGTTGTGCGTGGTCCGACTCGCACTTGGCCGCTTTTTGTTCTTCTTCTATACGCTCGATAGGTAAGGCTGATCACATCTATCAGCATCGAATCGCATTTCGTAATACAGAAACGTAATTTTGTACGAAATGCGTCCGCAAGGGTGAATTGATTCATACAGAGTTTTTGTGTTGCGGAATACGATTCGATGCTGCTAGATGTGATTTCACCCTAAAGCTAAAGTCATTTGGATGTCCCGAGATAGAAGAAGATGCAGGTAGAAGTAGATTTGTCGAAGTACAGTCGTATTAGCAGTCACACTCAGGTACTTATAAGAAATGGTGTTAGTTATAATATCTCTTCATCCAAGAAGGGCTTTAAGTGGTTTATCTAAAGTATAAGTAGGTTACTACGGATACTCAGGAGTTTAGTAAGTTGATGATGATAAGTAGGATCTGCGAAGAGGAACGACATGGTCTGTTGATACCACTTTGATACCCTGACTGATACATGGCCGTTGTGGCGGAAAGGTTATTGAGTGGCGACCACGTACCGGAAGGCGCAGCGTGAGTCTAACCACAAGGTGGACTGATGACCTGGTAAAAGTCGCGGGAGTCCGCTGGATGCGGGTGGCGCAGGGCCGGTCACTTTGGCGCTCTTTGAGGGAGGCCGACTTTCGGCTGATAAGATGATTCTGACGTCGCGTATAAATAAGTAGTGTGTTCTATACTGCTGACCACAGCATTTGGAAAACGCCGTGCAAAGATTGTTATTCTTATCTAATACTACAATGAAAAAGTATGAAAATTCAATATAACAACAACCTTGTAGGTCGAATAACTGTAACAAAATTTTAAAGCCCACGTGATACTCGTACTAATGACAGATACGAATTGGAAATAATCCAAAATCGTTTGACACTGTAAAAGTTCTCCCTGACCAAAAGAAATCGTGAAACTGAGTTATATTGAGTTGTAAACTTATTATTAGTTTCCAGATAACACATGTTATGTTTAACGAGAAAAGTTATTGTTACAATACTTAAGAGGCCGCAGTAAGCTCGGTCGAATATCACCGTCCCATACAAACGTAGTTACGCTCTCATTTTAAAACTACGTGTTGGATTGTGACGAAACTTTGCATATACAATGACATGAAGTATACTTTCTATGTCTGTAATTAGTTTATATGGTTACAATGTATAAAACAAAGTAAATACAGCAAAAACTAGTTTTGTATGAAAAACTTAAATTCGCTGTTTTTTTTTTATTATGGTATCTGAAGCTACGTAAACTAATTTCAGACATAGATATACCTCATTTCATTGAACATGCAAAGTTTCGTTACAATCCAACACGTAGTTTTAAAATGAGAGCGTAACTACGTTTGTATGGAGAATCGACTCTTTCTGCGGACTCTTAAATAAACAAATCTTTCTGGGATAACGCAGAAAAAAATTATCTAACTTTGTAAGTATTAGGTTTTTTGGTTGAAACGACTTTGCCCTGTCACTAGTTGACATGGTTAAGTCTCCTGACAATTTAAACCTGCATCTTATGGGTTTAAATTCACCAAATGTGGGGTTTTCTTGTCATCTTTAACTCCTTTTTGTTTGTTCTCTTCTTCTAGGCATGTTTACGTCTTTTAGGCATGTTCACGTTCCATATTATAAAAAAAATCTATTCTAATCAAATCTGCCGTTTTGTCTCCTAGCGGAGTGAAAGTTTGTACGGAACTACGATACCTAAATAAGTTTCTGTCAAAAATTTCATTTTTGTTACAAGCTTTTATTGCCGACTGTACTTTTCTGTATACCATCATCACCTACTCATTGAGACGATTCTAACAAACCCAAACTCAACGGGGTTACGTCGGTTAAGTACTGAATTCCCATGGCCATCTTCTGTCTCCATCATCAGATCATCTCGAGTTATCATAATATTGCATTGTCACCAAACTTACATAAGTATTCCAAATTTCAGCTCTTTCGGATGACGGCAAGCGACTGAAAAATTAGTTGCAAATTTTGACGGACAACTTACATACTTACATACGAACGAGTCAAGTTAATATAAAGCTTGTAAAAAGAGAATCAGGCCCACCGGAGGAAGTTCGTTATACGTTTCTAAGTTCGTACGAGTATAGAGAGGTAGGCTCCGAAACAATCTCAAGCGATTAAAATTATATTCCCCCAGTGTAGAATAAGTTGGAAATTACTCCACCAACAAGAGCCTCGCTCTTATATACGAAGAAGAGAAGAGAAAGGACCTTCGAGATGATAAAAAGCTATATCTGATCTTTCGGCTTCGTTTGCTTGCTTTGTACAGTCGAGTTCTACACAGAAAAACTTTCAAGAATATCTTAACAGAAACTTTATTGTTACTGACATAAGACATGTGTAGATATTTTTGAAAGGTTGTCTGTATAGTACCTAACTTCTTAAATACTAGTGTTATTTTATTATTATCGTATTGACGAGAGACATCATTCCGATCTTGACACGTTTTATTGTTATTGACCATGTATATCACTGACAATATTACATTAATAGTCTTTTTTTTTATTGTTTTGTTTTGACGCTTAGAGACCGTATACATCTCTACGAACATTGAATAATTATTAATTGTATTTGGACGCTCGGAGACCTTATTAATATCATTAACTTTCTGTTAATGCATAGACCTTATTCTAATCGAATGTAATAGTCATATTTTGTTTTGTTTTCATTTACTTTGTGACATTTAGTGTGTTGTTATATCAGTCGTTAATGTGCAAATGTTAAATTATTATTGTGTTAGATTATTATTCTTTTATTGTAAGATTATTATTTTTATTGTAAATTACCGTTTGACATGTGAAAGTGCCCTTGTGGCCTATTTGCAGAATAAATAATTTGTATTTTGTATATTTGTATTTATACATATTGGAAAACTTGACTGTACCTGTGCCTACAAAACACTAAGAAAAAATTAATTGAGTGAGTCAAAAGCCAATATAATAATAAACTGATATTGTCATTATAATTCAGTTTTTTTTTCTTTTAACTCAGGCAACAAAGTCCCATTTTTAACCCCCGACGAAAAAAGAGGGGGGTTACAAGTTTGACGTGTCCGTCTGTGTATCTGTGTATCTGTCTGTGGTATCGTAGCTCCCAAAGGGATGAACTGATATGAATGGATTTTTATTGAGTCATAGATAATTTTATCCCGAGTGTTCTTAGGCATGTTTCATGAAAATCTGTTCGCCAGTTTTTGAGATATTGGACTTTAAAATGAAAATGTCGGGGGTTTTTCAACTTTTCTATGTTGTAGTTGTAGAATATAAACTTTTGTTGAAACATTACAATTTGCGTTTTATTTATATAGCAGTAAGACTCGAAATTGAACGACACAAAGGACAGGGTTTTTTCTCTAGAGAAAAATGATAAAAATCCTATCTGTGTCATGCTGAATGGAACAGAAATGAAGGTTTTTTAATCTCGTTTCATTACGGCTGGAGACGCCGGATGGAAGTTTTATGAGATCGTTAGGGTTCCGTACTGAACTCTAAGATACATTTGTATTTGTATGTATGTTCCCCGATTACTCACGCAAGGATAATTTTTTTGAAGTCGGTTAAAACTTTGCTCTTTTAAAGTAAATAATATACAAAAACGAATATAAGGCATTGTTTATGCAAATGCGACACAATGCGGCGACGTGTGATGCGTGGTGTCGGTGGAGTGAGATTCAAATATTAAACATTAAAATTATAAACAAATATCAAATTAAACTCTACCTCGAAGCAGCGATTGATCTTTTCTCGCCATATTACCCTTCAAAACGAGACTAATGATAATTTAAACCCGTCTCAATTACGTTACAAAGTAACCTTTTCAATTCTGAGAGTTGTTGTCACGAAAACAACCCAAGAATTTATTAAGATAATGATTTAAGGACCTTCTAGTACTATGGCAGTTACGACGTTTTTGATATTGATTAGTTGTTTCCCGAGCGACATCAAAGACAATTCTAATAAGTTGCCAGGATCATATTAAGGCGAGAAAACTGGTATTTTTCGTTGTTTTCATCACGCAAAGTAATTTAATATTATTGATGTGATGAGGAGAAAATCACGATGTTTTCTGTTTTATGTGCTTTTTTTATACTATGTCGGTGGCAAATAAGCTTACGGCCCAACAGAAGTTAAGCCGTCACCGTAGTCTGTAGACGCTTTAAGAATGTCTACACTCCTTTTCACACACATGTTCACATAGGTACGCATCATTGTCACCCTAACGATAGTTTAAATACAGTGTAATACGGGCGATAAATTAAATTGGACATAGTATTCATTAGTGTAATCATGAAGTAAAAGGTTTTTTTAAGTTGCAGGTCATTACGACCCCATAATTATTATTTTTTAAATTTCTCAACAGCAATGTACTGTAAACATGGTTGCGGTACCGAAATGTCAAATGTTCAGTAGCAACTGTCAACGAGCGTTTAACGTGAGTGTGTTTGCATTACATTGCGGGCTGAATTATTTTGTATGGACAAAATTATTGTTGCAACTTTAAGTAAATGTTATCTAATTACCTTTACTTTGTCCTATACTAACCACCGTTAAGAGATTCGCCCGTATTAGACTTACACACTGTATCACATCACACATCACATCATCAGCCTATATACTTCCCACTGCTGGGCACAGGCCTCCTCTCACGTATGAGAGGGAACGGGCAGTAGTCCCCACGCTGGCCCAGGGCGGATTGGGGACTTCACATACACCTTTGAATTTCTTCGCAGATGTATGTAGGTTTCCTCACGATGTTTTTCCTTCACCGAAAAGCTAACGGTAAATATGAAATCATATTCCGTACATACTCGTAAGTTCCGAAAAACTCATTGGTACGAGCCAGGATTCGAACCCACGGTAGCTACGGTAGCCTAGTGGTTCAGGCATGCGGCTGTCAAACACACTGTATATGAAACTAAAACCACAGATTGTATATAATAGTTCTACGAACAGATACTCAAGTCTGAATAAAAAAGGGAATACCTTCCGTTTTGCATGGCAACATTTCACACTTCTGTTGGCTGTTCTCTTCTACAGGTACTCGCATTTCTCAACGGTTTTTTATCTTGTAGCTCTAACAGCTAGACTGACACCGCGATTGACTATTAGTACAAGAAAACTAGATCAGAATGTACGGCAAATTTGGCAAAATTAAAGGACGACTTTTATCTATCAGGATATGTAGGTTATAGAGGAAAGTTTAATTTAGTTACTCTCCCCTATCCTCCGGAGCGAGCTTCACGCACCCGCGCCCATGAAAGTGTCCTGAAGCGCGGTATTTTCCATTTTAAAAGAAAACCGTACACGATACATAGAAAATAAACGAATTAATCCTTAATACATTTGCTATAAACCATACATATATATAAAAGCGATATCTCTTATAGTTTTAACGCAATCTACCACCAAATACAAAAGTTTTTAATAATGTATCTTTTTTATTTGGTGGTAGATTGCGCTAAAACTATAAGAGATATCGCTTTTGTGTGTATGAATGATTTATAGTAGATTTATTAACGATTATTTCGTTCCTTTCGACACTTTCATGAGCGCGGGGGGGGGGAGGGGGGGTGAAGCTCGCCCCGGAGGAGAGGGGAGAGTAAATAAAATTAATCTTTCCTGACATATCCTGATAGATAAAAGACGTCCTTTAATTTTGCCAAATTTTGAGCTAATTTCACTGTATTAAATGTTTTATGTGGTTTTGCGACAAGGCCTGCATTTTGTGGCAATTGAGTACACGCACAGGAGCCGATGGATATTTCCCGTAATGGACTAAAATTAATAATATTTAGATTTGAATTGAAGATTAAATACGTTAGTCGGCCGTGCATTTAGAATTGTATTTAAATTGGTTCTGTTCGATACAATACGTTACTGATGACATTGACAAAACCATTAAGTAACAAATAAAGCCTATCAATCCTATCAAGATGATATATTTGCTTCGACATTCTTGCCGTGGGTTTCTTGAATGCTAAAACGCTCTCTTTTCTTTTGTGAGTTTTTACCTGTAATGTTACATTCGCTAGAATGCTCATCCATTACATGCGTGCAACAAATTGAATTCAATAAACACTTTTCGATTTTGAAGGACCACCCTAAAGCCTATTTTACCAATGTATTTTCTTGTTTCCAGAAGGCAAATTGCTGGCGACATCCTACGAATGCAAGTTCATCGAGACATCTGTGGGGATCAATCACAATGTAGACGAGTTACTAGTGGGTCTCCTGACGCAGATTCGGCTAAAGCAGCAACACGCCGAGCGAGTCCGGTAAGCCTTTCATCATCCTCCTAGCTTTATTCCCGGTTGCGCCCCTAAAGGAGCCCGGGGTCCGCTTTGACACCTAATCCCGAGATTTGGAATAAGCAATAGTTGTACGAAAGCGACTGCCATCTGATTTTTAACCTACAGGGAAAACTAGACCTTGTTGGGATTAGACCTTTCCTCACGATGTTTTCCTTCGAAAAGCTAACAGCAAATATTCCGTACAGGTTCCGAAAAACGCAATGGCTGGACTGGAAAAACGCTGGACAGCCGCATGCATGAACCACTAGGCTACAGTAGCTTCTAAACTATCCATTTAAACTATTTCTATTAAAATCCGTTTTACATAAAACAAATCAAGGAAAATTGACTTCAAAAACCATGGGCAATTTCGAACGCACTAAAAATACTTCCCGCATGTTTCAGGAAACGCAGCACCTCTCGTAAAAACCGCAATCGCGCGCGCTCGCCACAGAACGATACGTCAGCGCCCGCGCCGCCGCCGTCAGTGTCCGCCGCCAGCACGCCGAGGAAACGCACGCGACTCTCCGCTAGCGTTAAGGTACCTGTTGGATATTCACATTACCTCCAAACCCCAACCGCGTAAGCGTAAACTCCCATCTTCTCTCAGACAGATACTCTAGAGTCTCAGAGTCTCAGTCTAGAGACAGAAGATAAATGGAGCATTACGAACAACGTCGTGAAGCTGGTTTTTATTGTCACTCGTTCTACTCTAGCGATCTGTGGGTCCGATATACCAAACCTTCAGAACGCTGATGTTAAGACTCCCAAAATGGTGCAGTGTGTCGGAAATGTTCGCCAATACCCACACGAACGGTTTCCTAGCGGTGATACGAAAGAAAACCGCGTCGCTGATGGGTCGCGTCAGGGAAACTTAGAACGGCATTCTGAAGGTGGTTGCTGAAAGATTTCACTGTCCGATTATGTGGCGTTGGATTCAGATGATCAGGACTACCTTGACTTACCTCAAGTAATCCTGACAACGAACAAATGTGTACGCACTAACTAACATAGCGTATAAGTTTACTACTAACAATATAACGAGGTCTGAAATAAATATTTTTTATTGTATTTATTGAACCCGAAAAGTGTGATCTTGACATCATCGCGACCCGTACCTATATAGTTTAGTAGGTTTGAGCATCCTCCTAGTATTTTCCCGGTTGTAGACACGCACATTCCACGTGGAACCGACGGACGTTGGGGAGGAATGGTTTTCGAGTGGCAACCACGTACCGGAAGGCGCAGCGTGGGTCTCTAGACTGATGCCATAGTAAAGGTCTCGGGTACCACTGGATGAAGGTGGCGCAGGGCCGGAGAGTCAATAACAGCAAGGTGCGAAGATTGCTTCCAGTGCGTTAAGCTTGGGGTCCTAACACCGTGGTTTCTTTTTGGAGCCACACGCCGCGTAGAGTCTTGCTCTGTGGAAGTGCAGTCTTGCCTTTATTCGTGTGCTTGTGTCGTCATAAGTATATTTCCCTTTAACCCTTAACCAGGCAGTGGTTTAAGTATATGGGACCACATGGTTTTGTACTTTCATACTAAAATTATAAATGGGAAAGTGAATGTGTGTGTTTCTTTGTCCTTCTTTCACGGCAAAACGGAGCGACGAATTGGCGTGATTTTTAAGCGGAGATAGTTGAAGGGATTGAGAGTGACATAGAAATTTTTTACCCCCGAAATCATCCCCTAAGGGGGTGTTGTATGGAGCTGCGATATAAACGAGTTCCACGCGGACGGAGTCGCGGGCAGAAGCTAGTTAGTTATACATGATAAGTTTCAAAACCAATGTAAACTTGAGGTAGAGAACTTTCTGGTTATGGTTCCATTTGAAAGTACCAAATTTTCGTTCATTGTTTCAAAATATATATAATAGTAAAGGGTGGTGCATTTTTACTGAAGTTTTCTTAATATAATGTGAGGCTGGTGCCGTATCAGTAGCCTGAGTCTTCGAGCTCGCTACAAGGTTTCCTAAGGCGTAATAAGAAGACACTGGTTGAAAGAATCGTTGACCGAGCAATACCTATATCCTATCCTAGTTCCAGTAGTAGTGTAGTAGTGGTTCTAGGTTAGTTAGTAGTTTAGTTTAGTTAGTTAGTTAGTTAGTCCTATCTTAGTTGGTTGGCGACGACCGCAGTGACCTTGTGGCATGCTCACTGGTTCGAATTCAGTTGTAAGCACTGGGTTTTTCCCTTTTTAATTGAAACTACCTTCTGCCCGCGACTCCGTCCGCGTGGAACTTGTTTATATCGTAGCTCCATACAAACTTTCACCCCCCATTTCACCGCCTTAGGGGATGATTTCCGAGATAAAAACTATCATATGTTGAGGACTCGCACAATCTCTATACCAAATTTCTTCCAAATCGGTTCAGCGGTTTAAGCGTGAAGAGGTAACAGACAGACACACTTTCGCATTTATAATATTAGTATGGATGCATAATTTTCGTTAGAATATACTATTGCTAAAAAACTAAAAATCATTGATATTAAACCGTTATAATTGACATTTTCAGGTCCGCGGGCTCCTAGGGCGAGTGTGGGCGCGAGACTCTAAATCGAAATCGTGCGAAAACCTGCACGTCCTCTAGCACTCGGTCGCCGACCCCATCGCCTGTTTCCCGTTCTTCGATTGCGCCACTAACTACGCTTAGAATCCCCACGCTACCCTCACAGTTGAAATGAAGTGGTATATTTGCAGCAAGAGCCACTAACTACGCTTAGAATCCCCACGCTACCCTCACAGTTGAAATGAAGTGGTATATTTGCAGCAAGAGCCACTAAAGACGCTTATTATCCCCACGCTACCCTCACAGTTGAAATGAAGTGGTATATTTGCAGCAAGAGCCACTAAAAACGCTTAGAATCCCCACGCTACCCTCACAGTTGAAATGAAGTGGTATATTTGCAGCAAGAGTCACTAACTACGCTTAGAAACCCCTCACTACCCTCAAAGTTTCAGTGAGTGTGATTCGCAAAAAGCCACTAACCACGCTTGCATTTCGCTACTCACCTCAATATGGCGGAATATAGGGCTTTGGCAAGAGCCACTGACAACGCTTGAATTTTCCTCATTACCCTCAAAATTGCAGTCATGTTGGGGTTTTTCTACGATACAGCCATTTCCTATATTCAATCATGGTTAGAGGTACTGTCCGTAATTGGTAACTACTTAGGCTGGGTTTGCACCAAACCGTCTGTAATCGTAAACGGTGTTCGTTAAAATCTGAATGTATGGAAAGTTTGACAAGTTTCTATGGAATGACATCTGCCGGCGCCATATTTAACGTTGATCGGTCTGTAATCGTAAGTCTGTGCAACCCGCCCTTTCTATTGTCATATTAAGATGACAAAATGAAAGCTGGTTTGGGTTCTATGCTCAGTAGCAAAGCTAAATAAAGATTGAATATTTAGGAACGGCTTTTAGACTCTCACTGTGTTCAAAATTGCGGCGAAATGGTCTAAATATAACGGCCAAAAGCCACTGGCTACGCTTAGAGTCCCTCCCAACTAGCCTCACTAAAATTCTAATAAAGTGTCAAAATAAACTACAAAGAATGAACATGAAAGATGTTTGTGACAATATAAATGACAAGATTCCAAATATGACGGTACTTACTATTTTCTTTCAGCGTAAGCTGTAAGACTAATTTTACAAGCCAATTTTGAAAATGTAAATTTTTAAAATATACTTATTTATCATGAAACTGTACAACCACAGTCATATAAAATGGAACAAAGCAGAAATAACTTTTGCTATTCCGTAGAAATAATATTAATAAAAGAATTAATGACCAATTCAAAAATCAATTTATAACTGCCAAGGAATATAGATACAATTTAGCGGGATTGAATTTTTATTCAATTAAATACTGATATTCTCTGAATGTAAAAAATACGCATGATATGTAGTATGCCTATCAGCCAAGTTCGGTTAAAGTTGCAACATATTGTGGTTCCAATTTTCATCTTCGCACGACAGATGGCAGTAATATTAAAAACAGTGACAGGATGGCCGAAGTGTATGTTTTAACCATCTCATAAATGGTTCACCGACAAACGTTTCATCGAATGAATGTTTCGCCGAATTTTCATTTCATCTAAAAAAACAGAAACAGAGAGTTTTTCAGGACTGTAAACTAACCTAACCTAATAGGTTCTATACAAATTCCCTTTAACTAACAACCTAAAAAGTTAGCGGAATCTGTGAAAAATAAAATCGATGTAATGAAAATTCAGCGAATCAATGCATTCGGTAAAACGTTAGCGATAAAACGAGGGACTCCCCTCATAAAAAGAATAGGTATGTACGAATAAAAAAACAGTCAATTACATTGCAATGAACAATGTCCTTAAACACGTGCAATAAATTCCAAAATACAAATTGTAAAGTTAACAATTGGTAGTCCCTATCACATTACAACCAGGTATAAAACTGAACTCGGCTGCAACGTATTAGTTTCTATCTTTGTATCTCATTGCCAAGGATATTAAACAACTGACCATTTAAGTTTCATAAATTCAGCTGGCACTGTTGCTTTCTCTATTTGCATTCGAATGTTGCCACGAGTTGAAAGAGAACAGATATAGTCGCTTTTACGAATGCTACCGCTAAACCAATGAAACAGCTTTTCAACAAAATGCCCAGAACGGGAATATTAGGGTCGGCGACAGAATTAAGTTGTATTTTTGCAAATTTAACACTTTCGCGCGAGCACCCCACTTCACCAATAGTACATGGAGTGACACGGTATTTTCCCATACAAAGTAAACTGACGTTAATATACGTACTGCCTTTGAGTGTTGAAACGATCTTTTGAACTGTGACACCAACGTTCGATGACGTCTACGGCTACAAACGTTGAGCCCTATGTCACCGGTTTCTGCTTACAAATAAGGAAACAACGTCTGATCACGTCGACGTCTATTACCGTTCCGTCACATTTGATGAAAACATAATTTTTTTTTTTTAAATAATTTATGCTAGAGTGACCAACGTTTAATGACGTCAACGTCTATAAACGTTCCGTCTTATGCCATCGATGAATGTTTTTTTTTATATAAGTACACAACGTTTAATGACGTTAACGTTTATAAGCGTGGCGTCGTATGAGTGCATGTATAGATTTATATCTGTGTGATCAACGTGTAACGCCGTTAACGTTTAAAAACGTTCCGTCACGTGTTACTAATGTATTTGATTGCACAGGGTTACAATGTCTTATGACTTGGACGTTTACACACGTTCCGGCCCATCACATTCATGTTTCAAAAGTAGATTCCACAACAACGTTATTATACGGCAATAAAAACGAAGATATTTGACGACTGTAGCCCTCTTCAAACACTTAAATATTCGTAGGAAATAATAGAATTTATACTTTTGTTTTATTTTTTTATTTCTTATAGTCAATCAAAGACCGATAACATTTTTTGCCTCATTGCAAACATAAAATAAAGATCTTCTACTTACAAAAAAAAAAATTCCACCCATACGGTGTATTCTAAATATTTTAATCAGTCTAAATTATAGGAACCTTGTTGTTTTATTTACTAATTAGTTATTATAATTCTAGAAGCAACTAGTCAGTCTTAAAAACAATGGCATATTTATTTTCACAGTTTCCTTTACGTAAATCAGTCTACATTATACCTTCTTGATTTATTTACTCGAAATGATGCGTGTGTGAGTGTTTATAACTCTGCAAGCTACTAATCATTTTTAATAACAACGGCATAATTATTTTGATAGATATCTGCCGTAGGATTACCTAATCATCCAAGAAACTAAAGTATATTCTCAAACTAAGAACTTAATGACATTTAGTAAATAATTGCACTTATAACATCAAACAATCTAAACCATACCCTGAAAACTTGAAACAGTAATCCATTACAAGTCTCAGAAACAACAACAATGTTATTTTATTATACCCTGCTTGAATTTAAGATTGGTTGTGCCATTCTTCAAAGCATATAGCGCACAGGGCATGCTTTTCCTCACATCCCTTACACCTTAGGCAAGTCTCCCTTCTAATTTTCTTCTTAGTACACATTTTGCATTTCATGTAGTTGGCTGTCTTCTTAGAGTTATCTCTGACTGGAATTTTCTCAGGCCAGTGACTTAGGTTCCCTGTATTTTCAGTACCCACAGAAGCCACAAATTCTGTTCTTTCTTTTAACCGGTTATCGTACTTGTTGCGTTTCATTAGCATCTCGGGTTTCAGGTTTGGAGTCAGGTTTATTAGTTGTTTTATCAAATCTTCTCTGTACGTCACGAATTCGTATTTCTTGCTGTTGTTTTTGCAATATTTTCTGTATATGAAGAAGCTGTTCCACACTGTGAGATCCAATACGTGAAAGAATACCTTTCTGTACCACCTCAAGGTCTTTCTTGGTGAGGAATAGTAAGCTACCATTTGATCTGCGCGGTCAATACCTGACATAAACTCATTGTATTTTGCCACTTCCTCTGGCTTCATGCGACTCACACCATATCTATTTGACACCTCTATTAGTTTGGGATGATTAGAAGTAGTTATCATTAGTACAGGCCTCTTATCAACCCATTTAGAGACATACACATTGTTTTTACGTGTCCAAACGTGTTGGTTTTTCTTTAGTTTCTTTTGTGTTATCTCTTTCGGGTTGTCTTTCCGGTTGCTGCGTAGAGTGCCAGTTGTATGCGTAAATCTAAAAGCTTTTGCGATAACGTCACAGAATTATAGTAGTTGTCCATGTACAAATGATGGCCTTTCAATAAATATGGATCCATCAGGCGCATGACAATCTTCTCAGTCTTTTTCCCTTTTTCTACTTCTTCATCATTTCCTGCATACATGAAAATATTGAGGACGAAACCATCAGAAGTAGTCAACTCATAAAATTTTATACCATAACGCGCCTTTTTAGACTTGATATACTGCCTAAATGATAAACGACCGCAAAACAAAAGTAAAGATTCATCCAAAGAGAGTTCTTTACTAGGCTTGTAGCAATCACGGAAATTCTTAGTAATAGCATCTATGAACCTTACGATCTTCTCTTTTCCTGGTGCGTTTAACTCAGATACACACAGGCATCGCAATATTTGTTCGAATCTGCGCCCAGACATGATATACCCAAAAATCGGATGAAAGTACAGGGGATCGCTGTAGGTAAAAAGTTTTCGTTTTTTAGGGACATTAATATGTCCCATAAGAAGACATAATCCCAAAAATTCTTGTATTTCTTTGCGGTCAGTGTCTTTATATCTATAACGACGCGAGTTTCTAGTCGTAGGCCTGTTTGTAGTGCAGAGAGCTCTTCCATATTCGTTTGTTCTTGCTACTATGAAGTCAACAATGTGCGTAGGAAATAATTTATCAAAAACGTCTTTAACTGAAGCGTTTGGTCCTAAATCAAATTGAACACCTGCTGAAATAGTGTCAAAATCAAAAGTAGGTATTTCCGCAGTTGTATATTCCCAAACATCATCTCTAGGAGGAGTTCTGCACGTCGGGCCTCGTCTATTTGTTGAAGGGTTACTTCGAGTATGGCTGCGAGAGACATGTGTTGATAACGGAGGAGTAGAAGGCTCATCAGGCAATGTGGTACACATTACTCCCCTGGAATCAGGAAGGGTCGACGTGCCTGGTAAGTTGTTGCCCTCATTGCCCATTACATTAAGAAGTGGTGTCGAGGTTTCATCTACCTGTTCGCGCTCAGGAGTTGGCGGTCCGTGAGTTGACTTATTACCGTTTATTCCTTCATTATAAAGAGGAAACGATGTGATAGATAATGGGTTGCTTTCTATCTCCTCGGGACCGGGAGGCGGTGAGAGGGTCGGTGATCGACGCCTGTCTATTTCCTCGCGACCGGGAGGTAGTGAGGCATTCGGCAGCGGATTAACCTCTATTTGCTCGAGAACTTGAGGTGGTGCGGCGTTTGGGCGATCGAGAGAGGGTAGACTGGGTAGAGCATGTTCTGACGGGTTCCCCTCCATCTCACATAAATTTAGAGGTTGTAATTCATACCGTGATGGGTCTCTCTCCGGTTCCACGGGGTCTAACGATGGCATCGCTAATGGGGATACATTACCGTCTATCGCTACAGGAGGCGGCGAAGCCTGCAGTGATAAGTTGTCCGCCATTTCCAGAGAATTAGAAGACAGCGTCGCGTGCTGGACGGTATTACCCTCTATTTCAGGATCGGGTTGCGGCGATGTCTCAAGTGTGTCCAATATGTAATTATGCATAGAATCCATTGAAATCGTATCAGCAGTATCCGTATCTACGCTTGAATTGAGTCTCGGTGGTTGTAAACGTTGTTTTTTCGTCCGAAGGCGAGACTGTACTCGTTTACGTGAGGAACGAATTTCAAAAATACTCTCAGTACTTGAGGAATGCTCTTCATAATATTCTGAATCATCTGACTTACTTGTATCAGAGTCTTTTGGAACGTTTGTAACATTATGTGATTTTGACGTATTCTTTTTATTACGTGAAGTTTCAGCCAAAACACTTACGGAACTCTCGCTACTGTTGCGTTGGTCATGGACTGGATCGTATTCCTTATCAGACCCAAACTCTCCATCGTCCTCATATGGGTCTGCTGATGACTCCCGTGACGAAGATGTTTCAAAAACCTTCATAAACTTCTTGCGTTGTTTCTTATCCATCTAAAGATAAAACATTAAATTAATTTGATATACGTAGAAGATAGCAGTTATTACCCGTAAAATTGCTTTTTATTACGAAACTAGCTTCTGCCAGCGACTTCGTCCGCGTGGAACTCGTTTATATCGCAGCTCCATACAAACTTTTACCCCCCCAATTCACCCCCTTAGGGAATAATTTCCGGGATAAAAACTATCCTATGGCAGTCTCCATCCCTTCAACTAACTACGAGTATCCCTTAAAAAATCACGTCAATTTGTCGCTCCGTTTTGCCGTGAAAGACGGACAATCAATCAAACAAACATACACATACACTTTCCCATTTATAATAAACGGATTACACTCAAAATCGATTAAAAATTGTACTTACTTTGACACAGAATCACCGTTGCGAATACAAAATCTCGACCGCTGCATAACCGCACGCGCGTTACCCTTTTCGCGTGCGCAGGCGAACTGAATGTACTGCGCGGATACGAGGGGGCGGCGTCCATTGACGTTGTATGTATGCGTGGGAACACGTACATATGTGTGAGTGAGCCCTACAGAACACAAAAAAAAATCGACTTTGCGTGGCGCTAGGAATTTCGAATTGAGACATGTTGTGACGCAATGACGTAGCTATAGGAGTAAAGTAAGGCCAGTCGACGTTTGAAAACGTTGTACTCTTAAAATCCATTGTTGTAAAGACGTGTTCAGACGTTGTGTCGCGGTACATTGGTAAATTTTTGACGTCAAATGACGGTGCTCGCGCGAAAGTGTTAAAAGAGTTTGTAGTCGTCGAAATCGTTTCGATGAGTTTTAAGTATAAACTATGACTTTGAATCGAAAATAAGAACTGAAAATTTCAAGTTATTCCAGACATAATACTTAGTATTTATATCAAATCATGGTATTACTAAAGTAGTAAGCGAATATACAAAAGAACTGCTTGAAAGTATTAGTAGAGAGTTAGAAAGTGAGAATTATATGTGATCCCATTGTGTCTCCTAACATTTATATTGTATTCCTTAACAAATTGTATGATTGTAGATGTAAAAAGTGTACGACTAGTATAGAATACGATTATTTGCTATATATAGTTTGCTTCTGTTTGTATGTTCTGTATATTAATATTAAGTGTATATTTATCATGTCAGACGTATAGTGAAAGATGCTAGTCTCATAATACAAGTTATATATCTGCGTGATTATGCTTTGTTTAAAATTAATGCTCACTTTTTTGGAGAGGTTTTTTTTAACGGGTTGTTGATTTGATTTTTACCTATGAGGCACACCTTGTGCACACAAGTTTTATTCACTCGTTTATCGATTCGTTTAGCTGAACCAGAATTTGATTTATTCTGATCCGTTCAAATCGATTTAAGTACCTAATTAGTAATTAGATTATTGTGCCATTTTATAAAGCAATATTTTAAATCTCGTATTGTTTGTACATTCGAATTAAGTATTGAGTATATTAACGCTTAAGTATATGTTTCTGATACTAATCATCGTTTTGAAAATATTTATCAACATTATAAATACGCAAAAGGACCTTAAACTGATCTAGGTCCTAGTTTTAGCTTAATCTTAATTTGTTTCTATACAAAAAATTGGGTCCACTGCTTCGAAATTTGAGCAAAACGAATTAGATAGGGGCTTTAGTTGGGTATTCGACTAGAAAAAGTAGAAATTGAGAATATTTATACGCCTTATTTGTATGGGAATGGACAATTGGTTTGATATTTTTGCTTTCATGCTTGCAGGAAATATTAAGTACCGGACTTCACTTTCTAAAAGAGCTACAATTTTATTAATTATGCAGTCATCAGTCATGAAGAGTCGTAAACTCTTGATTTACGTGAATTGAGAAAAGTCAAAGCTTTTTTTACACTGAAGATATTGTTTCACCGGACTTGTGGAAAAGTTATTTTATTATATATATTTTTTTTCAATGTTCATTCCTATACACAGCTTCTTTGGAAGGTAACCATCGCGATTGGCAGCAAAATTGTCAGAAATGATATTGAAATCTAGTATTTATTGCTGTTGGTATAGAGTAGACGGGTAAGGATATTAGGGAACATCGCTTTCGAAGGATGATTTTGGGATGAGAAAAGAGTCCATCCAACAATAATTAGATTTTTGTTTTGTGTAGAATTATACCCGAATTTGTTTTTAGATTTAAGCCCTAGACCTGTAAGTATTATTTAAAAATGAAAATTGTTTCAATTTGAGTGCCTGATATTTAAAGAGATATACATATGTAATTTTTTGATCCCTCCGTGGTACCCATGCCTTATTTTATTAGTGTATTATTGTTTCTGTAGCAGCGTTACTAGTAGGAATTAGTGTATACATTAGCGAATTAATAATTATCAGAATTACTAGTAAAACGTAAGGTTTAGGTGTATTTTTACATTTGTCTATTTGATGTCAAGAAGTAATTTTAACAGTATTAGTTGCGACAGTTTGATTCAAGGTATGGATTAGTAAGTAAAGTATTGAGTAGTTGGGTATTTAGTACAATCTGAGATAGCGCACTTTGGATACAACAGGCATGCCGTCCTTTTCTTACTTATAAGGTGGACGGAGATAGCATGCTTGCGTCGCCAAAGTACTTTAGAAATGACGAGTCAAACTGTGCGTTACTTATTAAGTAGTATTTGTGAAGCTATTAAGCTTCTAGGTATTTTGCATATCGCAAACTGCTAATTCGAACGCCATGCGAATCCTAAAAAAACAACAGAAAATCGTTCAAAAAAACTATAAGATTTGATATTTTCCTTATTTCTTTTTCGTTTATATTGAAGTTTGTAAAATACAGACCTGGATACACCTCATGTCATTGTACATGCAAAGTTTCGTTACAATCCAACTCGTAGTTGTAAAATGAGAGCGTGAATGACGCTTAAATAATCTCAACCTTAAAATATGATGTTGTTCATATTAGCGACATGAAGTATGAGGATCGGATTAGCGTTTTACGATATTCGAAATGTCTCAATGTGTGAGTACCCCAGGGTCCAAATAAAACACCAATCTCACTTCGCCCTCGGACCTTCCCGGACCATCCCAGCATCTTCAATTCTTCAGCAGTAGATGATGAGTAGTCGAACTAAGCATAAATGCTCCGATCCAGTACTTATTTTTTTAATGTAAGTATTTCACTCTTGGAAAGTGGTACTATTCAATATTTTAGATGTTTGTGAAACGCTAATATTATGCGTGCAATCCAATCCAAAAATCAATCGTGCCATTCTTAAGCAAAAGGTCCCTGTTTGTCGATGTCCATAAGCCGGATTACTAATCACGTGGTGGCGCGACGCCAGACATTGACAAAGTAGGACCTTTGGCATGAAAAAGACACATTTTTTTTCGAAACTGGACTTAATTGCGTATATTGCGGCATTGTGTCGAACATGTTGCTGCATCCTTGATTGTGAGTCAAAACTGTTTTACTGAACGTGTCGCACATTTTTTATGGCTCCAGTATTCAGTTTGGTTGGCGGGCATTATAAATTATAGTACTTAACACTTTAAATGCCTACAGTTTAGTACACCATCAATTCTGGTTTCTGTTAGATTTAAGGCAGCGCTTAGTTAATATTATTTTTAAAAGGCTCTGCATTTGAAAATTTTTTGAGAACCAACGCTAAAATGCAGGCCAAATTTCTTCTCAAAAGTCGTAAATATTGTGTTTTTTACATAGGGATCGGAACATTAGATTTTCGTTTAACGAAATACTTTATAAACCCAGGGAATTGACAATAAGGGTATCATCAGCATCGCAATTAGATTCATCAAATACACGTTTTCGTATTGAAGCTAGATCCTTTACTCGTTAGTTTATTAAGACAGTAATGGCTAGATGTTGAAATTTAATGAGATGCTACTTAATCTACTGCTGCTTTCTGATTACGATTCTGAACTTGACCAATTTTGTAGCCAAACTGTGATTTTTTCCTCTCTCTGCTCCGCAAATATATATTATTTTCAAAAAGCAATACAATTAAGAATTTATTCGTTTGTAGCAATTTGAGAATAGGCGGTCAAGTGTCAGAATTGAGTCGCTCCATTTCCTTTGGCTTACCTCCTTCCAAAAGCGTATAATGGTTCCATTTTTCGACTTAAATGAAAAATAACGCTATGCATTCGTTACTATACGTATTGCGGCGAATCTCGCCATGCACACACAGCGACACCTATCGTCTCATCTCGATACAATTTATAACCTTTTATTTAAAATCATACTGAGGTGACAGCAGGTAGGGATCGAGGTTCGCCGCGATATGTATAAATGAGACCATTATACAATTTCCGCTTTTTAATAGTGTTCACTCTCCGGTACGGGACTTGGCCCTATTTTCACAGGCCTCGTGTCGGTACCAAAGTGATAGGAAGTCACCTTTATTCGCATGCTCTTTTCTGTATGGGTCGGAACATACTATAGAGCGTAAATTTTTTAACATTCCTGTAAAGTTACGAATCTACTTAACTTGAAAATAATTGCATGTGACGGACGAACAGGCACGAGTGGTCGCAGTGTTGCGTTGGACAAATTTAGGTGCAGAGCACTAACAATCTTCAACATTTAACATAGTTCACAGTACCCTTTAGGCTAGACATGCCCGTTGAGCATCTATTTCTAATATTTCCTGACCAGAATCTATTGGGCTATTCCGCGTCACCGAGACTTAACTAAGGATTAGTGATTTTATTGCGAAATGAATAAAATAATAAATGAAGGGTTATAAAAAATTCTGGGCATTTTTTTAAACCCTTTCGTAAGTACTTAACAATAATATCACTGAAACGGTTGTTTTCATTCATTTTATCGCCCATAATTTAGCATTGCGATCTTGTGTATGCATTATAGTAGTCCATACAAAAAAGGTCTTGCATATAAAAGAGAGTAACCCATGCCTAGTGTTAACCCCATTGGACCATATTAAGCAATATATCCCAGGTATATAAGTCCACTAAATAGTGAATAGTAGGCGTAGCTTACTCTAGAATTTTATAATGTTGTAATATTAACCAAATATAGAGCTACACACTATTAATTTCCTCTTATGCATAAATAAAAACATGGAAATATGTAAATTCTGTGGTATTTTTTTGCGACACCGATGTGATTTAATCTATTTGTGTCATAATAGTACCTAAACGAAAGTCTTAATAATTATAAGAAATGAGCAATAAAAACGAATTAATATAATTTAATTCATTTTAATAGTGTTTAGCTCATATTTCTGAAGATTTAATATACCTATCAGTGTGTCCATGTGAATACGATTTGATGTTTGATGTTTTTTCATATTTTTAATGGAGTTTTCCGTATTTTTTTGTTAATACAATATGTACATATATGTTTCCGATATATTCAAAGCTATAAAAAATATAGAATATAAAGAAAACATGCCGATGCTAAATAAAATCAAGATATTTAAACTATATAAGCTATTGCTTTAAAAATTAAAAATTTACAAGCTTTTCCATTTAAACATTCATTAAAATGTAGTTCATAAAAAATATTTGAAGTAACGTAGATTGTGCCACATTCATATTGTAATTGTAACAATATACTTTTAGAGATATATGTTTCTTTGAAAAATACAAGACAAGCAATACGTCGTTTTGTAAAAAAAAAACAGATTGTACGTCTCGTGATCACAACTTATAAGTCAATATTTGTTTATCACTAGAGTTTAGGAATCGATAATCTCTCAATATTATAATTGAAAAACCACGCATCAGCCAAAAACTGAAGGCACTACTAGGCTACTATCCAGTAATCTAGACATTTCACAAAACGGCTTATTTTTCTGTCGAGATGCAACATTCTTTACTTTATTTAGTCATGATTTACGAAAAAACGTAGTTGTTTTTAATATTCATTCATAAAGAATCGTAAGTTATTTGTAATTAACATTAATAAAATATATCTACAAGGACGGTATCGTCGGAATATCGTTATATTAACTGATATAACCACATATCTAATTAAAATTATACACAATTTTTCTGAAACATTTTTGCGCACAAAAAATAATTTCACAGGATCCGCGTAGACGCTCAAATTTTTTTGAGCAATTTTTATCTTGTTTATTATCTTTTTTGATTTTCCTTAAATAGCGTTTTAAAATGTTTAAAGGTAACATTTTATCTGTTGTTAAATGTGACATTTCGAAATATATTCTGATGTTTCTTATATAAAAATAAAAAAAAACGTAATAAAAATCATTGTTTTATTTACACTTAAAATATCCCGAACTACATTACAACATATCTCCTAAAATAGTAACAAAAGTCAGTAGAAAAAATATCAGTTAAGTTAGCTACTACTTAGCGATATGTTAAATTCAGGTAAATTTGAATTCAGGCAAATACCTACGAAGAACGCCAAACTCATAAGGCAATGATACCTGTCTGTATTTGAAAGGCTTATTTATATTGCCCTCTTTTCTTTATAAATTAGTTACTTACATCCTTATGTTAAAAATAATCTCACAAATTAAGATCAGAATTATTTATTGACATTGACTGTAGTTGGCGGAATACATGGAGTTTTGAGCACAGTTTTATTCATATATATTTACACACTAAAACCAGCAATGCAATGTTGGACACTGTAACATAATCAGTTATAGTAGACATGGTGTACACAATTATTATCTGTTATAATTTACTTTAAAAACAAAGTTTTAACCGACTTCCAATTGCTTCAAGAGTGCTTATAAAATGTTTCCTCGATTTATTTGGAACCTATTATCTAAGCCCCCTTATCATGGTCAGCCATATCACGCGATAAGTGATAAGATAGGAGCGTCGTCTCGTTCTATCGAACGGTGTCAGCCAGTGACGGACGCTCTATCTTGTCACTTATCGTGTGATAAGGCCGACCATGATACGGGGTCTGACCATGGGGCCATTCGGGTAAAATGCTTAGTAAGTGAGACGAAAGAGATATTTCATTTGTAATTGTAGCAACTTTTTTTGGTTGCCACATCGGGTTGGTACCTACATTCTACGTCATTCACTGGGCAGTTGAGTCATGAGTCATGACTGTCATGAGATGCTGAGACCCTACCACGATAGATTTTATCGTTATGTTTACGCGTCGTTTTAGTACTTTTTCGCCGCAAAACGTGACGATAAAGCTTATAGTGCTAGCTGGGTTAGATTACATAAAAATAGGGGTGCACAGACATAATAAAATAATTAATAATTATATATTTTCTGTTCGGGGAAACTGTGATTGTTCGAATCGCTATTCAAACTGGACCACAAAAACATTGTTGGACAGTTTGAACTCATAGATGGCCTGTTCGTGCGATGTCCAACTAGCCCCAGCTTTGAAGCCTGAATTCTGACCATCTTTTGCCACATTTACGAGCAGTGGCGTCTCGAACCTTACTTAGGCCACTCGGCAAGCCTCGTGACCTAAACACGGTACCCGACTTTAAGAGCTGTCATTATGAAACGATTGTATAAAATGCTATTATGAAGCGATTGTCATTTAGTGCAACGCTCGAGGATTGTAACGTTAGATACTTCATAGAAATTTTACCTCTCTAACAAGCAACACTAAAATTGTTGTAGCCTCGTAACTTATTGCGATATTTGAATGGAATTTTCGTCATTAGGCATAGTTTTTGCCTTCTTCCTTTTAAAGTAATAATAAATACCGATAGTACGTTTCGCGCACCGCCTCGACCCGTCTCGCTGGTGGAAAACCTGCATCGGAAACCACATGGGAATCCAATAAGGTTATTTAGAAGGTTTCGTTGTCAAACCATTGCCACATCTTCGGTTTTGTGTAGTCCAATTCATATTCCTCGCACTTTTGACCCGTTATCCTGCAAAATAAACAATTTAATTATTATTACGTACCTAGGGCGGTGAATTCGTGAATGCCCTAGATAACGTGTTTGTAACCCGAACCGATGGCGAGGGCCATAAATATGCGATCTGGGACTTTACGCATGACTGCCCGTGGAAATCACGGTGCGTACACAATTTTACGTCTTCTGTATTTGCCGCTGCGCCCGTGGGTGGTAAATCTCAATTACCGGCCAGAGTGACGTAACGAAATATGTAATACCTAGTTTAGTAGTAATTTGCAATACGCGACCGAAGCCGCGCGGGTAGCTAGTTTATACTAATATTAAGAAGAGGAAATGTCTGTGACATTGCAAATTTGTAAGTTTGTATGTAATTACTGACTAATGAGTAATCTCTGGAATCGAATCACTTATCCGATTTCAAAAATTAATTCAACTGCTTCCAGGATGGACTTTTCAGATGGAGATAGGCTGTCTATACTTTATCCCGCCTGCGTTCCTTGCAATACGAAACTGAATACGGTTGAAGCCGCCTATAGATGCATGCAACTCCAAGGTTTACCGACCCTTGATATGTTTGAGGATTCGTCGTGTGAGCTGAAAGAACAAATGCCCTCGCTCTCAACACAACGCATCCTCGGGAGCTCTGGCGACCTTGCTCACCTCCAAGAACACGACACTACTACAGAGCAAGTAGTAGTGTTATTATGGCTGTGGTCTTCTGCAAGGTAATTCCCCAGTCGGGCTGCTCCACATTCGAGGGGGATGACATTTCACTGTGCCCTACCTCACCAAAAGAAGTATAAGTATAGATGTATACCTGGTTCGCCTCGCACACCGCACGATAGGATGTGTTCTCCTGAAGCATTGAGGACCCAGCACGTTGAAGTAGGTGAGCCCGATCTGGGCCGATATAAGAGAGTTCGTCTTCTTCAGGCATTCCCGGAATTTCGCGTCGCAGCCGCAGTGAGATCTGAAACGAGATAGACAAACGATTTTAAGACTACACTAGTAATCTAACTACACTAGTTTCAATATCTATTTAAGACAAACATCATGGCGATCAGCCAATAAAAAAAAAAGGTTTTTATGTAGTTGCATTTTTCAGAAACGCACGAAACGCACCTTGGCGTAAGATTGCCAGCCTTTCCTGTACCTATCTACTCAGCCGGCAATAACTATTTTCCCAACCTCTGCACATTTTCTACATTTTGTTAAGATATAGGTAATACTAGTGCGCATGTGACAGTAAACGCATGCGCTGTGCAGCATCTACCCGAGATTTTAACAGCAGTGTAACACGCTCGTTATGTAATGATCCGGTGCGTTATATAACTGCGCGCGCGCCGGTGAAAGCGGTGCCGGCCGCTAGCGACGAATCAGAAGAGCTGAGGTCCGTACCTTCCTTTTTTTTATTTTTCCTTCGTCTAACGTGCACGGCTATCGCAACGAGATAAAAGTCCTTCTAATGCCTGCTACACACGGCAACGATTTATCGTAGCGATTTGACTGCGCAGTCCGTTTGTGCAGTTTTATAGATCGTGTGTATGACAAATCGTTTCAGATTATCGTTACGATTTGTCATACACACAATCGATAAAACTGCGCAAATCGGTCTGCACAGATTAATCGCTACGATATATAGTTACATGTGTAGCAGGCATAAGCGTTCTAATTAGAAAGAGACGGATAGTCTACACAGATCGCGGGGCGGCCTCTGATAGCCGCTCTACGTCTAAAACAAGTTACTGCCAAGTCGCATCGAGCGCGATTCAGCGACTCTTGTTTCACTCGGACAAATTAGAAAGACGAGGGTAGATTTTTCTTATCTCGCGTCGCGTCGCGGCTGCAGTTGTGCTAGCCCCTGATGAAAAGTTAATACGAGACCTTGTGATGGATGAAGAAGATGGATCCTGCACCTATATTCAGAGCAATGACGCGTATTGCAGTGTCTAAAAGGCAACCGAATGGCTGGAGGTATTTGAGCTCCCGAGGTGTTGTGGACTTGGACTGAAATATGGTCGAAATCCGTTTAGCCGATGCGATGATCATCATCATTATCAGACTACATGGCATGGACATCATGGATGAGAGGAAATGGGTAATAGTCTCAACGTTGGCCCAGTGCGGGTTGTGGACATCGCATACACCTTTAAATTTCTTCGCATATTGTATGCAGGTTTCCTCACGATGTTTTCCTTCACCAAATCCGTTCAATACCTGGCCGCCTCATACTAAAAATTTACTCTATTCACCTGTAATAGAATTAATTTTGAGTATATAAAGTGTAAATTACTGGTCACCCTTCAATAACTGGCCATACTAAATTGACCTACGTTGTAATTTTCATACAGTTTGTGGCAGTCGGGTAACAAAGTAACCTAAATTAATTCTGAACTACTTAAGGATAATGTTTCACACTACGCCACTACAAATGAATTAATTGAATAATAGGAGTAATGTCTATGATTTAATCGGAAGCTGTCCGTCCGACTTGCATCCGACAAGCCAATGTTACATGTTTATTCTTGCACAGGCAACCTAACCACGATTGAATATTGGGCAAAAAATTACTGACTGTAACAATGTAACTAACTTACACATTTCTGCCCAGACACATGCCTAAAACCCGGTATGCGCGCGCATCTTCAAACTAAACGGCTGCCTGGCATCGTTTTGACACCCCGCCCCCATCCCCGCATAATGGCAATGGCACCCATTCTGTGGGTCCATTTTGCGGCGCTACTTAGACTGCTATGGTTTTTTTGTTCGCTGACTGCCAACGATTTCGTAGCGCTACGCTCGTAGCCCATGAAGTGGTTTTCCCGCTAAGTAGAGGAAAGCGCATACGTTCAGTGCGCTCACCTAGCGGGTCCCTGCCACTGAAAGTGTTTGGTATTGTGTTAGCTACAGCGGTTTTTTTACAGTGGTTAAGTCCTTTGGAAACCCTTAGTGGCATGAAGTGGTTTTCAACTTTGGCCTTAGAAGAGTAGAGTTTGACCCGTCAAACAAAGAGAGAACTGGTTTTATGACACGTAAGAGGTTATATCAGTTCAAGGTGATGCCTGTTGGTTTATGCAATGCACCATCGACTTTTGCACGATTCATTGACCGGTCCTGTCTCCTTTTTCAGAAACGCTTGACTTTTTTAAGTTGTGGTTACTTGAATGATAAAGTTGATTTATTTAATTTACGATAGGAAGCGTCAGACTTGTCTGATAGTGCGTTTATAGATTTCGAGAAACTTTTTCAACATTCCTCAACCATTAAATTCGGCGTAATCAGGCCGCACGACAGTGCGGCGACACTACACGACACTACTTAGTAGCGTAGCCGACCTTCGTTTTGCTCTCAGGTATTTGTGACAGTTCGATGATACATAAATAGGGTGGTACGGGCGGTTTTTGTTTTTACTTATGCAAAGTGTTTCCTACCAGGCTATTTTTGGGTTTTGGTATTTGGGTTTTGGTCCGCTGCACTTAAAGCTTAAATATCAGCTAGTAAGTGAATTCAAAACATAAAAAAAAACTTTTTTTTTCAAGTAATCTACTAGGTTCTGCCCGCGACTTCCGCCGCGTGGGACTAGCTTAAATTGTAGCTCCATACAATTTTTCCCCCCAATTCATTCCCTTAGGGCATGATTTCCGGGATGAAGAACTATCCTTTGTCCTTCCCCGGGAATCAAACAATCTCAAAACCAAATTTCATCACCAATGGGTTCAGCGGTTTAAGCGTGAAGAGGCAACGGACAGACAGACAGCAGACACACTTTCGGATTAATAATATAAGTATCACTCACAAGATTATGAGGAAGCCAACGACACCTCATATCATAATATCTCAAAATCCATCAAGCCATTTAGACTGTAGCTCGTCAAATATATTTTTCTTGCGCACATACATATATACATACGCACGAAAAACATAACCCTCCTTCAAAGGCAGTGGGGTAAAACAAGAAATATGGCTCTCAAAATTGCCTAACCCATTAATTACCTTGCAATTTAAGTCTAGTAGCTGACAGTTGACTCCGACGAGGAAATCCGAAAATAATTGTACAGACAGACCCTGGACGGTTAATAATTATAGTGGAAATCCGGGCGGAACCAAAGTTGGATCATATCCGTATAATGTTGCATAAGGACTGATAACAAGGTAGTAAAAGAGGTAAAATTGGTGCTATGCCGACCTGCGTAGGCGCACAACAGTAGGGACAGTTTTTAGATATAGTAAAAATCCCTTTGTACTAGGCACAAACCGGAGACGCAGCCATTGTCTTTCATTGTTAAGTGTAAAGTGTAAGTATGCTGCAACTACAAAAAAAGATGTTAATACCGATGTATCTTTCGTTTTCATTTTAACCTTACTAGTTTTAATGATAGAGTCGGTACTTGAGTACCTATAGTATTTATTTTGTACGTATGTATGTAAATACTTTAGTGTACACAAGACACAGGTAAAAATACAGACAAAAAAAGTTTAATCGGTACAAAGGCGAACTTATCCCTGTAAGGGATCTCTTCCAGTTAACTTTAGAGCAATTATATAAGGGGACAAACTTGCACAAATAAAAATAAATAAATAGTATACATATACTATATATAACGTGGATATGTTAATTTTATTTTACATTGTAAAGCGGTTGTGTGGTCTTAAGAGAAGAAGGATTCGGATCATACCTACCTACAATTCCTTGTAACTAGACATTCAATCTTTCAAACTATCCATGTTAATAACTAACCAGGTCATTGCGACGGTTAGCGACCACCTTATTTTAGTACCTACATGAGCTGGTAAAATGAACGATCAAACACACATACATGTTAGTTAAAAGAAGAAGTTAAGAGAAGTGAGTTATTTAAAAGATTGTACCATATCCATTTCACCGGAATACCCCGGGAACTCGGGATCAAGCAACAGCTATCATCCATAGTGCACTTTCGCATCCTTACGTTGTTCGGGCTCGGGCCTATATGCAGTCGAGGAGGCGTAGCTATCGAGCGGGTTGTGGTCCAAGCAAAGGTCGAGGGCACCAGACCGCAAAGGCAGGTCACCGATTAGATGGACAGAGCAGATTAAAGCTGCAGGAAATGCAAAACACGCAAGCATAAGGAAGGCGATTGTCAGAGAGGAATGGCGGTGTGTTTTGAAGCTGCCAACACCAGAAACGATGACCACGACCACTGAAATGATGACCACAAGTGTGAAAACGACGAAGAAGAAGAACTTAGAGATGTACCGGCTAGTCACCGACTAGTCGGGCTAACTAACCGGTCACATTTATAGTCGGCAAGTAGGCGACGACTAGTCAGCCACCTCAGAGCTGATCAATCGACAAGTCGGCCATACGGAAAAATCTAAAGTCGACATCTCTGAGAAAGACATATATCCACATATACCTGCCAAAGAGGGTAAATATTTGGGTACACGTCTTTATTACTGTGAGAATAAGGGTGAGTTATATAAAGCGAAATATTTGGGTACTCCGGCTGCTACAAACTATATGACGCTGACTGTACAACCTTCTTTTGTCTAATTAGAACCTACACTTAAAACAGCGAAGCAACGAAATTAATTACCTAAATAAGTAATAACAATTAGAGACACATCCGACAACGGCGTCCGCCGTTGCGACAGCGAGTAACGCCATTCAATTACCATATGCGTTGTAGTGTTGCCAAGCCTGCTCTTTGCATATTTGCACATAAGCTCACGCCTGCATTCGCAAATGGAATAGGCAGAGCACATGTAATTATTAGTGTTAGCGCCGATCGAACAATCGTGCGATGTAAAATGCTTCGACAGCTTCTATTACGCTTCGTCCCATTCTATTAGAGTACAATCAGGCCCCGTAGCATGGTCGGCTTTGTCACGCGATAAGTGACAAGATAGAGCGTCCGTCACTGGCTGACAGCGTTCGATAGAACGAGACTGACGCTCTACCTTGTCGCGTGATAAGGCCGACCATCATACGGGGCCAGGTAACAATTTACCAGTAGGTACTACTTTGTTTCGTTATATTACTCGTGCTGCAAGGATCGTCGTTATAAAGATTGAACGTGGCATTAGCAGCCCGTCGCCTTCCAGCAGTGTGGTACTTCTAGCAATGGTAGGTTTAAAGATGGACGATGTGATATTGTTGTGTGCTGCTAGCCCAAGGCACACATTCAACCCCATTGCCGTAGTCGACTCTTGCTAGACGCCAAGGGAAGAAATGGTGCATACATTGTTAATCGTTCAATTCATGCTAACATTTTGCATACTCGTACCTACAGATAATTTTATTCATGAATCAATCAGCTTGTCATCGATATATCCTCCCTTAATTAATTTTTAAGCAGTAACGCTGCTAACGAAAATTATAAATTTAAAATCAAAGGAAAAATTGAAAACCTTAATGCTCCGAGCCGGATCCGAACCAGCGACCATAGGCATTAAGTTTTTCAATTTTTCCTTTGATTTTAAATTTAAAAGATATATCCACCGCCCATATTTGGAGCAGCCCACTGGGTAAGTACCTCCACCTTATAGAAGACCGCAACCATAATGACACCATTACTTGCTCTAATTAGGCTGAAGCTAAGGACCGAGGGGCGTCGTGGTGGAAAGCTCGCGATCCCACTGCGCCCCATAAACGGCAGGTTCGGAAACGCCGGAGTGGTTTTAGTGGGTAGACTCCCTCCCCCTTCCGTTTAAAGACAGGTGGCTGGAGGGTGAGAGTCCCACATACCCCCCCCCCCTTACAGCTCCCCAGGCTAGGGGGAAGCGTACACTGAAAAAAATAATTAGTTAACTGTAACCAAGGTTTGGCTACCAGTAGGTCGTAAGCTAGGGACTAGGGACTTGCGAACTACCTACTGGTTATCATCAGTAACAAAACCTCGCTAGTTTAGTTACCGTAAAATCAGTTAACAATAACAAAAACTTAAGTTACTAAATACCAAATATACATACATACATAAATTCACGCCTTTATTCCCAAAAGGGGTAGGCAGAGCACCGGAAACGTATGTTCCAGCGCCACTTTTAGCATAAATGTGGGTATAAAATATCGGCAAAATGTGATATTGCAGTGACAGGTTGCTAGCCCATCGCCCACAACACACTTCAACCCTGGTCCCTTAGTCAACTTTTGCGACACCCACGGGAAGAAAGGGGGTGGTGAAATTCTAACCAGTGAAAATCTACAAAACTAGTTTTGGACCGATTACTAAACTGATTGTTTACATTTAACTAAAGTTTAGGTACTTCCCTACAACGAAACTTTCAACTAACAAAACTAGTTTGGTTGATCCTGTTTTTCGGTGTAAGTGCATTTCCACTCCGTCAAAAATAAAGGTGAATAGGGTCGCCAGAGGACTAGGAAGCATTGTGTTTCAAGGGTTGGACCTGAATTCCGAAGGAACATTGGTTATATTTTATCCCGCTGGTTCTAATATGCAAAATGCGGGCGGAGAGCAAAAATCGCTTCCGCCGGTGACATATGAGCCTACAGCCGACCGATCGAGTTCGGTTGTGAGTTGGGTAATGGGTAATGCTATATCAATAGTTAGCAACCAGCCATGTGCCATGTAATGCCAGATTGCATGTGTGCAATGATGCATGGCGCGAAAATGTTAAGAAATACTTGCAGTATACGGTACGCAGTGAGATGTATATCTTTGGCCTTAATTAGGGATTGGAAATTCGGTTATATTAATAATTATAATAACAGTTAAAGTAGGTATACTAATAATTGGTTCTGTGAGCTTAAAAACTCGCGAAAACGTCTTTTAAAAGCTTTTTTTACTATCTGAAAACTGAATCGCATTTTTTTTTCTGTATGGTTATTGAACCTGTTCGAAAAAAAATAAGTAAGTAAGGCTTCGACGATATGGCTTTTTTCACAGGCCATATCGTCGCTGCGCTTGTAAAATCCGCTATGAAAATAAACTTAACTTTTCAGGAGACACACAAAACATGTTAATTCTGTAGGTAGCCAGGGTCAAAACTTTAAAATTAAGTATGCCGAAAATTTCATTTATGCTTGAGACGTTGTATAATTTGTGGTTAAAATAAATTCACTTATTATTGCAGGACATACAATTTTTTATGTATATTTTTGGCACACGAAGGATTTCAAAGGTGTCATTTAAATCCGCTATGTGTCATTTTGGCACTTGACGGGTTATTTCTCCTGTGAAGTTCTACATCTCATCATAATACAGTCTGATGTAGCACTTATCGGGTTTTATTACACACGGAGTTGAATAAAAAACGCGCACGGAAGGTTCCGTCCATTATCTATAAAAACGGCAAAAAAAACACGTTTGTTGTATGGGAGCCCCCCTTAAATATTTATTTTATTTTGTTTTTAATATTTGGTTTATTGCGGCAACAGAAATACGTCAGCTGTGAAAATTTCAACTGTCTAGCTATCGCGGTTCTTGAGATACAGCCTGGTGACAGACAGACGGACGGACAGACAGCGAAGTCTTAGTAATAGGGTCCCATTTTTACACTTTGGGTACGGAACCCTAAAATAGGTATTTTGTATATCTTTGTTAGTAAACGCATAAAATGTATGCGTTTGAGTCAATAATAAAAAAAAACTTGTGACCTACAGGCGTCTTTCCAAGTTGCGATTAGGTAATTCCATTCGCATATTTTTCCACTTTTTTCTTTCAATAGCTTCTTTTTACTCGAAGCGTCGATGCAGGCTCGTTGAGAGGCAAGTGACTTGTTCAGTGTCTTCCTACTAGAGAATTGTAATTATTTATTAGTTGTAATATTATGGCCATAATACTTATGATAAAATAACATGTGGATGTATAACACGCCCAGCCACCAAAACGAGAAGTCCAACACCATTTACCATTGTATGTGTTATGGTGTCCGGGTGCCTCGCAAACTTTTATGGATCGTACTTATGGTTAGCAACTCAGTATTTTTAAATTAATACTAGTGTCACTAACTCACTACCTATGCTCCTGCACCCCTATGCGTTCCTAGTTACAGTAGGATAATTTCTTTATCTACGCACATCATATTATGATATGTGCGTAGATTTGCTTAATCTATTTTTGTTACAAGAGTCACCTAAAATAAATACCTACGTGCAAGATATGCGCTCCTAGTACAGTGACCCGACCTAGTCGAAACTCAATGCTTCCTTTTTACATACTCATTACCTCACTGTCTCACACAGTATGCACTCACGCGATACATACGTATAAACATAGGTACTTCTAATATTTACATCAATCTATATGTTCCTGGTCATACTGTGCAATTACCCTGTGTGGCCGCTCTGTCCAACGCGCTATAAAAAATCAACTGAAGTTCTTTACAACAACCAGCTCCAATAGTACCGTGCTTCATAAATCTTGCAAATTACACAATATATTCGAATTTTTCTAGTACTCCTCCTGCAAAACTATGTGCCCCTAGTCAACCCCCGCAACCCTGTTGTTAAGACAGTCGGTTTTGAAGTGGATACTTATTTGCTCGCGTTCTTGTATAGGGGTATAGTTCAAAGTGAATCACGTAACTTCCGGAATAACTTTTTGTACAGAAGCCTAATCTGATTTCAAATAATTATCTGTTACATGTTTTAATCCTTCTTTATTTGCCATTAGTTGTTAATTACAAAATGATATTTAGTTTATGTGGCGGACATGAAAATAATGCTGAAATGACCGCCATTTTCAATGTATCGCGAGTCAAATGAGCTACGTCAGTCAATGTTGCCATATATATCGATTTATCTGTACTTATACAGATTTTAGTGAATTAATTCTGATATATATTTTACGGGTACACCATAATGGCAGATTCCTCAATATAATCAAAACAGTTTCAATTTAAAATTCATTGAAAATGCTTATCTAAATGGGATACTTCATTACATTATTAATGAGACACTTAAAATTAATTAACGGTTGCATCTCCGACGCAACCCGCTTCTTTTTAATCTAACCGAAGTCTTCTCAATCTCAAAGAAACAATTTTCCGGAATTAAAATATAATCTACTATGCCTCCGGGCCTTCTGCCTCGGTTTCGCGTACGGAGAGCGCTATGAACAGACGGTTCGGGCCTTTGGGCCTACGTAGAGTTGGGCCTTAGGCCTTGTTTATAAGAAACTCGCGAATAGTGAGTATCCGCGTAGGCTTGCCCTTCGGGCATTCGGCTCTCTTCGCGCGAAGAGAGCGTGCTCGAAAGGGACACCTTGAGACTTCGGCCCTACGCGGAGCTCGGTCTTCGGTATTGCGTCCCTCGTGACTCACTTTCTGGCTATTGGCACTTAAGTTCACTTGTAACACATTCAACAATAGTGAGTGCCCCTTCGAGCCTTCGGCCCGCAAGCTCAAGTAGAGACCGCGATTCGGGTCTTTAGAACATCAAGCGCAGAGTTCGGCGCTCAGCCTCGCTTGTAATGGGTATACACTTAAAAGAACGAAAGATACATTTTTTTCCTGACAAAACACAAGACAATGACATTAAACTTTCGCAATTTGCCACGAAATGGTCAGAACTCAGCGTAATGCTGGCAGAGCCAGCGCTGGTCTTGAGTTGTGAACAACTCTTTCGAGGATTTTGTGTTAATGCATTTGCTTACCAGGCGCCATACATAATAATAGGAGGTAAATCACACACGCAGGTGCGCAAAATTCGTGCAATTGCGATGTCAATTCCCAAAAATGGGCGCGGTTAATCAATGGCGGTCTATCTGCGCGCCCGCTTATTGGCTGATGATAATAATGGCCATATACCTACCTCGATGTTGTACAATGAGTGTACCAGGACTGCAGGAAGATAAGTAGTTCAATTATAGGATATTGGTTTCGACGCCGCCGCCGGGCAGATTCGACTTCCCAAAAATGGGCGGGGCTAGACAGCCAATAGCATTGCAGTGGGCGTGGTTAATCAATGGCGGTCTATCTGCACGCGCGCTAATTGGCTGATGATATAGGTGTACGCGGGCTGGGTTTCCGCAACTCGACGTCATATTAGCGCCTATTTTGCGTGTGGGTTGTTGGCACTACTGCTATTCGTGCCAACCCAGTTCCACCAGGAAGCCTAGCAGACCCTTTATGTTGCCGACGGCTTCCGGTAGTGACCCCGGTGTTCCGAGGTGTTTTGCCCGGTGTACTGCCACCCCAGGGCACGTCAGGATGACGTGGGTGGCTGTCTCTTCCTCTTCCATGCAGGCTCTGCAGAGAGGACTGTCTGTAATACCTAAGGTGAAAAGGTGTTTGTTTAATAGTGCATGACCAGTTATGGCGCCTGTCAAGAGACGGAGTGCCGGCCTCTTTAGCTGTTTTAGCTTCCTTGACAATCCGGGATTGATTGTCGGGAGGGCCTCCCTGGTTTGCCTGCAGGTGCCTAGGGTGTTCCAAATTTTTTGGTGTTCTACCTTGGTGTTTTTTCGCAGTGTGCTCCGCAGCCATGCAGGGGGTAGAGGGATCGTGGGTTCCGGTCCTATGGCTTCCGATTCTGAGCCTTCTCTAGCCAGTGCATCCGCTGCGTCGTTACCGCGTGAATTGCTGTGCCCTTTGATCCATTGCAAGGTTATGTCGCAGTTGGTACATACCTCTGATAGAATTTTGTGGCACTCGTGTATCAGCCCAGACGTTGTTGTGTGACTTTGCAGGGCTTGTAGTACAGATCGACTGTCGGAAAGTATGCGGATGGGATATATATATAATGGGATGATATATATGATAATAAAATGGCCACTATATCTCGATGAGTAACTTGAGATCTTCTTGTCACTTATGCGCTCCTATTTTTTAAACGGTTTTATTTAGCTTGACCCCGTACCCCCGTATGGTGTGGCTGTTTTGGAATTTTACGAAGGCTTTTTCAACCACTTTTACTGAACCAATAGAGAAAATTCGCACACACATTGTGTTTCCGTGACAATACAACATGATAATTTCATGGGGGGTCTGATGATGAAGACAGGAGGTGGATAGTGGAACTCTTCTTGTTTGGGCTCATTTGGTTGGTATTGACGAATCTTATCTGGGGACACGGCAGTACCCCGGCCAAGACAAGGGCACTTTAGCCAAGATGTAGAATTAGTAGAGCGTGGCTGGTAGTGGTAGAGTTACGCCGTGTAGTATAGGAAGCTTGGCGCTACTTATTTATGATCTGATCTCTTTTTCACGCTGAAAGCTATATTAGCTAGGGAATCTTGGCAATCAATTTAAATGTAATGTTTTTGGTGGGATATACGTTATACATGTAACGAGAGTCTGATGATGGAGTCAGAAGCTGGATAGTGGAACTCTTCAACCGTTACTAGTAATCCCTTCGTATTTGGGCTCAATTGGTTGGTATTGGCGAGTCCTACCTATAAGGGGAAACGAAATGTAGGTCAGCCCTTTCAAAGGTGGGCTGACGACCTTTCCCAAGTTGCCGGAAAATATTGGATGTGCCTTGGAACAAATAGAGAGCTATGGAAAGAGTAGGAGGCCTTCACCCAAAGAGGTGTGCTTATAGATACTTATCCTAGAACAGTCAAACAGCTAATAATGTCACAAAGTTTTCAAGCTATGAAAAAATGGTTTAATCATATCATTCATATTATGTATCTCCGATTTAAATTCACGGGGCGAAACCCGGTCATTTTTAAAGCCTACGTGGGGTTTTAGGTCCAACACGGAGACTAAGTTTAATGTCACTTAGTACACCTGCTTAGAACCCATTCACGGGTACATCAGTAGATACCCATGAGCCGGTCCAACAGGCGTTGGACATATTGTAGGCGAAATGGAATAGAGAATCGGGTCTATAAATTTGGGCTATTGCAAAGAGGTCCGGACACCTGCCATAACAATGTTATTTACAAAGTTGTCGAGGCAGGCGGAGACTAGCCACTCATTGGATGGGCCCCTGAAAATGCCGTCTCATAGACGGCCATGAGCAACACTGGTGTGAGCTGCTCAGGAGTGTCGTGAGGTGGTGCTGCGTTTTCTACGAAGTCTTGCTTTATGCCCTTTAATACTTCCACCCCTGGAGCATATACACCGTGGACGTTAATAACCCGAAAGATTTTAACCACGCATTCCTTAGGTCATTAGGAGCAAAAAATGTTATGTTCGATGAGCGGATTTGTTATGAACCCCAGTCACTGCCGGCTTAGTTTTGAAGATATTATAAATTTTAATGTAAACTTTTTATTTTGATTACTAACGTGCATTTAGCTCTTTTGATTGCGACGTTGCTACCGATGTTAGCCAGTTTTGCGTCGCTATTGACAGATATCAAAGTGCCAGCTCCCACTCACTAAATTTAACCTTTTTTGAAAAAATAATCGTTACCGTTTTATTAAAAGGGATAATTTCCATAGAAAAGCGATAGCTATCCAAGTTTTATTTACAGAAACCGACAAACCAAGCAAAAAAAAAATTTTTTTTTCGCTGAAGTTTTGTTGGGGTTCATATAACATTGCTTACTTCTAATGACCTCAGGAATGCGTGGTTAAAATCTTTCGGGTTATTAACGTCCACGGTGTATAGCTCTGTCGACTCATCTCTGGCCAATGAAGGCATACCTACTGCCCAACAGCTCGCCACAAGCTGCCCTGCGGCCTTATTACTATTTAAGTTTTGAAATGCCGGGTGAAAAGTGTATAACTATTGAGTACAAGAAGTAATTATTTATTTAGACTTGAATGTAAAATAGAGATTACCCACTTGTTTTGATTATTTAATTAAGTAAACAATTTAATTCTATTGAGCTCAAATCATCCAACTTTTTCTTTATTTGCAATAAAAAAAATACAGTAATTAAATATTTATTTAGAATTAATTATATGTAATTAAATGTTCAATAGTACGGCTAACTATTTGTTAGTAAAATCCGCTGAATGCTAATGCAAGGCGCAAAATGTTGCGATTTGCCACAAAACGCATTTGAAGGGCATTTTCAATACTTATTTTACATAGCTCAAAGTCAAAGTCAAAGTATTGATTTGCTAAACATAGGTTATACCTACAGATGTTATAAAATGATAGCTTGGTATCACTATGTTTTACCCGAAGGTGTAACAAAATATAGAACGAAATAGGCTTAAAATATTATACCACAATTTTCATGCATCGTGCTTTTCCTAATACATAAAATTTAATAACAAAATTAGTGCGAATTTAACAAATCGTCTTTTCTATATTCGCTATAGCTGATTTTTACTTTCAGTGAAGCTGTTAAAATTTTAACAAATTGATTATTAGAGGAAGATGCGCCTTCCAAAATAGTTCAAAATTATGCAAAAAGCCGATTTCCAAAAAAAAGCACATGTCGGATTTTGCAAGCGCAGCTCGCAGCGACGATATTTTCGTTTAAATGATTACATAGTTAAAGTAAACTACTGTTTTGTATAGATAAACTCTTATTCCAGTTCATAGCATTGCTGTAATTCTATTTCTATAAACGGTTATTTCAAACAACCAGATTTGCGTCGCAGTGTTTTCCAAAAATACGCGTCAGAGCTAGATAGCTCCATCCATTCCATTTTAAACTCTCAAAAATGTATTGATGTTTGCAAGCAGTGTGGGTTGCTAATCACGGCCACTCGCAGGCGATCGCGACTATGTCGAGTTGTAACGAAATGTTTGCACGCTCTTAAGGTTAAAAATGAAAAATGCTGACCTCAGAACCTTAATGGCCCTTTTCTGGGGCGAGCACGAAATAAAATACCGTATCGTTGTGTTTTGTAATAATACGTTTTTTTATACCTGCACTCGACTTCGTGATTTTAGTATAGATGTAGAAAAACAAGAGTAGGTAATAGTACATTACGTAACTAGGGCGGTGAATTCGTGAATGCCCCAGATCGCAGGTGTTTGTGGCCCGAACCGAAGGTGAGGGCCATAAATATGCGCTCTGGGGCTTTATGAATTACCGCCCGTGTTGAGTACAAAAATTTACGTCTTCACCTGGCCACAATGCGAGTTTTTCCGAACGCGTGCAGTAAAACTCGCATTATGGCCAGGTGTGACGTAAAAGCTTTTTCAAAATCGAGGCAGTAAAGTAGCTTAGCTTGTGCACACTTTCAACTATGGTGGTTTTATAGTTCTTCATATTTAGATAAGTAGATGTTTTGTATTTGTTGTTTTTTTTGTCCTCTATTACTAACAATGTTATATGGAGCCACGCTCTGAAATAAATGTTTTTTTTTTTATAGAGGAAATAAATATTAGCGGGATCACACTTACTGGGATTCGAACCTTCGAGGCTTTCTAGACAGGGTTACCAATAAATAGGCTACAAAGGTCGTCACCTTTAGGCAAATCTAAAATTATGGGTGGGTTCCAAACCGTCTGTAAGGTCAAGGGGCAAATGCGTCTCTTGATGATATCTCAAAAACTGAGCATTTTAGAACTATTACTAATCGTCTAACTTGAAAGTTTGGACATCCTTTGAACGAGGGCTGTAATAATTCAAGTGTTGCGTTTCGAAGATATCTTCAAAGACGCTTTTACCCCATTGACACGCATTAACCCTTGTAGACCCTAATGTGACCCTAATCGTAAACGGTGTTCGTTAAAATCTGAATATGTGCAAAGTTTGACAAGTTTTTATGGAATGACAGGCGGCCATATTTAACGTTAATCGGTCTGTAATCGCAAGTTGGTGGAACCCGCCCAACCTTCCCAAAGGGCCTTCAAGATACTTACATCAAATTTTTGAGAGTCAAACTTGCAACACTAGGCAACTCTTAAGATGTGACGATAGGCATGATTTGTTACCAAATGTTTGCGTTTAATGCAATCATTTTGACATTTACCTAATTGAAGTGGTACTTTGGTTATTTCGTGTATGAATTTCATCTTTACGGCCCAGCGTAATGCTGACTTGACACCATTATCACTTTTACAAGGTTTTATTTAATTAGCACTTTCCTTACGTCTATATCCATATCCATACTAATATTATAAATGAGAAAGTGTGTCTGTCTGTTTTTCTGTCTGTTACCTCCTCACGATTAAACCACTGAACCGAACCGTTTTCGATGTAATTTCGTATACAGATAGCACATAGACAGTATAGTGTTTACCCGGAAATAATCCTTTGAGGGGGTGAAATTTTTTATGGATATAAAAGAGATCCACGCAGACGGAGTCGCGGGCAGAAGCTAGTGTGTAAATAATTGTGTGAAATTTTGTCTATGAAAAAAATGTGGTGTCGGGTTAGAATTTTATCACCCCCCTTTCTTCCCGTTGGTGTCGTAAACGTGTACTAAAGGTTGAAGTGTGTTTTGGGCAATGGGCTAGCAACCTATTACTGCGATATTACATTTTGTCGATCTTTTATACGTATATAATTATGCTATAAAAGTGGTGCTGGAACATACGTTTCATGTGCTCTGCATACCGCATTTGGAAATTAAAGCGTGAATCTATATATGAATGAATCGCGTCGCGTGAGCAAAAAACTAAACCTACTGGAAACTGGAAAACGGTATTCTCAACTTCTTACGCTAACGGAACTTTTCTTTGTGTCAAGTCATTAATGCCGAGTGTGAAATTGAATGTGTGACCCCAAAACAAACAATGGCATATTTTTTCGGTGCTACATTGTCTATTGCGACTACCGAGCTACCGACCTATGGGCTGAAAATGGGAATTGTTGCAACTATAAGACCACGTGTAGGGTGTGAGTATAGTGCTGAGCGGAGATATGAACGAGGAGCGCGATTCAGTCACTACCGGAAACTGTTCCTTAATTTGCACAATTTACGATGTTTCGTGGGTTAGATAACAGGTAGGTAGGTTTCGTAGGTAGGCATGGACAATTTAAACAGAAAAATTGTGGAAAAATTATATCAAAGTTTAATTGAGTAATGGCATAGCTTTTAGTTACGATATAATACTGTACCACTATTCATAAGAACACCATGTAACTAGAAATAAGAATTCTAGCAAATTAACATATTATGTTTTCTTCTAGGACAGTTTTCGAGTAAAACAGTGATATAATTGTGTTTGTCATGTCTGACATGTCTATCACGTAGACTGGTTAATTTGATTGATGTATGGCCAGTCAATGCGTCCCAACTTCCGTCTTACAGAATATCGAAGCCACCGCCATGATACTAATTGCTCTAAGTCTGCGTATCAAGAGTGCCCTAGACTAAAGAGGGAACTACATTTGTATCCTACAGCGAATTCAACGATCTTGTTACGTGTACTTATCTGGGATTGTCGACGATTTTAGATTACGGTTTCCGCTTACCGGGCTGTACGCTTGTTAGTAACCATCATGAGAAGAAGGATCCTCAGTACAATTCACTACATAATAACTACGAAATTCGAATAGTGTAGTAATGATATCTCCGCCATTTACATTACTCCAGTGACAGAGAGAGAGCGAACTTCGAGCAGCGTCGCTGCTTCTTGACGTAATCCGCTATACGCTATATGCTGCTAATGAGTCCGCTTACTAAAGTCACGTTCACACGATTGTAATGCAATGACAAATATCTGCACAAATAATGGAAATAGTTTACAAGCTTGCGCCAAGGTATTGATAAGGTCGTGACCCGAGGCGTATTGTGTTAAGCAAAATCTATTCAGTATTTCGTCAAGTTAACAAAAAAATGTTGGGCTAGGTTTTATATTGTTAGAAACTAGTTTCGTTTCTTTGATCGTTTCACAGTTGTTATCATGTTCTAACAGTCCAAAGACCTTAAAGAATCGGTTCTGACTGATAACTGATAAGACATCCGTCTCTTTTGCACTCGCATGCTTGTCAGAACGTAAAGGATATCTCGTCGGCAACGATAAGTGATAAAATGGGTATAAAGTGGCCGTCAATAGAATTTGCAAACTATTGCATTGACGGCGACTTTACTGCCTTTTCGGCGAAATATGTTTCGCTAAATTTCACTTCGACCAACTTTTCGCAGAATTTTCATTTGGGAAACCAACCGTTGGCATAACTTTACTCGCACTTTTACGCATAATGCAAAATGTTACTGTTACAAACTTTTATGTGGCAAATAATTATGATGCAAATGATTTGCTCAGGCAAATAAAAGACGACCGGATTGCAATCCGGGACTCTTTCCCCGAGCGTGCGGCGGTAGCGACCGGCGAAGCGCCAGAACCAAACCCTTTTTTATGATACTTAAAAATAGTTTCGGAGTTAAAATTTTGCAAAATATTATGTAATGATAAAATGTCAACCATGCTTCGCCAGCAGGTCATCAGTCCAAATTATACCACCAACTTGTAAGTAGAAGACTTGACTTAAGGATTACTATTTTTCTCTTCCGTAGCTAGTCATTCCTACTTGGTGTGTGCTGTTTTGTTTTCGACTGTAAGTGAAACTGTTTCTATATGACTTTTAGTTATTGATGTATGTGTATGTAGGTTTATATAAATATGTATATATGTATGTGTATTTCTTATAGTTAAGTTGTTTATATTCTGTTTTTTTCTGTTTTCACCTACTTAAATTATATCTTTTCTTGCATTGTCTCCACCACCCAAAGGTTGCCTGGAAGAGATCGCTCTTTAGCGATAAGACCGCCTGTTGTCTGCCATTGTTAATGTTTAATTGAGCACTATTTTGCTACTGTCTAGACAAAGTTGTCTGGTGAGCAATAAAAAATATTTGTTGTTTGTTGTTGTTGTTGTAGAAGTCTGCCTTCTGCATACCATAAGTTCTTCTTTTGCGCAATAGAAAGATTAAATAAATACCTGGTGAAGAGTCCAGTATTGGTGAGCCCGTATTTAGTGTCGCCAGACTTGATGTAGATCTTGCAGGCGTCGTGCTCCCGGCAGCAGGTGTCGGTGTAGAAGAAGAGCCCCAGGTCACTGGAGCGAGCTTGAGCTGAGTGCCCATCGCCGCACCAGAGGGTCCCTGTAGATGATGGTCCTGGTTATAGGCCACGTTGGACAGGGGTGGTATGAGGCCATTATGAGGCTGGCTATGAACCGGCAAAGACAGGGGCGTATTTTGAAATTCGGCGCCCCGGGCCAATAAGTTTCGCCGCCCCAGAAGTCAATGAATGGCGCGAAAACCAAAGAAAATGCAATCGGCCAGCTGCCGCCCCTGGCGGATTGGCGCCCCGGGCCATGCCCCGGTTGGCCCTAGGGTAAATACGCCCCTGGGCAAAGGTGGAATCAATCTGCACCGACAGGAAGTCAGCTCTTAAAGTCATGATGATGAAAGAAGGTGCGAAATATGAACAAGGGTAATTTTTATTTTTTCTCAAATATTGACGTTACGTTGCATAATGGAAGCGATAAAATAGGTAAGTTTCGGCACGGCAACGGCAACATTTTTGTCCCGTAGTGGAATAAGTGGAATACCCTTGAGAGGGAACACAACGGCCGTTTTTCCATAGAAACGTCCTCCCCTGTTTCCTGTTGGATACTCTGTAAACGCAATACATTCTTAGTCTATGGTAGCTGTTTATGTCAACAGCGTTGGCTTTTATTTTTGCCTAAGTGCTAGTCGAATCCGCTGTACGCTCCTCTCCTGATCTCGAATACATTTCATAACTGAGCAACTTACTGTTTCCTTTGCACCCTAAACTCATCATTTTCTCCCTGGACAATAGCAGTAGAGCAATATTTTTTCTTCCATAAATCTATGGCTACTATTGACATGTTCCTATGTTTTCCTTTTTTTCATAAAATTCTTAAAAGAGATTATTTATATTATTATATATTATACCTTCAAAAACCTAAAAATAACGCCAGATTTTCCGCTGTGTTCAAACATTCAGAAAACAATTGTGACTAGATTATTTTAAAAAAAGGCATAGGAAGACATAGAAGAAGACATAGGAACACGGCCAAAGCCTTTCTTAGCTTTTTAATTAAAAAATTGTTAAATAGGTCAAGTTTTGGAGAAGAAATAAGGGGACTACGAAACGTTTGATTTTATGTTCTTTTAATAGGTATTTTCGGTCCAAGCTGCAGTTGTCTCTGTCGCGCACTGCGGGGGGAGGCTTGATGTTGGCGCGACAGCAATACATTTTACAAATACCTATTTCTCAATTATCTCGACCTTTTAGTTTCCTCTTCATAACTGCGCTTAGGTATCTAAGTTATCCTACTTTGGCCTGAATATCTTAGTCACATAACTGCATACGTAGCAGTTTTAAATGTTTGCTACATGGCCTATTTAAAAGTTTTCCGATATCAAAATAACAGTCTTGCTTAAGAGGCCGCAGTAAGCTCGGCCGAATTTCACCTTCCCATACAAACGTAGTTACGCTCTCATTTTAAAACCACGTGTTGGATTATGACGAAACTTTGCATATACAATGACATGAGGCATATCTATGTCTGTAATTAGTTTATACGGTCCCAATTTATAAAACAAACTAAATACAGCAAAAACTAGTTTTGTATGAAAAACTTAAATTCGCAGTATTTTTTTTATTATGGTAGCTGAAGCTACATAAACTAATTACAGACATAGATATACCTCATTTCATTGAACATGCAAAATTTCGTTACAATCCCACGCGTAGTTTTAAAATGAGAGCGTAACTACGTTTGGAGAATCGAGCTTACTGCGGACTCTTAAATGAGTAAGTTATGAGGTATTTTGTAATAACATCGAGATATTTCTTTGTATTCAGCAAGGACAGGACCACTTCTTTGAATAATCATTATACTTTCAGTTTTTCAACCCATCGTAACTGCACGTGATTAAAGTTCAAAATGTGTTAAATATAAGTCTTTGTATTAATCTATAACTAACAAGTTAACAGTCCGCAGTAAGTTCAGCCGAATTTCACCTTCCCATAATAACGGAGTTTCGTTCTCATTTTAAAACTACGTGTTGGAATATGACGAAACTTTGCATATACAATGGCATGAGGTATATCTATATCTGTAATTCGTTTATATGGTTCCAGTTTATAAAATAAACGAAATACAGCAAACACAAGTTTTGTATGAAAAACTTTAATTCGCCGTATTTTTTACTATAGTATCTAAGCTACATAAACTAATCACAGACCTGGATATGCCATGTCATTGTACATGCAAAGTTTTACAATCCAACACGTAGTTTTAGAATGAGAGCGTAACGTTTGTATGGAGAATCGAGCTCACTGCGGACTCTTAGGTTCTCCTTTTAATACCAGAACTTACCAGGATATATAGCCTGCACCTGAACTTTAAACGCGTCGACCACCGAATTGGCAACGTTGGCCACGCTGGAGACTCCAGAGGCTAGGCTGCTGATGAACCCTCGGTCGTTGTCCAGGGAACCGATGTCCTTGCCCCCGGCCATGAGCTGGCTGAGCGGTCGACTCAGGCCGGAGGAGATGGATTTTAGGATGCCGCGGCCGAATTGACCTAAGAGGGGAAGACAGTAGCTTGTTATTCGTAGAACTGCTGGATGTAACCACGATAAAAACTTCATCCAGTTGACCAAATCTAATAACCTCAATATGTACGATAACCACCGAACGGGCCGGGCCGGAGCGCGCCTGCGCGTTTTCTGCAAGTTGCCAAAGCATTTTGAAGCTGTTAAAAACGTTAAATTTCACGTTTGGTACTTGCGGCCCCGGTCGGCTCCTCGCGGATGTGGACGGCTGTGGTCGGCTGTCGTGACGTGACCGGCTCCGTCCGGCTTTTGCCTACTGTACTCTATTAAAACGCGGTCAGCTGCCGCCGGGTACTTGCGCACCACAGACCATATATCCTAAAGACCCCGCTTAGCCTAATTTTTACTTAAAAACAAAGCTGCCAAACTTGCGGAGCGCGGGGGACGTCAAGTGCGCTGTGATTGGTGCATTCAAGGCCGCGCGTAACAAGTGCCTGCCTGTAGTGATGGGACACATGCGATACTTTATAGAATTCTATAAAGTATTCTTAGTAATAATTAATGCTCTGCAGTTGTGTTCATCATCATCATCATATCAGCCGAAAGACGTCCACTGCTGGACATAGGCCTCCCCCAAAGAGTGCCAAAGTGACCGATCCCGCGCCACCCGCATCCAGCGGACTCCCGCAACCTTTACCAGGTCATCAGTCCACCTTGTCGGGGGCCTACCCACGCTGCGCCTTCCGGTACGTGGTCGCCACTCGAGAACCTTTCCGCCCCAACGGCCATCGGTTCTACGTGCTATGTGCCCCGCCCACTGCCACTTAAGTTTAGCGATCCGGAGGGCTATATCGGTTACCTTGGTTCTGCTGCGGATAGCCTCATTTCTGATGCGGTCACGCAGAGAAACTCCCAACATGGCCCTCTCCATTGCCCTTTGGGTGACTTTGAGCCTTCTTATGAGGCCCATAGTAAGCGACCACGTTTCAGTGCCATATGTCATCACTGGCAACACACACTGGTCAAAGACTTTCGTCTTGAGACACTGCGGAATATTGGACGAAAAGATTTGCCGTAGCTTCCCGAACGCTGCCCAGCCGAGTCGGATTCGACGATTGACCTCTTTCTCGAAGTTGGACCTACCTAACTGGATCGTCTGTCCTAGGTATACATAATCGTCTACAACTTCGAGCGTAAAGTGTCCGATTGTAATGGGAGTTGGTACTACATGGGCATTTGACATGATCTTCGTCTTATCCATGTTCATTCTTAGACCAACTCGCTCGGATGCTTTACTGAGGTCATCGAGCATCGTACTTAAGTCCTCCATGGTCTCAGCCAAGACTACTATATCGTCAGCAAACCGAAGGTGAGTGATGTACTCGCCGTTGATGCTGATGCCTAGCCTTCTCCAGTCCAGAGTCTTGAAAACGTCCTCCAGTGCAGCGGTGAACAGTTTTGGAGAAATAACATCTCCTTGCCTGACTCCCCGCTGCAGCGGAATAGGTTTCGAGTTCTGGTCTTGGAGTCGGACTGACATAGTGGCGCTCTCGTACAAACACTTCAGCACTTCGATATAGCGATAGTCAACTTGGCACCGCTGGAGAGACTGTAGTACAGCCCAGGTTTCAATCGAATCGAAGGCTTTTTCGTAGTCCACGAACGCTAAGCAGAGAGGCAGGTTATACTCCTCGGTCTTCTGTATAACCTGACGAAGCGTGTGGATGTGGTCTACGGTACTAAAGCCTCTTCGGAAACCGGCTTGTTCGGGAGGCTGGAAGTCATCTAGCCTGCGTACGAGACGGTTTGTAATGACCCTCGAAAACAGCTTATAGACACGGCTCAGAAGTGAGATTGGTCTGTAGTTCTTCAGCAGAGTGTTGTCACCCTTTTTGAAGAACAGCACCACCACACCTCTATTCCATGCCTTTGGAGTTCTCCCTTCCAGTATTTATTTAATCGTATGGCATAGATATGTCGAGTCACTTGAATTATTCAATGCACTAAAAATTATAATCGTATGTCTAGATTCTTCACCCATTGGGCTGCGTTGTCAGTGAGGGTGAACAGATCTTGAGGGTCACCGCTGTATTTTCGGATGGGATAGTCTTTTATGATGTGGTCTACGGTCTGCACGGGGGCCCCGCAGTCACATGCCGGTGAATCTCTCCATCCACATTTGAACAGGTAATCGGCGCATCGTCCGTGTCCAGTTCGCAGCCTGTTCAGCTGACACCACTCTCTTCTTGGGGCAGTGAAGCCATTGGGTTTCCGGGTGGGATCATGGTCAGTCAGTGAGTCCTTAGGCGGATTAGCCTTCCACTCCTCTTTCCACTGGTCCTTGATTTTAGGTTGGCGAGCAAGAAGGTTCTGGGCGGTCTGGTAAGGAGGGTGCCGGGATTTTAGCCGATGTCGCGGAGGGGAAGAGAACTCTTGGAAGATCGGCAGGTCTGGTCTGCTCGCTATCTTGTTGCACTCTTGCAACAGGGCTTGCTGTCTTCTTAAATGTGGCGGAGGTACGTGGCTTAGGGCTGGTAACCATTGTGTGGGAGTAGATTTTATTGCGCCTGAGATATTCCCTTCCAGTAAGACGGAACCGAACAACTTCTGAAGGGCCGTAAGGACCGGTTTTCCACCCGCCTTCAGAAGTTCGGCTGTTATTCCGTCTTCACCGGGTGCTCTGTTGTTCTTGAGCTGTTTAAGAGCCATTACAATCTCGTACAGGCTGATGTCCGGGATGTCGTCGGTATAGTGTCGGGTTAGTCTAGCTCTAGGGTCTTCCGCCTGACTAACTTCGGGTCTGCGCGTTGATGTGTATAGCTGTCCGTAAAAGCGCTCTATCTCACCCAGAATCTCAGGTTTAGAGGAAACGATTCTACCATCTTCAGTTTTTAACTTCGCGAGCTGGCTCTGCCCTATAGACAGATCTCTCGAGAATACTTTAGAGCCCTTATTACGCTGTATGGCCTCTTCAATACGATTTGTATTGAATTGGCGCAGATCGCGGGTAAGGGACTTGGAGATCTGTTTTGTTGAGCTGCCGGTATAAGGTCGCGTCGGCTGAAGACTGTAGAATCATTTCACTCCTTTCCTTCATGAGCTTCTTAGCAGTTGTGTTACCACGCGTTAAAATACAATAATATATTGCGAGCCCAAATGTAAAGCAAACATAAATGTTTCTTTTTATGTATAAGTACGAGTAGGACCTTAGTTTTTTTAAGTACTCATAAATTATCTTTATCTGAAATAATTATGTTAAAATAGAAGCAAATACAATGAATTCCACCCTCGATTCTGAAATACCTAGTTTCTAATTTTGCGTTTATTAAACGATACGTTGTACAAAGGTTACGCATAGAATAAAAACCAATCAGGTAGTCGTCTTGTAGCGTTAATCCACATTTCCTTTATGTTTGGACATTTAGGAAACCTTTAACATAGGATACACGTTATAGCTAACATGCTTTGAATACTTTATAACACCAGCTTGAGAAGATCATTTACCACATTAAGTATTTTAATAACTGCACTGTGCACAAATGTTTAGCATGTGATGTGTAATATTTTGCTATTTTTAAATTACTTACGATGTATTGCATCCTCCGTTAATTATCTTATCGATATTAAACGAATACATACTATGGACAGCACTACCCACCTTACCAACTAATGCTAGACAAGGAAGGAGCGACTATTCGCAGCGGGATAGAAAGAGACTTCGGTTGAAAGACATCAACGAGCCCGAGCACGGTCTACTCACAACTTTATTTAAAAACTCACGTATTTTATTGTGTAATTTTATTAAAATCGGCTTACCTGTGAAATGATATAGCGTCTTTTTGCACACCAGAAGTTTTAGTGTTTTTTCCACACAATTTCACGCAACAATAATGCATTTTGTAACGATGTTACCTGCGCAAGCGCCGTCCGCAGACGGAAGTTAGTAAAGGGGGCGTGTCTCAAAATCGTGGTGGCAAAATCGTTTCATCAAGGAAACGATTATGATTTTGATCGAATTTTCGTACCTACCGACGCTTTCATTGGTTTTGAATTTTACACCATTAACTTGGAAATAAGGCGGCCCATCCCATTGAGAACTGGATAAAGTTAGAACTTTTGAACCCACCTCTAAATTCTGACAAAGTACAATTTCAAGTCAAGGACTCCAAGAACTCCCAACAGATCATAAAATTGTATACCTAGCGCCTAAAATAACTATTACTGTACTTGTTGTAGTACCTATATTACAACAAGTAGTTATTTTTGGTAGGTACTGGTAAAAGGCACCCCTAGCAATCAATAATTTTACATTAATTGCACGAGACAGATAAATTACAAAATTTCTTACCTAATCCACCATTTTCTTCCCGACTCCTTAATCTTTCGGCTTCCAGCGCCTCGTTCTGCTTCTGCATTCTTTTGAACAAGTCAACTATTCCTTTCGGCATCACTCTTTCAGCAACACTTCCGACCACGCTCTCTACCACACTCCCGGCGAACCCAAATATAACTGATACGACATCTGTATTGGGAGCTTTGGTTGGTATCACATCTTTAGTATCGTAATAATCTTCAGGGACCTCTTCTTCATCTAAATCTAGCCCAGTGAATTTTAAGCCATCATCCGTAACCACAATTTCATCTGATCTGTTAACAAAACCTATCTGTTTGCTCGTATTGGTTTTTAGGACTTCTTGTGTAGTATTTTCTGTGACAGGATCAGAAGTTGTCGTTGCTTCTGTATAGTTGGTAGATTTTCTTTTATTCATAAAAGCATCTTTCTCTTTTGTCTGTAAAGTGTTAGTTATATTACTATTTCTTTCATATTCTGGGTAATCTGTAGTGTAATAATCAGTTGTACTTTCAGGTGATTGCGTTGAAGGTAACTTCACTGGTTGATATATTTCAACGATCGGAGTTACTTTCTCCGTCGTAGACAAAGGGATCACAGTCAAATCTGGTTCTAATGTACTTTCTACTATACTAACTAAATAATTTTCTGTCGTTGAAACTAATTCTAATGGTATTACATCTAATTCTGAAGCAGTTGTAGCAGCGCTGGCTTCTGTTGTCTCTTTATTTGTTTCATTCTTTTGTTTCTTGATTATTTCATTATAATTGTTTACAATGGTATACCTATTCGATTCTTTATTGTAATCGTCATGCCATGGCACCGTGGCATACTTTTTGTTTTCCTTATTAATATATGGACTGTCGAAATCGATGATATTATTATCGAATTCTATTTCGGTGGGGACCGGTTTTTCAGTATTGTCGATATTCTTTGCTATAGCTACAGAGGTGTATAGCAATATGGCACAAATGAGATATGTCATCTTTCGGCGTAGACGATGGGACATTTTCGGTTTTCCATCTGTAACAAAACAAATATTTCTATTAATAGAATTCAGTATTTTGTAGATTTATTTTATTTTATTTTGTAGTTAGTTTTAATAATTTAGTTCACAAGCGGACTAAAATTGTTGTACAAAACATTTATCGAATATTTTTTCTGGTAAGTTTAAAAGTTATGCTAATACAAATACAATACAAATACAAATTATTTATTCTGCAAATAGGCCACAAGGGCACTTTTACATGTCAAACGGTAGTTTACAATAAAAATAATAATCTTACAATAAAAGATTATAATCTAACACAATAATAATTTAAAATTTGCACATTAACGACTGATATAACAACACACTAAATGTCACAAAGTAAATGAAAACAAAACAAAATACGACCATTACATTCGATTAGAATAAGGTCTGTGCATTAACAGAAAGTTAATGATATTAATTCAGTATTCCAGAGATGTATAAGGTCTCTGAGCGTCCAAATACAATCAATAATTATTCAATGTTCGTAGAGATGTATACGGTCTCTAAGCGTCAAAACAAAACAATAAAAAAAAGGAATATTAATGTAATATTGTCAGTGATGTACATGGTCAATAACAATAAAACGTGTCAAGATCGGAATGATGTCTCTCGTCAATACGATAATAATAAAATAACACTAGTATTTAAGAAGTTGGGTACTATGCCCTTGCAAGCATGAACAGTCCGGACTCCACAAACAGCACCCGATCACGAGTATGACGCATATCTCAGCCATCGCCTCCCTCAACCATATGTTAGGGAAGGTGGCGACCCGATCAACGACGCCACCGTAAGCAAAGCCCTTTAAGCGAGCATGACATATTCAAGCCACCGGACAATGTTAAAAAGCAAAGATTAATAAGCGACTTGCTCGGCGAGAAACAGCATTACGTGCTCTCTTCTTTCATAAAATGCTGAAAATATTATATGATTACACGTTGAATCTAAAGGCATTTGATAAAAAAGCATCGGTGAAAAATTAGATTCCATTATCAAAAACAATAAGGTCAACGATTTTCGGCCCAAGCTGGAGCATACAACTTCGTTCGCTTCGCTCGCTCGTTCGACTTAGGTGTGGACTGTGGAGCATTGGGACATTTACCTTACATTCAGATCGGTATCATACAAAATCATTAACTAAGTAAAAGTGGAACGCGAAAATCATCGGAGCGATAAGGAGTTGCAGTGAACATAGTAAACGTGTTAACATAAGCGTTAACATACATTCAAGGTCCCTCGCTATTGTCTGTATTTATGGCAATTTTTACGCAAAAGAAAAGTAGGTATCTGAAGTACCTGACATTATTTCAGTTGGCTGACTTGCATCGAACTAGACCATTCGAAAAGCAACTCTATCAGCGAAGCTAGAAGATTCCAATTCCAATGACAACTTTATAAAAATTAAATCTCAACCATAAGTTTCAACTCAATGAAGTCACTTAGAACTTTCTAGGTTTTGGTTCATGTTAAGTAACAGAATTGCGAGTACGTTACGTTGGATAATCTTCGGTTTGCGGATTACGCAGGATTTACGTTCAGTTATGAGTTGCCAAGAGAGGTGGTTAACAAACTACCTTTAATAACCGCGTAACTTGAACAAAAGCAAAAAATGTTCTCATGGCTGAAATGATCTACCCAAAACCACCTTAAGAATCTGAGCAAGGTCGAGTGAAGCCGACTCTACATATAAACGTAGTTTTGTTCTCATTTTAAAACGGAATACCTACTCGAATAACATTAAACTGTTTATGAACAGGATCTGCCATATCGGAAACTAGAAGGCGACTAAGGTCATTGGGGTCGCAGTATTCTGGCGGGGTCGGGTCGGAAGGTGACAATATCTCTTTGCCCTAGGACGAGCCAAATGTGGCCAAGGGGGGCCCAAGTGCGTTCAGTATGAGATCCTGGAGTCCCCTGCATGAGAGCGCAGATCCAGGGCACCGTGGAGTTTTTAGTGGATAGAAATACCACATAACCCAGTCATCCCCCGGTGATCGGGTTCCTGGCTCGCAGGTTTTATCCACGAAAAAAAAGAAGGGCAGGGGGGGGGAAGTTTCTGTGTCTATAAATTATCAACCCCAACCCAAATAGAGGTCGAAAATTATTATGACACTTCATCATTGACGTTAATCAGTTTGTCTCACTACGGTTATTATTTTGGCATGGTATTTATCTATATCTACTAATATTATATGTATAGAGAAAAGTCTGAGATAGTAGCTTTGTTAAGTGGACGTTTGTATATGATGGGTAATCTCCGGAACCACATATTCGATTTCAAAAATCATTTCATCTGCGTGTAGAAGTAGAATGGTTTTTGCTGGATGGTTATAGGCTATTTATCCCGCAGGTTATGCCCGCGTTGTCCACAATACGCAGAGGCATATTTACCTATGGTGCAGGGTTTGCGTTGCACACGGGCGCAGCGGTCCTAGGGGGCGCCGAGCGCCGCCCACTACCATTCCATTTTGACCACGCGCTTACTAGGGGGCGCTAGAGTAATGTTTGCACATGGGCGCTACATAGGCTAGAGACAACTCTGGCAAAACGTGGGCGAAGCCGCGCGGACAGCTTGTAACGCATACCTACATGGAGTTTTTACCCTGATATAATGTAATCCAGACAAATTACCAAAGCAGCCCTTGTCCACGTTCGTTGTCGCAAACTCAGTGAACCATCTACTTAAGGGCCCCATATACAGCGCGATTCGTCGCCACCACCATCTTTAGAAAGTCGTGTTAATTCCTCTATCATCTTAGCTCTAATTCCGGTCGCACCCAAAGCTTCGAGCAGCAAGTTTGTTATAATGCGGAAAATTATCTAAATCTATCTTAACAACTAACGTAAGAGTACAAAGATCACTCGTGCATAAAATCATTTTCACACGCGTTGTTTAATTGCTTCATTACTAAACGCATGTAAAATCGCGTGCTGCTCGAACTGCGCTAACTCGATCACCATAGCATCAACTTTCGCCATAATGCTCGCGATTCGATCATGTGTCAATCAGGGAAAGCGGTGTTTCTACGCTAACAGGTCCAAGATGGTCCAGGTAAATGTCCAGGGAGTCCGTTGGATGCGGGTGATGCAGATCCGGATATTGTGGCGCTCTGCTGGTGTCCAATGTCCAATAGTGGACGTATTTCAGCTGAGATGATGATGATGAGGTCAAAGATAAACATTTGTTACGGCAATCAGTCAAAAGAAAGGTTAGGATTCGAATCATTCAATTAAGTAGTCATAAGGGCATTTTCAATAATTCGTGCACCCAATTACCGTGAATTGTTAAATAAAAATTAACTCGGTGTCAGTTTTGTAACGGCAATTAAGCATTCAGTTTTTATAAAAACTAACGTTTTCTGTTTAATTTACGAATGATATGCCTGTACACGTTAATTAAATGTGAAAAAAGTTCATTTTCACATGATTTGGATGCTTAATTTTCGTTACAAAACTGCACAGAGCAAAACTGACACCGACTTAATTTTTGTTTAACAACTCACGCTAATTGGGTGCACGAATTATTGAAACTGCTCATAAATAAGTGTACACTACTACTAATACCACTCCCGGTAGTTTTCCGTTTTCCCATAGGAATGAAGCATTTTCCCGCGGTAAAAAGTAGCCTATGTTCATCAGGGATAATGTCCGCATCTAATTATAAAATAATTTTTCAAATCAGTCTAGTACTTTCGGAGCCAATTCAATACATAATATTTCCTCTTTATAATATTAGTGTAGATTAGTGTAGATAGATAACCTAATATGAAAGCAGTAAAGATACTGATTACTAAGATATTAATCATAAAAATTACGAGAACATTTTATTGATATAGCGTGCGCTTAGATCACCCGACACGACTCACTTCATTCGTTAATTAACAACTTTTTTTGCAATTAGATGTGACTGTTGCATAATCATTCACTCTCCTGCCGAACCTATAATGTAGTGCAATATACCGCGGGAGCTGCTTTTACACAACTATGGCGATTCCCACCAGTGCAGTCGCGTGAAAGCGGGACATTAGGTACGCCTAAAGGCGGGATTCCACTGGTGTGCGGCACTGTGCGGCACACCAGTGGAATCCCGCCTTAACGCGGCCCTAAGTTCAGGTTGATGATCCACTCAAATTGTCTTCATAAACATTTGTAAATGCATGCAAGTACATGGCGATATGCAAACGCAATATATTCTTATGTAACGGCACTTAACCTCAAAGCAATAACAAACGAAAGGGATAGTGAGCTTGAGAAACTCTGTGAGCTTATAGCCACATAATTAACTACATATCCAATATAATAACAGTGTGGGTGTAGACACCAAAAATAATGAAAAAAAATCTCGAAGTAGGATTCAACATATTGTCAAATGGAGAAAAATGTAAAGCAGGGTATTAAATAATTACAATGTCAGTCGTAATTTTTTGAGTTATCTGAATGGGATTTTCGTCACTTTCATCACACAACTCTTAAAACTTTGGACACAACTTTCTGATTATTATTATCTTGTGTTACTTTTTTTCTCCATGTGACTATATTTTCTATCCTTCGAGAAAATTCAACATTATTGATTACCTAAGTATTTTAGTGTCACCACACCATCCCAATTGTAATTGGGCATAGGTTCATGTAACATTTTACGCTTTCATACCTCAGACAAAGCGCCGTAACGCTGCCGTATGCTTGTTTGTTGTACCTTCGTAATACCAATATATATCTATAATCAAGTGTGTGAGTCGTGGACAATATTATGTCAGTCTACCTAGATAATGACGGTATTGACCCCTGCACGATCATAATGATCGTAATCATTATACCGATCGGTGCACCGACTTTGCTATGATCACGCAATGAATAGACGTAACTCGTGTTGCATTTGTTTTGTATCGGTAGTTTTTTGGAACAATATAAATTCAATTCTACTTCCTACACTGGTTGATTCGAATTTCAATGCCATTTTGTGTTGTTTGGTGGCCTTAGGGAGGAATGACAGAGACGGAAAACAATAACAAAATATAGATTTGTTCGCTTTTGTCAATTAAAATGACGTCGAAGAGAATGTCATTCCGGATGAAATTGACAAGCAATTGTATAACATAATATGTTATTGAGCATTTTACATATGTAAAACATCTAATTTACATGCATGTATCAGTTGACGAAAAAGGTTACTTGCATTGCATAATGGTAATTTAAACACGCAATTATTTATAAGTAGCTAGAAAATACGGTATAATAATATTGTTGAAACTTTGTTATTATCTCGCATTAATGTTGCAATGGCCAAGTACATATTGTTTACTAGCTGCCCGCGCGACTTTGCCCTCGTATTGCAAAGAACGCGGGATTCAATATAGCTTAGAACCACCCAGAAAGTCATACACGCGCGGCTCCAAAGATTACTCTAAAGTCTCAAAACATACAAACTTACAAAGCTATACAATCTCGCAGACACTGGGCTCTTTATACCTAATGTTAGTATAGATCCCATCAAATACATTACATGTAAAGTGATTGTCAAGACTTCCTAGCTCATTTAGCTTTCAGTGTTCAAAAGATATCAGGGGCCGTAGACAAGGTTACAATCGACAATCGCTAACGCCAATAGAAAATAATAAAATGTATGGGAATGACAGATGCCGACGAAACACTTTTCGTTGACATCTGTCATTCCCATACATTTTATTCGTTTTCTATTGGCGTTAGCGATTGTCGATTGTAACCTTGTCTACGGCCCCTGATCATACTAGCGCCAAGCTTCCTACTCCACGTGGCGTAACTCTACCACTACCAGCCACGCTCTACAAATTCTACACCTTGACTAAAAAGTATACCCTTTTCACGCCGAGGTATGTATAGTGTTTTTCTCAAACATGCAATGAAATGAGAAGTTCAAGTATTTTATTAAAAAGCTGAACGCCAATGGGGCACGAATTCTTATTGAAACCAAAGGTCACTTTGCAGCCTTCAATTATGTATTAAATTCCATTGTGAGCCTCTCGTCTCACAGCAGCCCCCCTATTCTGTAACTTGTTTTACTTAGCCACAAATATATCTTGACACCGCAATGCGTACTAAACTAAGCGTAGAGGTCTTGTTTCGTGACGGGTGACCGGCGGGGTGAGCCGCATTAGCGCGTAGCGAATAACAGCCCAGTTCCTCGCGAACTTGTTATAAGGAACATAATGTCAAAGACACGCGATTTCCAATTTGGAGGTCGCGGGTTCAAAGCCCGGCTCGCACCACTGGGTTTTTTCAAAAACTTATGAACGGATTATCATTTGATATTTAGCAGTGGCTTCTCGGTGAAGGAACACATCGTGAGGAAACCGGTCTAATCCCAATAGGGCAGGGGTTTTCAAAGTGGGGGGCACGCCCCCCTAGGGGGGCGCGAGCACACTTTAAGGGGGGCGCGGGGCCTCGGGAAATCCTTTCGCAAAAACTAGTACCTCGCCGATCCTTGGGATTAGGTACTCAGCTGACCCTAGAGCCGTGGCGCTAACGCCAACGCTAGGAAGATGATGATGATTTGGCTAGCTAACCCATTCACTTCCGTTTCCTTGCATCGAAGCGAAGGGGGGCGTGGGAACTTCATTTAAGGCAGCAGGGGGGGCGTGCCTAGAAAAAGTTTGGGAACCCCTGCAATAGGGTATAGTTTTCCCTCTGGACTGGAAGGTCAGAGGGCAGGCGCTTTGGTAAAAATAGTGCCTATGCCAAATCTTGGGATTACGCTCCTTTAGGGCACGACCGGGATTAACGCTAGATGATCTACCTGCGAGTAATAGTCTCGTAGCTCGTAGGTGGTAGCTCCATACTAATATTATAAATTCGAAAGTGTGTTTGTCTGTCTGATGTCTGTCTTCACGTTTAAACTGCTGCACCGATTTAGATGAAAGGTATTGGGTAGGGGCCCGGGAAAGGACATAGATTAGTTTTTATCCCAGAAATCATCAGTTAGTGGGGTGAAATGGGGGTGAAAATTTGTATGCAACTGCGATATAAACGAGTTTCACGCGGATGGAATCGCGGGCAGAAGCTAGCACCCACTATTTATAAACAGTCTCATAAGTGGTACAAGTACCATATTTAGCAATATTTGTTCGAAGTGCAAGTCGCCCATGGAATTCAAGAGTGTGCAAAATGTCAATGCTTTCAAGCATACATTCTCTTTTAACTTTGCACGTACGTCTTCACAAAGAACAACCTCCCAGAACCCTTCCGATTTTTAACCGACTTTAAAATAGAAGCAAGTTCATCGCAATCGTCAATTTTGTATGTTTTTTCCCCTAATACTCAATGACGCCAGGACCGATTTGGAAAATTCTTTTTTTGATTGAAAGGGTATCCTTTCCAGGTCATCCCATGGTCATCAAGTCAGGATCTGATGATGGGATCTTGGAATGAACTGAATTGAAGTCGATAAAACTTTGTTTTTAAAGTATTCTGCGATGATAATATGTTTAACATCTTAATTTTAAATACAAAGTCATCAATATTCACTGACTCATTGAGCTGGTCTGCTGATGCAGCTAATAGTCACTCAAAAAAATCCTTGGAACCTGATTCAGGTTTAAGGCGTCGTAGGTTCAGCGAAGTTAAGCGAACAGAGTTTTTGAAACAATATAATGCGTCTGTTTGTGTTTATAATAATATAGTTTAAAAAAAACGAATAGTAATCTTGAGGCTTTTCTGCAGGGAAATCAGTGTTTAGAAACATGATTAAGCAATTTTCGCTCTATAGAAAAAAATCACGAACATAGGTCTAAAAGGGTCTAAAATATACACTTAAAATATTCCTTACAAATTATGCACAAAAGCTAAAAATATTGAAATGGCTTCTAAAAATCGGCAATATCATGTTTGAGAGAAATCAGTGTTTATTTTTTTAACTATTTGAACGGCAAAAATAAATAAATTAAAAAACATGATTTCCGCGCTTCCAAGAACGCACTTCCATCTCGCTCACGCTTATGCTCAGTGAGAGGGAGAGAAGACCATGAACCTACGGCGCCTTAATAGACAATTGTAGACACTAAATCAATAATGTCATATTTTCTCGAAAACGTATTAAAAATATAGTCAAATGGAGAAAAAATCAACGCAAGAGGTAGCCTAAGAACTAGCGACCAAATCGGTAATGTGAATGTGGCTTCAGCTGTATTGAAACTCCTTTAGCTAATGTGCTGAGGGGAAGGCAAGAGCGGACGTGGAGGGTCAGCTCGCTCACGGCGCGTCGATTGTATTCGGTTTTGCCTTCCCCTCAGCACATTTTCGAACGAAAGCCAAACTATTTCAACAATTTTTTTCGATACCTTTCCACCGATATTTTTGCATGGCTATTTTTTTGGGGCTTACATATTAATTAATCTCGCGTCAGAAAAAAAGCCAATACAGCTGAGCCAGCCCGCATGAAAATTATTATTATTTTGGTATTTTTAATTAACTCTGGCAAGTGGCAACCCCTTCCCACCTACCGATCGATTTAAAAATTTTTTGGGTGCACAGGGAGTACAGAACAACTGTTTGAAAAAAAAATTAAAGTCGCTGAGCCCCCATTTTTTTTCTTTTTTTTCCCCACCCCACTACACCCGCACCCACCGCCCGCGACTTGCCAGCACGAAGATTATAGGAAAAGGTTGTTCAGGGAAGTAGCTAACGGAGTTTCAATACAGCTGAAGCCACATGACCGATTTGGTCGCTAGCTCTCCGTCTATTATATAATCACGAAGTTATAAGTGTCCAAAGTTTTAAGAATAGGTATGTTCTGTCCCTTTTTCGCAAAACGCAACTTGATATGACACTATGACGCTCGCAGTTTGTGACGTCACTAATAGACGGCAATGTGCCGTGCCCTCCATCGTGTTTGTTTGGCGTCGACGCGGTCTGCCGCGCGCGCGGCGCGCACTGCGGCAGCGTCGCAGATTACGACGTCAACTGTTTGCGTTTTCTCTCTCTAACGAGCAATATTAAAACGGTTGTAGCTTCGTAACTCTTTGAGATATTTGAATGGAATTTTCGTCATTAGAGATATTTTTTTGCCTTCTTTCCTTTGGAGTAATAATAATTTTCGATTCTACACCCGTATTGGTTGTCACCGTTCGTTCGAAGTTCTAGGTTTCAGTTTGGATAAAATTCTGTCGCATATCCGGCTTCTGATCTGCAGTTCTTCTCTACAGGTCGCATTCCTCAACTGATTCTCGTGGAAAATTGTGAGTAGGTTCGACAGATACCGGTTATAGTTGGGTTTGACTATTTATACCGCTAAATACCTACTGGTTTTTATATTTTTCCGGTATTTTAAAGTCATATCGGTTTAACGGGAGTCCCCGGCAACCGAGATGAAATTTTAGGAATCGAGTTTTTGCAGGAAAAAAAATCATGGCAATGTAATAATGACATAGAGCCCAATAAAAAAACATGAACAGTTGACCAAAGTTGACACATTACGTCTGTCAGTTTTTTATAAACATTGTAAATTAAAGTTTCTATTCTATTATGTTAATTTTCTTAAGTGTTGTATCCATATGAGGCTCTAACTCAACATTTATAATTTATCATGCTGAGAATCTAACTAACAGGTTTGAGTTCATTACTTATTTATTTATTTTACATTGTCGTCTCTAGTCAAAACAATACGTCATGTGACGCCTTTCAGCCAAAGTCACGTCGTCAGCGCACAGTATTTTTTTAGGATTCCTTAGTCAACAAGGAACCCTTATAGTTTCGCCATGTCCGTCTGTCCGTCTGCGGCTTAGCTAAGTATAAGTGACCCGTACTTACTGCTAGAAAGCTGTAATTCGGCATGTGTATAGTGCATTCATCCTTACTTGTCTTATTTGATAAACAACATTCTTACCTCAAAATGCATCTTTTTAGGATAGAATAGCAATTTTGTGAGTATTAGATCATGCCGAGACGACTTTTCGGACATCACTTCACGATTTTTTTGTCTAGCAACGCTTTTTTTACCATAAAATAGCTGATATAGTGTAAAAAGATACATTTTGAGGTTAGAATGTTGTTTACCAAATAAGACAAGTAAGGATTAATTGCACTATATATTAATCAATCACGCCGACATGATGGTAGAATCTTGAAAACCTGCTTTTTCTTGGGTACTCCCCTACACGTAAAAATGGGATGTAATATTTTTTCTCGTTAAACCCGTGGTGTGGATATAGCTTATTCAAAAATATTATGGGTTTCTTAAAACTGTAAAAAAAACTGGGTTCACGTATTATACAGAATCAGAATTAAGAATCAAACATTTATTCGTATAACGCAACACAACACATAGTAATAAATCTGTGGAGGGTCACGAAATGGGCTCAACTCGGCCTGAAACTGGCTTTGCAGCCAGCGCTGGTCTTCCGTTGGGTCCATATATATATATAGATAAACATTTCTTATTTTCAAAGGTCCAATACTTTAATTAAATAATCTAGAAGTCGCAGATTACAAAAGACATTTGACTTGCCCAACCATCGAATAGCGTACGCTGATGACGTAATGTAAAGTTTATTTCGTATAATTATTGTCTGGTATAAAACCAACGAGTCAAGGTCCCAATTTGGCTAAAGATCAATTCTAACGGGTTTCGCAATGCTGCGGTAACTGGCCGGCCCTTCGTGGGCAGATAATGCGAATAGATAATGATTAATGGATAAATATAAACGTGGTTGTGTATTACTTCGTAGTTGACGAAATATATAATTCTCATCGATGCTTATAAGTTATTAGCTTCCACCCGTGACTTCATTTGCGTGGACCTGGGATAAAACCTATCCTATATTTGAATTTAGGCTATAAACTATCTTAAAGAAAGAGAAAGAAAGAAGACATTTATTCACTACACAAAAGACACACAGAGACAAAAATACATTATAATTGACACATAATGTGTGTGTCTTCGCGGAGTGAATCGGTCGCTGTCTCAGCATTATGCCGAGGTGTCAGACAGACACCTACAGCGCTGATTTTCAGACAGCGCCGTACGTGACCCACGGAACACAACACAACATACTACCTATACAAACATATATATACCTACACATAATAAATAAATAATTAATATGCTAAAGTTCTTAAATATGTAACATGGACAGCGATCACCGGGGTCATTGGTCTCGATGGGTGTACCGCAGGGATCAATATTGGGGCCTTTCCTGTTCCTTATCTACATAAATGACTTGCCATATCTCGTAAAGACCCACCATGATATAGTATTATTTGCTGATGACACCTCACTTATTTTCAAACTTATAAGACAGCAAAAAGCTTGCAATGACGTAAACAATGCTATTTCTAAAGTAGTAAATTGGTTTAATATTAATAATTTATTGTTAAATGAGAAGAAGACTAAATGTATTAAATTTGTCACGAATCACGTTGAACACGAGCAAGGGAGTGTCTTTGTGAAAGATGAGGAATTGGAACTAGTTGATAGCACAGTTTTTCTTGGTTTAACGTTAGATTCTAAGCTTCAATGGGGTCCCCATATTGCTAATCTCTCGAATAGACTGAGTTCTGCAGCATTTGCAGTGAGTAAGATCCGTCAATTAACAGATGCGAAAACAGCTCGATTAGTATATTTTAGCTACTTCCATAGCATTATGTCATATGGTATTTTATTGTGGGGCAGTGCCTCGGACATTTTTGTTCTGCAGAAACGGGCTATTCGGGCGATATATAGATTGAAACAGAGAGACTCACTTAGGGATAAGTTTAAAAATATTAATATCATGACATTGCATTGTCAATATATCTATGAAAATATTGTGTATGTACATAAAAACATTGTCAATTTTAGGAGAAACTGTGACATACATAATATTAATACTAGAAATAAGCATAAGCTCGCGGTGCCCACCACTCGGCTCCAAAAAATAAAAAAATCATTCATGGGTAATTGTGTTAGGTTTTATAACAAACTTCCTGGAAACGTAACTGAGTTATCTATTAATAAATTCAAAAACTATGTGAAACGTAAACTTATTTCGAAAGCTTATTATAGCGCACAAGACTACATGAATGATAAAACTTCTTGGGACTAATTTTGACTGGATTTATAATTTATTTATTCCGTTTGGAAAAATTTGACGTTGTGTTTTTAATTAATTATTCTCGTTTTTTTTTTTTCTAGAAACATTCTAGACTAGTATTTTTTTATATAAAATTTTAAATATTTCATATAAATGTTACTTTTTATGTTTAATAAATTACTCTAAGTAATTAGCTTAAGATTATGTTTCTACCTGACGATTTGAAAGTGCTTGTTACTGGGCCTACTTGAATAAATATAATTTTGAGTTTGAGTTTGAACACAAGCCCAATGGGATGAGGGACACAAATTGAAAAACGCGAAACGGAAAAATAAAAATAAAATAAAGTGCTGGATGGGTTAGGGTTGGGATCTTTGGAGCGTCAACAAATAGCCCTTAAGCTGGCGCCTAAAGGAATACCCGCTAGACGCTCCTTGGATAGGTGGAGGGAGATCATTCCAACACTTCTTCGTGCTAAATTACATATAAATCGGTAGAGCCGTTTGAGCGTGATTAGGTAACAAACATCCAAACTTTCTTTTTACTTAATAATATTGTAGGACTAGCTAGCGCGGTTGATCTCTTGGCTAGGAGGGTCCTCCTCTCCCGCCGACCCACCTATGGGTCAGTGGTAAATCTGGTGTTTTAAACCCATCCTAAGCTGTAAATATGGTTTAAATTTAACTGTAGGTTAACAAAACGACGCGGTACGAAATAAGTAACGAGTGGAAATGCACTGTCATAGAAGTGAAGTAAGTATAGCCAGTCAAAGTTTGACCCATAGAATCAACATGGAACAATCGAGACAAAAGTGCGTAGCTTATTTTAAGTGCGTAGCGTTTGTCATAACATTTCACTTTTCTTTTGACAGCTGTCATACCAGTACAACCTGTCATCTAAAAGTTAACTGCCTATAACTTCAAAACGCTTACGAATATGAACCTAGAGAAAATAAATAACTAAATCTAAGCAATCCCCCTTTTGCGGAAAGGATCGTCGTGCCTTTCCACCCGGTATATGACGATTGTTTCTTTCAAAAGTGAAAACGTGAAATAGTGGACCCCCTCCCCCGCAGAGGAATGTTTTCCATCCGTGACGGAAAACATGTTTCTCTGTTTTAAACAAAAAAAATATTGGCCACGCCCCTTTTCTGTTCTAAAAACACGATAGATGTTTGAAAACATCAAAAATATACGATGCGGACGCTGCTTTGTACCTGATAGTCGTTCTTGGTGCCGTGGCGTGGGCTCCTGAACACGTTAGTTCGCACGTTTACTAGTCCCATAAATTAAAAACGAGTTTAGTAAAGTTTTTAAGCGACTAGCTAACTATATTTTATTTACAACTAGCTTCTGCCCGCGACTCTGTCCGCGTGGAACTCGATTTTATCGCAGCTCCATACAAACTACCCCCCATTTCACCCCTTAGGGGATGATTTCGGGGATAAACTATCCTATGTCACTTTCCATCCCTTCAACTATCCCCACTTAAAAATCACGTCAATTCGTCCCTCCGTTTTGCCGTGAAAGACGGACAAACAAACAAACACACACATACACTTTCCCATTTATAATTTACTAGCTTCTGCCCACGACTCCGTCCGCCTGGAACTCGTTTTTATCGCAGCTCTATACAAACTACCCCCCATTTTATCCCTTAGGGGATGATTTCGGGGATAAAAACTATCCTACGAGTATGTCACTCTCCAGCCCTTCAACTATCTCCACTTAAAAAATCACGCCAATAAGTCGCTCCGTTTTGCCATGAAAGACGGACAAACAAACAAACAAACACACACACACATACATACACTTTCCCATTTATAATATTAGTATGGATAATATTAATAAGTTTGGATATCGCAAGGCTCAGAATCTAATCTCGCTTGGTTCTCCCAAAATGCCAGATACCGCAAACAACAGATTGTGCTCGCAAATAAAGACCAATATTGCGCAAATACTAAAGCAATTCACAAACAATCTCAACTCATCTCACTATTTTCTCAAGTACAACTTGATTCCATTATTCGTAGTGTTGATAACGGAGTTGATAGAAACAATTTCAATCGTAAATCTTAAGTAGCGTCAGTATAAACCTTGCTCAAGCATGCTGCACCGAACAAGTGTCAAAAGCCTAATTCCAGAATTAATAATATGTAAATAATAGTTATTTGTTATGCAAGGCTGCAAAGTTGTTGTTTGGCGCAAGTGCTTGTATTGAAAGCCGAGCTAGCGAAGGATTGTAAGATTGAACCATGAGCGAAGCGAATACTACATTTTAAAATGTTTTATTCACTCAACTATTAATATTTCGTATGTACCTACTTATTTAAGAAAGAATAAGTATTGTTAATTTTATGATATCGAAATAATAACAATTAATTATTGGCATAACACCATCAGTTTCTGAACGCACCTCTCATTCTGTATAGAAAAAAGTTGGATCTCGCGATTGGCCGTCACGTTCCAAATTCAAAAACTCTTTCCACGCTAGCGGATATAATGGACTTTTGGGCGCAGATTTTGAGCGATAAAGCAAGCCTTTTCGAGCCGTTGAGGTGAAAATAAATATTTACGAACGCATCGAATATCATATGCGGATGACGTAATGTAAAGTTTATTTCGTATAAATATTGTCTATACACGTGCTATACACCAACGAGTCAAGGTCCAAATTTGGCTAAAGATCAATTCTAACGGGTTTCACAACGCTGCGGTAACTGGCCGGCCCTTGGTGGGCAGATAATGCGAATAGATAATCGAGGTTGGGTACTTATTGTTAGTGGACGAAATATAAAATTCTCTTCGATACCTACTTATAAGTTGCTAATTCCACCCGCTACTTCGTCTGCGTGGACCCGGGATAAGAACTATATTTTAATCCAGGCTATAAACTATATTTGTGCTAAATCGGTTGAGCCGTTTAAGCGCTATTAACTTTATAATATAGTAGGACTAGCCAGCGGTTGATCTCGTGGCTAGGAGGTCCTCATCTCCCGCCGACCTACATATGGGTGTTTTAAACCCATCCCAAGCTGTAAATATGGTTTAAATTTAACTGTAGGCTAACGGAACGACGGGGTACGGAATAAACGATACTTCATGCACTGTCATAGAAGTGAAACGAGTTATAAATCGACGTCCCAAGCTAAGCAAAGCTTGTACTATAGGTGACGGCGATAAACATACTTATATATGTACTGGACTGGACATGTCTGCCGTATGCATCCGGAAAGATGGGCCAAGTTAAGTACAGAATGGATCCCGGAAGACGACCACCGGAGGCAGACCAAAAAGGCGATGGCGGGACGAGTTGGACTGAATCTAATTGGGTTGCTAGCCGGGTCGAGTGGAGAAAAGGGAGGAGGCCTAAATAATTTCGTCTCCTTCACCTCTTTATTTATTTATTTGTATTTATTTATTTACACTTAAGAGTAAGCTGAGCAACTTTTCAAATATCGAATTTTTGACGCAATGTTTCTATCGCGCTGCTGTGGACAGGAGCTCCAATTCGTGCGATAAGGACCACTGCAGCTCGGACTAAAAATCTCACGCGAAAAACTCAAAAATCGAGGTTTCGCTCTCGACTGTTTCCTCCTCCAAAACGCAACCAATCATTATAAAATTTTGGGAACTGCAAGGAGAAGAAATACCTAATCTACGCCGCTATGTTTTAATTATTTTGATATTTGTTGTCATATTTGTATACTGCACCTTTTTTGGCAGCCAAAATATGGCGGCATAGATATTGATGATATTATCTTATTTGAAAAATTCATTGCTCTATGTTCAAAAACCAGAGAGGAAACAGTCGAGAGCGTTTGTATGGGAAAATCGCAGGTAGGCATTCCTCTTAAGGAGTACCAACAGCTACAAAATCATGATATAAGTCTTATATAGTAATACAAAGCCAATTAAAGGAACTCGCAGATAGAAGTGGCATAGAAAAAATTAAAATGTTTGACACACTTAGCACACATCGCACTAGGTAAATGTACACTTCTAATACAGAATAGTGCACTAGAAAACAAAAATACATAAAACTACATAGCAACTAATTAACAAAGAAGGAACACGCCAAGTCACACGCACCCGAACAAATTTTTAACCAAACATTGGTTCTCCTGAAGCGAGTCGATGAGCAATGTGAATACCAACCGATTTGTAACTGATTTGCGCAACACTATAGAATATAGAAACCTAAGCAAGTAAGCTTCGTGGGAACCAGAACGATGCTGATACTTAGATCTTAGTCGCGTTGTATTCAAGATCATATTTTGAGGCTCGCGAACGACTGCGATTTAATCTACGCACAGGATATACACATAAAATATCTAATATGTTAAGGGACAATCTTACAAAAATCGAACTAGTACCGTCCCATAGTAAAATAAATAAATCCATACTAATATTATAAATGCGAAAGTGTATGTGTGTGTTTGTTTGTTTGTCCGTCTTTCGCGGCGAAACGGAGCGACGAATTGACGTGATATTTTTGTGATGGAGAGTGCTCCATCCCTTCAACTATCTACACTTAAAATATCACGTCACTATTACAAATGATAGTTTTTATCCCCGAAATCATCCCCTAAGAGGGTCAAATGGGGGGGTAAAAGTTTGTATGGAGCTGCGATATAAACGAGTTCCACGCGGACGGAGTCGCGGGCAGAAGCTAGCAATAAATAAAAACTTTGGGACAATCTTACACAAATCCAACTAGCCCATAGTAAGCTCAATAAGGCTTGTGTTATGGGTGGCTTGTACTATGATGAACACATAAAAAACATACAAGACTCAGAAACAAATATTGGATCTTACCGGGATTCGAACGCAGGACCTTCAGCTTCATAGGCTACACACACACTACCCACTAGGCTAATCGGTCGTCTAGCACACAATACTTATACTACACAATCTACATCATTGTTAAAAAATCGTTTAGTCGTGCAGGATAAATCTGAGATAAAATGTTTAGTCCTACACGTAGGAACAAAGCAACGTGAAAGTCGATTACAAAGAAAAAGAGCTTTTTAGACAGTAAAGCTATCAAAGACAAAATAGCCCTCTATCTCTCGTTCATAGATATTCTTGTCGCACGAGCGAGCGAAGCGACCGAATATCGTTTGTCTGCCCGCTGTTCTCTACAGGTCGCATTTCTCAACCGATTCTCGTGAAATTACGCGAGAATTATTATTATTAAAAACACTTTTTCGTTTTTTTTTTAAGACACAGGCTCGCTATTTCTGCAGTTCACTGAGCCACGAGTTATCCAGGATCGGAAATATCTCTTTACTAAAACTACGGGTCATCGACTTTTGAATAAACTACCGGTTTTCAAATCCGATATCAAGTGAGCGGCTAATGGCGTTGAGACAAGACCCATGTAGTACATTTTTACCATATACAGTATGGCTAGAATGCTATAGGCAAGACTGGTGGCAAGTTGAAATAGGTCATGCTATTCGCGCAATAGGTCAAACGGGTTCCTTCGATCAAAAAGGTTAAATTGCAATCAAGTTGGCCTGCAAACCTTTAATATAACTTCATGGAGCCTTTAGGGTAAGGGCCTGAGTTTGGAACACGTTTTTAACATATTGAAATGATATATTCATCGTTTTGGTTACCTACATTGCTTAGAGCAAGTGCGGGCTAGCGCGTGGCCAGGCGCGGGACACTCCGCGATTTACGTTCATCGCTACAAGTACATGCCGGTGCCCCAACTTTGGGGAACCGGCGTGTACTTGTAGCGATGAACGTAAATGTAGCGATGAACGTCAGAGGGCCATAAATCTTAATGTTTTGGCTGAGAAAAAAGCGCCTTTTGTAAATATCAAAGGAGTGTCCCTTCTGTACTTGTACTATTATCTATTCTGTGGCGTGGCCCATAAAGAAACCTGAAGTTCGAGCTGCTGTAAGTAGTCCCCTCTTCCTCCGCCAAATCAAAATCTATCCAACTAATTTTCGCAGCATAGATTAACTGAGAGTGCGACTGTATCCCTATGTTCCGATTTATTTATTAACTCATTTTGGTAATGAACTAGAGCCACTTGTAAAACTCTAAAATTATCTACACTAACGTTATCATCGCCTACAGACGTCAAATGTAACAAAACATAGATACAGTAAAATCCTTCGTTAATCAATGTTAAAAAGTTTATTCAAATAGGTCTAAAGACGGAGAGTAATCATCCTCACACCCTGGAACCTAAATGGTCGCGTAGGTACGGCGGCACGAGAAAAAAAGAGTCGGCAACGCGCATATTAGCAGTCTGTAGGCTACGGTAACCGCTTACCATCAGGCCGTTAGCTTGTTTGCCACCGAAGTGGTATTAAAAAAAACTCGTCATTTACGTCGTGGGTATAAGAATAAGAAACTACAACACCCACATGGTCAGTTTCACGGTCCCTTTTTACATGGTTCTTTGACACCATGTTGAAAGAACCTTGACATTTGCGCCAGCAATCATCTCTAGCCAAATCGATAATTGTTTACCTTTGTGCAAGCTAGCCGGTTTTTATTAGGTATAAGTACCTAAATAGATTTAACCTTCGCGTCTTTGAGAGTGGAATGTTTCTTGTCAGATATGGAATCATTCCGTCATGATCGTCACAAATTGCCGGAGAAATGGTATGTACTACTTACTTAACTGCCACGATTTTTTTCACATTCCCATATCTCGCAAACGAATCGCTGAAATCGTTTTAATTAACCCATCATGTTTTAGAACAAGCTATCCAACGATTTCCCACTATATGGGTTTAACGAGAAATAGTAGATTGTATGACAAGGGTCTAAAGCAAATTATTTTACCACGAGATGGTTATTTTCCCGAACGAAGTGAGAGGAAATAGTTCGAGGGGTAATATGTACTTTTCACTTCGACAGAAAAATAGAAAATAGTATAAACAAAAATTATCCGTCCACAATCAATAATTACATTAATTACACAAACGCGAAAAGATTGTTCAATTTGGCGCCATTTTTTTTGATAAACTGCTTTGACACAGATACAAAATATGAACACCACGAATAAACCCCTCTGACCGTCTAATAGCCGCGTCCAAACGGCCGAGCAAGATGGACTGCATATGGGGCATACGATAAAGCGAGATAGACGGCAATCTATCCCGCTCAATCTTCATAGCTTATGTCATGTATGCAGTCAACCCCGCTTGAGCGTTTGGACGCTGCTGTAGTTGGTCAGAGGTGTATATTTTATTTTTTAATTATTGTTAATTAAGGAATATAAACACCTTATGTTTGAAATGACTTCTGATTCCTCATTGGTCGATTTTAATGACTATCTGTATTCTGGTTAGTTGATAGCAAATACAAATGTTTTTTTAACACTTTCGCAACCAGGCAAAATTCCGAACAATACCCCAGAAACCGACAGAACTCGCTAGTCGTGAGGATTTATAGCTCGTGCTCGACTCTCGGGTATGCCGGCATCTGAGTAAAGTTTACGAGTGCCCGAGAGTTGGGTACGCGGTGTCCAATGTGTTAAGAGTTGTGATTGGTGGATGTAATACGATGAACTGTTTGATTGGTGAAATGAAAAAGTTTTATAATCATAAATATGTATACATATTTTCCCTAGGGGCTAAATGTACTACTTTAGCCCCGCTTGCTAAGCCTAATATGATACACTTTTTGAACATGAGATGTGAAAAAAAATTACGTCCCCACTTTAGGTGTAGGGGAGGGACCCAAAAAATCTCAAGATTTTATTCTTCTGTTTTGTCGGCGTGATTGGCGAGGATTCATATATATATATATATATATATATATATATATATACCTACCCATGACGAATTACAGTTTTCTAATACTAATAGTAATGGTTACTGAGCTAAGCCGAAGACGGACGGACAGACGGGCGGACGCCGGACGGAGGGCCAGACGGACTATGGCCAAATTATAAGGGTTCCTCGTTGACTACGGAACCCTAAAAACGTACTATGAAAGGCCAACTTTCGCACAAATTCGGGCGACGCAACCGCCCCGTTTAGTTAGCGCGCGTGTCAATGTAACAAAGACACACAGGCAACTATGGAACCCTACACTATTCGTGGCCCGATACACAACTTCGCCGTTTTTTACTCGTAAGTATTTAACAAAAATAATAATAGTAGCAGAAACTGGTGTGATCTTGAGATTAATATTTCATTATTGCACCGGTCTTACTGTTACCCAAATGCCGCTGCAATATCATTAATCTAACCCAGATATAATCCAGTATTTGGGAAGGTCATCAGGTACATATATATATCTTAAATGCGCAACATCGAAATTATCTTTATGAGGCTTTTTTCCTATGCAACGTAGCACGTAACACTTAAACCTAGTTGGTTTGTACGATTGTATGCACAATTAAAACGGTGTTTTAAACCCCAAAAAGCATATCATATCAGCCGAAAGACGTCCACAGTTGGACATAGGCTTCCCCCAAAGATCGCCTTTTGTCATACGATAAGGCGAGATAGACAGCATTCTATCCCGCTCAATCTTCATAGCCACGCTTGAACGTTTGGACGGAGCTATAGTCGGTCAGAGGCGTTTATTTTTGTACGTCACACCTGGCCATAATGCGAGTTTTACTGCACGCTGCGCGTACGGGAAAACTCGCATTGTGGCCAGGTGAAGACGTAAAATTTTGTACGCAACACGGGCGGTAATTCGTAAAGCCCCAGAGCGCATATTTATGGCCCTCACCTTCGGTTCGGGCCACAAACACCTGCGACCTGGGGCATTTACGAATTCGCCGCCCTAGTTACGTAACGTACTATTAATTCCCTAGAATGAAAAACACCAAACGTTTGAATTGAATTCTGTTTACTAATTGGTCGATTTTAATGTCTAGCTGTATTTTGGTTAGTAGATAGCAAATACTAATGTTTATTTAAAGCGTTGTGATTGGTGAATGTAATTTTGAACTGATGTGATTGGTCAAATTAATAGTACATTACTGCAGCCGCCGGGAAAGAAGGGCTTTTGTTTTTTTTCTGCCACAACAAAGGATGGATCGGTTATTAAGGCAAGAAAATGTACTACTGAAATTGAGTATTTGAATTGTATTTGTATCATTAATTAAGTAACTGAAAGGAGAAAGAGGGAATGACTGCCGATTTAAAATGTTAACCACCTATATCACCCACTCACTTTATACTACTATATACACTAGTTTTGCTATTTTTATCGAATCAACTTCCACTAGCATAACCACTTGACCGTGCCGATTATGCAAGATACAACTAACGAATCAAATTAATTGAAATGATCATATAACAATTATTCGACCGTTAAAACGAAGAATAAGTAAACCTGGCCGCTCCTTTTGCACACAACAACTTGCTAGTCCTTTACTGAATAGTTTTTAGTTTTTATGAAAGTTGTTTTAATACTTATCTACTACCTAATTTCAAAATAAATAATAAAAGTGACTGCACTGTTACTTCCATTGTTATATACATCTGAGGTATGGAGACCTGGCGACCTGACATACAGGTTCAACCCAGTTCGGGCACCAGTCTCCGCCGCACAACTTATGCACTTATTGTATTTTATTTACTTTAAGAAAGCTAATGTACACAATGTATACTTTGTGGTTGAGTCGATAATAGTTATTTACGATACAAGTGCCGAAAATAGGAAATTCGCAACGAGTGGTGATAAATTAAAACACGACCGAAGGAAGTGTTTTAAATCGACACGAGTTGCTAATTTACCTATTCGCACGTGTATCGTACAACGTTTTACTGTACATATGGCTCTTTAAAGTTTTGACATATGCACGAAAAGTGCTCTTTTCCGCACTAGTGCGGGAAAGTAGCACCATGTGTACTGTAAATACTTTTTCATTTTAATTTTCATTTACTAGGCAGCCATAATAACACCACTACTTACTTGTTCTGAAAGGTCTGTAGGTAGATATATAGTGTCGTGTTTCTAGTGGCGAGTAAGGTCGATCCTCGGGTGGCTGATCTCAACTCTACCTGGCTATGAGTGCTTCTGCGTAAGTATCCTAAGATTAATAACAACCGTGGTATATGCGTTTATGCAAGTTGCTTGCGTAACGCGCCGACCGTGACCGGTTACGCAAGCTTGATGAGAGCAGCGCTTGGTGATTGTTATTGTTATGGTTGTTATAAATAAAGTGGTTTACGCATTTTGTTACTTTAATGTCTAATTAATTGAACTGAAAAAAGCGCGGCCAAGTGCGAGTCAAGACACGCACAGAAGACAGCAAACAACCTATACAACGTGTTGTTTTAACCGTCTTAGAGCCGAAGCCCACTTAAATTTTCCAAAACGTAATCATTCGTAAAAAATATTAGTTACTTTTTTAGTAATAAAAGGTAATTAAGTTTGTAAAATCTTGTATGGCGCGCGGAGCGAAGTTCATTCACCCGGTTAGAGTTCGTACCTATCTAAGTACATCAGAGGCAGCTAACGGCCACTGCAATCACTCGGCAAAAAAACCAATATTAATATATTTAAAAAAAAAACAAATAAACCCTTTTTTAAGTTTTCGGCTTGCTGCTTAAGCTTTTAGGCTTCGGCTCTCAGACGGTTAAAAAAACACCGTGTAGGTATCTACGATTCAATAGTTTACCCCTAGTTTTAGCATAACAATAGAAATAGCAAAGAAATACTAAATAAATAAATATTAGGGGACAATCTCGCACAAATCGACGTAGTCTCATAGTAATCTCAGTAAGGCTTGTGTTATAAATACTTAAATACACAGTAAACTTCCATGACTCAGAAACAAATATTCATGCTCATCACACAAATATTTGCCCTTGCCGGGATTCGAACCCAGGACCTTCAGCTTCGTAGGCAGCGTCACTTTCACTACCCGCTAGGCTAACCGGTCGTCAAAACAAAGAATGAGTGTACAGTCAGCGTCATATAGTGAGTAGCAGCCAAGGTAGCCGTATTTCGGTACACGTCTTTAGTATCTACTGCAAGAATAAGGGTGTGTTAACTCGGGTGCATTACGTAGACTCCAGGGAAATATTTAGCTACTCTGGCTGCTACTATGTGACGCTGGCTTTACTGTAAACCCATTCGCTAACGAAGTGCTCCGCAGTTAAACGAAGTTTGGTAGCTACGGTAGTTTTAGGGTTTTATGAACAATAAAAAAAACCGGCCAAGAGCGTGTCGGGCCACGCTCAGTGTAGGGTTCCGTAGTTTTCCGTCCGTCACAGTAAGTGTCCCCACTTAAGCGTTAAACAAGCAATACTTAGCTATTGTTCGAAAGCAATACTTAGCGAACAATTTTATTATTAGACAACGATCGACCAAAGACATCTAAGACAATTCGAGCACGACAAATTTTCGACCTAATGTATGGGCGCACCTGCTCCGACCCCATTAAATCAGGAAAATCATAACACCGCCATGTACGATATGAGCGTTCCGCGTACAGCGACATCTATCGGCAAAAAGCGTTAAACAAGCAATACTTAGCTATTGTTCGAAAACAATACTTAGCGAACAATTTTATTATTAGACAACGATCGACCAAAGACATCTAAGACAATTCGAGCACGACAAATTTTCGACCTAATGTATGGGCGCCCCTGCTCCGACCCCATTAAATCAGGAAAATCTTAACACCGCCATGTACGATATGAGCGTTCCGCGTACAGCGACATCTATCGGCAAATTAAGTAAACTATTGCGCGCGAGCTTAAAGTATGGAAGATGATGTTTATGGGATAATTCTTTATTGCGTGAACCGATTTTCACCGTTTTTACTTTATTTCAAAGCACGTAATTTCATTGTAATTTTGTAAAAATTACAGGTACAATAAACACCTGCTTATACGGTTAAATTACAAACTTAGTTCAGTTTTTTTTTCAAAAACTATTGAACCTATCAAGTTCAAAATAATTTTCCTACAAAGTATTTATAATATTCTACTTATGACATTTTGTCATATTTTTAAAACTTATGGTTCAAAAGTTAGAGGGGGACACATTTTTTTTAACTTCTGGAGCGATTATCTCCGAAAATATGAACATTATCAAAAAATGATTGTAATAAATCCCTATTTATCTTTAAATGCCTTTGCAACAATATATCACACGTTAGGGTTGAAATGAAAAAAAAAAACACTCCCCACTTTCCGTATAGGGGAGGTACCCTAATAAAACCTTTTTTCCACTTTTTATTTTACCACTTTGTCGGCGTGATTGATATACAAATTAGTACCAACTTTCAGCTTTCTAGTGCTAACGGTTACTGAGATTATCCGCGTACGGACGGACAGACATGGCAAAATTATAAGGGTTCCTAGTCGACTAACGGAAGAGTTCAGCGCTGGTTTTCAGCCTGGCCCTTATTAGGGCTCGGTCGGTACCAGAACCTAAGCGTCGGAGTCGGAACAAAGTCTGTTCGGTGTTTGTAGCCAACAACGGCAGCAACCAATAATTCAGCGGCAATGTGAAACTCTAGCATTGTTAGGCAACCGAGCCCCGGCTACGCAATTACTCCGCAAACGTATCAGCGTTCAAAGATTATTGATTTGCATAGGCAGGACGTTTACATAAACTGCCGAGTTAGTCGAACGCGCGAGCGAAGCGGACGACGTTCCCCGTTTTACATTTGCCACACATAATGTGTCAATTGTAATGTATATCTACTCCCTTTGTCTCTGTGTGTCTTTCGTGTAGTTAATAAATGTCGTCTTTCTTTCTTTCAGATTGGACCTAAATTATTTCGGATGTCCAAATGTCCAGCTCTACAGGTCTTCTCTCTCTGTCTACAGGTCGCATTTCTCAACCGATTCTCTTAAACTTTTGTGAACGAGTTCAATAATTATATGTTATTGAATTTGCTGATTGAATCAGTTTTTCAAAGTCAAAATTCCTTCCGGCTATATCGGCAGGCCTAATTATTGTAACTTTCAAATTAATTCCAATTAATTGATAGATGCGGGTTAAAATCGAGTTACAAGATTTTAATAAATAACGCTATTTTTAACAGTGATCGCCTAAGCTATATCTATATCAGATTTTGTGACTTTTAAATGTTTCAAGAGCTATTTCATCGTTCACTCTTCCTCTTATTTAGGTGGGTTCAAAGAGACTTTCAAAATTGTATTACTTACATTTTTCAATACATACTTAGTTACATTACAGGCCAATTTCAAATAACGCTTGTAAAGTCGCGTCACCAAGCCTGATAACCCCTTACGGAACAGCATTCACGGAGATTTTTGAAACAGGAATTTATTGTATTGTTTTTACACTGCCATTAAGTGCTCATTTAGGTGATTATAATAATTCTTAACTAGACAGGTTTAGAGGGTTACCATAGACCGACCTCTGGACTCCATTATTTGTCAAGTTATTGCATTATATTTATTTATTTAGTCTTATAATTATATTAAATTTCTTTTAGTAACTCTTTAATCACAAAATTTATTGTATGCACCTCACGCAGGAACTAAAAAAAACTATTTAAATCTACATAAAAGTTTTGGCGATTTTACACTCTGTTTACTTCTGTTGTCTGTTTGTGTTTTATAATTTGATAAATGTTATTTTAATTAAAGTAGTTCTATTTACTTAAAGCTGAATAAAATTGATACGTAACGTATTTATCAATTGTTAAAATGGCAGATTAGATTAGATTCTTGTTTTTATTTTATTTCAGCGCTGTAACAAATTCCCGAGACGCAAATATACACATAAACTTAACCTTGCTACCAACCTGAAAATTCCAACGACACACTAAACCACTCACTTCACAGGCACATCTCCATTCACTCACGTGAAAAAAGTAAAAATTAAAAAGTTAATTTAAAAACTGCGTTCGAAGCGCGCGCGCCTGCCGCCAAAACGCGGTGAAGTGTCAAATGGAACGAATGTAAGGACGGAGTAAATGGAGGGGCCGGTTAATGTAATTATTTGGAGTAATCACGAATGCCACCGTGTTATTGTATCTTAATTTCATAAACGGTAAAGTGGTGTATTAACGTATCGTTTTTTGTCGATTTTTTACCCGCCCCACCTATCTTCATCCTTTTAATTCCTTAAATGGACCCCCACCCTAACCCTTTTTCGAAATAGGAGTAAAATAAAGTAAAACAGTTCTGGTTGGGACCAACCAGTGGTGAGGTCAACCGACGTTGAGAAATACGACCAGAGGCTCTAGTATAAGTTTTGCCGAAACAAAACGTTACGACCGCGTTCGCGTTTAGCTGTCAAATCCCATAAAAATTGAGGGTAAAACGCAAACGCGATCGTAAAGCTTTGTTTCGGTAAAACTTATACGAGAGCCTCTGTAGAGGATAACAGCCGGACATACGAAATAGTTTTAGCACAGGATTCCTTCGCTTCACTCGCTTGTTCAGAAACCAACTACGAAACAAATATTCGCCCCTATTAGGAAACCCTGCCGATTATCGAAGGACTACAGCTCTTCCAAAAGGAGTTTAACCCTAAAATGCATGATTTTTTTATTTTCGGTTCGGTATAAACACGGTATAAAGGTGCGTTCAAGAACGTAAGCCTTTATTTTCTGTGAGCTGTCATATGCTTTGTAGACATTTGGCAACACTATACATTTAAGGGAAGAGCTAAGGTAAACGCTTCCCACCAGCAAGCCGTACGTTTGCCAACAACGGGGTATTAAAAAATCCAAGATCAACCACCAACCAACTACCCTAAATTGTTTTTAATATCCTTCTTCTAAGTGATGAGGTTGCACATAAAAAAATGCCCAATGGGCAGTTGGTATGGACAGCTCTTGCTCTTAGGTTCTACTCATATCCAGGCCTATCCTTAAAATCATAAAAAAACAAAAAGAACTGAAAAAAAATACATTTTCATACAGAAGGTACTCTAAATATGTATAATTTCCCATCGATTGACACCTCAATCATCAAAATCGGTAGGTACAGTATATTAAACTTAAACTTTCGGCTTTGCCGTAGTCGGAAAAAAACAACAAATTGTACCTAAATACATGGGATTTTATTCATTCGTTAATATTGAATACAATAGACTTCATTATGATTCAAAAACACTGTGCAACGACCAAATGTAAATTACATTTATTTCACCTGTTTCTTGACAAGCCATTCTTAAAAATATGATTGTCAGAGGTCAAAGCATTCCAATTTATTTGAATTAATAATTAGTTACAACAATTTAGTATTTACTTATACATTCCAAGGCAAATGGTTGTGAAAGGCTACGTCAGCTTCCGTATTTTAAACATACTTATATACAGACTCGAGGAGGGTAGCATTTAAAACCTTTATTTAAAACCAGCCGCCCGTGCCGTGCCGCTTCCCGCGTAATGTGTATAACAGAGAACGCAAGTAGAGACACGGAATAAAATATACCCTGTGTCTATGCTCCAGGTCCATTCTATATACTGGTGAAAGAATTTTTGAAATCTGCCTATTAATTCCGGATATAACCCATTGCATAGAATAGAAACTAATATTTAAAAATAATGACGCCAATTGAACAATCATTTCGCCGTAGTATAATTAATTGATTGTGGATGAATAATCTTTACTTGTACTATTTTCTCGCAGTCGAAGTGAAAAGTAGAGTGGAACTCTGGTCTAAAAGCCTTAATACCCGTCGAAATATTTCCCCCACTTCATTCGGGAAAATAACCATCTAGTGGTAATATGGCTTATATAAGACCCTTGTCATACAATCTACTATTACCACTGACTGTCTTTCGAAATTAAAACAAAATTTAAAAAGGCAGGCTCGACAGTTCTACAGCACACAGAGCCACTAAGTTTCATAGAGAGGAAAATCCAGCGAGGTAGCTTTGTAGGTTTATAAATAGGGAGTAATCTCCGGAACAACTTATCCGGTTTCAGAAATTCTTTCACCATGTACGGAATGGACTTTTTGAATGGAGAGTGCGGCCTCATGGTTAGACCTATGACGCACCGCGGACGCTTCCGGTGCCGCCTTTGCCGTCGCTTGGAGTTTTGGCCGGACGTTCGCAAGTCAAGGTGTATTTTCCTAGCCCTTCACATATTATCCTTGAGTAATTTAGTCTAATAGCCAGGGCCTCGATCCCTTTTTAAGTTATGGTGAGAGGACCTTTAAGTAGTAATTGCAACGACCTCGGTCCTTTTTATCCGACTGTGGCACGGTTATCTTTTCAAACGCATGTAGTTATGTTTATTTCTTTGGCAAGCTAACTTAAATGGCTTGAGAGGCAATGAAAATTTGAATTTTGGCATCGGCAAATCAATAGTTGTTCTGGTTTGTAAAATGGATTTAACTTACAAACTCAAAAATATATTCGTGGCAAACACAAACAGATAATAAAAGGAATAAATAGAAAATCCACAAGACTGTCACGAAATGGACCCAGCCCAGAAAGTATTTATTTATATGGAGAATCAACAGCTTTTGTAACACAACAACACTTTTATGTATAAAGATAGACAGCCAATTAAATGACCTCACAGGTTGTCATCATCATATCACGAACACACATAATTGCATGGAAGTATTGCCAAATATATAAAAGCATGTGAATATCGCACCAAAATTCCGTTTTTCTTGATATATCTACAGAGTGTACCATAAATGGGGAGTGAAGCGATCAAGGGCAGAACAGGTATCGTGCTCTGATATTTTTGGTACACTCTGTATACGTACTCACAAGTGCAATAATTCTTGCAATACATAAAATGCAATTACATTAATTGCCACGACCTCTGTATTTAATTCACAGTGAGTAGGGTCCTTCACAAAATTGTAATCGCAAAGACCTCGGCTCCTGCACTAGATTTAGTGACAACGCACTGGACCGACGCATCCGGAGATTGTATGCAGTTTTAGGCCTTGTTTAAAACCGCTCTAGGCTAGAAAAAAAAACGCTGTCTCCTCGTAGATGATGTCTTTATAGATGGAGTCCTAACGAATACCCAAAAGGGATAGAGGTAAAATAACCTGACTAAATTCCATCCTCGATATATCATGTCATTCATGTCTATACTCGTATATACTTAAGTCGTATTATGTCAATACCGTTATGGGCGCTACAAACCATAAAATTATCACTTCTGTAGTGTCGCATCCAATGTCTGACAATTAAGGGATACCATTTGATAAAAATAATATTGCCATACCAAAGCACTGTCTCATATTTGTGATATTATCGCCAATTTGTGATATTATCGCCAAGTCGAGCGCGAAGCAAACACTGCCGTACCATCCTTTACTTGAACCATTTCGCCGCATTTTCAGGCCCCTATTTGAGAACCTCTGGATAAGACCAGAACGCAGAAATTTTCGTCATCGAGTAAGCTATAATCACATACTTAAAATCCAAAATTTCAAGTCTGTATGTCATTTAGTTCCGAAGTTAAGCGAAAGCAAAGTTTCGCATTTGTGACACTCACTCACTCATGATCATCAAAATAGAACTAGTACTTCCCATAAATTCAGGAAGCTGAAATTTGGTACAGAGTTAGGGTTTAATGGCCAAATAAAGGGAAAACTATAAAAACTAGGATAATCGAAGATCTGGAGTACCTGGTGACCCTGATTAGATAACACAAGAGCCCAACCAAAGTATTAGAGATATATCTATAACGCCTTTACAAAAAATATTCAACTTGGTGGGCCGCTTCATTTGATGTCAAAAATCGAAGGTCTGAAGTATCTGATGAAGAACTCTCAGCTGGTCTCAGCTGTATTAGAGATATGGTAATGACCCCTTCTACTATTGGCTCATAAAAAAATCGATTGTCATTGCAAAAATCCAGCGTAGTGGACACATCTTCTAATTTAAATTTAATCTAGCGCACTGCTGGGCGAATGCCTCCCCGTCTGCCTTTAATACGCATAAATAAAATTAAAGGAAGACTCTGACTAGACTGGCTTTTATACTTATTCTTACAAGTTTAGAAGAAGAAATAGTCAAACGATTAACTTTATTTATATAAAGGGACTAGCTTTTGCCCGCGACTTCGTCCGCGTAGAATTTGAGAAAAATATTTATGTTAAATTATTTTACGCGGAACCTTAATTATCCCTGTCCCAAACAACCCTCTACCATTTTAGGGGATGATTTTCGAGATATATAAGTATCCTAAATCCTTCCAAGAGTCTAAAATTATCTTTACGCCTATGTTCATGTAATTCCGTTTTGGGTTTAGGCGTAAAAGGCTTAAATTGCTAATGCTAAATTGAAATGTCAGTTTTTCTTAAATATACACACGTTTGTAACTACTTAAACAGTTTGTTTTTCATAATGTATTAAAGGATTTTATTTTTATGTCTACTATGGTACTAAGCTACAATACCTACTGTTTTTTTTTTGCCTAAACCCGTGTCGGGTTACAATTTCACCACCTCCTTTCTTTCCGTGGGTGTCGTAAAAGTCGACTAAGGGACCAGGGTTGAAGTGTGTTGTGGGCGATGGGCTAGCAACCTATCACTGCAATATCACATTTTGTCGATCTTTTATACCCACATTTATGCTAAAAGTGGCGTCGGAACATACGTTTCATGTGCTCTGCCTACCCCTTTTGGGAATAAAGGCGTGAATGCATGTATGTATGTATTATAAATCCGTTTAGTAGTTTTAATTACGTTAGTCCGGGGTGCCTGTATAGTTTTGAAAGTATAATTATCATCTATGTCAAAAGACGTAGAGCTTTCCATCTCCACCCCAACGGTGATATATAGAATTCTACTATTTTGATTAGCCAAAATTAACTTCTTAAATTAACAAAGTGATCAGCAGTTTCAATCAGAAATTACCTTTTTTTCGATTTTTAACATCGCAGTTCTAACCTGACCTACTTTTCTGGTAGCTGTTCGGTTCTGTAAGGGCCGCAGTTCTAACTTAACCTAACTTACTTTTCTGCTAGCATTAGTGTTACCTATGTATTCTGAATTAATGGTTTACCAAATAGTAAGTTAATATGTCTGACGGAAGAATTCACTAAAGTACTTGTTCCCCATACTTTCAACCTCTTTGAACCTCCAACCTTGGAGGAAGGATATAAAAAACCGGCCACGTGCGAGTCACTCTCGCGCACGAAGGGTTCCGTACCATTATCTATAAAAACAGTTAAAAAAAACAGACACAACAACGACAAACGGACAGCGAAGTCTTAGTAATAGGGTTCCGTTTTTACCCTTTGGGTACAGAACCCTATAAACGCAGTAATTTGTTTCCTAGTCCTTGACCGAAGTTACAGTTCCCTTATTTCAAAATTGTCTTGTCCCCCGTATAAATTTCCAACTCCTATTAGCCTCTTTAGGGGTGAATCTCGTTTAACACCCAATATTTTTTTCTAGTACTTATTCAAAGAAACATTCTAAAATCAAAGTTACAAATCTCTTACTTTAAAAATGTCTTGGTCATCATAAAAACTTCAAACCCCCTTAAACCCTCTTAGGAGATAAATAAAAAAACGCTGAAATTTGATTTGCAGTCTTTTAGCAGACAGGCTAAGAATACAACTTTAGGGTAGGATGTTTCCAAAATGCTTAAAGTGCTTTTTTTATATTCAAATTATAGTAAGCTGTCTACAAAGTTTCAAGTTTCTAGCTCAAAAGGATAAGTTTCCCTCATACAAACTTTGCACCCCTATTTAACCCCCTTAGGGGTAGACTTTTCTAAAACGCTGACAGTCCTTTTTTGTATCTAAATAAGTAATCTTTTGATAAAGTTTCAAGTCTCTAGTTCAAAAAATTAAATTTGCCCTATACAAATATTGCACCCCTATTTAACCCACTTAGGGGTGGAATGTTCTAAAACACTGAAAGCACTTTTTTTGTATCTTAATAAGTAATCTTTCTACAAAGTTTCAAGTCTCTCACTTAAAATTTTACTCCATCCCCATACAAATTTTCAACCCCCTTTTTACCCCCTTAAGGGTGGAATTTTCAAAAATCCGTTCTTAGTGGGTACTTTCGTTATATAACCTACCTGTTTTGAAAAAAACAGCTTTCTAGGTTTAACGGTTTGGGCAGGGCGTTGATTTAAGTGAGTGAGTGAGTGAGTGAGTCAGTCAGGACTTTTACGTTTATATATTTAGATTAGGAGGGATTATTTGCATTTCGTTGATTTCGCTTATTATTTCGTGAGGTTCGCTAAGGTTAATTAGCAGGTTGTTATTATAACAATTAGTGCTAGATAGGTAATATTGTTGGTTATAAGTACTTTTCTACTATTCTATGTTTGCTTTATTTAGTTAGATATAATAAGCCCACGTTTCTACAAAAAGAAGTGAAATCCCATCAAAAACATTCTGTAAAAAAACTAGCCAAGTCTCGATGGAGCTGCTTGTTTATCTCTAAAAAGTAATGAAATCTAGACAAAGTCGTGCCAAGTCTAAGGTTCCTTACTGCGATTTCTTTTAAGTTAGCAAATAAAGAATAACAAGAATGCCTGCTGAGACTTGGTACTACAAAATATCTTACAAATATAAAGGTGAATGTTCAACACATTTGTACACAGAGGATTACGTAGTATGAGAATATAATTTGAACATTCTTTATACGTTAGTGGGTACAAGTCAACGGCCAAGTCACACAACATTAACTATATATAATAAAGAAATCGCAGTAAGGAACCTTAGACTTGACACGACTTTGTCTAGATTTCATTACTTTTTAGAGATAAACAAGCAGCTCCATCGAGACTTGTCTAGTTTTTTACAGAATGTTTTTGATTTGATTAACTTTTCCTAAGATAAGTATCGCTATTCGCAGTAAGATGCAAACCTGATTTTAAAAAATACAAAGACTACAAAGCGTCGCTCAAATCGAATAAATATAAAACGTGTTTTATAGCTCTACAACACCTTTATACTCTTTAATAAATGCGTTTTAAATTTGTAGAAAGGCTAATTACAAATTCTTAATAATATGTTATACATTTTACTTCAAAATTATGTGACAGAAAACTTCATTATATCAGCCGAAACCGAAAGACGTCTACTGCTGGACATAAGCCTCCCCCAAAGAGTGACCGGTCCTGCGCCCCCCGCATCTGTCTGTTTGTTTGTCTATCTGTCTGTCTGTCTGTTTGTTACCTCTTTACGCTTAAGCCGCTGAACCGATTTACATGAAATTTGCTATAGAGAAAGTTCGAGTCTCGAGAAAGGACAAATTATAGTTTTTATCCCGAAAATCATCGCCGAAGGGAGTGAAATGGGGGGTCAAATGTTATACGGAGCTATGATATATAAACGAGTTCCGAGGGCAGAAGCTAGTATGATATATTTTATCGATTCCCGTGGCTCTGTCCGGGCTCTTTGACTTCTTTTTTATACGCGGGCAGAGCCGCGTGGGTGACTAGTATCTTCAAATAAATGCAACTGCATTTCGACAACGCAAATCGTGTTTTTGTACCGCCCGGCCATGATACTCGCTCATTACCAACAGTCCGAAACATAAAGTGTGTCACGACCGCGCAAATGATATGTATTATTATACCTTGATTGTACAAGTTAAGGGGATGCCTTGCTAAATAATGAGTTTTATCAAAAGCTAACGTTTCAATTCAAACAACTTTTATGCAGCGATAACACATTTGATACAAAGATTTGGGACTACCTGCAATAATTAGTAAAAGTTTTAGCTAATCAGTGAAATATCGCTTGTCCTTATTAGTGATTGGCCATTCTCTTTTGGAACTATTATCCAGCTTCTGTTTAATCTTTGCTGTTTTAAAGATTTTTACGTGCATAAGTAAATATATTAAGTAAGTAAACTGCCACTTTATTCCCAATTTTCACGCAAATAGGCACTTCGGATGTCGCCACCAGGATAACTAACTAACTAGGCGACACGTAGAAAAAGGGAAGAAAGAGGGAATTACACATACACACACATGTGTGACAAAGATGTAAGCATAGACAATATCAAAGGTGGCAACGAGATACAATGTCCCATCTCCGGTCTATCAGCGCGTATAGGCATTTTCAGGTTGTCAACAGCAGTCAATTGTTTTTGAGAAACTGATGGGTATACATGTCATGATTTGTCAGCCCCAATTTATCAGAAGCTGCGTAATTGCTATCGTCTGGAGGCATGTTGCGCTGCTGAGCCAACTGCCAAACGAGTTGTACTGAGAAATTGCATGCACATCACAATCAACACAATTTGGACCATGGAAATATTTATGATCAGCCAAGGTTTCTGCACTCCGAATCGCTAAACTTAGTGGAAGTGGGCGGGGCACATAGCACATAGAACCGACGGCCGTTGGGGCGGAAAGGTTCTAGAGTGGCGACCACCACACCACAAGGTGTACTGACCTGGTAAAGGTTGCGGATGGCGCAGGACCGGTCACTTTGGCACTCTACGGGGGAGATCTATGTCCAGCAGTGGACGTCTTTCGGGTGATATGATGATGAGGATGATGATTACAGTTCCAAATATCCAAACCGAACTTCGAATATAACTTTTCAAATACCTCTGCTAATAGACATATAGTACCTAAGTATCTACGGCCTAAGTATCTATATACGGCCTAAGGCCAAACCAGTATCCCGTCACCAAAGCATACAGAACAAAATGAATCTTTGGACTTCAAAATGTAGTATTTTAAAATGCGCCATATTTTCTAGGATCTAAGTTTGATCTATATGTAAATCACTACTATTCTTCCATAGATTCATTATCACGTAACAAAGTTTTTGTCAACCGACTTCAAAAAAGGAGAAGGTGCTTAGTTCGTCGGAGTCTTTTGTTTTTAGGGTTCCGTAGCCAAAGGGTAAACACTTGACTTAACTGACTTAATTTACTGTGTCCCCTAGATGGGGCAGAGGGCTACCACAGTGCTTTACCATCGCGTTCTGTCTTGGGCTACGCGCTTCGCCTCGGACCACGTCAGCCCGATAGCCTTCAGCTCCGTTGCCACTGAACGTATCCAGGTGTGTTACGGCCAGCCAGTCGGTCGTTCCTCTTCCCTTGTGGTGTCCATTCCAGGGCTTGCCTTGGGATGTGGTTGGGAGCTCTTCAAAAAAAGGGTAAACACGGGACCCTATTAATCAGGCTCCGCTGTCCGTCCGTCCGTCCGTCTGTCACCATCATTCATCTCATGAACCGTGATAGTTAGACAGTTGAAATTTTCACAGATGATGTATTTATGTTGCCGCTATAACAACAAATACCTTCTAAAACAAAATAAAATGAACATTTAAACAGCTCCCATACAACACACGCGATTTTTTTGCCGTTTTTATAGATAATGTTACGGAACCCTTCGTGGGCGAGTCCGACTCGCACTTGGCCGGTTTTTTCTGTTCCCCGATTACTCGAAGACGTCTGGTCCGATTCGGAAGATTATTTTTTTGTTTCAAAGGGCGCGTCCTTCCCATGTGATCCCAAGATCATCAAGTCGAGATCTGATGATGGGACCGTGGAGAAATTCAAAAATAACTCTTAACAATATATTTTAGAAACACTTGAGGCGATTTGGGTTCTGATTTGAAGGCGTTTAAACCTTATATTAAATCGTAAAAATTATATTAAATCGAATAGCTAAACTGAAATGGCAGTGGGCACATTCCACGTTGAACCGATGGCCGTTGGGGCGGAAAGCTTCTCGAGTGGCGACCACGTACCACGTAGGCGCAGCAAGGTGGACTGATGACCTGGTAAAGGTCGCGGGAGTCCGCTGGATGCGGTGGCGCAAGAGCGGTCATTGTGGCACTCTTTGGGGGAGGCCTATGCCCAGCTATGGACGTCTTTCGGCAGATATGATGACGATTATGATATTCAATCGAGTCATTTGGGGCAAATACATTTTAATTATGACAAGTTATGGGAAGAAAAGCCCTATGACTAGGGTATAAGGTGCAGGGATTGCAATATTCGCAGCATGTTTTTAATTATGACATGTTAAGGAAAAACAAACCTTATTACTAGGGAATAAGGGTGAAGGATAACGTTTAACACAGCGTGTCGCAAGCGTTCCGGCCCGGTGCGCGGGCGCCGCTGTCACCTCCCGCTCTCGTAGGGTTGCCAAAAGTTGGTCTTTGTTTTAATTTAGATTTCATAAGAATTACAAGATGATGGCTTAGCGTTTAATTGAGTCCGTTCCAACGGTAGTCGTGCGAAGCTGGAGGGTTCCAGAGTCTAATATGAAAACTAATACATGTCAGTTTTGACGGCGTTTACTTCGATATACATGGTCACAGATCAAAGAATCTAGACACGCGGCAGCGTGTCAAGCCAGGTCCAAGCAAAGGAACTGGCTAGCCAGAACTGAGTGTAATATTACACGAACCACTTGGTGCCACTTTTGAACCTTCTGTAACTCAAAACCTCTTAACGTAAACACATAAAACTACGTGTGTTTAATTGTATCTATAAGGACATCTAGAAGCCCAAATTTCATGAAGCTAGCTCAAACGGTTATAAAGATATGAAGGTCAAAAAGTCGTAAATTTTAGCACTGACTGACTGACTGACATATTTATAGTACCTACCTTTATCAGAATTAAAATCTATATATATGTTGAATAACTGTGTGTGTTAAAGTGTGTTGTGGGCGATGGGCTAGAAACCTGTCACTGCAATATCACATTTTGTCGATCTTTTATACCCACATTTATGCTAAAAGTGGCGCTGGAACATAAGTTTCACGTGCTCTGCCTACCCCTTTTAGGGATAAAGGCGTGAATGTATGTATGTATGATGTATGTATCCAATAAAGCAAATAAATAGAGTTTAATACTTGTTCATAATGTTATTTTGTTCATATAAATACATATTTGGATTTTGCATAGAACTTGGCACTCATTTGGATCTCCATTATTTTTGCGGCGAAGCCCACAGTCAAGCATAATTTTTGTATTGAACTTTGGCTCTCCTTTTTTACATTTATGTTTTTGGTGGTACAATTATACATGGTTTTAAAAACCATCAACCTAGCTTTAAGGATAATAGTCACGGCACTTTCTATACAGACGATTTTTGCTATTAGCTCGGCGTAGGCTCTTACGTTTCTTAGCCCGATTAGGGAAAGATCTGTCACTGCCAGCTGTAGTGCGGGCCATTATGGTATGAGGGTACGATATAATCGAGCTTCACACGGACGAAGTCGTGGGCAGAAGCTAGTAAATAATAAAACAAAAAAGAAATGTTTATAATTTAATACACGATAAATAACAATGGATTACAAGTATGTACAACTACAAACTAAAGTGCTATTCTTTTGCATAGGTACTCACTAACTAAACGAACCCATATATTGGATACGAAAATATGCTACAAATTACGAAAACTTAACGAGAAACTGAAATAGGTATCTAAGTATATTTGCAATCCTAGACATGCATTTTGCAACAACTTGCGTTTACAAAAAATGTAAAGAGCTAAATGGAAACAGAAATAAAAATGAAGATGCAGCAGAAAACTGAGGTACAGATAAATTTTAAAGGAATGAAGGACATTCATTCATTTAGTTCCTCATCATCACAATTTTCACCCCGAAATTGCCCACTGCTGAGCATAGGGCCTCTCTTCGAGTACGCCACCCGTCCCGTCCCTATCCTGAGCTAATCTTATCCAGAAGTGACCCGTGATATTCCTAATATCGTCCACCCACCGAGCTGGTGGACGGCCGGAACGGCCACTTTTACCCAGAAGTGACCACCAATCTGACACCTTTTGGCCCAAGTGGTGGTGGCGAGGTCCTGCCCAACTCCACTTGAGTGATTGGCCAAAAGATGCGATGTCTGGTTCGGTTCGGCCCTGACAACGTTGGAAACCGCTGTTCTAAGCTGTTAGTTACCATGATCGTTTAGTTAATACATTTCGTAATTTCATTAAGGCAGGTGATTATTAAATACAGGAAGGTTAGTTAAGTGTGTTGGCGTTTGTACAAATGAGCATTTCTGGAAAAGCTTTACATAGTTAATTTATGTACTAACTAGACGCGTTAGACCCGTGTGAAACAATAATTCAAATAAATTAAGACGTGTTTAACTGGAAATTACACTTGACTATATAGTCCACTGCCTCTCATCCATGAGAGGAGGCCTGTGACCAGCAGTGAACAAAAATGTATAGGCTGAAGACGATGATATAATATGTATTTGCTGAAGACAGAATCTAAGCGAAAAGAGTACAATCGTGGGGAAAAGGGAACTAACATTACATAGCAACCTAAGCTATCGTTATGTCTAAATTGAGAGATTGCCTCAACTTGTGGTTTTTTCATTTAAAATCTTGCCAGAAAAGGGTAAATCCCCAGAAATAGGCGTTAACTTCGCCCATTTACTGAAATATAGGTATGCACTGTGTGGTTCTGTGACAACGTCACGGAAGGCGCAGCGTGGGTAGATCCCCACAAGGTGGACGGATGACTTGGTAAAGGTCGCAGAAGTCCGCTGGATGCGGGTGGCGCAGGACCGATTTCGCCCATTTACTGAAATATAGGTATGCACTGTGTGGTTCTGTGACCAGTTGACCACGTAACAGAAGGCGCAGCGTGGGTAGATCCCCACAAGGTGGACAGATGACTTGCTAAAGGTCACGGGAGTCCGCTGGATGAGGGTGGCGCAGGACCGATCATTGCAGCACTCTTTGGGAGAGTCTCCCTATGACAGGAGCCTATGTCAAGCAGTAGACGTTTTTCGGCTGATACGATGATGAGGTATGCACTTTTCAGTCTTTTCAGTATTATTTCCGTAAGTATTGTATCGACTCTTACAATATGTATGGGAAGAAAGAGGATGGAACTATGTATTCTTAATCGATACCATGCTGAAAGCTGACTGGTAATGAACAGATTGTTCATAGTAAGAGAATGATCAGATACTTGAATTGAAGGCACCATTATACATTTTCATTCATAGGTAATAACAATTTTATACCCGTTTCTTTCCAAAGCTAAGTGTAAAAAAAGTATTTTCTTTTCAAAAACAATAACTACATGCCTTATATGTATGCACATATAGTTGAGCATAAGTAAACAAAACTAAATAACAATAAATTCAATAATTCCTACATTTCAAGCAACATACGTAAACTAACTGCATTTTTGTAGTGTAAAATTATGAAATAATCACAATATAATTTGAAGCAAAAGTTACTTAGTAAAATAACTAGGGAAAACTTCATTGTCAATGGCATCTAAAGGAGCAACGTCTCTTGAGGCACTTTCGTCATCCATAGATTGAAAAGGATCAACCTCAGGAGCAGTTATATGTTTCCGTAAAATGGCTTCTTCAGCTACCACTTTCTTTCTAGTTTTCTCTTCTTCTACTTCTTTGGTGATGCTACTAACGTCACTTTTGGTGTCTTCTTTTTGCTTCTTGCGCAGACGCTTATTTTTCCTGCGCTTCATCTTAATATTTTTTATAGAAGGAGCTTTACCTTTCATTTCTTTTTCGTATTCTTCATTTAGTCGATCAAATTGAGTCTTAACAGTACTCTCTGTAGATGTAGTAGAAGTGCTGTTTTCACTTTTAGCTTCTGTTTCCGCATTTGTTTTAGCCGTCACAATTACTGTGTCATCCTCAGCTCCACTAGATGACTCTTTAATTTTAGACTTTGCCTTTTTAGGTTTCATTGGTTTCACTTCTTCTTTTTCTGCATCGGCATCATCTGTACTTTCATAAGCAGGAATAGTAGCCATATAAACTTTTTGAACCACATTCCCGTTAAAAACCAAATCTTCAACATCGACATACTTTGCTGTTGTTACCGCGACAGACAGTGTAGGAGAGTCAGAAGTTGTTTTTCTATATTTTTCAAGCTCGTCGTTGTTCGATTTAAGTATTAGGGTATCGTTGGAATATGGCTTCTCAAAACTAAGGTTTTCCTTCAAGTTTCCTTTAAGGTTCTTTATATTGTCTTCTTCAGATTCGCTACTTGATTTCGATATCGGTTTAAAATATGGTATTGGGGACATTAACGACATTTGGTTGAGAACTTTTTTCCTAATCGGTTTTATGTCCGGTGCTCGCCTGATTGCGTCTATCAGCAAATCAATTCCATCGGCTACTGTAAGTAAAATATTAGAGCTTAGTGGTTAATATTTGATGAATTTACATGAAACTTTAATTTGACAACATAATCTTAGGACACATTTTAGAAATTAATTATTTTGTAATCGTTGTACATGCTTTGTTTAGAAATAATTAAATGTTATAGATTAAAAAAATAATTCACCTGGCGGAGTGTCCACTGGGTTGTTTTGTTTCAACAAATACTCCATTAATGTCAGCAAATATTCAACAGCGTCATCGTTCCTCATTACTCTTACATTTCTCTTTCTTCGTTGTTTCGCACCCATTTTCAGGGCCAATTCTTTCAACTTCTCCAAATTGAAATTTATTTTGTTCATGTATTTATTAACCGACGTTTTATACCTTTTATCTCTTTGGCCAGTCTTCATTATATCAACGTCTACTGCATTTTTGCTATTTTTCTTCTCAAGTTCTGATATGGCTTGATACATGTTATGCATAAATGTGTTTTGAAGCAAATTAAATTTTAGGAAAAGACTTTTAATTTTACGCAGTGGGCTGTTATCGACTTTATGTCTGGAAACTCTGTTAATTATAAGTTTACGTCGTTTTTTTATATTATCGTATTTCATTTTCTCTGAATGTATTATTTTCAGAATATCATTAAGGATGGATGCAAAGTTTCCTACGGAATTTATGAATACTTTTGTTTTATTTTTAACGTAATTCATCTGTGTCATTTCGGTTTCTGTCAATGGAGTTTCATAATTGTCAGTAATAATCGCGTTAAGTTGCTTCACATATCTTTTAAATTCCGCCTCTTCGTTTATGTCACCGGTATTATTATTTTTACCATTCACTAATTGTAAATACCCTTTAATCATTGTTATAACATTCAATGCTTTTTTGGCTTCCATGATAAGTTCGGTAATTTTATAATTTATAAGTCCTACTTTATTAGTGCTGATTTTACAAGGTCCAAAAGTATCGCATATAGACTCCATGACGGCTATATTATTAAGAAGAGTTTTGTTATTTTTCTTTGATAATAATTGACTATACAATTTCTTTAAATATTTTATAGCAAGCATACTGTTTTGTTGTGGTTTAGTATCATTATTAGAAAAACTATGTAGCATTTTTTCAAAGTCGTTTTTAAAGGATTTCATTGTTCTATTCATTGAAGTGTTTTTTGGACCAGTGACATTAGTTCTATTAGTTTCAATATTTTCTTCTAATTTATACGTTTTAATATCCGTTATTGTCCTATTTACACCTTTTATATAAACTGTATTAATATCTATTCCATTTGTATTATTGTTTATTTTGTTATTGGTATCATTAATTTCCTGTTTCTCAATTGTTGGCCACCCTGTTGCGGTATATCCGTTAATAGTAGTCGTCTCCATATCAAGACTTTCCTTATTTTTGAATTCCTTGTCTGACAATGATATTACGTCTAAATTATAATCAATCGAAGCAGTAGTCTCCAAACTCTGATTATTTATTAATTTCAGTTGACTGACTGGTGAATCTGTAATTTCACTCATAGCATAATTCAAATCAAGTGTTTGAGAATCATAGTTAAGTTGCTTAGTAGTTGACTCATCAACTATGCTTGTGGCATTTAATATATTGAGTACCGTACGATTGTCTAGTTCACGATTTTCAATTGTAATAAAATCTTCATATTGTATTGTTGTATCATCAACAGTGTCGTTATTTACTGTCCCGCTGTCATAGTTGGAAGTTTGCGTACCTATATCATCAACAGTGTATTGATAATTGGTTAAGTTTGATTCAATTCCTTCGTTATTTGTAAATATTCTTGCTGGTGGTTCAGAAACTTGGTCGATGGCGACAGAAGAGATATTCACTGAAATAATTAAAATGCATAAATCTTCAACGGCTCAATATAAGTAAAAAACGCGAGCAGACCCACGGGATATAATATGGCCTATCTCCATCCCCATAAGTAAGGTCCATTCTATGTATATAAACTATTCTGTTGAAACACTATCTTGACAGTATTTAAATACCTACTTAAATACCTAATCTTATATCTAGTACCTAATCTTATACCTAATCTTATACCTATCCACTTTATACCACATCATCTTACCTACTTACTTCTTAAGACTTTACTAATTATATAGACTGATTACGACTACACCACTTTATATTAGACTCATTTATCATTAAGACTACCTCAAATTAGTCTACTCATGGATTCCACAGTCAAACTGTGCAAACAGTTTTGTGGGACGTTGTATTTAGTTTTAAGTCATTGTAAAGTGCTCTACCGAAATAAATAAATAATAAATAATAATATGAAAGCAAAATAATTCTCCCTAGCAACAAAGTAACAAAAAATACCTGATTATATTATTAGTACCTATCTAAGACTATTATAGAGTTAACTACTTTACTTTTATGGTGTATACATTTATGAAACTGGTTTTAGCGTTATTCCAAAATGTATCTAGTCTTGGTCAAAAGTATTAAGCCTCGCTTTTTACGTTATATATACACTATTATTTTAAAAAAAGATGAAGTATACATAAGTGTTTGGTTTAAAATTTCACAAAACGCATCAGGGCTCATTACTTTGGCCAAGGCTATATTTATTAATTTTATTATATATATATAAAAATATAAAAAGTAAGCATATAGAGTAATTTAAGAATAGGTACGTGCTTTCGGTCAAAATTCAAGAACGCCTATTGATAATACTAGCTCTGTTTTCCCATGTTTTATTGAGTTACCTTTTTCATTTTCCATGATCGTAGAACTACTGGAGACTTCGGTTGTTGCCGGAAGTTCCCTCTTATTCCTCCTCCTAGGAATGTAAATAACCTTTTCCTTCCTTTTGTAGTTGCCTTTTAGTTTAGTATCTTCCTTTTCTTCATCCTCCTCTATTTCTATTTTATTTTTTTCATTTGGATTCATCAATGCATTTTGTCTTGAGTAGAAATTATGAGTATTCTCACGCTTTGAGTTTTTTGCCTTCGTTTTCTTATTCCAGTCGCTATGTTCCTTAATATTCATTGGTTTTCTACCCCTGGCATTGTATTTTAGTTCAAAATTTCTTTTCTGTTTCGTGTTAAATACCTTTTCAAGTTTTATTTCTCGTTTAGCAGGCGTTTCCTTCGAACTCGCTTCATACTGCTGGTAAAGTAATTGAGCTAGTTTTCTAGAGTCATTTTTATACTTAAGCAGTTCTGGTGACTCTATAGGAGACATAGTTGATATATATTTCTTTATAATGAGGATATTTGCAGTTCCATTTTTCATTTGGTCCTTACGTATGAACTTTTTTAATGTTTTTACAGAGATTTGTGGCGCTGCAGGTTTTTTTGTCGTAGTGGATAATACCTTTTTAGATTTCTTATTTTTGGCATTAACAGATCGTTTGTCATTTTTCTTATTCTCCTTTGTCGAGGGTTTTACTAGATTTTCTGAAGAAATAATTTGTTTACTTTCTGGTTTCTTATTTTTTTTTGCAACTGGCCGTGGAGTTTCTGAAAAAACGTGAGACAATATAATTTCATGAGAAGCTCTCCAATGCTCTTTGTTTTTCATAGAATCTTTGAAGATTGACTTCGGCTAACCAGCGGATACATTTCACATATTTCAATTATTGATGTATGATAATTGATAAAATTAGGTTTAAGGTACTCACTGCCTTCACAGAAACTCATGACGTGACATTGCCACTCATTGTGCTCGTCGCAGTCACAAACCAAACATCCTTTGCACCAATCCTCTGCAAAAGATCATAATAAAGGCCATAAAATAAGTCTTGTGATTGCATCAAAACAGGCATTTAGAAGAATGAAGATTATTCTGTGAGCGTTTGAGTTGTAATAATACTAGGATTAAAGCTCCAATGAATTGACCGATAGCGAAAATTGTTAAATGGACACCTTAACCCGATCACAATATTTAAGCCGATACATTTGTCAAAACACGCGTTTTTCTTGGGTTTTTAAGTTAGTTAATGACATGAAATCGACCTGGTCCCAAACTAAGCAAAGCTTCACTACTACAAGCTTATTTACTGGTGGGTCACTAGTAACTAGGCTAAAGCGGTCGTCGATAAACGAATAGATATCAAGGATCGCCATTATGACTACTTGTACGCTGCCAAATGCCAGCATCAAACGGTACCCCATATAAACCAGAGGTCGGTCTAATTAGGGCTCTTGCTTTATCACAATCAGGCCACTACTAGGTTAGTTAAGTTTTTCTGTATTTATTTTTGTAAATTTAATACGCACTTGGTGGACATCCTATACTCTTGCTGTCTTTTGGTTTGCAGTCTTCTTCATTCGCTTGTACCATGGATTTCATCAAAACTGTAAATATAAATGAATAATAAATAAAATATATAATGAATACTTACCTACTTTTTCGGGTCAGGTTGAGTTGATTTCGTTATAACTACCTATGTTTATATACTTGTCTAATATACATATATTTCAAGATTGATTGTACTCATCTTGGATTAGATTAAAAAACTTACTAATGCATGCAAATTTAACTTTAAATATTGTGATATATAACCGAATTAGAAGAAAATAATTATCTCGAAAAAACTTACCATCTTTCTTTGCATCGTTAAAGAAAAGGTCCATAAGGCCAGGATTGCGCCGCGTTCTCCTACAATATAAGCAAATAATGTATCACTTTTCTACAGAGTGTAAGTATGATGGCATTCTGTTTAATGCGTTAATTGGTATCGCATTTTGACTAGAACAGAAATAAGTAGATCAAAAATGTCTTGTAATAAAAAAAATGGCGGGGAAGAGGAATAGAGGACGGATGCCTTTGCGTTCGGTGCACTCGGTAACATCTGCGACTTGAGCCACATTAAGAACTCAATGCGAGTCTTGTTTGTGGCTATATTTAGTTTCTGGTTTAGCAGTAAGTCTCATAGTATAATTTTAGTTTTAGGCATCACGGCATCAGCACGCGTTAGTTTTTACCTGTAGTAAATGTAGTAGTACCTAGTAATGAATGAATGTCAAATTTACCATAGATAAGTCATAGTTTTAATACCTTTTTTCTTTTTCTTTTTAAAATTAAGTAGCATTCATTTTAATGTAATTTATAAGTGTCTTTTCGTGTTTGTATATATTTGTTTTTTGTTTTTAATGAGTTTGTGTTCTTGGTTATTTTTAATGTTTTTGTAATTTGTCCTTGTGTGTGATCGTGGCGTCATTGTTCCGTGCCTCACCAAATGGTCACAACGGAAGACCAGCGCTGGTTTTGCCAGCATTACGCTGAGTTGTGACCATTTCGTGGCAAATGTGTATTGTATGTGGTGCGTATGTGTCCACAATGTGTATTGTTGCCATTGCCACGAATAAATGTTTTCTTTCTTTTCTTTCTTTCTTTCTTATAATGTACAGCCACCTCACAGCACGCATACACCTTTTTTGCGCTAGAAATGCCCTGTGAGTGTCCACAGAGTTGTTGCCCCAAATCAATAAACGATTACTGAGTAGAGACGATACGTAGCTTAACATGAAGCTGTCAGTGGGACATCTAGAAGAGAAGAACAGCTCAACCTTCTCAGAGCAAATACAAATTTGTCTAGCTTCTAGCTTAGTCTACAAGATTTCCAAGAAATATGTTCCATTTCAATTTTTTTTTTTTTTAATTATTATATTGTATGTCAAGATTCCTTTCAGCGTTCCTATATGTCTTAAATATAATTAAGGTACCTGAGGGTAATATGGTCATCCGGTTAATATGGTCACTTCGCTGTATTCCAATAAGTACAAAGCAAAGTGGATAAATGGCACTGTGATCAAAAGCGTCTAGTAGCCTAGTGGAACCTTGCAAAGTTTTATCGGGACTGCTTTACCAACTCAGTTTTGACAGATCTAAAACACGGGTCGATTCGCGATTACCGCGGTCCTCTAAAAAAATGTAAACATTAAAAGCCTGCAAAAATCGAAAAGAGACGTGTGATTTAATCATTGGATATGAGTCAACAGATAATTTATCGTATTTTTTGTGCGAGTCGTAATAATGTTAACAAGTACGCACTTGTTAATATGGACATCAGTTGTGTGATGTTCTGTATGAAAATAGTAACCATGTTTTAATTTGTTTTCATAAGTAATGCCTAACGAATAGTGTTAAATATTATACTTTTAGGATGTAAAAAGTAGGAAGATTGAGGGGTAATTGGCGGCAGTAGGATCTTCAAAAGTGCGATCGCAAAACGATAAAAAATAAACACACCCTCGAAAAAATGTAAAGTCCCAATGAAAACGATTAAAATGTATTTACGATTGAAACAAACTGGAGGCTCGTCTCGGTCGAAGACTATTCCTCAAGTTGGAGGAAGCAGATAAAATTGGGAATGGCCATAATAACCACACGTGCCGGAAATATGGTCTTTTACCACTTTTTTTTAAAGGCGATTTTTTTAATAGAGTCTAATTATTACCAAACATATTTTGTTGACTTTTTTATGGTTTATTAGTTGTTTTTAATAACCGTGTATTTTTTATCCACAACCTGCCCTTACTTAATTTTTTACAGAGCTCCAAACCTTAACGTGTCCATATTACCCCCACGTACCTTACACAAGACTTATTAATATTGTTTTTTAAATTATTATAATCTAGCCAGTTGATAATTGTTATTAATGTGTCAGTAGCCTCTTTCTTCGTTCGAATTGTCAGACTTAATTCATAATGTTGTATTAACAGCAAGTATGCTTTACACAGCTGGGTAAATCGTTAATGTATCAGACACAAAGCACACGTGAACAGCTCAAAGTACGCACATCAAATAACGTTTAACTAGTATGGAAACCGAATCATCTTAAACTATCTCTACTAAACTTGTAGAAACAAAACAAGGGCGATAATTGACCCATTGACATACTTGCGAGATTGTCCGCTTCGGAGGACAGTCTCCACATCGCGCTGATAGCTATCGTCAGCATCGCACCGCTCGCTGTCTCTCAGGGTACAACCAGCCAGCCCGTCGTCCTTGCAGTAGCAGAGGTAGCAGGTCGCAGGGTACCCTGGCTGGTCCTGACGCTCGAAGAAGAAGCCAACGCTTGGGCAGTGTGTGATTGATTTTTGGAGGGTTTTGGGTGGACCTGTAAGAGGAAATATGATGAGGGTGAAGATTGTCGTATAGAGAACCAACGGGAAAATTCCAAAATTGATAAGCTTTTTGTGAAAGATCTCGGTAATATTGCAGAATTACATTTTCCCTTGAGGGAACTACCGAAACGGAAACTTGTCTTAAGCTCTCTTGAAAATTTTGAAAATGTTCTGCAATTTGTAGATCCATCAAATATCATGTTTCTTTCTGTTGGTCTGTCTGTCATCCTTTCATGCTTAAACCGCAGAACAGATTCAGATGAAATATGGTATGGAGACAGTCTTACTTCCAGAGTAGGTCATAGCATACATTTAATCCTTTAAGGGTGGAAAATGGAGGTAGAACTTTCTAATATTGAGGAGCGAAAATTAGAAGTATGCCTACAAATAATTATAGCAAATATCCTGTGGTGATCAACGAGTTTTACGCGAACGAGGTCCTGGGTAAAAACTAGTATGTAATATACTGGGTGAATTTGGCGTCATGATCAGGAATGACAAAAGGTGAAGAAGATGGTAATATTTATTCCTTATTATGGAACAACTTTTCCCATGGATGGTCCACATCAACAATCACCAAAATCTTGTAGTGGTTATTCATTTAATGGCGTTGGTTTACTTTTAATTCCACCTCCGTGCGAAAAGTTAAACATTTTTTAATTCAACTCGTGCGAAGTCTCGGTCGAAACAATCGGTTAACAATCAACATACAGCGCGGAAGTTAAAAATTCCAAAACAATTCGTATTACGTGTGGAAAACACATAACGTTATTGTATCGCGGCAAGCCACCGAATGCCTTAAGATGTATCAAAACAGAAAAATCGTTGGGCATCTTGTTACGTAAATATTAGGAGACAATCATACACAAATCGAACCGGCCTCATAGTAGGGTTGCTCATGATATGTTGAATAGATATAAAAAGTTAAATATATATAAAACAAAACATCCAAGACTCTGAAACAAATATTCATAGGCCCCCTAGTTTAAGCTAGTTTGAGTCATTTTATTAGTTTCATAGACATATTTGTAATACATGATACCTAGAGTTTAATAATTATCTAAAATTATTAAAATAATAAATAGACAAAAAAGTATATAGTGTTTTGTGCGCTCGCCTACTTCGCAACTGTTGTGAACTATTATTGTGAACTTTTACCCAGGCTTAGTTTAAAAATTGTCGGCAGCTCTGTCTTTGTCGTTGTTGCCACTGTCGGAAAAATTGTAACATTCCCTGCTACGACACATCACTATATATATTTTCACATATTTAGACACGAGTAACTACATTCGCTACCATCAGCGTTTCATTTCACTCATACAAGGTGAACCGGGTCAGTGGTCCGCAAGGCGCATGTGACACCCTAGAGTTGCTAGCTTCCATGTGCTACAATGTCAGCTTACCATCAGGCGGGCCGAACGCTTGTTAGTATTCGACTTAAACACATAGAAAACATCCGAGACTCAGAAACTAATTTTCATGCACATCACATCACACAAATATTTGCCCTTACCGGGATTCGAACCGAGGACCATTAGCTTCATAGGCTTGTTACTAACCGGTCCCCCTATTCTGTAACTTGTTTACGCTCACCTCAACGCTCACAAACAAATATATCTTGACACCGCGATGCGTAGTAACTAAGCGTAGGTAGAGGTTTAGCGTAGGCTAGTTTCGTGACGGGTGACCGGCGGCGTGAGCCGCATTAGCGCGTAGCGAATAACAGCCCAGGGCTATCCGTCGTGTCGCAGTCGGACTTGGGATTCGAAAATGATTTAGATGTGTAGTTGTAAGAGATTACTATAAAGAAAGAGAAAGAGATGACAGATGAATTATTGATAGATAAACTCAAAGATACACAGGCAGGAGCCAGAAATACAGACAGACAAATAGACACACAAACAGAAAATACAAAAAGATAGATAAAGAGGCAGACAGATAAACAAACAGACAAAAGAAAACGATAGACATCCAGGGGAAGAAAGTGAGGGAAAGAGCGATCAGAGAGGGAGAGCAGCCGTTGACCAAGGGTGGAGTCAATGTTTCTAAATTCGTTCAAGATGTTTTCACACTCGACCTCTTTCACTTTTTAATCTAACCTGCAGATTAAAAACTGAACTAACCTGGGCCCTCCGTCGTGTCAGCAGCAGTAGCAGAAGTGTGAGTGAAGAAGTGTGCGCGTGCGCTGTTTTGCAAACATTAATGCGAGCCGGCACGAGGGGGCGGACTTGGGATTAGGAAATAGTGTCGCTGACAGAAAGAAACAGAGAGAAAAATCTAGTCAAAAACTAGGTAGATTAACAGACATACAGAGAAAAGGAAAGGCAGATAGAGAGAGAGAGAAAGCGATGGTAAAAGGGACCTCATTCTATCGTGTATAGAAATTGATAAACAAACAAGTGTCTTTTAAAGCATCCGTCTCGTCATACTTACAAATTAGAGACAGAGACAGAGAAATCAAGATAACTCTGTATCGGACTATCTAACCCAAAGCGCGATGCACTGTCAAGGTCTCAATTCTCTTCCAGTTCTCGATAGAAGACACACTCATCCTTCTAGAAGCTTGTGATAACCTGGTTTAAGCCCCAACGCAAAAAGAGGGGTATTACTCGTATAAGTTTAACGTGTCTGTCTGTGTATCTGTCAGTGGTATCGTAGCTCCGTAACGGATGGACCGATTTGAATGCGGTTTTTTCGTGTCATAGATAATTTTATTCCAAGTGTTCTTAGCCATGTTTCATGAAAATCTGTTCAGCCGTTTTTGAGATATCGGACTTTGAAATGAAAATGTCGGGGGTTTTTCAACTTTCCTAAGTTGTAGTTATTAAAAAGTGAACTAACCTGGGTTCTCCGTCGTGTCAGTGGTCAGCTCCAGGCTCTGCAGTAGCGGCAGGAGCACCGGCAGCATCAGTAGCAGCAGCATCGTCGCCGGCGAGAGACTGCGCTCCCTCACGGTGCGCGTGCGCTGTTTTGTAAACACTACGCGAGCCGGGCGCCAGGGAGCGGACTTGGGGTTTGGAAAATTAAGCAGCTTTGTGTGTGAGAGAAAAACATTGAAAGAGATAGAGATGGAGATAGATAGGTAGTCAGACAGAATGCCATATGTGTAGAGATTCTGAAGGCCGAAACGCACTGACAGCGGTGGCGGAGCGGCGCGGTGCGGCGCGGAGGCGCTACCGGTTGTAATGTTCAAGCTAATATGAAAGGATCTGCACAGAGCGGCGCGGCGCGGGGTGGTATTCTGTGCGGACCCATTCGTATTAGTTCGAACATTACAACCGGTACCGCCTCCGCGCCGCTCCGCTACCGCTGTCAGTGCGTTTGGGCCTTGATAGATACATAGATAGACCGATATTTAGATGACAGACAGATAGATAGGCAGATCAACAAACAGAGACGGAAAAGGATAGACATTATGAAATAGAGAGTGAGAGAGAGCGACCAGGGAGGGAGAGAGATCTATTTTCTCCCGACGTAGTCATGCACCAAGGTTGGATTGGAGTTAGGGGCCCAATAATAGATAGATAGGCATAAATATACGAGTAGGTAGACAATCAGACACAAAGACTAAAACATAGACAGACTTGAGAGAGAGTTTCAAGAACAGATTTGTTTGGTGTTTCAAAAAATATCTGGATAGATATTGAATAAAAGATTATAATATATTTTAATCTAGTTACGTAATGTACTAATTACGTCACACCTGGCCATAATGCGAGTTTTAATGCACGCTGCGCGTACGGGAAAACTCTTAAACATTATGGCCAGGTGTGACGTAATTAGTACATTACGTAACTAGGGCGTTTACGTCTACCTTGCGTAGCGTACGCGCAGCGTGCAGAAAAACTCGCATTATGGCCAGGTGTGACGTAATTAGTACATTACGTAACTAGGGCGTTTACGTCTACCTTGCGTAGCGTACGCGCAGCGTGCAGAAAAATTCGCATTATGGCCAGGTGTGACGTAATTAGTACATTACGTAACTAGATTAAAATATATTATAATCTTTTATTCAATATCTATCCAGATATTTTTTGAAACACCAAACAAATCTGTTCTTGAAACTCTCTCTCAAGTCTGTCTATGTTTTAGTCTTTGTGTCTGATTGTCTACCTACTCGTATATTTATGCCTATCTATCTATTATTGGGCCCCTAACTCCAATCCAACCTTGGTGCATGACTACGTCGGGAGAAAATAGATCTCTCTCCCTCCCTGGTCGCTCTCTCTCACTCTCTATTTCATAATGTCTATCCTTTTCCGTCTCTGTTTGTTGATCTGCCTATCTATCTGTCTGTCATCTAAATATCGGTCTATCTATGTATCTATCAAGGCCCAAACGCACTGACAGCGGTAGCGGAGCGGCGCGGAGGCGGTACCGGTTGTAATGTTCGAACTAATACGAATGGGTCCGCACAGAATACCACCCCGCGCCGCGCCGCTCTGTGCAGATCCTTTCATATTAGCTTGAACATTACAACCGGTAGCGCCTCCGCGCCGCACCGCGCCGCTCCGCCACCGCTGTCAGTGCGTTTCGGCCTTCAGAATCTCTACACATATGGCATTCTGTCTGACTACCTATCTACCTACACCTGGCCATAATGTTTAAGAGTTTTCCCGTACGCGCAGCGTGCATTAAAACTCGCATTATGGCCAGGTGTGACGTAATTAGTACATTACGTAACTAGGGCGGTGAATTCGTGAATGCCCCAGATCGCAGCTGTTTGTGGCCCGAACCGAAGGTGAGTGCGACATCGCATTTGCATCACACACACACACATCATCAGCCTATATACGTCCCACTGCTGGGCACAGGCCTCCTCTCATGTATGTAGGAGTCCCTGGCATAGTTCGGTCATACAAAGTTTAAAACAAAAATCGTCTTTCCAGCACGGCTATCACAAGACTCGACTTTTCTCGCACTATCCTTCTTCCTCTCATTAGAACACTTAGAGCAAGAGGTATAAGTGCGAGAAATATCGAGAGTATGTCGCGGCCGTCCCATGATAGACGTGCAGGCGGATCTGCGTGAGCTCCAAGCCTGGAATTGGCAAGAGTTGACGCGGAACCGAGAAAAATGGCGCACTCTCGTGCCAAGATTAATTTTGGGCCGCTGAGCCAACGGAGTAAGTACTGCAACTAGAAAGAAACGCTAATTTATGTAAAGCCTAGCATAGTTAATTTCGCCGCTCCCAAGTCCGTCCACCGGCGCCGATAAAGCGTCAGCTTACAGCCGCGCACCGTCCATGTCGCCATCGCCATGCTGCGCTTGCTGGCCGTGCTCGCAGCCACATCCGGTGAGTGAGACATACTAACAAACGCGTGTATCCTCAACAGTAAATGTTTACTAAGCAGAAACGTCTGCTATCGAAATTCCATTGAAAAATGTATCGCCACGAGCGGGATTCGAACCCACGACCTATGAGCTGTTATTCGCTACGCGCTAATGCGGCTCACCGGTCACCCGTCACGAAACTAGACCTCTACCTACGCTGAGTTACTCCGAATCGCAGTGTCAAGATATATTTGTGGGGGAGCGTTGAGGTGAACTTAAACAGAATAGGGGGCTTTATACCGTGCATCGCTCTGAACCAACCTGTTGCAAGTGTCCTAGGTGTCTGCTTAACAGGCCGTGTGGTTCCTTGCCAATTTCGTAGTCTAAAAATGACCCTTGGATCTTAGTCTTCCGAACCCCGACTACTAAAGAAAGTTATTTACAATCATTGTAACAAACTTGTATCTTAAACAATCTCCCAAACAAATCTAATGGCATTTATTTTCAAGTTGTTACTCATATTTTGGTATCCGATTGAGCTAGATTTGGTATACTTATGTAAGGTTTCCAAGGCAATACAAACAAACTCGTGTAGGTATGTTTATCAAATATGACCAGCAGCTCGGTCGCCTGGTGAAAATTGAGAAAAATAGTATCATTTCTACTAAACGGGACTTAGTTGCGTATAATATTGTAATTAAGTAGTTATAGATTAGTATTGATTCTACTTTTTTGTGTTCTTAGATTCTTTTTTTTTTTCAACAAACAGAACAGAAACCATCAGTGTCTCTTTCGTTAATCAAATATCAATTCATTTCAAGCGTTTTACCCGGTTACACCCTAGAGGAGCCCGGGGTCCGCTTCGACATCTTATCTCAATATTTGGCACAGGCAATAGTTTTCCAAAAGTAACTGCGAAACTAGATGGAACTTCGGCCATAATTCGATCGGCAAGCCCCACAGCAAAATTTGCCGCGGAAATATTACACCTGCAAGGCTTGCGGTCGTATATGCCGCGCCCGCATACGCAGCCATGGAAGACGTTGTCTCCCTTCTTGACGCTGCTTGTATAGTCTGTAATAGACTTGAAGGCCATTGATGAAGCCCCACAGAGGAATTAAAATTCACTTTCTAACCACACGATCCTGAGCACGAATCTGGCTGTTGCTTGACATATTTATCTCTCACAGAAACTTCCACTCCTCCTTTCACCCCTCTAAGGACAGATTTCCGGCATAAAAATGACCCCATGTCCTTCCCAGGGTCCTTATGTCCACAGTTCATAGCAAACTTCGGAGGCTATCCGTGGTCGAGATCTATTTGCAATTTCAACCGAAGGACTTTTACTTATGAATTACCCTCGCATCTATGAGAGCACTCCTGTTCCCAGCAGTAGGAAGTAATCTGGTGGTGATAATAATTGTTAACATTTCGTTTCAGCGCTAGACCCATCCCTGACGTTTCACTACTTAAAGTACCCCCGAGTCTTCCGTCGGAACGAAGTGGCGTGCCAGGTCTGCTATGGGGAGTTCGACTGTCTCAGCATGGAGCAGTGTACCTACAACGCCGCAGCTGCCGAAGTGTTGAATGAAGACGATGGAATGGTATGCCTTGGCTCTTCTGTGCATTATAATCTTGAAGTATCTGGGGGCACGACAGTGTCCCCGCTAAGTCGAGCAAAACAGCGGCACGGCCGTAGCGTACCATCCTTTTCTCGAAGCAGTTCAGACCATTTCCGATCCCTTTTAACTTCGTTGTGGATAAAACTAGAAGCCTGAATTTTCATTAACCTAGCACGTATTGTATAAACACAATATATTTAAAATTTCATTCAATTTGAAGCCGTGGTTTAAGAATTGTGACTAGACAAAGTTTCTTAATGTTGTCACTGGCTGACTCACCGATCATCAAAAGTCTAAGAAACTTCTAGCAGACATAGAAGCTTCGAATTTAGAATACAATGCATAGATCAAGGGAAAACTAAAAAAAAATGCAATTTCTGACCAGTTTTCTAGATACATTAACTGCATTTTATAATCTTTGTAATTTCATAAACATATACGAATACAAAGTTACATTTGCAGTGAATCAAATGAAAAGCAAGAATGGGACTGCTATGATATAACATACCTAGTTAAATGACATTTTGTGACAATCGTTACTACATAGTTTTAAGTATGCAAAAATTCTTAAATGCAGTAAATTTTGATTGCCAAGTTGTAGAATTTAATTTCGATATTAAATAAAGAATAATAAAAATGCTTGAGACTTGGTACCTACTACGAAATATCTCACAACTTGTTACGGTGGAAGAGTTTCGAGACTTGGCCTCTTTTTTACATGGATTTTCTTAATGGGATTTGTTATGGTATGGTGTGAAGCCATCAAAACTTACGTATACGTCGCAATTTGGTTAATGGGCTTTGTGACATGTCAAGAATGATGCAAGGTTTTGTATGAAGAGGATCTACCGTCTACGGATATGTATTGCCTTCTCCCGTCATTTAAAATCATGCCACAACTAAGATTCGCTCTACGGCTATTTATCCTGCAGTGATTACCATTAGCGATGCGAATGATATAACGTGCATTTTAAAACAATAATTTTCAATTATCGAAACACTTTCCCCCTCTCCATTGACTCTCAAATTATTTTTTCCAGAATATCGTTAGTGATGCTTTGACGGCCAAGGTAGATTCGCTGATGTATGACTTGGTTTTAGAAGGTAAGACTAAAGATCTACAGAATTCTACATGACTTGGAAATAATTGAAAAAGCGAGCGAATTTCTCTAAGTAGGTACTACAACTTGGACTGAAATTCTTTCATATGTCCAGCAGTCCAGATGTTCTCCTCTACAGTACGCTTACCATGAGTTTGACAATGACGGCTTACGCTAACGAGTACAACTCTCCAGTTCCACAGCTCAGAGAGCCATATTTCCAAGTTATCAATTATCGAAGTTAACTGCCAGTTTTCATACCTAAAGTAACTACCATCTCGGGCGGTAAAACAAAGAATGTCTCAGATCACTGGTATTTGTCATTAAAAATGTTATCTGAGGGCCGCGGTAAGCATGTACAAAATTTTACGTGTCTCCCTGGCCGGGAAGTGGGATTTTCCGCGCGCGTAACGATAATTGCGACTTATATGATCGTGTGACGTAAAACCAACTTTTAGGTTCTTTTTTTTGTTTATTTTTATATAACGACGGTGGCAAACAAGCGTACGGCCCGCCCAATGGTAAGCGGACACCGCAGCCTATAGACGCATGCAACTCCAAAGGAATAACATGGGCGTTGCCGACCCTTGATATGTTTGAGGATTCGCCATGTTGACAGCTGAAGGAACAAATTCCCTCGCTCTCAACACAACGCATCCTCGGTTAGTTGTGGGTTAACTTTTCAAACAAGACCTTTTTTTCGCAGATTCAATGAAAGAATACAACGAATGTATACCTCTCATCTCTTCCTACACCACATGCAACAAAGGTAACTGTATTTAGGTATCAGCTTGTTTAGTAGAGACTACTAAGACGGTCATCAATCGTCACACTGCCGCTGCACAAACTTCGCTGGACGGTGGTGCGGTGCAGTGGGAAGTACCATGCGGAATCAATACACAAACTGAGCTGTTATTCGCTACGCGTTAAAGCGGCTCACCCCACCCGTCACCCGTCACGAAACTAGACCTCTACCTGCGCTTAGTTACGCATTGCGGTGTCAAGATATATTAGGGGGTGAGCGTTGAGGTGAGCTTAAAACAAGTTACAGAATAGGGGGGCTGAGGTACTGGCATACAACGCTGCAAACCGTCGCTCGGGAGCAGTGTGACCGCCTAAGTTTGATGGACGTAATATTATTTGAACGTAGAATTTAGACATTCACAATCATTCCATTTCGATGACGTATCAGCGTGCCGCGATGGCTTTTCATCCGTTTGGCTATCCGACTTGCTGCGCCAATAACCTGCTTCCTATAGTTGCTAGAAGCACTAAAATAGCACATTGTTGGAGAGGCTTGAAAGTAGGCAATAGACGGACGACTGTTCATGTTCATGCAACGTAAAGCTAATCACAGTTTATAAGTCTCAATGAGGCGAACGGTGGTCAGAACCACCGTTCGCCTCATTTCCGAGCAGTGGCGTGAAAATTATATTTCATGTGCTCTGCCTACCCCATCGGAACACAGTGGTGAATGCATGTACTATTTTTAGACAACACCTGCCTCGGATGCAATTCGTGTGTGTGTGATGAGACCGGCCGCTGGAATTGCACCGAGACCCATAAATGCAGCAGCACACTTCTTAACGTCGACCGTCAAGTCCTGACCACGGTGGTTGAACGGTTAAAGTCAGGTGTGTATGATATCGGTGCCTTCAAATGAAAAGGCTATTACTGAACCAGTGAGGTTCTTCTTAGGCTCTGTCGTCGTTTACCATCAGCTGGCACTAGGTTAAAAGTCCCTGGTCAGTAACCTGTAACTTTCGAATCGTCGTATCACATTTGTAAGGAATTTCGGTGCGGTATTTGGATAAATTTTGATTACATAGAGTGTAATATATCTTCCTTACTACATAAACGGGCCGTATCTTTTTTAACCTTACCAACTAAGTAAGATTACGAAACGTTAAGTTTGATTTTTTTCACATCTTCAAGGGACCATAAACTTGAGTAAGAATATGTATCGAGTTGAAATTAAAATATGGTTTTAATCTACGAGTTCCCGAGATAAATGGTATTAACAGACAGACAGACGGACAACAAAGTGATCCTATAAGGGTTCCGTTGTTTTCCTTTTGAGGTACGGAACCCTGATTAGGGAACACTTATTCAGTTTTTTACTAAATCAGGGTTCCATAATTTTTTGTAGTAATGAAGCAATAGGTCCGAGAACGTTTGTTGGCAGCGTCGTTCCACCGCACTAATCATGCCTATGATACCATATTATACCTACTACTATACCTGTGTCTTGTGTACAATAAAGTATTTACATACATACAGGAGCGGGAATTTGCGCTTTGAGAACCACATACTTAATGTTGTGAGTAACTGCTTTTATCGCCTTAAAGTTCTATATAATATACGAGATTACCTTAGTGTTGATTTGCGTGTTGACCTATGTGAATCACTTATATTATCTAGGTTAAACTATTGTGATGTCGTGTATGACGGGTGCATTACTGGTCGTTCCAAGAGGCTCATACAACGAGTGCAGAACGCATGTGCTCGTTTTTGTTTCAGAGTCCCTCCCCGATCCCACATCACTCCATACTTGAACGCCGCTAACTTACTTAACATGCCTGCACGCCGGCGCCTACACCTGGCCACTCTGCTGTTCGGGGTGGTAAAACACGAAACCCCCACCTACCTTTTTCATAAACTGGTATGGTCCAAAAGTGCGCGCAGGTTTAAGGCAATGGCCATTATACCTATGCACCGAACCGCTGCGTTCAGAGGAAGTTTCAAGTATGCGGCGTCTAAGTGCTGGAATGATATCCCCCCTCCTATCCAAGGGGCGCTTAGCAGATACACCTTTAAGCGTATGCTTAAAGGCTATTTGTTGACGCTCCAGAAATCCTAATCCTAATCCCCAGCACTGTGACAGCAATAAATATGCCAATTGTTCATTTTTTATCTAGTTTTTGTTTTTAATGTGTATTGTAAATATTAATATTCTATTGCAACTGCGTCTAGGTAGTGTGTACTTGTATTATCTCACTTTGTATTTATGTTTATTTCTTTTTCACTTGTCCCAATAATGTAGGTAGTTTATTTATTATTTTTGTATGACGTTTCCGTGAGTCACCGACGGTGCTGGCTGAAAATCAGCGCTGCAGGTGTCTGACACCTCAGCATAATGCTGAGCCAGTGTCCGGTTCACTGCCGCAGAGACACACTTCTTTCATGTTTTATGTGTTTTTTTTGTTTATTCTATTGTTTAATATGTGTGTCCTGTGTGTTTGTGAATAAATGTATCTTTCTTTCTTTCTTTCTTTCTATACATATTAAGGAACGCCCCTGATTGTAGCTGGCTGAAATGTCCCCATGACACAGGGTTACCGCACTAAATAAATGCACTACATCGCACTTTTACAAGTTTATATATTCGAATCAGACCACTCGAGTACCATAGCTGCTTAATCTCGTCTAGACATTAATAGACGGACTATACAGAGTGACATTTTAATCAGTGTCCAAATTTTTTGTAGGCATTTGGTATCACTAATAGACTTCATTTTTGTAAAAAAAACTGGTCGGTATTTTGAAATAATTTGTGTATTCCAAAAGAATTATCCGTACTGCGTGGTTACTGGGCATTTAATGCCGCGCGGAGCAGGCCGGGGCCGAGGGAGGGGAGGCGTGCCGTGCGCAAACCTTACTTACTACCCGCTGAGGTGCCCGCGCGGTAAGGTTTTTTTGGGATAACTTTAAGCAGCAATTACTATTTTTTTTATACTGAATGATATGAAACAAAAAAAACGTATTTTATAATTTTGCTGAAGAATCTTACACTTGAATTTGGACACTGATTAAAATGTGACCCTGTATATACAATGTTCCGTATTTCAGCATCAAGATATAAAAGATCTTATGAAGCCTTGGAAGAATCGTCGACACAGAACGTATTTGAAGAACTGGCTGATATTATGTTTGTCCCCAAGTCATACGAAAGAAAGAAAAATACCAAAGACCAGAAGCATTCTACAACTATGGGTAAAATAAACATGTCACCAAATATTTGTATTGAGAAAAAACATCATAAGCAGGGATCGGATAATCAGATACATAAATGCCTAAAGTTGGCATATTCCCGGAAAAGTTAAGCAAGTATGGAATAGGCTTCTTATTTTTTATTGAAAAAATAGTTTGTATCTTTATTTTATATTTAAACTTTACGTTAATTTAATATACTACGAATACTACGTAACTTGAATAATGTGTAGGTTAATTAAATCACATTTAGTAGATCTATACCTAGACATGGAAAATAACTCAGTACAGATACTTATCTACTAAACGCGCGTTTTTTTTTACTTTTTCGTAGTTTATTTATAAATCCCGGGAATTTTATTAGTAAAATTGAGTTGTGCCCGCCTCCATACAACTCAAAATAAACTCTAATATATCTATCCGATTATCCGATCCCTGATTATAATTGTGTAAATGCTCATTCATCATTTAAGACTGCAAGGCAGGTCTGTTTGTATTAATGAGTGACGAGCCCGAGTACTTCAAAGAGATCCCTTAAAGAAATAAGCTCGTGTTTTAACTTATATTCATTTAATCTTTCACGATTCACGCACATTATATGACATTATGTTAACTAAACGGGACTTAATCTATTAAACATATTACGAGTAACTTATTTATCTTTCTGAGGTTCCCGGCGTTTCGGATATGTCACAACATTCATGGTCACGCGACAACTGAGAGGGTAAATAAATTAATAATACGCGATTAAGTCCCTTTTCGTTAACATAACGTGTTTCCATTTCGTCATATGTTTAACTATACATATTTAAATATGTACAACATCGTCACTATCATCATCATCAATTGAACATGAACACTGCCGCCAAAAGAGGAGTTGTCCTTGTCTTGGTATCGATTCGAAAGTTGAAGGGTTGTGATCGCCATTCAATCAATTTAAATCTATTGATAATAAAAAAGCTTCAATACTTTACTTTCAGTGCCAACTAGTAAATCTGTAAGAAGCTTCAGCGGTGAAAATAATACCAATTTGGCCTTTGATGATATTCTAAATTATGATAATTTGGAACACTGGATAAAATCTTGTGAGAAAAATAACAATGAAAACGAGAAAGACGAAAATGCTAACTCGCGTCAGTTCCTACGAATTCTTAAAAATATTGAAGAAGGCATAGATGAATCCCTGCACATAGATAAACCTGTTAGAAATTTAAAATTACTTAAGGACCTTAAAAAATATTTAATAGAAAACTCAAATGGAAATGGTAAGATTTTGATTTTGGACGTTTTTTATACTTAAGTATATAAGTATTTAATTGCATACAAACGCAGGTTAAAATATACTTATACTCGTCATATAAGATTCTGATTAGTATAAGTATAAACCTTTAAGAAACGATTACTCTAAAAATCGATGTACTACTTTTTTTCCAAATTCTAAAATTGATCAAAGCCGGTAATCTAAAGTGGTCATAAAATTTCAGCATTATTATACTGATTCCAGAATCTGCAAAGTCTTCAAATCAACTAAATAGCATCAATGCTATCATAACTGACACTGATGATTTGGATCAGCCATCATTTATTAACTCTGTTGCTATTGTACGAAAAAGAAATGTTAAAGACATAAATGAGACTGCAACAAGAAACGAAACTATTAAAAGAAATGAGACATCAACGTCAACAAAGGACATCAAAAACATTACATACCCAGAAAAGGAATTACATCACGTAGTAGACGTTGTAAACGTTTTGATTAATAATGAGCGCAAAGAAATAAATCATTTAAATTACGTTAAAGAATATCTTCTGAAGTTCTTATGGAAATATAAGAATTATTCTAATCTTACTGGGGTGCACGAAAACCGTAGCATCTCTGAAGACCGTTCTAAAAAGCATGGAAACTGGAAGGTAGATATGCTAAATTTTTATATGAATAATTTAAAAAAGGACGTTAAAGATACTATACGTGATATTTACGCAATTCAAAAACTTAAAAATCTAGGAGTTGATCCAGTGGCCGGAAGTATTCTAAAACTTAAGCCACTATTATTCGCTTTGACATCTTACTACTTAAATAACACTAGAAATTATCAACATAATAAGAAGTATAGCATATTACCTCATCAATTGTCGCCGATTCCCTATAGTTCACGATCAATGAATTCATCAGAGAACCTAACTACTTATTCTGAATTAACGCCTCAGCGAAGAGTTTTTGAATCCAGTCGTAACAATGTTTATAAAATAAACCTTATAAAACGAGCACTTACAAGAATGCTGGTAATGATAGATAAAGATACCCCATCTCCAAGTGTTCTAAGTCCACTAAAGTCAAGAATTAAGAACATTTTCAACAGAATAGTCACAAATATATATAAGGAGCCTCCAGTTCATCAATCTATTAGAGATCCCAATTTTAATTTAACAAAAATCTTAACAACTCTAGCAGGAGAGTGGCAAAATGTTCCAGCTGAGGTACATAAGCTTAATCCAGCAGATCGTCTACATAACATGAAATTATTGCATTTGACTCTATCACAGGGAATAGGAAAATTAAAGGATGCATTGATTTCGATCCAGTTTGGCTATAGTCGTCGGATGAGCTTTATCGAAGAGCATGTAGGCAAAGACCTAGTCTCAGATGCTTCTAAGTATTTATCTACCATAGATAATCGTATTACTAAATTCGTTTTTAAGGCAGACGTAACAAAGGTAACTCCTAAAAGAAAAGAAAAAAAATCGATGTGGCATAACATCAAAAATGCATTTTCAAATTCGAAAAGTGGGTTGGTAAAATATTTTAAGAACAAATTCCAAAAACCTAAATCATATATCGTCAATGATATGGTAAGAAGAAGGTTGGAAGAAGTGAATAGACAAAAATTCTTAGAAGTCATGAAAAAATGGCAAGACAATTTTGATAATTATCAAGGTAGGCAAAAAAGGTCGGCTAAACGCTACACAAAACGAATGAAGAATATTTTACCGAAATACTTAAGACAAATTAAGCCCGATACTAAAATGAATCCTGAGTTACACGTGAATAAATTAACTACAAGAAACTATGACATATATCCTGTGAGAAGTAAGAATAAGCTACATGCTAATGTGAATGGATTTGCTGAGACAGGAAAGGACACGGGGCACACTGATGCTAGTGCACATGCCGAGACAAGTAAGAATAAGGTACATGCCAGTGTGAATAAATTTGGTGGAACAAGTAAGAATAAAGTACATGCTAATTTGAATGGATTTTCTGGAACAGGAAAGGACACGGGGCATACTGATAGTAATGCACATAGCGGGACAAGTAAAACTAAGGTACATGCCAGTGTGAATAAATTTGGTGGAACAAGTAAGAATAAAGTACATGCTAATGTTAATACATTTGCTACAAGAAGAATAGTTAAGGTATATGCTAAAGGAAATGACAGAACAAAGAAAAGTGGACGAAAACTAGAACAGAGAACTGGTTAGTTAAAGTATACATCCTAGTGAATCATAAATACTCTGTTAAATGGATGTCATGCCAGTCGTATGTAAAAACCATATAAATCAATAATTGACTTGCATGTTCTTCGTTTTTGAAATAACACTAATGTTTTTTTAATTTGATTTAAATTTAATGTCATTAATCCTAAATTGTGTTTCAGGATTAAAGAGCTCTACAGCCAAAAGGGGAGTTAGAACCCAGAGTAATAATCATTACTAAGTTTTTGAAATAGAATATAACATTAAAATATCTAAGTAAATTAATATGATTTTTTTTTTTACACGCTTTGTTGTGCAACATGCCATTAAAGTATAGATCATAAGTTACAGCGATTCAAACCAAACTAATATGATAAGAGAAGTCAGAAATAAATATGTAATAAGTATTCCTCATTATCATTTATTTCATTAAAAACATTTACAAAAACCATAAATACTTAATTAAAACACCAGGTGCTTCCACTTTGGAAATATTCTAGTATTCATTGAGAAAAATATGTTCATCTTGTTATATCTGTTTTATGTTGATTGTAAATTTGCCCAAGCAGATTCCAATGTTTTGAGAAACATATCTTCGGATTGCCGCTGCCTATTTGATGGATCCTCCAATTTGATTGGTCGTTTATCAGCTAATAGGCGTCCTCTAGTCGTCATCTGTTTCGATACTGAAAAATACCCATTTTAATATAAAAGGCCTCAAAATTCACTGTATAAATGTAAAAGATTTTAGTATTTGTTCAAAATCTTCTTAATCAATATCATCCTCGGTACAATGCCTCGAGGGCCTTTTTTAGATTTAACTTAGCTTTAATTAAATTTAGTTAATGTTATAGTCTTATAGTTATCATCTTGTATATACTTTCGAAAATAAATAAATAATTCCAGATCCTTCTTCATAAAAATAGATTACAAAACTCGAAGATCAACTGCAAATAATGCAGATAAACGCAAAGCAATATTTTTTGATTACTATCACCATCCTTCTGGCGTTATTCCCGGTTGAGCCCAAAAGGAGCTTGGGGTCCGCTTTGACATCAAATCCCCAGGATTTGGCATAGGCACTACGAAAGTGACTGCCATCTGACATGCCAACCCAGAGGGAAAACTAGACCTTATTGGAACGGTTTCCTCAGAATTCCTTTCTTCCTTTACAATATTTTGAGATTACCATACAGCTTATAATAATACAGATTATAAACCCCACAGATATCATCGAAGTGCGTAGGTGCTGTAGCATTAAAGTTAATACATTACAAAATGTTTGTATCAAAGAATAACACTAAAATACAAACATTAAAATTTCCTTACCAGGCATATTTTTCTCCCTTTGACTAGTTTCAATTAGTATTTTATAGAGTTCTCGTGCTAATTTATCACTACCTTTTTCCAAATTCGACAAAATTCTCTGAGCAATATCGTAACCCACGTCGTGAGTACCACTTTCGGATTCCTTCATTTTCAAATACTGATTCACTTTATTCTTAATAAGCTGATTAATTGATTGTTCACCAATTGCTTTGAAGTTATCATTCGATTTCTTAATACTTCCTCTTATTTCTTGATTATTATTGTCCAAAATATTGAATCTTTCCTTTTTCGTCTCATCCAGACCCTTTAAGACTTTTTTGTTCAGTTCGAAATTGGATATCGCGTTATCAACAAAATCGAAAAGATCTTGAAGTTCATTTTCAGCTAGCTTCTTGTCACGATTTAATACCATTAACTTTCCTAAAACATTCGCATAGCTGCCTGTGTCCAGTGCTATTGTCTTTAAAAATAATAATTTATCAGCGGGTGGTACACCGTTGCGTACGGCTATGTATTTATACGTATTCGACTTGTTTGTTTCTAAATAATCTATTAACTTCTTTACGGTTTCATATGATTGAGGTCTTACTATTTTGAAAAATCTTCGAGTTGATTTCGGGGTTTCATCTAAATTCTTAACCAAACGCTCCCAGACTACGGCTGACTTAGGCCTTGGAGCAGCATTTATATTACTTCTGCGACTTAGAGGTATCTGTCTTATATCTTTCTTTACAGCCTCTAATACGTTTTTTATTTTATTTAGTAAAGCGCTATTCGTATATAAATTAGTTGATTTAGGTTGCTCTTCTTGATTAATCATTTTAAAAATACACGGCAATGCATCAGCAATATTGAGTTCGCCTGATTTTATATCTTTGCCCTTAGCATGTTGTAATTCGATTAGGTCATTTACTATGGCTTTTAGGTGAACTTTAAGTCTATCATTTATACTTGATGTATTCTTATTATCATCGACTTCTGTATTAGAGTCATTCTTTGATGATCTTCGTATTTCGTAACCTTTTACAGCAGTTGGAGTTCGTGAAGTTGAAGAAGGCTTTGGATCAACAATCTTCAAAAGGTCAGAGAAAGATTTTATCTTGAAAAACTCTGATAGATTTAGTAATATATCGCTTTCTTTATAGCGAATAGATTTATCTTCTGGTAAATTTGAAGATGGACAAGGATTCGTCTGTAATCTATTTATATAATCCAAAATTAGTTTATCTGCAGATGTGAGTTTCATTGAATCCATATTAAGGTTAAATGCTTTCTTAACATCATCGTCCAAATTATAAGAATTTCTTAACATATTTTGATTTCTGATTTTATTTTTTAACTTACTGTTTTTGTTTGGTATTAATAAATTCGTAATTTTTTCCAAAATATTACCAAATGGGTTAAGCGGGTTTTTATCATCCTTGGTCGTATTTTGAGCAGACATTTCTGGATCATTTTGAGCTGCTTCTTTAGGGTGTTTTACGTTGTTCAGATTTTCTTGTACAGCTTCATATTTTTTTATCAAATCGAGAACTTCTATCAATTTAGACAAAGCGTTATTTGCCGACGACTCTCCTGCATCTGCTCTTAGCCTTACATCTGCCTTTTTAACTTCTGGCACTGTATCGTGTCCGACAACTTCATCCTTAATTTTGTCCATAGTTTCACACAGCGAAACATGTCTATTTTCTTTATTTTTATTAACAGCTTCAGATAACTTTTCAAGTGCGTCTTTTAGAAATACTTCTTGTCTGTAAGTCATAGGTTCTTTAAATAAATACAGTAAATCTGCTATCTTCTGTTTTTTCATATTTTTTATTTCCATTGAATCATCTAATGTGTCTCTCTCTACGTTCCAAAGTTTATTCAATAAATTGCCAGCAATATATGCCATTGCTGTTAAAGTATCTTTTTCAGGAGTAAAAGTTATGTTAGACGTTACTGGGGCTTTTGAATCACCAATCGTTTCGGTACCTCTCTTCAATTCATTTACCACAAGTTTAGATAGTTCTTTATCCTTGTCGTTTTGTGTATAATTCATAATATTATGCAGTTTCTCGTTAACCAGAGCATCGTATTTTTCAATATTGTGAGCCGATTCAATTTTGTTATCTGTAATGTGATTATTGTATATTGACGGTTGGTTATAGTCTATATGAAGTGGATTAGTGGTTGAATTGATAAACACACCAGCTCTTCGGTTGCCTCTTCCGGAAGGAATAGCGGGTACTTTCTGGACTCCCAATGTTCCTGACATATTCGAGTTTTTCAATGTATCTGCAGAACCAAGTGCATAATTGTTAAATATGACAATAAAACATAGAAATATAATTATTTTATCATCTACACTTGGGACAAAAGTTCTGTAATATTTCTAAATTTTGAATTATATATAGGATTCTTAATTTAATTTGTTATATAAGTACTTCTACCTACTAAACGCCTTAACCGAAGAAGATATCAGAGTAATCGTTGGAATCCTTACGTTTTTCTAAGTAAGCATCAGTAAGTAGGCAGTTAGTTTTGTACGGCAGTCGTGTTTATAATTTTTTGGAGCCGTCATTATTTTTACGTAATTATTTGAAAACATGGAATTTTTGTGGTGTCAATTTATCTGCTCTTGCTTCCAACAGAATTAGTTGCCTCGATAGAAATGGGATTTATCTATAACTACCAATTTTTTGATTCATCTATAATTTCCAAACCTATCACGGTTGAATTAAGAAGATCTAGATCGTCATCAAGTTTGAATTCATAGTTACCTTCATTGAGTTCGTCTATGGTGTGATGGAATTTAATTGGTACATGTGTATCGTTTAATTCTCCCAACGATCGTGCCCCGCGCAGTATTTGTCGTAATTCCTTCATTACGTCTTCATCATCCATGCCTGAAAAAGTATAATATTTAAAAAATATATCATTATTCCATAAACATAACCAAATGGGTCAACAACAACAAAATGGGTCAGTCAACTTTTTTCTGTCACTTGTTGCCAATGTTGTAGTATCCTGGGTTTGCAACGAGTAAATGGGTTTGAATTTACCATTAGTGGGGTTTTCTTCTTACGTTCAACCCCTTTTGAAAGGGTCTATCTTTTAAGCATGTTTTAAGTCCATATTGTATGTAACATGTCTTTCTTAGACAAGCTGTCAGTTGAGTGACCCAAATAATACAATCATTAAAACAGTGTGTATACAAACTCAGCTGAAAAAAAAACAAAAAACAAGGCTCCCACGCGCTCTAAAAAATTGGGTCGTTTACCTTATTTAGCAATTTTTGATTATACATTATTTTAATCAAACGGGACTTAAGAGTCTCCATGGCATTCGGCTATCCAACAAACCTAGTCTGGTTCTCATCAGACAGGAGTTTTCGAGGCAATTTTGAACTTCGTAGTGATTTCTCATTTATCAACTTCTAATGTACAGTCGAGGAAATTGAATGTTTAGCACTTTTGGACCTTAGCGCCATAACAATAGTGTTGACATGTGCCAAACCTTCAGTTTCCTCCACCGTACTTATTTTGTATTATTAATAATTTTATTTAATAAGTTCAATTTATTAATACTAAAAATTAAACAGAGACTTACGAAACTGCGTACTAACAGTTTGACTGTGGGAACGGCGGTCTAGGTATCGATTGCGATAATTTCAAAATAGATATTGAGCAACTTATTGTATCATGCAATTTCAGGCAATACATTGTAATTAGGTACGTTCCATTACAAATAATTAAGGAATCATTCATCATTTTCCCAACGTTTTCCACGGTTGCATCTTAAAGGAGCCCGGCGTCAATCGGAAGCATCACTAACACGTGAAACATTATTCATAGAAATGTTAAGATTTTATTACGTGAATATAAAAAAAACGATATTACGTAGTCGATGAATGAGAAGTAAATATGACAATTCAAAAATGCCACCATGATTCCGCACACATTTTCAAAATTCATGGCCACGCAAACATAAAACTATGAAAAAAAACATAATAAACTCATAGCAACATTGTGTCTACAAAGTTTCACGTTAATGCCGTTTTAAAATGAGAGGCAAATAAAGTTTGTATGGGGATTCGACTTGTGTCGAGCATGCAGGAGACTCTTATTCGCGTCATCATCATCATCATCAGCCTATACACGTCCCACTGCTGGGCACAGGCCTCCTCTCATGTATGAGAGGGAACGGGCAGTAGTCCCCACGCTGGTCCAGTGCGCGCGCGTATTTTTATTTAACTCTGTTTCAGACATTACAAAATTATTTATCACTTGCGGAAAAAAATATTGTGAAAATTGTGAAATTTTAAATAAGTGTAGATATAATTTTAATCATAGTCAATTAAATTTACCTCGAGACTGAAAGAGATCTGTTAAAAACGTTTTAAATTCTAAAAGCACATATTAATATTGGATTCTCATCCAATATTAATATATGCTTTTAGTATTTAATACGATACGAGTCGTATCATACGACTCGCTCGGACGAGATGATTCCCACATTTCATCAAAAAACGTTAGACCTAAATTTTTGCCGGAATACGGCAGAGTGGAAAGGGAAGGGATATATTAGACTGTTTTTGGCATAAGCTAATTTTTATATGAAAAAATCTGAAATTGAACTTTTTATTATGATTATATGCAGAGGTAAAACTTCGCAAAGACTACCCTAACAAATAGGTTTTTGAGAGCCAAGTGGTGTACATACAATAGGAGCGCATTTAACCCAAAGATTGCGGGTTCTAATTCCGCTCGTGGTGATTTTTTTTAATGTTTCACCATAAATACTCCCAAAAACCTTAGAAATGGGACATTATTTTTTTTGTCTAATCTCATAATAATCTCTGTTATTTGTGGTGCAATAAAGGATATTACTGTTATTATTAAATATGTACGATCTTATAGCGGAATGATATTCCCTCGTTAATAATCTATTAAGAAAAAAAACAAAGTGCAACGTGCATTTATTAAAAATGTGCAACACAGCGTGCTTTTATTGAAGAACGGCGATGAGATAACCTGAAAAGAAATTCAGAGTATTGTTAAACCCAAAAACCGCAGGTTCCATATATGGAACAAAAGTCAAAAATAAGCTAGTGCTAGAAAATGTCTAATGCGTAAAGCTAGAAGAAACGAATTTATACCCCTATTTCAGTAACAATTGCCAACTGACACTGACATGGGTCGATAATTAAATATGGTGGCTGGGTCCACTCGTTCTTTGTCGACCCAGAAACAGCATTGCGAATGTTAGATGACAATTTTTAAGTTTTCGAAATAGGAATCAAGTGCCCGTTTGACAACAACTTGCAATACAGCGGAAATCTCTTTCTTATAATATTTGTTAAAAAGAGACTTCCGCTCCTAGTACAAGTTCCAAGTAGTTGCAAAACAGGCCCTCATGCCTGGTAATATAAAATAGATTAAGGTTATAACCTAAAATTGGAGATTCTGTAACTCGCTTCCTCTTTTCCGGAAGAGGTGCACGGTGAGTAGGAGTCTTTCTTTTTGTCTCTTTTCTCTCTTTCTTTGACAATTCTGCAATTAAAGGGGTCCAGAATTAGCGAGAAAGCTTTCCTTCGTCTTTATACAATTCATAAGGTACCTAGAAAAACTATTACAACTATCACAAACAGTCTAATCTAGCGGCATATTTTTATGAGTTTTTCTAATTTAAAAATCTGCGAGATTTCTAAAACAATATCGAGCTTGACTTTGCCGTGTACTTTCATATTTTTTTATTTTCCATCCACTTGGCAACAAAAAATATCCCATCTAAGTGACAGTGCAACACGCGTACACTGACTTGCCAATTAATTTACGTAAGCGAGATCGCTTGAATCAATATATATGTTATTTAAAGAAAACTCCCCGATAAATTCCCCTAATGAATATAAAACAATTTATTTAAAGGATACTAGGTGATTTCTAGTAAAGACTTAGGACTAAAGTTGAATTAGGTGGTAGGTTAGGTTAGGTGGTAATTTTAGCAGCTTACCTTGCAAAATGTTCCCAACAACGTTTTCATCAGTGCCATCTTCATACATTTCCATCTCGTTCATACCATCAGAACACGTGTTACGCTTCTTATAGCACGCCCACTGGCCTTCTGCGTTGCAGCGGCACTGGTTGCAGCCGTGACAAGATGTGTCTGTAATGCGTTTGATTTAATTCCATAAGATACACTAGTATCAGTAGTAGTATTAGCCTACAATTATATACGTCCCACTACTAGGCACATGCTTTTCACATGGATGAAGAGGGAACGCTTGCCCACGCTTGTTGCATCACGATTCAATACAACTACTGCAAAATATTTACCGAAATGGAACTCTGGTTGAGTTGAGTCACCATTTTTTTATTCTACGTTTGCGGAGACATAAACTAGGCGTCCAGTTCAACAGTTTAGGTCCATATTATGTACCGATCATAAATGCTATACGTCGCGCGTAAGAACTTTACATACCTTGGAGGTATGAGTCCAACGATAAAACTGGGCCACATAAGGCTAAAAGGCTTTAAAGCTTGTGTCTTCAAGAAACACTGAACACTAATGCATAGAAAAAATGTATTCGACTCACCCGATTCACTTTTTATAGCTTAACATGTTCGTAGACGCGAATGCTACAGCATTTGCGTCATCATTTGTTTTATTTGGACTATGAAATTACGGACATTGACTGTCAGCGACCGTGTTAAGACAAAAAAAAACACCCGTAATCTACTTGCAAACATTTCTACGTTCCAGATTTTTTCAATAACATTAAAATATTACTCACATTCGCTACAGTCGCTATATTCCGAGATGTATGGAATACAAGCTGGTCTTCCAAGGCCTCTTTGAGCTGAAAATATCCAGTACATATACAAGTATTATTTTATTATTCATTGAGATACATCTGTATCTAGTGATATCTATGACTTGTAACATACTAGGTGGAACGTGACGAGGATTTTTTGGAATTGGCCTTCCTCCAAAAACCGAACCTCAGTACTATTTTTTCTAAAGAAAATATACGTATTCGGCAGTCATTAGGGATGCGGCTGTACTGAAACTATTTATTATACTCGTATTTTTGCTTGTTGTTAGTACTTGTTCTTAACTCAAATTGATTGGCATTATACTGTGTATATCATATACAGTAATTAGCAGTTGGAAGTTGATACCCTGGATTCAGAACGTGGTCCAGGAGTTGTTACGGGAAAGCAGCTATGTACTGCGAACTGATAGTAAACGAAGAATGAAATCACTTCCAAGATATACCACTCGTTTTCAATTCACGATAATTGACAACAACAGTTCCACATTCCATCCGGTATGTCTCACACCTGCCTTGAGGTTATACAATGTTGTATAACATCAACAATTTATTTTCCACATCATAATGTTACATAGCGTTATCCTTGTGTTATACAACATTTTATAACCTCAGTGAGGGGACACCATTGTGCTTATTATAGTATATAGCACCTTACCTTAGCCACCCTAGATTAGTTTAATTTAACTCTAAATCTCTGTGTGATTCACATGAACAAAAATTCGTATTCATCACACAAAATTGTGGCCTTATACGAACCTAGAACGGCTATTTTAACAGGCAGGGCAAAGTTAATTGGCCAATTGATCGATTTGATTAAATAATTCTCTATTATAAAAGCATCTTTGCCATAGCGGATTACGCAAGGCTCGAGTGTACATTCTCAAACTAAAGTTAAAGATGAAAGTACATATTCTAAAATATATTTCAACAAGCAATACAGTGACATAATTGTTTCAATTCAGGTCATACTTGCTCCAAAGTTGAATATATCAGTTTGAGTAGTCTAATCGATCCTTAAATCCTCTTTTGCAGAAATACCTCCAGAGACGAGTTATTATGAATTATTTCATTACACGAAAATACTCATTTAAACTGGTGGCTCTACTAAATTCAATGACATTTTCCACATCTCAGTTGAGTTGCCGGAAGTTATTTATATTTTTTTCCATATTAGGTACAAAAATGTGTATGTGGCCAAAAACCAACATTCTATACAGTGCGTTATCGGCAAAAGTTTTTTCTCCAAAACTAACATGGTAAAATAAAATGTTTTTAAACTATGACCTTAATTCAATTAATTGATTATTAAAATTCAACCTTTTTTACAAAATTTAAATTACCAATTTAATTGTATAGTCAATTTACATCGTCACCTACTACTAGGAACTACGATTAAGACGAAATGAAAATCAACTAAGATGTTACTATGCCGATGAGTTGAGCGGCGGAATATTAAATTAATTAAACATAAATCTAAACAATAATTGTGCAATAACTCAAAAAGCTTGTGATGGGCAGTGCAATTAGGTGCAGTAATGTGCAGTTATTTGCAGAAACGTGCATTATGTTCAAAGTGACTAGGACGTTCAATGTTGTAAATAAAATGTTGTTATTGTTTTTAATTTTTTAATAATCAAACACTTCATACAAAGATACAAAACATAAAAAATCACACAACAAATATAAAATAGTACAAATTAATAATCATAATCGAAACCATCACCATGAAAATCACTGAACCGTGTAAACTGATTATTCTTCAATTTTTCGAGGTTATTGCCTATTAAGATGTCATGTCATGTAGAACCAATTCATGTGTCATTATCATTACTTCGTTATCATCTAATTATTTTCTCATTAATTCTTGGGTTCCCTTGTAATTTAAAAATTACTTTCCGAGTTTTGTTTGCTGACATCAGACCATATTATTAGATAGTTTATTTTAACGTATTTTCAATGACCTTTACTTTTTTATTTTGTAGCAAAAGTTATTTACGCCAGTAACATCAATTATTGTCACACAGATCACTGTGCTATCTGGATCTCCAAGGTGTTTAATTTTGGCACTAATATGATTTCTATGTTTGAATAATTTCTCGTCATTTTTTTCTGAACTTATTTGATTATTAATCCAGACTTCTCTTACACACTCTCTCTTCTCTCTTCTTCACTTATCGTTGTTAACAATGAAGTCATCGTAGTCTCCTACGTTGTCACCAGCTTTCTCCATAAGATTCTCCTTCGGTAGTCTCCTCCTCAACAGCCTGAGCTTAGCTCGGACCCCGCTGTGCAGGCTCCGTCGATGGCCATCCGAGTGACTGCAGCACAAGGAATCGCCTCCTGCAAGCACCAATCTCTTTTACAAATCTGATAAAACGCTTTTGAAGTACAGAACATTTTTAAAGTATGCTTTAAAAAGGACGACTCTGACTCAATTATCTACTAAGCAAAAGGGAAAATCAGAGTCACGATTCTGTTTCTTTTTTTTACGCAAGTACACATGTTACTGGGGCCAATAATCCGAGTTTAACATTGAATATATTACAACTCAATGTTATTGTAACAATTTAGCAAAATATATTCAGATTATGCACTTGAGTGGATAACCCGCAATCACAGGTTTAAAGCATACTTCAACCTTACGTAACTCTACGTAACAACAGTTTATTGGATAATATTTTTTCATTTAAAGAGCATTAAGAAAACGTCACTATTTATAAGACAAAATTAATATTTGTGTATGTAGGCTAATCAAGATTGGTGGCAAAAGGCGATTCTTTGTGGTGTCAAAACATATTGTTACACCACACTTTCAACACATATTAATGGACACATCACATAAATACTTGTAAACACTTTGTATCAATGCTTTAAAAAACACTTATCGAAGGCACATAAATAAAACATACCTAGTGATAATATTTTGCTTGCACCGAAGCATTCAGAATTAAAACTTAAAAAAAAAACTTGATTTTCATTTAGTCATAGAACGAATATTTCTATAAGCTGCCATGCAAAACCATGGCCTCCGTCATTTAATCCCATAGCTATAAAACAACCAGAAACAAAAACAAAGATCCCAAAGCGCGCTCAAACATCAATCATACCAATATCGACCATATCGATCAGCCCCCAATCCATCGTTCTCCTCAATCTATATGACAGCGTTCTGAAATAAGCCGGTCTGTCCTGCTGGTACGTCTGGGCATAATCAGACCTCATGGCTCCTTCGTCTCTGATAGTCCTGTAGTATTCGCAGAACCAAGGGTTCCTACCGACGCAGTGCACGTCCCTGGCGCTGGTCGAGCAAACGCAGTAGAAGCATACAGTCTTATTGGAGTAGTCTAAGAGGGAATTGATTTCGGGGGGGACATCGATGTCTGTGCTTTCAGCGAGTAAGCTGTTGGAGTAGTAGGAGAAGCCACGGCGGCATTTGGCTTTAGCTTCGTAGGGGATTTCATCGTTGTGCCACAGCAGATCTGTGATAATAATGGTCTTTCACACACTTTGTTCTCAATATTCATATCACGGTCTGTAGTTGAAGGAAGCTACTAAATGGTTGCAGAAACCAACAAAATGTCAACTTAATGAAACACCGCTAAGGACTCAACGGCAGCATCCTAGACACTATTTCACCAATACAGCTTGACTATTGTTACTTGACTCCGACAATGCTCTGTACATTCCAGGATCTATTCCTAGAAAAGTAAAGATCGTCGCGAAATGCCATGAATATTTATCGATTAACAAATGTATGATGAATTGTCAGTGTTAGTTGAAAATTGGTGAAATAGGCATCGGAACCTACTGCCAACATAAAAACGGAAACCTTTACTCGGAACTCAGTTCCACAAGCGGGGTACTTACTTAAATAATTTATTAAGATTTCATTAAGAAATTGTCGCGGCCTGAAACCTTTACTTTTTCAATAAACTTATATAGCAAAGAATTTTGGGTTTTTAGTATTTCACGCAAATTAGCAATAAAGTTAATATTTCATCGCATTTGGATTACCGATATAAATACGCGTTATAAAATAGCCATCTGAAATCACAGTAGTATATAAAATAAAAGTCCTAATCTACTACAAAGTTTTCATACTTAACTTTGTAAAATGGCCGTAAAGTTCCATATAAGGAACATCATTTTTATACCTATTTTCGTATAAAACCTCGGGTTTATAGTATTCTAATAAACTTGTGGGTATTGTGGACCCTGTACCTAATTACACTGCACGCACCTAGTTTTTACTCTTACCACCATATCTCCGTATTCTATTAGACAACTCTCTCTCATGATCAAAGGGAATATTGCTCTGCAGTTGTTCCGTCAACTTAGCTAGCATCAGGCATTCATTCAGATTTTTCGCCGGCCGTCCCGAACAGTATTCGTCATGGCCTGCCAGGGAACAGGTGCAGATCTGGCACGCTTCTTTTGTTTTATCTACTTTCCAGTTCATGTGAGTTCTGCGGGAGTCCTCCTCTTCGTCGCCCTTATCTGGTTGTAGGCTGTCTTGACTTGACTTCATTTGGACTACGGTACGTCCGGGAATGCACTTAAGACTTCTATACTTAACCTCTTCTGGCTTCATTGGTTCGAAATCGAGGGCTATAAAATTCGTATTTTAAATATTTGCAGTGTTTTACATCTATCGAAAAATTTCAAAATTATATCAAATCTGATTTTATAATTGTAAATAAAAGTATTTAGACTTGTCTATTAAAATTATTGAATTACAACTTCACAATGTCATACCAAAATGACATACTTTTAAATGCTGGGCAAACTCTTTACCTGATACTAAACTGAAATGTTGTGCTATAGAATTTAGCACAGAACTTATTAAAATAGAAGAAAGTTTTTAACCGTTGGCTACTTACCCCTATTTGTAACTATAGCTATAAGAAATTAAAATGAATCAGACAAACTATTATCACTATATATATTGACGACAAATACGTTATTCGTAATCGTGAACAACTTACGTTCATCTTCTTCGTCGTCTTTACGATCGTCATCATCCTCTAAAAGATGTAAAAGGAGTATAAGTGATCTTTTTTCTATACTACGATGGTGACAAACAAGCAGACCTGCCTTATGTTAACCTGACCCCATAGGCTATGTATGCTTGCTTCTACAGAAGAATCACAAGTGACCCTTTAATGACTTGACAATTTATTATGTTGAAGAGGAATACCCTTGCCTCAATGTCAGCCCAGCGCAACCCGGGAGCTCTGGTGGCCTTACTCACCACCAGGAATACAATATACCTACGGACCAATTATTTAATTAACTACATCCTAAGCCTTTATACCAAAATATTTTTTTTATTACATGGATTAGGAATCCGTTCCTTAAATGGAACATTTAAACGATCACTTCGACACATTTCATCTTTTTTATCTTCTAGAATAAATACATCATCTGCTGTTTCCAAGCACTAGGTTATGGGCCCCGGGATAGATTTGTGGCTTCCATGAGATACCTGCCAGTTCACGAACTAGACCACCAGGGCTGTTATTCTAGAGTACCCTGGGCCAATAGGTGTACTTTCATTATGATCAGTCGTTCCGTGAATACTCATCATAACATCATGTCCCATTCTGGGCGACTAGATTTCCCTGCCTTTCGTGGCTCTAATATGGTGGCTCCATTTAAAAGGTGGTTTGCCCCAAAACTTATGTGACCCACGGTCTGACATACTTTGCGAGATTTAACAGAGATACTAGATATAATCCTTATACCATCATGACGTGGGTATCATATCAATCGGACAGATTAACTGGTTAATTAAACAGTCAATAAAAGCTGTCACCGATTTAATGACCAGGTTATACCACTAATACATCTCCTAAGAGTTCCAAACGATCCACCATTGATTGTGAATATGTGTCCATCGGCGACCCAATCGAAGTTTGGCTTGCGGCTCGAGATTATTCCAATTCCCATTTCTGCTTTGGAGTTCACGTCGACATTAATTATTTCGTTTTATGATGTACAACAGTACGTTAAACTCCTGGAACACAACTCTCTTCACTTGGCGGTTTTCCTCTATCCTCTTAACGTTGCCAAGACAGCCGAGTCTCTCTCTTTCGTCTCCTTTATGATACCAGGCACAATCAGCAGATTTTTAATTTTCTATACAATGTTTTGCCTCTGTGGTGAGCGAAAGCCTCTCTTGAGAGCCAATATATCCAGCCAACTGTCGAGGAAGTCTAGATCCAGTGGTTTTATGACCATCTTGGCCATAAAATAAGTATTGTAACTTGATTTAGAAGACTGAGTCTTCGAGGTAGATGTTGCTAGATGCTATAAGAGGAAACTGATTGAAAAAATCGTTGAATCTATTAGCTGGCTGGTCCGATATGCCAGAATGGCTAGATCCAGGTGGAACCGATTTTTTCAATGTTTCGCTGTAATTATAAGTGATTAGATTATATTAAAGACTTACCGGCTTCAACCTGGACGAAGATGAGTGCTACGATGACGAAGAGGCAGATCAGCTTCGGTTGCATGGTGGAGTGATATGTCCAATGATGGAGTTATGCAGTTTTATATGATTTCACGCGTGAATTGGCGCGCTGATGCTTTTGTTTCGGGTTGGGGGACGGACTTGGTTGGTGTACGATTATAATTCAGTTTCCGCGTAAATTATATTTGAACTAACTCACTGAGCGATGGTTTTAATCGATTTGATTTACTAAATTGAACAACATATTTATATATATTGTGTCATTTGTGTTAAATTAAAATAAATGTTTTTGTCATGTTTCTTGTTGCAGCGTTTATAAGGAGGGACTCGATATGATATTTTGTGTTTTTCAGAGCGATATACACAATCCACGCCTGATTAGTCGAGAAATCTTACAATTGATTTCATGCCACATATTGAGAGATGTAAAGTTTTATTTATATTTCATTGAGTGAGATTTTAGATGAGGTATAATCCCAAATGAACTCGATTGTGTCGTAAACTAATGTATTGTTTGAGTAGGCTGAGTTAAAAAGGTAATTTTTTATCCAACTTCGGTTTTTTTTTACAGGAAATGTTAAGCAATCATGTACTTATCGATTAAATCAGATAAATGTATAAAAATCAGCCCTTAGTGTTTCCTACGGAAGTTAGGACGGCTTTTCAAAGAACGCGTTGTTTCCCAATTCACGCGCCGAAAGAAAAGCTGCCAATGACCTCCCAAGTCCGCGCCTGCGCTGACTGAATGAACGAGCGCACAATGCAATCGAGCAATAAGACGAGTCATAAACGTTATCGCCACCTGCGGTGCAGATGCGCGCGCGCATTCTCACTGACGGGTTAATTGCGGAACGTTTTCAAAGATGTCAGTCTGATTCACAAAGCATATATACACATATAGAATACTAACGAAAAAAATCGCTTACGTTTCTTAAATTATCTAGGATATCAAAGGGAAACATTGCACTATTATTTATTAAGTTATTTCGATCATTAAGAGGGGAGAATACCTTTGCAATACTAAGTACTCGTCCTTGAGCCTTGTTCGGTTCGGACTAGGCTAGTATTTTAGTGCGAGTCCATAGAAAAGCTACTCGTACTTGCGGCAAATGTATGGACTCTCACTAAAATACTAGCCTATCTAGTCCGAACAATACTTTAAAATAATAATTTACTTTAAAAACAAAGTTTTAACCGACTTCAATTTAGTACTCCGCCAAGCCACGAGAACTTTTCTTATTTTTTTTACAATTTACCACATAAACTGATTTCCGATAGCAAATGCGTTGATTACTATAGAAAAAAACCGAATCGCTGTATGTGGGCCGATAATATTTGAGGACTTCCATCGATTCCCCAAGATCATCACCAATGGCACTTCATTAGTTCCTATTTCAACGAAATCTTATTAGCACCTGTGACGTACTTTTGCACTTTTAAGTACATAAGTGAGGAATTCGATAAGAAATCTGTGGTCTTCATCATCAATTCCTCGCCACCAAATTTATGATTCCGTATGTAAATACACGAGTTTTAACAGAAAATACCAAAATCACTACACGCTTGCCTAATAAAATTGAGGAGTCCCCTCAATTCCTCATGGATCCCATCATCTAATTGAATTTTGAAAAAAATGGGGCTCACCTGGAAATATATACATACGAACAAAAAAATAATTTTCGAATCGGCTCATCAATGACGGAGTTCTGAGGTAACAAACATTGAAAATTAAAAATTAAAAATTTAAAAATATACAGCCGAGTTGAGAACCTCCTCCTTTTTTTGAAGTCGGTTAAAAAGATAAAAAAAAAATCCACTCCTTAATATTTTCCAATCGCAACTACACTGAAAGACTAGCTTTATAGTTATTTTTTTTAATTTGCAGTAAATTCAAAATTAGGCATAGGCATTATGAACCTCAAAAACGTATTAAGAAAAGCGATACCTACAAACCTAAATTATATGTACTATGCTGAAACGACCAACATCAAAATCAGAGTGATTTGTTAAGAATTAGTAAGTCGATACTCCTTCTCCTGAAATGTCATCAAAAAACTGCGTAATATCAGTCGCGAGCGGCTAACTGTAATAAAGCCATTATTCCCTTTTAAGTGCTATTCCAAACATAACAATACTTACTAAATTATTTGCGTTTCAAAATGGTTTTCCTTGAAATCGCTTGACGTAACGCACGATTTTACAAATTATGGTACCATCGAGCTGATCTGATGATGGAGACAGAAGGTGGCCATGGGAATCCAGTACTTAACCAACTTAACACCCGAGTTTGGGATCGTTAGAATCGTCTTAATGAGAATTTTATGATGGTATACAGAAAAGAACAGTAGCAATAAAAGCTTGTACCAAAAATATATTTTTTGCCAGTAACTTGTTTCTAATGTTACTGTCTCAGACCAAGACAAAAAGACAGACGGAGCGTTACGAACAGTCAAGTGAAGCCAAACCACATACAAACAAAACCAAGCTACATCAAGTTTAGCATACGCTTACGCACACATATACAAACAAAATTGCACAAAACTCTTCAGCACGTGTCGCAATGCTGTCAAGATCATTTATTTCGAGTTTTGTGCGATTTAATTTAGAATAGAATAGAATAGAATAGAATAATAGTTTATTACCAAAAAACAAAGTACAGACATAAACAACAGTGACAATACAGAATAAAAATATGCTAAAAATAATAAGGAGCACAAATGTTTTGAGGCAATAGGTCCCCGACTCAGCATGTGCTGAACAACAAGAGTTCAGCGCACATTAATTAATCACAGCGTTAATTTGTTTAGTGTGTGCTAAACTTATGGGGCTTGGTTGAAAACCGGTTGGCTTCACTAGACTGTTCGTAACGCTCTGTCTGTATATTTTCTTGGTCTGAGGTTATTGCATAGGGAATCACTTAATCATCGACATCCTAGTTGTATGTTTTCAAGGCGACAGTCAGTGTCGGAAATCATTTACTGGCTAGCTAAGAGGGGTAATCACGTAACGTTTCGAACGCGCGTTAGGACATCTTCCATAAGTTTCACATTTCGTACAATTTGTCACTGGTCGATAAGCACAGCAGGCTCGTCAGGTACTCTAATAAACTCATAATAAAAATACGAAAAAAAGACCGTTGTCTGGGATTTGATCCCCAGACCTCAATGTTCGAAAGCAAGCAATTACTGACAACGCCACGAGGGGTCATACTTTGTTATTCGAAATTAACCTTCTCATTTGTGGCTTGCAAGTTTGACATTGTGTCGTGAAACATCTATTCCTAATTTAGTTAACTGCAACACAACTGTCAACAGTGTCAAGATCGCAGAACAGAGACAGAGTTATGCAATGACAAGTCTACACTCTTTTGCATGAATGTCATAACAATGGGTTCTAAATTTAAATGGTTGACATCTAACCATCTCGCGCGTCACTCTCCCTTATCGTGATTTAATTTGACAAAGTCCTAAAGTGCTCATCATTATCATGGGCCGACTGTACATCTAAACGTCACTTTTTATGTGGAAAAATGTCAATAATTTGCCAAACTAAAAGTGACGTTTGGATGTATCTGACGCACGTAGGTACAATGTTACGTGATCGACCTCCTGCCCCTCTATACTGTAACTTGTTTTAAGCTCACCTCAACGCTCACCCACAAATATATCTTGAGTAACTAAGCGTCGGTAGAGGTCTAGTTTCGTGACGTGTGACCGGCGGGGTGAGCCGTATTAGCGCATAGCGAATGACAGCCCAGGGGCCGTAGACAAAGGTTACAATCGATAAGCGCTAACGCCAATAGAAAATAATAAAATGTATGAGAATGACAGATGCCGACGAAACACTTTTCGTTAACATCTATCATTCCCATACATTTTATTAGTTTTCTATTGGCGTTAGCGCTTGTCGATTGTAACCTTGTCTAGGGTCTCTATCGTTGATAGTTTAATTGCATAATGTTTTAAGCGAAAACCACTTAGGGCGGGTTGCACCGACGTACAATTACAGACGGATCAACGTTAAATATGGCGCTGACAGCTGTCAGTCCATAGAAACTTGTCAATCGTTCCATACATTCAGATTTAACGAACACTGCTTACGATTACAGACGGTTTGGTGCAACTCACCCTTAGTGGGATAGTTCATCGGCCGATTAATTGTGGAATGTCTTCAACCATGACAGTCCGTTGGGCAAAAAGTTGTTGACAACTTAGTTGCGAAAAATTGACTGAATAAGCGAACTGAACTAAACCCATGGTTACCCCACCCCATAGTACTTTCATGAATGTATTAATGTAAATGAGTTCTCAATAAACTTAAAGTCGTACTTGACTGCTCGACCATTTTAAAATTTGCATGAATATTTTGATAGATGATGTATGAATGAATAAATAACAGTAGCATTAATTTCAAGTTAGATTAAGATTTGCATGCCAAATTGTGGCAGAGCATACCTGGATGTAATCCCTACTGACATGTCTGTATAATTGTTTAACACCTGTGTATGTTCTTGCAAAATAAATAAAATCGACCAATCAGGAAACATCATCATCATATCAGCCGAAAGACGTCCACTTCTGGACATAGACCTCCCTCAAAGACTGCCAAAGTGACCGGTCCTGCGCCACCCGCATCCAGCGGAGTCCAGCAACCTTTACCAGATCATCAGTCCACCTTGTGGGGGGGCCTACCCACGCCGCACCCCACTGCCCGCTGGAGTCCAGTTCGCGGCCGAAGAGTCAGTGGAAAAGGTTATTAAAAAAACACTTCATGAAAAAGTAAACTTTTAATCATCTTTCGTATACATAATTCAACAGGAGATCCAACAAATGTTCTTGATTTACTCATACAAAACATCTTAATATATGACAACCGCAGACTTATATCTAAATAGACGCCGCGTTAAGAATGCATGATCATCTGACGTGATCCTCTGATGCACTCTGACGCCGACACAAAAGGAGCCGTCATTTGAAGATTCCCTTCTCATTCCATCGTCAAATCAACGATGGCCCCAAATTATTGTATTGTCATTTGTCATCTATATTACACACATTCGTATATTCAAATCTAGATACGACTAATATGAGCGGGTGAAAATCGATTCTCAAAGTTACATATTCACATACGCCATGTGTATATGATAATTGACTATCAGAAGAAGGCTTGTAAAAATGCCAAGTTCTGAGCATGGTTGAAGTCACACATAGAGCAGACTGTATGCTTGTTTGCCACAATCTTAGTATAGAAAACATATCTATACGTCAACTGTGCCATGTATATCTATACCACTATAAATGTGTTTTTTCGTCTGAAAGCGTACTAGATCGAGATAGTTCTTAGCTACGTTTCCACAAAATCGTTTCAGTACGAACTTTGAAATTAAAATGTCGGATGTTTTACAACTTTACTAAGGGCTGATTTCAATCTCTAGATAAAGTTATCCGTCAGTTAATATTATCACCATCTGTTTCTTAAGTCATATGAAAGAAAAGGACAGATCTAACATTTATCTGACAGATAGTTTTATCTAGGAATTGAAAAATCGGCCCTAATATTACTAATTTGTGAATTATACATTTCGATCATAGTGGAAAATTGAAAAATTATTCTCTACAGCCACGGATGCCAGAGGTTGTTGGTTCAAATCCTGCTCGAGGTGAATAATTTTTCAATTTTGCACTACGTATGATCAAAATTTGGAATTTCGTTAGCGGACATTTCTGCTTAAAAAACATCGTGAATTATAATCGAATCTCATCTCTCTTTCATGAACGTCGAGACGTCGAAACGCCTGATGCGGTGACTATGTGCTAGGCGCTGTTTCATTTCATAGAATGTTCGTTAAATATTTTATTGTACTAGCGATTTTGTATTGGTTAGCGAGGTTTTCCACAATTACCAAGCCTTAGCGTTGTCTAAGAATAAGCTAGCTGCTATCACAAAATAGTTACAATCGTGGTGACAAGAATAGCTCCTCATACTTAGTACAAAACAAGCATAGAAAGTATAAAAATCTGTAAATGAACTGAAAAAAAAAAACAACATATCATGCTCCGGGTAACATAGCCTACCTTTTTTACACAAAGCATTATTTCTAATTCTAATTACCAGGAGCCTTTTTTCTAATCGATTAACACTTAATTTATCATAATCGGTTCAGTATCTTAAACGATACGGTGGAACACACGTAAATACAAACAAAAACTGCTAAAAACCCCTTCCTTTCGGCTCTGCCGTAGTCGGGAAAAAAGGAAAAAATATGTAATTCACGCATACATTCAAATGAAATATACATTTGTGCACAAACTATACTCACCAAGGCACTGCCTACCCTCATCAACTCGTAAAGAAACTACAATAGCCTCTTGCAAACTCGCCACCTCCATAGTTAATAACCTGAGAAAATTAAATGGCACATAGGCTTCATTTCACCCATCATCCATTACAATCATCACTCATCATTCATACTCACTTATTCCATTAGAATCATTTACCATAAATTAATCGCGGATTCAGTTGACGTCAGACGGTTTTCTGGTAAAAAAAGATATAAAAAAAACCTCAATAGACAATTTGACAATATGGTGCAATTGATTTGACCAATTTTCTTTATGAAGAAGAGTGAAATGATTTTACAGAAAACTTTAGGTATATTACAAACGCAAATCGCTAGAAAAAATATCAACCGCGCTCCAACCACCTCTACCTACTTACCTTATCTATACTCTATATCTTAGGCCATATTATTTCCACCTCTAACTAACACTATGAACGGAAGCTGAACATTTGCAAGGAAAAGAGAACCCTGTGCAATGTTTGTATAGGCTCAGCCTTCAGTCGTGAGTCAGGGTTTGAGTTGCAAACTTTTTTAATACAAAAACAAATCACTAGACAAAAAACCAAACGCGCTACAGCCACCCCCTTTCTCTGAACTTTCTATCTTAGGCCATATTCTTTCCGCCTCATTCGGACTGACACTATGTATGGAAGCGAAGAGTTTATAAAGACAAGAGAAACCCGTCCAAGGTTTGTATGGACTTAGTCTCCTGTCGTGAGTCAGGGTTAGGCCTAGGGCCCGTTTGGAGACGACGTACGTAAAATATACGTCCTCCATGTTGATTGCTGGGATGTGGAGGGATGCTGAGGAGATTTCTTTGAGGTGCTTGCCTGGAATGGAGAAGTGTATGTGAGCTAGAGTTACTGATAAAGAACAATACTGCCTCAAAACATGTCATGCTCCCTTGCAATCCCACTCACTATTTTGGCATTTAAGAATAGGTACGTGAAAAAAATGTACCCAATATGTACAAATCATGTATCTATTTGAAAAAAATCTACTCCAATAGTTTCGAGAGTACCTACAATTACTTATTTTAATTTGGGTTTGTTGGAGAGCATCTCCCTAGCCAACCGGGTAAATGAGGCCCAAAAAAATGTATACTCTCGTTTTTACCGTTGGATGAGTCGGTAAGTAAGTGAAATGACCAAATATGCGCCAAAAAACGTCTTCGTGATACGGCAATACGGAAAACACATAGGTACTCTGGCGCACATTTGCTATTCTTTTTCATGATGATGATGATGTGTTTGGGTTAATGAAACCCTCTCAACGAGTAATTAGTATACTTAGTATATATTTAATAGAATTGGTTATAGCGGTCAAAGTTGATGCAAAAAAATACAGTCGGCAATAAAAAGTTGTACCAAAAAATGTATGTAGGTACCGTTAATAATGTATCCTGTACCGGACAAGTATTCAGGTATGAGGTCTTCATTGTACAGCCAACGGGGAAGGTACCATTTAGTGTACTCGTCCCGATGTGGTACGCTGTTCTCCTTTTTGTATCCTGAAATAGAATAGTTATTTACGATACAAGTGCCGAAAATAGGAAATTCGCAAGGAGTGGTGATAAATTAAAACACGACCGAAGGGAGTGTTTTAAATCGACACGAGTTGCGAATTACCTATTCGCACATGTATCGTACAACGTTTTACTGTACATATGGCTCTTTAAAGTTTCGACATATGCACGAAAAGTGCTCTTTTCCGCACTAGTGCGGGAAAGTAGCACCATATGTACTGTAAATATATTTACGATATCATAGATGAGGTGTGTCAATCAGTTTGAAATTCGGCTCCGGGTTAAAAAGAAACACATTTTCATCATATCTCATGGACAAACGTTACACCGATTGCTGGATTTGCCGAATTTTCTTTTCATCGGTTTATAACATTCCTGGAAAGTTTACTGATTCTGAATAAACTGGTTTAAGATGAAAATTCTGCGAAACATAATATTCGTTAGAACAATTGTCAGTAAAACAAGGTACCTACAACCATGTTGGTTCCTTTAGGTATGGCACTCCAGAGATCAAACGCATGGGTCGATATTAATGAATCATACTTTAATCGATTCATTTATATCATGCGGTGTCACTGAAAACAAGACCGTAAGTAATCAAAATTCAAAACGGCGGCTACCAGACGCCAGATGGATTTTGGCATATGCGATGACGTTGGATTCCTCATAATCGTAGGAGAGCTATAAGTCTAATATAATCTTTGTATTTCACTTGTTGAGTGTATGTACATAAATAACTACAACTTACAAAAGTTGAAAAACCCCCGACATTTACATTTCAAAGTCCAATAGGTATGTCAAAAACGGCTTAACAGATTTTCATGAAACATGGCTAAAAGCACTTGGGATAAAAAAAACGCATTCAAGTTGGTCCATTCGTTTAGGAGCTACGACACCACAGAGACACAGACACGTTAAACTTATAACACCCCTGTCTTGGGTCGGTGGTGAAATACCTACTTACCAATTAACGCAGCATCCTTATTATCCTGCAGGACGTCTATCAACGTCCAAGGGTTGACGAGGACGTCATCATCCGTCTTGAAGACGAACTCGGCGTGTGCGCAGCGCCGCACGGCCCACTCCAGCATCAGGGCTACCTTCACGGTCAGGTTCTGGTAATGGTCTTGTAACTCGTGGACTATCAGGTCGCTGTGCTGTTTTGCCTCGATGTAGGTGTCTACCTGGAACACAGGAGAATGAGCATATTTTGAACGCACATAACTTTATTATAGTTTCATCACCATCATCTTCGTATCAGCCGAAAGACGTCCACTGCTGGACATAGGCCTCCGCCAAAGTGGCCGGTCCTGCGACACACGCATCCAGCGGACTCCCGCAACCTTTACAAGGCCCCGTATCATGGTCGGCCTTAAGCGATATGTGACGAGAGAGCTTCAGTCTCGTTCTATCGAACGGTGTCAGCCGATTTATCGCGTGATAAGGCCGACCATGACATGGGGTCAGGTCATCAGTCCACCTTGTGGGGGGCCTACCCACGCCGCGCCTTCAGGTACGTAAGGTATAGTTTAGGAAATATAATTTGCACCGATTCTTCTAACATATTGTATGGCGGAATACTGTGGAAATTATACTTCGCCAACCATATGAAGGTGTATGTGAAGTCCCCAAACCGCACTGGGCCAGCGAGGGGACTACTGCCTTGTCCCTCTCATCCCTAGAGGAGGGCTGTGCCCAGGAGCGGGACGTATATAGTCTGATGATGATGATACAAAGATGGTGAAAAGCAACCCAATGGACTATTTGATAGTAAATAGACCTCGTATATGAGTCGATTAAAAGAAGAAATCGTTCACCGTCTACAAAGTATTTCAACCCAATGTGTTGCTATTAAAATGTTATGTTTTTTTTATAGTACATTTAAGGGCTGAATCACACTGGTGCGCCCTAGCCACCGCCAATAGGGGTAGGTCGGAATTTTCGTGGCACTTTTGAGCTGTCATAGGGACTTCTCGTTTATCGACTACCGATATTCATAATTATATCGATAAATTATAGAACACAACATATGAAACAAGATTAAAAGTTAACAATTTTAAATTGAATCAGTTCAGTTCAATGTTTTAACATTTATTAATTTCATGTTCAAAGTATGTTTTAGTGCTAATAAGTGTTTCGTCATTAGTTTCTCTATAAAAGAAATAGAGAGTCATAATTTCGCCCAATGGCGATAAGACTGCATGTTATTTACCCATCACTCGTAATCATATTTTACATATATTGTATTCTGTATTTATCGATACACATATGTATAATCGGAAGTCGATAAACGAGAAGTACCTATGACAGCTCAAAAGTGCCACGAAAATTCCGACCTCTGAAATCAGAAATTCTCGAAAAGGGATTAAAAAATGGTGAAAAAATCAACGCAAAAGGTTAAACAATCACGAAGTTAGAAGTGTCCAAAGTTTTAAGAAGGGGTATGTTCTGTCCCTTTTTTGCCAAACCCAACTTCATATGAAACGATGACGCTGGAAGATTGTGACGTCACTAATAGACGGCAATGTTCCGTGCCCATCGTGTTCGGCGCCGCCGTCGACGCGGCCCCTCGGCAACATCCCATAATCTGACGTCACACAGCGTTTTCTCTCTCTAACAAGCAATATTAAAACAGTTGTAGCTTCGTAAATCTTTGAGATATCTGAATGGGATTTTCCTCACTAGGCATATTTTTACCCAACTGCCCGAAGGAGAGGAGGGTTATTTGCCTTCTTTCTTTTGGAGTAATAATAATTTTCGAGTCTACACCCCTATTCCGAGTGGTATAAATTCGACTGACGAGGTTGCCTGGTTACACTGACCAGCTGATCCTCATCCAAGCCAAGTCCCAGGAAGAAGTAGGTGTGCTGATGCTTCCCCCACGTGTTCCTGATGACGTCACGCTGCCGCTGGTGGGAGGGGGAGCTGGTCACCAGGATCAGGATTGGGACCTGGTGGTCGCAGGCTGATGATGGCTCTATAAGGAGGTTTCTGGAAGGAGAGAAAATATAATGTTAGAATCATCATCCTCCTACCTTGACTACCTTCCAAGTTAGAGGAAATAAAATCGACCTAGTCCCAAACTAAGCAAAGATTATACACTATGGTTACTAAACGACGATGTACATACTATAAATAAATACTTAAATACATGGAAAATACCCATGACTCAGGAACAAATTATCATCCCACAACTAAACCGGATTTGAACCCGGGACCTCCGGCTTCGTAGGCACTACCAACTACTACAGAGATCGTCAAAACCCAATGACAGGTTTACACAATGCCGGCAAAAAAAAAGTATTTAAACTATCAGGTCGATCACATAACGCAAGTATGTACGCGGGTAGATTTAAATGTCAATGTATGGAAAAATTACAGGTAAGTTGTAGGTACTCAATCACGTAACATTCCGAACTTAAGTACGTTAAAACAACTCAACTGGTCATTTTTCCATACTAAAAGTGACTTTTAGATCTTTCGGTTCGGTTATTAAAAAAAGTGTTGAAAATTCTGAATCTGATGAACGATTTCAGTAAGTTTTCGAACGGGAAGTATTCGCTACGATTTTTTTTTAAATAATTGGTCATAACTTTTACTGTGCGCGTAAGCAGCGTCGGGCCGTGAGCGCGTGTGCCAACCGACTGTCTGAGTCCCCGCTAGCGGCGCGCAAAGTGTAGGTATAATTCTTCCCACGGTGCCGATAGGTAGCACTGACGTTACGTGATTACCTCTCTACCTGACACGCGTACAATGTTATGTGCTCAACCTGCTGAGGGGTAATCACGAAACATTTTGAACGCGCGTTAGGTAGATCCAACCGTCATTTTTCCATGCAAAAAGTGACATTAAAGGTCATAGCTCACCAGAGCCACCCGGCGCCCGAGCCGCGCCGCCTCGGTTACCTAACCGAACCGCGGTATTCTTTATATGGATTTGTACGGGCATGTGCTCACTACATCAACTCCGTAGTTAGTACATTTACGAGGCGAGACGGTGAGGGTCGGGCGACGAGTGGCTCTAATGAGCTATGACCGATCTACCTGACGCGCGTACAATGCGTGACGTGATTGACCTGCTTAGATATTCTTTGTTTTAACACCGAGTAATGTACTATTTATTACTTCTGTATCGAACTAGAAAGAAGAAGAAAGAAAGAAAGATGCATTTATTCACAAACACACAGGACACACATATTAAACAATACAATAAACAAAAAACAGATAAAACATGAAACAAGTGTGTCTCTGCGGCAGTGAACCGGACACTGGCTCAGCATTATGCTGAGGCGTCAGACACCTGCAGCGCTAATTTTCAGCCAGCACCGTCGGTATCAAATCAACTAGGGGGGCCGGGGGAGATACCGAGACTGCTACGCGTGGAGGGCATGCGTTTCATTTTTACACAAAACTAAAAACCATGTCGGGCGCGCGCAATGACAATATTTCTTGACACACTTTTTGATTTCAAATTTCACAAACTTTTAGTTATTTTACAATAATATTGATTTAACTATAGGAAAGCCAATCTTGTGCCTTTTTATTGTGTGTTAATTTTATTCTAGAAAACCTAATAGTTTAAACCAAATTCTCAGGCGAGTAGATGGTATTTACCCAAGTCAAAAACAACTCTTTTTGCATGATATTCGCCAATAACATTTTATATCGTAGGTATAACTTAAAACCGGCCAAGAGCGTGTCAGGCCACGCTCAGTGTAGGGTTCCGTAGTTTTCCGTCCGTCACAGTAAGTGTCCCCACTTAAGCGTTTAAAAATGGGCTATTTCTTACATTGAGTTGAGACATGAAGTACAGAACCCTAAAACCCTACAAGACAAGCAATACTTAGCGATGGGCGAGTCAACTCGTATAATCCGGATGATCCGAATCTGCGGCTGTTTAAAGTACAATGTTTAGTTAGTTACATTTTATAGTGCACCAATTTCATAATAGATGGCGGTGTTACACTCGTGAAACACGCTATCGTTGTTTTCCCGTGGATTGTATAAAGCTCCCTTCGAAATCTGAATTATGCGAGTATTGAGTTGTCGTCAAAGTGTTTCATTAGTAAGTGCAGTGATAGGTAAACAGCGTCTAAACAAGTCAATCCGAATCAAGTCCCTGCGCGATTCGAATCAACTCGCCGCTGATTCGGTCCGTCGGTTTGTCGCACTCGCAATACAATTGATTCGGATCTTACAACTACATGCGAATATTGCGAGTCACGAGTCACTCCAACTCGCTTACTAATACGAGTTACGAGCGGATACAGATAAGAAAGCCGCGAACCAAACGCCATGCGGCCGTGCCACGCCATCCTCACTTACTAGTACCAAATTTCAGCTTTCTAGTGCTAACGGTTACTGAGATTATCCGCGGACGGACGGACAGACAAAGCGAAACTATAAGGGTTCCTAGTCGACTACGGAACCCTAAAAAGGCTAGGATAGCATTTGCGTTATTTAGTTTTGCACAATAAATCGTACTCATGCGATTGAAAAATGTTGTCATAAAAATGTTATCTCATGTCAACTAAATAAGTTTCTGTCAAAAATTTCATTTTTGTTACAAGCTTTTATTGCCGACTGTACTTTTCTGTATACCATCATCACCTACTCATTGTGACGATTCTAACAAACCCAAACTCAACGGGGTTACGTCGGTTAAGTACTGAATTCCCATGGCCATCTTCTGTCTCCATCATCAGATCAGCTCGAGTTATCATAATATTGCATTGTCACCAAACTTACATAAGTGTTCCAAATTTCAGCTCAATCGGATGACGGCAAGCGACTGAAAAATTAGTTGCAAATTTTGACGGACAACTTACATACTTACATACGAACAAGTCAAGTTAATATAAAGCTCGTAATAAAAAAAAATGAGCGCTCCGTGGAATCGCCCACGTACTTGGTGCGTGCGGAATGTATGTAATTTACGTATTTTTTTCCTCAATTTACAGCTAATCATTTTCCTCAAGCTAACACGCATACATGTGCCTATCTATTATTTCAAGTCTTTTAAGAGTGAACAGGAAGCTCGACCCTGCATACAAACGTATCGTAGTACAGTTTGGTACTCATTTTAAAAGGGCATTCTGGAATAACATAGAAACAGAAAAAGCTTTTCATACTAAACTTTTTTTCACTCTATGTTATGCCCGACTGCCGAACACGACACCGACACTCTAAAAACATAATTCTCCTCTCCTTCGGCAGTTGGGTAAAAATAAATAAACCATAAAACAAACCGCCTACTTATACTGTTGTTTTACGTCTTCTGTCTCCCTCCCGCCTACTTATACTGTTGTTTTACCTCTTCTGTCTCCCTCTCTCTATGTGTTTACTTTGGGAACTGCTCTATCTGTGTGACATGTGCAATGAACAGTATTTGTATTTTACACTTGTTCATCATCGTCATCATCCTCCTAATGTTATTCCCGGCTGTGCCCTAAAAAAGCCCGGGATCCGCTTTGACACCTAATCCCAAGATTTGGCATAAGTTTTACGAGAGGGAAGACTAGACCTTGGGAATAGACCGGTTTCCTCGCGATGTTTTCCTTCACCGCTAACGGTAAATATTCCGAAAAACTCATTGGTACGACCATTCAAACCCACGACCGCCACTTGACAGCCGCATGCCTAAACCACTAGGCTACCGTAGCTTCAACTTAATAATGACTATGACTAACCAGTGCGCCAGACTCCTGTTGGCTCACAAATGGTGCAAGATCTGGTTTGGTCAGCCAATAGGTGGCGCGGGGTCAATGCTACTACTGATAGCCTGCAGCGTTGTGGGGAAGAGGAATTTACGGCTCCATGGCTCTCTGTGTCAGCCTCGAAAAGGCTGTGTCAATGAATCTTAAGAGTGTCGAGAGAAGTCTTTGATGTCTAGAAAAGGCCTAATGACTTACATATTGTCTAAATAGTGCGCCAGACTCCTGTTGGCTCTGAAATGGTGCAGGGTCTGGTCTGGTGGAGGTGGCGGTGTAAGGGCCTCGCCGACTGCTTGGCTGAGGTGCCAGGACGCGTAGATCGCTGGTAATGTTGCTAAGAGGAAAAGGACTTTGCGGCTGCCTGGAATTAGAAAAGACTTTGGGTGAATCAACTGTTATCTGTTACTATATTCACCGTGGTTATGTCTGCTGGGGTTTTTTTTAAAGCGATTGTATGGGTTTTAATACACCAATCTTCTAGTCATAATCAACCCCTTTTTAAGAGCCATCTTTAAATGGGTTATAAGAAAAGAGTATTAAATTTCGAACGAATTTAAAATCATGAGTGACGACCGCTTTACCGACCGCCTGCGAAGCAAGAGGTCCTGGGTTCGAATCCCGGTAAGGGCATTTGTTTATGTGATGAGCACGAATATTTTTTCCGGCGTCATGGATGTTTTCTATGTATTTAAGTATTTGTTTATCCATATAATTATGTTTATCGTCGTCTAGTACCCAGCGCCATAGCACAAGCTTTGCTTAGTTTGGGACTAGGTCGATTTGTGTAAGATTGTCGCCTAAAAAAAAGAATCTAGAGTTTCATCCAGTGGGAGTGGAAGTCATCAACGTAAAAAGCCAGCACGCCTACCTAAGTCGGCTTTATCGTAAGCGTACCTAAGTGAATTACTCTTAGTTAAATTAGAGTTAGTTAATGACAACTCGCCTCAGCTCCAGTTTATGGTCTAACCTCACTTACGCATAATTAATTGACATGAATATAGTGTCATGGTCAATTTATATTAACCCTACCCGCGCCTTCGCCCGCGTATTGCACCGAACCCAGGAAAATCCGCGGGATTCAATATATGTCAATTCGGTCACAGGTGAAGGATTTTTTATCGGATAGGTGGCCCCGGAGAGTACCGTAAAACGGGGTGAGTAGGGACATAACTGACATTCAAACTTCGATAGCATTTTATTTTTACATATGCAAACTGAATATTGTGTATAATAAGTGTTCCGGACGTTTGTATTTTAGTTTTTTTATGATTTTGGGTAGTTCCATTTCATAACTTTAACGATAAACACGAAATCCCACCTCACCCCGTGTCCCTCGTAGTTGGGGTGAGATGGGTTTTCATACTACAAAGGTGATTTTGGAAGATTATTGGATCGATTTTTTTATTATGAATATTACTACAGCTCCATTTTAAATCGGAATACATTATTTAGGTAGGTACCTAGTAGTAGCTTAAAAATCCCATCTCACCCCCCTTTCATCTCTTATCTCTCAATTCATAACCCAACTCTCCTCGCGTTCCCTACTCACCCCATTTTACGTTACCCCCTACATGCAAACTAACGAAACTACAATCTCACAAACTTCGTCTCTTTATGTAATATTGGTATATATTAGATTGGTATAGCTACCCGCGTAGTGATGTGCTGTTCCCAGGAATATACGGGAGTATTGAAATTGTGTTTGTTTATACATCTTGCTATCAGGGATTCTATGATAACTTGGGACCTTGATTTTTTTACCAATACCTACATTAACCAGTGTAACTTATCCGCAAAAGTAAGTTTCCAATGTTCCTGGGAATATTCCCCGGAACAATGGGAATATTCCCGGGAACAATGGGAATATTCCCAGTCATTGGAAATATTCCCCGAGCCGAAAAAAACAAATTTAAATTTTACAAAAGTACTTCTGCAAGTAACAAAAACGAGACAAAGTTAACGAAAACAATTACAATAAAATGTGTACGAATGCAAAATATGAAAATATTCACATATTAATTTAATGGTAATTGAGATAAAAAGGCAGAGTTAGTACAATAATGAAGTTTTTGGCGAATGGCACTTCATTTGTCGGGGTACTATTCATTTTAATTACTTTTATCACAACTTTAAGTTTCCTAATTTGTATTTCAATATTCCCCTGTTTGGGGAATATTCCCGGAAACAAGGGAATATGCCCGGTAAATTCCCATACGGAATATTCCCGTTCCCGGGGATATTCCCCGGCACATCACTATACCCGCGTGACTCCGCCTGCGAATTACAAATCAACAGGAGGTCCTTTCTAAGTTTCTACACACAGTGTTTCTTCATTATAGAACAAGCGAGCGAACCGAACGAAGTTGTCCGTTTCAGTAGGGGCCAAAAAAAATCGCATGTGCAGATAGCACGATGTCCCAATGTCCAGACCCCGTATCATGGTCGGCCTTATCACACGATAAGTGACAAGATAGAGCGCCCGTCGCTGGCTGACATCTTTCGATAGAACTTATCGCGTGATAATGCCGACCATGATACGGGGCCAGGGGCCGTAGACAAGGTTACAATCGACAAACGCTAACGCCAATAGAAACTAATAAAATGTATGGGGACGACGGATGCCGACGAAACACTTTTCGTTGACATCTGTCATTCCCATACATTTTATTAGTTTTCCCTCACCTTCGGTTTGGGCCACAAACACCTGCGATCTGGGGCATTCACGAATTCACCGCCCTAGTTACGTAATGTACTATTACAATGCAATGTAATATTATGAATTAATTAACAACAATATATATACAAGTAGCTACATGCATAATCATTCATACATCTCGCACGCACTTAATCTATGGCTAATCTTAAGCACGTATTTAAGAATATCTTATCGCTACAATTGAATGTGCCTTGCCGGCACACATACGTACGCTCGAAAAACATAACCCTCCTCTCCTTCGGCAGTCGGGGAAAAAAGACAGCCTCGTGAGTTCCACAGCTCATGGGTTGTATACATGTCATGATTGGTCAGCCCCAATTTATCAGAAGCTGACTAATTGCTATCGTCTGGAGGCATGTTGCGCTGCTGATCCAACTGTCATACTCTCAAACGGGTTGTATAATTCCTGGCAAACAACTAGAGCAAATGACCTTGTCTGCGCAAAGACGAATTGTAGGTGTGTGCTGCCCCCGCACTTCGTCCCGCATGTTCAAGTTGTTTGCCGGGAACTGTACTGAGAAATTGCATGCACGTGTGGTCGGATTACATCTGTACGTCACACCCAATTATGACTTCGACGTGTTGTACCGACAAATTGGGGTGAAATCACGTACTCTGTGTACCCCATCAAAGAGCCACGAGTTTATTCTGCGTGTATGATTCATTTTGTCCGCCCGCCCACGCGTCCTTGATGTGAATTTCGTAGCCGTCTCGTCTGTCGGCGAGGGCAAACCTCCCGACTGCACGGCGCCTCGCCGGCGGCTGTAGGGCCTCTATTTATTACTAGTGACTCTGGGAGATGAAAAAAATAGCGAGCCTGTCTTTAATAAAAAATATGTATATAATGAAAATGTGACTGGATAAGGAACTCCACAGGTAGTAATATAATATTATAAACGCGAAAGTGTGTCTGCCTGTCTGTTAACTCTTCACGCTTAACGCTCGTGAGCCAGCATTATGCCGAGGCGGGACCATTTCGTAGCATATGCTAAGTTTAAGTCTTAAGTCAAATGTATTCAAATGAGGGAGCGCATCACTCGCGAACACACAAAACAGTTTGGCGAATTAAAATCTGTACGTACTTAAGTATAAGTTAAGTATTTTTTTGAGTTCAATAAATAAAAAAATAATACTGTTGTGTTAGGTTGATTGTGACCATAATTAATTACTAATTACATACTCGTCAGTGTAGAGAGCAGAGCACAATAAGCAATTCAGCAAAATCAAACAATGTTTGTATGGTTTTAGTGCAAATAAAAATACTTGATTTGCTCATGAACAATATTTTAGAGCATATTTGATAAAAAACTGATTTATCAGATTATAACTTTATGTGTTCCGAAACTCAATAGAAACAATTCGTACCACGGAATCCGGTACGCGAGCCTGATTCGTTCTATATCGAATAATTGTTCGTGTGTATGTACATACTAGGGCTCGCGTTCGTGTCCGGGTTTCGTGTATACGTGTCGGGTACCCGTGTTCGTGTAACCCGCCCGCGAGTCTAAGCGACCGGTCCGAACGGATCCGTGTAATTAGCGCACGGGTACCCGTGTACACGTGTACACGTGTACACGGGTACCCGCGTCCTATTTACAGGCGGGTAGTACTACCCGTCCTTGAGTTGTGGTGTGAAGCTAGGAACTATCCCGTTGTTCTAAGAATGTACATACAAGTACTAAATGAGTGTTCGTAGCTTTGCAATTATAACATATTATTTGTGAATAAAAATAGCATAGGAATAAATGTAACAAATTATAACAAAGTACGTAAAGTTCGCCTTCTCAAATTCATATTTTAAAAAAGTAAGTACGAATCCATGCTAATGTTATAAATATGAAAGTGGGTCTGTCTGCCTGTGTCTTTCTGTTACCCCTTCACGCTTTAACAGCTGAGTTGATTTACGTCACGGAGCGCGTCTTGTGGCTCGCTCCGTGACACCAAGCTGAGTGAGGACCTTTTAGCGTAAAATTGTGTGTAGTTATTTTTGCTTCTATGTACTTACTATACGCTAATAAATTATTTTCTTTCTTTCTTTATTTAGATAAAATTTGGTATAGAGATTTGAGTCTGGGGGAGGGACAAAGGATATAAACGAGTTCCACGCGGACGAAGTCGCGGGCAGAAGCTAGTAAGTTTTATCCCATAAAATAACATTCCATGTAAAAAAGAGGCCAAGTCTCGAAACTCTTCCACCTTAAAAAGCTGTGAGATAAATGAATGTTTAAGAGAATGTTTTTTTATGGGATCTTACTTCTTTTTGTAGGTTATTGTGTCATCAATACATACAAATTATGAATGCAGTCTCATTCTTGCTTTTGAATTTTTTCTCCCATTCGCTGCAAATGTAACTTTGTAATCCCATATATGGGATATATGGGATTACAAAGTTATTTATGCGTATCTAGACATCTGGACCGAAATTTGCAAAATATTGTACTTTCATCTTGATTTTAACACTAAACACTAATTATGTTCTAAATTAGTGTTTTTGTTGATCGTTCAGTGAGTATGTGAGTGACAAAATTAAGAAATTTGACTAGTTATAATTCTTAAACTACTGCTTCAAATTGAATGAAATTTGAAATATACCATGTTTAAACAATGCCTGCTTGGTTACTGAAAATTCAGGCTTCCAGTTTTATTCACAACGAAGTTATTGAAGGGTCAAAAACGGCCTGAACAGCTTCGAAAAAAGATAGTACGGCAGTGCCGCTTTTTTGCTCGACTTGGCGGGGGCACCGCCGTACCCCCAGATTTTATTTGAGCTTAAAATGTGAAAAATAATGTAGTAACATTAATCTAGTTTTGGTTTTGAACCATAATAGTAACGAAGCTGGTGGTCTAAAATTGGCCGGTCCAAATTTAGAAATAATGATGAGACTTGACTGCATTTATGAAATTTTGCATACCTAAAACTATGTAGTATTGTGCGATTACCAAGTCACAATAGTACATTACGTAACTAGGGCAGTGAATTCGTGAATGCCCCAGATCGCAAGTGTTTGTGCGCAGCGTGCAGTAAAACTCGTATTATGGCCAGATGTGACGTAAAATTTTATTTATCAAGTAAATAAAGCCCCCTCCGGTGGACTGAGGACCTGGTAAAGGTTGCGGGAGTCCGCTGGATGCGGGTGGCGCAGGACCGGTCAGTTTGGCACTCTTTGGGGGAGGCCTATGTCCAGCAGTGGACGTCTTTCGGCTGATATGATGATGATGACGATGATTAAATAAAGATTAATGAATGGCTGAGACTTGGCTCTACGAAATGTCTAACAACTTTTTAAGTTAGAAGAGTTTTGAGACAGCCTCTTTTTTCCATGAAATGTTTTTTATGGGATGAGACTTACTAGCTTCTGCCCACGACTCCGTCCACGTAGAACTCGTTTATATCCTATGTTCCTTAAGACCTGCCCCTTCCACTTCCCTAATATAGCCGTTCAGCGGTAAAATACCACAGCTCAAGTCGGCGAAGATAACAGATAAAAGTACATTATTGTCGAAGCAAGGGAAGTAGGCAATTGCTGGCTGAGTATTTATTTTAAATGGACGACCTTGGGAGACCCGTTTCGCCGGCAGGTGACGAACAAAACAAACGAAGTAAAGACGTAAGTAATTAGCTTCCATTTTTTTGTTGAAATTTCGACTTTATCGCAAAGGCATAAAACTTAATATTGCTTTGGAATTCAACCACTTCTTTATCTTTAGTTTAGTCGCTAAGACTTTTGGGTTTATCCAAAAAAAGTTGCAAGACACTGATAACGCCTATACAAATGATGATCTCGTTACTGCAAATTATTTTTACCTCGTTAAACTACATCAACGATGTTTAGTACGTCCGAAATTGTAAGATAAAATCCTGTCAAAAAAGCAAGCAGAAAACGACTTTTTCATGAGAGCATGAAATCGTACCGTTATCCGATATCGAAATAATTATGGTATACTTTGAATCGGTAACGTAAAATCGTTTTGTTTTTGAGTAGGTACCTTTATTTTAAAATGATAACTGTATACATTGAAGCAGTAGCAAAATAGTCGTAATGTCGTATTGTTCGAGTACCTTTCTTTTAAAATGATTACTGTATCCTTTAGATAGGTAGGCAGAGTAATGATGCAAGTATCGTTTTGATTCAGTGCCTTTATTCGATGCTCATATTCAACCTCGTGAGTAAAGGTACGGTTTAAAAAGGTATACCACATTCAGTCCCTTATTTAGAACCATACTGACGGTGGAGGAAAATGAAGACTTAGCAAATGTCAACTCTATTTGAATGACGTTAAGGATCAAAAGTGCTAAACATTAAATTTCCTCGACTGTACAATACAATAAGCGCTCGGTTAATATTAAAAAGTTCTCATGTACAGTCAGCCATGACAGTGGGCTACCACTTTTGGACCTTATTTTGCATGCAATAAAGTACAAAAGTGGTAGACCACTTTTGTGGTTGACTGTACTTACCTACTGTTTTTGTTTAGCTATCATATCTATAAGCGGCTATTAATAAAAGTTAAACAGTTTGCGTGCCCTTTGTCGGTCAATCATTAAATAAAATACTGGGTTTATACAATATTATGACGCAATAGAGCAAACATAGGCTTCCTGCGATATTTCCTTTTGCCACATACCTAATATAAAACAACATCATACACACCAAACCCATAGAGTTGCTAATGCAAATAGAGTAAAATGAAATAAATAAATTATATTTGCCTCAACTCTAACGGCCGCGGACGATCCGAACCCGCGTGTAATTAGAATCCGCGGGTACGTGTGTACGGGTACACAGGTACCCGGGTACCCGCCCGCGGACCGGGCGGGTTCGGGCGTGTCCGTGTGGAACGGACGCTTAGCACCGCGGGCTTAAGAACACGGGTATTCGGGCGGGCGGGTTTACACGTGTAGCGGGAGCCCTAGTACATACCTCCAACCTCCTATTTATCCATGGAACTACGTAATCGGTGCCAAGTCAAGTGGCGCAATTACAAGGCCGCGATTCGACTTGCTTTTATAACGTCTAGTGACATAAATAAATAAATATATCGACACAAATCGAACCAGGCTTGTGTTATGGGTACTAGCCGACGATATATATAATAGACACAAATACTTAAATACATAGAAAACATCAAAGACTCTAAAACAAATATTCATGCTGATCAACCAATTATTTGCCCTTACCGGGATTCAAACCCAGGACCTTCAGCTTCGTAGGCAGCGTCACTACGTGGTCACAACCCCCTGGGTTAACTAACGCATTTAAACCATACACTTTTGTAAAAGGTTGCTATTTATGGTAGCTATTCTAAATACTTTGACATCATCATTAGCATTATCATCAGTCATCCCACTGCTGGGCACTGGCATCCCACTGCTGGGCCAGGTAAAAAAACGATGGTAAAATCGTGATATCTCGAATTGACAATAAGCACTGTCGAATTGTGCACGCTGAATGTAGAATAGGTTGTTCGATTATACCAAACAAGTGATTCAAAAGATTTTTCAAAAAACCCATCTGCTTTTTTAAAATTTTATAGCCTACGATTAAGAGGAATCCAACGACACTACATTGAAGCAGTAGCAAAATAGTCGTAATGTCGTATTGTTCGAGTACCTTTCTTTTAAAATGATTACTGTATCCTTTAGATAGGTAGGCAGAGTAATGATGCAAGTATCGTTTTGATTCAGTGCCTTTATTCGATGCTCATATTCAACCTCGTGAGTAAAGGTACGGTTTAAAAAGGTATACCACATTCAGTCCCTTATTTAGAACCATACTGACGGTGGAGGAAAATGAAGACTTAGCAAATGTCAACTCTATTTGAATGACGTTAAGGATCAAAAGTGCTAAACATTAAATTTCCTCGACTGTACAATACAATAAGCGCTCGGTTAATATTAAAAAGTTCTCATGTACAGTCAGCCATGACAGTGGGCTACCACTTTTGGACCTTATTTTGCATGCAATAAAGTACAAAAGTGGTAGACCACTTTTGTGGTTGACTGTACTTACCTACTGTTTTTGTTTAGCTATCATATCTATAAGCGGCTATTAATAAAAGTTAAACAGTTTGCGTGCCCTTTGTCGGTCAATCATTAAATAAAATACTGGGTTTATACAATATTATGACGCAATAGAGCAAACATAGGCTTCCTGCGATATTTCCTTTTGCCACATACCTAATATAAAACAACATCATACACACCAAACCCATAGAGTTGCTAATGCAAATAGAGTAAAATGAAATAAATAAATTATATTTGCCTCAACTCTAACGGCCGCGGACGATCCGAACCCGCGTGTAATTAGAATCCGCGGGTACGTGTGTACGGGTACACGGGTACCCGGGTACCCGCCCGCGGACCGGGCGGGTTCGGGCGTGTCCGTGTGGAACGGACGCTTAGCACCGCGGGCTTAAGAACACGGGTATTCGGGCGGGCGGGTTTACACGTGTAGCGGGAGCCCTAGTACATACCTCCAACCTCCTATTTATCCATGGAACTACGTAATCGGTGCCAAGTCAAGTGGCGCAATTACAAGGCCGCGATTCGACTTGCTTTTATAACGTCTAGTGACATAAATAAATAAATATATCGACACAAATCGAACCAGGCTTGTGTTATGGGTACTAGCCGACGATATATATAATAGACACAAATACTTAAATACATAGAAAACATCAAAGACTCTAAAACAAATATTCATGCTGATCAACCAATTATTTGCCCTTACCGGGATTCAAACCCAGGACCTTCAGCTTCGTAGGCAGCGTCACTACGTGGTCACAACCCCCTGGGTTAACTAACGCATTTAAACCATACACTTTTGTAAAAGGTTGCTATTTATGGTAGCTATTCTAAATACTTTGACATCATCATTAGCATTATCATCAGTCATCCCACTGCTGGGCACTGGCATCCCACTGCTGGGCCAGGTAAAAAAAAGGTTGGTAAAATCGTGATATCTCGAATTGACAATAAGCACTGTCGAATTGTGCATGCTGAATGTAGACATTTCTAGTTGTACTCGTATTTGCCATCTTATGTACATTGATTGAAGATCTTTTTTTTTAAATAGGTTGTTCGATTATACCAAACAAGTGATTCAAAAGATTTTTCAAAAAACCCATCTGCTTTTTTAAAATTTTATAGCCTACGATTAAGAGGAATCCAACGACACCTCATATGTCGAAATCCGTCAAACGGTTTAGGCTGCAGGGCGTGCCAAAAAATATGCCACATACATACATACATACATACATACATACATACATCCTACTAATATTATAAATGCGAATGTTTAGATGTTTGGATGTTTGTTCCTCAATCACGCTTAAACGGCTCAACCGATTTGGATGAAATTTTGCAAGGAGATAGTTTATAGCCTGGTTTAAAATATAGGGTAGTTTTTAATAAAAACTACCCTATCCCGGGACCACGCAGACGAAGTCGCGGGCGGAAGCAAGTATTACATACGCTCGAAAAACATAACCCTCCTCTCCTTCGGGCAGTCGGGTAAAAACACACGCGCCGCGCTTCTTCACATCTTGTGACTTTAACCACTTAACTGGCAATTTTAAAATGCTGAATATAACGACCTTTAAGGCCTCCATACATCGAACTCGGGTCGTGCGCCGCGGGGCGGGCGCGGCGCGGTTAGTGCGTGGCGCGGGTCGGTATATCTCTCTCACTACCAACGCATTTAATATCTCTATCACACAGTGGCGCGGGCCCGCGTTGCTACCGCGGCGGACCCGCGCTACTGTGCGATAGAGACGCCGCGCTACTGTGTGTAAGAGATAGAGATACCGCCCGACCCGCGCCGCAAACGACCCGCGTTCGATGTGCCTTTAGATACATAACAGCTATGGAGGCTCGCAGGCCGCCGGTTGCCGACCGCTGCCCTAGATAAACAAAGAATAGTAGGCGAATTTGTCCGTTAAGATTCTTATGTTATAAGGAATGAATGAGGACTGAAAATACGCGAGCGGGGCCGCGATGGTAGCTAGTTGTTTTACAACAAAGTGAAAAAATTGAAATCTTTTTGTAGTTGACTGTACTATCCATATATCGATACCCTAGTTCACAGTCGTACTAATTACATTTTATTTGTCACTGAAATTGTAACTTTATGATTTGAGCCATATCATACTAATTACACCACTTTTTTCCCCGTAATTAGTACGATTGTGAACTACGGTATCGATATATAAATCGTTACGTTATCTGTCAATATATACAAGTAGGTATAAATTTACTACAGATAATAATAATGTATAACAAATAATAATAATAATTCACGTATCTACAATGTACAGTCAGGTGAAGATTACTTAGTACTTGGAATAGCTGCTCCGTCGTCGTCAAACCCCAACAGTTTCGCTGCGGGTTTGAATTTGTGGCGTGTGCCTCGTATGCACATACTAGTGGCTCGAATTATGGCAGTGCATATCCTTGTTCTAAGCCAACCCAGTATCGTACTCTGTGATTTATTCCAACGCTCTGCAAGGGCTTCGCCTATATGTTTGACAAAGGAGGTCATCTGTGGTGCGAATACGCCATCGACGGAAGTTACGAGAGGGGTGAAGGTAGCATGTTTCGCTTCGCAGGCAGCGGAGTATTTTCTTTGTTTTTCAGTCTCAGCAGATTTCAGGACGGAAGTGACGTGGCGGGCAATGTAAGAGGGAGCGTCAGTGTCTACGACACGGATATCATAAAGAGCCTCTCTCTGAGCATTCCATACGCCACGGCAAGATAAGTCGCCGCATTATGGGTTCTATTGTGACGTTGCCCCATGCTTGGTGACATAGTTCAGCAAATAGATCACGAATTTCGTTGTGCCGTCTCGTAATTAGCCCCCCAGTCTTGCAACAGAGAGCATGGTCGATATTAAATTGACTATTGCCACATCCATCACATGAGGGTGGCATTGAGTTTGGGGTCCTGTGATAGCGTATTCCCAGGGCGTCTCTGAATTCATCAGGAGACAAGTCGAGGTTATCTTTCTTCGTTGGTATAGCCGAAAGCCAGGTAGAAGACTTTGTTTTCATTTTAACAGCGATTGATCTTTCTATAGCTCTTCTTTTGTTAGTGGGTAGTTTGGCCAATATAGTGTCTAAAAGTTCGTTATCACGAGCTTCCTTTATCATTAGGATTTCTTTACGTGCGTCTATCAGCGATTTATTGTGTTGGGCTTGGTCAACATGTTGTGTCCCGATCAAAGCTGATCAGAGGATTGAACAGCCTTTTTTAGGGGTTTTGTAGCTCAAATAATTTTCGGTGAACGGATTAGATATTGCCAGGCCACCTTTATGCACAGGTAGGGAAAACAGAGCGGCTTCATCGGCAGTGATGTCACTACCCATCAGAGTTGGCATGAAATTTGTACGTAGTGCAAGCGTGAGTGGTTCAAAAAGTTCGTTAGAGTCGGCGATTACACGTTGTAGGAATGACCATTTGAATTGGGCAGCTTTAGTAAGTGCTGTGTAAACGGCATGGGGGGAGTCCTTACTGATCAGTGTTAATTTCTCGATTATTGAAATAAATTCCTTTACTTTGTTTCGTATAAATTCTTCTTTTCCCTTGCCTGTGTAACTACCAAGGAAGGGTGAACCTGTGGTGATGGTAATGTTAGTTCCTTTAAAAATCTGTTGTGCTATCCATATATATAATATCGATACCCTAGCTGACAGTCGTACGAAATTGTAACTTAATGATTTGAGCACTATCATACTAATTGCACCACTTTTTCCCCCGTAATTAGTACGATTGTGAACTACGGTATCGGTATATAATCCATGCTATCCATATCCATACTAATATTATAAATCCGAAAGTGTGTATGTCTGTCTGTCTGTTACCTCTTCACACTTAAAGCGCTCAACCGATTTAGATGGGTATAGCAGCGAAAGAAAAAAACAGAAATAGCGCCCATAGCGGGGCGGGGTGTCAATACGATGCCAGGCATCCTTTTAGTTCAAACATGCGCATAAAGGGTTTTAGGCACGTGTTTGGGTAGTGTAAGGAGCTAGCATTCTGTGTTTTTTCTAAGGGGGTGAAATGAGGGGTAAAGATTTGGACGATATGAACGAGTTCCACGAAGACGGAGTCGCAAGAAGAAGCTATTTGTAGAATAGAGTCGTGAGCGGATTTGGAGCAACTTCGTTCGTTGACACCTATGTTGGCTCTGTTGTTAACCTTTTCACCGCTAGATGGTAAAGCAACTTGCCGTGCCACCTCACGCCACAAGGGTAAAAAAATAATGGATAAAGAAATAATGCCAACATGAAATTGGGCTATTTCAGAGTAGGTTTTCATAAATAAAAAATAAAAAAAATGTGATTTCACGTGTTTGGCGGTGAAAAGGTTAACGGCAAGTGGAAATCACCTGACATTCGTCGACTAAAGGGGTCAACAGTGTTGTGTAAACAAAAACCGATAGCGGCACAGCAGACCCCTATTCTGTAACTTGTTTTTTAATATATTTAGTTTTTCAAAAATTGCTAAGCTGTTTAGCGTGCGGAAAGTTGGTTTTCGCGAACTAGTGCTTTTGCACTTTTCCCACTCTATGATTGTACAAATTGTACCAATAATTATATCACAAAAATTAAATAAGATAGAACTGTATACAAAAATATTTTTGGACAACTTCATTATTTTTAAACTGTTTTGCATTATACCGAGATATAAAATATATCTCGGTACTCGTGACGCAAAAACATACTTTCCGCACTAGCATCGAAATTTACTATTAAGCTCACCTCAACGCTCACCCACAAATATACCTATCTTGACACCGCGATGCGTAGTACCTAACTAAGCGTAGGTAGTTTCATGAAGGGGTACCGGCGGGGTCAGCCGCATTAGCGCGTAGCGAATAATAACCCATATCGCATTTCTTAACCGATTCTCGTGAAAATTTATAGTATTTTTACCGCTCGGCCACGACATTGGTCTTAAGCGACCTGCGACCAGCGTTTTATCTGTTCATTGCGCGGTCGAGACGCGCAACGCACTGTGGTTAGTTGGGATCACGCGCAATGAACAGATAAAACGCTGGTCGCAGGTCGCGGTTAAGCTCACCTCAACGTTCACCCACAAATATATCTTGACACCGCGATGCGTAGTACCTAACTAAGCGTCGGTAGAGGTCTAGTTTCATGACGGGGGACCGGCGGGGTCAGCCGCATTAGCGCGTAGCGAATAATATAACCCATATCGCATTTCTCAACCGATTTTCGTGAAATTTTATAGTATTTTTACGCACTATACGCTTGTAGCCGATACCGTGGTTTTCCTCGTAAGTAGCGCAAAGTGACTACGGCTTAGGGCCACCCCACACCTGGCGTCTTTCGAGCGTCGTCCCATAGTAAACCGTCCCCCCAACCCACCTCGCCTCGCCCCTCGCTCGCCTGCTTACTATGGGACGACGCTCGAAAGACGCCAGGTGTGGGGTGGCCCTTTAGGTGCCCGCTAGGAGAGTTCCTGGCATTGAAAGTGTTGTTTGTTTTTTCACAGATTCAAGGGACTGTAGACTGTCAAGTGGTTGAGGATATGGAGCTGATCCTGAGATAAAGAGTCTTGTCAGATATAGGATATAGGATCACGGATTTCGTTTTTTCCTTTTTCAGGTGCGGAACCCTAAAAAGGCACAGGCAACCAACTAGACAGTAGTAAGTCGTTGTATACACCGTGCTCGCGAGATACCTGACAAGTTTTAACAACTGTAAAACCCGTCTTTATGCGCGGGCGAGCGTTTTCATGCTCGCATGTCCTGTCTACTCTTTGTCATTATCCTCCTAGCGTTATTTCAAGTTGTACCCTTAAGGAGCCCGGGGCCGCTTTGACACCTAATCCCGAGACGTGCCATCTGACCTTCCAGCCCCAAGGAAAATTGGACTTTATTGGGATTAGACCGGTTTCCTCGCGATGTTTTCCAAGCTAACTGTAAATATTCCGTATATAAATTAGGTACAAAAGGGAATCGAAGCCACAACCGCCGCGCCGCTGACAGTCGCATGCCTGAGCCACTTGGCTACCGTATTTTCTACTGTTTGTATTGACGTCAAAAAAACTATTTAATAAGTAGACAAGTTTGACTATAGCGAATGTGGCATTATAGGGAAAATTCGGCAGTTTCCTCATGTCTATAATATACCAGGCATACATTTTATAACGAGTGTTAGTACCGGGCTCAGCGTTGTGACATAATGACGTCACAATAGGGTCCGCCTAAAGCAAAGGGGGCGCAATATAAGGACTTAGAATTTTTTTGACCAAAAGTGAAAATTATACAGGAATCATAAAACACTTAGAAAAATTTCATTCGAAACGGTAAAACAAGCATGTTTTGTAGAAAAAACTTTTTCTCCAAAATCAAAAATGGCCGATGTCTCGTCCTCTCATTTACCACTTATTATTTTGAGACTTACCCACAAATTTCAAGATCCTTCGCCTTCGCATGCTTATAAAAAACAATTGACGGTCGGAAAAACAACTTGCAAACATCACTTCTCGAGTTTCTTTTGTTTAAGTTTTAACATTATATCGTCTAAAAGGCTTAACTTTTATGTGTCGTCAAGGCCTATTTCCACTGAAACAACTATTTTATTCGATTCGAGTCCTCCAAAATTGATACGATGGTATTAACGATGAAATCTCACTAGAAATCTATTCTTCGTGAAATTTCTTATCAGAATATAAACATATGGCCTTTCTAGGACAAGAAACTGTATCACTTTTCAAAGGCACTTAATTCCATTGCCCGCAATCACCTTTAATCTTAATAAACCGCCTATTATCACAAAACAAAACACGATTAAGAACACGAGAATCTCACGGACTCAACTTTAAAAATAAACTTGTGAATTAACCCCACTTTTTCGTCGCCTCTTTCTATTCAGTAAGAAACAAAAGAGCGCGAGCTACGTCGGTCAGAAACGCTTGTTTTGAAATGCATGAATGCGACCGTAGACTATAGCCTCACGACTCGACGCGGGTTTTTTTTCGTTTTTTTTTAGGTATGGGACGCCATGCGGGCGTCGCGGGTGAAGTTCGAACGAACACTACACCTTCGGCGGTAAATAAGTCTGCTGTTTATCAGTAGGTAAAACTTATCACTGCTGATAAAATAGCGTAATAAATGTAGCTGTGACATAAAATCTACATAATAAAGGTATAATTGAGGATACAAATTATAAAAAAGTATACACTGTGTAGTATGACGAAAGGCAAATACTAAAACAGTTAGTACTGTTATTGTCGATAACTAGATCGCGATGGCACTTATTATGTTTGAGTTTTTTTAACTAGGGTAATATTTGAGGACTTCCGCCGATTCCTCACGGATCTCATAATCACCTGGCACTTGGTTACTTGTTATTTCAACAGAATATCAGAACTTCTGTACGGTTGTACCGAAATTACTACATGCGTGCCTAATATGTTTGGGGAGTTCCCTCAATTCGTCATGGTTCCCAGCATCCAACTGGAGTTTTGGTAACAAATTTTTTGTTAGAAATTACAGTAATAACTTATAAAATAGATAATACACAGTAATATTTATAAAATAATACAAATTGAAATTAAAAGTGGCGCGTTGGAGCGGCGACAGGCGCGTGCAGGGCTGTTATTCGCTACGCCCTAAAGGTTCGAACGCTCATTAGAGCCACCCGGCGCCCGACCCGCACCGCCTCGCCTCGAGCGGTTAGTATTCTTTATATGGATTTGTACGGGCATGCGCTCCCTGCATCAGCTCCGTAGTTAGTACATTTACGAGGCGAGGCGGTGCAGGTCGGGCGCCGGGTGGCTCTAATGAGCTGTGACCTTAATGCGGCTCACCGGTCAGTCGTCACGAAACTAGACCTCTACCTACGCTTGGTTAGTACGCATCGCGGTGTCAATATGTATTTGAGGGTGAGCGTTGAGGTGAGCTTAAAACAAGTTACAGAATAACGGGGCAGCTGCGCATGCTGCCACACCAGGGGCGAATCCCAGCGCTGGGCTAGCGTGCTCAAGATGCTGTTTGAGCGGCCGCGGCTGCGGTTGAGGAGCGAGGTCTTTCGTGTTCTCATGATAGCAGTCTGTCTGAGCATCAGCGAACTTAGCCGGAGCACTACAATACCGCGGAAGCCCAAACAGCATCCTGAGTACATCATTTTACAGCCCCCCCTATTCTGTAACTAGTTTTAAGGTCCCCGCAACCTCAGAGCAAAAAATACTATAGAGCGGACAAGCCACCGGCGGCTGTGTCGCACATGTCAGCTCATTGGGCATACTCCGCCATACATTTACCGTCCGTTGTCCACCGAGAAAGTTCCGTTTTTTTGCCAAAATGCCGAGTTGTGCAATAATTACTTGGAAACATCGCAGTGATTTGATTAATTTCCACACCAATGGGATCACTTTTCACAGGTAAAAACTATACATACTATTTATTTCAAATAAAACCACTACTTCAAGAACTTGCGACAGGCATATTCAATACAAATCGCGTGGCATGTTCGATCTCTTTATTTCCTATATCTGTGACCGCAACGCTCACTCACAAATATATCTTGACACCGCGATGCGTAGTAACTAAGCGTAGGTAGAGGTCTAGTTTCGTGACGGGTGACCGGCGGGGTGAGCCGCATTAGCGCGTAGGGAATAACAGCCCTGCCCCCCTATTCTGTAACTTGTTCTAAGCTCACTTCAACGCTCACTCACAAATATATCTTGACACGGCGATGCGTAGCGCTTCGTAAAGCTTGTCCACAGGACGCACGTGTAGAAGGTTTAACAATGGGACCAACGTACAAGAATATACTTGCAAATAAAATTAAATAAATGCGAATCGGGTCATAAATCACGATTCTCAGGTAATATGTGCGTTACCTCACAATCGTGATTTATGACCCGATTCGTATTTAAAAAAAACCGGCCAAGTACGAGTCAGACTCGCGAACCGAGGGTTCCGTACTACAAATCTATAACAAGGAAAAGTTGTTGTATGTTTATTACTAAATGAAAATGGAATCCGTAACATTACAATGTGGAAAGCTGAGGGAGCATAAATTTAAACAGGGTCACTTTATCAATTTAGTAATCATCCTTTAGGCCTTGATTTATTCCTTGCGAGTAGTTGCGAACGCCAAAATAAGCGGATTACTTATATTGCTGTTTCTTTTTATTGCGTTGATATAAAACTGAGTTCACGGGAAAGTACCTTTAGGTTTTGATACCCTTACGTATACCTACGCTGGCCCAGTGCGGGTTGGAGACTTCACATACACCTTTTTCAGTTTTAAATTATGCGACTTATATTGCTATTTCTTATGATTGCGTGGACTTGTAAAACTTTCGTTTTGCTACAGCTGAAAGGTATTATAGACATGAGTATTTGATATGAATTTCAATTTAATACCTCTAGACGTGTTTACGAGGAAAAACGTAGTAAGTTTAAAATTTCAAAAATTGTTTTTTGTATGATTTTACTAAAAACGTCTACTTTTCGTAATTTTTCCTTTGTCTGTGCTATATGGAGTTTCTTCGTGCCAAGTTTCAAGTTTCTGTGTAAACGGGAAGTACCCTTTAGGTTTTGAGTTTCTTGCGGGTACTCCGTTTCAAACTATACGACTTATATTTCTATTTCTTTTGATTGCGTTGACATACAAGTTTGGTTTGGCTACATCTGAAAGGTCCTATAGCCCTGAGTATTTGACATGAATTTCAATTTAATACCTCTACGCATTTACGAGGAAAAAGGTAGTAAGTTTAAAATTTCAAAAAATGATTTTAGTATGATTTTAATACAAATGTCTTCTTTTCGTAATTTTTCCTTTGTCTGTGCTATATGAAGTTTCTTCGTGCCAAGTTTCAAGTTTCTGAGTTAAAGGGAAGTACCCTTTAGGTTTTGAGTTTGTTGTGAGTACTCAGTTTCAAAATATGCGACTTAAATTGCAATTTCTTTTGATTGCGTTGACATAAAAGTTTGGTTTTGCTACATCTGAAAGGTCCTATAGCTCTGAGTATTTGTCATGAATTTCAATTTAATACCTTTACGCATTTACGAGGAAAAAGGTAGTAAGTTTAAAATTTCAATTAATGATATTTGTATGATTTTAAAACAAATGTCTTCTTTTCGTAATTTTTCCTTTGTCTGTGCTATGTGAAGTTTCTTCGTGCCAAGTTTCAAGTTCTTGAGTTAACGGGAAGTACCCTTTAGGTTTTGAGTTTGTTGTGAGTACTCAGTTTCAAAATATGCGACTTAAATTGCAATTTCTTTTGATTGCGTTGACATAAAAGTTTGGTTTTGCTACATCTGAAAGGTCCTATAGCTCTGAGTATTTGACATGAATTTCAATTCAATACCTCCACACGTTTACGAGGAAAAAGGTGTTAAGTTTATAATTTAAAAAAGCATTTTTTTGTATGATTTTACTAAAAATGTCTACATTTCGTAATTTTTCCTTTGTCTGTGATATATGACGTTGCTTCATGCCAAATTTCAAGTTTCTGAGTTCACGGGAAGTACCCCGTAGGTTTTGCGAGGGTCGAAAAACTCAAAAATTTGCAGCATAAACGATTGTATCTTTTGATTGCGTTGGCTTTTAAGTTTGATTTTTTCACAGCTTCAAGGGACAATAGTCTTGAGTATTTTATATAAATTTCAGCTTGATACCTCCACTCGTTCCTGAGAAAAAGGGTCTTGACAGACAGACAGACAGACAGACAGACAGACGGACAACAAAGTGATCCTATAAGGGTTCCGTTTTTTCCTTTTGAGGTACGGAACACTAAAAACACCATATTTTATTATTTATTTCATTGTAACGTCCGTAGCCGTCCGTAACGTACGTACATAGCAAATTAGGTATTTTACAATTTTAAAGTACTTAACGCTACTTACTAATTTCGTCATTCAATAATGCGTTAAGAGATTCAAGCTTATTTTAATTGTTAAAATATACATTTTATTTAATTATTAAAATACATTTATTATGAGGACTATTTCGACACAATTCTACAGCCTTTGGTAAAAATAATTTATTCCTATATATATTGGTATCTAATTTATTTATTTATTTATTTATTGATTTATTTATATTTGGAGAACCAACAGCTACAGAAACACAATGATTATGTAGATAAAACACAAAAAGCCAATTACAGGTTCCCGCCGATAGCATCGAACGAATTCTTTGCTCTTCCGGTTTCATTTGGAACAAATTAGGATAGTCGCGTACAAAAAGCGCTGCTTGCAGTATATAGATACAGGCCAATGACTTGATAAAGTATTACATACAACAGAGTTAATAACCTCCTTTTTTTGAACTCGGTTGAAAAGAAGGCCTCCGCCAATAAACTTGAAAACACCGCAAAAAAACAACATAATTGTACATCATGCGGGAAATTACGTCATCGGCGCGACAGAGGCCTTGGAAGTCTATTTATATGCTCCGCTTCCGATCCCAATCAAATTTCAAGTTTCGCTCTCACTTCTTCCTTCAAGAGGGATGGAGGTAAATAAACCTGATTGAGATTATCAGAAGACTAAAAATAAAAGGGAAATTTTTAAAGTGCATTGACTAAAGATTTCATTATAATTATATTCCCATTGCCATGCTTGCTATTAGTGCGCGATTGGTAATGTACGCTAAGTTTAAGTTTGGCTATAGATTTCTTTGTGTTAGTTGATTTCTATAAGTTGTAATTGGCTATATGGTTTTATTATTGTGTCTGTCCATGTATCAATAAATAAATAAATTAGCACCTGCAACGTAACGTCCTTTTTAGGCTTCCGTAGTCAACAAGGAATCCTTATAGTTTCAACATGTCCGTCTGTCCGTCTGTCTTCGGCTTAGCTCAGTAACCATTACTACTAGAAAACTGTAATTCGGCATGGGTATATATATAAATCAATCACGACAACAAAACAGAAGAATAAAATATTGAAAAAAATTTTTTTTTGGGTTTACCGCCCCTACACTTAAAATGGGGATGTAATTGTTTTTCTCGTTAAACCCATAATGTGGGGTATTGTTGGATAGCTTGTTCAAAAATATTATGTGTTTCTTAGAATTATTCGATTTTTCAAATTAGTGATGCTTTTGCGAGATATTGGGTTTTAAAGCCCATATTTTTGTTAGTTTTTGTCACTCGTATGTGTGTGACCCCTCTATTACTACCTATGTTATCTTATCTTATCTTGTTTAGGTGACGGCCCTTTCGGATACACTTCGACCCAGTGCGATCTTTTTTGCATTTGCTCCCTCTATGCCAACTCCCAAGCTCGCTCCATGATTTCCACAAACCGGATGCAGCTCAGCGAATGAATAGGATAGCCGTTACCAAAGTAATTCATTCTTTGTCTGGCAAGCGCATGACATTCACACTCTAGTGTTCCATAGTCTCATCCTCCTCGCCACACATTACAGTCTAAACTGTCTCATCTTGGCCAAGAGATCCTTGACCCTCGTAGTGACCTGTGAACACCCGGACCCCGTATCATGGTCGCCCTTATCACGCGATAAGTGACAAGATAGGAGCGTCGTCTCGTTGTATCGAACGGTGTCCGCCAGTGACGGAGGCTCTGTCCTGTCACCTATCGTGTGATAAGGCCGACCATGATACGGGGTCTGATATAGGTAGTTCTGAGTGGCTTCCTGTTGTATTCCCAAAGTTTTATGGTCCATCCATAGTCCACTTCTTATAAAAACATTCCTCCACTCGTTTTGGTTTTTCCTTTGGCGTAGGCTTTAAAGGCATCCTACAAATGGTTCAGAACCTACTCAGTGATTTGGTGACCCCTTCTTGCAAGCTCATCGGCTCTTCCGTTGCCGAATTACCTATAGGTACCTACTTTGTTATATGTTTCAGAGCGAGAGCGAATGATATTGAAATGCAATTTGAATGCGAAATGCTTGTGTTAAGTTGGTCTGTCTATCTCTGTCGGTTCGTTAGCCTCGTCTGTTTGTGGAGGGCGGAAAGTTAAGGATTACATATAATATTGTTCCTTAAAATAAATTGCTTTTTTTGTAGGAATCTCTGCATTGTTACAATTATCGACCCTGTCGCTAGCTTTATAGAAACTAACCGTATCTATAAGCTCCCAAAAATAACTCTTAAGGAACGGCAGTACGCTTACCATGAGTTTGACAATGACGGCTTGCGCTAACGAGTATCGAGTTTTCTATCTGTGCATCCCGCTCGTATTGTCAAAGTGCAATAGAGATGCACAGATAGAAAACTCAATACTCGTTAGCGTAAGCCGTCATTGTCAAACTCATGGTAAGCGTACAGATCGCCACTCAACTTCTCATTGTATATGCAAAGCGACATGCTAGAATAGGTACTTGTAGCATAAAACTTCGTATGCACAATAGGTGTGACGTATCTAGGACGGACACCAGTTTCTGTTGCTAGAAATTAGATTATATTACGAGAACAATATTTCTTTGCTATTCCGCTAAAAAACGTGCTGGTCTATTAGTGAAGATAAGATGCAACTATTTGCGTAAAAACATGCAAAAAGTTACAGCAAACCACCACCAATAATGACAAAATCCTCGACACGTGTTTCGCCTCTCTACGAGGCATCATCAGGAGATGCTGGCAGGAGATGTTGCTAGCGCCACGTCCACTGTGCAAAAAAAAATTGAAAAATGAGTAAGTTTTGCATATAAAGTCTATACTATAATTTCGCTTTATTTATAGTTTTTTTTTAATAAGTAGCAACAGAAATTTGTTTTAAAAGTATAGAAAGTTTCATGTTATCCAGCATGCTGTTTGTAAATGAGAACCATACTATGTTTTAAAATGAGAACCAAACTATGTTTTACGGAGAGCCGACTTGAGTAAGTGTAATGGGTGCTATCTCGAAACGAAAACGAAGTTCGTTCGTTGTGTTCGAATAAGCAAGTGCGACAAAGAGATAGGCGAAGTAACTTCGTTTTCGGGTCGCGATGGCCTCCGATCAAATAATACAATTACGATATTATAGTAGATTATACACCAAGGGGATAAAGCACTGTTTTATGTCACGGGAGCGAATTGAATCCCGAACGTAACGAAGGACTCATAATTTAACTCCTGAGCGTAGCGAGGGAGTTATAAGTTAATTCCTGAGCGAAGCGAGGGAATTAAGACTGAGTCCTGAGTGCAGTGAGGGGTTCAACCGCCCAAGACTAAAACAGTCTTATCCCCGAGGTGTATACTCTACTTTTCACACCTTATGCGAGACAAAAAAACAAGCTCAGTAGATAAATAATGTTTATTTAGCAAATTAAAAGTACATAGTAACATTAGACACGTTAGTCCAATTATGGAAAGATAAGGTAATGTTTTTATTTGGTACGTTTATTGAGGTTGAGTTGTCTAATTTGATAAACTCAGGAGTCAAAACACTTTCATCACTCGACATTTTCAATATTATTTTTGAAATTAAATCTTCTATAGGCACCTACAAGAACTCGATTTGTTCGTCACGCGTGAACAAATGAAGGCGCGCGACGTTCCAAATTCGAAAGCACAAGCCGTGGTCCTAGATTCGAAATTCGAATTTCGAACACCGCGCTCCTCCGGACCGGGGTTCACACGGAGGCAAACTTCATTTATTTTGTCAAATCAAGTAGGCCATGGCCTAGGACAAATTGTGTTTAGCAAAATTAAACTTTATGCATATAGTAATAAGAATTATGAAAAGTGAAATCATATTATTAACCAGCGGGTTATAATGAAATTCAGTACAACATTATAACCCGGCTAATACCAAGGGATTTAATGTCTTGCTTTCGGTAGGGTTTACATGACCTATAATTCGGCATTGTCGAGCATGTGGTGTGAAAAGTTTATTTGTAAGTTTGATGTTTTGGGTAAGTAATCTCCGGAACGCTTATCCGATTTCAACATTTTTTTTCACCTGCGTCTAGCAGTACTTTCTGGATTGTTATACTTATAGGCTAAATTTTTAACAGCAGGCCTGCTTGCGTTCTTCGCGTTACTCTTCGAAGCCGCTAGATTGATATATAACTTTACATAAACATAAAAGGCAATATTGTGTGCGATTCCCACTGAACGGGCCGGGCCGGGCCGCCTGGCGCCGCGTCGCAACGGGTGCGCGAGCACCCGGTGGCAGCCGACCGCGTTTTAATAGAGTGCAATAGGAAAAAGCCGGACGGAGCCGGTCACATGTGACGACAGCCGACCACAGCCGTCCACGTCCGCGAGGAGCCGACCAGCCGCAAGTAAATTCAAATATGAAATTTAATGTCTATATTAGGGTCTCCCCACAACTATCGACGCGGAATCGGCTTTCGCCGAGTGGTTTGTACCACATTCCTGTCTTGTTCGTTATCCCGTCGATGGACGAAGCTTCGCGTCGGCCTAGCCGATCGACGGGGTGATATTTTAAGAAACTTATGGAACAATCTTACATAAATTAGCATTCCATTTGAGTGAAATTCCCCATTTCCTAGAATAAACTTGTATGAACTAGAATATTTTTAAAGTAGGTAATCATTTTCGTCAATTTAATGAAAGTGTGTTAGATAAGTTTTTAAAATATCACATCGTTAGCCTGCGAATGTCAAAAAACGTTTTGTATGGTCGTCGAAGCACCTTAGGCTTGAACTCGTAACAAAGGATTTCAAAAATAAACTTGTAACTACATAGTTACTTAAAAGTTACTTAACTAAATTAGTAATTCCATTAAAAGGTGGGAGCGCTATTCAATACACAGGGTGGGTTATTGACGTCGCGGTAGGTGTTAGTTTCCAGTGTTTCCACCAGAAACATGGACCTACTCACGTCTTTAAGGTCGAATATCGCTCGACATATATTTACCTATGCCGATAACGGAACCGTATCATGACGATACAATATGTCTGATTTTTTTTAACTAGAGCGAAGCGTTGTTCCTATGTCTTCCTTTTTAGGGTTGCGTACCAAAAAAGTTAAAAAAGGAACCCTTATGGTGCGACTTCGTCCGTCTGTCTGTCTGTCACAAAGTGAAATATCTCACGAACTACTTAAGCTATCAATTTGAAAATTGGAATGGTTTTAAATGAGAGCTATCCGCGTGCATGGAAAATGAAATTTTTTAATATTTATTTTAATTCTCTATGAAAAATTACGAATATGAGGAGAAGGCAAAAAAAACAAATATTAGGTCAAGTGGAGTATCATTTGAAAGGGCTTGAGTTGCACTTTTTTGAAACAGTTTTTCTTTTTTTTCTACAAAATATTAAATATGTAAAATTTCGATGTATGAAGGAAAATGTAAAAAAAAATTATGGGGTTGGGACGGGTATATTTCAATAGCAGGTCAAAAAATAGATCGCGATTCAATTGTCATGGTGTAAAAGTTATTCGTTGCTTGGGCTATTCTGTTGTGTTGGGTTAAAATAAGTAATTTAAAAATATTGGGACATTTACTTTACCTTGAGTTAATTGTTAGTTTAGGAACCCTCGGTGCGCGAGTCAGACTCGCACTTGACCGGTTTTTTTTAATAGTCGCGTCCAACTTGTTTTCTGGATTTTTGAACACAGCGGAAAATCTGCCATTTTTTAGGTTTTTGAAGGTTAATATCTCTTTTAAGAATACATTTATGAAAAAAAGGAAAACATAGGAACATGTCAATAGTAGCCGTAGATTTATAGAAAAAACATTATTGCTCTACTGCCATTATCCAGGGAGAAAACAGGGGACTACGTTTCTATGCAAAAACGGCCGTTGTGTTTCCTCTTAAATAAAATAATAGTGAGCTCAGTGTGCGTATCGTCTCTCGGAGGAGACGATCTCCTGCCGCAAAGTCATTCAACAACTCCAGCGCAAGACTTCCCCCCTCCCGCCGCCCTGTCGGCGCGTGCGTCACGGGCCGCGCGGCGGTCGGAGCGGGCGCGGGCATTGTTTCTCAAACAAAACACTCATCCTGAAGAAGAACTCCCGGAGAGCTCGAATATGTCGCCTGTCGTGACATTTTAACATGGATGTATTAGTAAGTAATAGTTCATTAACGTCTATACTTTCAGAATTGTTTCTGAAGCCGTTATTTTGCAGTTACCCAGCATTTTCACGAAATGTTTTGTTAAACTAGCCAGCGACAACGCTATGTATACACTGCCTAATGTAAACAGCGTAGAGTGACAATGTTATTTGTGTCTAGGGAATATGGAATATGAACTTGTTTGCGTGTACCTAGTGGTACAATGTCACCATGTTGCCATTGTGACATCGTAAATACTTAAACTCATTCCCTTAACATTAGAATTTCAAATTTTAACGGACAAATTCGTCTACGTTACTTCGTTTTTAGGATAGCAAAGAAGATTTTTTCGTCATAATATTTATTACCATACCTCGAACAAATCATGCGGATGACGTAAAAATGGCGTACCTAATTTTGCACACAGAATGATGTCTGTATTGCAACAACAACATTATTTTCGGTGGTATGTTTTGATCACAGCACGAGCAATACACGTTTTTATCACGTATCTCCAAAAACGGAAAACTACAACAATATTCTTGTAAAAGCGACATTCTTTTGCGTCTTTTGAAAAAAATTATGAAGATAAATCTAAATAATTACGAAGTCACTTTATTGCATCTTTATTGTTCAACTGAATGACAATGTCAGTCAAAGATGTTATGTACCTACTCGGCTCATGTCAAGTGGCGATATCGTTTTATTAAGAGGTTGATAATTGATAAGTAGTAATTTTTTATGAAAATACTTTTTGAAATCATCCTATGAGTGGTTTGACGTCATCCGCATGATTTGTTCGAGGTATGTTTATTACTATCATTTTATTGATGGTTTTTTTTTACCTTTTTGGGAGGCTGCTGCTGGTCAACCCACCAACGGAGCCGCAGCTAAAATAATACCATAGATACAAAAGGTTGCTATTCACAGCAATCTTATTGGCTGAATTACCAAGCCACGTGGTTTTGTTTGTTTACATTCTTTTAAATACCTAAACGTCCAGACTATAGCACGGGGCTTCATGATGCAACATCTTAACCTTCCCACAAGTTATCGCCCGGGGGTAAGTGACTGACAAAAAAATATCCTAGCTCGCGGGCTATTAACCTACAAAACAAATACGTGGGACAGCTAGTTAGACTTAAAGGGAAGAACCTGTACGCTTACCATGAGTTTGACAATGACGGCTTACGCTAACGAGTATCGAGTTTTCTATCTGTGCATCCCGCTCGTACTGTCAAAGTGCAATAGAGATGCACAGATAGAAAACTCGATACTCGTTAGCGTAAGCCGTCATTGTCAAACTCATGGTAAGCGTAGGTACTGTACAGATGCCGTCAAACTTCTTGAACATTTGACCTTGCCTGCGCAAAGGCGAATTGTACCTGCGAGCTGCCCCCCCACTTCGTCCCGCATGTTCAAGAAATTTGACGGCATCTATACCTGAAACCGCAATGTCACAAAGATATTTACAAGCGGAACGCATTCAACCTGTGTATTGCCATCTTCAACCGTCTGCCCGAGGAATTAAAGAAGTTAGAGGGTAATCTGTTCAAATCTAAGTTGAATAGCTGGCTGCTGGATAAATGTTTTTATAGTATAAGGTTATTTTTGGAGACATATAAGATTGTTTAATTATAGACCTAAAATAGAATTAACTGTGATTATATGGACTATTTCTTCTTTTTGACATGTAGGTAATATAAATTTAAACAATAGTATAATTATGTATAATGTAAATAATCATGTAAGATTAATTTTAGAGTGATTTGAATATTTGCAAGCCATGACACTATTCGTAATACTATGACATCCACTTATACTGTATTTTATGCAAATAAATATTTGATTGATTGATTAGTGAATAAGAATCTTCATTTATATTGATTTAATTTTTCACGATTCTCACACATTATTTATAATAAAGGGGACTTGATCGCGTATTAACTTAGGTATTTATTTACCTCACTCGGGAGACCTCAGTGAGGTAAATAAATAAGTTAATACGCGATCAAGTCCCATTTAGTATAAATAATCTTCATTTAGTTATTATAATCTAAATATTCGCCGCATTCGCTGTTGTAAATCAGTCGCATACCGTGTTTGAGTACCTATTGTGTGGCTCGTGGTGTGGCCATAAGTATTACTTGTTCTGTGGGCCATCAATATGTGGGATCGACGTTGTTTCTAAAAATGTTTATGACTGTTTGATCTCAACCTCCGCATCCGCGGATGTGACCCTGCAAATCCTCATGTCTACAAAATCGCATCTGATCTCGCGGCGGTAGCGGCAGCGGTTTTTCTAATGCATTGCGTGTGATCCCAGCTAACCACAGTGCGTTGCACGTCACGACCACGCAATGAACAGATAAAACGCTTGCGCCGCAATTCGCGCATTGCCGTGGCGGGGCCGTAAGACTTCTATGGTTTTTGCGTTCCCTGTACGCTTACCATGAGTTTGACAATGACGGGTTACGCTAACCAGTATCGAGTTTTCTATCTGTGCATCCCGCTCGTACTGTCAAAGTGCAATAGAGATGCACAGATAGAAAACTCGATACTCGTTAGCGTAAGCCGTCATTGTCAAACTCATGGTAAGCGTACTGATCAGATCAGCCACAGTTCAGTTTTTCATTGTGCTTGGATTTTGTATGAAAGAATTATGTACATGGTATTTCCATGGTAGTGTAACAATATGGGTGCACACAACATAATTATACTCATATAAATATGTCCCATCGCTCTTAATATCAGCGGATTAAGGTTTCCGTGCATAATAGACTCTAAATTTATAATTTCTTCAAAAGAAACAAGGCAAAATATATGCCTAATATGACGAAAATCCCATTCAAATATCTCAAAGAATTACGAAGATACAACCGTTTTAATGTTGATTCAGAGGGGCTACCGCGAAGTGAAAACGACGTTCGTTCGAATATCTCCGTCTCTGTCGCTCGAACTAGCAAGTTCGACAGAGACGGAGATACACAAACGAAGTTCGTTTTCATTTCCCGGTAGCCCCTTAGATCGCGAGTTTACGATCCTCGAGCGTCATAGTACAAACTAAATTCAGAAAATTCAATCAATTCAATTTTTTTTTTTTTTCATTATGAAAATCGTTTCTTATGAACGTGCGTTTAAGGCGGTTTGCGGAAAAAGGACAGAACAATACCCCCTCTTTACCTTTGAACACTCGTAACTGTGTGATTACCTATTTAATAACATTCTTAATCGATTATTGATTATTTTATTTAGTTCCTACACCCCTTTAATGGGAGGATTAAGTCGATACCGGCTGAGGTTTTCCCGATAGTATAGGGTTCTTCAAGAAAGGATTGTAAACATTTGTAAAAGATCTGCAATGCGCACGTGACACTCCTGTGTTGGAAAACGTTCGTGGGCTACGATTTCTGCCTATATTTGGGTGGGCGGTCCGCGTTTGCCAACGACGAAAGTAACTTGAAATTAGGTAATTTAAAAATTCAGAACTACGTTTTCTCATTTCAATTGTTGATTTTTTTGCATTGTCTGTACGAACATCTTCGCCTCTGAAGTCATGCAAGGTAAGAAGTCCTAATTATTGCTAAAGTCCCCACATTCTGAGGTAAAAATAACGGTAGCTGTATTGCGGAAAGATCTACCAAAACTGAATCAAAGGTAGCCCCATTTATTGCTACAGACAACCTCATTCCCCATCAATAATAGTGGAAATGATCTCACACATTGAATTAAATAAAAAAAGAACAAAATGAGCTCTTATCCAAGTTTATTACACAAAAAACACAATTCATCAAAGTCTTTGGTTTTTAACAAAATAGTATTATAATAACAGCGCCATCTATAGGTCCAAGCTGAAACTATTCGAGGTATAAATTATTTAAAATACTTATTTCTACATTACTCATCATCCTAAAGTTGTGCCCTAAACGAGTCCGGGGTCTGCTTTGACACGTAATCCCGGGATTTGGCATAGGCACTAATTTTACGAAAGCGACTGCCATCTGACCTTCCAACCCAAGGGAAAGGTAGACCTTATTGGGACCAGTTTTCTCACGATGTTTTCCTTCGACGAAAAGCTGACGGTAAATATTCCGTACATAAGTTCCGAAAAACTCATTGGTACGAGCCGGGATCCGAACCCACGACCGCCGCTTGACAGCCGCATGCCTGAACCACTAGGCTACCGTAGCTTATAAAGCTTATTCCCTACATTACTAATTCAGCTTTACCATATTATACATTTTATGTCCTTATACTACAATTACATAAGTCACCAGCACACTCGGCTCAACTCGACTCTCTATAAAAACCGGCCGGTTTTTCAAGCATTTCGTTTTAAAATGAGGACCAAAACGGTTTTGTATGAAGAGTCGACCGGGTCCGGCGGTTCCCATATCACTTATCACTGTGGATAATCCGTCACGTTCCGAAAGGTATGCGAATGCGAGAGTCGGATGTCTTATGCACTACGATAAGTGATAAAATGGCAACCTTGCTACGCCCGCTAGCGACTCGTACTTAATATAAAAATTCTTTTAAATATTATTTGAATTAAGCGCCATCTATGTGCTAGTCGTCCGCGGGCTGTTTGACCCAGAAACCCCATGGAGCGTAACCGTCATGCTTTGTAGGTCCTCTATACACCTTTATTTGTACTCTGGCAACGTCATCTGTAAAGAAAAAAATAGATTACTTGAGTACCTGCCTTAATAGCTACCCCCCCTACTTCGCTTAGAACTCCTTGGTTAATTATACAGCTATCCACACTTCTATTTTATCCCCGATTAAGATAAATAATATCATATCCCTTAGGTCTCGATCCTCGCTCTGGGTCATTTCTGATGCAAAGGTTGGCCATGGCAATTCAGCGCGGCAATGCGGCTAGTGTTATGGGCAACTTTGCAGTGACGCGGGGCGAGTTATTCGATTTACTTTGTTGGTAGGTATTTCATTTAAGAGTAATTGTGTTGTATTCTTCTGATTATGTTTTCCCTTAGATTGACTCGAAAATATTTACATAACCATCGAATCAGGTCAACCTATAAGTGAAAAAGTAATACTGTATTACGGATCACTTAGAGCCACCGCACATTGAGTCACTAATGGTGACCGCCATTTTGGCATTAGGGATAGCTGCTATTCCTTATATGCCAAAATGGCGGCAGCACTGCCGCACCGAGCGTTTAGTTTAGCATTAACCCTTTTGCTGCCAGGAACTCGCCTATGGATGCCTACGCCGTAGTCCCTTTCCGCTACATACGAGGAAAACCACGGGATCGGCTACGCGCTACGCTCGTAGCGATTCTTCGCAGCGTTAGTTTTAAGTGGCGGCCGCTAGTGGCTACATTTAGTGGCTGCAATGTAGTATAGTATATAGTATAGTAAGGGCCTGTTTCACAATCTCTAGTTAAAACATATCCGTCAGATAAATGTTGGCTGTCACTTTTCTTTTATATGACGGGAGAAAAGGATAGCAATAATTTTAACTGGCAGATAACTTTATCCGGCGATTGTGAAACAGGCCCTAAAAGTAGTTGACGCGTAGTTTCAGTATACGAGAGGCACCGTCCGAACCAACCTGAACTCAGCCAACTTCGACTGGGGCGGGAAGGGGACAAGCGGTGGAAAAAAAAATCAAATTGACAATTTTTTTTTCCATTTCCGCTCAGTCCATGTTGGCTCAGTTCGGGTTGCACAGGGCGGTTCTACAACACTTCAGGAGCTCAAATACCACAAGCCATCCGGTTGCCTCTACTGACTGCAACTACGCGTCATACTCCGAATATAAAGTAGGATTCAGGTCAATGTTCGGGTGTATTTCTTTCTCGCTTACTCTACACGCTCTTATGCGAAAATAACCGAAGCGTCAGCGCCATCTTTGAACCAAACACGTAGTCACGATTTTTTTTTTTATGTTATAGGAGGCAAACGAGCAGACGGATCACCTGGTGGTAAGCGATTACCGCCGCCCATGGACACCTGCAACACCAGAGGTGTTGTGAGTGCGTTGCCGGCCTTTAAGATATGTTTGAGGATTCGCCGTGTTGACAGCTGAAGGAACAAATTCCCTCGCTCTCAACACGACGCATCCTCGGGAGCTCTGGCGACCTTGCTCACCTCCAGGAACACAACACTACTACAGAGCAAGTAGTAGTGTTATTATGGCTGTGGTCTTCTGCAAGGCGGTACTTCCCCAGTTGGGCTGCTCCAAATTCGAGCGGGATGACATTTCGCTGTACCCTACCTCACGGCATTAATTATTTTAATATTCTTAGGTACCTTTTTTGTCACCAGCCTGGCTGCTGTCCTCGTCATCATCGAACTCCTGTGGTCTCGCAGCCGAGAGAACGACCAGCGACAGCAATAATAAAATGTATAGGCGTTTCTGCAATAAATAATGACATACAGGAATATAAAAAAAACGTCTACACACGCCAAGGAAATTCTTATGTTATTTTTTAATATTACAACGGTGGCGAACAAGCATACGGCCTAACTGATGGTTCGGGTAGCTACGCCACATCTTTTCGTCCAATATCGCAGTGTCTCAAGACGAGTCGTCTTTAACCAGTGTGCGTTGCCAGTGATGACGTATGGCACCAAAACGTGGTCGCATACTGTGGCCCTCATGATAAGGCTCAAAGTCACCCAAAGGGCAATGGCGAGGGCTATGATGGGAGTTTCTCTGCGTGATCACATCAGGAATGATAGCCCTCCGAATCGCTAAACTTAGGCATTTTTATGACTTAGGTAAGTGGCATTGCACGTAAAACCGATGGCCGTTGGGGGCGGAAAGGTTCTCCTGTGGTGAACCCGTCCCGGAAGGCGCAGCGTGAGTAGGTGCCCCACAAGGTGGACTGATGACCTGGTAGGTCGTGGGAGTACGCTGGATGGGGTTGGCGCAGGACCGGTCATTGTGGCACTCTTTGGGGGAAGCCTTTGTCCAGCATTGGACGTCTTTCCACTGATATGATGATGATGATGATCGACAGCTAGAGACAATTGCACTCGTCGCACCGTAAAGGGCCTCTGGTGACGTTACTCGCCACCAGGAACACAGAAGCGCTCATAGCCTAGCGGCGCCTGCGAGTCGGAAACGATAACGCAAGTTAAGCAAAGATGTTTGATGACGTTTTTGTTTTTATCCCGGAAATCGTCCCCTGAGGGGGTGAAATGGGAGGTGAAAGTTTGTATCGAGCTACGATATAAACAAGTTCCACACGAACGGAGTCGCGGGCAGAAGCTAGTTATCTATAAAAACGGCAAAAAAATCATGTCTGGTGTATGGGAGCCCCACTCCGACTCGCACTTGGCCGGTTTTTTATAGCGGCAACAGATACACATTATCTGTGAAAATTTCAACTCGCAAACACTGGTAATCATAAGCATTGTTAGTTAAAATGCGAATGTATGGAGAGTTTGATGATCCGTCTGTGATCATAAGTAACCCTCCATTAATGTCAAGTTTACTATTGACCGCCAGTCACCAACGCAGACCGCATGAGTATGATTCAGGCCTTATGAATTGGTTTACAAATAATGGTGCCGGTTAATCTTGTGTTTTTTTTAACTCTTGCAAAAAGAGGGAAAGAAAGATAGATGGACGCAGATTACCAGGTTCATTAACCGGTTCTCAAATAATTACTATTTATAAAAGGTGTTGTCTACTTTTCTACATCTATGACATGATAAAGTTAAAATAAAACAAGATAGTAAAGTTACTTATTCTAATATTATATTCAATAATTATCATTTAAGTTTACAAATAGTACAATATTTACATTTAACTTTAGGTCAACCAACTTTTTCTTGTAAATTAGCAACATAAAATTATCACTCTTTAAAATGATGATATCATGGATTATATAAATTAATCAAACATAAAGCTGATTTGTGTATGCTATGTCCTGTAAAATAAATTATTTTTCAGCCCAGCAAAACTAAGAAAATATTGATCAACCCAACCCAACTTATCTAATGAAAACATATTTAGTACATTAATTATTCAAAGTTCAGTCCAATCACACTAAACTTTACTACTTTCCGAAGCCTTATCTGACTCGTTCCCACTGTCCGTAGAGACGGCCTGTCCCGGGCTCTTCTTTACTACAACATCTTCATCTTCACTTAACGAAGAACAATCAGACAAGTCCGCGTCAATCCACAACTTCTTCTTTTTAGCCTTAGGTTTTTCCTCTACAAGTTTTCTTTTCATGCCAGCTTCGTTAGACGAGCCTGCCGCTTGCCAGCCAGCGTCTAAAGCCGCGCTCACACGTTCGGGAAGCTCCTTCCGCTCGCGTTCATAACTTGGATGCAAGTTAACATCGATTTTAGGCTCGGCTATCAGTCGTTCTAGTTTCTTCTGCTTTCGCTCGACTGCCTCACGGTCGCGGTCTTCCTGGCCTTCCAGCCACTTCCGCAGGCGTTTTTCTTCGTTGATATCCCTCAAACGACGCCCGGAGAGGTCGCGACAAGCTTCGCGATTGGTTGTTTTCTCGATTTGGGCCCCTATGGCTCGCAACATGGAACCGAAACCGCCTTTTCCGCCAACAAGTTTCGTGTACACTCTGGCCACATTGTCGATGTTTTCCAACGAGGATGCACCGTTGGTAGTTTTCCCATTGATTGTCACGAACAGATCTTCGCTTGGTATACCATATTTTCGTGAAATGATGCACTTCAATGACGCGACATCGTGGACATTGTTTATATCCGTTATGGCAGTGTCCTCGAAGTAAACTTGGCACGGCATGTTGTTGTTAATGGGTTAAATTTCGTGAATAATTGCGAAGTCTTTGTAAATTGAGAAATAAATCGCAGATGTTGTGCAAACACTTTTACAAATGAACTAATGAAAATTTATTCACACTCAATGACAATTGACAGATAGAATTGATTTTTTTTTTTTTTAATTCGTCCATTCGGACAGGCTAAGACCATGGGCCATACTGCCTAGTCTTCAGTAAGTATAATTTCATTTGATCGAATCCAGTAATAACGTCTTCAGTAGTTTCAAATCAGAAGTCTCTAGTCCAATAAATATGTCTTCAGTTATTTCCAATTCATATGAACAAATCTAGATATTAAGTCATCAGTATTATCAACATATGTGTCAAATCCAAAAAATAAGTCTTCAGTTATTCCAATCCAATTCATGAAGTCAAATCCAGTAATAAAGTCTTGAGTATGTTCCAATAAAAACGTCAAATCCAATATTCAGCTCCTTCAAAAAAGCTTACACCTCATCCAGACATTCCAAAAAGTCATTTGACCAACAAAATATAGGTACAATGCTTCAATAAAAATATATACCTACAATTTTAAGCAAGTTTTAAATTTAGCATCATATTTACAGCATACACACAGTATTATGTACAAAATTAAACAAAGGTAAATAAGTAGACGACTCCTTCAACAAATCAGTTACTGAAAGCGGGATTCGATTAGAAGCTCCATAAATCTCAAGCAACTCATCCATCAGCACTAGGCGCTGAATGCCAAAGGATGAGCAACTAAACAGAATGTGATCTATAGACTGAACCTCTTGCTTTTGACAATGATCGCAATAAGGGGAAGAGACAAAGTTTTTACGATGGAGATGAAAATTTAAACGACAATGACCAATGCGCATACGAGTAATTATGGTGTAAAACCTACGATGCATGTAAGTTTTAAACTTACAAAACCAAGGCTTACTATTAACTTGGTTATCTAACAAAGCATACAAATGAGCCTTATTCTCAACTTCTGTAAAATGATACCAATGTCTTCCCCAAAGAACAGTCATACGCTGTTTTAGATTACTTATAATATCAGAATATGGCAAGGTCACAGCTAAGTCCCTGCTGTCGGGAACCAGGGACAAGTCAGATGCATTAGCAATAGTTCTAGCTAGGTAGTCGGCGTTTTCATTACCAGAAACTCCTTTATGAGACGGAACCCATACAAAATCTATTTTAATACCAATTAAAGATAGTTCTAACCATAATTCTTTAATGGAAAAAATTAGATAGCAAGTGCTAGCATTCATTTTGTTACTCGATAAACTTATTAATACACTCATACTATCGCTTACTATGACCCATTCTTTACTATATTGATTATGTTCTTTAACATGTTTCAAAGCAAATAAGATGGCAGTTGCTTCAGCAGTAGAGATACTTGCATTTTTATTGATATTAAACCCAATACCTTTATTAATTTCAGGTTGATAAATTGCAAAGGAAACAGCATTATTATTTTTGGCACCATCCGTATAAATAAATTTACAATTAGACCATTCTGACAACAATAAATAAGCCTCCTCTTTGGAAGTTAGCTTTGAATCTATTACAATTTTTATATCGGGATATTTACTCTTAAAAGAGCCTGTGTAACAGGGAAGAAGGTCATTATCAAGATGTATATTTAACTCCTGCAAAGAGTGAAAGAAAGAAGTAAAATCCTGAAGAACATACATGTGCCTTTGAAAAGGCGCTGATTGGAAAGAAATCAAGTTGTGAAGAAGATCGTTCTTAGGCAAGCTGTATAACTTTAAAATAAATCTTTCTTTTAAATAACGAAATCTAATATGAATAGGAGGAAGATTCGATTCAATTTGCATAGCAGCGATAGGACTAGTTTTAAATGCACCCAGTATTGTCCGCATACATTTGTTTTGTATTTTATCTAATGAATTTACAATTTTATCATCTCCAGCAAAGCATAGAAAACCATATTCAAAATGACTTCGAACTAGAGACTTATACAAGATTAACAAAATTTTGGGGTCTGCACCCCATGAAGTGGCGCACAGCGATTGTAACACATTGTATGCTTTGTTAGCTTTGGTTATAATACTGTCAGCATATTTTATCCAGGTAAGTTTTGAAGTAAATATAACACCTAAAAACTTTATTAGATCATATGAAATAGGCAGTGATATGTCATTGTACAAAACTGTGGGCAAACACATGCTTTTGCGACCAAAAATAAAAACTTTGGTTTTAGTCGAATTTACATCTAAGTTCAGATAAGCAAAGTATTTATGTAAGTTGATTAATGCCTCATTAATAGTCAAAGCTAATTGATTTAAATCAGATCCTGACACATAAACAACCAAATCATCATGTCAAAGAATACCGAAAGAAGATACTGATTATTATATATGCTGTTAAGTGCATCAAGTTGCAACTGACAAATACTCTCACGAGAAGACCGACCTTTACGAAAACCAAACTGATTGCAGGGTAACAGACCATTTTGTTCGACAAAAAATTCCAACCGTTGCTTTAGAAGCTGTTCAAAAACCTTTCCTACACAAGATGTGAGTGCTATAGGTCGATATGAGTCGGGTAACAATTTATCTTTATCAGGCTTTAAAATTGGGACCAAGCAATCTGTTTTCCAATCATCAGGAATTAAGTTTTCTTCCCACAGCTGATTTAATATGTTTAAAAAGGTCTTTAGATTTTGTGAACTTAAATTTTTCAGTAAAATATATGGTATTCCATCAAGACCAAAGGATGTATCTCTTCTTGAAAATAGGGCAGATTTAAGCTCTTGCAAAGAAAACGGTTCAGTAAGATACTTATCATTATCATTTTCTGTGTGAACATAATTTAAAGACTCATTAAGCACAAAATCAGGAGTGTATTTCTTAAGAAAATCTGATATCCAACTATTATTACTAGCGTGTTTTGAAATGAATGATTTATTAAATTTCCGCATGTAATTCCATATTAATGTCAAAGGAGTGCACCGGTTAAATGAGTTACACAGATTTATCCAACTATTACGCCGTTCAATCTTAAGAACAAGCTTTTTAAGGGCTCGAAGTCTTTTAAATTCTATATAATTCTCTTCACTAGGTTCACTTTTAAATTTTATATAAGCATGTTTTGAATTAAGTACAGCTTCTGAACACTTTTGATTCCACCAAGGCAGCCGGGGAAATTTCAAAGATTTTGGTGTACACGTATTAGAACTATTCAAAGACCTATGTCTAGGGATGGACTCTACAGCAGTAGATCGCAAAATATTACAAAACAGATTGAGCGCATCTATCGAAGACATATTTTCAAAATCAATATTAGCCAAACAAAAATCAACTGATTGCCTGTACATTTTCCAATTCACCTGTTTGTAATTTGGGTGAATGGGCAAATGTACATTATTACATATTGGATTACTTTGTGAGCTATTTTCATTACCAACTATCATTTTTATCATTACAGGCAAATGATAACTGCTGCCAAGAGGACAATCCATAACAGACCAATCACATGAAAGTGCCAATGATGGAGAAACGAAAGTTAAATCCAGAGCATTAGGACGCCAAGAAGAAGAACCAGTTGTAGTAGTTTGACCATTATTTAAAAGAACCAAGTCATTGCCATCAATAATATCTAAGACATCTCTACCTCGAGGCAATGTATCAACACAGCCCCATGACATATGATGAGCATTTAGATCGCCTCCAAAAAGCATTGGCTGCGGAATAGATTTTATCAAAGCATCAAATTTACTTTTATTAAATGGGGGATTAGAATTTGATGGACTATAAAAACTTACTACACTCAACTGCTTGTTGTTTATAATTATTTGTACACAGATATTTTGTAGAGCATTGTCAAAATAAGTTTTAATATTAGAATATACTATATTGTTATGAATAAGTATTGCTACACCATTGTTTATTACCACAGTCATTTCTAATGACATTGTATCCTTTAATTGAAAATTTTTGATGTTATTTTAACCAGGTTTCAGAAATTATTGCTATGTGAATGTTATTTTCATATAAGAATCTAGTAAAGATTAGCCTATTGCTTATTATACTCTGAGCATTCCACTGCACTATGTTCAATATGTCCATAAAGAAAAAAATTAAGGTTGTTTCCTGAAAGTGTTTTTAAGTGTTTCTTTTATATTGTTAGAATTTATTGGCGTTTCTTTATCAGCACAAATTTTAACTATAGCTTCCACAAGTAGATTCATAAATCTGTCAGATTTGGTCAGATTACTTAGATGGGTGTCGATATATTTTGAGCCGAGCTGCGGAAATGCAACGTCACAAAACAAATCGGAATATTTGGCACTACGTGGTTTTAACTTATTTTCCTCAATTTTCTGTTTTTTAATTGGACATGCAGCAGATATAGCCACGTGATCCCCACCACAGTCTGCGCATTGTGTTTTAACCTTATTACAATTTTTGAAATTATGAGGTTCAGCACAAATTGAACATACTTCATTATTTTTACAATACTTTGCTATATGACCAAATTTCATGCAACGAAGGCATTGCTTTACTGGAGGAATATAGATCCCTACTTCGTGCCTCCAATGGTCAAGTGTTACATATTCAGGCAACTGTACAGAGGCAAAAGTCACGGCAACCGTCTGAGTTGGAACCATTGAGACGATACCCAGCGTGTCTTTTACCCGCCGCATAAACCGTCTTACGCTTATCACCTTTTTACTGGAAGCTATTAATTGGAAAATCTTCTGGTTCGAATAATCAATCGGCACTGAAGTGAGAACACCCGTAACCTCGGTCTCAGATGCTGGGATTGAAGCATTCATGTGAATTTCATTTAATAATTTTTCATTTTTTAGGAAGACATTGGCGTGATTTGGGAGATCGAACATAATCCCAACTTTGTATGCATTAATTGTTCTTAGATGCATCACGCCCGACACGCGATGCTTTCGGATTGCATTGGACAAAGCAAGTCTATCTTTGTCAGAAAATTTGTGGTCATCCTCTCTGTGATTCAGAAAAACAATAAATTCTTTCTCAGCTGAATTTTCGTCGTACAACCTGTAATAACTTTTGGCCCTGAAAGGAGTATACTTCTCTTTGTCATCTTCTTTAGTCTTCTTTTTTGCAGGTATGCGCTCCGAGGGCGCACCTGTATCCGCATCAGAACTACTTTCAGATTGAAGATCTGGCTCCGGCTCCAAGCCCTCCAACCGAGAACGCTTTCCCGTACGCTTCCCCATGACTGGGGAAGCGCACCAAACCGATAACCAAAACAACTATGAATTTAAATTAAAATTAAGACTAAATATGTACAAATTAACACCTAAAATTAATTTACAATAAAATATATTATCAAGCGCGCCTATCACTTTCAACGTTCCCGCCAAAAAAAAAACCAGATCGAATTGAATGAATGAAGGAATCTGTGTACATGTGTGTGCGCTATACAGTATTGCCATATTATGCAAAATAACGATAACGGTGACATCACACTTCATCAACGCCTTTTCTACGGCAATCGGTTTCAAAAGTACGAATATTAAACCATGCAATTCTGTACCGAATCAATACTTAAAGAAATATTTACTGATATTGTTATAATAACGTATACTAAATACTCACTTCGATAGTCATTGTGGAACAAGCGGCTACTTTGGAATAACTACAACGAAAACTTTATTGTTACTGAACGCCAAAATTACTGAGAGTTCTTAAATAGACAAGTTTCTTTTGTTAAATAATCAGAGCCTGCTCTCTTTTTTCACGCTTCAATGAACACCCAATACTCCAAAGAAAGTGAAAGCACAAAGTAATTGTGCAAAAAGAAAGGCTAGAATAAAATTGATCCGAATGTTCTTGGAACTTTAATTTCATGCTTAATTAAGCATTCGAGTTGATTGACTTTGAGGTAAATCATTTAAAATTTTCTCGCAACAAGTTAAATAACAACATTGAATAACGTGTTATTTAATAACCATAACGTTGAAACTGCTTTACCATCAACATTTCGGCAGAAATATAGATGGCGCCAAAGTTTGGTTACGTTGATTGACGCCATTACAGTCTCCTGTCAAATGAGCAATTTGATTGGAGCTTTTTCAAATTAACAGGAAGTCGCCTTTTATAACAGAAAATTGGAGACACCTGATTTAGCTGCTCGTGTTATTATGGCTCAAAATATCAACCCACATTACGCTTCATCGTCAAATCCCGCTAAACAGAACGAGGACACAATAAAAGTGAAGGACAACCATGCAGTAAGCAAACGGTGAGTTTTGGTAACAAAGCGTTCGATTTTCTGCTTTCTCCAAAGGCTTCGGTCACAGACGAATCGTTTTCTGTTCCAGATTGCAGAAGGAGTTGATGGAGCTGATGCGGTGCGCCGACAAAGGAATATCAGCGTTTCCTGAGAGCGAGAATCTGTTCAAATGGATCGGGACCATTAACGGGCCATTGGATACCGTTTACTCCGGACACAAGTACAAGTTGTCGTTGGAGTTCCCGAATTCGTATCCATACGCGCCGCCTGTGGTGAAGTTTGTGACGCCCTGTTTCCACCCCAACGTGGATACATGCGGGTTAATATGTTTAGATATTTTAAAAGACAAGTGGACGGCTTTGTACGATATTCGCACGATATTATTGTCTATCCAGAGCTTGTTAGCGGAGCCGAACACACAGAGTCCGTTGAATCAGCAAGCGTCGTTTCTCTGGCCGAACCAGTCCGCTTTTAAGAAACATTTAGAAGATTTCTATAGTAAACACAAAGACTCCTAGTTTATTCGTGCGGCACGGTTTGATTTGCGTTGTATTTTGTGTTGTGAACGTTTGTGAGTTTGCCGAATGGATTGACGGAGCGTATTCTTTTAAGTTTGTGATTATTTTCTATAAGCCGCTGAACTATGATAAGTTTCTTGACATTTAAATACCATTCCGAACAGTTCTCAACCAGTTTTTCTTTTATTTTGTAAACTAACTCAACTTTCTTCAAACTAATTATCGTTAACTAATTGTTTTCCTCGAATTGTGTAGCTAATGTTATTTATTTGTTTGCCAAGTAAGCCCGTCTCTTCGCTCGAGGTTTTATTCCAATGAATGAATTAATGTATATTGAAAAATCATTGACAAATATAATTTCTTTAGTGCAATTCACTATTTGCTTTTTTCTTAATGCCTAGCTGCCAGCAGGCAAGTACCCGAGGCCCTGTACTTGATGTGGCGCAACTCGCTGGTCCTTTAAAAACCAACTATGATCAGAATGAGAGTACCATAGTCAAAGGGAAGGTCTTACTATCATAGATATATATTGATTTAAACTTTCATGATACCACATATTGTTATTAACAGCGGTGTTTAACTCATTAACTTATTTATTTACCCCTCCGAGGTCTTCCAAGGTTTCGGATATGTCACAGCATCCATGTTTCTGGGTCAGAAAGCTAAATAAATTAGTAAATTTTACTTGATTAACAGCCTGTTTAGTAAAAAATAATGTCATGGATATGTACAAGTAACCAATTTCTTGACAGTATTCTTATATTGGCACTCTTTGGGGGAGGCCTATGTCTAGCAATAGGCGTCTTTCGGCTGACATGATGTTGATCATAGTGGTATTGTAAGTAATATTGTTATAAGAATTCCCTATTGGCACACCATCAAATATAATAAGTAATAGGTAACATAAAAATTTTACGCTCCCTAGAATTTTAATTCTTTTAACAAGCGTTTTTCTCTTAATACGTAAAACCTTTCATTCTGTGCCACGAGTCGGTAGTACTTGAAATTTGCCATGTGTGTAGGTCCGATGACATTGCAATGAGCAGGGCAGCAACTATATAAAACATGCCATGATAAGATCATTCTGGAATTGCAATTGTCAGTGTCAGGTGACAATTGTCAAGTAGTGATGTAGGGGCCTGGCGTTCGATTTATCCTCCCAATCTCAAAATCTTCAATTTGTGCCGTGTTACTTTTTTGAAGCTACGATGGTGGTAAACAAGCATCCAGCCTGATGGTAAACAGCAAAGCAGACTAAAAAAGATGTGGCTAGCACATTTGTGGCTGCGACGCGACGCGCATATAGAAACTACCTCTAATCTACCCTCTTTCTAATTTTCTGTTTGATCGAGACAAGAGCCCGTCCGATTAGAACCCTTCGTTTAAAAATTCCCAATGTTATCGGCCAGAATGAGACCCTACCTATGCCGGGTCAACGAACGATTGCCAGCCACCTAAGTACCATCTTATTTCAACAATACACATAAAGTAACCATCTGGGCACTTTGTGTATTGTTGAAATAAGGTTCAATTTAAAAACAGGATGGTCAGTTAACTGTGTTGGCGTTTGTACAGTCAGACCCCCTAGCACACTAAGTTTTATATCGGACATAAAGCATTTGTCCCATTCTGGCCAATATGCGAGTGCAAGAGGGACAAATGCTTTATGTCCGACATAAAACTTAGTGTGCTAGGGGGTCAGGAGTATTAATATACGTACATAAATACCTGTACAGGACTCTATTGTAAATGTCATAAAGGCGTGTACAGCTATTTATGTACGTATTACCCGTGACACGCGTCCCATGAGTTTGCGTCTCTGATGGTACACGCTATGGCCACACTTCGCCCGAATGTTGTTGCAGTCCTTGTCTAACGTATTTCAACAACATTCGGGCGAAGTGTGGCCCAGCTTCACACTCGCAGAGGGGTTCGACGGGTGTAGGTACGGGATGCGACTTGAGCTGCTACTAACTAAATGATGCTGACTGTACAGCGTCAAGCACAGACGTTTACATTACTGTTTTTTAGTGGTAGCCCTACGCTTAAAAAAACCGCAAATCGATGTACAGTTTAGGCGTTTGGTACACACATACTAGAGGGCAAAACAATTTTATTGACCCGCAGTTCCAAAAAAAAAACCCTTAGGGGGGGGGGGAGTGCCGAAACATTTTTCTTTTTGTATGGAAAAAAAAAATTTTTTCAGAAACCTATCGTGTCTAGTATCATATGAAAGGGCTTTTTGAGGCAATTCTAAAAATATACCACATCATTACATTTTAGCCATATTTTTTAAATTAAAACAAAAATAATTTTCGAAACATACCAAGTTTGGGCACCTCCAGACACGATATGGCTGATTTTTTTTTAATTCAATATACCACAAATGATACGTGATATCCTCATATCTAACCTCAAAAAAGCAATTTTGAAAATAATTGCATTAAGTATTTTTTTTTAACTTTTCAATTTTACCAAGTGACACAGTTCTACTTCAATACCTATTTTACGTGACTTATGGAACTGTACTGCAGATACGATACATATTAATCATAAAATGATACGTAGTATCTATATATCAAACGGGACATATCTCTTTAACCCTTTAACTGCGCCTTTTCATCAGTTGGTATAGTTTTTGTTACAAAATATCAAGGTTGGATTCTTGCAGATACGATATACCCAACTAATTAGGTTAGATATTAAGATATAATGTATCACAAATGATCCGTTATATCTTGATATCTAACCCCAAGAAAGCAATTTTGAAGTTGGGGGGAGAAAATAATTTATTGTTTTTGATCGTTATTATCACTTAGGTAACACCAATAATAAACAAAACACCACAGTTCAATACAATTCGAGTAGAAAGTAGATATTGAAAAATTATATACATAAAAATATATATATATATATATATATATATATATATATATATATATTTTTATAACGTAAGATATAACGTATCACAAATGATCCGTTATATCTTGATATCTAACCCCAAGCAAGTAATTTTGAAAATATATATATATATATATATATATATATATATATATATTTTTTTTCAAAATTACTTTGAAATAATAAATTATTATTTTGAAAATATATATACATATATATATATATATATATATATATATATATATATATTTTCAAAATTACTTGCTTGGGGTTAGATATCAAGATATAACGGATCATTTGTGATACGTTATATCTTGATATCTAACTTAACTAGTTGGGTATATCGTATCTGAAAGAGTCCAATCTTATATTTTGTGACATAAACTAACCAAACTATACCATACCAACTGATGACGAAGCGCAGTTAAAGGGTTAAAAAGGTATTTCCCGTTGGATATATGTATGGATATTACGTATCATTTTATGATTAATATGTATAGTATCTGCAGTACAGTTCCATAAGTCAAGTCAAGTCGTAAAATAGGTATTGAAGTAGAACTGTGTCACTTGGTAAAGTTGAAAAAAAAAAAACTTAATGCAATCATTTTCAAAATTGCTTTTTTGAGGTTAGATATCAGGATATTACGTATCATTTGTGGTATATTGAAGTTTAAAAAAATCAGCCATATCGTGTCTGGAGAAGCCCAAACTTGGTATGTTTCGAAAAATATTTTTGCTTTAATTTAAAAAATATGGCTAAAATGTACTGATGTGGTATATTTTTAGAATCGCCTCAAAAAGCCCTTTCATATGATACTACACACGATAGGTTTCTGAAAAAAATATTTTTTTTTTTCCATCCAAAAAGAAAAATGTTTCGGCACTCCCCCCCCTAAGGGATTTTTTTTTAAGAACTGCGGGTCAAAAAAATTGTTTTGACCTCTAGTACGTGTGTGCCAAACGGCTAAACTGTACATCGATTTGCGGTTTTCTCATGAAATTGGGCTTCCGCTATTTTCAAGACACCGTTAGTAGAATAAGCAAACGAGTAAAATAGGTCTGATCTGTTTGAAGATACTCGCGTAATTGATTGGGTATGTAAATAGAAAAGTGGGGCAAGTAGCGAAGGGGTTACTGCGTCATTCGATTCTACACTGTCTCAACTCAACGCCATATGTGGGAGCGAGATGCACGGCCTCCCACGTAAGAGCCCGTTCACCGAGGCGTCCCTAGCCCATCCATGTAGCGCCCATGTGCAAACATTACTCTAGCGCCCCCTAGTAAGCGCGCAGTCAAAATGGAATGGTAGCGGGCGGCGCTCGGTGCCCCCTAGGACCACTGCGGCCATGTGCAACGCACACTCTGCACCATGGGTAAAGACGCCTCTGCCCGTTCACACCTACCCGCAACTATCGGTGTCGGAACCAACGTTATCGGCGGGCAAGTCAATGTATGAAAAACCTGCTTATAGTTAAAGCAATGACGCTTAGTTTGAGCACAGTATAGAAGAATAATACAGTAATTAAACAGAGGCTGTTTAGGAGCGTTCGTTACCTACTTTCGCTCGATGCACAGGGCTGTGTCACGTTTGTGGCTTGGCATACCTATAATACTAATTTTGCTTTTAAGTACCTATGCAAAGTATTTCTGTAGCAGTTTAAAAGACTATATTGTATACACAAAGTAATAATATTAAAGATAGTTAGGTAATGTGTTTTTAGTTTCCCACTTCATCGAATGTTTTAATAACAGTACACTATATATATATACCTAAAATATTTCCTAGTAAGTAGGGTCTGCATTTCGCCGGTTAGCGACCACCTAATTTCATGTGCCGGTTGGCGACCACTTAGCTGATTTGGTGAACTGAAATGATATTTTCACGGTTTTTTGTAGATTTCTCTTCTAAAACAACAAAAAAATGCATGGTACAACTAATTGAGTCTGTAGAATTGATGTTATCTTCTCCTTCAGGTCAAAGATTATATTTTGTTCAGGTAATAGAAAAAACCTTCTCCTTCAGGTGGTCGCGTAACCAGCGAAATGACCCTATTATAGTTGCTAAACTGCACTAGGTTAGTAGGTAATTAGTTACAAGCCTATTCGACTCCTTTTGATATCGTGGCAATGGCAGCTCGCCGTCTTCATATTCATACCTACGAGGCGGCTTCCTTTAACGTAGCGAGTGGCGAGCGAACACGGCAACGGCGCGGCCTCGATTGAAGCATTCTCCATCATTCCCGAAGGCTATGTGTGAGCGCGTACCGAACACGTGCGCATGTGTGCAGCCGTGCGATGCACCTTTGTTCGAAGTTTATCTACTGTCGTTTGAGTGTCCGAGAGGCAACCGGATGGTTCGCGGTATTTGAGCTTCTGAGGCGTTGTGGAACCGCCCCGTGCAACCCGAATTGAGCCAACTGGGACAGGGCCATTTTTATATTACTTCGTTTAGAGCAATCATATTTAAATAGGTAAATAAATAAATAACGTGTTAGTTTTCAATGTTATATATTTTCAAATTTTATGTCACTTTATAAATAAACGAACAATATTAACAAATAAAGCTATTTACAAACAACATTGGCCGCAGACACGCAGACAATTTTACTTAAACTAAAACCAACTTGGAACTTGAACAGAGCCGCACGGTTATCACAAGACGACGCGCCAGCTGTCTCGCGGCGAGATAGACTCTCCGTCTCTTTCTAAGTCTTCTGTTTAGAAAGAGAAGAAGTCTATCACGCCGCGACACAGCTCGCGCGCCGTCTTGCGATAACCTTAAGAAGTGAGAATAGAAATGTAAAATAAAAACAAATGAGGGCATAAAGCGCGCATATAAAGAATTGTTCTGAAAATGGCATCGCGCTCGCAAACTCACACTATAACTGTGTGAGTATAGACAGCGATAGGGTGTGAGCGAGATAGCATGCGAGCGGACGCCATTTTCAGATCCATTCTTTATGTGCGCGCGTTATACAAGGTTTATCGGTTTGTGACAAATAAATTTGTTGAACAAACGAAAAGGATCCATACCTCCACAATGTATACATCAGTTTATGACACTCTTCTAGATTAGTCCACAGAACGCGTGACTTTCCATACAAACGTATTACCGATTTCCGACCTACATATGGCGGATCTCATTGCGTATAGGTACCAAGTTTCATTTTATTTCAGTCAAGAAGAGAACCAAACTTCGTTTGTATGTAACTTGAGTGGCGTGTTGGACTTTTAACGAAATTATAGAGACAAGTCTAATCACAAAAATAAACATTACGATTTAATTAATATTTCGTTAGTTAACTACCATCATGTCTCCTTGGTAATGAGTGCAGATTTATAATTGCAATATGTATCTTAGGATTCTCTCTGTGGCAACATTTAAACTCATTGGCACAATCATACAATTATATACAACGTTACGGTATTATTACCGTTACAGAATTCCTTTAACCAGTTATTTTTCCACATTAGGTACATAATTCATTGAACAGAATGATAAATCCACCCTTTTCATACTTTGATTCCATCTAACTTTTCCCCCAGAATCTCTTGTTATTGATAATTGGATGAATTGTAAAATTTCCCATACTCAGGCAATATTTATAAAAATATTTTAATAATACGAAATGTAAATGCATATTTAATCATTAATACACTTAATTAATACATGATTGCTAAAGTAAAAAGACTAGAATTGTGTGCGAGAATTTTTACATAATATGTTTTAATAATTTTGCGGAAATATTAAATAAATAGGTTATTTACAATTTCAATATATACTAAAATAGGAATGATTTGGCTTTTAAATTAAACCCTCATCTGTAGCTAAATCCTATCTACATACATTAGTCTAATCAACCAAGTTGTTAAGAGTCCGCAGTAAGCTCGATTCTCCATAGAAACGTAGTTACGCTCTCATTTAAAACTACGTGTTGGATTGCAACGAAACTTTGCATGTACAATGACATGAGGTATATCCAGGTATGTAATGAGTTTATGTAGCTTCAGTTACCATACATAACAAAAGTTTATGTTTTATAAACTGGAACCATATAAACTAATTACAGACATAAATATACCTCATGTCATTGTATATGCAAAGTTTCGTCACAATCCCACACGTAGTTTTAAAATGAGAACGAAACTCCGTTTGTATGGGCAGGTGAAATTCGGCCGAGCTTACTGCGGACTCTAAAGAGGATAGTCAGACAGATTTCTCCAGTACAGATGGGAATTTATGGTACGCAAACAAAAGTCCCGTATATACAGTGGTCAAATTCACAAAGCGGGTTACACAAGCCTTAACCGGCAACACTGGACTCAAATGGCCAGAACGAAACCACGAAAATAGAATTACGAAGTTCGGATATCGTCTCTATCGCAATTATTGGTCGAACGACAGAGATACCTTAGAGATTCGATTTTAGTGGCAGCACCGCAGAGCTACCGCGAAACGAAATCGAAGTTCGTTCGTTTTCGTTTCCCGGTAGCGCCCCATTCGTTATTCCTCCAGTTTCGACTTCGTGGAACGGGCCACTAGTATTCTGATACAAAAATACCCGTATTCAATTTCAGTATCCGGCTTTTTTTTTTTGTATCCTAGTTATTGAATACTTCAGCGTTATTATGTTGCGGATTCTTTTTCTAGAAACTCACTTCTCTTTGTGCCTAGTCAACAATGCGATTGTCTTTCATTGTTAAGTGGCACACAAAGAGATTGCCTTTCATTGTTAATCCACATAAAAAATACTACTTAGCAGTGTTGACCATTTTGTATTTAAAACAATAGACTAATTTAACAACAGAGTATCATATAATAAAAATAGTATTTATTAAACATGGCCTTTTGATTTCGAAGCGTTTGTGGCCCATGGCTATGGTGGTTAAACACTTGCTTTGTAGAACCGATGGTTTAGATAAGATCCGGTCTAGAAAAAGAATTCGTATCTAAATAAAATTTTTGAATTCCCATAAAATGTCGCGTATTGATAAATGTATTTCATGTTTTAGGAATACCGATATAAGGCCCTATACAAGACTGTTGATAGGGCATTTCCAATTCATCTACGTAAAATAAGGCAATGTTGAACCTTATATTCCAGTGGTTATAAACTTTGAATATAAATCCATGTGAGTACTTTTCACAGCAAATTGTTACTTCCCCCGTTATTTGAATTATATTAATAATAATTATAAATTATATTATTATAAATTTTTAATTATAAATTATATATTAAATATAATAGTTATTTATATTTGAATGAAATTGGAGATCAAATCAAGTCTTAGACCCTATTGGACCACACTGGTATGGACTTAATTTGAGATTGCACTTCAGAGTGGCCTGGTTTTTAACCCTCGACGCAAAGAGAGGGGTGTTATAAGTTTAACGTGCGGGTGTATCTGTCTGTGGTATCGTAGCTCCCAAACGGATGGACCGATTTGAATACGGTTTTTTTTTGTGTCCTAGATAATTTTATCCCGAGTGTTCTTAGCCATGTTTCATGAAAATCTGTTTAGCCGTTTATGAGATATTGGACTTTGAAATGAAAATGTTGGGGGTATTTCCACTTTTCTAAGTTGTATAAAATCTGTAACATTATTCATGTAAGATCCAGTAACTCGGTACATTTATTGATATTTAAGTTGAGTTAGACAGTAGCTTTTCGGTGAAGTAAACATCGTGGGTCAACAGGTCTAGTTTTCCTTATGGGTTGGAAGGTCAGATAACAGTCACATTCTTAAAACCTACGACAAATATTTGTATTAAAAGTCCGCTGTAAGCTCGATTCTCCATACAAACGTAGTTACGCCCTCATTTTAAAACTACGTGTTGGATTTTAACGAAACTTTGCATGTACAATGACACGAGGTATATCCAGGTCTTTAATTAGTTTATGTAGCTTCAGATGTGTTCCATACAAAACTTTCTTTTGCTGTATTTCGTTTGTTTTATAAACTGGAACCATGTAAACTAATTACAGACATAGATATAATTACCTCATGTCATTGTATATGCAAAGTTTCGCCACAATCCAACGCGTAGTTTTGAAAATGAAAACGAAACTCCGTTTGTATGGAAAGGTGAAATTCGGCCGACTTACTGCGGACTCATAAGGGCACAGGGGAAACGCTTGCATGATGAATATGGAAGAAAACATGTAAAAAGTACACACATAGATTCAACAACAAAACTAACCCATCAGCTAACTCTTAACAATAATCAACAGCACTACCGAGATCATAATCATAACAGCCAAAACTAATATACAGTGCATTTTCCTGTTTTTCCTCTGATACCTCTCCGCCTTCTGCAACTGTTTAAAGCCCTCCTGCACTTGGACCTGTGTCACTTCAATGTTATAGTCAATCCTATCTAATATAGTGCCCTGTTCGTGCACCATGTGGCCTAGATCTTTGAAGATCTCGTTCAAATCGACTATAGAACGAACTATTTTGGTTACCTCTTGTTCTCTCTCCGCGACGATTCTAGTATTTTCTTCCTCCATCAGCAACAACTGCTTCTGATTGAGGGATGGCTTCTCAAATTGTTCGCTAGGCTCATCATCCATATAATTGTTCTTCTGGGTTCCCGAGGTGCTTGGTAAAGAGAACAGTAAGTCTGTCTGGTTGCTCGTCAGATCGGGTAGTAAGTTAGTGTTGTCTTCAAGACTTAGCTCCTCGAAGTTGGGTAGGTCGAAGTAGGCGTTGGAACGCTCTTCTCGAGAGGTCAGGGATTTGAGATAATTGGACTGGGCCGAGCGGAAAGTGACGCTCAGTTCTTGGAGAGTCGATACTAACGCTTGTACTACGTTTGTCGCCAGTTTCTGTTCAGTTTTGTTGCCTGGAAAGAGAATAATGAATATATATAACATGTCACATTCATATTTGGGTCATACACATATTAAGGTTTGTGTCTTTCCTAAAAAGTATAAGTTTTCCGTTTCAGCTTTCGTATTCGTGAGTCCGATCCGAATGTCCGCCTGTTCTAATTTACAGGTCTTATTTCTCAACCGATTCCCGTGAAATTTTGGGAGCACGCTCGATATAATTATATGGATTTATTTGTCGATCAAGTTTTAAAAATTTTTTTTTCTTAATTTGCTTTCTAGGCATGGAAAGAATCGGACGAAGAGTTCATTCTCAACCTATAAGCTTACATAATTCTTACCATATCTATATTAGATGCCAAAGCGGACGCCGGGCTCCTTTAACATTCACTGCCAAGAACCCGCTTACGACGTAGGTGATATCCGCTACTTAGCGGGAAAACCACGGGATCAGCTACGATGCAACCGGGAAAAAGGTCGCCAGAGCTCCCGAGGATGCGTTGTGTTGAGAGCGAGGGAATTTGTTCCTTCCTCAAAATCCTCAAACATATCAAGGGTCGGCAACGCCCATGTTACTCCTTTGGAGTTGCATGCGTCTATAGGGTGCGGTGACTGCTTACAATCAGGCGGGTCGTATGCTTGTTTGTCTGTATAAAAAAAAGAAGACCGGGTTGCACTCCGGGAGTGCCGGCAGAAGTGAAAACTCAATGACATTGTAACAGTTTTCGATCAGCTCACGCGTCCGTCTTACGAATTTTCAATCTGTAGTTTTCCCTGCAAAAACGCTTCAAGGATAATGAATTCTTACCATGTCTGACTTGTGCCTTAATGGCCGTGAGATGTGTGTAGGCGTGGGTGAAGTGTCGGCCGATCTCGGTCGTGAGTCGGCCGATGTGTTCCTGCTCCCCCGTGTCGTCTAGCGCCGGTCGTCTGATCTGACGTGAGTGGCAGGACTGTAGCTCGGACAGTTTTGTTCTTAACCTGGAAAAATATGTGACTGGTGAGATTTTTTTTTAGTGTCATTGAGTAGGCTGTCGGCTGTTGATTTATAGTACACAGTACTACATTTAATCTGCTAGAATAATATTACTGCCCTGCTTGCTCAATTTGAATGCTGTTGCACACCTGTTACTGAGTTACAGGCAGGACTTGGTTCTTCTCTGCATACCTCCGTGTAAATGTATAAGCCTTGTATTTTGTTGGTGTGTCAAATAAATAAATAAATTAGGGACTAAGATTTAAAACAAGGCAAATAATCTAATATTATGGATTAAAACCAAGTTCCACTTAATGTTGCATTTTTATGATTTATGAATTCTTTCAATTACTGAAATGGGTGTGTCCATTTTTCAAGGAAAACATCAGTTATAGCAGTCGCTTCCGCAAAAGTAGTGCCTGTGCTAAATAATGGGATTAGTCGCCAAAGCGGATCCCGGGCTCCTTTAGGACGCTACCGGGTAAAACGCTAGGATGATGGAGGGATTTGTCCTTTTTTTCCGAAAAAAAGAAGTCATTTTAATGCCAGTCTAAAATATAATATTGGCTTGACCATATTAGCTATACTAGCTATAGCGATAAAACATCTATACCATAGCTGTACTAGCTATGGTATAGATATAGATGTTTTATATTTTAGTTATAAATAGTATAATTATGATTATTAGTATTATTATGTTTGTAGCTGGATGCGGGTGGCGCGGGATCGGTCACTTTGGCACTCTTTGGGGGAGGCCTATGTCCAGCAGTGGACGTCTTTCGGCTGATATGATGATGATGATGATGTATAATTATAATATCATATTATATTAAGAATATTATTCTCTCCAATGTTCTCCAAAACTAGAATACTAATGTGCAAACATACTACCATTCTCTGGAAGAGATTGCTTCTTAGGATAAGTGCACCTTTTTGTACCTTTACTTTAAGCTTTATGTTCTGTGTTAATTGTGTTGGGGTGTGAAACATAGTGTATTTATATTTATATTGTATTGTACAAACCTAGTGATAATGTAATGGGCCTCCTCCAAGGCATCTGTCCAGGGTGGTGGTGCAGTCTCGGATCGCAGCTCCAGCCCCGCCTCTATGTCGTTGGAGTTGGCCCGCATGAGCCTAACACGCTCACCCTCATTCTGTAATATAAGCATATTGTTATCAAACAAGTGGCTGTCTCTTTCAAAAAACTTTCTTTTTTAATTTACAATTATGTGACTACAAAAGAAAATAAACTAACCTGCTCACAAAATTTCATGAAAATCGGTTGAGAAATGCGATCTGTAGGGTAGAACAGCCTGTAGCATATTGATTTGCACCCGCGTTTGATAATGTCATGTGATGAATTATACAATTTGCGGACAGTGTTTGATTATTCCATGAGCATTCAATTTAGACTAATGTTACCTTTCAAGCTTGAAGCACTGAACCGATTTAGGTGAAATTTGGTATAGAGATTGTTTGAGTCCCAGGGAAGGACATAGGATAGTTTTATCCCTGAAATCATCGCCTGAGGCGATGAAATGAGAGGGGGGTGAGTTCCATGCAGACGGACTGCGGGCAGAAGCTAGTAATTAAATAAAAACTATGAATTGAACTCTAAAATAGTATCCATTGTATCCCACATGGTGATGTGGTCAGCTGGAGCTACCCTTTACACTCAAGTTTGCTTGATATCATCCATGGATACCTGTTTTATAAGTTTTACAACCTTAGTTTGGTTGAATGGTTCTAACTATTCCGATTACAGGTAATTTCATATAATTCTTTAAATCAAACTTCATTGAGGCTCATTAAGGTTTACTTTCTGGTCTTCGCTATTTTATGACTTTGGAATCATAATCATACCTTGGCATAGACGTAAATAGTACAGAAACAAACTTGTTTATACAAACTAAATCTTTCATAAGATAGGATGATGCAAGATACATCATATAGCTATAACTTCGCAATTTCAATGGTGTTTTAACAAACAAATAGACATTAATGTAATGTTCTACTTACTTTATCAGCCTCATAAACATTCAACCTGTACTTAGACTTTGCATCTGACCGAGTTATGATAAATAAAGCGACTTAGTGGACATTTTAATCAATAAAATGTGTACCTGTTCAGAAAACAACTGTCGACTGTGGATAGCGTTGTTGCGCATAAGCACGAAGACTTCGGTGAGGCTTCGTGACACCATATTAGTTGTTATTTTTCGCTTTTTTAGCTTCATAAATAAGAAATAATATTTATTTCACTTCAGGTCCGTCACGTATCGCAGCTGACATTTCGAAAAATGGGTATTGGGTATGTGTTTGACATTAGACACGCGTCTTTTTTCTTTGATCTTAAATTGTGGATCCGCATTGGGATTTTGGGATTGCAATTTTTCATTGCAAATTTTACGTAAACACTACAAAGTCCGGAGTGTTTTTACTATTTAAAATTTTTTATTCACTTTAAAGACAGGATAAATGTTATGAATCCAAGAATTTATAGGAAATTTACTAAAATGGTTTCTATAACTAAGTTTCCAATAATCGTTTGGACAATTGGAAAAGAATACAGAAAAATAGATCTACCGTGTGTCAATTTAGAAGCGTTTGTAAAGTATGCTAGTCTGTTATTTCACAAAATTCTGCACATTATTTATTAATTAAAAAACTAAACGAATAAAAGTTTGGTACTAAGAGTGACATTCAAGACCAGAAATAATGTATGCCATACGTTCAAATAATAATGGATTATATTTAATTATTACTTTTCATTAATTTTATATTAAAGAAAACTGGTTTAAAAATGTCGCAACGTGCTCCAAAACTATCTATCTACTTTTTAAAAAATCTCTTGATTTGACAGTTACTGTTTTTGGTTATAATTGTTTACTTAATATTTAAGCAAGAATTTACGGTAACTGTGAAACAACGAAGTAGTTCTATTATTTTACAAGACGTTCCGCATACTTTGAGTTATCAAACATACTGTCATTGACCCTAAAATGAGTATGCCATCGCACGATCCCGGTCCAGAGCAATTCCACCAATTCCCATCGAACAGAATCATCGTAATCCACCCTGGATCCCTTTATGTTCGCATCGGACGAGCCTCGGACCTTCTACCAGTGAAGCAACTCCACTGCATCGCGAGGAAACGCCGGCACGGAGGCAAAATCTACCGCGATCCTTTCGTGCCTCCAAGCGTGCCGAAAACAAAAGAATTGATCGAAGAACTTGAAGAATGTCGGTTACAAATATCTCATACTCTACAGTCTTGCATGCAGTCGAACGGGGCGCGGCGATACGCTACTCCTCCGCAACAAATCGCTGCTTTTAACCGACGATCTTTGCCAGAAAACGTAAATGACGGAGAACCGTGGGCTCAAGTCGAATGTGACATCGTCGTCGGTGATCTAGTCCTAGATATAGACCCAGATTTACCATTCAACATACATTTTCCTTACAGACGGGGTGATTTCAACATACATTCAGAAGTTGGAGGCTCAATATCCTCAGTTCTCAATGATTTGTACATAATTTGGAGCTCCATTATAGAACATAAGCTTGGAATACCACTGATAGAGCTTATTAAGTATAGGTGTGTGTTGTTAATACCGGATTTGTATTCAAGAAGCCACTTGAAGTATTTAATGTCTTTGTTGGTTAAAGATTTGGGATTTGGTCACTGCTTCTTGGTTCAAGAAAGTGTGGGAGCTACTTTTGGTGCAGGAATCGGCTCAGCATGTGTTGTAGACATTGGTGACCAAAAAACTGCTATATCTTGTGTTGAAGACGGTATCTCTCATAAAACAACCAGGCTACGGATGGATTATGGAGCGGGAGACGTATGCCAAGCGTTATCCTGGATGTTTCATAAAAGTGCTTTTCCTTATAAGAATTGGAACGAAAACATCCCACGAGATGTAGTCCTAATGAGAAATTTATATGAGAACTTCTGCCATGTAAACCTAGATGTATGCGGGCCTCTAGAAAAATCCTTCCTAGTTGACCATCCAGGCGACATCATCAACAAATACACACTACAAGTTGGTGATGAATGTATCATATCACCTCTATCCATGTTCTACACAGATTTACTAAAGATAACCGGCACAAAAACAACTAAAATACAGAACCGGCAACCTAGTGACCCAGAGGATCCATTTGACGCTGAATTTTTAAGAGAAACCGGCAGAAAACGAGAAACTGCAGACCCAAGTACGAATGAGAGTCAACAATTTGAAGCAGTCAACGAAAGCCAGCTAGCAGCTAACCCGGATGAAGACATAGTTGTTGATACACTAGAAGTTGGTCCCGGAGATGCTGTTGCATTGGCGCCCGGTCAAGTTTTAGCTTTAGACGCAGCGATACTCCAAAGCATAGACCGAGCAAGCAGTGAAGAGTTGAAGCGTAAGATGTACAGCAGTATTCTCATTGTCGGGGGTGGTGTTAAAATCCATGGGCTCTCTATGTGGCTGCAAAACCGTTTAGCTTTGCAGATACCTTATGCATACAAGACAGAACAGCTAGAAATAGTAACATCACCAAAGGATATTGATCCAGCTAGTACAGTATGGAAGGGAGCTGCGGTCATGTCTTGTTTGGAGTCAGCGATGGAGTTGTGGATAAATCAGACGGAGTGGAATAAGTTTGGCTTGAGAATATTAAGGGAGAGAGCACCTTTTATTTGGTAGAATAAATTAGTTTAAGGAATACCAGTTTTTTTTAAATAACCCTTGAGTTACGTAGGAATTGCAGGATATGATAATGACACATTATCTGAAAAAGTAGAAAATTTATTGAATAAATACTGGTAATTTAGCGACATTCATTGGTATTAAGTACAATTCAAAAATACCTTCACATTTTTGCCATTTGGTGACATTCATTAAGGTTTAGAACACAGCAGACACTATCACTGTATTTAAATAAACTACTTACTTATAAGATTTGACTCGAATGAACATTAGCAAATAGAGAACCTTTTGTATGCCACTGGCCACTAAAATGATTTTGATCAGTCGAGCGTTACTGACGACTATATTTGACAGATCGTATATAGATAAAAACTGCAAACTCTAAATATATGTATATTTTTAAAATTAGGCATACTACTTGTCATTTAATGTAATTTTTGTAAACATTATCGAGTCAAATGTAGGTACAAATAAGAAAGGACTTTATTTTAAACATCACAGAATCCATTATGGAATTATTATTAGTTTAAAAATATGATACAGATTATACTATATTTCTACGTATACTTACAAATAGGTAAAAAATACAATTTTGTTCAAATATCGTAAATGCTACTTAATAAAATATTGCCAAAATACATTGAGATTCATAGTTTCACAAAAATTGAGCATTTCAATAATTATTGACACAATTTTACTAAAAACACGTATTGATACCGAATCATTAATCTTACATGAACTCGAGACGCGTGAAAAGGCCATTAAATGATTATATTATACTCCTGGGAATTTGTCACAACAGCACGGCTATCACGAGACAGCGCGCGAGCTCTCTCGATTTTTCTCGCACTATACCTCTCTTTCTAAGTGTTCTCATACTACCGCACCAGTGTGTTACAGGCTTACAGAGGTGGATCAGTGTGACACAAAACTCAATAATTGTTACATCAACACTTAAGTTTAAATATGATATTGAGACTATATGAACACATTAGATGCTATGATGTAGAACCATTTTATACTATAAAAATATTACTTCTAGTCGAGTCGATAGTATACATAACATTACATACTCGTATGTAGCACGACACATATTTATGCAAAAACACGCTTTACGTACTTTTTGAGAGATCATACTCGAGACGTTTATATCTAAAAGAACCCTACATGTGAGTAGGGGTATACAGGGGGTCCATAATCCGTGGACAGCTGTAGAGCTATTTAGCGGCCCTGTATATACCATACTATCCGGGCTAGCACAATATAGTTTATCACTAAAAAACAGGTCTTTCTATCGAGTAAGTACGAAAGGGACGAACTTGTGCCAGTAATAAATTAGTATATTAAAAATAATATCTACTATTTGAGGACGAAATCAACTTAAAAGCTAAACAAAAGCATTTCATATTTCACTTATATGTTTGGTAATATTTGTACTGCACTGATTATTATTAAAAATCATAGATGACATTATTATGAAACAGATAATGAATCAAGATTAGAATTAAAACAATATGGTATTGGAAATATTAACTAATTTCCGACAACTCTCCATTAACTATAAAACTCGCATTAAGATCTTTATTAACTCTCTCCCTCCTTTTCGGATGAAAGAACGAATAGTAAATCACCATTAAAAGCAAACCCACCAAATACGGTACCACGGTAAGAATCACCACAGGCAAATATACCACAGAATTCCTCATGCTTTCAAAAGCGTATAAGTACCAAATAACACCACATACAATATTCTGTATAAAACATACAGTATAATATATCGCGTATCTATACCTAGTCTTACCTTCGATGGGTAAAATGTATGTGAAGAGGTAGACAGCGCCAAGTGCGAGCGAGAAGGATAACTCCGCCAATTTGTTGTGCGCGCAGAATGGGGAGCGGTCGAAGAGTTGCAGCCACGTTGTCATAATGAGGATGTGGACGGCACAGGCAAGGATTGTCCAGTATGGGAAGAGGTAGGCGATTATGGAAATCGACATCACGCGGCTCACTGAAAAAAAAACATATGGGTGAGATTATTTAAGGAGGCCGAATAAACAGAAAAATACATTGGAATTGGAATCTTCTACCATGGAAGTTAGAGTTGCTATTTGAATAAACTACTTTGATGCAATTTGGCCTACTCAATCTCAAGTATATATCGGTATATAGGTACAGCATTAGTAGAAAATGTATATATGTAAGCACTTTATTGTACACATAACAGATTGAACAGACAAAACAATATCGCACACAGTTGGAATGAAGATTGTTCAAAGTAAAATCGTCCGCCAACCAGTCCACCACTATCCATATATACTTTGATGTAAAATACCGCAAAATTGTAACGTCCAATCCTATTCTAAACTCGGCTAGTTAATATGAGTCATGCATCTACGAATTACTTAAAAATGCTGCTACGCACTGGGCATCGAATGAATTAAATAATCTCCCTGACGCTATTACACCTTGCTAGGACTGCTGGGTCTATAATACTTACGTGTAACTACAGGAAGTGCTGCTAAATATTCAAGCCGTAGTACGATTAAGGCACCCACAACATAGAGCGCACTAAATAATCTCCCTGAAGCCAACAGAACGACCACATACCTAGCTGGAGTCGAGATCGTCCGCCATTTCAACACAAACGCTTCGACTAGGTTGGACCTGTTTTCCATAAATTGCACTCACGTGTAACCAGGAAGTGCCACAACGTCTGCAGTATAGTGCCAGTCCAGCTCATGTTTTTCTTGTCCTGTTGGGCGAAGCGTACGGCGCGCTGGTACGCGGCCAGACACCAGCCCGTGCCGATTATTGACGAGCAGATTGAGACAATCTGAATTAGCCAAGTATTTACAGAAAGCATAGATCATCGGCCATTTCAACACAAAAGCTTCGACTAGGCTGGACCTACGTTTTTCATAAACTGCACTCACGTGTAACCAGGAAGTGCCACAACGTCTGCAGTATAGTGCCAGTCCAGCTCATGTTTTCCTTGTCCTGTTGGGCGAAGAGTACGGCGCGTTGGTACGCGGCCAGACAACAGCCCAAGCCGATTATTGACGAGCAGGTTGAGACAATCTGAACTAGTCAAGTGTTTACAGAAAGCATAGATAATCGGCGATTTCAACACAAACGCTTGGACTAGGTTGGACCTGTTTTCCATAAATTGCACTCACGTGTAACCAGGAAGTGCCACAACGTCTGCAGTATAGTGCCAGTCCAGCTCATGTTTTCCTTGTCCTGTTGGGCGAAGCGTACGGCGCGCTGGTACGCGGCCAGACACCAGCCCGTGCCGATTATTGACGAGCAGATTGAGACAATCTGAATTAGCCAAGTATTTACAGAAAGCATAGATCATCGGCCATTTCAACACAAAAGCTTCGACTAGGCTGGACCTACGTTTTTCATAAACTGCACTCACGAGTAACCAGGAAGTGCCACAACGTCTGCAGTATAGAGCCAGTCCAGCTCATGTTTTCCTTGTCCTGTTGGGCGAAGAGTACGGCGCGTTGGTACGCGGCCAGACAACAGCCCAAGCCGATTATTGACGAGCAGATTGAGACAATCTGAACTAGTCAAGTGTTTACAGAAAGCATAGATCATCGGCGATTTCAACACAAACGCTTGGACTAGGTTGGACCTATGTTTTCTAAATTGCACTCACGTGTAACCAGGAAGTGCCACAGTGTCTGCAGTATAGTGCCAGTCCAGCTCATGTTTTCCTTGTCCTGTTGGGCGAAGCGTACGGCGCGCTGGTACGCGGCCAGACACCAGCCCATGCCGATTATTGACGAGCAGATTGAGAGGATTTGATGCACTGGAAATAATAAGATACAAGTAGTGAGTTAATGGGGTTTTCAGATCAGAGATCTGAAAACTGCCCATTAAGGTTAAACATCACTGGTTCCTGTCGAGCTGTTGCTAACAGATGTCGCGATATATAATTTCGATGGTTGCTCATCATTTTACGCAAAACCGTGACCAGTACCAACATGTGTTTCAAACTGCGGAAGCCGAAGAGCGTGCTACGTATGAATCGCAATCAATCTGCACTAATCAGTGCTTCTTTTTAAAATGTAGTCCGAAGATATGCATAAAAGTGCTTTTTCGTGAATTTACGCAGACTAACGTAACTAAATGTCACTTCAAAGTCAGTCATTGTCAAACCTTTTTCATAAATCAAACTAGAGGGCGCAAAACTAAATCTATAGTAGCGCCTCTATTAGGAAATAGTGAAACTAAATGTTCTTGTGGCTGGCACTCTAGAATGCAATATGAACCCACCTGACTTTTTCACTCGTCACCTAATGTCATACGGTAGCGCAGTAAATCTCTCTTTTGCTTAAATGTGTCTGTAACGCCATCATTGAACCGGGTTCAAATCCCGACGAAAGTACTTCTTTTTTGTTTTTCTTTTGGATTTTCTAACGAATATGGCCGTCTCAACTAATTAGATTGACTTGTAACGTGTAAAAAAATTTTTTCAATGTTTTTTTTTTTTTGATAAGCATGTTTGTATCTCTCCGATCAAATTGGAGAAATCTTAACAAAAGGCCAGGTCAAAAGTACCCTAAACCGACGAGCATGTATGAGAAATATTATGATAGTGAGTGAAGCGAAAGTGGTTTGCCAGGATCGTAGCAAATGGAGATCCGTGATCTCTGCCTACACCTCTGGGAAAGAGGCGTGATTATATGTATGTATGTATGTTTGTATCTAGATTATCCACAAATATCCCCTATATTTTTGGCGGACATATTCTTACATGTTACATACCTACTACATATATACTATTTTGAATAGGTATATCCTTTACAAAGATGTTACGCCTTTGATTTAATTGGAAAGTCATGAATATCCATAGGTTTACAATTGACAAATCAAAGCCCAACCTTTATCTATTAAACCCAATTCCATTGACATTAGACGAATCGTGCATAAATCTTCATGTTATTTGAATGAAAACCATTTTGATTAACAACAACGTAATTGTTTAATTTGAGACACATTAAATAATCGAAATAAGTAACACTAGTACAGTATTTTAAAAGGATCATAAACGAAGATATGTTCCCTAGAAAATCTAATGTTATACGGAATAAGGTACGTAAAGTAAGATACTTAGTATATTACTTTGATCTGTTATATCCATATTGACTTGCAGGACTAATTAGAAAGGCTAAATATTATTCACAAAATGTTTTGTATTCGCCCGTAAACTCCGACTAAAATAATTAGACCTCAAAATTGGTAATAACTTTGCGTCACCGGACGAATATGGTGAGCTTTGTAAATAACGGGCGAGTTTGTTATATCCTTCTTAGGTATATCAAAACTGTTACTGGCCAGTCTCTCGAGTCCCGTCCGAGAGCGCGTCGGAAAGAGAGAAATATACCATCTGACAATATGGTACTGTTTTCGATGATTGTCAAAATTCAAAATTAGAATTCTACTTTATTGGTTTGAACACGCGTTTATGTATCGTGTGCTTGATGCTTTCACAGTTATATGAAAGATTCATCAGTACTAATGTTCAGAGGTGGACATTTCCTTACAAAATTATTGAATGTCTTGTTTAGGTAAATATGAGATGAAACTTATCTGTCGAACCCACGACCATCGCGTCGTTTGACAGTCGCATGCCTGAACCGCTAGGCTACCGGAACGATTCCTATATAGAGGAGAAATCTGTGATTTTTTTGCGTGTTTGTATGTAGGGTATAATTTCCGGAACCACATCCGATAAAAAAATATTTCTGTGGTGATGGATGAATGAACTTTCAGGGCCCTATTTAATAAACATTAGAATCCTACAATTTTGTATAAAAGTGACATATTTGTAAAGATTTTCTTAGTAAATCTTTACAAATACCTATGTCACCTTTCAAATGTATGCAAATTTCCGCGTCTCTGGTAGTTTCGAGCTCACAAGATTTCACGAGAACCGGTTGAGAACATGTAGAAATAATATTTGCGCAAGCTTAAATGAAAAACTTCGTTCGCCTCACTCGCTCGTTCAATTAAGTATAATGGATATTTGTTATCGATTCAGTTTTTAATAATTGTCCGAAAATATATTTTTTAAAGGCAGATTCACGAGCATGTACTCATTTCGGTTACGGTATACCGGTATGGGACCGGTATTCCATTACGATAGCGTTATATTGTAAAAGTTAGCCGCGCCGCCAACATAACGGTACCGGAACCGGAACCGTGTAGATATACATATCGTTACCGGTTTTTTTACTGTATTTACTTACACTGTTATAATGCCTTTTCCAAACTGGTATACTTATGATACCGTTTTTTTTTCTTAAGCTTTTCTTCTCGTCTATGAGAGGAGGTCTGTGCCCAGCAGTCGAACGTAATATAGGCTGATCTATTACTATGCCAATTTTCATTAAGTCATTATTATAATCCTCAAAAACGAAAAAGATATATGTACATATGTATAAGGCATTAAATATCGGATGATTCTCAATACCGGTATTGAAATGTGATATTGGACCACAATACCGGAATTTCGGGACTTCAATATTAATACCTATCGAAAATGTATATACACGATGATTCTTAATCCGTGATCAGGAGTCGAAAAATATTGATAAACAGCCAAAACGGATTTCAATGGATGAATTGCATGCAATTAAATCACTGTTTAGTTACTTCAATTTAATGATAATGTAAACACTAATATCCACTGAATGTTTGATCACCCTACATTTCTTGAAGTTAAGTAGATACGTCAAACACACATACGTCAAATTTTTGCAAAATACCGTTCGGGTGACGATGATTTTGAATTATAAAGTGATTCCTTATTCAGGTTTATTCAGAAAAAGAAAGAACGTCTGTATTAGGTAACTTCGAGTTAATCGTGTTTGGTATCAATTACAGAATTAGAAAAATTGACTCGTTTTACGAAGCTACAATACAAGTAACGAATTACAAGCGGAAGTCTCTTTTCAATACCTTTTGATAGAAAGAGACTTCCGCTTGTAATATGTAACTTGTCTTGATCACGAATTAAGAATCATCGTGTGTATTCCTCGTTTAATAGTATAATAGGATAAGATAGGATAATAATTTGTTATTTTACGTATTCGCAAATTTTGGTTCGTCTACTTCGTCTGCATTACTTGAATTTACATTATTGGAAGTTTTGCAGCTTTTTTAGTTTGTTCGTCAAAAAGTACAGTCGCCATCAGATATATTTTAGTGCTCAAAAATATCTGAACACGTCTCTTATGCCTCGAAAGTAAAATAAAAAAACTCATCTCCAGAAGCAAAACCAACCTTCTTACTTAAAAAAAAAGTATTGAGCTGTTTGCGAACACTGCTTTTATCTGTTCAGGGAGCGATAGTGTATTTGGAAACTGTCTATACAATAGAATCAGCGCGTATGTGATACGGCATGTGAAACCCAAATACACCTTCCCTCCCTGAACCTGTTGTAGTAAGAGTAAATGAATAACATTTCTTTTTTACATTTATTTAAAAAACCAAAAGTTTAAGAAAGTTTTATGTCAACTAACGTTTTTGTAATGGGTTAACAACCCGAAAAACTACGTTTTTGTGAAAAAAAAATAAACTTACCAGTAAAAAAGACGAGGTATTTATTATTACCTAAATTCCCTATTAACGAGCACGGTGTTCTACGTTCATTCATAAAAGTTGTCCGTTTTAGCGGAAGCCTATTTTACCTTCGAAAATTTCAAATTATGCTCCTACCACTATCATCATTAGAGCGTAAAAGTGATTATTCTTCGGTAGAAAAAGAATGGAGCACAGACATTACAAATAAAATTATTCAAATAAATGTAAATACTTAACTTGATTATGCGTTCCTTTTTTTTACAATTGCATGAAGTTATTATATTTTTTATTAAAAACCAGTTTCCGCCTCCATGGACCCGGGATAAAAACTATCCTTTATTTTAATCTCGGCTTCTCTTAAGGCCCAGCATACTATACAAAATGGCATTGGAATTGTGTTGTGTCGGAAATAGAGTTGACATTCGTTTGTTTTAAAAATTGCCCGAAACAAAATAAATTCAGCTCTATTTCAGTTGAATCGGTATAATTTATGGGCCTTAGGAGGTTAAACTATCATCGTGCAAAATTTCATCTAAATCGGTTGAGCCGTGATCGAGTTACAAACATTCAAACATCTATATATAGAAACATCCAAAATTTTGCATTAATAATATTAGTAGGTTTAAAAAGTAATTCGATATTGGTCCTTTTCAGTTCCGGTATTAGACTAGTGGAAAAATCGGTCCGGGATTCCGGTATTTCGGGATTCCAAGATGGCTGTTTGTATTCCCTATATGAACGTTAAAAAAAATAATTACGTATTTAATTATTTTTTTTCACATCAGTTTTCTCCGGGCCATTTCGATAGTTAGCTGCACCTTTATATTTTACTACCATAAAACTACGGTTACGGTTAATTTTTCCGGTACCGTAAACGGTTTCATAAAAGATGTAAAGGTGCGAATTCGACCCGCATAAGAACAAAAAAAACTGTATCGAAATAATACCTGTTTGGAACCGGTATTATAAGGTATCACTAGGCATTAATAAATACCGGTAACCAATATTTCTAACGCGGCGGGGGCACCGTTGTGTTGTCGCGACGCGGCTAAACCTTACAATATAACAGTGCCGTATCCAATTAATGGAATACCGGTCTCGTATCTGCCTAGCCACCGGTCGTAACTGACATCAGTCCCTGCACCGAAGAATGCCTACGAGTATATAATTCTACCCTCACAACATTTTATAAAGAAGACTACTTGTGACTTAGGCCGGTTCCCAATTATCAATCCACTGATAGTTTTCCTTACCGACATTTGACACATTTTAATAATCTGTCAAAATGCTTGTAAGGAAAACTATCCGTGGACTGATTATTGGGAACAAGCATTAGTTAATTGACATGTCCGGTAATCTAATCTCCGGTAGTTGAACACTTGAACAGTCGATTCATATATAGGTTGCAGTAGTTAGTTATTTTACTGTCAACTGCGTAGTGTTAGCGAACGTTTTAAATTTAACAAGTTCACTCCAAATGCACAATTGAAAGAAAGAAAGAAAGAAAACATTTATTTGTCTGTTATATTTAATGCTACATTAATTAACATTCACTCAATCGAAACTAATCAATCCAAGTTGCAAATTCATTTCCTATAATATCATACATCAAATCCTATATACATATGTATACGGCCGGTGGCACAGATTACTTTTCCATATTGTATCTTACTCCTTTCTAATAAGACGCAAAATGTATGCATAATTATCGTTGCGTGGACTTTAGGTTATTGTTCATGGCAATCTCAATAAATAATCACGAATAAAGGCAAACCATTGAACTTCATACATTGTTCTTTGAAATTCGTTCTATCAATAAACAAATGACATAGCTCTTACGTCATTACCAAAATGAGTAGCGTAGCAATATAAAATGAATGCCGTCTCTTTCACCAGAAAAAAACGGGATTGTACGATGGTGTCGCCGTCTGGTGAATATAATTACTACTATTGACCCCGCTGTCTAACTAATTTTGATTTGATATCAAAGACATCTAGTGAAGGTTTTGGGCCACGTGCTGTCATGTGACGCGGCCATGTCATTTACACGGACAGTGTCTAACTCACGCACACATACAAGGCTCGGAGTAAAATTTTATGAATTTCAAATGGCTATATTTTGAATATTACTGGTTTGTACGTGTATTTATTCAAACTGCGGGAGAAGAGGGTCATATATTATCTAAATATTACAATTTCAAGTTCCTGACATCGATAGATTAGACGTCTAGTCCGAACGAAAATTGTATGGAATTCGTCAGTGACGTTGCACCTTAACACTTATAATATTCAAGTGATATTTGAAAACCTCCGTCGGGTATTTGTTTTCGAGCCAGAATAAGACGATCCTTCTAGAATATAACTACTTATTGTCTTATTAATCTACATTATTTAAGATAAAACTTTCCTGCTAGTAACACGTCTTCTTTTGCAGAAATATGAAATTTCAAAAACAATCTCAGAGCATGAAATTGGATGTGGTTTGTGCAGTTGGTAAAAAACACAACTTTCGTCATGGTAAACTTTTACCTGACACTATCCGTTGTGTAATTTGCGGACCCTCTAACTGTGGAAAAACTAATTTAATAATTGGACTTCTTCTTCACGAGCACGGATTGCGTTTTGAACATATTTATGTTTATTCTAAAACTCTTTTCCAACCCATGTACCAGTATTTAGAAAAAGTATTAGCATTAGTTCCTGCAGTCACTTATCAAAAGTACACTGAAAATGATCAAGTAATTAGCCCTCATGAAGCTAATATTAATTCAATTATAATATTTGATGACGTAGCGTGTGAGAATCAAAATAACATTCGAGATTATTTTGCTATGGGAAGGCACAAATGTATTGATAGTTTCTACTTGAATCAAACGTACAGTAAAATACCTAAACAGTTAATTAGAGACAACGCAAATTTAATAATTATCTTTAAACAAGATGACGTTAATTTACGTCATGTATATGACGAACATGTGGGATGCGATATGACCTGGTTAAAGTTTCGAAAAATGTGTGCAAAAGTATGGAGCATACCTTATAATTATTTGGTTATAAATAAAGATTGTTCTAAAAATTCAGGATGTTATAGGATGGGTTTTGATACCTTTATTGTAATTGATTAATACATAATTTAAAGAAATGTATTTAAATATTACGTTTATTGTTATCAAAGAAACCACCGAGATCAGACATGAGTCGCAATACGACCGAAGAGAAAAATGTTAAAGAAAAGATATTAAAGTCTACAGAGGCTGTCAAAAGAAAGGTCAAACTTATACGAGACATACAAAATGACAATAACATGATCCTGGAGTCTGTTTTCAAACCAATTACCAAGCCACTTAATAATATAACAAAAAGTACAGTGAACGCTAATTTAAATACTGATGACTTAAAATCTGATGACGATGAATTCAAATTTAACAAAAACACAATAAAAAAATTAAAATTCAGCCCGGATAGTGCAAAAAATAGCGATGGAAGTATGAACGATAATACTGTTTTGCAAAAATCATTTGATTCAAATTCAAATCTTGAATCACACCATGAGAATATTTCTGATGACAATCTATCGAAAGTAAGTAATGATACTAATGATGACAACGATGATGATGATGATGATGATGATGATGACATCCTATCGAATGAAAGTCAAGACATTGAGGATAACGATAAGACATTTGAAAGTGTTAATAGTAATATAACGGATAACTCTAACGACAGATCATATTATTCTCCACGCGATGATCCAGCTTTTGCTAAAAAGTCAAGTACCTTTGATAATGTTCCTTTTGGTGTTCGAACAGAACGTGGTAGGCTTATGCTAGGATCTTCTTCAGTTCATCTTACTAATAAGAAACTCCAAGTCAATGGGCGTATTCTAAACTTGACACCAGGATTAAAAGAATTATTATTGAAGAAAGTACCTGATTTGCGTGTCATAACAGATGAAGATAAGCACAATTATAAAATACTTTTAGTAGAAACTAATGCCCACAGGCGTGACTTTAATCCAAACAAACAAATCAAAAGTAACAAAGGCAAGAAGTATTTACACATTATTAAGCCGCTTTTTAAGTTGACAAAACCGCGAACGAATAGCACTGAAAGCTGTACTAAGGGTAAAGGATTATCTATATTAAAAAACGTTAAAAAGGATACTAACTATGTTTATTGGGATGATCCTAACGAGCTTGTAGATAGGTTGAAACTGTTAATTGCTTCTCGCGATGCTGGTAATACGGGGTTGGATAACGAAATTATATCTATTATTGAAGAGTTACATGAAGCTGGGCACGTGAATAATATATAACTTTAAAATTCATTCTTTACCAGACAGTTAATGAGAAGCTTTTCAGTTAATAACAACTAACAAAATAGAAATGAATATCGACAAGTTTGGTCATCATGTACACAAGCGTTTACGTTTGATGACAGTTTCTGACAAAGCACTTTTGAGATCAGAGAATGGAGATTATGATTTACAATTTTCAAGATTGAAAGGCGTTACAAAACCAATGACAGCGGATGATGCAGTTAACAAGCAATATGTCGATCAATCTTTCACGAATTTTTACGACAAAAAAGACCTTGGTCAAATATTTTATGCCAAAAAAGACCTTGATCAAATATTAAACACTATAAAAGCTCAGATTCAAAATCTTAATGCACAGTTAAGATTGAACTTTTATACCAAACAGGAAGTAGAGACTATCGTCAAACATACTAATAATGACAAAGGAACAAATCGTGAATGAAATTCATCGATCAGCTCGTAAAAATTTCAAACGCAGACCAGTTATTTTAAAGGGAATTGATAATTTATGGCAAGCAGATTTATTGGATTTACAAAAATTTCACACGCTCAACAAAGGATATAAATATATTCTAGTTGTAATTGACGCGTTTTCTAAATATGCATGGTGTGTTCCATCAAAATCTAAAACTAAAACTGAGATCAAAAACGCGTTTGAAAAAATTATAAAATCATATAAAAGAATCCCAGTTAATTTACAAACAGACTTCGGTACGGAGTTTTATAATATCGAATTTGAGCGTTTATTAAAATCCTTAAACATTAACCATTATTCTACGTATTCGGTCAAAAAGGCTTCTATTGTTGAACGGTTGATAAAGACGCTCAAAGGAAAACTATTCAGATATTTTAGTTTTATAGGAAACTATAAATGGATGGGAAGGCCTTTAGCTGATATCGTTCAGTCTTATAATCATACTGTACATCGTACAACTAAATTTTTGCCTGCTGCCGTGAATTCTAAAAATGAAAAAGAAGTTAAGGAAAACATAGTCAAATCACGAAATTATTTACATCAAAAATCCAATAAATATAAGGTTGGAGATAAGGTTCGCATCAGCAAATACAAAAGTGTGTTTCATAAGGGGTATACGCCAAACTGGTCGACTGAGCTCTTTACTATAAAAAAAGTGAACAACACCCACCCTTTTACTTACCATATAGAAGATTTACGGAAAAACCCTATACTTGGTACATTTTATGAACAAGAATTGCACAAAACTCGGTGTCCAAACATATATCTTATAGAAAAGGTTATCAAACGAAAAGGTAAAAAAATGTATGTAAAGTGGTTAGGACTTGATGATAGTGAAAATAGTTGGATTAATAGAGATGCTATTGTTTAGTAATATTTATACACTTCGTCTTACGTAAATTTATCATTCATTTAGTGGTAATGAGAGGAGGCGGACTTGTAAATAGTGCTATTAATCACTTACCGTTTGAACTGCATCTGCCTGGGTATAATTATTGTGGACCAGGCACAAAATTACATAAACGGTTGCAAAGAGGTGATAAAGGAATCAATCCATTGGATAACGCGTGCATGCAGCACGACATAGCTTACGACAATCATTCTAATTTAGGTGATCGTCACCATGCTGATTTAGAACTGTATAAAATGGCTAAACAAAGATTACAGTCAAAAACTTCCGGGAAAGCAGAAAAACTAGCCTCATGGTTAGTTAGCAAAGTGATGAAGTCTAAATTAAAGGCAGGTGCAGGAATTAAATCATTCAAACATTTTGTTAAAAAAATACGAACGGAATTAAAAAAAAACAAATCGAAAAATAAATCCACTGCAATCAGTCAAGCATTGGATGCAGCAAAAAGAATAATCTCTGTTCACAATACGAGTAAACTGCGTGTACCACGCTTACTACCCATTCCAAAGATTCCTTCCACTCATTCCTATATTTGCGGGTCTCTCTGCATTAGGATCATTGGCTGGTGGAGCTGCTGGAATCGCAAAAGCTGTCCACGATTACAAAACTGCTAGAAAAAACTTGGCTGAATCTGAACGTCATAACAAGATGATGGAATCTATCGCGTTGGGAAAAGGGTTACATATTAAGCCGTATAAAAGTGGAAAAGGATTATGTATCAAAGCTTCAAAAAACTGAATGATCGGTTACCCAGGCGAGCACTCACTAATTTCGACATTTTAAAACACTCAACGGACATACCTCACTTTAGAGGTGTTTTTATGAGAGATAATTTACCTAGAAGGTCGAAAAGAGTAGAATGTGCAATCCTAAATTTAGATCGTTCTGAAAACCAAGGAACTCACTGGGTAGCCTACGTCAAAGTAAACAAATATTGTGAATATTTTAATAGTTATGGTGATCTTCAACCACCGTTGGAATTAATAAATTATTTAAAAGACTGTAACATTTCATACAATTATGCCACTTACCAAAAGTTAAATACTGTGAATTGTGGCCATTTATGTATAAAATTCTTGAAACAATTTTGGTGTAACCATTTAAAAGTGGCTGATAAATAAAAAAAATTGCATTCACACAATGTCTTTCACTTTGTCTATAACTGGATGCTCCTCCTCTCTTATAACAAATCACTCACCTGCTCTAGAACTAGATGGTGATTATGAATGCGGTTTGCTATATATGTCGACTTTTAATTCAATACCTAATATAGACAAGCGAAGTAATAAGTTTTATTACGGTGAAAATGAAGTAGTAGAAATACCTGAAGGCTCATATGAACTGCAAGATATTGATGATTACCTCAAAAGTCGTCTCCGAGATTGTTCTTTCACAATGACATGCAACAATAACACGTTAAAAACCTCTATATTGTGTTCTAAAACCGTTCACTTTAATAAAGAAGACTCTATTGGCAAGCTTCTGTGTTTTGGGAAAGAAACTGTTCCAGCGAATATATTAACCGAGTCCGCTTTGCCTGTATCCATTCTGTCTACAACCATAGTCAGAGTTGAATGTGACATCGTGAGCGGATCTTTTGTGAACGGGAAATCTTGTCATATAATTCACGAGTTTGTACCTAATGTACCGCCTGGTTACCGGATCATAGAAACACCAAAAAACGTTATCTATTTTCCTGTTACTCAAAAAAGTAAGTTTGAACTCTCTTAAAATAAGAATTTTAGATGAAAAAGATAATTTGGTCAATTTACGTGGTGAAGAAATTCAAATATATTTACACCTTCGTAAAAAATGATAGACTTTAATAAAAGCGTGAACCTATGCAAGAAAGTTACTAGTACTCTTTGTGCTACTAAGAGAAGAACACCTAAAGGACAACTTACGAAGCAAAATAAACAGTTCTTAAAAATAATAGGTTTATTAAAATGAGTATATTATCAGTAACAGATAATTTTAGCTTCGACAACTCTATAGAAAGTTTCGAATATCATTCCTATAAGCCGTACGTTACAAGTTTTAATTTAAATGATGAAATTCGTATACCTATTAATCAACAAGATCTGTATGTGCTGCCGTCAGAAAGTACTTTATACGTAGAGGGTTCAATTGCAGTATTAAACAGAGAAACGAAACAGCAAGTGAACAGTGTGCTTTTCACAAACAACTCAATTCTTCATTTGTTTCAAGATATTAGGTACGAGCTGAACGGTATTGAAATAGATAGAATTAAGAATGCTGGGGTCACAACAACAATGAAATCTCTCATATCCATGAATGAACTTGAATCAACGATGTCAACGCAGTGGGGCTGGGATATCAAAGGCATAAAAAACTCACACGGATCATTTTCAGTGTCTATACCGTTAAAAAAGATTCTCGGTTTCGCCGAAGACTATGGCAAGATTATAATAGCATGCAAGCATGAACTCGTTCTCTTGCGATCAAATACTACTTTGAACTGCGTAAAACTGAATACAAATGAATATGTAGATAACTTAACTATATCTAAGATAGTCTGGCGTATGCCTCATATTAAGGTTTCTGATCGAGAAAGATTGAGGTTACTGAAATATTTGGAAAAAGATCACGTTATTCAAATGTCCTTTCGAAATTGGGACTTGTACGAGTATCCACTTTTACCTCAAACATCAAAACATTCGTGGGCCATCAAAACATCATCTCAAATTGAAAAACCGCGATTTGTTATAATTGGATTCAAAACGAACAGAAAAAATGATGCTCTCAAAGATATAACTGGCTTCGATCACTGTAATTTGAAAGACGTAAAAGTGTTTTTAAATTGTGCCTATTTTCCGTACGAAAACTTGAATGTTAGTTTTTCATCAGAAAAGTTTGCTTTATTATACGAACAGTATGCCAAATTCCAACAGTCTTATTACAACCGTAGCCAGGCGCCGTTGCTTTCCCCACAAGAATTTAAAGACGTTGCACCTCTATTTGTTATCGACTGTTCACGACAAAACGAAACCTTAAAAACAGGGTCAGTAGATGTTAGAGTTGAATTTGAATGTGAATCAGATTTACCTGACCATACTTCAGCTTATTGTCTTATTTTAAATGACAGTATTGTAGAATATAAACCGCTAAGCAATATTACCCGAAAAATTTCATAAATGACGGACTATTTGTTTGTAGACCTCCAGGGTTTTAAATCCTCGGAAAATGAGTTTATTGTTAAAGAATTTGGATACAGTACAAATGATTACACGCAATCATTTTTAATAAAACCTCCATTCGCATTCTTTACTCTATCGGAATGGGAAAAAAGACGCGTAAGATGGATTGAAAAGAATCTAGGTATTTTGTGGCGTGAAGGTTATGTTGATTTTAGAGAGTTCAAACGAATTATTGTAACTCATTTACAGCACAAGAAAATATTTGTGAAAGGCAACGAAAAGATTAAATGGGTTAAAGATTTGTGTGCTGACTGTAATGTAGTTGATATAGGAGAGATGAATGCTCCCTCGTTTGGTGACCTATATAAAAAGTATTGTTTAAATGGGAATGTGAATTGTGTTAATCATAAAAAGAAATGTGTGTTAAAAAACGTTATATGTATTAAAACATGGTATTTAGATAATGTGAGCAAAAAATGATTTTTAAGATTTAATAAATTGTGTTGTCAATACCTTCGAATTTTTATTTTACTTACTATCTACATACATAGCTATAGAAATTAAATAAAACACCGTAGTTACGAAATATAGGTTTATTAAAAATTTACACAAAAACATTTTTACACTTTTATTCATAATATTTATATCTTAAAACTAACTTACACGTTCTAGCACTAAAGTACCTAATTAAATAACACGACATCTGCGACGCCTAATTTTGCTATAGCAAACTTTATAGGCGTTACAAATGCGTAGTGCATTTAATGTACAATATCAAAACATGGACTCATGACCCCAAGATAAGGTCGATATTCGGTCCTTTAGCAAGATACGTTTGTCATCATTTGACGACAGTGCAACTTTTTTGACTGATTGCGTGAAAATAACATGTTTTAATAATTTAAATACAATGTTTGTCTTTCTCAACCTTTCATTATTTAACAATACCTTTTTATAGTTCTCAAAATCCAAATGACGCAAGACATGTTTCTTTGTACCCTTAGCTTTTTTCAGTTGCTTTTTTTCTGTTTTGATACAGTATAATTTGGACCTGAGACCTACAAACTCACGTATTATTTCACCTCCTAGCTCGTCTTTGAAAAGGCCTGGTACTTTATTATGTTGACGAGTAATGCCATAAACATTATTAGCAGGATAATTACTAGTGTCAAAATAATGCTGAAAATTCAATTTAATGTCTGCGTATACATCTTCTGTGCTAACAGCATACAGCAAAGAGTCGGTATCAGAATAACATAAATTTATATTAGGCCCGTAAAATGTTTTCATCGAAGAATAATGAAAATTATACATATGAGACTTCGATATTTCCAAAACAGTAAAACCGATATAAATGGGTCGGTCGAGTTTAATAGACTCGGGTTTCATTTGTACAGCCACGAAATTTTCAGAAAAAATAGTTGAGCTATGATAATTCGGTCTAGATATCAGGCATTCGGCTCCATATTTCTTTTTTGTTTTATTTTTAGTATCATTCCATATGTTAACCAGCATAACTTTTAACCTCTTCTCGGGGTCTTCTAATGTCTTTCCAAAAATAGCATTGTTAAATAACTTAAACAAGTTTTGTTCGAATACAGATGTAGCTTTTTGTCGTAACTGAGTGTTTAAATCTATGTACTGTTTCAAAAATTGACTCTGCTTAAATTTTATAACTCTATGAATTTTTTTAAGTACTAAGCCATGTTTCAAGCATGTTTTTAAATGTACATAATGAATAACGTACTCGTATTTATCATATAAATTCGGAATCAGTTTAGGTTGCTTTGAACCAGGAGGTACGAATTTTTGAGGACAGAACGGAATGTCGCTGTGCAAGTCATGCAAGTATTCTGGATACTGTAAATCCACTTCCAAAATATAACCAAAATCAGAATCATCTGGTACTAAGCGAACATCTAGGTCTTTAATTTCATCTTGCTGCAATAATTCGAAGTCGCCATAAGGCAAACTGGCACACATCGCATACCCGTACAGATTATTACAGTCTATATAAAGAAAAAACTATTCGGTATACTGGGATCATAATCAGGCATGTATTTGTTATTTGCGTTGACATACCGTGTTGAACATAAGCAAAGTCCCCCCCGAATACCTTTTTGTATCATTCTAATTATTTCTAGGTCGTTAATAAGCTGTAATTTTACGTTGGTTATTCGTAACATAGCATCAAAACTTAAACTTGGTGCGGTCAGATAAAAAGCAGGATCTAGTCTGTAGTTAACTTTACAAGTTTGACGGAATTTTTCAAATATGTCGGCCAGTAATAACACATCAGATTTAAGGTAAATATCTGTGTATTCCCCTAAATTCTCTAGTCCAAATGATTTCCAAACAAGTTTCGCATGCTCGTAATCATATTTTGATATCGTTTCATTAGTTAATGAGCTGTAAAAACAAGGTTGCCGAGGTAAGCATTGCTCTTCGTAGCGAGCCCAATTATCCATATACTCATAAGGGTAAATACCTTTACGTTTCAGTAGGTCAAAATGCACTTTTAATGGAAAAAAATGCGCAAGGTGAACAAAATCTCCGTCGTCTAAAGTGCTTACTAGCTCCCCTAAACTAGCTCCTAAAAATTTAAATGAATCCACAAACCGAACTGCCATCATTTGATCAGGATTTTTGATAAAATACTTTGTGAACGATATGTAATTTTCTTTATTTTTAGCAATAACTTTAATTTGACCAGGCATTTCTCCTAATTCACGTAAAAATAAATGAGAATCATAACCAGACAAATGAAAAAACACGGGCACGAATTCAGGTAAACGGAAGCGTAAGTTGCAAAAACTGTGGCTGGCCCCCCGAAATTTTCCGGTCACATGCGAATGATCTCGAACTGAGTCCCCAAGCAATAAATTACCACAAAGAAAACAATTTTGAGCGTTTAAAAAATCCTTTTCTTCCGTCTCAGTAATAACCATAGGCTTGGGATTCGAATAAATATTGTTTATTGTAGATATATCCCTTTGCAAATATTTGAGAAATTTAGCAACGCAATCTTCTCCACGATATGTAACGAACTTGTTGAGAGAACTATCGTACGAACATACAACATAGTACGCAAAGGCAGCTGGCACATGCTCCTGTAGTTGAATAGTATTTTCTGATCCCGTTTTTCCATTTGTGTTGGGCACCAATAAGGATTCAAAGTCTGCATATATTACGAAAGGCATATCCTGCATACGTTCGAAATTTTTAAACTGTATTTCCTCATTTTGATATGGTAAAACTGTTTTTACACCACCACATACATGAGCATCCCTTTTTGTTTCGTTATTGAAAAATATCAAACATTCTTCGCAAAGAAAAAGTTTACCCTTGTGTTTTGTTAATTGATGTTTAAGCAAACGGCCTAAATCTTTAATCAGACAGTAATGAGTTTGTCGACCGTTTTCTAACATTAATAAATTAACATGATGTTGCTTGCGGCATGCAGTTTTGTACAGCGGACCTACGACTTCCAATTTATTATTTATCGAATATACATTAACACTTATATGTTGATTATTTTTCTCAAATATTTTGATATCGTTTAAACCCACGGGAAAAGTCATATTTTTGATATTGAGAACGTCCTCGTAATGAGGATACGAAGATACTCGATGAACATTATTTTTAGCAGGAAATAAATAAGCCATCACGCACCACAGAAAGCAAAACGCATCATTATTTTGTATATTGATACACGCGCGTTTTAGTTTTATACTTTTAGGCAAATCTATGAATCCAGACGCTCTCAGAGGATTGTACTTGCAGATATTAATTTCTAGGTATAAATTTTTCATGAAAGACCACCCGCTGTCTTTGGTTTGAAATTCGTCAATTTTTCGACAAATCGTCTGCAAAACATTTAAAAATATTTCATTGAAATCGAAATTTGGATGTATTACAATATTCTGCGTTGCAAACGACTTAATGTCACATGTATCGTTTTTTAGCAAAGAAAACTCCGCAAATAATTCGAAATTCACTTTGACACTACCGAAAGCTGATTGCCTTGCTTCCAAAATACGACGAACGCGGGCGCGTATGTTACTTATGAACTGAAAAGGTGGGCACGCACAGTCAAGGTCATCTTGGCTTCCCCGCACTCGGTATGATGCAAGCCTACTACGAAAAGCGCTACCAATTTTTTCAATGCCTTCAATATTGTTTATAGAGTTGTTATTTTTGTGCGCTGTGCTACGTAAATGACCGGAAAATGCGCGACTTGGTACAGCTATTTCGCAAACGGAACAGAAAACCGACCGGTTACTCATATTCAATAGGTAAATGATTAAGACTAAGGTCAAGTATTAGAATTAAAGGTATAGTAAGAATAATTAAAAACGTTTCACGGTAAATTATTCCTATTCGGTGCAATTGATATTACATCAGCAATATTATATAATCAGCTCGACAAAAAGAATAGGGTGAAATATTACAAATAAAGGTATAGTAAGAATAATTATTAATTATTCACGGTAAAATGTTCCTTCTTCGGTGAAATGCTCCTTACATATTTTTAACACGTTTTTAATATGCGAAACCTCTGGTGAATTAGAGTCTACCTGAATTTTGAGGTTAACAAGTGCTTTCTCCCATCTGCCTTTCGATGCGATTGATGCAATATCAGCAACGTTATACAACTTTAAATCTAAATAAAGATCACCGGACAACTGACCGTAACGATACACGCTTCCGCCGGGGACTTTTCGTCTTAGTACAGATCGCAGCCCTGCACCATGTTTTTCGGCGCAGAAGTCGTTGTCACTATCGTCATCTAGAGCCCAGCCCGAAGAAGCGTTGCTTTGTTGATCCGACAATGGCTTCGGACCAGCTTTTGACCTGTAACCCATAAATAAGTTTGTTAAAAATATACAAACGAACTTACATATAAGACTAAACTAATGACATCTTTGTAGGTAATAACTATACAACTTAGAAAAGATGAAAAACCCTCGCTATTTTCATTTCAAAGTTTACTATCTCACAAACGGCTGAACAGATTTTCATGAAACATGGTAAAGAACACTCGAGATAAAATCATCTGACACAAAAACACAGACAGACACGTTAAAAAATATTACTTAAATACATGCGAATAACTAATGTACCTTCGTTGTAAAACAAAATTAGTAAATTACTTACCGTTGAGATGAAACTTTCTCCGTTTACGACCTGGACTTCAGTTTAGTAGATCTATAAAGAAAAAAATATATTAATACGGGTCAAAAACAAAATTAATTTAATTTTCTACATAAGGAAAATTAAAATATATACCGTGGTATCGGAGTTTCGTCATCAGATTCATATAGTTCAGTAAGCTTTTTAGCCGCCTTTTGCTTCTTATACCTGAAACAAAATAATGCTATATTTAGTATACCTTATTTTAGGAGACAGGTTTTATAACAAAATAAAAAAAAAACTGCAACTCACCGTGTTAGCTCCTGCGTTCCAACATCGAATTCACAAAGCGCCCTCTTCTTATTCGATATTTTTTTCGACCTATAAAAGAAATATAACGAAAATTAAATACACATCTTTAAAAAATTAAATCGCTCACAAAATAAATCAAAACAAATTAGTATCAAGTGATGATTACCTTGAATTTGGTGTCGGTTTTCTGACCTCGATTTCGGCAAATGACTCTGAATCAGACCTGCAATAAAAAGGTTTATTTAAATACGTATTTGCTATTGTTGAACTTATATTGGTTATATAAATTTATTAATCACGCAGAATGAATAAAAAATTTAATTTATAAAAACTTACGCACATGATTTCAATGCAGTGTTCCTTCGCTAGTGAAAACCCGTGAGAAAGTAATGAAGCTCACAATCAAAGGTCGGTTTGCACGAATATCACTTCACAGTAGTTCTCAACCTTCGTCAAGTTAATTAATCAATAAAACTTAATAACGGTAATGGTAGAAAACATGCAGAAGGCAAATTTTTACAGGTTGAATACCTCTGGTACCTATTTTAAAACATCAGCAATTATTCAACATGCGGTTCTATCAAAGCGATCGCTCTAATTTCAAACAACGCCGACATACTGTTCCGCTAAAAATAATGGAATACGACTTTCGTCTCCTTTCAACACCTTATGCTACAATGAGTGCAAGTAAGAAGAATAGTATATATAGGTAGCCATACGAACGGAAAGATTTGTTCCACTGAATGCGATAATTCGCAAGGATGTAACTTTTAAAATCTATTATTTTATGAAACCTGTCAGAACCTGTAATTATAACATTCGTATATGATTCAAAGTACTTTATGAAACACATGTTTTAACATGTTCTATCTTGTACTGATTGCATCCTCGTTTCACGATATAAGCAGTTTACATACCTAATAAATAAAAATGCAATTGTAGGAAATCATTCTGGCTGGAAAACTTGCCGTAAACGCACGTCGTCCGAGATCGATAAATCGTATACTTCAGTCAAAATGGTGAGTTGATTGATTGAATTTCTAATTTAATATTTAAATTTCTTTTATTAATATTGCGATTACACCATTTAAAATGTATTGTGCTTATTTTCAGAGTAAATCCAGCTCGCAGCCATTACCCACCTCCAAAATTGTTTGTGAGCCGAATATTTCCACTTTTTATTCACAAGGAACATTCGATGATGAGTTACCGTGCTCACAAGATTTTGGCGCGTACCTAGAGTATCAACAGCAATGTATGAATAACGTTCAAGAGGTAAAAAAGCCTTCCGAAATATCAAAGAAATCCTTGAAGAAAAAGACGTGCAGCGGAAAAAACAAAGCCTGCGGCAGTGGATTGAATTCCTATATAATTAAACAAAGTAAAAAAGGTGTACGTCTTATTAAAATAAGCATATCCAATCTTGAAGCGGACAACGAGTCCGAAGAGGTCGCCGTGCAGTATATCGTCGAGAGTGAATATGATGACGTATTGAATTCCACCGAAGGACTAGTTGATAAAATTGTAAAAAGATTAGGCAATGCAAATTATTCGATTTAACCTAGATTTATTTTAGTATAATTTTAGTTGATGATACCTACTTAAAAAATAAATGTTTCTTTATTATTAGAAAATATTTTGATATACAAATAGAATATTAAAGATACCAGATTTGTTTTATTTTAAGCTTACATACTTGCTTTCATTATTTGTAAGATTATTTAAAATATTTATAAACGAACCAAGTTTTAAATAGCGTTATCATCCTCCTCTCCTAGGAGGTAAATAATTTGTTCGCAAATGCATACTAAATTCTGACGCATATATGGGCCAACGGTAAATTGTAACGCATAGGTATATGGGCCAGCGGTAGACGAGGAATTGATGATTCGTATGTTCTAAATGCTCCTTGAGCAATGAGCGGACAGGTAGAATGACTCAAGTTACAACAAAATGCATGACCACAAGTTACTTACTACGATCAACTTTGCTATGTAATTAAAAGCAATATGAGCCAATTGATCAATTCTAATATGAATCTAACAGCTTTGTTATAGCCTCTATTTTGCAATAAATTGATATAGAAAATAGGTCTTCAAACGGATTACAATTGAAAGCAAATAAAAATTATTTTTAATTTGCCTTATTTTAAAGTCTAGATTACTAACAGCTTTGTAAAACATACCGCACGAGCACGTCATGAGTTATAGCCAATGAAAAACCCGGACCTGCATCGCGCTATTAAAGTTTTTAACATTTGTTCATATAAATAAAAAAGCAGACCTAAGTCTGTCGGGAAGTTGCGACCGGACAACCCCAACACGTAATTCATATGCACTGGACTGGCCACCCTGTGTGTGTGTTGTGTTGAAACAGAACCATGAAAACTGGGGTTTTCTATACCTAGGCGGTCGATAGGTATGGATACCCACACCCGGAGGGGGTAAACTCACCACATGTAAAACCGTAGCCTTCAGCCAGGGAAGCAGGTCCTGGGGGTTGCGATCATGTCTAACGAGTCTGATCAACTTGTTAGATATGTTATGTGTAAACGCCATAGTCGCTCTGCGCTATGAGGGTTAAGCCGGGGCAGTGGACCTGGGACCCTTGCATGCAACTGAGGGTTGGCCGCCTTAGACTGCATGTTGTGACAGCTTTTGCTATTTGAAATAATGACCGTTATTTTACAACTTCAAAACATTAAAAAATACCCGATTGGGGCTTTGAAATATCACTTGAATAACATAAGTATTAATGGGTAGATTTTATTTTCTGAGTTATGGGTATATAATAGACAACAATGTATTGTCACATACCTACATGATTAAATGCTAATTATAAAAATGATTATGCATTCGTTTCATTGATATTTGATATTTCATTGCAATATGAATGAGTGATGACTTGAAGGGTTCATATTTCTACTCAGCCACAAGTGCATTGTGCATAGCTCATAATTTAGATTTTAATGCGATATGATTATGATTCAAGTTATCGAACTACTTTCGTAAGTGATGTTCTTTAAATACTTAAGTAATATTCTGCATTATAAAATTCACTGTACGTCATATGCACGTCGAATGAATCGACCAATCAGAAAATCTGGCCTGCATCGCGCTATTAAAGTTTTTGAAGCTGCTTGTATAAATAAAAGTTCTAAGGTTATCGAACGAAGCAAATACCCGACGGAGGTTTTCAAATATCACTTGAATATTATAAGTGTTAATGGGCAGTTTTCAGATCTCTGATCTGAAAACCCCATTAACTCACTACTGATACAGTTGAATATCCTTTCGTCTGTGGTGGGTTAACAAAATAGTGGGTTCAAGCGTCGGTCGCGCCGCATTAGAGATAATGATGTCTTAAAACAATGCAAACAGCTGACTAATAATTTGGGTAGGATCGATATCATCAAAACGGCGACAACGGCAGAACTCATTGTGGATGGCGCGACAAGTTAGGCTGAATATCCGACAGAGATGTGAGAAGTGTTTATTATTATTTGTTATACATACATACATGGTGCGCCGGGCGCGGGCCAGCCCCAACTGCGGTTGATAGCGGACAGGCTAGATTGTCCGTACATGAGGCACTGTTGTGAAATGCATGTTTCAGTTTCGTTTAAAAATTTTATTGTCAGACCGCCTGTTGTTACCTTTATTTATTTAATGTACTACGTAATAAAGAATATTATTATTATGTCCATATCATGTTAGTAACTGATGGGTTCAATTAAAGAATCCTTTGCGCAAGGACTTTCCGCCAAACACCTATTAACATTAACACTATCGGTCCTAGGGTGCTTCACTCGTAGGTGCTTTCCTGTACTTAGCGGGAAAAACGGCTACATAGCATAGCGCTACGAACGCTACGCTACGCTTGTTGGCAGTGAATGTGTTAAAGAACCATCCACCCTCACCTCTGAACTGGCCTCCCATGGCGAAGAGTAGACTGGTCTGCAGCAAGCACCTGCTGCGGGGCTGCTTCTAGGAAGCACTCGAAGATCCTCAGTAGGGCCGCGTCAGCGTTCTACTTCAGCATCAGATTGCAGTAGTCTGTCTGTGCACCCTCACCTCTGAACTGGCCACCCATGGCGAAGAGTAGACTTGTCTGCAGCACCTGCTGCGGGGCTGCTTCCAGGAAGCACTCGAAGATCCTCAGCAGGGCGGCATCAGCATCCTCTTTCAGCATCAGCTTGTAATAGTGCCGCTGGGAGGCCTGATCGCGTTTGGTCTCCGCTTTTCGAGACTTTATGGCGTAGCTGTAATTTTTTACAGGGCGTGAGAATGCTGCATGGAAGTGTATTTCACTTAAGATTATTATTTCACTAAAAATAATTTTTTTCTGTGTTTTGTAGGGAAGCGTCTCATACTTCATACTATAAAATAATGCTTGATATAATATTAATGTTTGACATAATGTAATGTTAGATATAATTTAATTTATTCACTAACTGTAAACTTTTTATTAAAAAGAAATCTAAGGCATACTAATGTATCCCAGGTTAGTTCAGGTTACTCTCAATCTCAATATACTCTTACGGTCGGCCTGTCTCGAATCTCACCTTACCCATCATAATATCGAAAATCTTACGGTCACTTGAGCTCCTACGCTCCTAAAGCTGTGGCGAGTGTACCAATTTTTCCCCATCCCAAAAGTGCACAGCGCCGCTAAAGAAGTTTTCACATCAAAAACATAAATTGGCCGTACAGACAATATGAATCTGGGGCTTCTTACATCAAAGCATCAGTGAATCTAAGGATCGGAGCCATCTGCAGCACCAGAATAAAGATCCTCAGCCAGTGGCGCTTCGTAAACTCGTTGGTGATGGAGTCTTGCTGCTTGTCTTGGGCATACCTGAAATTAAAACAAACAATAATAACTACAACTTAGAAAAGTTGAGAAACTCCTGACATTTTAATTTCAAAGTCCAATATCTCAAAAACGGCTGAACAGATTTTCATGAACATGGCTGAGAACGCTTGGGGTATAATTATTTATGAAACAAAAAAAAAACGCATTCAAACCGGTTCATCCGCTTGGGAGCTACGACACCACAGACAGATACACAGACACACAATTAAACTTATAACACCCCTCTCTTTGCGTTGGAGGTTAAATATTGGTTAAGGATGTTAGTAGAATGAATTGATGCGTAAACGAACTCACAATATATACAAATACTAGCTTCTGCCCGCAACTCTGTCCGCATGGAACTCGTTTTAATTGTAGCTCCATACAAACTTTCACCTCCCATTTATCTCCCTTAGGGACTGATTTCGGGGATAAAAACTATTCCATGGCCTTCCCTGGGACTCAAACTTTCTCGACATAATTTGCACCCCTATTTAACCCGCTTAGGGGTGGGTTTTTCCTAAACCATAAAATGACTTTTAGTTGTATTGTAATAAGGAGTCCATGCACAGTTTCAAGTCTCTCACTTAAAATTTTACTCCATCCCTATACAAACTTTCAACCCCCTTGAGGGTGGAATTTTCAAATATCGCTTCTTAGTGGGTACTTACGTCATAAAGACTACCTATTGGGAAAAAATCAGCTTTCTAGGTGCAACAGTTTGGCCATTGATTTAAGGGCGAGTTGCGCCGACTTACGATTACAGACCGATCAACGTTATATATGGCGCTCCATACATTCAGATTTTAACGAACACCGCTTACGATTACAGACGGTTTGGTGCAACTCACCCTGAGTGAGTGAGTGAGTGAGATGTGCAATGAAGAGTATTTATTTATTTTATTTGTAATGTAGTGTATTGTACTAGGACTCATGTGGAAACTAAACATAGCTGTTCTCTTATCCTTAAAAAGTTTTTAGTATATAGTATTCAAACAAAATGTTTGGAATTGCAAGCAATGAAGTTGGATTAGGTAGTCTGAGCAACAGTACAGTCAGCAGTAAAAGTAGCTATGCTTTGCATCTCTTATGTTAGCTACTAGTAAATGCCGAAACGCACTGACAGCGGTGGCGGAGAGGCGCGGTGCGGCGCGGAGGCGGTGCGTTGTAATGTTCGAGCTAATATGCAACGATCCGCACAGAGCGGCGCGGCGCGGTTTTCTGTGCGGACCCTTTCGTATTAGTTCGAACATTACAACCGCTACCACCTCCGCGCCGCACCGCGCCGCTCCGCCACCGCTGTCAATGCGTTTCGGCCTTTAATGTTGCAGTGGTTTGACATGACATGGGAGGATCGGGAGGCAACTTGATACTTGTTCCACAAGTTATAGGTAATAATAATAATAATAATAGCCATTTAATCTGAATTTTGGGTATCACATATAACTTAGTGTTTTTGTTTTTTTTATCACAATATGTCCCGCAGTTCAGAATGCCGTAAGGCATAGGCCTCCTCCAATTGTCTACACTGTGTTCTATCAGATGCGACTCTTGTCTAACGTGGCCCCAAGGTTAGCCTTAAGTCGTCTTCCCATCTTCGTATTGGGCGTCCCTGTTTTCTAGTGCCATCTCTTGGGTACCACAGTGTAACTTGTTGGCTCCACTTGTTTTCTGGGCAACGAAGCATATGTCCTGTCCATCCCCACTTCAGATGATCAATGTGAGTTACAGGTAAATGGATTATTTTATTTTACATTATCTATGTAATTTCCTCATGTACAGTCAGCGTCATATAGTTAGTAGCATTCTTACAGTAATAAGCGCTCATAGCCCAGCGGCGCCTGCGAGTCGGAAACGATAACGCAGGTTAAGCAAAGATGGCCGCGGTCAGCCTTTGGATGGGTGACCTCCTGATGTTTGAGTGGTTAATATAAATGAGCGCTTCCGTGCTTTGGACGGCACGCTAAGCAGTTGATCCCGGTTGCTGTCTATGACAGTAATCGTTAAGCCGAGTTAGAGGCCTTCGGGTGGTTTAAGAACTTCTAACACACAAGTTGCCCACTCACTTGACAAAGGGGGGACAACTTTTACTCGCGTCCGCAGGAGCTACCTACCACAACCCTGCACGTGTCTCCTGGGTGGTATTAAAGAGTGACAAACTTTAAAGGCCAAAATAATGTATGCCATACGATTAAATGAAATAAACAGTAATAAAGACGTGTACTAAAATATTTGGCTACCTTGGGTGCTACTAACTATATAACGCTCACTGCACTATACTATGGATCTTCTTCTTCTACCTAGCGTTATCCCGGCCTTTGCCAGGGTCCGCTTTCCTACTCGCTTTCCTCCACTTTGCACGATCCTGGGCGTCTTCTTTTATGAGCCCGTTTTCGGTCATGTTGGCCTTCACGACATCCAGCTATCAATTCTTAGGTCTGCCGCGGGGTCGAGGGCCGTCGAGAACTAGGTCAGGGCATTTGTTCCCTACGTAGTCCGATGGCCTGGGAGAGACGTGACCGAACCAACGGAGGCGACATTCCTGGAGCTTATCCGCTACGTCACGAACTCCAAGGCTGCCACGGATGTACTCGTTACGAATGCGATCCGCACGCGTAACGCCGCACATCCACCGCAACATCTTCATTTCAGTAACTGCACTATACTATGGATATCCATATAATATACTTGTACATATTTATGCATCTTTGGTTATCCAAATAATCTCCGTGTTATTGTCATCAATTAACGATAACAATGCATAATAAAGATTAAGGAAAATATCCTCTTTGATATGATAAGAAAGTAATAAAAATTTGCATTCATTAAAATAACGCATAAAAATTTGCATTCATCGGAAATTGCAAGGCTATCTAAAGAGACTTTTCATTTCTTCTTCATTAGGGCTTTTCCACCTAACTCTATGTATGTTTTCATACAAATTGGCAAAGCAAAGCTACAGAGATATCCATATCAATTTTCCATACAACAATAAAAGTTCCTAGACACAAATGGGCTCTAATTAGAGATTAGAAAGGTACGTATACCGACCCAGCAACTCATCTGCAAGAATTTCAAGTATTTCAACAGTAAAACGTACTTACATTCGTATCGACACCGCGGTGTTTACAAACGCTGGTAAAAGTATGAAAGCCAACGTCCAACCGAACTCCAGCATGTTTCCAGCCAAGGAATACCTCACAGCCACGTTAATATCTACTCCCAGATCCACGAAATGCCCTATAATAGCTACAACGTACATAATAATGTCGAGATTCGTTATCGTAATGTTGTCAGGCATTCGATCCGTTTCATCGTAAGATTCATAAGAGTTCCCATTTTGTAGGATCTCACGCATCGCTTTTGGCATTTTGAGAGAAAGTAGCTATCAGACATACGAAGTTTTAAACAGAAAACGTAGTTTTTAGTAAATAACAGAACAAAAACAAGACACAGAGCGCGCGTTTTCAACACAGACAACAAGCAAGAACAAGAAACAACTTCTGCTGTCAAGTGTCAGTGTCAATGTCATAATAGACATTTTTTTTTTATAGTCGTCCATTCGGACAGGCTAAAACCGATGGGCCATACTGACTCGTCTTCAGTAAGTATAATTCATAATAGACAAGCAAGACCACAGCAAGACTGGGCCACACCACAGATGAGCGAGACCAATTAGCAAGACAGATCAATTATTATAGCGTGCTGCTGATAGGCTACTGCGAAACGCGAACGTCGTTCGTTCTTAATCTCCCTCTCTGTCGCTTAATTAAATCAGCAAGTGCGATAGAGATAGATACTTTGAATTTAAGTTTTTGTAAAGCGTTATATACACTTTTCGATTTGTCACAACAACAGCTGACGCCGCGCCGCGACGCGAGTCGAGAAAGATCTACCCTCCGAGTTGAGCGAGGTGTGCTAGACGCTAAGCTGGGGCGCTACCGCGAAACGAAAGCGAAATTCAATCGTCGTGTATCCATCTCTGCAGCTTCTCTCGCTGTCTGTGTCTCTAGGTTGTTGTAGCAAATTGCTAGGTGCATACATTTCCTTATGGTCTAGTTTTCCCTCTTGGTTGGAAGTAGAACGTAGTGGTTACGAGTATATTCTCTTTGGTTGGAAGGGCAGATGGCAAACGCTTTAGTAAATTAGTGCTAATGCCAAATCCTGTGGATTAGGCTGCAATGCAGACCCCGGACTTCTAAGGGCACTGCACGGAATGACGCTGGAAGATGATTAATTATTATTAAATTGTAAGTGATGATAACCCTAATATTATTAAATATTAGGGTTATCATCACTTACAATTTTTAGGCGCACATGTTTCGGGGTAGAAGGCACGGTGGTAACGACATTTCTCAGAATTTATTATTAGTGACGGGCCGTAGTCTGTAAGTACACTTACAGACTACGGCCCGTCAACAATTAACTATCTAATCAGATTAAGAATATCCGAGACTCAGTAATTAAGTCTTACCTACCAGAAATAAAACAACATTATTAATTAATAATTTATTCGATTCTCTTAATTAATATCAAATCTAACAGCTATATCATAGATACATTCTATTTTAGTGAAAGTAATCTAAATTGAATCGTCTTTGCTACTACCCTCTGAATACATTTATTTTTCCATCTGTCCCCGTTGGAGCGACGGTAAAAGCGTTCTATACACCTATTAATTTATCTTTTCACAACTTAACCGTCTTCAAACTGTATGAATTGAATGTTTTCTGTCTCTTTCCGTCTTCTGGCTGCGTCTCTAGGTTGTTGCGACAAATTGCTTGGTGTGTAATGGCCTAAAATTAACAGAAACGGCTCATGTTTCTTCATACTGTTAGGTATTATCCGTAATCTGTAGGTACTCGTCAATACAGTGCGCTCTCTATTGTTCTAGTATGTGTTGAAGTTCCATTACTTATGTTGTAGAAATCAACGTTGCAAAAATTGGTTCGTTCAACACGTGGATCGGCAATTTTAATCTGGAATCAGTTATAAATTGTATATTGCTACAATGGCCGAAATGTCCTTATTAACGCTCGGCCGTCTCATAATACAACTAAAATAGGTAGTTAATAAAAACTAACATGCTAGGGGGCTGGTGAGCCCAAATACGGTTAGTCCAGGTACCTTGGGTAGGTATTTTAGATAAATGTCTTGGTGCAAAATTTTATCCAAACCGATTGACCCGTTAAGCGTGGTTAAATAACATGGGTACATCCAAACATCTTAACATCCAAACTTTCGCATTTATACGAGTAATATTAGTAGGATGACACGAGGTATTCTAAGTACTTAACTAGATGATGTAAAACTTACTTCGTTTTCAGTAATTTCGTCAACGGCCCCCATTTCTGAGGAAAGTGAGTCATATTTGTTCTCCATTTATCTTTCATCAAGTCTGTGATTGACGCGTTGACCACCTTTAAACAAAAAAATCGCATTGAAATATATCCAAAACCTGTTTTTATTAGGGTGTCGGGGCCTTTAACTAGTCACCGCCGGTTCGCTGAAGAGTGCTTCGGTGTGCCCGTAACTCGGCACCATAGTGACGAGATGGAACACCGTGGGGTTTTAGACGGAATTCCGGGAGGTTCCCGGAAGTCCGTCATACCCACCCTAGCTTCCCCAGCTAGGTGGGATGCGTAAAATCATTTCCCCACGAAAGACTAGAATGCTGCGAGCTCCTTGCTTTCTACCCAAACACGTGCCACCACAGAATAGATAATAGTCTAACACCCGCATGTTCGAACTAAACGGCTGCCTGACATCGTTTTGACACCCCGTACTGCCCCCATGTCCGCATATTGCCTTTGGCATCCATTCTGTGGGGCCATTTTGCCCCGCTACTTGGACTTCTATGGTTTTTTTGTTCGCTGGCCAAAACTCTGTAAAGGATGTCAAATAAAGTGGTGCAAAACACAAATAACGTTACCTTCAAGTAATCAGATTCATTCGTATAAATATCAACCAGAAGCTGATCAAAGAACTTCGGCACGAAGTCGTTAAGGCACTTCTGCACGTTGTATATGGACTCGTTCATGTCTTGCGCGTGCTGTCGGGTCTTCACGGTCACTATGGTACCGAGGCTTTGTTGCATGGTTTCGTTGAATCTAATACGAAAGAAGAACTTAGCGTACAAAAGGCGGACTTCTTGCTGTAAGCGTTCAAGCTAGCTTTGTTCAGTATTATGTAGTATGCAGCAAACAAGCATTATGGCCTGCCTGATGGTAAACAGACACCGTAGCGTACCTATAGAAGTTTGTGAATCCACCAGAGTCAATCGACAATCGCGTTGCCGATCCTATATTTGATTTGGGAATTCGTTGACAAATTACGATTACGTCACCTAATGTCAATGTGCATCTATATGTACATATGCGCGTTGATCCTTATTTTTTGGAGATAGCACATGTAAAATTACTTATAACTATTTTAAGTCTGGAGCGCTCCCGTGTTTTCGTCGCATATTGTTTCAGGTGGTGAGATGTTTAAGTATTCGTCATTTAAACATTTATTTATAAAACATGTAAACATGACATTACAGTTAAACCAATGCGTCATGAAACGAGATTAAAAAAGATAAAAAGGAAACACATGTACATAATTACATCGGGACACACGCCGACACAGTTAACTGACCATCCTGTATTTATATTGAACCTTATTAAAATCCATATAAAGTGCACGGTTGGTCAGTTACTTCACTGTGTTGGCGATTTTACAGTTGATTGCTTGTCATGTTCATGTCTTATCAACACTGACTGTGAGATGTCAGATGACAAACGAAAAACAAATTAACCATAACACCGCGGAACAGCTAGCAAAAATGCACGCGACTTACACGCTTTTCAAATACAGTTTGTTACACCCACCCGTACTGCTACTAAGGGGCTACCGCGCTTTGTTTTTGTCGCTCGATCTAGCAAGTGCGACAACAAAGTTCGTTTTCGTTTTCAGTTCTTATTCACCTCGCGGTAGCCCCTCAGAGGGCCTACCGCGAGGTGAATACGAACTTCGTTAGAATATATCCCTCTCTGTCGCTCGAACTGGCAAGTGCAACGGAGGGAAACACACAAATGAAATTCGTTTTCACTTCGCGATAGCCCCTCTGACTATATACCCGTTTCCGGATTGACGTTGACTTTTGGGACACCCGGTATACACATATGTATGCACGTCTATCTAAGTAGGTACTCATATGTATCTAGATATAACGTCGTCTTACAACACAGCCTGATGCAGAATGCAATGCGCCGTCGCCACTTCATCAGGCAGCTGATCATTGCACTTATTCACCAAATCAAAGTTGCGAACATCTTCAAAATTCTTAATGATGGCATGGAATCGTTCCCTCAAATCTGTCAGCTTTTCCACGGGTTCTGCTAGGCAGTGTTCTGTTATGTTTAGTATCTGTAGAATTAAAAGGTACGGTTACTTGACAGTCTGCACGGCTATCATGCGACGGCCGCGACATACTCTCGATTTTTCTCGCACTATACCTCTTGTTCCAAGTGTTCTAGTAAGAAAGAGACGGATAGAGCGAGAAAAATCGAAAGAGCTAGTGCGACGTCGCATGATAGCCATGCTGTTGGGTACTGTAGTGCCTACAATGGTAAAACAAATGCCTCTGCTTTTCCAGGGTTCTGCTAGGCAGTGTTCTGTTATGTTTAGTAGGTATCTATAGAATTCAATGGCATGGTTACTTGACAGTCTGTGGGTACCTAATGTAGTGCCCACAATAGTACAAAACAAATGCCTCTGTTAGGCCTGAATCACTAGCACTGGCGCGGCCTGCGGTGGCAGTCAATAGTAAATTAGACAATAACTGTAAAGTTTAGGTAGCTACTACTGACCGCCACCGCAGGCCGGGTTACCTACTCCCACCTGTTACCACCAATTTGTTACCAGTAGTAACAGCTGTGTCGCGAATTGTGACAGTTGATGATATCGCGATGTCTTTAGCTCATGGTCTGAGCGTCTATGAGCGCCTTAAGAGATTATTTAACCTGGCAAGGTAGTGGTATTGTGTCACTGGTGGTGGGTACACACTAATCATAATCATAAATCATTTATTCAGTCACAGAGTGGTTGACAATTGTAATTTGATGGTGCCTCTTTTTAAGTATACAATACCTGTGCTAAGAGGCACCGCTCTTCCTTAGTTGGTAGTGTACATGTGAAGAATAATTATATTATATATAGTAATCAAAATTTAAATTTATAAAAATTAAAATAAACTGAAAAGAAATAAAAGAACATCATTCAGAAAATAACAAAAACAGCATTATCTTTTTCATCAATTTAAAATTAAATTAAACTTAATACTTTTATACTACTTTTATAAGTTGGTTAAGGCACCTATAAGTATAGACCTATACACATGCTGTGTGTGCGTGTGTGTGTGTTTGAGCTGAGCTCATACACTGAGCAAACGAACGACCAACGAATGCGAAGCATTTATGTGACAGCTATTTGTTAGAGTGAGATACATAGCTGTTCGTTGGCTTGGTGTGTACGCACCTTATAGGAAAACTTTTTCTCGCCGTTACATTAGTGGGCCTACACTCTTGCTCAGGCTATGGGTAGCAAGTTATTATCATTACATTACAGTGGAATCAGGAAATACCACTCTTAGAGACCATCTAGAATATGCAAGTAACAGATCATAATTAAGTATAGTGGAACAATAACGCTAATAGAACGAATATGGTACTAAGAACCAAGACACTTAGCTTTGTCTGCGGGTCTAGCTGTGTAGTCTCCAATTCCTAGATGATAAAACACTTCAACTTAGTTTTACTGCACAAACACCGGTAATAAAACTAATATAACAGCGAGAAAAAGTTTTCCTTCAGTGACACAATACCACTACTTTGCCAGGTTAAATAATCTCTTAAGGCGCTCATACACGCTCCGACCATGAGCTAAAGACATCGCGATATCATCAACTGTCACAATTCGCGACAAGCTGGTTTTTAGGGTTCCGTACCCAAAGGGTAAAAACGGGACCCTATTATACTAAGACTTCGCTGTCTGTCCGTCCGTCCGTCTGTCTGTCACCAGGCTATATCTCAAGAAACGCGATAGCTAGACAGTTGAAATTTTCACAGATGATATAAATAAATTATAAATCAATATAAGGGGACAATCTTACACAAATCGACCTAGTCCAATAGTAATAAATATTTAAGGGCGGGCTCCCATACAATAAGTGTTTTTTTGCCGCTTTTATAGATAATGGTACGGAACATGTACTGGCCTAATATGACGCTTACCTCCTCCATACTGATCATGTAGTTAGTGAAATCGTGGAAATACTTGATCTTATAGAATTTCACAATAGCGCTCCTCAGCTCCCGTCCCATAATATCGTTCATGATCTTCACCAAATCTAGAAACGTGTCTATAGTGTCAAGCGATTTTTGTTTTAGTTCGTTATAACTGGTTCTGCCTTTGTTGAAGATCGTTTTGGACAAATTATAAGCTTCCGATACGAGGTAATACTTTTTGTCGAGTTCGTGGTATGATAGTTGTGAACTCTGAAAAAGGAGTTGATAGAATTAAATAAGTTTCCGTCAAAAATTACATTCTTGGTACCTACAAGCTTTTATTGCCGACTGTACTTTTCTGTATAGGTACCGTTATTGAAAACAGTCTAACGAGCCCAAACTCAAGGGTTACATCGGTTAAATACTGAATTACCATGGCCACCTTCTGTTTCCATCATCAGATCAGCTCGATCATTCAAAACGTCTTATGACATTAGCATGATAACGGCGTGATAGATATCTTAAGAAACTTTTGTAGGTATACAATATATATAAAAAATATCAAAAGGTAATACCTAACTGGGGATCGAACTCGATATCTCATGCATGGTAAGCAGAGTCACTTGCCACAGCGCCAATTTTTGGGCCGCTTGCGACGCCATCTGTTATAACAGTAGTCGATACGGATCGAATAAGCTTGTGTTACTGATTCGCCTTAAGATCACGAGGTGGCGCTGTTACCCGCCTTCGACGTAAGTACAATGTATTGTGCGGGGGGAAGCGGGGAGCCGATCGCTGAAGGTCGTTGGGACGTAGAAGCCCCTTAATAATTTAAAACTTTATTCCTCAAATTATTCTAGTTTATTCAAGGAAAGGGGTACTTTCGCGCAAATGGAAAGCTTGTTACATAAGTTTCTTAAAATATCCTGTCGTTAGCCTGCGAATGTACCTAAGACGTTATTTATGGGAAGCAAACCACCTCTCCAGTCTGTAGTTCCTTTTTCCAAACATTATCAATTAAGTATGACGTATTCGCTGGTATTGCGTATGTGTATGACGCCATTAAATTATTGTTTCTGCCTATAACCCGCCATACAGCAGCACCATTTCGTCACGTTTTGAACCTTCACTTTACTATTTCTATACCTACATAATATATGTAATATGTATGTTCACCATAAAATCATTTTGGTATTTGAAAGCATATATACCTGAAACGTGCGTAAACCCTGACCAATTTTATATTAGCCCTACGTAGAACCTTGTCATAATGTCATATGAATTCGATCATATAGTGACGTAAATACGTCGGCTTGTTATGACAAGGTTCTACGTAGGGCTAAAATAAAATTGGTCAGGGTATACTTACTACTATTAGACTGGAAGTGTCACGTAGCAAAAATTGCCACAAAACTATCCCAGTTCACTTATGCATTGAGGGAAATAAAAAAAACTGCCGATCTAAAAACAGCAATTTCCGCTTACCATGCATTTGCCCAAGCATGGTTACAGTACGGAATTATTCTATGGGGCAATAGTACTGATATTCCCAAGTTATTTTTAATACAAAAAAGATGCATAAGGATCTTGAGTAATATACGAAATGACGAATCATGTAGACCTCATTTTGAGACAAACTGATCCAAACTACTGTAGCCAAACTTAAAATGAACTCACAGGGACCACATTCCATGTCTATAAAAATATATAATAACTTACCGAGACACATATCAGCTGAGGAAAACTACACATTATTTGTTACAAAACTAAAAAACTATTTGTTGTTACAAGCTTTTTACACAATCAAAGAATATTTGAACATGTAACTTAAGTAGAAATCACAAATATACCTAGGTTAAAATAAAAATGTTAGTACTTGATATTTTTATTCTATAGATTAAGTTAACTATAAGTTTTTGCTTTGCCCTAACAGGGTCCATGCTGTACTCTATACCCTTGTAATATCTTGTAATACCATGGTTTGCAAATAATAAATGAATTATGAATTATGAATTAAAATAAGTCGGTATGTTGGCCAGTTTTGGTCACCCGCAATATAATCATGGAAATCTATTTTGTAGATCTTGAGTTATTTAAGGGAATAGGTACATTAGGTACACTAGTAAAAAAATAGATTTGCACGTATTGACGAGAATATTAATACAAACACCAAATAATTCGAAATCCGCGATAATATTGAAACGTGGCGCAATATTCATAGAAATAGATTTTCGGGTGTAATTGACGTGCGGCGTGCATGCTATTCGAGCATGCGCACTAGTGAACCTGCGGAACTGACGATATGGTGGTTCTGCTTTGGTGTTGGCGTTTATAATTTATAGCTATAGAAATTATATGTAAAGGGATTTCCAAATTGATCGTAAACGCCAACCTTAGCGCAATATTATACAAATAAGGTGAATATACTCACTTTATGCACATATAAAATTGAAATCACGGCAACGTAACCAATTTTTCTCCAAACCATTGTAAATAACAATTATATATTATACTTTAGCAATAACAAAACTTTCCTTTTAATTTAACAGTCTAGTTAAACTTTAAAAACCTAAATTAAAAGGTTACCTACAATATTTTTTTAATAAATTAGCGCGCATTGACAATTAAAGTTACGTCTAGGTAAAGTACACGAATAGTAAAATGAAGCATTCATACGTTACTACTAATAATAGTAATTTTATGGCTTTTTTAATTAATTTTACGTTACGCATGATCATAATTTCGATTGTAGTATTTATGACATGTACGTACGTACCTATGATTAGGTATCAGCAACGTAACTTTTTCTGCATAATGATTGCGACTTCGGTTTCAATTTCATTACGAAATATACTCACTCTAACTAATATCAATCGAATCCAAAACACAAATTTTGACCTACTATACCAGTGGCTGTGAGGTGTAGAACTCGAGCCTGTCTTATTTCAAAACATTATTCAAGTGACTCGACGAAAAATCTACATAGGGTAAATAGGCAATAACTGGCCACAACATACTAAAAATGAACTCTGATATTCAATTTAGTATAACGTGGCCAATTATTGATGAGTGGCCAATAATAAACACCTAATTAAAAAAATTGGCCAAGCGCGTGTCGGTCCACGCAGAGTGCAGGTTTCTGTAGTCTATGGGTTGCACCAAACCGTCTGTAATCGTAAGCGGTGTTCGTTAACATCTGAATATATGGATCGTTTGTCAAGTTTCTATGGACTGACAGCTGTCAGCGCCATATTTAACGTTGATCGGTCTGTAATCATAAGTCGGTGCAACCCGCCCTATAACTATCTCAAATACATCGACACGGGCGCGCAAACTAAATGGTTGCGTCGGCCGAATTTATACGAAAGTTGGCCTTTCTAAGTTCATTTTAAGTTGGTCGACTATTACTCGGTAACTAGTTATGCGTTATTATATTGACTACTGCCACGATATTTTTCACATTCTTAGTAGTAGCCATTTAGCCGGCAGGGGGAGGGGGACACATGACTGGAACAAAAATTAAATTAAATTGAAAAATGGTTCTAAAAAATCATAATATTTTTGAACAAGCTATCCAACCATACCCCACTTCTATGGGTTTAACGAGAAAAATAAATTACTTCCTCACTTTACGTAGGGGTGGTACCGTAAAAAAAAAAAAATATGAATATTTTATTCTATTGTTTTGTCGGCGTGATTAATTTATATTATATACCCATGCCGAATAACAATTTTCAAGTAGTAAGGGTTACTGAGCTAAGCCGAATTTAAAAATAATACAAGAACCCTATTCGTAATAAAAAAACGTTATGATTTTACAAAATTTAATTTTATAAAGACTTATATAATTACATGTATTGTCGATATAGTATAAGAGCTTTGCATACAACAGTTTTTAATTAATTTCGTACCCATTCGTACGCATAGTACCATTAGTACGAAAAATATGTGTCAACAAACGACTTCTATTCTAAGACCGAGAAGATATTCAGATCCCAATATTTGATGTACCTATTCGAATTTAAACTTTGGTGAGACATGTTAAAATAATAATTAATAACACGGTTCAACTCACGCATTAAATACTACGGGCGACATGTTTTGAACTCTTCAGAAGTTCTTCTTCAGGATGAGTGTTATCGTTGAATCAAGCGACACCGCCGCGAAAACACTCATCCCGAAGAGATTGAAACATGTCGCCCGTAGTGCGCGTAATTATTAGCATTATTTGTTGAATTCACTCATTCGTCTATACACGTCCAATTCTTGTATTAGACTTCCGGAGTGTTACCACGATATCTGCACATGCTTTCAAATTCACAAACGAGGAAGGCAAACTCTGCCGTGTATTTCATTTATTTAATTATTATTTAAAACGGGTCTAAAGCGGGTCGGTAAGTAGTAAACGGGTCTTATTTTCCACCCTGGGCGAGACGAGGCGAGGCGAGACGAGGCGAGACGAGAATTGAAATTCGTATGGCAATTGTTAACTCGCGCGCGCTCGGTGGAACTATTTCCAGCACTTACTATTAAGTGCCATACGAATTTCAATTCTCGCCTCGCCTCGCCTCGTCTCGCCAGTCAGAAGCTCCGCTTATCGACGACTTTTTTTAATTGTTTATCTATTTCTGATAGTACGTGCCAGCTTTTAAATTACGTGGCAAACCATTATATTGTTTTTATTGTTGATGTAATAACACTTAACTTTATATTGAGATATTAAAAATTGCATTACTAAATATTTTGCATAAATCTTAAATTAATTTCGACTTTAAATGAAAATTGTTAACATATATTATTCTGTCACTATCACAATGTTTAAGAAAATAAATTAGCCACGCTGCTATACAGGGTGTAAGTGAAACGAAAATTATAAAAAGCGTCATAGATAATTATTGACCTACTTATTTTTAGTTACAATGATATACCAATTAACACCTAAAACGGATCGCCGCCATTTTTTTACACTCTGTATAGAGTTTGGCTGAGACACTTTCGTCCCTAGATATGTACGAAAAACTATTATTTAAATTAAAAACTATGGATAACAAATAATTACACATAAAGATTACAAGATTATAACTATTTTAAAACAAGATATTATTACAGAATTATTTCGTGTTGATCAATGATCATAATACCATTGACGGTGGCAAACAAATGTCCGGTCTACCTGATGTTACGTGGAAACCTATGGACGTTTGCAACTCCAGAGGCATCACATGAGCGTTAACCCCATATTTATGATTTGATTGGTGCCCATATATCTTAAAAATAGTGTATAATATAAATTATATATATGTTGAAGTGAAGCTACTTGATTATAAGATACACAACATTTTTGAGCTTCGAAGATAACCTGTAACAAAAGGAATAAACATACATTGATAAATAATATTGATGATAGTACAAATTGTCATGGTTGTGTACGATAGCGCAATAAATGAATATTGTATTCTACCACATAAATTATAGTACTTTTATACTGATAATTAATTATTTTTATTTTTTTATAAAACAATAACTACATTACAAAAAATTTAATATTCAGTCATTTGACTACACCACAAGTTTAGCTGGATGCTGGGAGAGATCCCTTATATGCATAAGTTCGCCTGTGTAATTTGATCTTGTGTGACATTAGTGGCATGTATACAGTATATTCTACCTGTTACTCATGTACAGTCGCAATCAGATATATACGAGTAGGAGGATTTATCTGATGGCGACTGTACCCAAAATAAAGTACATATTGCACAAGTATGTAGCGGCTTACAAAATACACCTATGTATATTCCGAATTTCATTCACTAAACGCCTGTCACTTGGAGAGACAGATAGAGATGACTAAATTGTAAGGAGTCTTATTTAATGTTAAAAAAATCTCAAATGTGTGAATAGGGAAGATGCAATACTTTCGATTTTGCTTTCATTTGAAAGAGTCGCATGTAGAATAGACCACGAAAGTATTAAAAAATTAAAATACTATGATTGACAGTCAAAAATTCTTGTTCCAAACTCTCAATTTAAACTTGGGCGCCTGAACGGATCCACAGTTCCTGTGACGTCACTCATGTTTGTCACTCGCCTTAATAGGGGTGTAGACTCGAAAATTATTATTACTCCAAATGAAAGGAGGCAAAAAATATGCCTAGCGACGAAAGTCCCATTCAGATATCTCAAAGAATTACGAAGCGACAACCGTTTTAATAAAAAAGCTACGGTAGCCCAGTGGTTCAGGCATGCGGCTGTCAAATGGCGGTCGTGGGTTCGAATCCCGGCTCGTACCAATGAGTTTTTCGGAACTTATGTACGGAATATGATTTCATATTTACCGTTAGCTTTTCGGTGAAGGAAAAACATCGTGAGGAAACCTGCATACATCTGCGAAGAAATTCAAAGGTGTATGTGAAGTCCCCAATCCGCACTGGGCCAGCGTGGTGACTACTGCCCGTTCCCTCTCAAACATGAGAGGAGGCCTGTGCCCAGCAGTGGGACGTATATAGGCTGATGATGATGATGATGATGAACCGTTTTAATATTGCTCGTTAGAGAGAGAAACCGCAAACAGTGTATTGCCGTCTATCAGTGTGACGTCACAATCTTCCAGCGTCATCGTTTCATATGAAGTTGCGTTTTGCGAAAAAGGGACAGAACATACCCCTTCTCACAACTTTGGACACATATCTTCGTGATTATTTAACCTTTTGCATTGATTTTGTCTCCAAGAAATCAGTAATTGGCTGAAGGAAAACTGTTTTTATAGTATTAAAGAATTTCGAGATTTTAATAGTTATGACTAAATAGATTATGATAATTGTTTTTTTTTTCTATTGAATTGAAATACATTGACATTAATATTCAATTATTTTAATTATTATTAAATCATATTGGTTAAGACATTGTACGCTATATGATAATTATTTCAGTCCTGTATAATTTTTGCATGTCGTTCACCGATTGAATACTGTACCGCTGTATCTCAACACCCTGTACTATATTTATAAGTATTCTGGCAAATAAAATAATTCTATTCTATTCTATTCCATTTCACTACATTTTTTATCCTTTTTCGAAAAATATGACATTATTGATTATTCTATTTAGTGTCTACACCCCTATTGTTTGACTTTTAATAGGAGTGACGTGACCAGACGCTGATTGTTAGATTAAAACACGTTCCGTTTCACATTATTTCAAATCGTAATTATTCTTTGAAATTAGTATAGGTATAAACTAGTCATTAAAAAAAAAAAAAAGATAAACTAAAGTAAAAACGTTTCAGTTGCTATTATTTTTCAACATTTAGGTCACAAAATAATGGTAAATATTATAGCTGCATCTTTCTTATTCTAAAATGCTGCGTCCCTCTCCATCGTAAATCCACGACTTACATGACTTCAATCTTTATGAAGGAACTTGTTGAACGCGCCGTAAGAAGTTTCCAGATCGAACACTAGCTGTCTCACTTGCGCCTCCGACAGTTCGTCCGACGCCGACATCTCGGACAACTTGTCTAGCCATTCTTGAACCTGTGTGAAAAAAAAAACATGCCTGTCACATAAAAGTGTCGCTAAGTTTTATGTCTGACCTAAAGCATTCGTCCCACTCTGGCGAATATGCGAGTGCAAGAGGGACAAATGCTTTATGTCCGACATAAAACTTAGTGTGCTAGGGAGTCAGATGTGTGCAAATGTGTTGATAATTGACGCGTTGCAAGTTTGACAGTCATACACGTAATTTTTTAAATGCTTTGTTTTTTTTCTTGTTGTAACTTTTGTGTATGTTGCAAATTAAATGATTTATCTATCAATCTAAGGGCAATTTGCACCAAACCGTCTGTAATCGTAAACGGTGTTCGTTAAAATCTGAATGTATGGAAAGTTTGACAAGCTTCTATGGAATGACAGCTGCCGGCGCAATATTTAACGTTGATCGGTCTGTAATCGTAAGTTCCAACCGGCCCTAAATCAAATAACATACAGGGTGTATCGAAAATGGGATGTGAAACGAGCAAGGGAATTTTTTTAAAATTGTTTTTGTTGACATTGCTTGTATGACAACATTCCCCCGCGAGGGTGAAGGAGGGTTTATTTCATTTTCAACCGCCGCTGCTCGGACAGCTGTGTTATGAAAACAAATGTTTTGTGTATTTTTTTTTGACACGCAGCTGACAGTTTTTACGTTTTTGATGTCATACACAAGCAAATGTAAATTGTTGTGTTTACTTTGAAATGTTTGTTACATTTCAAAGTAAACAATCAAACATTAAAAAAATAAACAAATGCATTTTTGGAATCGCATAACGCTACCGAACATATTCCCGCCATATTCCGCACCCTGTATATTACCAAAAACACAAAATGAAAAAGACAAAAGAACTTATAACCAGATAAAATGTTATTATTTAATTGTTTAGTACTGGGTATACTAAACTAATCTCAACGTATGCTAGGCATACCTAATTTTGGTTAGCGACTGGTTTGATTTGAATTGATGGGTATCGTCCAAACATACAGTTACTCGGTGACCCCTCTTGCGACTAACCTTCAGTTTCCCCTCAAAGTCTTCGGGCAGCATCATCAGGCGGTCCATAGTGTCCCGCAGGTCCCGCAGCTCGGGTTGGATCATGTCCATGGCGCGGAACTCCAGGCGTAACTTGTCCATCAGAGTGATGAACAGCTGGAAATATATTCAACATTCATGTTAACACGTTCGCAACCAAGAACCCGCCTAGCGATAGCGGGCACTCGTAATGTTTGCCGGCTGAGCCCGCTACGCGGGCAGTAGTATGAACTTACACACCCAGCGAATTCTGTCGGCTTCTGGTGGATTGTTCCATTTTTATTTCGGTTGCGAAAGTGTTAACTTCACCACCAATCAAGACCAGAAGAGACAGTGTCACGCCAACATCATTGTAACAAGACAACAAATGGGCATTTTCGCGAGAAGAGATGCATCGTTAGTGACGTCACCGAGTATAAGTTATAGTGTTCCATTTTGTAACTCTTATTTGTCATACAAATTGCATGGTTGATTTTAGTTACAAAATGGAACATTTTTAACTGTAATGATGCATCTCTTCCCGCGAATATAATAAATAAATAAATAATAATAAATAATAAATAAATATAAGGGGACAATCTTACACAAATCGACCTAGTCCCATAGTAAGCTCAGTAAGGCTTGTGTTGTGGGCACTAGACGACGATACATTTAATAGATATAAATACTTAAATACATAGAAAATATCCAAGACTCAGAAACAAATACATAAATATTTGCAATTACCGGGATTCGAACCCAGGACCTCTTGCTTCGTAGGCAGCTACCCACTAGGCTAACCGGTCGTCAAGATGCCCAAATACAAACCTTACCAGCACGGCTATCATGCGACGGCGCGCGAGCTCTCTCGATTTTTCTCGCAATATCCGTCTCTCTCTTATTAGAACACTTTGAACAAGAGGTATAGTGCGAGAAAAGCGAGTATGTCGCGGCCGTCCCATGATAGACGCGTTGAAAGACTGATACTTTGCACAACAACACATGAGACCTTTAAGTATTCTTGGCTTTTCAAGTGTTGAAGCAGGCCTCCATTCTGCCAACTTGACAAATGTCAATTTGACATCGTCAGATCATGGTAAAAAAAGTAGTCAGGGGGGGGCGAGAAGGTTCTCAGTTCTCACAATTTAATATAAGCTCAAGATATATAAGGCCGGACTCACACCGTCTGAATTCATGACAGAAGAGAGAGAGAGAGACATGAGAGAAATCATAATTCATAATCTGAAACACTCACGAGCAAATAAAACGGTACACTCTGTGCAGAATTGCTACAAGAGGGTGCACCTTTTTGCTTTTGCGAGAATCAGAATATTCAGTGCATGAATTCAGACTGTGTGGGAGAATAAGCAGCACCAATAAAGAATATAATCTAAAATGGCGCCCACTTTCGCGCCATCTCACACGTTATTTGCGTAGTAGTCGGCTTTGCCTATGGTAAAAGCCGCCATTTTAGATTTTATTCTTTATTGGCACGGCTGGTACAAGTACCATCAGTTTTTTCGATTAGGTACATTCAGCTTCATATAGTTAAATATTTCGGTAAGGTAAACGTCCGAGACTCCGAATGCTCGACGCTGTACTAGTATATGGCATGGGCACTCTATGTCAAAGCAATATGGGTGAAATTGGAACGAATAGAATGTTTCTTCATTCGAATTTAAGCCATGTCACTTTGACATAGAGCAGGGGTTCCCAAACACTTTTTAGGCACGCCCCCCTGCTGCCTAAAATGAAGTTCCCACGCCCCCCTTCGCTTCGATGCAAGGAAACGGAAGTGAATGGGTTAGCTAGACAAATCATCATCATCTTCCTAGCGTTGGCGTTAGCGCCACGGCTCTTAGGAGTCTAGGGTCAGCTGAGTACCTGATCCCAAGGATCGGCGTGGCACTAGTTTTTGCGAAAGGATTTCCCGAGGCCCCGCGTCCCCCTTAAAATGTGGTTGGTTGGCTTTGAAAACCCCTGACATAGTGTCCATGCCATATACTAATACAGCGTCGAGCACTCGGACTTTTACTTACATCTTTGTTACTGTAAGAGTAACTTTGACTGTTACTAATTACACGATGCTCACTCCACACTCCACCTCCTTGACACCTAATCCGTAGATTTGGCATAGGCACTAGTTTTTCCTGACCTTCCAACCCAGAGGGAAAACTAGACCTTATTAGGATTAGACCTGTTTCCTCACGATGTTTTCCTAAACCGAACAGCTGACGGTAATTCGTAAAACTCATTGGTTACGAGCCGGGATTCGAACCCACGACCGCCGCTTGACCGCTGCATGCCGGAACCACTAGGCTACCATAGCTTTCAAATATAATATATGTTTTACTTACAGAAACGATCTCCGCAATGTATTTGTTTGTGTTGCCCTTGTCATCCTTGACCAAGTTGGGTTTGTTCTCACGGATTCGCTCCAGGGCTGCTGGACAGTCTAACTGGAAATAAGATGAGTCTATGAGCGATTTTTTTTTAATTTCATGAAATAGAACATGGCATAGGTAAAGCTGGCTAAGCCTTATTTTTAAAACTTAACGGTCCTGAGGTAATGTAAAACCCAACACCATAAACAGTATAATTTTACCCCCTTATTCATAATTAACTTAAAATGTCTTTGTTATCTAAAATGTGTCTTGTCTCTTTCTCACGAACACAAATGTAATAATAATAATAATAGATAAAAACACGAATTTTAGCTAAGGATTTTAGTTTAAATGGGTTTAGAAATGAGGGCATAAGTCATGATGCAATTTGATGATGAACCCTACTCAAAATATCACCTCTATAAAGACTAGGCAGTTGAATAAATTTGACCAAATCACATTATTCGCCCGCAATGAGCTTGGGACTATGGCAGCTGACATTCATATACACTTTGACATAGAATAAATAATAGTATTGCGTACAGACGGTTCCCTGGTAACAAGTCCCCTGTTTAGGTGTGCCGAACGAGCCTAACTGTCGCCATCCCTGTCTATCGCATGCAAAACGCTACGATAGAACGAGCGCGGTCCGTAGCAGCCTAACATACCGGCTGGAGCCGGTCGAATGTAGCAATGTAAAGTGCATTCATCCTTACTTGTCTTATTTGGTAAACAACATTCTAACCTCAAAATGCATCTTTTTAGGATAGAATAGCAATTTTGTGATTATTAGATCATGCCGAGACGACTTTTCGGACATCACTTTACGATAAAATAGCTGCTATAGTCTAAAAAGATACATTTTGAGGTTAAAATGTTGTTTACCAAATAAGACAAGTAAGGATGAATGCACTTTAGTTGTACTTGCAGCGCGACGAAATACCAGAGTGAGCCTTCTCTGACATAACTTTACGGCGAAACTGTTAAATCTAATCCCATTCAGATTGTGGCTAGATAAGATAACACATACAAACAGCAACACAGTGTGGGTCTCTTAGTCTCTTCTATATATAAACCATTGTGTATTTATATAGAACCTTATTAGAGTGCAAAGGTCAGTTAGCTGTGTTGTTTAAAATATATCACCCATTTGCCTAAAGATTTCGTTGACCCCGCATGAACTTTTGAGATAGTGCCAACACACATACAAAGTCTTCATTGTTTCCACACTTTTATCATCTATTTGGACAGTTCTCTATTATTAACTTGACAGGGGCTAAACGCAGTTTGCTGCACAATGTTTTGATGGTTTCTAAATATGAAATATTGTTTTCTAACAATATTTGTTTGCTGAGTATGCATTACATACTTGATGTTTTAAAACACGAAAACATTGGCGCAGTGGTCCAGGCTTTATGTTTCACGATTTATGGTAACGGAAATAAGGAAGTAACTACACTGAGCACAGATAGGCAAAATAAATGTTGTCAAACCTGAAGACAACAAACTACTGAAAATGACCATGTTGTGTCGCATTTTTGTGTCACACATGAGACTCACACACATCTATGTATATTCTAATTTTGCTCTGTGAGTGTCAAAGAGTAGTTATCATATCTTAAAATCCCGCTCCGCCACCGCTGTCAGTGCGTTTCGGCCTTAAGTAGTAATTTTTAAATGTTTTTGCCGTCAATGTTTTTGAAGTCACGCTGCCTACGAAGCTCAAGGTCCTGGATTCAAATGAATTCTAATTGTTTTCCCACCTTGTCATAGTTATCATGAAACTTACTAGATTCTAATAATTTCATTAATGATACCATAATAGAAACAATGTTATTATTACCAACAAAACCCAAAAATGCCCTGAATAATAATGTCAAGGCTTTCAATTTTGTGTCTACAATACAACATTCTTTTCTAGTTCTCCCCCATGATAGAACAAAAAAGGAAGATTTACTGGTAGAGGTTCTTTGTTTGTTTGTTTGTTTGGGTGAGCACATGATTGTTCTCAGTTATCTCTACAACTTATTCATGACTGCTAAACTAATCATCGCAAATCTATTGGAAATACTCATAATGTGGCCCAAATCTTCACAATATCAGTGAATCAACTTGATAATACTTACTCTGAACTTTGTAATGAAGGCCTCTATATTAGGAAACTCGGTGCCTTGAACCTGCTTGAACGCCACCTTGTACTGCACCAGCAGGCGGCTACACGCAGCCGTGTACTCCTGTGCACGAACCAAGTCCCTCATATAAGCCTTCTCTAAATGCTGTAGTGTGCTGACTACAGCATATAGTTCTGCCATGTTATCATGCCTGAAAGTATTATAAGCCTATTAAACTAGCTGAAAATCGATTTTGAACTTCGAAGGCAAACAATGACAAAGATGCGTAGGTTTGTAGAAATATAGGTTTAAATATCAAATTGCTTACTTTTCACGCTCTCTGGCGTTGCGGTAGAGCTTCACCTCTTCGTATAACTCTGGTCTAGTGTCTGAAAAGCGATCAAGTGCTGATAAATTTAGAAAAACAAAGGTGGAGCAAGAGTTTAAAATTAAGAGAAGATACCTTGCATGGTTATCAGTATTCCGGAGATGTAGGATTAACGTGTGAAGGGAATTAGGAGAACTGGTGAAGTACACACGAATTTGAAGAACAATAAATTAAAAATTAAACAATAATAAATTTAAAGACGATGACAAATCTTTTCACCCATTAGTCGAGATTTGACATTGAACGAAACGAACGAATGGAAATAATGAAATGAATGACCTTTTTTATGGCTGCGTTCAAGACTATTAAATTATCTTTTGATTTGGTTTGTAACCGTATATAGTTTAGCATTATTTAATCGGTGCAAAAAGCTTCTTATACGTAATGTTTACTAGCAGTAAAAATATTTAATTCATCGATTTCCCTCTACGACTTTGCATTTCGACGTAAACTTTTCGGGTTTGCTCCTCCAAAGTATGGTAACACTAGCGAGATCGAGATGACGTAATTGTCCAATATGGCGGATGACGCGCGCACACCCTGTCCCCCGCGCCCGTAGTGTCTTCGGCAACTGCCACTCGTCTCAACTCTCAAACGATTTCACCTTGCTATGAATAAAAACGGTGAATAACTCGTGTACGAATTGTTAAATAACAAACTGATTGTTGGACCTCAAAGGTGCGTTGTGAAACTGGGTTTATAAAGGTGGATTCGTGGTTTGTGCTGTATTTACCAGTTCTATCTTTATTTTGTTGAAACTGAAGTGTTTACGTGCTAAAACCGGGGTATTGTGTGTTAACATAGCGGTGCTCGGGCTTCGCACTTGCTGTTTAATGGGATCTTGTTGATTAACAGGTCAGTATTTTTGAATTGCGATTATTAATTTGATATTTTTTATGTCGCTGTTATTATTTGACTGAATTGGCAGAGTTTTCATTTATATTTGCGTCGATTCTAAACTTCTAAAAGTGCAAAACACGTAGTAGAGCGTTACTACAATATTTGTGTGGTAGTAAATTGTTTTATTCTTATTGGAATGTACTTGGGTCAAGCGTGTTGGGCGCGGCGCCGGTCGGTCGTCCCAGTTTTCTTTGATAAAGTACATGGTACACAGGTAGTTTGGCACGTAGCTTGTGGCCATTCGAGGGCACGGCAACGCATTTATGGTCAGTTTTTGTCACGATATTCGTGTGGCTTTTGTCGTGTGAGTTAGCAGCGCTTTTTTCAAATAGCAAGGTTTGAAAATATTTGTTTTAAAGTTTCTTAAAGAACATGATACAGCGTTGTTTCATCATTGCACTAGTGTATTTGTAAAGGAAAGGAATGATATAGTTATTAGCTAATTGCAGACTTCCTTGATAGCTTTATGGTCAATATCATACTTAAGTGTACCTACTATTTGAAGCTCTTTTAAAGATGTAAACAACCATTATGCATAGTTTATTTATCTTTGTAGTTTGTACTAGTGAAGTTCTTTCTTTACTTATAAATATTTATGTCATCATGACTAAAACCTGAATATCTTTGAGTTTCATAGATTTTAGCGAGGTTTTAGTCATAGAACTGCAGATTCTGATTATATCATTCTTATTAGTTGCTGGTAAGTTTCCTCTTGCAAACCAATTATTAAAAAAAAAGTATAAACATTAATAAATACTTCATCCTATCAATAATAAATATATTTCATTTAATTTTCATTTCAACTGTATGTGATGTGCAGACATTAATTTTGTAGCATTTTTGTTGCAGAAAATGCGACAAAATGTACTATGTCTGGTGATGTATGTGATTTTCTAGGTTACCATTAGAGGCAACAAATACAGGCAATAAATTAAAATCAAAGTGTTTCTCTGATAAAGCAATCATTGCCAAATTAATGAGTACTTATCTAAATGCCTAAACATGCTTTAATCATATTTACTCATACAATATTATCTGTGGTTATTCATACCATGTACAACAATACCAACTTACAATACATGCAATGCTCAAATTAATTTACTATGAATATAATATATTTAAAACAGACTTAGGTATACCCATATTATAAATAAAGAAATATCTCCCTCAATTTGCTATATTGTGTGGTTCAGTTAGTGGTAAAATTGTGGATGAGTTGAAAGTATTGTATTTAAGTAGTATTGAAGTTTGAAATGTATTGTATTTTTATCATCATCATATTATATTAGACGAAAGACGTCCACTACTGGACATAGGCCTCCCCCAAAGAGTATTGGCCGTATTAAAAGATTGTATAAAAAGAATACCAGGTTATGTATCTGAATAATCTGAATCAACACAAAACAAAAATCAAAATCAAACCTGACCAAATGGGTTCCACACTAAGTAATTAAAAAATAACCTGAGTCTTGGCTTTTCACCGAGATGAAAATTCAAACAATGATACAGTTGGGGAATTAAATTTAGTACTTGCAGGTACCAGAATACTAGTCCCTGGTATTCAATCACTAATTCAAAATAAAATATCAAACACATTGAGTCAGTATTTTAATCCTCAACTTCCTATTATTATATTAGTCACAGTCTAAATAAAATAATGAACAGTACAAACTGCCAAATTGATAACAACATAAGGATTCCGTATAATTATTTAATATGGCCGACTATTTATAGAACTGTCATTAGAATTGGAATCTTCTGCCTTGGACAATAGAGTTGGTTATTGAGGGACCACTTTGATGCAATTCAGCCAACACAAATAGTCTCAAGTATAACTAACTCCTGAGTTCCTGGTGACATCATGGTTTCAAATTCGTATTTTTAGCGTATTAAGTTTATTAACAAAACATGTGTTCTGTTTTGCTAACAGTAATTTATTTTTGTTGCTATTACACTTCATCGGGTTTACTTTAAAAGTCGAAAATCTTTTGTAGAGCACCAAATATTCGGTAATTATTTTGACATGTTATTTATTGTTCGTAATTCGGCCGAATTATTCGGTTGAACTGCCGAATACTTACTGAATAATTTTAGTGGTGATTCTCTATAGATTGTAAGAATGTAATAAATAATAAAATTGGATTATTATTAAATTTTTCTACTCCTGTACTTTTATCTGTCATTTACATAGTCCCGAACACTAATATAAAGACATACAAAATAATTCTGCAGAAAAGTCTATACTCTATTCCCCATAACAGTACGGCACAACCGTGCTGTTTTGTCGCCAAAACGATACGCTTAGCAGCCATACGCTTTTAAACCTGGGTAGTGCTACATTGTGCCACGGCCTACTAGACACGATCGAGTAGGCCGCGACGCGACTAATCTAGAGGGCCATGCCGAAACATAAAATACATTAGGTACTACCAACTTAACAAACCACTGAATGTATTTACTTCAAATAAATTATTGTACTAAATGCATTGCTGCCAACTTAAGAAAAACCTGGGTCTTAATATGACAGTACTGGCAAGTTGAATTAAGAACAAAACAGACCATAAACAAGAGGTGTCAATGTGTCATGTTTCCAATTTCCCACCAAAGTTCCAGTTCAAAATTAAAAGACGAAATATGTCAAATATGATAACTATTCGTTATTAATAACTTCTTAAGATTTGATTCGTGTTTGTGAAGTGAAGAAAAATGTACGTTCCTTTTAAAATGGACGAAGAAGAAAATAACTGCACCGCTGATGAAATTGCGTGAGTAGTAATAGAACTAACGGAAAACTTACTGCCTGAAAAGTCAAATTATGCTATTTATTTAAAATAGTCGTAGAAAAAATATTGTATGAAACGGTGTATAACTTGGTCTTAAAACGCTCGTGGCGTCTTTAATTGCGATGCTCGCCAAGGCTCGCATCGCAACTCACGACACTCGCGTTTTAAGACCCTACTTATACAACAGTTGCATAAAATACTATAAATTTATTGTCTATGTTTCACTTTAAAACATCGGCCAAATGTTCGTATTCGGTCATTGAAACCCGTATTCGGCGCATCTGTCTTTTATTTACAATATCGAATTGTTTATTGAATGAGTTTTACCCCTGGAATTATTAGTGTTATTTTAAACATGTCTCGCGAAAGTCTGGATCCGATTAAACCCAAACTATTAATCTAAGAAAATGTCCCCGAAATCCTATTCTGAATCACATTTTTAAAGAGACTTCTGAACAAAATATAGTCTGTCCTATTTAAATTTATGTTGCCCATGTGCTTCCAAACTGTCATAAAAACGAGCTATGAAAATGGACTAAATCAATAAACATCAATTACAAATTCCACACATCCACCTGCATATTTCACAACTTCCTTTCTTCTATATTTATAGAGGAACCAGAAGTATTGGGTGGTCTGTATTGACTCATTTCTAGCGTCATCCATACATAAGCTTTGAAGCCTGAATTCTGACCATCTATTGCCACATTTCCGAGCAGTGGCGTGAAAAAATTTTTTTGGCCAAGCCGAAACGGGTAACTTCGTTCGCTTTGCTCGTTCAATAGAATCATGACAAAAAGACTTGTAACTTGTGATACAAGTAGAAACCCCATCCTTGTATTGTATTGCAGTTTACGAGTTGTACAATAAGCCCATCTCTTGACTCAAATTAGAAGATTTTGAGATCTGGAAAAGGACACTTTGCCCAGTTGAAACGGGGGTTTGTATTGGAGTGCAATAAACAAGTTTTAAGCTGGCAAAGTGTAGACTAAAGAATAGTATGTCATGTATTTGTCTTATAGAAGCATCTTGTATGTATGAAAATATTATTAGTATGTATTTCTTTTACGAATGGCTAAATAGTAGGTAAGAATGAAAGTTATCCTGTTAGTTTATTTGGAGAAGGAATTTCTACATTAGGATTGTAGGTATTCATTGAGTGTCGTTTCAACAATTTTATCTTAGTTGTGAAATATGTTTAGGTCGATGTCTATAATGAATGATATTATGGCTGAATGAAGTATGTGGCTGTCAACTAGTACGCAAAATATACCGTAAGATACCTTGCTGTAAATATATATTTTGGTATATTATATAGGTATATCATAGCTAAGTCCGTGACGGGCTTCGTCCCACTCGCACTTATATCCTTGCTAGTAAGAGACGGATGCTTTATATCGGGCATAAATGCTATCTAGACTGGAGGTAATATCTAGTATGAAAACTTAAATATAAAACTTGTACGCTCCATGCAACTAGGTCTATAGAACGGAGACCCAAGGCCGAGTCCGTTTAATCTTGCCGCTCGTAAATTGCTTTAATTGTCACCGACTTGTGATGTATGGTGTCACCTCCATTTATGTTATATCTGTAATGACTACTGACCAAAGACTACATGCTACTGACATAATTGGGATATTTCTGTCTTAACCTAAGGCTATATTGTACTAGTCATCAGCAGAAGAGCTCAAATTACTCTAAACAAGCTCTTAATAGTCTTAATGCCTGACAATTTACAATAAATACAGGGATCATTTTGACCTCTTCTTACGCGTATATTTTTATATCCACAAAGTATCCTGACTATATGTATATTAGTATAGTTCTCGAGTGGCGACCACGTATAGTCCTCCCCACAAGGTGGACTGATGACCTGGTAAAGGTCGCGGGAGTCCGCTGAATGCGGGTGGAACTTTGACACACTTTGACGTCTTTCGCGGCTGATATGATGTTGATGATATTGTTATATCCACGAAAAAGTGTCTCACTTCCTATTGACGACTTGAGATACAACATAGTTATAATAGGAATGCATTAACCAAATCATGATTACAGCTGTCATTCTATAAAAACTGGACAAAGTTTGCGAACATTCAGATTTTATCGAACACCGCTTACAATTGCAGACGGTTTGGTGCAACCTATACGAGTATAATATACATAAGGCTTGGTTATCATATCACAAGACGCGAGGTGTGTCGCGGCGAAGTAGAGTATCTGTCTTTTTATAATTAGAGCACTTAGAAAGAGACGGATAGTCTATCTCGCTGCGAGACAGCTCGCGCGCCGTCTTGAGATAACCGTGCAGTTCATGATAAAAGAGCATCAGCATAACCTAACCAGCTGGTTAGTCTAGTTATCTACCCCATGGAGGTTAAAAACGGCCGGAACTTAAGTAACTCAGCCCTATCCGAATTCAAATTTAGAAGAACGCAACAGTACGAACAGTCAGCAGCAGATCTAGCTACGCAAAATAACACGCTCAAAATGGTCTAGAGCATCTACACAGTCTTTATACTCTTGACTTTAGAGTCCATTTTGAGCACGTCCGCGCAAATACTTTTGTTGTCGACTGCACATAAGAGCTTATGAGAACAATCCAAGTTCAATAAACGCTTGGATTCCAGAATGTAACGAAATTGAGTAACATTAAACAATAACCTACAAACCTATTCTCACAGGATTGTTTTCAAAGATTACTACAATCACCTTGAGAACAATATTTACGTTTACAACTAATCTTATCTTAACTATGCACACAAACACGGTCCTTATAGCTCAAGAGATTAGTACTAGAATTGTGCGGCAGGTATCTTAATACAAAGTTTCATCAATGAAAACTAGGTAACAACAATGTTCCGTCATTCATGTCTGGGTTTTGAGTGATGTCGGTGTTTACAGCATTAAGCTATTAAACTTGTACATTTTGTATAGTGTACCTACTATCTCGTAAGTAGGTATAAATGTTTACGTCACACCTGGCCATAATGCGAGTTTTACTGCACGCTGCGCGTACGGGAAAACTCGCATTGTGGCCAGGTGAAGACGTAAAATGTTGTACTCAACACGGGCGGTAATTCGTAAAGCCCCAGAGCGCATATTTATGGCCCTCACCTTCGGTTCGGGCCACAAACACCTGCGATCTGGGGCATTCACGAATTCACCGCCCTAGTCACGTAATGTACTATTACGTTTATGGTTTTGGGTTCCTGGTAGGGCCCTAGAGTTTCTGAGGATGATGAGGAGCATTTTGTCTCCTGTCTGCTGTCAACACTGCGAATACAGACCTAAAGGGTCGGCATACGCATAATGGTTAAGGGTGGTATTGATAGATCTTTTTCCAATGTGCATTGCGTGTCACTCACTCTTTATATAAATGTGTCACATGAGAAGCGAGTGTGTTTGTTATACAGGCTGTTCGGGATAACGATGTAGGAACTTAAGGAGGTCATAGACTTCACTATTAAGAAGAGTTTGAACCGTACATGTCTTAGTCCAATCGTACCAAAAGTCGTCATGATAAATTAAATTATTATAGATAATGCACTGCCCCCATCGGCTATCGCTATCGCGGCGCTAATTCTTAAGTGTCCTGCAGTTCTAATTGTCTCTACGCTGAAAAAAACTAGAATACTGAACTCCGTGTAACAGTATTCAACGAAGTTCAGAATGAACCGCGAAGTCTAAGTGAAAGCTGTCTTTAATAGACAAAAAGGTCTTTCAACACAGACGGCCTGTTAATTATAATTACGTAAATTGGGTGCAATGGCGCAAATTCGTCAAACGCTTTGTCACGGATTTAATTTTTAATTAAGTATCAAAATTAAGCAAGTTTGGGTGTCGTAGTATAGTAAAACGAATCGGAATATTAATATTTTCATAGTTACTCAGATAACGTAGTTTCAGTGTAAGAGAGGCAACCGGATGGCTCGCGGTGTTTGAGATCCCAAAGAGGCGTAGAACCGCCCTGTGCAACCCAAACTGAGCGAACTTGGACTGGGGCGTTGTTGCAACTTGTTTTGGGTAATCTCCGAAACCGCTTATCCGATTTAAAAAATCTTTTACCTGCGTGTAGTATGGAGTTTCTGGATAGTTAAGGACTATATTGTATCCCGCGGATTTGGCTGCGTTCTCTCCAATACGCGGGCAGCCAGTCTTTAATAAGTTAAATGTAAAGCTAAGTCTGATTATCACTGTTTACTCTAAGTTTCGTAGTTTTATTCGAAGTGCCTATTTACGTTTCATTCTAACCAATAGTAGCGTCTCTATCGATCATACAATGTTATGAATGTATGGACTATCATGAACGCTGTCGCGGCAACGGGTTTCTAGTTTATACGTCCGTTCATTTGCTCGCCTTCGGCAATTAAAGTTCAAGCTTGTTTGTGTACTATTTCACCGTGCTGGATTCCTGTGGATGCCGTTTCCGCTGCGTATACGCAATATACGTATAATGTATAGGTACTTCTATAATATTACTAGTAGCTATGTGAGCTAACCTCACGAAACAGTTCGTTTAAAATATATTTTATTCTAATTCCAAAATTTTAAACCTGCAAAGAAACAAAATTTTACGAAGAGGACACCAGCTGGACAGCCGGACATACGAAAGAATATTGGCCCACGCTGAAACGGAAACTTTCGTTCTCTAAGCTCTCTCGTTCAGTAAAGAGATAATGTCTGTATAGTATTGGGCAATCTCCGACACACAATCTGTAGAATCGACCTTTGAGATGGACATATATTTTCTCTGGGTATATTTTCTCCCGCGGTTCTTCTGTGTGCTTTGTAATGGCATACGCCGGCGACCGTGCTGCCGAAGTCTTATCTATACATGCTGGTAAAAGAATCTCTGAAATCGGTTGAGTAGTACCAGATCGCATGAGAAGTTACCGTAGCCTAGTGGTTCAGGCATGCGGCTGTCAAGCGGCGGTCGTGGGTTCGAATCCCGGCTCGTACCGATGAGTTTTTCGAAACTTATGTGCAGATTATTTACCGTTAGCTTTTCAGTGAAGGAAAACATCGCGAGAAAACCGGTCTAATCCCAATAAGGTCTAGTTTTCCCTCTGGCTTTGAAGGTCAGATGGCAGTCGCATTCGTAAAACTAGTGCCTATGCCAAATGTTGGGATTAGACGTCGAAGCGGACCTCGGGCTCCTTTAGGGCACACCAGAAATATTGCTAGGAGGGTGCTGGATGGTAGAAACTACCAGCGATTACCTCTTCATACAAAATTACTATTGATATGTGTTTTCTGTCAATGTTGTCACCAGGTATTAAACATCTCCAACTGTGACGATGACGTGACTGGCGCCTCAGCATGACATCATGAATCATTACCATTAGGATTCACGATATTCACATAGTTATCAATTTTAAGCTAACAATCGGTTACGTGACAGTTCTATTGGTAATTATTAATGGTCATGTTAAAATAGTACATTACGAAACTAGGGCGGTCAATTCGTGAATGCCCCAGATCGCAGGTGTTTGTGGCCCGAACCGAAGGTGAGGGCCATAAATATGGCCTCTGGGGCTTTACGAATTACCGCCCGTGTTGAGTACAAAATTTTACGTCTTCACCTGGCCACAATGCGAGATTTCCCGTACGCGCAGCGTGGAGTAAAACTCGCATTATGTATTTATGCCAGGTGTGGCGTAAATGTATTTAAATTTGTAGTTGAAGATGCTTGGTAGAACTGCATAAAACATAAATAAAAATATATTTGACACCAAACAGCTGAGAACCAACTCGACAGTAACAATGCTGTACAGCAGCCTTTGCTAGCTGACCCAGCAATATACGTCGAATTATTGAGGGTTGTGTTGTCAAGAACAGAATAGCGGCGGAATAGATTATACATTTTCTTTCTTTCTAACAGTTATTACGAATACGGGTCAAAATTATGAAGATATACTGGGTACTAGCAAAGAGTTTATTCAAGACTGCCTGTAAAAGGCACAGCAAATAGCAACTGGGGACAGGGACAGAAAATGTGCATTTTATTTATGCATATTGCACCTGAGGGCAGAACGGCCGCAGTCCCCGGGAATATGCACGCAATTTTAAGACTTAGACTAATGGAAATTAAGAGTATTTTCCCGTGTAAAGACTTTGGGTCGTTTTACTTGTGTTAGTTGCATGAGAATAGTTGTGATGTTGAGTGTTGCGGTAGAAAAGTCGTTTGCATTTTAATAGCTTTAACGAAGTGTTTAACATAAACACGCGTTAAAATGTCTATGTTGGGTTAGGTTACTGGTTAAGTAAGGTTATGTTAGACTGGCTGAATGTCCCGTAAATCTTTTCAACGTTATATTTGTCGTTTACTCTTGACACAGTGGTCGGCGACTTGTGGGTCGCTGCTTTCGCGATTCTTTAACACTTGTATTTATTGGAATCCTGGCCTGAGCTTGGGTTAAATCTTAAATTACACTTTCAGTAGTGTGATGTGTAAGTTGTAACCTCCTGTAGATGCACTGTGTTGAAGGCAAGGTACCTTTATGAATTCCTTTTATTAACCGACTTAATTCGTCTGCAATAGATGTGGCAAGAAATGCCGCGCGGCTGTGGCAAGAAATGCCGTGCGGCAACCCATAGGCTCCCAAGCGCTGCAACAATCATCTGTCATAGATGCTGTGGCCAATGATGATATTAACCGACTTCTAATAGAATTTTCTTAAATCGTCGAAATCCTTATTTTTTATCTATGTTCCCCGATTACTTGAAGACGCCTCCCAAGTACTACTGGGCTGAATTGGTTTTTGTTTGTACTGAATTGAAGTCGATTTAAACTTTTGTTTTTAAAGTAGATCCAGGGTTCGAAAGGATAATTATCATGATAAATAACAGATGGATAATTATCGATTGATAATAACAAATAATTGCGCTCGTGAAAGTGTATTCGAAGTATTCGAACGTGTATTTCCGCACTTGCGTCTATCCGAACGCACGAAGTGTCAACGTGACGTGCCGCGCCTTGGGGATTCCCCTTTCAAGAAGAATTCAGTTCGGATTATGCAAAGTTGAGCGAACTCGAGTGTCATTGGTTCTTATACTGGTGATAATTATCAAGAATCGTGATGATCTTGATAATTTCGAACCCTGGTAGATACTAAGAATTCATAGATACAGATTATCCGCTTCAAATTTACTTACAATACGCGCCCCATAAATTTACGTCTCTGAAATTACCCTTAACTCTTCTCCCGCAGTCCTGCTAACCCTCTCAGACGCCTTTGCGTCTACTAGTAGCTAACTTCAGGCTCGCAAACGAATGTGACGTACATTGTAATTGACCTGCAATCTGGTATGGCATTGCCTATATCAGCCCCTATAATATATTCCTAATGATCAGCCCAGTCCAATTATATCCAGTTGTCAATATAAAAGACATTTCCTTTTCATATACAGTTAGTTGCTGTATATGGTCGTGGCGGTTCACTTAATTAAAGTAGCGACAGGTTATACGAAGTTTGAACCTTAATAGGGCTCGACGGGGACGCATTGAAAGGGTCAAAAAACGGCGATAATACAGTAGTCGGCAACTGTAAACATAAGGCTTACATGATCAAACAAAACTTACGGATCTAGGAAAGGATCAAGCGTTAACTTATTTTTGGTATTTTAAAGAATTTTAAAACAAAGCTCGTAAATTGACGCTTTTTGACTGTAGAACAACGTGACGTCAATGTTCTAATTTCTCAACAAGCTTTTTTGACGTTTCGTCATCATGAGGACATGCGCTTCAGCAGCATAATAGGGGCATACATAGACACAAAGCATAGATTAGGAGCAAAGCGTAGGGGGCATAGGAACAAACTTGTGTCTGAAATTGAGACTTCCCTAAGTGAAATCTCTGAATGGAGTCGACTTAACTTAGTCCGTTTTAACCCTACCAAGACACAGGTTTGCGCGATTACCGCGAAAAAGTTAAAGTTTGTCGTGTCACCTCGTTTTGAGAGCACTCCCCTGACTGCCGCAGCCAGTATCGGAATCCTTGGCGTGGACATTTCGAGTGAAGTCCAGTTCCGCGGGCATTTAGAAGGTAAGGCCAAACTAGCCTCAAAAAAGCTCAGTGTGCTCAACATCGAGACAGTATTTCACACAGGCCCACCCCCTGCAGCTTTATAAGTCGCAGGTCCGCCCACACATGGAATACTGTTCTCATCTATGGGCAGGGGCACCCCAATACCAGCTTCTCCCTCTGGACCGCATCCAACGACGAGCAACTCGAATTGTCGACTGCCAGCATATTTCGGATCGGCTTGACTCCTTGGCGCTGCGTAGAGTTGTGGCTTCACTCTGCATTTTCTATCGCATGTATAACGGGGAGTGCTCCGAGGAATTGTTCGGATTAATCCCTACCGCTTCTTTTCGCCATCGTCCAACGCGACAACATTACCATCCTCACACCACTTAGATGGTTGGCAGTCCTCAACTGTGCGCTTCTCCAGAAACTTCCTGCCTCGCACACCTAATCTGTGGAATGGATTGTCGCGGTATTTTCGGACCGATACGACCTTCAAACCTTCAAGAAAAGAGCGTACTCCCATCTTAAAGGCCGGCAACGCACTCACAACACCTCTGTTGTTGCAGGTGTCCATGGGCGGCGGTAATCGCTAACCATCAGGTGATCCGCCTGCTCGTTTGCCTCCTATCACATAAAAAAAAACAGAAATCAGGTAAAAAGGATTAAGAATGTAGTCAAATTGTGAAAAAAGCAACGCAAGAAGTACAATAATAACAGTGTCGAAAATTTTAAGAAACCTTCATATGAAACTGTCATTTACTATGACGCTCGAGGACACGATCCTCGAGCGTCATAGTCATATTACGTCACGATCTTCTAACGTTTTCTCTCCCTAACAAGGTACATTAAAACGGTTCTAGCTTATTATTTTTTTGATTTTTGTCATTAGGCATATTTTCTGCCTTCTTTCTTTTGAAGTAATAATAAATTTGGAGTGTAGACTCAACCCCTATTAGCGCTGTGCTCGTCGGTGGAGTAATCGCTACTCTACTTTTATTCTTTAGTTCCATACTCAAAACTTCCTCATAAGACTTGGCAGTCTCTTTATCTTTCACTTGGCTGAGATAAATCCGTCTAGACCTTCCTCTGTCTCTCTTGCATTAAAAATATTATTTTAATGTAAATTCAATTACCTTACTCTGTTTATCAGGTGCAGATATTTGCAACAATATTGAAATATTTGCGTTATTTCCTTGTTTTGTGGTTTGTTAACCACATTTTCCAGCCTATTAGTGTAACCCACTCAAAATGTATTTTTTTAATACAGTTGCTCAAAAAGTGGTACTTTTTGTGGCTGCGTAGCGTACGAGAAGCTCTATTTCTCGAACTAGTGCTTTTTACTTTGTAGTTCCAAACTATACTTTCGAAACGCAGTAATTTTATATTAGATTTTTTACCCGATGGCGCTGATTCCAATAGTATGTTGTCACTGTCAGTGTCATTTGTACAGTATGGGTTCGTTCAAAAATAACTTCGAAGCAAGCATATTTTATCGCAATGATATATTAATTTATTATTTTTCGCAATTGTATTAAAAAACGTCGTTTACAACACGTGTGAAATGTCTTTTACCACTCGTACCGAGTCTTACCTCGGTACTAGTGGTAAAAAGACATTCTTTTCACACTAGTTGTATAATGTACTATTTTATACCTGATGCCAAATGTCTTGAATAGTTAGAACCACCAGCGTCCTTCGGAGATGTACTAAATTTCTAGTGACCGGACAAGTGGTAAATTCGTAGTTCGTATGTACGAAGTCAAACCTTATTACGAAACAATGAGGTCTACTTTCAAGCTACTAAATTGTATCCAATTTACGTCGCCTCAAATTTGGCGTGGGTGCCCTATGGTCTAGGCAATCAAGTTTTCTAGACGAGGGTGATACTCCTTTAGATGAAAGTATACATTAATAGACGCACATGCAGTCTGTACTTACTCCAATGTAGTAACTAGACGCAATGTGGACCTTGGTCTGTGACCATGAGAATTCAGACGCCATGCTATAAATAAATAAATATTCTGGTAACAATCTTACACATATCGACCTAGTCCAAAACTAAGCAAAGCTTGTACTATGGGTGACGATATAAATACTCATATAGATAAATAAAAACTTAAATACATAGAAAACATGCATGACTCAGGAACAAATAACCGTGCTCATCACACAAATAAATGCCCATACCAGGATTCGATCCCGGGCCCTCCGGCTTCGTAGGCAGGGTCACAACCAACTAGGCTACAGAGGTTGTTTATTCTGCACGTCTTCACACCAGTTGGGTACGAGTTGGGTTGGGGTCAGTTTTTTTGCATAATTAGACACCCTTTATTTATATCTATTCGTAATCAGACCTCAAAGATTAAGTAGTTCTACAAACCGTTTCTTAAAATATATAACAACTCAGAAAAGTTGACAAACGCCCCGACATTTTCATTTCTAAGTTCAATATCTCAAAACCGGCAGAACCGATTTTGTTGAAACGTAGCTAAGAACCATCTCGGCCACTTTAGCTTTTAAAATCATTTGTAACCCGTATTTGAAACCACGTGTTTTATCCATGTTTATAAACGCAGCATTGTCCTCCCTGTCAAACTAAAATATCAACTAACCGACCTGCACTACTTTAAAGGCGATCAGACTAAAATATCAACTAACGGAACTGCTCTACCTTTAAGGCGATCAAACTAAAATATCAACTAACTTCTCTACCTTAAAGAAGGCGCAAAAATGGCGTAGAGACACGCTCTTTACTTTAAGTTGTTGAGTTATGTTCGAAATAAATCGTCTGCCATTCGGTGTTAACAAGTCTCCATATAGAAAGTCATCTTGCAGAAAAGAGCATGACTTCAGGCTGATTAAAGTAAATGGCGTAACTCCTAAACTGTGAGTCATCAATGACACAATCATTGCAAAGGTCGTGATGTGTATGAGGTTAAATCTAAAAATATGAAGTGACTAGTATGGAATGATTTGTTAATTAAGAATGTCTACAATACGACAAATTACGTCAACTAATGATTCAAAATTGGCCAAGTTTTAGTGAGTGCTGTACTCCATAGTATAGTGACATTTAATATGTGAGCTTAATCGTTCAATTATCCAACACTTGTTTTACTTTGGCAGGTCTACAGGCTGTTCAACCAACTTATATATTGCATTGCACTGATTCAAAATGTTATACAACCAACAAAATATTAATCTTCGAGGTTTGAATTTCGAAATGTCTCAACCGCTGACGCTCATAGCAACGTTAAAATGATAGGTCTAGAACCGGTGCATTACGTGATTACCTGGTTCGATGAACCTATCTCTGATCCAGCTAATTCATTACCGTTAACGTCTGGCTAAGGTTAGGTTTTAAGACGTCGCCTTGCAGTTATTGAGACCAGGGTAATTACGTATCGTACTGTAATTTTTCTATTCAAAAAAACCTGTCTTTAAAACGTACATTCGTAACCATATCTGTACTATTAGGTATCTATCCTGTGCCATAACAGAAGACCAGCTGAGCTCTTTTAAATATATACACAATTAAGTCTTCATCTTTGGACATAAGTTATATTTGAGAAACACAAAAATGTATAGAAGAATTGCAAGGCTTTGCTTCGTCGTTTTGCCGTATTACCGAACTATTGCAAGACATATTAGACGGGCGGACAAACTGTCTGCGAGTTCTGAATTTTTTTTACGAAGAAATCTAGAAATGAAAGCATAACGCAAAAAAATCCATTTCAGACTGCTTCTCTCGGAATTTCATTCAGAATTCCCTCTACGCTCGTTGCCAATAGAACTTTTATATTCTGGATTAATAAAGAAAACTTGGATAAAGTTTACTTTAAGCAAATGACCATGAATTCCGCCTGTAAATGGAGCATTTGCAAACAAAATGAGTTCGTAAAAAGTTTTCCTTTGGGAAAATATAGTGGCGGTGTTTTCGCATATTTGTTTGTATTGGGCCCTGCGTATTCTGCAATACTTCCATGGGGTTATCCATAAACATAAAACTTAACGAACCTATGTCTGAAATATGTTTTGTCTCTTTCCTGCAAACGCAAATGGCGGTGGCAGATCAAGACAAGCTCATTTTAACGACATTTTTAACAGTCTTCAAAAAAGAAGGAGGTTCTCAATTCGTCTGAATCTTTTATTTTTTATGCATTTTCACCGATTACTCGAAGTTGTACCGATTTGGAAAATATTTTTTTGTTTGAAAGGGTATCCTTTCCAGGTGGTCCCATGGTCTTCAAGTCAGGATCTGATGATATGATCCTGGGGAAATCAAGAGAACTCTTCAAATAACGCGAAGCACTGAAATGAAGTCGGTTAAAACTCTGTTTTTACAGCAAATCGTAACCAAAATAGATTCAAGGAGCCTTAATGAACAAAAGCATACGTTGTGAGCGATGTGGCCACGACATTGAGCGGCGGCGGCGGCGGTGCGCCATATGTGTGAGCGACAGACCAGAACGCAACATCTCTCTCCCACCTGTGGTGCTGCTGCCTTATTTACGTTTTTGTTTGGGAAACAGGCACACATATATGCATGTTACACTTATAACAACATCGTTTGTGTTTGGGGTTAAAAATTGTTCTCGACGTCAATTTAAGGTAACCTACTCATAAAATTACCTGTCCCTAACCACTGATTGGTAGACCTTATTTAGGCACAGACTCAAGGCTGTGCCCTCCATATTCCATTTATAGCCACATGAAGGGCAATTGGTCAATGTAATAAGTATATAAAGGGTCGCCCACGCCCTCCTACACTTATTCGTACATTCTAACCGACCATGAAAAGTAGACGAACAAAATGTATAGCTTTTCTTCTGAGTCAGTAGTCTTTTCGCTTGGTAGCGTTATACGGAGGGCATAAACCTCATCTTTCGCGAGCACAAGTTGATATTATAATTATAAGTGTAGCAACTATGAGTATTCAAGATTTTTTTTATATTATAGTCAGCTTTTCAATGTGGGTTAGGGAGAGAATATTTTTCAGGGCGTAGTGCCTCAAATAAACTTATTTACCTGTAAAAAGATAGTGTCTAAGACCTTTCCTCGGTTCTCGTAAGCCTCGCCCCCGTGTAAGATACGCGTTTATATCTCCTGCCCACGAAAGAAAAACAGTGATCAGGTTCACTGGCTCTGGACGAGTACCGAAACAGTTTACAGAAACTTACTGTTTTCTAGTTCAGGCAGCATTGCTTTTGAAAAGTCTCATAATTTTGATATGCGAGAGAACAGTAACAGGCATAAACAGTTCAAAAAACTGTAACCCGCCTACGGAAAACTATTTTTAGAGTACAAGTACAATGGTTACGGACCTGACACGAGGCCTTAACATTGGATCTTTATGATGTCAATTGCTATAAATTACTCTATCGACTTACGCAACGCATGAGAATGAAAGTGTCCATCATAATAACGAATGAATGGACCATTTCTGAGTCCCTTCAAAGGAAAACCTCCAAATACAGTAACATAATTGTGAGAAAATGGTCCACAATTTCACGTTGAATGAAAATGTTACGTACAAATTATTTGGTGGTTTTAGAAATTGCGCCGTAGTGTGAACTACGGAAACTGTACTTTTTATTGGTTCTAAAGATCGATGAATGTCTTCGACCATAGTTAAAAGTCGTTTAAAGAGTTTCGTTTCAACGAAACTATGTAATCTATTTAAACGAGTTGTCAGTAGAGAAAAATGTGAGACCTTTGAGTTATTGTCCATGAAGAGACACTTTTGCTCCGATTTGTTACAAGCGCTACGCTACTATATACGCTATATAACATGCTAGCATCGTAGCTACACTTTTCCTCTTTATAATATTAGCATAGAAGTATAGATAATGAACAATCCTTCATGTAATATCAATCAATAGTAAAACTTGACTTGGTGATGCTAGGACTGAGATGAGATGCGTGTTCGTTCGTTTGACTAGGCCTGCTATTAGATAGAGTAAAATAAAACAAGTCTACATAATTAGATTAGACATGCAAATGCAAACCAAAAATGTTTTGACTCTACCGTCTATCTGCATTTTTATCGCCATTAAATTCCTTAAAGCCCCAAATACACCAAGCTATTAAGACCTCTAAAACATCTCGTTGACGTTAGTTGCAATGTCCAACGGTCTTCCAATTACAAAATGGACAAGAAGGCTCCACAAGGTTTTGTCATTATTGCACCTTATCCCGTCGTAACAAGGTTCAAGTCAACTGTGACGTTTGCAATCCTTTGGTAGCGTTCTCAACCACCGAAGCTGACATCATCGCATAAATACAGGCGTCTCGACTGGACCGGTTCCCCTGCAGCGAGTTTGGCCGGTTGGGTTAAACTGTACGATTAGTTGCGATTTCTCCCGTGCTATCTTCAAACTGAACGGGATAGTCGTATAAGGAATGCATAGTTCATTCAGTCCATGATAAGTGCCTCACTAATTACTAATTAGAGTTACGAACTGGAACAGTTTTTATTGATGTGAGAATATGTGTGGTGACTTTGTTAAAATGTTTCGTACAGTGTGTCGTAACGCTTTGGAATCTTTTCTAGTTAAAAATCCATCTGGTCGTTAATCATGATTGTGTAGAATAAAACAGTCTGAACAACCACGTGCTTTCATTGAATATACTCGTCCTTCAGCAAGTCCGATTACAAATGTTTTAGACTTGACTTATTTTCCTGTGTCCCCTAGATGGGGCAGAGGGCGTCCACAGTGCGCCGCCATCCCGTTCGGTCTTGAGCTTCGCGCTTCAATTCGCTCCAAGTCTTCCCTATGGTCTTCGCCTCTGCGATGATCGTCCGCCGCCAGGTCTGTTTAGGGCGGCCACGTTTACGCTTTCCTTGGGGATTCCAGTCCAGGGCTTGCCTCGGTATGTGATCAGGGTCCCTTCGGAGCGTGTGGCCGATCCAGTTCCACTTGCGGCGTTTGATCTGCTGGTCGATCGGAGTCTCACCGCAGCGTTCCCACAGTTCTATGTTGGAGATTTTCTCGGGCCAGTAAACACCGAGAATACGGCGAAGACAGCGGTTGATGACGACCTGGAGGCGGTGCGAGATGGTCTTTGTAACCTTCCACGTCTCACAACCGTACAGCAACACGGGTTTTACGTTGGACCGGAATATTTTGAGCTTAACTCTCCTAGTCAGTTTCCGCGATTGCCATACAGGGCGGAGCTGTGCGAAGGTTGCTCTGGCCTTGGCGATTCTCGAATCGATGTCCTCTTCGGTCCCTCCAGTTTCCGACACTACACTACCGAGGTAAGTAAATTTGTGGACCCTTTCCACAGCCTCTGTGCCAATGAGCAACGGCAAGGCGCTTGTTGCCCCGCACCTCATTTCCTGGGTCTTCCGGGTGTTGAATTTCAATCCCGTCTCCTTTGCTTCTCGTTGTAGGTCGTCCAGCTTGGCTTGCATGTCGGCGTGTGTGTGGCTCAGCAGGCATAGGTCATCGGCATAATCCAGGTCTTCCAAGACGCTGGATAGTCCCCACTCTATACCGCGGCGCTTATTGCAGATTGTAGAGCTCATGGTGCCATCGAGAACAACAAGGAATAGGAGAGGTGAGAGAAGGCAACCCTGTCGTACACCGGCACGCACCGGTATGTCCTCCGAGACGAGGCCGTCGTGAGTCACTCTACAGGAATACTTCCCGTAGATGGCCTTGATCATGTTGGTTATTTTCTCGGGGACCCCAATTTCACGCAATCGGTTCCAGATGCAACTCCACCTCAGCGTATCGAAGGCTTTTTCGAAGTCGACGAAGGTCAAATACATTCCCCTTTGCCATTCTGATGCCTGCTCGAGAATGATGCGCAAGGTATTAATCTGGTCCGTGCACGATCGGTAGGGTCGGAAACCAGCCTGCTCTTTGCGAAGAAGCGGTTCAACGGCCCTCGATAATCTGTCTAAGATAATCTTGCAGAGCACCTTAGACGGGATCGAGAGCAAAGTGATGCCTCTCCAATTGCCACATTCACTGAGGTCTCCTTTCTTAGGTACGGTGATGAGAAGGCCTTTGTTCCAGTCGTCGGGTAGCTCTTCGGCTGACCAGATGTTCCGCAAGAGGGGTGTCAGCGCGTTCGCGGCGGTAGGCACGTCAGCTCTCAGCATTTCCGCCGTGATGAGGTCGACTCCTGGCGCTTTGCCGTTCTTGAGTGATCGGATGGCTTTCACTACTTCCTCTCCAGTGGGGGGAGACACGTCAATGTCGAGGCTTTGTGCGGGCAGGCTGACAGCAGGTGTCGCCACAATGGGGTCGCTTGGGACTCGGAAGATCTCCTCGAAATGCTCCCACCAGCGTTGAAGCTGCCCCTCCGATGTCACGATTAGTTGGCCTGCTTTGTCTTTTAAAGGCTTCTTCTTTCTCTGGTTCCGGTTTCCGGCTAAGGTCTTAGTCACCTTATACATCTCTCTGAGATTACCGGAGTCAGCAGCACGTTGGGCGCATTCCGCCACACTATCCGACCATACTCGCCTATCGTGGCGGGTACTGCGGTAGATGTTCCTGCGTATCTGTCTATACTGCAGCCTCAGGTCTTCACGCACCACCGCATCGTTGGTAGCCAGGAGCTGAAGATGGAGTACGCGCCTTTCTTCAATGAGGTTCCAGGTTCTCTGTGACATCCAGTCTTCGCGTGTATGTGTTTTATGTCCAAGAACGACGGAGCTGGTTTCTACGTAGGCCATTTTGATGTGGTTCCACTCCGCGTTGACAGAAATAGCAGAGTCCGTCTCAAGGGCGGAGAAGCGATTTCGCAGCTCTAGTCTGAAGGCATCGCCTGTATTTGGATCCCTTAGTCTGTTAACCTCAAACCGTTTGCCTATCTTGGTAGTCGCGTTAGCCGTCCGAGCTACGGCTACTTTCAGCCGCATTTCGGCTACGACTAAGTGGTGATCACTGTCGATGTCCGCGCCACGGCGGTTGCGAACATCGAGCAGCGATGAGCGCCACTTGGAGCTGATGGCAACGTGGTCAATTTGGTTCTTGGTTACTCCATCGGGTGAGTTCCAGGTGTACTTGTGGTGTTCTCCGTGGATAAATAAAGTACCTCCGATGGTGAGATCGTTGTCCTGACAGAACTCCAAGAATCTCTCCCCGTTCTCGTTCTGGACTCCCAGCCCGTGTCTGCCCATGTGTCTTTGACAGCCGTCGTTATCCGTGCCAACCTTGGCATTCAAGTCGCCCATGACGATAACTATGTCCTGTTTGCGGGTGTTCTTTAGTGTCAGGTTGAGTGCACTATAGAAATCGTCCTTGTCTTCCTCCGATGCCAAATTTGTGGGCGCGTAACACTGAACGACGGTTATCTTGCGAGCTTTGCTGTTGAACCGGGCTGTGATTATTCGCTCTGAGATCGGTTTCCAGTCCAGGAGGCTCTTCTTTGCAGCATCAGAAAGGAGGAAACCCACGCCGTTTTCATGGACGTCCTCTTCATCTTCCTTCCCGGAGTAAAGAAATGTAAGGCCTCTCGACGTTCTCAGTTCCCCGAATCCGTTTCTGCGAACTTCACTGAGACCGAGTATTTGCAGTTTATATCTTTGCATTTCTGCTTCTGCTTGGGCTAGTCGGCTATCCTCGCTCAGTGTTCGCACATTCCAGCAAGCAATTCGTGTCCGTATTTTCATGCCAAAGGTCGTCGTATTTTGATCGGTCCGGTTTTGCACTATTTCGGTTTCTTTAATCTATGTAAGGTTCGGGTAAGCGAGGGATTGGCCCACTATACCCTAGCCCACTGGTGGGGCTGCCACCTCAGAGCCTGTGAGCATGCTCGGTTTTGTCTCGGGTGTCCTCCCTGGTGAGTAGATTCTGTTTTGAGGCGCAGAAGATTCGCCTTTCGCCCTGCACCCTCAGCTCAGCTGCAACTCGGGTTGGCGGCCGCGCGGCGGCGCGGTTGCAGCAGTACCCAGGAGGGACGGCGGGGACGTGGGTGACTCGGACTGGCCAGGGCTCTGCTTTTTGCTCGGTGTTCCGCCACTAACACAGCAGATGGTTTCTTGGCATTTTGTAGGTAACGTTGCTCTCACATGCAGCGATTCCCACCAAGACCAGACCCTGACTTCCCCCCCTAATATGACATATGACAAATGTTTTAGAGAACACCCCTTATGTTATGACATGCACTTTGATTGGATTATAGTTTATCTAAAAATATTTGTAAGTATTGTTGGAACAACATATACTAAGCTTGAAAAAATCCGCGCCAATTGGAACCAAAATCGTTCCAACCGTCCATTCAAGAATTCAAACCGAGGGTAACCCGTCTGAATTCAAAATCCGTCTAAATACGTTGCCTCACTAAAAGATTCGAGCTTCTCAATTCCACAGATAAGCCGAATAGTGACATCAGAGCGAGAAATACGCTCGGACCGGTTAAATGTTTTTGCGGATGTTAGACGTGAGCCAAAAGGGTCTATGAACCTTTACTTTCAATAGTATTTCGGTTTTACGATTTGCTGCAGGGCAAATTACAATTACTGGATTTTTTTTCCAGTATGATTTAAGAAAAAGTCTGCAACGAGCGTTGTTTTTAACCGACTTCAATAAAGGTTCTCAATTCGTCGAAATCTTTTCTTTTTTATGTATGTTCCCCGAATCCCGATTACTCGAAGACGCGTGGACGGATTTCAAAAAATTACTTTTTTTTCGAAAATCATCATCATCAAGCATCATTCCCAGATGATCCCATGGTCAGGTCAGGACCTGATGATGGGAACCTGGTGAAATCCAAGGAACTCATCTAGGCCCAAATACAGCTATTTGGGTTTTTTCTGTAATAATCAACACATTTGCTCTCAGAAAGCAGTTTAGGTATGTGAGTACGGGTTCTTAAAGTGGAAATGTTCATGTATGTGGCTCAGATTGAAGTCTGTTAAAACTTTGTTTTTAAAGTAAATTATAGATGACAGTCACAGTGGCGCCCATAAAAACACATATTTCCGCTCGCTTGTTGGCAGACATTTTAGCGTCTTATACAGCATTTGCGGATAAGTGTGGCTTACACTTTTTCTGCCTTACCCTCAGGCCCCTCAGCGTATCATGTGATGTTGACGTGTCGCGTGCTAATATTGAAGCCATTTTGATTTTGTCAATTGCCAAATACATTCAGAAATGTTATTGATATTAATGGAGACTCTTTCGTTATATTAAGGTGGTTCTGCCCAGTTATACAAACTTCTTGAAATTCTTCGATCTGTCAGTATTAATGAATGTTTGAATTTTAATCCAAAAGCTGTAAATGAGATTGCCCTTAGAAATGAGTCATTAGGGACTCCCAAGTTCGTTGTAATTCCATACTAATTGGGGTATACTGCTAATTCAGAACACGTTATAATTAATTTAAAGTCAGGTTCAGGGTTTGAAGTAGGTATTCATGTCTTTGGCGTGGTCTAGTATTTTAGGATTCAGAAATAAATTCTTATGCACTCTATTAAAACGCGGTCGGCCACCGCCGGGTGCTCGCGCATCCACCACGATGAGCGCCTCGCCACCCGGCCCGACCCGTTTGGTGGGAATCGTACATTAGACACTGATGATCTATCTATACTATTTAGTATCGTAAATAGGAAAGGTCTGTGAAATGGTAACTTTGTAAGTTTGCATGTTTTGGGTAATCTCAGGAACCACTAATCTGATTTTAAAAATTCTTTCATCTGCGTGTAGAATGTATTTGTGGATGGTTATAGGCTATATTTTAACCCCGCGGGTTTGCCTGCGCGCTTTGCGATACGCGGGCAAAGACGCCCGGGCAGCTAGTAATCTGATAAAGACAAACTTGTCTGCTGAAACGGTATGTTTGTGCAAGTGTTTTTCTAACTTATTTCTTTTACTTTTTTCAGGTAAATAAGGTTTCGCTGTTTCCTGCAACGGTAAATAATGAAATGTAACTACAAACATAGGTAATCATCTGTATAAAAATAGTCACTATCTGAGTTATTCTATGGTAAACCACATAGATATAGATATACTTACACTAGATAACTTAAACACATCAATCAGTATGAAAACCAACCGTGTCACTTTTTTCTACCTACTGTGACGTCACAAGGGCGAATTAGTGATGTGAATTCCCCGTTGTACGCGCAAAATCGATTTTGCAATAAGGCATTTGCGTAAAATTCACGGACAACCGGCTACCACGACAGACGCGCGCGGAATGTCAGTCGGACGGCCAACTCGGAGACCGAGTTCGGACACGCGAAGTAAGTATAGATGCTTTTGCGTGATCTAGTGTATATCTATATCTGTGGAAAACCAAGAACAGACCTATCCACAAATGTTCTTCGTAAGGCATTCACCTAGGCGCCTAGTCGCGCCGTTTGTCTCTGCGACAAATGGATGCATCGATCGTGATAATTTCGAATATACATCTCGAGCGAATCGAGAATTGGCCTCTGGGCATTGGGCGTTAAATTCGGGACAAGGAGAGACCAATTTTCTGTATGACCCCTCCACATTCTCAATCTGTTCTTAATTGATAAACTCTTAACTGCGTCTTATCAGAATTCTTTCCAATTGACAAATAGGGGTCACAGTTCTGTCCTCCGTTGAGAATTAGAAAAGGGTTCTACAAATTGGAGTGAATAGGCTCGTAACGCTCTATTGACTCTTGCAAGTGCAATCGAAGGTTGCTTTCCTTTTATAACACCGTATTGGACTAAAGGCCTCCACCCACCGAACGCGTGTCGTGCGCGGCGCGTGACGTGCGCGGCGCGCGTCGGGCGCGGTTGAATCGGTATATTCACACCGCAAGCGGGCGGCGTATAGCAACGCGGGGGTACGCGCGTGTGCTACGCGTGTGCCGCGCGTGTGCCGCGCGGCTGCGGCAGCGCGGGCCCGCGCGTCATATCTCTCTCACTACCAACACTTTTAATATGTATCTCACTATCTTTATCACGCTTGGCGACGCGTTAGCAACGCGTGTGCAGCGCGGGCCCGCACTGCTGAGTGTGATACAGATAGATACATATTAAATGTGTTGGTAGTGAGAGAGATATGACGCGCGGGCCCGCGCTGCTACTGCGCCGCAGCCGCGCGGCACAGGCGCGGCGCACGCGCAGCACACGCGCAGCACACGCGCAGCACACGCGCAGCACACGCGCATCACACGCGCAGCACACGCGCAGCACACGCGCGGCACACGCGTTGTTAACGCGTCGCTGATCTCTCACTACCAACACATTTAATAAGTATCTCACTATCTCTATCACGCTTAGCAGCGCGGGCCCGCGCTTCACAAGCGACGCGCACGTCACGCGGCGCGGCCGCGCTGCCGAGTTGTAACTAGTTGCAGCGCCACGGGCCCGCGCCGGCCCCTGTTCGATGTGTGTTTGAAGTGTAGTTTCAATGCTTTACAACTTGCGCGGGTGCCGCGCAGCACACGCGCCGCGCACGATACGAGTTCGGTGGGTGGAGGCCTTTAGCCACGCGGCGCTTTCTGGCGCAGGACCGGCCATTGTAGCACTCTTTGGGGGAGGCCTATGTCCAGCATTGGACTTCTTACAGCTGATATGATGATGATGATTGCACTTAGGCTAGTAAATTTATGCGACATTCAAATGGGTCCTGGGTTCGAATCCTGGGTATGCGATGTTCTTTTTCGGAACTGAATTTCCGTTTCAAGCTTAAAATTAGTTGAGAGGTTTTTTGGCACCGGATGATAGAAAGAAAGTTATGTTTGTCGCGTCATAAACTCGACCATAATATGCTATTTCTCTCTAAACATCCAACAAATGAGCGATAAAAACAACCGCACATTAGAATACTAAATACGGCAACGTCAAAAATTACTAGAATGCAGAATGCAGCCAACAAAAGGAACTGTAGTTCTAAACTCGAACTTGCTACATGCTTTTAAAGTTAAATTTTTGATACGGAAAACTATTTTTTTTCTGTTACGGATTTTTATACCCAATTACTTTCGCAAGCTCGCATTTCGCACCAACGTGTCATTGGAAAAATGAGCGTGTCACAGTACAATAGAGTTCAACATTTAAGAGTTCATCAAAGTTTGATAGGTTTTTTATGGGGTCAGAGGCGGTACCGCATTCCGTCACGGTACAGTAATATGTGTCATTAATTGTTCATGCCGTGTATTGTATGGAATAATTCCATTCTGATTTACATTCCGTGTGCTTAGGGTACCGTATCAGGCCTGTCCCTGTTGCCATTTCGGCTCCGCACACGGGTGACATCGCCGTACAGTGACAAAATCGTTAGCACAATGTCGCGCGGCCGCGTTGCTTGCTGCGTTGTTGCGACAACCTTAAGGGTATGCCTCGATTCGATCGAGCCAACCACGCTCCCGTAAAAGAGTCACGTTTATGTCTTCCGCGTTGAAAGCGAGATGCCACTCTTCGGAAATGGCCTTTTTGTGTGTCCCACTGCTGGGCAAAGGCCTCTCCCCGTGATCTCCATGCGTCCCTGCTGGGAGCCTCTTCCGCCCAGTTGCTGAAGAACACATCCAGGTCATCCCGCCATCTCCGTTTTGGTCGGACCCGTCTGCGTCGCCCGTCATGTGGCACCCACTTGGTAGCCACATTACCCCACCAGTTTGTATGCATGCGGACAGACGTGGCCGGCCCAGTCCCACTTGAGCCTGGCAGTTTTCGCACCCACATCAGCTATGCGTGTTTTCTAGCGCAGTGTAGTGTTTCGGACCCGATCCGTCCTTTTGACACCTAGAATACTGCGCTCCATAGCGCGTTGGCAAACCTTCAATTTGGACTTCTGTCTCTCAGTGAGTTTTTAACTAAGGTAAAAAAAATATCACCATTTAAACATGTCTCGATTAATAATTGTTCTTTGAGTACGCTGATGTTAAACAGGGATATAAACGTTCAACTTTGTTTTTATTTTTGTTGAGGAATTATTAAGCAATCATGTATTGGTTAAATTAGACAAACGCCGAAAAACCGTCTTTGTTGTTTCCTAATTGGGTCAGAACAGCGCAGCGTATTAAAGGACGCGATATTTTCCGATGCGCACGTCCTCAACGAAAGAGATCTTGCTATATGGTAGAGCGGAGTAGAATGATTGGAGTTTTCTAGCTAATCATCGGTTTTGTTTGACAAAGGACCTTCTGTACGTAATTACAAGTACAGTCAGCATCATATAGTTCCCGTAGCTCACAATTACAAGCAGCAACTTCTTTTTTTGAGCATTAAGCCTTATTTGAACACGTCCGTTTGTTTGCTATACCCAATTTTCCCGGAAATTGGTTGCTCTCAAATGTTGTATTAGCTTTTACCGGAAAGTGGGCGCTTATGGCGCAATGTGGTTTCAATATTTGGAAATTCAGGTTTAAGAGTATTAAACTAGCCTTTTTAATATTTTAACACATCGCTGGATTCTCACCCAGAATGGGTATAACACAATAGCTACCGCCCGCAACTTAGTCTGCGTGAACCCTAGATGAAAACTATCCTATATTTTAGGTTATATATATCTTCGTGCAAAATTTCATCCATATCGGTTGAGCCTTTTAAGCGTGACTGAGTAACAAAAATCTAAACATCCAAACTATTAGTAGGATTTAGGTATGACTTGTACAGAAACCTGCCCTTGTCTTACCTGCTCGCAAAATTTCACACGAACCGGTTTAGAAATGCGACCTGTAGAGTAGGTTCTGGAGGACAACAGCCGGAGATCTGGACTTACGAAAGAATTTTGGCCCAAGCTGAACCGGAGATCTACGTTCTAGCCCTACTTCTATTTTAACACTGTTTTGAAGTCAGTTATACCAGTATACCGGAAAGTTCAACCGCCTCAACGGTTACACAACGCATTAATGGTACATCGCATTAGATTAAACGAGATGACATCATAACTGCGGGCGGATATTTTTGTCTGGGGGCCTGCTTGCTACTGGCTTTTGACTTCTGCTATTACGGCTGGTAGCAAACAAGCGTATAGGCCCCGCCTGATAGTAAGCGGTTACCGTAGCTTTTAGACGCTTGCATCTTTGAAAGGTTTTTTATAAGGGTCAGCAATGCACATGCACATTTTTTGAGAATTTACTTGAAGTAGTTTATACAAAATATACCAGTAGCAATGGGATTTTGATTGTTGTTACCCGCTCGCTTCTAACAACCATAGTTGCCAACTTCGCACACCCCTAAACCGATTGTGGCAACTGCAGTTGCCAAGCGAAGTGTCTTCATCGCGGCGGTCGTGTTTTTAAGTGTTTCATTTGGGTTACTATTTTTAATATCCAAACTTAAGTTAGCATGAATAACCCCAGAGGCTGTTTTAGCCTTCACCCAAGCGACTTTTCGGGTTATACCAGCTGTTATTACCAACATTGCTCAAATCCCCAGTTGTTATTAATCGATCGCCTTATGTTTGCCAGTTAAAACTTGTAAAACTGTAACTTGATCCGTGAAACGAGCTTATGTTATCAATGGTAATACGAGTGGCTCGATTTTCAGCCGTGTGTAGTCTACAGTCTGTCTAGTCGTGTCTGAAAAGGATGTGCTTACGAAAACATGACGTCTACCCACAGTCGTAAATTCGTAATGCCGGTGCCAGACAGTCGGGCTTTGAGAAACGGCGACACTTCTATCCATCCATGTAGTCGGCAAATATTGAACTGGACAAATGTTTACTCTAAAAGCTAATCAACTCTAGAGCTTGTGTTAGGGAAAATTGGATTGATTTTTTATATTTATGGACTTTGGGTTCGCGTTACACGTTACAACCACTATAAATACAGGTTTGGTGCATGCAACCCACCCTACGTGTACGCACTACATTTTGCAGTTTACATTTGCATGCAGTATTCAATTATAAGCTTTATCGTGTGACCCATTTTTCCTACATTGAAATGAACATTAGCCGTACATTCTAGCGGAGCTTGAGTAGTATGAATTGAATTTACTGCGCCACAAAGGCTGAAGATGGCTTTTATTGCCTTTAACGACATTCAGTTGGCGTCTGTTACGTCACCGAGTGACTTAATTTATTTCAGGAGCAATTGATGTCTCCTCTCGGGTTCAGCGTGTGCAGGATAGTCGAAAACGGTGCAATAGTAGATTATGTCTCAAGGGAGAAAAATGTTATATTTACGGCGAGGGCGGTATATTGAATTACGAGTGAAGCGAAAGATTCTACAATAGATCTCTGAGCGTAACGAGGGATGCTAAAGTAGTTTTTGGAGCGTAACGAGGGATTCGAGTGTTTAGTTACGCTCAACACGAAAACAGTTTGCTATCGAATGACACATATTGTTTTCAGACCTTCTAAAAACTTTAATCCCTTATTTAAGGGGAAACAATGACTCTTTTCTGCATAGCTGAACCGGGAAAGAAAAGTGCACCTTTAATCCCTCATTTGACGGCGAAAATGGCTCTTTTTAACCGACTTCAAAAAAAAGGAGGAGGTTCTCAATTCGGCTGTATTTTTTTTATTATTATTATTTTAAATGTTTGTTACCTCAGAACTCCGTCATAGATGAGCCGATTCGAAAATATTTTTTTGTTGGTATGTATATACTTCCAGGTGGGTCCCATTTTTTTCAAAATTCAGTTAGATGATGGGATCCATGAGGAATTCAGGGGACTCCTCAATTTTATTAGGCACGCGTGTAGTGATTTTGGTATTTTCTGTTATAACTCATGTATAATTTACATCCGGAATCATAAATTTGGTGGCGAGGAATTGATGATGAAGACCACAGATGACTTATCGAATTCCTCAATTAGGCATGTACTTAAAAGTGCAAAAGTACGTCCCAGGTTCTGATAAGATTCCGTTGAAATAGGAACTAATTAAGTGCCATTGGTGATGATCTTGGGGAATCGATGGAAGTCCTCAAATATTATCGGCCCACATAAAGCGATTCGGTTTTTCTTCTATAGTAATCAACGCATTTGCTATCGGAAATAAGTTCATGTGGTAAATTGTAAAAAAAAAATAGGAAATGTTCTCGTAGCTTGGCGGAGTACTAAATTGAACTCGGTTAAAACTTTGTTTTTAAAGTAAATTATAATGGCTACAAGTCTATATTTTCACATGGGTGCCACATGAGCATTGTTGGCCCTTTGCATCCTCCGAGGAATCTCTTCATGTGGCTTGGCGGAGTACTAAATTGAGGTCGGTTAAAAGTTTGTTTTTAAAATAAATAATTTAAAGGACCAATGAATAAAAAAATAAAAAATGACAAAAATGTTTTTTATATTAAATGAATCAAAAAATATTACCTAAACTAGTGACATAATAAACTATAAAAGCACACCATAAAGTTAATAATGTGGCTATTATGAAATGATGTTCGCTATTAACTTTAAGTACTGCACCACATGACTTCACGCGACCGTCATCATGTGGCATCATTCACACGGTAGCTTTAAATACGTACGAAATTAACGTACGTTGTCACCAGTGAAGAAATAATTGAACGAAGCGAACGAACATCTCCGATCCAGCTTGGACCAAAATTCTTTCGTATGTCGGGATGTCCACATGTCCGGCTGTTCTCTACGGTCGCATTTCTCAACCGATTCTCGTGAAATTTTGTGAGCAAGTTCAATAATAAAGATTCAGTGTTTCAAAATCAAAAACAATATTTTCGAATTACTGTAACTTAAAAAATTATAAAACCCGCGATATTCTCATTTCAAAGTCCCAATATCTCAAAAACGGCTGAACAGATTTTCATGAAACATGGCTAAGACCACTCGAGTAAAATTATCTATGACACAAAAAAAAACTGAATTCAAATCGGTCCATCCGTTTGGGAGCTACGATACCACAGACATATACACAGTTACACATACACACAGATATACATTCACACAGATACACAGGTCAGTCTCCCACCAGTATTGGTCTCTGGGCAGTCTTGGTCAAAGACGTCAAGCTCGTCTCGCCATCTCGTACGCGGTCTACCGCGACGCCATATTCGGTTCTGTGGGACCCACTTGGTGGTAATTGTGGCCCATAACGCTTCTCGCATGCGGCAGCCGTGCCTGGCCCATTTCCATTTTAGCTTGGCGGCTGTGTGAGCTTTAAGGCTCGGTCAAACACAGGGCGCGACGCAGCGCTGCACGGCATTAAATACATGCTAACAGGTTAGCGACGTCAAACAGACTGCGTCCCGCCGGCATCGCGCCCCGCTTCTGTCGCGCCCCGCGCCGCTCTGCCCCTTGCGTCCACTCTGCGCGAGCGCAGCGCACGCGGCGCGGACGCGCGGGCACGCTGCGCCGCGCTGGGTCACATCACATCAAGGAATGAGCGACCCTCCGCACGCGCATGCTGTATCCGGGCGCGAGTCACGCCCGCATCGCGCCGGGTTCGCGCGCGTCCGCGCCGCGATGAGGGCGTGTTGAGAGCGCGAGGCCGGCGCGATCCACGCGCGCCCTGTTTGACCAGTCATCGCGCCGGCATCACGCGGCGCGGACGTCGCGCCCTGTGTTTGACCGAGCCTTAAGAGCTACGTCAGCTATCTGAGTTGTGGCAGTAGGTATTGTAATTTTAATGCGATCCGTTAATATGCCGTTCCATGGCTCTCACTGTTGTCAAATTGTGTTTTGTACATAGGTTTTTTGAAAAAATTACTGATGTACGAGCCGGGACCATTTTATTTGAAAGTTACCTTGTAGTCAGATGCAACAGTGCTTCTAAGAATACAACATATTAGCTACATCACCAGATGACTTCACGACTAAACATCGTAACCAACGCCACTCCCAGCCTTTTGCTAATCCGTTACCATTACCAGTTACCACTAATAAAAAGTTAGTGCTTGTTTTACTGCCACTTTGGCGTTTGACATAGTGCCTGCTGTCACATTGGCGGGCCTGGGAACTAGTATAACGATTAGTGTACTTGACGAAGATTATTCAGATCGGTTTCTAACTGTTTCTTCCAAAATTATTGGCTATTTTGCTGTTGTAGGTGCATATTAGGGATGTTGCAGACATTCGCATCCGCATACGCAATCGCGGAAATCCCGCATAATGTTTAAGCATCCTCAAAAATCTATGCGTTAGTGCAATTCACGACCAGAAACGAGTCCACAAGGTGCTTACCGCGCGCGTTAATTCACGACAAGAAATGAGTCCACAAGGTGCTTACCGCGCGCGTTAATTCACGACAGGAAATGAGTCCACAAGGTGCTCACCGCGCGCGTTAATTCACGACCAGAAATGAGTCCACAAGGAGCTTACCGCGCGCGTTAATTCACGACCAGAAATGAGTCCACAAGGTGCTTACCGCGCGCGTTAATTCACGACAGGAAATGAGTCCACAAGGTGCTCACCGCGCGCGTTAATTCACGACAAGGAATAAGTTCACAAGGCGCTTACTGCGTGTGTTTTAGATATTTTCGCCATCAGTCAAAAAAAACTTCATTTCGTTTCTGTTACCAAGAGCAGACCCGTTTTTGATGATTGCGTGATATCATAACATGGACGTTGTTTTTTCCATCGCCTCCCTCCAATATACAAATTCAAAATCTTAATTTCGGATGTACATCCATATCCTTGGTTCATAACAACTTGTGTTCGTTGAAATCTGAATGTATGGAAAGTTTGACAAGTTTCTATGGAATGACAGCTCCCGGCGCCATATTTAACGTTGATCGGTCTGTAATCGTAAGTTGGTGTAATTCGCCCTTTATAAACGCATGTGAGTATTTTAAGGGCGGGTTGCACCGACTTACGATTACAGACACAGACCGATCAACGTTAAATATGGCGCTGACAGCTGTCAGACCATAGAAACTTGTCAAACGTTCCATACATTCAGATTTTAACGAACACCGCTTACGATTACAGACGGTTTGGTGCAATTTGGTCCCTTAGTGGACACAATTACAATTATCCAGCTTGCCAATATTGTGTCACCCTATCAACTCATGAAAGTCATGAATCTCCTTTCTGTTCATACCTAACTACATTTATTAGTTCTTAACAGAGCTTATGAAGTACCATAGTTGTACCGATACCGAAAGACAAGACTGGAGATGCTGCCGACAAAAATAACTATCGTCCGATATCACTGGCAACCGTGGTAGCGAAAGTTTTTGACCGTTTGCTTGACCGTCAACTTGCTCAATGTATACAGCTGAATGAGGCCCAGTTTGGTTTCAGACCAGGTCTTTCCACTGAGACAGCAATATTACGGCTCAAGCACACGGTTAATTACTACACTTCGCGGAACACTCCGGTGTACGCGTGTTTTTTGGACTTATCGAAGGCATTCGATCTTGTTTCGTACAATATACTGTGGGATAAGCTCTTGAGGGAGACCTCTACTCCTAAAGAACTGGTCCATATTCTTGCATATTGGTATCATAACCAACGGAACAGTGTCAGATGGGCGGGCTGTTACTCGGAAGAGTACGAGTTGGAATGCGGCGTGAGGCAGGGCGGCTTGACCTCTCCGCGGCTTTTCAATCTGTACATAAATAGCCTGATTGATGAGCTCAGCGGAGCCAGAGTTGGGTGCTCAGTTGGTGGCCAAATTATGAACAATGTGAGCTATGCGGATGACATGGCTCTGCTGGGCCCTTCAATTGGGGCTCTGGAGATTTTGGTCGGCATTTGTGAGAGGTACGCGACGGCCCATGGTCTCAGATATAACTCCAAGAAAAGCGAGTTACTTGTGTTCAATGCGGGGAACATGAAACCCAAATTCGTACCACCGCTCAAACTTGGGGAAACTGAGTTGACGAGAGTCACAAAGTTTAAGTATCTGGGGCACTGGGTCACCGAGGACCTCTCTGATGATCTTGATGTGGAGAGAGAGCGTAGGGCATTGGCAGTTCGAAGCAATATGCTGGCTCGCAGGTTCGCACGGTGTACGAAGGATGTCAAAATAATTTTATTTAAAGCGTTTTGCCAGGCTTTTTACACCTGCAGCCTGTGGGTCAAGTGCACGCAGAGATCTATCAATGCCTTACGTGTCCAATACAATAATGGTTTTAGGGTGTTGTTGGGGCTGCCTCGATTTTGCAGTGCGTCAGGTATGTTTGCAGAGGCTCGTGTGGATAGCTTTCAGGCAATAATGCGCAAACGAGTTGCCTCCCTGATGCGTCGCGTGCGGGACAGTACCAGCAGCCTCCTGAATACCATTATTGACAGACTGGATTGTCCGGGAGTGGGACTATGCATATGGCTACAAATCGTGTCACATTTTAAGATTTTATGTTATTTTATTTTATTTGTAATTTTAATTTTATTCCTATTTATTGTTTTAATGTACCTAATGTGTGTAATGTTTGTAATGTTTTATGATATGGACTTGGTTCGAAATAAATGAATATTTAATTTATATACGTCGATAGACAACCCCATCCCTGCACAATTTGGAGCTAAAGCATCACTTCCTATCTAAATTGTTTCCAAATCCCATTAGTCTGCCATCGACAGCCCTTGCTAAATATAATACGATGTATAGATAGATCACTTGATAGTCTGACTTCATTACTGCCTAGCCAATAGGGCTGACATTGCTCATGTGGCTAGGGTTGTTCACGAGGTTTTCTAAAATTGTTTATAAATCGAATCAGGTTGTCATTAAAAGTTGCGGGCGTAACCGTGTATAGATATAGCACTAGTTATTCCGCCTAGTTTATTATTATTACCGTCTTGTCACCAGGGCTGTCATCACTGTCAAGAGACGCCTGTTTTTTGGGATGGCAATTATTATTGAAATAATTGTAACTACAGGGCCCTATTTCTCGAAACTTATTAGACTAATAATACTAGTCCATGGACTAATATTTTTTACAAGTTTACTAGTCTGCGTTTCTCGAAGCTACAATAATAAAATATTAGTTATTAGTTACCAACTAATAAATATTACCTAATATTATTAGAGTCCATTGGGTTTTGGTTTCATGAATAAAAATTTAAAAAAACACTAGTAAAAAAAGTTAATAATGCTACTAGTCTAGGAAGGTTTGTAAAAAATATTAGTCCAAACTATTAGCGTCACATTTTACTAAACTTTATAAAATGTGGACTGATTGGAATGCTTCCGACGGTGAAGAAGGTTTAATAATAACCATTACTTCTAGACAACTCTAATTCGGCTTGGGTATATCAACCAATCACTCCGACAAAACAGAAAAATAAAATCTTGTTTTTTTTGCGGTACGTACTTCCCCTACATCTAAGGTGTGGGTGTATTTTTTTTCTCGTTAAACCCATAGTTTGAGTATCGTTGGGTAGCTTGTTTAAAACAATTATGGGTTGTTTAAATAATTTTTGAAATTAGTTATTCGCCTGCGATATATTGGGGTTTATGCTACTGGGAATGTGAAAAAATCGTGGCAGAAAAGTAATAGTAATACAACCAACTTTACTATACAAATTCGGCCGACGACGCAACCATTTAGTTGCCGCGCGCTTGTCGATGTAACTAAGAAAGACAGACAACTACGGAACCCTACACCGCGCGTGGCCCGACACGCATTTGGCGGATTTTTAATAGGTAAGACGGCATGTAATGGGTGCATTCAGCCAAGCCAGACTAATATTTTTTATTAGTTTACCAGTATTAGTTACCACTCCAATAATTATTTTTGAGAAACAGAAAATATTAGGACTTGTAAATTTTACACTAGTAACTAATAACTAATATACTAATAAACTAATAGTTTCGAGAGATAGGGCCCAGATGAGATTTTGACTGAACCAATTTACTTGTACGTGCACTAGTGGCGAATCCGTCCTGAAAAATAAAGCGTTTAACTGTACATAATGTCTAACTACTAATTAGGAATTATAAAGATTAGACAATTTAGACATGCAGAGTTTTATAATGAGTCCAAATCATTTGAAATAGACCTTTTGTTACTGTCGCATTTAACTCATTCCAACTTTTACCTTCGCTACCTATTTAATGGCTGTTCAATATTACTGACAGATCACACAGTAACAAAGAAGGTTGCCAAAATGATGTTATATATTACTATAGTAGATTGTGTCTCATGGGAGCAACATTATAGTGTATTTACGACAAGGGCGGTATATTGAATCCTGAGTAGAGCGAAATATTCTTATTCTATAATAGATTCCTAAGCGTAGCGAGGTATTATAAACTAGAATCTTGAGCGTAACAAGGGATTCAAGTGTTTGCGCCCGAGATGGATGTAATTTTGCTAAAGAGTGACATATACTCAGTTTCACGCGATCTTTTGCATTTTGACATGTAATTTTTATTTTATTTTATTATGAAATGAGGCCTTTGCCCAGCAGTGGGACACTATAGGAAATGCCTCATTTATTTGAGGGCAACAATGACGCTTTTCTGAATTACGGGTTGTGAAAATTTGTTTTTCGTCCTGCCTAGTTGCCACCGTTGCCAGCCCTACGACAGGCTTAGACGTTAATGGGCAACCTCGATGAGTAATCGACACGTTGTTAATAGACTGTTGATCCCAATCAACCGCCCCGCGATCCAGTGCACTTGCACTTCTCACTGTCAATTAGGTCCTTTCTATGGCTTTGATTACTTTGATAATTGGTTGTGATTATTGTTTTTTTACTTCCTTCATTCGAGGTTGACTGACGACCTGGCAAAGGTCGCGGGAGTCCGCTGGATGCGGGTGCCGCAGGACCGGTCACATTGGCGCTCTTTGAGGGAGGCCTATGTCCAGCATTGGCCGTCTTTCGGCTGATATGATGATGAGATACTTCATTCACGAGAAGTGGCTAAGCAAGATTATTTTTAAAAAGTTTTTATCCATAGGCTCAGCCGGTCTTTCCATCTAGGCGCCCCGGACGAGTTATGCCTTAGGTGCACTTTCACGGCGTCCTATATATCTCGTAGCATAGCGCCATGCACCTGGGCGACTGCATAAGTGCATAGGTGTGGTCACTCTGCCTGTTTTAATCCGACTTCAAAAAAGGAGGAAGTTCTCAATTTGTCGAATTCTTAGTGAGGAACTCACGGTGCGGTACGGAACCGATCCCCGATTACTCGAAGATGGTTGGACTGATTTGAAGCGTTTTGGGTATGTTTTTTACGAAGTGTCTTTTAACATTTAAAATTCCACGATAAAATCCGAAACAAAGAATTACAATCCGGCGGTGCCAAAAATGTGTGCTGTTGATATGGACCCAAATGTTCATGTATGTGGCTTGGCGAAGTATCTACTGAATTGAAGTCGGTTAAAACGTTAATTTTAAAGTAAATTATCAAATGACATGTCAAGTCGGTGAATAAGAGCCAGCCCAATTGCCTATCTCGTGCTATAAAAAATACACTGACAACTTTGTCGCTCTGAAAAACTACATTTTAAGTTGTCAATGTTATCATAACTTATGTAAGACGATAACCTCCGACCTGCGTTGTCTGGGAGATAGAGGTTGTTTATGTGAATGACTCAGATTCTGTTTACATTTAGATAAGCGAGCCTTTATTATTAGTCCATTGACGAATGACATGATCAGCAGATGAATAAATAGGAGGAAATGTAAATTAAGTTACCTACTAGGAAGAGCTTCATAGCTTGAAAAATTGTAACTGTCGGTCGCAAATTTCATTTATGGTAGTACAAGCTTTTATTGCCGACTATCTTTTTGTTGCACCGCTATGCAACTACCAATGGGTGACAACCAATGAGCTCAAACCTGACGGTTTTATCTTATGTATTTTAGGAGTTTGCTTTGGCCACCTTCTATGTCCATCATTAGATCGGCTTGGTAGTGTTTCTGCATTCTCAACGAATCTAGATTTATGCCCTTATCCCAATCGGGTATCGGCAAGTGACAAAGATCTGCACATTATGAAGGACAACTTACATACGAACACGCCTAGCTACAACACTGAGAAACGATTTCTCAAGCACACACAGACAGACAAATGTGTATGGTGATGCATATGAAAGAATACCCTATCCTCATCACCATAATCATCATCATCACCATATCAGGGGAAATACGTCCGACTGCTGGACATAGGCCTCCCCCAAAGAGTGCCAAAGTGACCGGTCCTGCGCCACCCGTATCAAGCATACTCCCACGGCCTTTACCCGGTCATCAGTCCACCTTGTCGGGGGTCTATCCTATTAAAAGTACTATATAATAGGTCGAATATTCTTACCGAATTATTTAGCTTCCGTGCCTTTCGATAAATATTATAGTCTTTCATCGAACTGTCGGTCTCTACACAGTAGCCGACTAGCTATATATACTCCGCCATTAAGTTAAATTCGTCATGGAACAGGAATAAAAGTTTTATCGCTCTTTACACTGGCATTGCGTAAGTGCGTTTTGGCGGTTATATTTGTAACGTTTCTGCCCCATTTACGTTGTCTAATGGCTCTGGCTGGAGGATTGTTTGAAAATGTTGCATAAAAACTTTGTTGCCAGAAACATTATTTTTTCACAACAATCTCGTATCACAAATGTTGCTCTAGCTTTAAGTAACTGAATACCCTGAAGATTTGTCTGAGGGGCGCGGGTGTTACTCGAATGTTTTATTTCTGTATGTCCAGGCTGGAGAATGCTATCCATCCATCCACTAAGCCAGTCTGCAAATTTAGATCCGGTTGTTTCTAAATCTGAATTAAACGTTATAGTATCTATACTAAGTTTGACAATTCCTTATAAAATTACAGCTGTTATAATGCCACATTTGACCCTAAACCAGCCCTGTCTATGACTGAATAGCATACATTTTCATCGAAAGTTTATATGCCAGTATAAGAGTAAGTAAATATGTTCCTTTTTGTTTCAGGTAATGGCCACGTTGCTATCTTCGCCATAAATCAATCGACATCGTCACCGGTTCATGTCCAGGTTTGAGAGCTTAGATAACGTGTTTATTAAAAATGCATAAGTTTAATTAAAAACTATGTCAGGAAAATGGCCAGATGCACCGCTATAGTAGCCATTTCCTGTACACTGTTGGTTCGCTACATTGCTCTTGTTCATCTTTATTTTAAGAGCCGGGCTTTTTGTCGGTGGAGTGAATACCATTCTGTTCTTCTCTCTGCCACTGTTTTGAGCTCTTGATACGACATTACATTAACTTTATCTTTAGCTTGATTCATAAACGCACGTCATGGTCTACTCCTGCCTATCCTTGCTTCTATCTTTCCTCCAATTACAGTTAATATGTAATTGTCATATCGTGTCCCTAACATATTTCCCCTTCTATGTTCAATAGTTCATAGTAGACATCTTGTAAGTGCTACATAATCAAAACAAAAGTTGTGCTTTTGTTGATGTAGCTTTGGAAGCTTGTTTTCTCCGTCTGCTCTGGCTGTATCTAGACCGCCATCTTGATTTTCTTGTATGACATTACTTTGGTCTTGTTCCTTGTTTTACAAGTGCTGTTACGTGATCATGATCACTGATCAATAATTTTCACTCTTATTTTCTCTATTGTATCCAAGGCAAGCGGTTTCGGCGCAGATTCGAAAGGATGATTATATCTCATGACCTCATGAGACAGACAGTGCCCTATTACAGAATATTCCCGAAAAGAAACCAACATTGACAAGTGGAGAAAAATGGCTGGAGGGCTATGACCAGATCGCCAGCAATCCATAAACACAACAATATTGCAGAAGAATCTCAAAACGAAATGGGATTTTATTCTTCTTCCTTACTTTTCTGACGAATTTCTTCGTGTATAATTTACACGTGTAATCATCGTAATGATTATGCATTTAATTCAATTCCACATCGCTGCTTCTAGTTATAGGGGTGTAGCGTCGTGAGGATATTATCGCTCCTGATGCGTGAACGCACTTTAAGTTTTATAATATAACTTTCATCGCTGCACGCGAGAAAACAATTCGTTTAATTGAACCTTTAGTTAGTTCGACGATTGAAAAATTAGGGACTAAAATAGTTTATATTATGTTGTGTATGGGGATACAAAATAGATTTTTAAGTGAAGTTTGAAGGCAGCTACTGCTTTTTAAGTTCAAATCCTATCATATCGATCGGAATGTTGGACCGCAAAGATGACGGATAAAACGAGATTGCATGTTACGGAGATGAGAACTTTGAGATGGATGTGTGGCGTGACGAGAATGGATCGAATAAGGAATGAGTATATAAGAGGAAGCTTGAAAATAGCACCCATAACTGAAAAGCTAAGAGCAAATCGAAATCCTACGGTGGTATGGACATGTTATGCGGAGGGATGATAGCAATGTTACTAGAAGGGCATTACGAGGGTGGTATGAATGTGGAGGGTTGTAAGAGAAGAGGTAGACCAAGGAAAAGGTGGATGGACTGCGTGAGAGACGATATGAACAGGAAAGATGTGTGTGATGAGTTGACGGGCGACAGAGAGGTATGGAAGAAAAAAACATGCTGCGCCGACCTCAAGTAAATGGCATAAGGACAGGCGAATGATGATACGACAAACAGTGTTCATGTCCCAATTTCTTCAAACTATCTGTAATAGATTTTTCATCCTCCTTCTCTATTCCACCGAGACTTGAGATTTTAATTTTAGTCAATTCTAAGTAATAGGACATTAGAAAAATCTACATTCCTTTTTGCCCTCACCAAAACTCCCTCAACGCATTTCTTCAATAACTGTTGAAATGAAACGTAGTTTTCCCAACAATATCTGATCTGAAAATGAAAATCTAATCTAATCTATGATCTAGTTAAAGTTACTGCCCCGCTCTTATTTCCCCTATTTCCAATCTCCCCTTTGGTTTCATCCCCCATTCCCCCACTTCCCGTGTGGATAGCACGCGATTTTGTTTGGAAAACATCAGCCTAACTTGTTTGGCTACGTAACTAAGCCTTTCGATTTTGAACTCTGAATCTTTACTATTAGGTTGCTTTTCTATTATGAAACATTTATTGGGTATCTCTGCGTTGGTGAGATTGCATTTGGAAGTCTAGTATGCGGGAATAAGGTTGGATTATGAATGACCACTTATGTTGGATATTTTAGTTTGTTTATTTTTACTTTTAATACAGTTCAGGAAAAAAGGTTATTCATGTATGTTGTAATTTTTTCTTAGACTCGAACTTATTTTTAGTTGTTGGTTAGGTTATAATCTACAGAGGAAACGAATTATTATTGCTGTAACATTTGATACGCAAATCTAACTATAATCTGACTTAGGCTTTGTATTTCCTCCTATCCTTAACAATCTACATCCTGTATGTAATTGGCTTGCATGTAAATGTAGGCTAATTTAAGCGTCTGCAGCAGCTACGCGTATGAAATAGTAGTTTATGCGACTGATCCATAATGAGAGGCCTTAAAATACAAGTGTGGCTTTATGAAACGAGCATCAGCGAGTTTCATAATAGGATCACATGAGTGTTTTAAGGCCTAATTATGTACAGTTGCATACACTACTTTATCTACACACATATCATAAGTAGTAGTAAGTAATTCAGCAAAAAACCAACAATAAAATGACAACAGCAATGGCGGCAATTCGATCATCCGTCATAACGAATGGTTTTTTTTTAAATCATAGACAAACGAATGAAGTCCCTACACTCATATCACTCCAGATCAAATGTCGTGCGGTTTGTATTAAAAAACGTACTGAATTGACGTTTCGTATCGATAACTGTTTTAATATCTATGGATACTATAATAGAGACACACTTGAGATTTGACAGCTGTTCCAAATTTAAACTCATAACGTTACAAAAATCTGTACTGTAATAACATTACAGTACAGATTTTACCTACTACCACAGACAAGAAAGTTCTCATAGTAAAATCGGTTGTAGTAATGCTGGTCATTTCCTACGGTTTCTGAACGCATTTTAGAGTATTAATTTTATGTGCGTAGATAAAGGTCATTATGATTTACACACGTATTTTTGATAACTTTTGAGAGAATATTAGGAATAAGATCTTGTTTGCATTATTTTGAACACCTCACCCGGATATCGACTGTGTAATTACGCCTTCTATTAAGAGTTATAGGAGTCATATACCTACTTTTCGTTAGTTTTGCATCACAAGCTTTGATAGTACCTAACAGCGTCATCGAAACGGAAAAGAAAACCTCTGTTAAATAAAATCCCCTACGGATAAAATAAAGATAGAAGTAAAATCAGTAATTTAAATTCCCCCATATTATAAAGCCATACGCATTCCTTGACAATTGTGGTGTTACCCCTCCCCATCGTTGACAACGCCTTTGAACAAACCTAAAGCCACCCCTCTCTTAAGATTATATTTTCATAGTAATTCCATGTTAAACGCGTCCTTTATGCGCGTTCAAATTTTCTTTAAAAATATGTGAAACTCGACTTTACATCAATGGAATGGAGTTCAAAATCAAAAGGAAAGGTCGAGCAAGGGGCGAAACTGGTTGAAATCGCTTTGTTTTATTGTTTATGATTGAAAATGATTCTTAGTCAAGAAATGTCGTATATGTTATCACAACTCTTTGCTGTTACCTTCTTTTGGGGGAAGTTTTATAGGGATGGCATCCCCTCTGACCTAACGGAGTAAAAACTACGCTTTCGAACTTTCCCCTAATGTTGTATCAGCACGCTTTATGTATCTAAGAGCCAGTGTGACGCAAGTGCCTTTAAAAAAAAACACGCAATTTTAGAACTTAGGCTTCCTATGAATTAGAAGAATAATCACGTGTACAATTACACTGGGTTGTGCTTTTTTAGAATTCGGGTACAGAATTCTGGAAATGTTTATATGTGCGGAAAGTTGGTATTTTCAATAAATGGTTTATGTTGTTTTTTTTTATAGGATATTCGGCGTTTAAATCTAAAAACTTGTAAATTTTGGTTTAAAAAGCGGTTTCAGATCAGGATCTGAAATCGAGGGACTCTTAAAATTGTGTATGCACACTTTGACCGATTTTGGTCTTTTGGTTCAGGGGTTAACGGAACCTTTATAGTTTCGTCATGTCTGTCTGTCCGCCCTAGTGAACAAGACCTGAAGAGTAAGATTTCTGTGACGATACGAGCTTTTTAATAGGCTCGGAACCCTTCGTTGTGCGTGGTCCGCCACGCACTAAGCCGGATTTTATTTTGAAAGTGACTCGTGCGTTTGCTTTCGGAAAGCAGTTCATATGGTAAAGTGGGAAGGAAATGGGAAAAATGTTCATGTATGTGGCTTGGCGAAGTGCTGAATAGTTTGACCAACTTAAGAAACATCATTGCCTCGTTTAAAACGGGATTCGGGCCTGAATGGAATTAGGGTAGGGCTTTACCCAGCTGTTCGATCGACCGGCCCGGGCACCGATCCCGGCGGAACTAGGTCAGATCGAATTAGCCGGAGGTTATTCGGGAGTGCACATATTTTTATTTGTTGGGCACAGTCAAAACAGACTATACGAGTAAAAGTATGAATGTTTAGTGGAGGAAGCGGCTGTAACGCTGTGAAGATGCTCTTTTGTTTCTAGACTTCATTTTTCCTCCCGATATGAAACCTGTTGCGATCGCGAAACGAACCTAACGAACCCAACCTATCTGGATAGGTTGGGTTCGTTAGGTAGCTTCAGATGCCCGACGGGCAAAAAGAGCAGAAATAGGAGCCACGTGCGCGCGGCTCCGTCGAAACTATCGAAATACGAAAAAAAATTTTATAACTATAACTAGTTTCGTACAATTATTCTTCTTCGATCGCAACTGGTTCGTACAAAGAATAAAAATTATTTGTTCGACTGGTTACGAATTTGTGGTTTCGTACGAGGCCGTAGGGTTCAAATTATCACTTCAAATGAAATAATTATGAAGCCTGAGAGCTGATAAACACCAGCTTGTGCTAAACGCGTAGGCACGCGTAATCGGGGCATTGACATTGCATGCAGATTGCATTGTCTCGCAGTGACGTCACATCAGCATAATTGGCGAACCACGTCGGTTAACCTTTGGGTTCAATTATGTCGTTTGTAAAGACTGACTTTAGTATGGGTCAAACAGACATTGTATAGGAAATGTTGCCTCTGTTTCTGAAACTTAAGGACACACCATTCATTCATGGTTGAGTCAACACATTCAGAAAAACATAAGTCTTCTTTTCTGTGATCATTAGTTATATTATAGCGTAAGCTCTTAACTGCATTTTTAATACACTCGCGGACAAGGAATATGGGTCGGTAAACCTAACCTACCTAGGGTTCCTTAGTGTGTGTGTTTTTCTATTTTATTTTTACTGTCTGGTGAACAATAAAGAATATTTGTATTGTATTGTTTTCCGATCGTAACAGGTTTCCAACAAAGAAAAATTCTTATTAAAATTAATTTTCCTTATCTGTCACTGTGATATTGTACCACGTATTGCATACTCTAAGTTTACCTCTTTCTCATCTACCAAATGGTTGTCTGCAAGACATCGCTCTTTATCGATGAGACCGTCTGCTGTCTACCTCTATTGTATTGTAAAGGGACAAACACATTTTAGTTACCAGAGGTTTCCTTAGGTTTATGAATAAGGGAAAGAATATAGGCAACAAAGTCAACAAACAGTATCTGAACCCAAGTCTCAGTTGAATGCTCGGTACAGTCAATATTGATATTTATTACGCTATTGTAAACATGCGTTCACATGAGTTCTCTACTTATTTAAGTAACGGTTTGACATGACTAGGTTCTGAAGACTTGTCGTGTTAAGTGTAGTCACAAAGACCCATATAAAATAACGATGGAAACTTGTATTACAAAGTATCTTTAGCTAAAGATGATGGTTGAGGCTATTCATCAATTTTATCACCACCACGGTTAGCACGAGATTGCGCGCGGCGAGTTAGACTATTCGTCTCTTTCTAATTAAGAATTTTATGTCACTGTCAAGCAAAAGCGTTACTTGCTACATAATACGCTTTACATGCGGTGAGAGGGGAGCTGTCAAGCTTCAAAGAAGTGAGCACTAGATTAAGCTCCAACACAAACACATCTCTCCCGAACCGCGCAGGTACCCCAGAAACCTAACCAGTCAAGCCGAATTCATGTTTGTCTAACGTCACGTGTCGTGACAGGACAATCTTACACAAATCGAGCTAGTCCCAAACTTAGGAAAGCTTGTACTATGGGGGATGTACTAGACAACATGCTTATATAGATAAATAAATTCCTAAATATATATAAAACATCCAGAACTCGGGGACAAATGTTCGTGCTCATCACACAAGTAAATGCTTTTACCGGGATTCGAACCCAGGACCTTTTGCTTCGTAGGCAGAGTCACTACCAACTAGGCTAAAGCGGGTCGGTCGGAAGTTTTCGTACATTTATTACGGTTACATTCACACCATCACATCAGCTGCTTTACGGTTATATTCACATTCATCTGATGCACTCTGACGTGACGGTCAGAAAAGTATGAATTTAGACGTAGGTCATCTTTACAAGTCAAGTTCAACGTAACTTATTTGACCGAATTACAAATACCACACCACACTAGGCGGGTTTCGTGTTTACGGTGCCGATTAATGTACGACCATGATAACGCACGGTTAAAATAATGTACAGCCCAATAATCCGCGTCCAATGTACATGGATTATCGGGCTGTATATTATTATCACCCTGAGCAAACTTGGTCCGGGGCAATATTTGGAAGCCACCTTTGTCCGGGTTGATAATTGATAATTCACGACCCAACGAACAATAATCCGAGTCCACATAAAGTGGACGCGGATTATCGGGCCGTACATTATTTGGCCGTGCATTATTGGCTCCCGTGTTTACGGGCGTACAAACGTCTGGTGTAAACCTTAGCACAACAGGTAAGGCGTTTACGTGTCGTGAACCCGAGTAATTGATTCGGCGAGTTGGCGGGCTGCCAGCCGCTGTGGACTTGTACGCCGGTCAATGAAGACCAGAGACAACGCTAGTGAAAACCATAGACTTTATCGCACTATTAATAGTTATTCTCCTCCGCGTACTATTCTATCTGTGGACCCCATGACCCCATTAGATACATAACTTTACGTATGTATCTTCTTTTAATAATTGCAGCTCTGTCTCGGAAACGCCCGAAAATCCATCAAAAATACTGTCGTATTGGGAACTTTATTTTTTTGAAGTTGGTTGTAAATTAATTTATTCTTCTTCTTTATATAGAAAAAAAAACAAGTTTGTACGTAGAGGGTAATCTCCGAAACTACTCATCCGATTTAAGAAATATTACACAAGTATGTACACCAGACCTTCGGGACTTATTATTTGTTCATTAAGTTCATTTCGAGGATTGCAAGTCACTACCGTAGGTACTATTCATTGCCATCGCATCACAAAACGAGTTGCAAGTAGAGCCTCTACGCTTTTACCGCATTAAAGGCATGACACACCGGATGCGTCTGCGTGCACGTCTACGCAGACGCATCCGGTGTGTCATGTCGTATGAGGATTCATACATTACAACGCAGCGGTGTACGTGCTGCACACGCAGACGTGCTGCACACGCAGTCGGTGTGGCTCGGCCTTAAAACAACGATCAATTATAATTAAACGAATCCTTATTGATTGGAGTACGGCGAAGCGTTACATCATAACTAGCCTTTTAAGCGAAGACTTCTGTTGTTGGATTTTTGGCGGTGGCTTTTTACTGGGACAAGATTAATGATGTCTGGGTTTACCAAGTTAACTTTTGTGGCATTGGCATAAGAACTGGTCTTAACTGAGTTTTTTCTTGCGTCCAGGGTTTGACCTCGATGCTCTGGTTATTTTAGGCTTTCAGCGGGCTTGAAATGATTACCATTTTGTCACATATCGGTGTGGATAAGACGTCCGTCGCTCTCTTACTCGCATACTTGTCAGAGCGTTGCGGATATCTTATCGACAGCGGTAAGTGATACAACTGGATCCATGCTACGTCACTGTTAAGCTCCTATTATTTTGTTCCAATTTAAATTACAAACCTGAGATGTGTGATCCCGATATGATATTTTTTTTGACCCTCGTCGCAACGTCCTGGAGAAATCGAGGGAACTCATCAAATGAGGCGAAGTACTGAATAGGGTATTTGATTTTCATTAGCAACAGATAGAAATTACGAAAATACTCGGAAACTATCAATCTATCATTTAAGGCCCAAACGCACTGACAGCGGTGGCGGAGCGGCGCGGTGCGGACAATTTCGTATTAGCTCGAACATTACAACCGGTACCGCCTCCGCACCGCGCCGCGCCGCCTCGCCACCGCTCTCTGTGCGGTTGCAGCTTTAAGTTTGCTAATAAAAACTAAAAATAAGGACGTTGTGTGATTGTGACGTCGTCGTGTAATCCCTACAAATTCCTTGCTAACGAAGCGTTTTTGACGTTTCATAAAAAAGAAGCTGATTTGACTTGAAGTCGACGTGAAACTTTGTTTTTAAAGTAGATTACATGTGTTATCGATTCTTTTACAGAGCGAAGCTCAAGCGTCGTAGACGCATACGCATACTTATTTAATAAGACGCGAGCGCGACCATAATTATTCCCCTCGCAATTTTTTATTGGTATTTTATTTAACAGTTCAACAGACTCGATCAGTGATGAATAGTAATTTGGCAACACAGATAAACGGTTATGCATGATGCTCCGGAAATTGCGATTCCAAAACAATTACTACGGCGAAGCACCCAATTAGTGTCTTCCTTTTGGCTGCTAATTGTATGGTCTGACCTAGAGACTTGTAAGATGGAGTGTGTTTTGAGAAGGACGTAACTGACAGAGAGTTACTTGTTGAATGTGGCATTTTCAAGTAACAACGCAGTAGTACAGTTATCATTGTGCTGTGGTTAACAATAAGGCAATAATTTTCTTAATAATCAATGTCAAAGAAATCCATGCTTTATATTATAAAATGCGAAAGTGTGTCTGTCTGTCTATCTGTCTGTTAGTCACCTCTTTACGCTTAAACAGCTGAACCGATTTAGATGAAATTTGGTATAGAGATGTTTGAGTCCCGGGGTAGGACTTTATCCTGGAGATCATCCATGGGGGAGTGAAAATTTGTATGGAAGTAGATATAAACAAGTTCCACGCGGGCGGAGTCGCGGGCAGAAGCGTGTGTTTAATATAGCAACATTCTTCCGTGATATCAAAAATGATAAGCAACTTAGTATTTTGTCATCTCTCTCTCTCAGATCCTTAACTGTCTCCATCGCCTCCTGTCACTTGCAATGTTAGCGCCAGTGTAACATTTTGATGGTATCTTGTCATAGTACACTTCAAATTTGACACTCATTTTGGCTTTACCATACATACATACATACATTCACCACATGAAACGTATGTTCCAGCGCCACTTTTAGCATAAATGTGGGTATAAAATAAAATATTTACAAAATGTGATATTGCAGTGATAGATTGCTAGCCCATCGCCGACAACACACTTCAACCCTGGTCCCTTAGTCGACTTTTACGACACCCACGGGAAGAAAGGGGGTGGTGAAATTCTAACCCGACACCACACGCGGGGCTTTACCGTAGCTAATTAAATACGAGTATGTGACAAGTTTTGAGTACCCTTATTGTTATTATAGGTTACTACTTACTATGACAGCCAAAAGAAAATACAACATTTATATATTTTTGGTGGCGGATTTGTGATGATTTATGTTTGCAAATAAATCCTCGCAAATCCGCCACAAAAAAATCCGTCCACGAAAGTTCTGAAATTTATGAATTCATTTATTGTTTCAGGTAAGCTGAAAACTCCACGATCGATTAAATCCGGGATCATGATCGTATTGATCGTAACTCCACGGATTAACGGATGATATTTATTGGTAGATCCATCAAGCGGCGAAGCCAATGACCTACGGAGGTATATTTATGTTACCATCATTTATTAAAGTTTTAATCAAAGTTTAACGAGACTCGATCTTTCTCTCGTGTACAGAATATATGAAAAAAAAATGGGGACAGACAACATGTTTCTTCTGCAGTAAGCCAAGAAAGTCGTCTTGTCACTTTTTGACTATAATTTGGTTTAAATAGAGGGGTTTGGGTTTCAGAACTAAACTTAACACTTTGATGGACACTATTCCAGACACAATAGAAATCAATAGAATTCCATCAATGTGTTAAGTGGCATCGGGAGGGGCACATTGCATGTAGAGCCGTTAGGGCGGAAAGGTTCTCGAGTGGCGATCACCTACGATAGGCGCAACGTGGGTCTCCACCCGATGGACTGGGTGACCTGTAAAGGTCACGGGAATCCGATGTATGCGGGTGGCGCAGGACCGTTCAGTGTGGCACGCTTTGGGGGAGGCCCATGTCCAGTACAGCAGTGGACATATTTCGGTGGACATGATGATGATGAAAGGGGTTTGAAGAACGGTTGTGAAGAACTGCGGTCCTGGTAGTCACGATCAGCCTTGAGGAATCGATGCAGAACATTTGGTTCGGAGGTGGTAGATTTTTCTTAGCTTGCTGTACAAATGGCAAGGGCACTAACTCAGAAGCCCAAACCAGTCAACCGTCGAAATCGCCAGACAACCCGAAGTACGTAAATGAGTCATTACGAAACGCAGCGCGATGCATGCCTTAAGAGCCCCCAGCACGTCGATCATGAGACGGCCGCGACATACTCTCGATTTTTCGCGCACTATCCGTCTCTCTCTTTTTAGAACAATAGGTATATTGCGAGAAAAATCGAAAGTGTATCGCGGCTGTCTCAGCACAGTCGACTCTCTGTAGTGTGGCGTTCATTTTAAAACGCCATACTGGAATAATATGATACTTTTTATGTTTATAAAAGTTTTCATATTATTCTTACGGATCTCATTGTGTAATGTAATGAGATCCTCCATATCTAGGTCGGAAACCATGTTGCTATAAATTATATTAGAAACGTTCTACTCGCTTTTTTTCTAGCAACATTAAATCGTTTCCGACGTAAATATGGTGGATCCCATCTTCATGTTATTCTAGCATGTCATTTTAAAATGAGAACCAAACTACGTTTGTATGGAGAGTCTATAGCGTCCTGGCAACCCTTAATCTAAACGTAAGAACCAAACCCATTCAGAATACCGATGTGTGCGAAGAAAGCTCGAACAATAGGCTGTGTGAACAAATCGTTGAGACGCCATTGTTAATATGTTATTGTGTGTTAATGCTGTAGAAAATTCGGTTTCTATTTGCTTGGTGGTTTGTATTGAGATGTTAACTGTTAAGCGTGCGGTGCAATCGTTCGATTAGTCCATTGCTCTGGGGATACCCTTTACAGGTATAGTGAAAAAAGTTGTACAGGTCACTTAAATCTAAATGTAATCTTATAAGCCATCGTCGTGAAGCCATTCCATGCTAAGCAGGGTCTCTTTCCTGACAAAACTTAATGTACAATTTAAATTTATTTCGTTTATATTCTGTATTGTTTTGATTCATCATTTTTTGGCACGAATAAATGTTTGAATTTGAATTCGAACTTTAAAGATTTTGCCAGGTAAACCGTTCTCACATTATCTGTAACTGAATTGGTTAAGCGGCAATTACACTTCGTCGTTCACCTAATGCGGTCGCCGAATTCATTTTAAACTACTTAGGCCAACAATCGTCGTCTTTAGACTAGTCTGTCCGCCTACTACGGCGACTGGGCAGCTGTCGATCGCCGAATGCGGCCGACTAACGTGTTCTTTACACTTTTGCGGTCGCCGCATGCAGCATGCGGCGAACGACGAAGTGTAATTGCCGCTTTATGCCGGTAATTGCGCTGTCTGTGACTCACAAAGAAACAAACATTCATACTAATCACACCAATATAATTATATGATGTTTGTAGCATGACCTGATTAGACGCAGATAATTGAGAAAAGTCTTTCCCCGTCAAAAGTCTGTATGACATTGACATAAGATTGAAATTTACCTGGCCTGTGGGAAATCTTTTTACGTCATACCTGGCCATAAAGTAGTAATTACAGCACGCTACGCGCCCCACTTCCTGGCCAGGGAGGTAAAATATCATACTCACCACGGGCGGTAATAAAGAAAGCCCCAGATCGCATCTCTATCGGCCTCCGGCTGGGGTGCCAAATATCTACAATCAGAGACATTCTTTGTTTTACCGCCCTAGGTAAGTAATGTACTATTTCACTACACCAAAATCTTTATAAAGCGTTATTCTACTCATAAAAACTACTACGCTAGTAAATGGTGTAAAAACTGACTATTACGCCATCAGCACCGTGACCAATATCGTATAATATTTTCAAAACTCTTATTTTCTTCAATCTCCCTTCAAATTTCAACCCTAATTATTCACATATAAGGCTCAATTACGAACTGTGAATAGGGAATGATACTACGTTTGGAAAGAGTACTAGTGTCGTTGACACTTTTACAAATGACTCACCGGCATTTCGTGATTTAGAGATAAACGAATGATAATCATTATGTGAAGTGATTTTACGCTATACTGTTATTTGGAATATTTCTGTCTGTCTGTTACCTCTTCACGTACTATTATTTAACAAGCGAGCGAAGCAAACGAAATTCTCCGTTTCAGATAGGGAAAAAATCTTTCGTATGTCGGCGTCCGTCCGGCTGTACTCCTCTACAGATTTTTGCGAAATTTTGTGAGCCGGTTAATTTTTTTTTTCAATTTTTTCTCAATACGAAGCTCACAGCGCCACTAGTATGAGTCTTAACAGTCAATTGAAACAGGTGAAATGCCCAATTATTGTTTAAGGGCGGTATTCCACTTGCCCAAGATCGTTGTCAAATGTGTATTTGCGTCTCACATTTTGCTTAAAGAGTGAGTGAGACGCAATGCACTTTGGACAAAGATGGATGGAAAGTGGAATACCACCCTAAGCGCCAGACAATTTGTACCTATCTTGTAGCCTCAAACTCAATCTCAAACTAATCTATTCGTGACTAAAAAAAATAGAATAGGGTGTAGGCAATAAATAAAATTATCAATAATGTCATATTTTCTCGAAAAAGGATTAAAAATCTAGTCAAATGCAGAATAAATCAACGCAAGAGGTTAAATAATCACGAGGTTATAAGGGTTCAAAGTTTTAAGAAGGGGTATGCTCTGTCCCTTTTTCGCAAAACGCAACTTCATATGAAACGATGACGCTTGTACTCATAGATTGTGACGTCACTAATAGACGGCAGGTGTTCGGCGCAGCCTCGCGTACTGTAACGTCACACACTGTTTGAGTTTTCTCTCTCAACGAGCAACATTAAAACGGTTGTAGCTTCGTAATTCTTTGAGATATCTGAATGGGATTTTCGTCACTATAGGCATATTTTTTTGCCTTCTTTCTTTTGGAGTAATAATAATTTTGTAGTCTACACCCGTACTCGTATTGTCTGTTGTTTTTGTCAAATAAATAAAATACGTTTGGCTTTGTCACGAAATGGACCCAGTTTGGCATGTTACCTGTGTGCCTGTGCTGTGTGCCAGTGCCTGCTCTTCCGCAGGGTACATTCGGTGAGAGCACGGCGGGTGCTTCGTGTGTGTCCCCTGTCATGTAGCTGCTTGATATGGGACTGACTGTGCCTATTATTTATTCTGTTTCTGTTAACTGTACGTAAGAGTATTTCGGCATGAGCGGATGTGGCTGTCCCGATGTACGGCTCCGTGAATACAAATGAGGGCCCGCCATTGATGTGTGCGCTGTTGAGATTTTGTACTCGTTATACAATATATACAGTAGGTAGTAGCTTCGGCCCGCGACTTTGTCTGCTGGTCCTATATAAAAACTATCCTAAATTTTAATTCAGGCTATAAACTATCTTCGTACAAAATTCCATCCAAATCGATTGAGTAACAAACATCTAGACGTCCAAACGTTGGCATTTATAATATTAGTAGGATGTTTATGAAAGTACTCGAGTAACGATGCAAGAATTCATTTATTTATCATTTTTGCACCAAACAATGATAATGACAACAAACTTTTACAACAACACTACAAAAACTATTACTCGCTCACTAATTATGCCTACTTAGCCGTGATAGTTTTCCTTTTAAATTCATTATATGTACTACTCCCATGACTTTTACCAGTAGCAGCCATTAAGCCGGCAGGGGGGACACGACGAAGACATGACTCGAGCAAAAATTAGGGTTTTAAAGCCCAATATCTTGCAAACGAATCACTGAGTTGAAAAATGTTTTAAACACCCCTAATATTTTTGAACAAGCTATCCAACGATATCCCCCACCCCTATAGGTTTAACGAGAAAAATATACATTTCCACTTTAGGTGGAGGGGACCTCCCAAACAATAAGTATTTTTGTATGTAGTAGGCCGAAGACGAACATGGCGAAACTATAAGGGTGCCTTGTTGTTAAATTAGGATAAAAAATGTAAGTTCCTAAAATTGAGTGATTTGGATTTCCAAAGAAATTTACTTACATTTGAGCTCGAAAAGGTAGCTCGGGAAGCTACGGTAGCCCAGTGGTTCAGGCATGCGGCTGTCAAACGGCGGTCGTGGGTTCGAATCCCGGCTCGTACCAATGAGTTTTTCGGAACTTATGTACGGAATATGATTTCATATTTACCGTTAGCTTTTCGGTGAAGGAAAAACATCGTGAGGAAACCTGCATACATCTGCGAAGAAATTCAAAGGTGTATGTGAAGTCCCCAATCCGAACTGGGCCAGCGTGGGGACTACTGCCCGTTCCCTCTCATGCATGAGAGGAGGCCTGTGCCCAGCAGTGGGACGTATATAGGCTGATGATGTGAGCTCGAAAAACATTTACGCCGCCGTCAGATCAGTTGTAATCAGGAAAACATTTTAAATGTTCTATTTACTTAGAGCAAGTCTATTTATAATAATCCAGAAAAATAACTACGAATAACTGTCCTGTTAGTAATCAGAGTAAATATTTTTACCGGCGATGAAGTCACGTAGCCGATATGATGTCAGACGTAGTATGTAGGGCAAACTTTTATCGGTTCAGATGTTATGCACAAATTGTGTTAGGTTTATTTTCATTTGTGACGTTCACTGGGAACGTATACCTTATGTGTGATGAAGATAAGGTTCCGTTTGGTTTAACGAGATGTTACAGTGTTGAGGAAATGATTGAATGTATTAAGGGCTTTATGGTGGTAACGGAGTGGTAATCATTAATATTGGAGTAGGTGAAAGATATTTGAACTAACTAAAACATTTTAGTTGAATATTTCAACGCTTCAAGTTGAAAAAAATTACGATTTATTACATATAATATTATTTACTTTCTAGATATTTGACAATCCAATTTTAATTAATCTATAATGTATAATTTTGATAGTAGTGAAATCATAATTTTATAAATTTTAAATTTGGCGAATTTTTGTATGCCTTGTGGCAAAACACAGTGAGAAATGTATTTTAATACCCTACCATACCTGTATATACCTGTGTTTTACAAATAAATTATTTGAATTTGAATTTTGAATTTGGAAAAATCCTTTTGGTTGTCTTGAATATCTTTTGAGTGAGTACAGCTTTGGTTTCAAACATTTTCCTACAAGGACTCCCGGTAGTAGCCATAGATACGGTCTATATATTGCCATCATATATGTCGGAGCAAACAACGTGCGGCTGTCAAACGGCGGTCGTGGGTTCGAATCCCGGCTCGTACCAACGAGTTTTTCGGAACTTATGTACGGAATATCATTTGATATTTACCTTTAGCTTTTCAGTGGAGGGAAAACATCGTGAGGAAACCTGCATACATCCACGAAGAAATTTAAAGGTGTATGTGAGTCCCCAACCCGCACTGGGCCAGCGCGGGGACTACTGCCCGTTCCCTCTCATCCATGAGACGAGCCCTGTGCCCAGCAGTGGGACGTATATAGGCTGATTTATTATAAACAACGTGCTCACATATATCTGAACACGACTTTAATAGAGTTCATGTTCAGATATTTTTGAGCATTAAAAGTTCTAGTAGCCGCGAGACGCTAGACTCCCGGGATTGCCACCCACAGGTTGGTGGTAATCACTCCTAGAACAACCAAAGGTGTATACATGTTAATGATGCTGACTGTGAATGTTATATAAAATGTCTATAATGCTAGGCATGGTTGCCATTAGATAAGTAGAACATAATAGGAAAGTTACTTTAAACATCTTAACACGATCTAAAGCTTTCACAAAAGAGTTCAAACACTGTATATTACAGAAAAGATGAACCGTAAAAGAATGACACTTCCCATGCCTGTTTGACAAGTTAGACACATACTGTTTACGTAAAGTAGATAAGGTGTAAACTTTCTATACATACCACGCATTTTGGCACTGGCTGGATGAAACATTCCACCATCATGGAAGGGCCTAGCTTTTGCAATCATTGTTTTTGGTGCACAATAAACGTGATCAATTCGACATCATTTACATTACACCTTTTTTCGTGGAGAAAACTTGCCTACTGACCTGCAGTCGTCGGGGGATGACTGGGTTATGTGGTATTTATTACAAGCTTTATTATCTTGACCTGTTCGTATGTACATAAGTAAGTATATAAGTTGTCCATAAACATTTGCAATCGATTTTTCAGTCCCTTGCCATTATCCGATTTAGCTGATTTTTGGGTATTAGTATACTTAGTATGACAATTAAATATTATGATTTATGGTACCATCGAGCTGATATGATGGTGAAGACAGAAGGGATTCAGTATTTAGCCGACGTAACCCCGTTGAGTTTGGGCTCTTTTGAATCGTCTCAATGAGTAGTTGATGATGGTATACAGAAAACTACAGTCGGCAATAAACTTATTTATCTACTAAAAACTCCACATCGGCCGCCATCTGCGCTACCAAGCTGAGAACTCTAGAGTTTCAAACTGAACACCCCGGTTTGTCTTCGGGTCGTTACTCGAATAACGTAGCCCTCACCACCGAAAACGCGCGAGAAGCAGAAAAATCGCGAAATACACGTCCGTCCTCAGCACAGAGCTGTTATTCGCTATGCGCTAAAGCGGCTCACCCCGCCGGTCACACGTCGCGAAACTAGACCTCTGCCTGCGCTAGTTACTACGCATCGCTGTGTCAAGATATATTTGTGGGTGAGCGTTGAGGCACTTGAAACAAGTTACAGAATAGGGGGCAGCGTACCTTTGGGAGCTCTGGCGACCTCGCCACTAGGAACAAAACAACAACATAAAGACCTAATAGTGGTGTCATAGTAACACCATAACACAAGTTTAATAATAACATTATTCTCATTGATTTACTCCTTTAATGCAAATATTATTGGATAAAGCAAATTATCATTTACAACATCTCGGTTGTGACTTGTTGAAATCAGAAACCATGCCACAATACCCTTTGTATCCTGCGGCTTAAGAACTAAGTACACCTTTACTACTGCGTGTCGGTACACGGGGTCAGTGACCTAGCCGAGTGACGTCACAACTAACTGTGCCAGGGGGCCTGCCTGGCTGCCATCGGTTTATGGAGCTGGATGCGGCAGTAGGTAGTCTGTAATGTATACAGATGAGGAAACTTGGATTCTGTTTCTTAAATATATGTGTCCTGCCCCGGCGGTCTTATGATGACCGGTAATTGCTCGCCAAAATACAAGATTAATGTGGGATGCCCAAACCGCCTGTAATCGTAAGCGATGTTGCTTCAAATCTGTATGTATGGAAATTCTAACAAGTTTCTATCGCATGACAGCTGTTAGGGGCATATTTAACGATGATCGGTCTGTTATCGCAAGGTTGTCAATAAACATAAGTAAAGTCGATTATATGTAAAACCTTATACACAATTCCAGCGCCATTAAATCATATGTAGCTGTCACGAAGACTGACGCAGAGTATTTCTCACATTAACTACCATTTGTATGTGTCGCTTTTATGTCTTCCTTCCTAGCTAGCATGATTGCGTTTATGTCAGACATTTACTAGCAAGTAAGTGCTTGCGGGACGACTGATGATGTTAGGTTTATTCGATTCCCGAACGTATTACTTTTTTTAATGTGACATACCTCGGTTTTGAGCGGGCTTTGGGCTGACACATGAGACATTTGACCAAATGCGGTGTGTCTTTATATTATAAATGCGAAAATTTCCGTCTGTCTGTCTGTCGGCTTCACGCTTAAACCATTGAACCGATTTGGATGAAATTTGGTATAGAGATAGTCTGAATCCCGGGGAAGAACATAGTATAGTTTTTATACCAGAAATCATCCCATAAGGGGGTGAAATTTCGTATGGAGTTACGATATAAACGAGTTCCGCGCGGACGGAGTCGCGGGCAGAAGCTAGATACATATAAACATGCTCAATGCTAGAGCTGGCGTCTTTAGCTAGCGGAACATCTTTGTACTTTGAAGACAAGACAATGAGCCCCATTTGACCTTCAACGGTTTCTGATTTCACACAAAAACTAATGGCAACAGAAGGGGCTACTCTATACTTTCAATGTGAAGACAAGCTGAGCCTTAATAAATAGTACAGAGAACGATATAGGGGTCAATACTCCCAACCTTGAACATATTGAGGTAATTTACCAATTCAAGTAGTGGTATTTGAATAAAACTATTTCTCAATTCTTCAAAAGTTAACTGGAGATTTCTTTATAGATCATGTCTGCCTGCTGCTTTATGTACAATTAGGCATACATACTAGCGACTCCATATAGTACCGCATTGTTATTGTAAATATATATTTATATAGTAATTTGAAAAGAAAACCGAACATTTTAGCGAAATGACGTTCCGCTGACATTTTGGATTCCCCTGTGGGCGCAAAATAGCGCGTTATGTTCATGCTAAAAAGGTCTTAGCTTTGGGGCCTTTGAGTTGTTGTGTGGCATACTTATTTGAATGAAACATCTGTTTAAAGTTCAATGAACTTAGGGTCTATGTGTATTAGTGAGAGTTTTTCATATTCTACGTCTCATTGAAAGTGGTGAACAGATCTTCCATTCGAGATACCAATTTTCAAAGTTTTGTTTCTGCTTTTTATTTGTTCCTATTCGAATCTTTGAGCGAAAGTTCCATTGAGTGAATGTTGCTGACTAAACCCGACCCTCCCCCCAAAGATCGCCACAACAAACGATACCTAGTTGCCCTCATCCAACTGACATCACTTAGAACCGATGGCCGTTGGGGCGGAAAGGTTCTCGAGTGCCGACCACGTACCGGAAGGCGCGGCGTCGGTAGGTCCCAAACAAGGTGGACTGATGACTTGGTACAGGTTGCGGGAGTCTGCTGATGGATGCGGGTGGCGCAGGACCGGTCACTTTAGCACTCTTTGGGGGAGGCGTATGTCCAGCAGTGGACGTCTTTCAGCTGATATGATGATGATGAACTTACATCTACATTGTGATAGGTAACCCACTCAACGCTTTCCTTACGCTGGGTCCAAAGTAGGGATCTGCCGTTCCCAGGAATATGCCCATACAAGGGAATATACGGGAATATTGAAGATGTGTTTGTTTATACATCTTGCTATCAGGGATTCTATGATAACTTGGGCCCTTGATTTTTTTACCAATACATTAGGTAACCAGTGTAATTTATCCGCGAAAGTAAATTCCCTATGTTCCTGGGAATATTCCCCGGAACAATGGGAATATTCCCCGAGCCGAAAAAAACAAATTTTACAAAAGTACTTCTGCAAGTAACTAAAACGATACAAAATACAAAGTTTACGAAAAAAAATACAAGAAAATGTATTCACATATTTAATGGTAATTGAGATAAAAAGTCAAAATTAGTACAATAATGAAGTTTTTGGCGAATGGCACTTTATTTGTCGGGGCACTATTCATTTTAATTACTTTTATTACAACTTAATTTTTTCTAATTTGTATTTAAATATTCCCCTGTTTGGGGAATATTCCCGGGAATATTCACCGGCACATCGCTAGCCCAGAGGCAACGACAAAAGCGCGCTGTAATGACATGTCGTTTCGCCTGATCCAACATACATAGCGTATGCTCATTAGGTTGTTTACGTTTTAGCTATCCGTGGCGCGGGTACATTTCGAGCAAATTCTTATTTATCCGCTTAGTAACTATGCATAACATTTATAGTATTAGTACCTTCTCGGACCAATGTTTGTTATTGGTTTCTCTGATATACATTACACCTCAATTATGTTCTACATATACGTATAAAACTAATAAATTTGCCGAAACTTGTCAATTATTACAAACTCTTGAGCATATCGAGCTCAGTTTAATATTTAAAACAAATAAAAGTTGCGTTCACGCCATGCCTAGGTTGCGTTGTCGTTTGTTATGGTTAGCCTTTGTTATACATCGTTGCTGTTATACGATTTGTAGTGTTACCTGGTGCTCATAATGACTCAGCATAATCTTAACTTATATTACCAGAACTGTCGCGGTTTAAGAACAAAATTATCACGGTTTCGTCAAAAAATACTGGAAAATCAATACGATTTAATTGTAATTACCGAAACATGGCTATATTCTGGTATTTTTGATGGAGAACTGTGTGACGACAGATATGACGTGTTCCGCAACGATCGTGACTTAGTCTCTTCGGGTAAAAAAACGGGTGGAGGTGTTATGATACTTTCTCGTCATGAACTAGGAGCTTGGAGTATTCAGTGTGATACTAATTGCTCAACAGAAATGTTAACCATTGTGATACCTGCGCGGTCGCTGTCCGCGACCGCTGACCTTTATGTTAGTGTAGTGTACTTTCCTCCTGATGAGCACAAAATACCTACAGATATTGACTACTTACTAAAAAGTGTTAAATCTGTATTCTCGAATGAGGTCGACATACTTAATCATATCTTATTGGGAGATTTTAACCTGCCGTTTATATCCTGGGAGACCGGTAGCCCCGTGTTTCACAAAAAGGGCCCAGTCGAAATACAAAACTCTGGAATACGCTTAGTAAATGAACTGTACTTTTTTGGTTTAACGCAACATAATACTATTTTGAACCAGAAGGGCAATACTTTGGATCTATTTTTCTCTAATCTACCAGTTCAAGTAACTCCAGTACCAGATCACGCCCTAACTAAAGTCGATTCTTTCCATCCCGCGTTTGTTGCAGAAATTTTCGATTTAAAAGTATCCCCACTTAAAGAACTTCACAACCCCAAATTTAACTTCCGTAAAGCCAGCTACGATTCTTTAAATGAAAATTACAGCGAAATCGACTGGCAACCGATAAATAAATTAGATTCAATTGATGAAGCTGTTCACTATTTTTACGAACAAATTCAAATAGGTATTAAGAAATTTGTCCCCATGAGCCGTAAAACAAGCTCGCGTAAATACCCAACGTGGTACAGCTTATCCTTGATAAAGATAATAAATGAAAAAATGAAAGCTCATAAACGTTGGAAGCAATATGGGAACTTAATGGATTATAACGCGTTCTCGCTTTTACGGTCTAGACAACGTCTAGTACAAGAAACATGTTACAATAATTATCTACGTTTAACTGAAAGTTCTTTGAAATCAAATCAGAAACACTTTTGGACTTATATTAAAACCCTTCGCGGAGGCTCAAATTATCCACAAATGTTAACCTACAATAATAAAAACTATTCGGACGGTTTTAACATATGTGAGGCCTTCAATGATTTTTTCCATTCTGTATTTATCGATGGCTCTGTTCCCGATAAACACACTTTTAGACCCGAGTTTTTAGATAACGGTGCTGCCTCAATTTCAAACCTACAGGTCAGCGTATCCACTGTAGTTAGATCGTTAAGTATACTATCTGTTGACAAAGGACCTGGTTCTGACGGCATCCCTCCTATATTTTGGAAAAACTGTGCGAAATCACTGGCTCTTCCTATCAGCATAATATTTAATCGTTCTCTTAGCTTAGGCATTTTCCCTCTCATATGGAAAAAGGCAAACATTGTTCCCATACATAAGAAGGGCTCACGAACAAATATTGAAAACTATAGGGGTATTTCTGTGCTTAATACGGTTGGTAAGATATTTGAGAAAATTGTATATAACGCGATTTATCCGTGCATCCTAGCAGGTATATCTGATAAACAGCATGGGTTCCTGAGAAAACGTTCTACCATCTCTAATCTGGCATGTTTCTCTAATTACGTTCTTAAAAATATGGATAAAGGTGGACAGGTTGACGTGATCTACACCGATTTTGAAAAAGCCTTCGATCGTGTGGATCACGTCATCCTACTAGAGAAATTATTCAGACTGGGAATACGAGGAGACCTTCTTCGCTGGATAAAATCTTATCTGACCAAAAGATCACAGGCGGTAGTTCTTGGAGGTTACCGTTCAAACTTCTGTGAGATTCCTAGTGGCGTACCACAGGGATCTCATTTAGGGCCTCTCTTTTATTGCGCTTACTTGTATGACATCACTGACTCCTTTACAAATGCTAAACATTTATTGTATGCCGATGACAAAAAAATATTTTACGTTATCAAAAGTCCTGACGATTGTATGGCATTACAGGCAGACCTTAATCAATTACAAAACTACTATACTAAAAATAAAATTACTGTTAATGTCAAAAAATGTCAATGTATAAGTTATACACGTAAAAAACGTCCTGTCTGTTTTTCATACAATTTTGAAGGTACCACAATTAGTAAAGTAGATGTAATCCGCGATTTAGGTGTCACGTTCGACAGTAAATTAATGTTTTCAGAACACGTTGATTATATTAGTAATAAGGGTTTTAGAAATCTAGGTTTTATCCTACGGTCTTGTAAAGTCTTCAAAAACATAGAAGTAATCAAACTGCTATATTTTGCGTATGTACGCAGTACTCTCGAATATGCCTGCCCTATTTGGTCTCCGAATTATTCTAAATACATTCATCAACTTGAGCGTATTCAAAAAAAAATTATTAACCACCTTAACTTTCGTCTACACCTACCTCCGTCATCCTATGAGAACAACTGTCGCATACATAATCTGCTGCCGCTTGTCGATAGGCGCAAAGTCATGGACATGTGTTTGTTATATGACATACTGAACTATCGCTTGGACTGTCCCGAATTGGTCTCTCAAATAATGTTTAATGCTCGTCTTCGTCGCACTCGTCATACCCCAATGTTACACGTGCCAATGCATGGCACCAATTACGCTAAGAATAACGTGCTCACACGAATTGCTCGAACTTATAATGCGGATTTCAGTAGCGTAGATATATTTAGATATTCAAAGGCATCTTTTAAAATGCAAGTAATTAATAGTGTTAAGAATAAGCAGCATAAATAGTTTTAGATATAGGTAACTCACCTCTTATCATGTTTAAAAATGTTTTAGTAAAATATAGCAATATATTCTCATTTGCGGTAACCTATATAGATTGACATCCTTGGTTATGCTTTCATCTCCAAAAAAAATCAATTATTTAAACTTATTTTTTTTTTTTAAACATCTCTCTTTCACACATGTTATGATGGTCCGTTCAACTGTCAACTTTACATATCAAGTTATCTAGGTAAACCTGTAATTGGCCATACTACTGTGTATTATAGTATAAGTTACATACCTTGTATCGCTGTTGGTTTTCTGAATAAATAAATAAATAAATAAATAAAATAAACATTGACCAAGACCAAAGGGCTCCGTAATAAAACCCGCTTTTCTTTCATAATTTACTTTAAATACAAAGTTTTAATCAACTTCAAATCAGTACCCAAATCGCTGCAACTGTGCCTATAAAATTTGAAGAGTTCCCTTAATTTCTCCAAGATCCCATCATCAGATCCTGTCTGATGATCATAGGCCACCTCACCACCTGGAACACCCCACCACCCTTTTAAAACAAAAATAATTTTACAGTACATATGGTGCTACTTTCCCGCACTAGTGGGGAAAAGAGCACTTTCCGTGCATATGTCGAATCTTTAAAGAGCCATATGTACAGTAATACGTTGTACGATACACGTGCGAATAGGTAATTCGCAACTCGTGTCGATTTAAAACACTCCCTTCGGTCGTGTTTTAATTTATCCCCACTCGTTGCGAATTTCCTATTTTCGGCACTTGTATCGTAAATAACTATTCCATATCGGTCTAGCTAGGCGTCTTGCGAGTAATCGGGAACATACATAAAAAATAAAATATTCCGGCGAATAGAGACATCCTCCTTTTGTAAAGTCTTTTAATAAAAGGGTAAATATCCTATAAAAAGTTGTGCAATTAGCACAGATGTCCATGTCATTGCGTTAAGCCCAACTCTCACCAAAGTGTTCCGTAATGTGTTCTCAGTATACTTAATTATGTTTTTAATATGTCATCCGCATCGACAAGCGTGAATGTCGACCGTTACCCACCTGCATGACACTATTGTCCAGAATCGCTCACATTGTTTGTGACCGTTGTTATTGAGTGGATGTTATGTTATGACATGCGACCCGTGCACGCGACGCATAGCGCATATACACGTACCATTTTTGCACCTTATCCCTGTGTAATAAGGATTAAATTGTATACATATCCTTGACGTCGATTGTACATGTCTAAAAGTCATATGTCTCTATGGAACTCGTGTAGAGATACGAGGATTTAGTTGATGTACGGTGAATGAGCACATGACAAACGGGCCATTGTCAGAATATTCAAACTTTAATTTCGGAACGCAGATTGGGTTTCGTTTAAATCGGTTGACGTTATAAATATTGAGTTCCCCGCATAAGTTAGTAACACAATGCACCGATTAATGGCGCTGTACTCATGACGGTAACTTGTACTATGCGTTATGAGGATTTTTCCAGGATTAATAAATTAATGAGAGAAAGTTTTCACGGGACCCTCAGTGCACCAGTCAGACTCGCACTTGACCGATTTTTTTCGGACTAACCATCAAATGTAGTATAATTCTAATTCATGACTTTGAACAGGGAAGTGAAATGTCGGCAGGCGTGTGCAAGTTTCTTAATGATTTGATGATGACCATGCAAATTTTTGAGGTACGGTCGAGGAAAATGAATGTTTGGCACATGTCAACTCTATTTGAATGACGTTAAGGACCAAAAGTGCTAAGCATTCAATTTCCTCGACTGTACATTTTACGGGCTAATTGTCAACAACAGTTTGCTTGGTAGTGTTTTCCTTTGCTGCTATTCTTTAATGATCCATCATCATCATCATTGGCCGCTGCATCCTTGTCGGATGATTGTTGCAACCTGGTCACCCATAGACCATATCGTGAAGCAACGTCATAAAATATATTATCAAAGCGACCTGGGAGTCCTCTATAATTTAACACCAAAAGCTGTGGATTGGCTGTGCAATCTGGATGTGCATATAATATAAACTGCTATTTGTATATATAATATATATTCCTACAACGTGAAAAGCCATGCGATTAAATAAATGATTACCCATAACATAAGCCAACCCCGCTGTAGCGTTTCCTGTTTACCCAGCAATGTATAGCAAATTATGAGTAACAGTTATCCTCTTGGTGAAATATGAGCAGGTAACCCATATTTAACTTTGCGACGTTGACGTAAACAGAGGTGCGGCAGGCTACAGGTCACTCTAGGGTTGGTATTCACTCGCTTCAAACGAACCAGCATACAATGACCCTCGGTTGTGCGTAGTTGTTACGTAATCAAGGGTCAAGTAAAACTAGGAATGAGTGAGTTGTCAGGACCGGTTATGAATCGCATACCAGGGTGTGAACTGTAGGTTAGGTGTGAGCTTCTAATTAATTGATTTAATTACCATTCGTGGACAGGAGTTAGGTGAGGGCATTAGGGTAGGTAGTAAGGTCGAATAAGCGTCTAAGTTATTATAAAGGTACTACGTCGATAGTGACTTTATTGTGCATTTTAGCTGCAATTATCAATTTAGAAATAATCAGATTTCTGTATTTATCTAGAGTCGGTTGATCCTTCGGTTGAACTTTATTCCTGTAGTCTGGCTTATTGGAATCAGAATATTTTATTTTGTGTAACATAGGTTACAGTGAAGGATTAACATCCTTATGTAACATGAACAGATATATTAAGAATTCAAATGTCCTTGAAGAAAGGGTACGCCAGATTAGCTAGGGCTTGCTCACGGAAATGTTTGAAGCCACGCAAGGTTGTTGTTCCGAAACGTCGTTAGTTACTATTTAGTCTAGACAAATTATGTTTATTCAGTGTCGGCAGCAATATAACATCCATTTCCGCCAGTCGATCTAGTTTAACAAATCTCAATGCCCAAAATGGTAGTATGTCGATTTAAACAGGTCCAATATTCTCAGAGTAACATTGTGTTTGGTATGTATCTAGCTTGAACAAATATGCCTTATACGAGGAATCTTTCAACCCGTACTTTGTATACCTTTAGGGAACTTGATACAGCATTTACATTCCTTCGTTACTCGCGGGAAATCTGCAGTGTCCTTTGGGTTAGGTCGAGCGCCACATTTATTCCACTAAATCGAGTGAGACCTTTTTACGGTAGAGGGAATAGATATATTTTTGTTGACGATTTTGTATAGCTTCCTTTTTGCATAAAAAGGGATAGTTCAGTGGCTGGATTAGTGATTTTGGTTGTTAACCTTTAGAGTCCCGACTCTAATATGGTAATTGACTATTCAGAGTTTAGTGATACAATATTTACTGCGCCAAACGAATATTGCTTGTATTGTATAGCGATAGCGTCTAAATTATAAAATGGGTGTTTTTACGATTAAAATCGATTCTGATCTATCAACACAAGACTTAGTGCTTGTCACGGGATTAAAGACTTATTTAAAGATTAAATTTTACAGAATTTCCATACAGGCTTGACTATTAGCTTGCTAGAGTAGGCAGCCACCGGGTATCGAAAGAAGTGCCATGAAAGCTTTGATAGTAGGAATATTTGAGCAAACTATTTTAATATTTTAATTTTAAAGGTTACTTGTGGTCAAGATTATGAGACCCTAAAACGATAATTTTCAGCACTTCGTCCGCTTGGTTACTTTTCTTTCTAATTCTACTAAATTGTATTCTATCTATGTGTCTATTCAGCCCTTATTCACCCTCTGTTATATGTATAAGCCTCTTCTTTCTCATCTGATATGAAAATCCAACAATACAATTTCGAAAATGCATGCGGATGTACGAGTAGTACAATTTTCCCGTCGTATCACTGTCATGTCGTGTCCTGTCAAATTTACGTCGATCAATTCAGCCACGAATACCAAAGTTGCGTGCGTACATGCTACAAGAAATCGGTAGGGGTTCCAACGTTCCTGAAATTCTAAATAAATGTTCTGTTTCTTTCTTCAACTTCATATTTTATCTAACATAAAGTTCATAAATTTTTAGTGTCGAATCACTTTTTGGCTTATATTGAGAAAACTTTGTTTATTATAGAGGATGTACTACCCAACTCACCGTCTAAATAGCAAGAGAACATTTTTTTCTTAGCTTTATTCCCGTAACTATAGCATTATATGAGATGTATTTTGAAGATGAATCTCACCATCGCCTTTGTTCTCAGTTCTACGGGACTGCTAAGACACCGGATTCCTTTCCATCCTTGTGTGAATGGATTTCCCCATTGTCGCTCCAAGCGATTTGAGAAATATTTAGCAGCCGCTTAGATTGGAATTCTCTTGCTTCACGTTCGTACCATCGTCAACATAGTTACCTGGCCATTCGTGCACTTTATGTGCATTGTAATAAGGGTCACGAATGGTCAGTTAACTATGTTGGCGTTTGTACTACCGGACACGTTTAGAATATGCTGTATCTTTAAAATCTTTACTTGGAAAATTCCACTTCCATTACAATTCCATTTTTGGCTTCAAAATTAATATCGCGGCCAAAGTTAGTATGCAGAGTCAAGTGTAAAAATATGGGTGCATACTTACTTACTCACTTATTGTATGTGTCTGTTTGGCCTTATGGTTGACTGGTAGAGAATGCCATATGGCATTAAGTCCGTCATTTGTACATTATTTTGGTTGTGCAAAAAAGTTTAAATAACTAAACGGAACCATGGCACATATTTAGGAGTCAGTATGTATTTATTTAAACTTCATTGTAATTTATGAGAGTGGTAGCGGTTTGTAACTTTATTTTGCAAATAATAGTCCTACATTCTCCAAATTCGGTTTCAAAATTAGAGGTTTTAAAACCCTAGTGCACGGCGAACTTGCATGTTTGGCTTGCATTAAAGTTGATGAAAACTATTACTTACACGCAGCCGGTTTAACGACTTTTGCTTCTGCTTTCTAAGTCAAAAGAATGAATTATACCCCAGGAAAATTACGTTTTTTTCAAACATTAATTTATAACAGCGTTTTTTTTTTGTTTGTTTGGTTTTCAAATGTTATTCTAAGATGCCTTATCCAAGAATCCACCAAAATTTCCATCGGGAAGTAATTATATAAAATAAATGACACATCCATTATGTTTTTTGTGTGATTTATTTATTATTCTTGAAGAGCTCCTGTAAATCAACCAAAACAAAAAATAAAATATCTATTAATATTTTTCCTCTTTTTTCAGGAATTGCTTAAATATCGATTTTTTTGATGACTAATATTTTGGTGGATTTTAAGTCTACGTAATTACTAAAATGATAATATATCAGTTACACACAAAAAAGCTGTTGTTATGAATTATTTCCAAATTTCCATTTTTTTCCATACTAATGAGAATAAAGTGCTTGGGCTATTATGCCAATAGAAGAACATGCATAGTCACAATTAAGAGTGGATTTTTCAAAAAATACATTTGTAGTTTCACCAAAATAAAATTGCAGGTCTCATCAAGTACTGGCACAGTCTTATTTTTGTACGAAATAGTTGTGACAATTCTAGAAACTGGATGCCAATCTCTGGTTGTTTTATACGCTTACGTACAACGCTTTGAATAACATCGCCTGGCTTGAGGCTTCCTCACTTCACTCAGATCTTGTGTCCATAAATTACTAGCAAACACCTAAGCGGGGGCTCGGTAATCTGACCCCTCCAGAGTAAACCCAGCTTAATCCTAATTAATTTTCACAGTAACTTCTCCCATTTATCGGGCAAAACAAGCTTCCCAGAACGGAACCGGACGTTGATATTTGTTCTAATTACGTTAGAATATCAAGGTTTTTTTTTACATTTCAGGGCGTTGCGTCTAAATGTTGTAGAACACGGTATTTTAGAATTCACTAATTCGAATCACAAATCGATGATATGAAGGTTTTTTTAAACGGCAAGGAATTCGAAATGACTTTTACGAGAGAATTGGCGTCATTTTGCGGTTTGCAAAAGCTTTACTCCACCGCAAATTAAACAACCTGCCATCTCTGGTTAACTCTGATAAGTTACTCGAAATATTATTCCACCCAAATTCCACCTGCAACGTACGGGTACAATTTTAATGTAGGGGTGACCGCGACACGGTTCGCCGCGCTCACGACGTAACCATTTCATACAAACCAGCCTTTTCGTGAGTTCATTCATACCCGGTAACTCACTAGGCTTGCATTTTAAACCACCAGACCGTACCCAATACTCCATTGTTGGACGCAAGAATGAATCCTTTACGTCTGCTCAACCAATAGCTTCGGGCGGCTTGGGAATAGGTGACTGCGCGCCTAGACGGGGTTCCTTATTATCCAAGTCTGCAGTACGCTTACCATGAGTTTGACAATGACGGCTTACGCTAACGAGTATCGAGTTTTCTATCTGTGCATCCCGCTCGTACTGTCAAAGTGCAATAGAGATGCACAGATAGAAAACTCGATACTCGTTAGCGTAGTAAGCCGTCATTGTCAAACTCATGGTAAGCGTACTGATATTATAATAGTACAAAACTTCCAAGTAATGTTATTGAGAGGACAGATAGATGAAATGCAAACTATTAGAACTACCGGATCATTAATGACTGCCGTGATTACAGATTAGAAAACATGCCTACACCGCTTCATTCTGTTAAAAATGTCGACGTTCCTGGCAAGGTACAAAGTAGGTACCCCAATGGTTACGCAAAGAAGGCACATGCAATTCCACTCGTCGGTAGCGTGTATGTTAACCAGTGTCGGTAGAATTTAACTGCTTTTAACAGCGCAGACCTATTTCTGAGCTATTATATTATTATTGTCTGTGGCTAGGTGAATGGCTTAACCCCAAGAATACTCGAACAGCGTTTTGACGAGGCAGTGAATAATATAATTTGGCTGGCAGCCGTCTGTCTCAAGTGGACGCTGTTATTGTTTTAGAGAGCGGTATTTTAGTGAAATGGAATTGTTATTGATTCCCTGGCGGAATTCGTTCGTGTTTATTTTGGTCTTGATGTACTTATGTTCCATTTCGGGGTTCTTTAAGGCGGTTTGAAATTTGAATATCAAATGTAAGATGTAGTAAAATTATACGGAACAGAATGAAACTTTTTTTATGATCACGTCTATTTATCGAATTGCAAATATAATATTTATAGGTTCACTTCGCACCTTTAAAGGTTCACTTCATAATTATAAATTAATAAAAAGTGTAAAATTAGGAAATTAATCTAGCGGTATTTTGTCTAGTATTCCTCATGTAGTTGCGTTACGATCGGTGCCATGACCAGGTTCGGCATTGCAATTTTATGTATATTTAACGAGTAACAGTTTTTGGTACAATCAAATCCTTATTAAAATGCTAGATTTACGATGCCGCTTCGCCAGTTCGCCGTAAATATGGGTTAGATCTTTTGTTTACGTTGGCAACCGTTTTGTTTTGGCGTGGCACGCCGGCGATGTCAAACGCTTCGCTAATGTCGTTCGGACCATCTGGTGTTCTGCTTAAGAATTTATATTACTCTTATTTTAGTCATTGTGAACGATGCTGTTTTAAACGTATCTGTTTCGAATAATCACACATTTGATTAGTTGGCTTTAGTAAGTTCTTCAATCATGGGGAAATGCTTCACATGTAGGGTATATTAAGAATATATGGTGCTATCTGTATAGGTATGCCTGCAAGCAACTCCGTGCTCTTAGGCCAATATGAGGCCTGTATAAAGGTCGCCAAGCTCATTAATATCATGTTACTTTACTGCGTACAAAGTTACGAGTAATTTGAAAAAAGCCAGTTGCAATCGAGAAGTCTCATCATTGTTTTATTACTGGTAATTGTTGTAATTCACTTGAAACCGTTTATGTTCCTTTGAATTACTGCCAGAATGGGTTAGGTGAAACATAAACGATATAAATCAGTCCAGTCATTCATTCACTATTGCCCCATCAATCTCAATAGTAATTTACGAGTTCGTTTGTTGGTAGTTTGTGTATTTAAAAATTTTGGCTAGGTACGATCAACTTAAAGACTTTGGTGAACATATCACGGATATTGTTTTTAAGTATTTATGTATTACTGTGGTTCAATACATATTTTATCTAGGTATTTTTTGACTGTAGTGGGAAACGGCTCACGTAGAACATATTTTGAGATAATTCTCAACCACTAACCATTAGGGAGATTCAAACGCTCAGCGGTTGTCTTATCATATTTTTAATATTGTGATTATTAATAAATTAAAATCACTAAATATAGTTATCGCGGATAGATTCTAATTATGTAAGATTAACCTCAGTCAGCTACTGAACAGTTGAACACCACCGTTAATACAAGGGGTGGTAAGAACAGCGTTTGAAATGCCAGTTACATTTTTTTTGAGAACCACCCAGTTATGTGTTTTTTACTGCACTGTAACGTTATATTTTACCAAAAAAATCAATGCAAGTATTCAAGTAGTTGTATCCCTCTTATCATTATCTTCAGGGTGTGCCACCGATATACAAATATTTGGCCGGCAGTTTATCGCGAAGTTCACCTGCAATTTGTTTTGCCATTAAAAAGAGATAACGGTCATATTATTACATCCAGCATGTCTTTATTCGTCTTATGTAAACAAAGTCAAATTATAATCTTTATCGTGAATTTCAGAAACATACGCTTGCCGGTGAAGTACCTATATCTCTATGTTTCCTTTGAGTACGGCGTCCTCGACTGTATGACACTAGCTTTGACTGTAGCCACCTAATGCATAGCAACTCCTTTCATACCTCCACCAGTGTCCTTCTAGTTTTAAAGAAGATCTTGTCTTGTAATATGTCATATCATTGTTTTCCGCGTCTATTGATTATTAAACACGTAAAGATCAACTAACACTAAACATCCTACAAGCTTGTATTTACACTCTCTTTGTTGCATTCTTCGTCTAATAAAGTAAATAAATCTTCCAAACGTCCGTTTCTTAAACCAATGAACGTATGAGTAAATCATGTGCAGGCAAAAATACCTCGTCAATAACCGCTATTGATCCCTCCAGACACTTCGGCTGTTGATGGATGACTTCATGCAGGAATGTGCAAACAGTGTCTAGTTACATCCGCCATTTTGGTTATTCGTTTGTTTTTCGATTCAGTTCATTTGTCGTTGTTGATTAATTAGCCGTGGTACGTGTTGGTTAAAAGTATTTGCTTGCAAGGTAACGATCGATTTATTATTTTATTTTAAGCCATTTCTCACACGGTCAGGTGTAGGTGTAATTATAGTAAATAGATATTAGATACACCAATCAACTATATATGTTAAGTATTCTTCGATAGCACAGCGAAAGGGGGGTTGGAACGCATGAATTCCCCGGAGAGAGTAACCAAGGCGATTACCGATAGAAATGAGCAACCCACTCACCTTGTGAACCTCAATGGCAGCTGCTCGTGTTAGGATGAAAGCCCAGCTCCGTTCTCCTTCTGCTATGCCTAGGTCTTAGTAGCCTGCAGATCTGGGTTCAGCACAGGGTAACGTAAAGCACGTAGATAGACTAGATAGTAGTGAAAGTAGCCACGAAAGCACCGTGGTGAGTCTCTGCGGCGGTAAGGGATGCGCGCGCGACGATAGCCATTTGCCTACTGGTCCGCGAGTGTTCGGGACGGAGCTATTCTTAAAGGGCGAGATTCGCTTGGCATTGAAGGAGCCTTCAGTGATGGATTACTCTAAGCTCCCGACAAAAGCCTGGTTACTAAATCCTAAACATACTCCCCCCTGCTGCGAAATCTCAATTTCCAGAAATGATAGGAATTAAAAAAAAGAATCGCCTAAAGTGGCACAGTGACAGACGGCCGAATAGCATTCTTGTTACAAGAGTTTCATTATAGATAACATGCATATGAATTAAATTAATAGCAGTAATAAGTAAAACAACGAGACAGAATTTAAAAGCTGTAAAATGAACCCTAGTGGCAAAAGAACAAACTAAAGTAGCGTAAACGTATAAAGACAGTGTGTTTTTGAAGTATTAGTTATTGCTAATAGGAAGTACGCAGAGCTTGACGACGGGTCGTTTAAATTCTCTATTACGCGATTCAGCATCTGCGGTACGAACTGTTACCACCCGTACTATCCCATCCTGACCTGGATGCACGTTGACGACGCGTGCCACCGACCACAACAACGGTCGAAGGTTGTCGTCCTTAATGATGACTAAATCGCCAACTCTCACCGCCCGAGAATTGTCTGTCCATTTGTTTCTCTGATTTAAAGTATGTAAATAGTCACGGTGCCAACGCTTCCAAAAATCAACATGTAAGCGCTGTAACAATTGCCAACGATTCAGTAATGAAATCTTTGTGGTCTCATTATTATCGTCCGGGACAGACGTTAAAGGAGAAAGCGTTAAAAAATGGCCTGGCGTCAGGACAGAAAAATCATTTGGATCATTACTGACTGCACACAAAGGACGTGAGTTCAGTACTGCCTCTATCTGCACGAGGACGGTATGGAACTCTTCTAACGTTAGCAGATGACTTCCCACTACCTTGGCAAGGTGTCCCTTAACTGAGCGTACCCCGGCCTCCCAAACTCCACCAAAGTGGGGGGAAGAGGGCGGAACCGTCATAAATTCAATGGTCTGTGATGTAGCGGCAGCCTTCATCAGCCCCGCTAGCTGATTTCTTGCACCGACAAAGTTGGTCCCACAATCGCTCATTATCAGGGAGCACCGGCCCCGGCGAGCAACGAAGCGACGTAAGGCAGCGATAAAAGATTCAGCCGAAAGATCATTGGCAATCTCCAGATGCAGGGCCTTGCTCGACAGACAGACAAACAGACAAAGATATACCTTGTCAGAGCGCGCTCCTCGGCGACGGCGACCAAGGATGACATGAAAAGGACCAGCGTAGTCACAGCCCACACGTTGAAAGGCTTTGACAGCAGTAACCCTGACGCGGGGAAGGTCCCCCATGATGGGTTGAGATGTCGTTGGTTTAGCCCGAAAGCACGGGATACAACGAGAAAGACGTTTGGCAATAGCACGCCGAGCAGAAAGTACCCAAAAGTTTTGAGACAGTAGGAAATGCACCATTTGTGCACCACCATGCAACGACTTTGCATGCACATCATCAATAATTAACGACGAAAGTCGATGATTTGAAGGCAAAATAGCGGGATGCTTTGCATCGAACTCCAAATCTGAGTGCCGAAGTCTCCCTCCGACACGCAACACGTTGTCCTGTGAGAGGAAAGGACTTAATTTTTTCATAGGCTTTGGCAAAGGCTTGTTATCTTTGAGATTATTGATCTCATTAACAAAACAATCTTGCTGACAAGACTTGACGAGAGTTTGAAGCGCTTGATTCAGCTCTTGTTCACATATTGGACCAGAATATGTTCTTTGCTTCTGCAAAAGACTCAGGAACCTAAGCACAGTCGCAGTTACTCGCAGGATTTTCTTCAAGGAAGAGAACCGGAGTAAAAGCTGCTGTATCGAGTCAGTCTCGTTGGTGACAACGAGGGCTGACTTCTTCTCTTCTTGACGTAATTCTGTAGTTACGTCGATTGATGGGGGAAGAGTTTTTAACCGAGGCCAATGATCAGACGAGAGGGACAGAAAACTCGGACCATTCCACCAAAGTGAATGTTCCAGCATTGCCTTTGGAAGCATGCCTCTCGAGGCTGCATCAGCCGGGTTATCATGGGTGCTTATGTAGTTCCATTGTGCTGAGGGCAATTTTCGTTGAATCTTAGCGACTCGATTGCCAACGAAAATTTTCCATTTGGATGGGTGAGATGCGATCCAAGAAAGAGTTATAGTCGAATCGGACCAAGCAAAGATATTCTTGATTATGATCAAAGACAATAGATGAGGAAGTATCGCGTGCACTAAATCTGCCAGAAGGACGGCAGCGCACAATTCCAGACGTGGAAGACTGATCCGTTTGGTAGGGGAAACACGAGATTTCCCGCACACCAGATGGGTAGAAAAGGTCCCATCATCTAGTTCTGCTTGCAAGTAGACGACACTGGCATAGCCTGACAGAGAAGCGTCGGCAAAGCCGTGCAATTGATAGGCAACTGCACGCGAGTGCGTTATCTTCCGTGGGACAGCAAAATGTGATAGAGCACTCAATTGGGAAGAAAATTGACACCAGAATTCTACTATATCTTCGGGAGGCTTCTGGTCCCAATCTAAGCCTAACAGCCAAAGACGCTGAATCAACGATTTTGCCAAAAAAATTACAGGACAGAGTAGCCCTAACGGATCAAATACACGAGCCAGCTCTGACAGTATCTGCCGCTTCGTGCATTGATTTTGAGACACATTAACATTGTACTTAAACTGATCAGACGCCGAGTCCCAGTTTAGACCAAGTACTTTCACAACAGAATTATAGTCTGCATCGAACGACGTTGCTTGAGTCACACAATGCTCAAGTGGGATCTGGCTCAACAGTTCCGGACGATTGCTTGCCCACTTGCGGAGCTCAAAGCCTCCTCGGGCTAATAACGCGATTAATTGCTTTTGCAGCTCAAGAGCCTCACTAACAGAAGACGCACCTGTGGGAATATCGTCCACGTACGTGTCTCTAGATAGTACCTCCGCCCCCAGCGGGAAAGCTTGGCTCTCCGACACAGCTAGCTGTTCAATCGTCCGCAAGGCCAGGAAGGGAGAAGATGAGACCCCGTATGTGACAGTATTTAAAAAGTAGTCCCGGAGTTCCTCATCAGGATGGAAACGCCACACGATGCGCTGAAAGTCACGATGTTTCTCTGACATCACAATGTTCCTGTACATCTGACGAATATCTGCAGTAAACACTACTTCGTGTAAACGAAATCGCAAAAGTATGTGGGAAATGTCCTTTTGAAGCTTCGGTCCCGTCAGCAGTGTGTCGTTTAGTGACAGACCCTCGCCGTCACGAGCGGAAGCATCGAACACGACGCGTAACTTGGTGGTTACGCTTGATGGTGACAGCACGCAGTGATGTGGGATGTAATATGCACCAGAGGTATTTTGGTCAGAGGGAGGCACCTCTGACATGTGACCAATGTCCAGATAGTCCTGCATAAACTCATTGTACGACTTTCTTAGTGCGGCATCATTTGATAGACGCATTTCCAATTTGTTAAAGCGGCGCACAGCGATGGACCGCATGTTACGGAAAGTCGGCTCAACAGATTTGAACGGCAGCTCAACAACGAATTTTCCGGAGCCCTCACGCTTGTGGGTAGAAAGAAAATTCTGTTCACAAACCGCATCTTCGGGCGACAGCATTTCTTCGGGGTGATGCACATCCTCAATCTCCCACAACCGTTTTAAATCGTTTTCCAAGTCGCTATGTGACGCGTGAAGCGTTTGGACTGACGAAAGGTTGGAATATAAAGATGGTATACTCTCAAGGCAGCGAGAGCGCCCCAAAAAGACCCAGCCAAATATAGTATTTAAACCAACAGGGGAGTCATTCCCACCCGGAATCATACCCTGAAGGAAGATCTCATTCCAAAGTTCGGAACCAAGAAGGAGGTCAATTGGTCCCGGAATATGAAAAGATGGGTCCGCGAGTCTAATGAACCCTAAATTCTTTAAAAAGCTAGTTTCTACCGTGACTGACGGCATGTCATGACAAATGCGGGGTATTACAATTGCCTCGAAAGATATTTCGTTGCCCTGATGGTTCTCGGGACGGATAGTGCATTGGACGGTACCCAATACAGACGTGGAAGCGTTACCTAGGCCAAAAACCGACGGCGCGTTACTCGAGACAGGTAAACCTAGGCGATTTGCTAGGCCTTGGGAAATATAATTGGCTTGACTGCCAGAGTCAATCAACAAGCGCACGGCGTGAAAGGAGCGCCATCTATCCAATATATCTACTTGAGCCGTTGACAGTAGGACAGTTTTATTTGACGACGTATTTGTAGACAGCCCCTGCACACCTAAGGCATTAGAGGTGGCGTTGGGATTGGATGAACTTGGTTTGCGATCTACTGTGTCTTGAAAGTGTAGTAATGAGTGATGACGGCGACCACAAGTTCGACACGAACCTTGTGAAGGACAGTTTGACACTACATGACCTATGCGCAAACAATTGAAACAAAGCTGTTTATCACCAACTACTTGTGATCGACGCGCAACCGTTAAGTTTTGGAAGTCCGGACAATGTGCGAGAAAATGCTTTTTGGAGCAGAATTGACAAGGCGGAGGCGGAGGCAGTGCCGAAGAAGTAGACTGGTTACCCACCAAAGTCGTTTGCCTAAAGCGTCGTGGCGGTGTCGTGACGTGGTCGGATCGCATGGTGTTCACGACGGCTAGCCGCATGTTTCCGTTATGAGCTGAACATGTACTCGCTCCGGCATGCTCCACTGCCTTGCAGTAGTTCTCCACAAAGGTCTCCAAAGATTGATAGGTCGGGATGTCCTCCGACGTGACGGTCATCTCAAACTCTTTACGAATGGTTGGTTCTAATTTCGATAAGAGCGTATAGAAAATTATAAAGTCCCATTTATCGATGGGCAGGTTTAATGACTTCAAAATTGCTAAGTTTTCTTGGAATGTGTCCAAAAGAAACCGAAAGGCTTGCGCTGTGTTATTCTGTAACTTAACAGTTATAATAGACTGCCACGCTAAAAAGGCTAGCTGGCGTTTATTCTGATAGCGCTTCACCAAAGTTTCATACGCCATGTCGTAATTGTCGGACGATATAGGAAATGCTTTTATTAGGTTTAACGGTTCACCCTTCAATGACGAGACTAAATATTGAAACTTTTCAATTTTAGAGATCTCGTGTTTGTCATGTACCAAGGTTCGGTACAGATCATAGAAAGTAATCCACGTTTTATAGCCACCCTCGAAAGTAGGTATATGTATGGGCGGCATGCGAATATGACCCGTATTGCTGCTCGAGCTACCTGCGGGTACGGGCGAAGCGACACGAGGCACTTGAGGTGTTGCCTCGGGAAACAATTGCGATTTGATGGACAGAATGTCTATTACGGTCTCGTCAAACCCCTGTCGTATCTCCTCATTATCCGCGATCTCCTGAGGATCCTTTAAAGAAGCTACTATTTTCGTATGATTGTCGTCAAATAACACTTCTAAACTTTCCAATCTCTTTAAATGCACCTTAAAGCGCGGTTGCATTTCCGGGTTCGTTGTACATCTTTTTGCACAAATATAAGCGTCATTTAAACGCTTAAGAGCGATAGTACGGCGGCATTTTTCCATTTCGTTCATAGTGTAATTTATTAAAGCGCGCGCAAGTTAAACAAAAGTGATCAACACAATTAGGTACTTATCTTACTACAAGTATAACTCGACAACAGGCGAGAAAGAATTTTAGACCTTGTATATTAAAGGTACGGTCAAAAATCGTACTGCACTATCTTTCAAACTAACTACAGAAAAAAGTTCCCGTACTTACATACAAATTTTAACAAACTTCTCTAATTCTACAATTTACACGAACGTAATGTACAAACATAAAAGTTACTTATAACTCAATCATGATAAACTAGGTAACTTCAATATGCAACCAACCAAATTATGCAACACGTCGTGTGCGCGCTAAGGAATTTGAAACACCGAATATCTACCCTGTGACCCGCACAATATATAGTATATTTTTTTGTGAAATTTACTAACAAAACAGCAAATGTTACACCGTTAAACGTGTAACTAGAACATACAATTAAAAATTATGATTTAAGACAGCGAAAGAAACCACTTTAACTCGTAAACAAGTTTCTGCTCGGATAAAAGGTCGTAAGTTCATACGAATACCACGGCGGTTACGTCCTTTTTTTTTTAGTGTTTGAACAAATTGCCTTGAAATACTTATAGTACATCAAATATTTTTATCAATAATGTAATAGTATGCTAATAAAGAATGCTATTCGTATAGTTTGCACTGTAATCCATAGGTATACAAAATTTTGTTCGAATTAATATATCCGGTATAGAAGGAACACAAATATGTTAAGTATTCTTCGATAGCACAGCGAAAGGGGGGTTGGAACGCATGAATTCCCCGGAGAGAGTAACCAAGGCGATTACCGATAGAAATGAGCAACCCACTCACCTTGTGAACCTCAATGGCAGCTGCTCGTGTTAGGATGAAAGCCCAGCTCCGTTCTCCTTCTGCTATGCCTAGGTCTTAGTAGCCTGCAGATCTGGGTTCAGCACAGGGTAACGTAAAGCACGTAGATAGACTAGATAGTAGTGAAAGTAGCCACGAAAGCACCGTGGTGAGTCTCTGCGGCGGTAAGGGATGCGCGCGCGACGATAGCCATTTGCCTACTGGTCCGCGAGTGTTCGGGACGGAGCTATTCTTAAAGGGCGAGATTCGCTTGGCATTGAAGGAGCCTTCAGTGATGGATTACTCTAAGCTCCCGACAAAAGCCTGGTTACTAAATCCTAAACAATATAGGACTATCTTGTACCAACTTACATTATTAACCACTATTTTGTTAGGTCTTTTTAGGTCCTAACTAAATAGTTATTTAAGTTATATCATTCATATTCGTATGTTTTTCGGAACTTATGTACGGAATATGATTTCATATTTACCGTTAGCTTTTCGGTGCAGGAAAAACATCGCGAGGAAACCTGCATACATCCGAGAAGAAATTCAAAGGTGTATGTGAAGTCCCCAATCCGCACTGGGCCAGCGTGGGGACTACTGCCCGTTCCCTCTCATACATGAGAGGAGGCCTGTGCCCAGCAGTGGGACGTATATAGGCTGATGATGTGATTCATATGTAAAATCGGACAGCTCAATATTCCAACCTAAGTATGTTTATTGTTCAGTATTGAAGTAAGTAGTTATTAATTAAGTTTTGGTATATTCAAACAGCTTACTAAACAATTTGTACAAATTGGAGCATCGTCTGCCAACAAACCACTATGTGGTTTGGCAGAAGTATTGGATATAAGAAACACTGTAAGCTCTTAACTGAATAAACAATTTTTCAATTTTCAATTTCAATTCAATAAATCAGGTCAACTGCATATAGGCTTTGCCTAAGTTTGTCCACCAGGTACTGTGTTTGGTTGTAGAAATGTATTTCTGATCAATAAACGAATTATTTATTTAATAGCTTCCGCCCCCAAATTCTTCTGCGAGGACCCGGGATAAAAACTATCCTATATTTTAATCTAGACTATAAGTTTATGGCCTAGATTAAAATATGTATACGTATCATAGTTTAATTACTAATTAGTCACTTCTCCTTTTGTCCTATATGTATACGGTTATGAACTTATGATTATGAATCATATTTAAGTGGAAAAACAAAGCGCGCATATAATATATCTAGCAAGACTATATTTTTACGACTCTTAGGACGTGTAATTTTTTTCCGGTTTTAAAGACAGTTATTTATTCTGTCGACTGTACCTTAGAACAGTGGTAGATATTGTGCCATACTAATGCTACTATATACAATTGATTTTAATAATTTTTTCGCAAAGTTTAGTAATTTTTCCAGGGTATTTTCGTTCCAATCTGTCTTAATCGAATAATAACATTAGTAATTGTATATAAAAACAACTAAAAAGCCGCAGTTGTCTAGACAAGCACTAACTTTCTAGCCTCTCGCGCCGGTACGCGAGTCACCGTGATGTCATCTGGGACAAGGCCCACTAAATATAAACACTTACAATAGTTTAATAGACGGATCATGGAATTTATGCATGAGACCGGTCAGAGGCGTTACGTCAAAGTTTCAAAGTCAAGATTGGATTAATGGGGACCGGTTATCGGCTGGTAGACTGTCATGGCGGCTTTTACCAGAAGTCTGCTGATTCATTGGTTGGAAGAAAAATGGATCTTTGGGACTTCGTCTGACCGTCGGGATGGGATATACTCGGTTAATAGTTAGTACAGGAGGATTTGGGAGATGTAGGGTACAGCGAAATGTCATCACGCTCATAGTTTTAACAATCCAGTAGCAATTTTGCTCCAACTTACAGAACACCACTATCCGCTTTATGGCTTTGTGGTGTTGGGTTCTTGGTGGTGAGTAAGTTCGCCAGAGCTACCGATGATGCGCTATGTATATGTTAAGTGAGGGACTTGCAATCGTATAATATCTAGAGGTAGTGATCAATATCAATGGATCCTAAAATCAATGAAGGGTCGGAAACGCGCTTGAAATTTTTCTAGCTTCGCAAGCGTCCATAGACTACGGTGTCTGCTTAGGCAAGCCGTACGATTGTTTGCCACCGTCGTAGTATTAAAACAAAACGTTAAAAGTAAATACAATCATATCTGACAATGTCAACTGAGGTTAACTTTACCTACTGTCCACGACCACACGATAAGGTGGATGATGTCATACCGGCCGGCATTGTACAGATAGCAACACTCAGCTGATATTTGATAGGTCTTATCGCCATGCTATAGGGTTCAATATAGGTCATTTAACTTTGTAGCCACTCGTACGGTCAAGGCTGTATATAGATATACTGGTAACGTATTCAGTTGGTATGCCTATGTCAGTTGGCATTAGAGCTGGTTTTCAATGAATACATTTGGCTACATCATTACTGTTGCGGCGCCTTAGTTTTATCAAGTCTCTCGGGAACAGTATTTTTTTCTGGAATAATAAGTAAAGTGTATTATTATAAGATTTATTAGGCATACGCGAAAATGTTGATCCTTTGACGGTTTTATTGTAGTATTTATTTTTTATTTTTCTCGAGGATAAGAATTTCATCTTTTCACAAAAGGCATGGCACAACACGTCGATGTCTCTTAGAAGTGCACCCACACACGACAGCTGCTTTTACAGGTAGCTTCCGCTATCTTGCGACCAAATGCTGGAATAACATTCCCCCACCAATTAGATGCTTACCATCGAAACTTTCATTTAAGTCGAACTTTAAGAAGATGCTCATAGAGAAGCAAGTGGTAGGAATTCCGCACGGCTATTTGGTTGCAGATTTCGTTGTGTGACTGTGCACTCTAAACGACGTTGACTCTCCTTTCACACTGTATACCACACCATATAACACTCGTACACTTTTACGCACTCACACATACGCACACACCCACACCCACACATACATACACACACACACACTCAACATATGCACGCTCGTACACACACCCATATACGCACACACACACAACAACGCACGCACGCTAGCACACACATACACACACACACGCTCTTATGTAACTTTTGTATTGTTATTATTTTATGTATTTTGTACGCATTTGAAAGGACGGCGTCCAACTCCGACGCTTAGGTTCTGCCACCGACCGAGCCCTAAATAAGGCCCAGGCTGAAAACCAGCGCTGAACTCTTGTTGCAGCACATGCTGAGTCTGGGACCTATTGCCTCAAAACAATTGTACTCCTTATTCTTTTTAGCATATTTTTATTCTGTATTGTCACTGTTGTTTATGTCTGTATTTTGTTTTTTGGTAATAAATTATTATTCTATTCTATTCTATTTTATTATTATCTTGTTATGATAAAAGTAGATTTATTGTATTTTGTTGTCGTTAGTTTTCTAATATCGTTCATAACCTAACTTCATAACAGCTCTGCCCGCTATTATAAAAAAACCGGCCATGTGCGTGTCGGCCCACTCGCAGTGTAGGGTTCCGTAGTTTTGTCCTTGCTACATCGATATCAAAATCTTTGGTTGTCGAATGCAGCGCTGAGAATTTATTTTTCCGAAACAGTGAATCCATCATATGTTAAATATATAAATTTAGTCCATCCACAGTTATTTTACGAGATGAAATCAACCGAAAACTGCTTTAGGCGGAAGCCACCGCAATGCGGAAGAATTCCCTTGCCAAAGGATTTAACATAATAATTTATTTATGAACTCTTTGATATTTTATAACCAATAAATTATACGTGTTTGTAAGTTGAGCAGTGAGTTATAGAAATGCTTTAATGAAAAGCTTAAATAACCGCCTAAAATTAATATTCATCAAAAATCCTTTAAGCTTATTATATCGGCATTCAACAATGCTTCGCCTAGAAACAACCTATCTTTCTCTTGATTACTTACCCTCGCCGGCCAAATATGAGGACATTCATATTTGACCGCAAATGCCCCTCCACAATCATTTCATTTAGTTAACCCTGTCACCCAGACATGGTAAGACATTCAAAAGATCCTCTATCTAAACCGGAATCGTTTCTAAACGCGATCTCGGGACTGGAGATCTTCAAAAGATCCCTAACGCATTGACATTAGACCCCAAACTCTACTCAACAGTACAAACAAAGCGTCATATCGTTAATCCTTATTTCGGCAGTCGGGTAGCCCCATAGTGGCGCCTAGCCACAGGCCAGCAAAGAACCGCAGCTAAAGCCCCTCAGGCTGCTGCAAGCGAACCAATGTCAAAAAAAATATTGTTAATCCGGCCATTCAGAGAAACTGAACGCGTTCGTAAAGGACCCCGAGTTAACCTAAGATGAATGAGAACATTGTCAAATCGTTAAGCCAATTCCTCCCATAGAGAGAACTGAACTTTAACGCATTAATATTGGGCTCCGAGTTAACCTAAGATGAATGAAAACAGCGTCATACCATTCACGCTGCAGGCGCTGTCTTTATTGACACGAGTCCTGAGGCGCCGTGACCCTAATTCGCCAAATTGGCGCCGGAATCGCTAGCGGATACGTGTCGAAACGAATTACTGCCGCATGGCCCGAGCTATCCGATGGATGGGAGGGGTCTTTATTTTGCCTAAATGTGAGCAGTTTTAGGTGAGCCACTGTAGATGAACGGTAAGTCACGCGACTTTCAATCTAGGGGGTTCAAAACCCGGCTCCTACAACTAGGTTTAAAAAATATGTATTGTACGAAATATCATTTGATAATATTTTAACACCAGGTTTTCGGTGAAGGAAAATATCGCGAGGAAACCGGTCTTACCCAATAAGGTTTAGTGTTCGCTCTGTGTTGTCGGGCAGATGGCGGTCACTTTCGTAATCCACTAGTCCCTACACCAAATCTAAGGATTCGGTGCTAAACCTACCGGTCCATATGAGTAGTTTTGGGCGACGAACCGAGCGATTTGACCACGATTTCAACAATATTTACTCTAGATCAGTCATACCGAGTACGGACCCCATTTTCGTATCAATAACTTTGTTGCATTTCTAAAATATACGCTTTTCCCACCCGTGATGATTATGACAATTCTGAGTAATACTCTGGCGCATGTCCAAATGATCCAGATCATTGGTGGCAAATGATTTATATACGTTTTAGCTGGGAGCTCCTTCTATCGGGATTCGATGGCTTTATTACTGATGCAGTCTCGATGTCTGGCTTATAGCCAGTTGATTTTAGTGAGATAGGCATACGTTTCGTGTTGTTAGACATATTACAAATGATGATAACAGGTTATGTGGAGGACAATTTACATTGGCGTATGTTTATGTCTTGTATATGTTTGTCATGAATTGCTACTTTGTCACATACCTGTGGGGTGTTAATTCACCCGCACTGACACTTCCAATCAGAGACACAATCGTTCAGTGACACAGTAAACACGTTACTATGTAACCGCGTTGAAGCACAAACTAGTTAGACTACCCTAACTGAATAGATAACTGTTACTGATAGAGCATAGCATGGTTAGGTGTTTTCTAGCTAACAAACAGTTTTGTTCTACTTGCTGAACTATTATGTGGCTCTATTATTGATAACTAAATGCTTTATTTAGTAAGTATATATAATTATGTATATATCAATAGATGAGGTCACGGGCAAACAACTCCGATCAACAGGGAGACTCAGCACGGTCCCGCGTCGCATGGCACTTTCACGTAGGAATCCTCGAGTGATAGGCCCAACCTATTACGAACGACTACCCGCCGAATTGCGAACAGAGTCATCTGACGAAACATTTGAACGCAAACTGAGAAACTTTTTATTGAAAAACGCATTATATTCGGTAAAGGAATTTATGGACATTAAACATTAATATTATCACTGTTTTTGACATCGTAAATTATATCGTTATTTGTATTTTTATTTTTCGTTTATTAATGTATATTCTGTTATCTGACGATCCTTATGTGATATCTTCGTAATTTATTTACTTTGACTATAATTTGAATTTTATTGACATGTTATTACAATACTTAATTCTCTTTGACGATCATAATATAAATTCATATAGATTAAGCTAGCTTTAATTTATATTGTAAATTGTATATTACGAAATAAATAAATCTAAATCTAAATCTAATCTTTGGTAACTAAATAAAATGTGTTTAGTTGTTTAGTTCCTTTCTTACAAACGCAAATGTTAATCTAACACAGTTGTGACGACGTAACAGATATATTAGGCATACTTTCGCACGCAGTTACAAAGCAGCCAATTGTTAACTTTGAAGTCGTAATCTATAACTTAATATATAAACAAAGCAGTTTCGTAATTTAACAAAGATCATGACTCAAACCGCGGAAGCACGTGGGCGTACCAGTTTCTGTCAAACGTAATGATGACGGTAACACTATCTCAAGGTGTCGGCTCAGATTGCCTGTTCCTGTAGTGACAGTGATGTCATGAATTAAGGTCCAATTGTCTGGTCTATTTTGGGAGTAACGGTCAAGTGATGTTTGATTCGGGACAAGGGAAATTCGTTGTTGAACCCAATTATTAGCATATTTTTTCTAATATCAATTACTAACTAGCTTCTGCTAGCGACTTCTTACGCGTATACCAGCTCTTAAAAAATATTTAAAAGAGACATTGATGTCAAAAGCTTATTATAGAGTTAAAGACTATATGACTGACAGAAATGCATGGCCCAGACCGGAATCAAAATAGCCCTAATCTGTCGTATTGTTTGACTTTTGTTTAATTTTAAGGTATTTGACTGGTTCTCCTGTGGAACTACGCTGGTGACTAAGATTATTTTGTTAAAAATTGCTTACTGTTAAGTTTGTTCCGGCGTTTCCTCTTGACAATGGTCTTATATTTGGAAACGCTAGTAGAGTCAGACCTGTAAAAGTGCCATTGCGGCCGCCCACTTGCAAAATAAAGTTAATTTATTTCATTTATTTATTTATTTCATTTATATGGTATGGCCTGTTACATTATACTACTAGGTACTTGCTCTGTATGTAGGTATGTGATGGTACTGATGGCGAGGGGAACCCCCTATTTCATCGTGAAAAGTTTCACCGAATGTACAGTTTCGCAGATCCGCATTTTTGTGACCGTTATTCTTCAGGTATTTATCTTATCGTAGGCGATTGTGTAGAAGTTGTAGAAACCATTTGTGTAGGTTTTTTATAACAATCCTCAGACAATAGAAACAAGAACACAGAATGATTTTACATAAATTATATAGCCAATCTTTTTTACCATGACGTGGCGTACAAATATTTGTACAGTTTTTAAGGAAATTAATCAAAACAGGTGCGACTTAGCTTAAGTAGTTAACTAAATTATTAAAAAGGATTGGAAAACAATGATCTGGAAATCTGGATCCTCTAAAGTAAACTGTCTGAAATAAATGCGCGACACACATTCGATGAAACGTTTGTGGGTAAAACAAGAAACCTCTGATACTTTAACTTTAGCATGGTAAGTTTTAGACAAAGTAATTTTCTGCCTGTATTTCAACAACTCGCCTGGGCATGTAATCAGGACATTATGTTAGTCAATCGCAGTTGGCTTCCGATGACCTTTATTGCTTCAGCGGACAGAACATAATGTACGTTGGTTGCATTATCGTATTTGTCGTAGATTACTACTAGTACTAGGTAGCAATAGTTAATGTGTGCTAGGGTCAGTGTAGGCTTTTGTGGAATGGAATTTAAATTTGATTTGTACATTTACTCATACAATAATTATCTGAACGTGTTCTTAAATTTGAAACTGAGTGATTTTCAGACATCTATACATATAATAAAGCTGAAGACGGTCGAAAGTCACATGGAAGATATTCGAAAAAAAAATTGCTGGGGATACTTAGAATCGATAACAGAACACGATCCAAAAGTTTTTAGAACTTTTGTCTGTTTGTCTGTTTATTTGTCCGTGCATCACGTGGAAACGGCTGAACGGATTTTAATGCAAACTTTACTAATCTGTCGAGAAAATTCCCAGATAATATATAGGCTATAAAAAATATTAAGATAATGGTGCAAAGGGGTTAAAAAACGGGGTTGCACTTTGTATGGGAACTTCTTAAGTCTATGAGCTAAAGACTTGAAAATTGACAAGCATATACTTGACTACAAAGTGAAAAGAACCCCATTCAAACTTTTTGCAAAATATGGATAAAACGTGAAAAAACCTGGGATGTAAAATAGTGGAAGACGGCGGCTAAATACTAGGTACATATTAACCAAAACTGGTTGATACCTCCACCGATAGTAACTGTTATACATAAGAGACCTAATTATATTGGAACTTCAGTCACTGACGACGTCGCTGTTTATATTGAGAAACCAGCGACCTTGAGCTCTGCCTTCCTATATTTGCTATGAAATTAAGATGTCATCTAAAGTTGTTTGAAGGTTGAGTAGAATATTTATTTCGAATTATCATAGTTCACCAACATCAAGGGATGTGGGTATACAATTTGTACAAAATGGCATTCCGCGGAGAATGGAGCATCTATGGTATCAATTTTTTTAATGTAGTTAACTCCCGTGACTTTCTGAAATATTATTGGGAACGCATAAAGGAGCGCCCCCTAAAGGGATATTTTGGGCCTTTCATTCCCACGAAAACCTCAGCCTTCGCTTCGCGTCTTCTTCGCTTGCCTCCCCGTTTACCTTCGGGATTTTGGTCCTCAAGTTTCGCTTGCAAGACACCGGAAGATAATGAGTGTCCTTAGGGGTCTTTGCTCGCATTGAGACCGTTCTTAGAAGAGTTGCTTTGGGCCTTACATTCCAACGAAAGGGTCTTGCTTGCCTCGCCACTAACCTTCGGAACTTTGGCCTGGAATTTCGCTTGCAAGACACCTGGGAATAGTAAGTGTACGCGGGGGCTCGCCATCAGCTTACACTTGCAAGACACCGGCAGATAATGAGTGTCCGTCGATGGGGGTGCATTTAGAGAGCTTTCTGAAGGAATGCTAATATAAAATAGTCTTTCACTTCAACGTAAACCACCAGGCCTTTGGTCTCGGTTGCCTCGCCTCACCTACGGGACTTACTTCGCCCTCCGCCTTGCCACTCAACTACGGGATAGTAAGTGTCCGTGAGGGCTCGCTTGCCTCGCCGCTCATCTTCGGTACTTTGGCCACAGGTTTTGCTTGCAAAGACACCTAGAGATTGTAAGTAACCGTGGGGGCTTGCCTTCGGGTTTTCGGCCCTCGAGCTCGCCTAGGTAGCGGTCTCTAAAGGCATGCTATAGGCCTTTAATTCCTACGATAAGCTCAGCCTTCGACTTCGCTTGGCTCCCCTTTTATCTTCGGAAAATTGAGCCTCAGGTTTTGCTTGCAAGACACCCGAAGATAATGAGTGGCGCAGGGGCTCGCATTGAGAGCGCTCTCTAAAGGGATGCTGTGGGTCCTTCATTTCAACGTAAAGCTCGGCCTTTGGCCTCGCTGCCACTTTGGGATAGTATAATATAAGTGGCCTTCAGCCCCCAAGTACTTTCTTAAGGCTTGATTTGGATCTTTCATTGTTCCGAAAAGTGGCCCGGCCGCTCACCTTCTGGACTTTAGTCTCCGGATACTTCGGATACGAAGACACCTGGGGATAGTAAGTGTCCGTGGGGGCTCACCCACGGGCCTTCAGCCCTCGAGCTCATATAACGACGCTCTCTAAAAGCATGCTTAGGGCCTGTCATTCCTACGAAAAACTCAGCCTTACAGCCTCACAGGTAACTTTATAAAGTTGCGTTAGACCAAATGTCAGATCAAATTTTAGTAACTCACAATTCTTTTTGACTTTACTTAATAAAACCAATGTGTCAAACAAAATAACCTTGGTGCAAATTGGCCAAAATGACACAAGAACCGTACTCTATACTCATGCATCCAATTCACAGCGCTTATGTCTTTATAATTACAAGTGTCCGCCACTGGCTTAATTACTTAATGGCGTTTTTACTAGTCTGTTCCACTCGCTTACACACACGGTAAGTATTTACGACGCTACAGCACTGACACACATTATGTAGGTCGTCGTTAGAGGAACGGCAATTCATACGTTCGAGCGACTTTAACGTATGGGCAGCCACTCGCTGCCCGCTGGCGTGCAGTCCGCGGCCAACGCATAAGCAGGGCGTTGGACGGCGCGGAACGCGGGTTGTCAGGCCTAAATGCTGACAGTGCACGTGGTCGAATGCGTAAAGCGATCCCGCGGCGCCTCTCCCTTAAGCCTTGTTCGGACTGGGCTAGTATTTTAGTGCGAGTCCATAGAAAAGCTACTCGTACTTGCAGCAAATGTATGGACTTGCACTAAAATACTAGCCTAGTCGTTGGGTTTTTAGACGGTAGTCCAAGGCTTCTGCCGCGGTTAGTCCGTCTTACCCGCCCTGCCCCCTCCCAGTGGCGGGCGGGATGCGTAAAGGCATTTCCCCAACGTAAAATCAAAGCCCCAAATGCTCATGCCTATGTACATAAACACCACGGAAACGCCGCGTGTTCCGGCACGGGCACCGCGCCGCTGATCGCCCCGCTACGGGCAAGCGGGTCATAGACGGCCAAAAGGCTGCCTGTTAACCATAAGGTTAAAGTTTTAATCGACTTTAATTCAATACTTCGCCTTATTTGAAGATTTCTGCAGGACCCGATCATCAGATCCTGCCATAATGACCAGGGTACCTTAGAAAATGTATCTTTCAAAAAAATATTTTCGAAATCAGTCCAGGTGTCGTCGAGTTATCGGGGAACATACAAAAATCATAAATGATTCCGTCGAATTGAGAACGTCCTTTTTTAAGTCCGTTATTAACAAAGTATTGACTATAATGACTATGACGATCTCTGATAGCGATACTGGAAGTTTGTCTGCTGACCTCTGATAACGAATAAAATATTGCATATCAGTGCAATCAAGCCTTTGATCCAGGCCATAAAGTAATAACTTTCTGTGTTCAGGGCTCGATTCTTGCGCGGGCGCAATGGCGATGGCGTGGTAACCTCGAGTGAATGTAGGAGAGAAATGACAGTATTTATTGACCAAAGGAAGTACGATTTGTGTAACTCTATGATAAGTTAATCTCTATCAAATTCGCATAATTCCGCTCAATTAGTTGATGTATCCAAACAGTCACGTTTCATGAACAATGGACAGATACCAGCAGGTTTCCCACGTGGTACGGAGGCTATAAAGTGATTTATACCTCTATTGTGGTGCCCGCTGCATAGATGCAGAGGTCGCGCCATTGTGGGCATTACTCATAGGTGTTTAGTGAAGAGATTAGAGATAGGAAGTGGGTGGTTAAAGTGGTTTGTTTGGTTTGAGTTTCAATCTTCGACGATGACTAGTATATTATATGTATTATTAATTATACTTATTGTAAACATTTGGCCCCTTCCCGTTATAAACGAGGTTTTGCGTCGTCAATTAACGGCGTCGTGTTAGCCCTTCTGAAATACATAATTGCTTCTATTGGACTAGTTGCCGTCGAAATCCATTGTATATACTGGCGTTGGAATAGAATTTAAGCTTTTGTGAGACATGTCTTAAAAAATCCACGGTTGAACTCATAGTATTAAATGTGACGGCAGGCGACATGTTTCGAACTCTTCGGGAGTTCTTCTTGATGAGTGTTGACGGGGCAACGTCGCTTGAAGTACTGGAGTGCTTATATATAGTGCTTCAAGCGAATTCGCATGAGAAGTGCCGGTATTCCCTTACATACAAACTTACCTACATTACCTACTTAAACGGTAAACTAGCAGTTTGAAAAGTCGCCTGAAGACGATCCATTATCGTTATCTTGAAGTTCTATACGAAGGTCACTTTTAGTAATTTATGCTCACTAATCAGATACGATATTCGATCCAATGTTTGCAGACTAGAAATATGACCAATAATCTGTACTAAACATCCTCTCTTTCTTTCCAGGTGTTGAAGAGCCGGCAAGATGCCGGAGGGAGTGGCCAAAGAGGCCAAAGATGAAAAGAATTCCAAGGAGTCGCCCAGGCGGCGGCCCGCGGGCAACACGGCCCACGTCAGGGTGGAACTGCTTGATGGGTCAACCATGCAACTGGACGTCGAAGTGAGTACATACACTTCTGCAAGCCTGGTACATTCTGGAGGTCAGCCGGGGAGGCTGGGGGCTATATTGGCACAGCCGCCTCTTCTGACGCACAGTGCATAGACTGGAATGGGTCAGTCAGTCAGCATATTTAAAAACAAAGAAATCATGTAAGGAAATTTAAGCAACACCGTCCACGTTCAGGTTAAATGGCTTATCGGGTCCACCATGCAACTGAACGAAGTCAGTACAATTACAGTTAACTGCTGCTGTCTGCCTGGCACATTAAGGCTTGGGGTCGATAGTGGCGCGCTAACGTAAATTAGACTAAAATGGGTCAGCAATCAGCATAATTCAAAGCAAGAAGCGAACATCAAACGAAGTACAAGGAACACAGCTCGATGGGTCCACCCACCATCTGTACCTTGAAGTGGGTTAAAGGTCACCGCTCACTAGAGCCACCCGTCGCCCGACCAGCGCCGCCGCGCCTCGTAAATGTACTAACGACGGAGTTGATATGCAGTTGATGCAGTGAGCGCATGCCCGTACAAATCCATATAAAGAATACCTAACCGCTCGAGGCGAGGCGGCGCTTGTCAGGCGACGGGTGGCTCTGGTGAGCGGTGACCTTTAATCACCTATTTGCACTCGGGCATGTATTCTTAAAAAATAATAAACAGAGCACAAAACTGTCGTTTCATCTTACATTGAACAGAGAAAGGCCACGAAGCGCCTTCTAGGGCTTGACGCTTACCCTAACCGCTCAGCCACTACTTTGGTCTTAAGCGACCTGCGACCAGCGTTTTATCTGTTCATTGCGCGGTCGAGATGCGCAACGCACTGTGGTTAGTTGGGATCACGCGCAATGAACAGATAAAACGCTGGTCGCAGGTCGCTTAAGACCAAAGTCGTGGCCGAGCGGTAAAGGGGAGGTTTTCTTGTCTCCCTTCGCGTTGTGGCGTCAGTTGTACTAGCTCCGCCCTGATGGATAGAAATTGGAAATAAGGACGGTGGTGGCTCTAATACTCGTACCCTAAAACATACCCTCGTGATCATTGTGAATATTTCACAAGAGACACGTTACACTTTGAGTTCACACACGGTCATTTATGAAATTGTGTTCTAGATCGAATCCACTAGCATTCCACGTGCAATCCTACATTCTTAATAAACCTACCTCCGTCAATTTCCAGAGAAAGATCCGGGGCCACGAGCTCCTCGGCAAAGTGTGCGACAGCTTGAACCTGGTGGAGAAGGATTACTTCGGGCTGCTCTACTCAGATCGCGGCGACAACCGTGTGTGGATCGACCATGACAAGCGCGTCTCCAAGATGCTGAAACGTAAGTAAATCATTCAGATGATAGGAGTAGTCTACAGAGATATCACTTTACTACCTATCTCAATCATCGATTGATAATCGATCTCTTCGAATGTCCGCCGGTTCAGCTCAGCGAAAACACATTAAACCTTTTTTGTTATGCACCACTTGATCTCATCTACTAACAGATGGTTTATATTTCCAGATGAACCGTGGCAGTTGCGTTTCGCGGTGAAGTTCTACCCGCCGGAGCCGGCGCAGCTACAAGAGGAGTTGACGAGATACCAACTCGTGCTGGCTGTGAGAAAGGACCTACTTGAGGGTGAGTAGTAATTATATTACTTCTGGGCTTTTGCGATACGAGAACTCTGTACCAGTTTTACGTAGCTACGAATAAAGTCTAAATAGGTACACACAGCTCATATGGCCAATTGGTATTGGTCAAGCTTCTTTTTGTCCCCTGTTGAGGGTGGGTTGCACCAAAACCTCTGTAATAGTCAGCGGTGTTCGTTACAATCTGAATGTAAAGTTTGACAAGTTTCTATGGAATGACAGCTGCCGGCGCCATATTTAACGTTGATAAGTCTGTTATAATCGTAAGTTGGTGCAACCTGCCATTAGACTTGTAAAATTGTAACTTTACTGGAGGCTCGCGTCGCAAAGCACGACATATTGTGAGAAGCATACTCACAAAAGGTGTCCTGTGACCTGACGAGAAAAGTTCATCTGAATTCCCTTTGAGTTAAGTTCCTATAACGAGGATACTAACTATGAGAAGTCTGATGGCTGATCAAAACTACATTACTTGCGCCTCGGATTACTAACGCGTTTCCAATAGGTGGAGGATTTTTTTTCCTCAACCTTAAGTACCGAATCGACACCACTTTCTGTCGTACCATTTGGCGGCATATGTCTATTGAGCAACAATTATTAGTTGACTATTATCAGATATCTCATCTGCCCTTTTCATTTACATCTAACTACAAATTGCTTTAATCTTCATTTGTTATACCCAATAACACATTTTCCAGGTCGGCTGCCATGCTCAACGGTCACCCACGCGCTCTTAGCAAGCTACCTCCTGCAATCAGAGATGGGTGACTTTGAGGAGTCGGAAGTGAACGCCGGCCGCTGCAAGCAGCTCAAGCTGGCTCCACCTTCCGCCTGCACTCCTGAGCTGGAGGAGAAGGTCGTTGAACTGCATAAAACGCATCGGTGAGTTGGAATACATTCATTCAAAGGATCAGGAATATCCCCAAGGATCGGTCTTTTGCCACCAGCGTTCAAGGGTTCCCTGTGATCTTAAACAGATGGTCGGTTTTCATTGTTCGTTAAGTAATGATTCGAAATCTGTTCCGACCCTGACAATTCTACCGTCAATGCCACAGAGGAAAACGCCGTTGAACCACATAACACGTATCGGTAAGTCTACACTATAAGCTGAAAGACGGTTCCCAACTGTCTTGAATGGGTCGCGGGCTTGAGTTTGTGTATTGTACTTGGTCGCCAGTTCCGCCATAAGAATTTACAGGTTCAATGCTTACTTGGAAATCGTTTCAGGATTGAAAGCTGTCTATTATTAAGGTCATTTGTTTATTGACTCATAGTGATGACTCGAAGTGGTGGGTAAAATAAATATATGAAGCCTCTTTGTAATGTTATTCCAGTAGCACCTATACACCGCGAGTTAAATACTTCTGACCAAGCTTGCGGTTGCGATGTCTGCTCCCGCATTAGCTTGCATTGTATGAAATACGTTTCGTTCTTCCATGTCGCTTCTTATACATTTTAAACAGCTTGTAACAAAGTGACACTGATGAATTTCTGATCAAAAATATTTGAATGTTGTCGGAGGGTTGAGAAATAGGGAGAAAATGAACCTGAATTCTACATGGTCAATGTTATTTATTCTTCAATTTAGGTATATTACATACACCTATGTATACATGGCTCATTACATTCTCTAACCTTCAGAATAAACTGTTTAATGTCCGCGGTGTTCTTGCCCCAGGGCTCTAGGTCACCTTTTTTTTTGGAGAGAAAACGTTGCCACATTTGGCTCGTCCTAGGGCAAAGAACATTGTCACCTTCCCTGGGGTTCTTAAGCGAGTGCCCCAGCCCCCGCCACTGCGACCCCGATGACCCCCTTTAGTCGCCTTCTACGACAGGTGGAGGAGACCGTAGACCTATTCTTGTCCGCGGGCCTACACGGCTCTTGGTCACCTAGCTACGCACCTGCCCATAAGCCTGAATTCTGCTTATACATCTAAGAACAAGACTGGAAATTACTCCAACGATAAGATTATAGAATAGCCTAAGCCATCTCTATATATATTCTTACTAATTATGAATTTTCCGTCCACAGAGGCCAGACTCCCGCGGAAGCCGAACTGAACTACCTAGAGAACGCCAAGAAACTGGCGATGTATGGCGTGGACCTGCATCCCGCCAAGGATTCCGAAAACGTCGACATTACACTTGGCGTCTGTTCGTCTGGACTGTTGGTGCATAGAGAAAAGTGAGTACCAATAATCTTTATTGCTCACCAAGAAAACAGAACATAGTTATGAATGAAGCTTAACTTACATATAAACTGGTAGACAGCGAAATGTCACCCCGCTCGAATGTTAAGCAGCCCAACTGGGGAAGTTCCTCCGCCTTGCAGAAGACCACAGCCATAATATCACTACTACTCGCTCTGTAGTAGTGTTGTTCCTGAAGGTGAGCAAGGTCGCCAGAGCTCCCGAGGATGCGTTGTGTTGAGAGCGAGGGTTAATGCGCCCATGTTACTCCATTGGAGGTTACTCCTCTATAGGCTGCGGTGTCCGCTTACCATTAGGCGTGCCGTACGCTTGTTTGCCACCGTCTTTGTATTAAAAAAACAGTTCTACAAGGTCAAGCGAGCAAAACTCTAATACACAATACAATGACTAAAACCGTTTTTACTTTTCAGACTACGCATCAACCGCTTCGCCTGGCCCAAGATCCTCAAGATCAGCTACAAACGGCACAACTTCTACGTGAAACTGAGGCCTGGCGAGTTCGAGCAGTTCGAGTCCACGGTCGGCTTCAAGCTGATCAACCACCGCGCCGCCAAGAAACTGTGGAAGACTTGCGTCGAACATCACACGTTCTTCAGGTGAGTCTTAATACTAAAAGTTTGCCCTTTAATGAATTGAGCGTTCGTTGGGTTGACCGCTGGAGCCAAATGCAGGTCCCATAGCCTCAACGCAACGCATACGCAGGAGCTCAAGTGATCTTTCTCATGACTAGACTTAGATCCTTCCTTACACTTTTCGACATGTACCACGTAATATTTGATCATGAAACACTAACCACTTCAATAACCAGACCCTTAATTAAGACTTAATAGTCTTACTAGTGCGGGTAAGAAATGACTTGCACAACCTGTTACCCCAAGGTCATGTCTCGCGTGGACCAAGAGGAAGAAAAACTCAATAATAAATTACCCCAATCCTACGGTGGGAAACATGCCAAAAGGATGAATGGCTGAGAGTTTCAGTCACTAGCGCCAACCTTGACGGACATCATCTTTATTTGCTGTTGACTGTACAAGCTTTGCTCAGTTTGGGACTAGTTCGATTTGTGTAAAACTGTCCCCGCATATATATTAATAGTGTATTATTTGATCTAGGCTGATGTCCCCGGAGCCGCCCCCGAAGGGCACGCTGTTCCCGCGGCTCGGCTCCAAGTACCGCTACAGCGGGCGCACGCTGTACCAGACGCACGGCGCGGCGCCGCAGCGCACGCAGCCCAACTTCGCGCGCACGCTCTCCTCGCGCCAGCTCTCCTCGCGCAGCATGGACGGTGAGTGTCGCACTCGCAGTAAGCTGCGCACGAATTGGAGCGGCTCGGGCCTGAGGCATGCTCGCCCCGCGCGGCGAGGCAGCGTGCTCGCGGCGAGCCGACTTTGTGCTGTCTCTCAAACTTACCAAACGCCTCGCCTACATAAATAATTCACGCCGATGAAATACATACATACATACATATAATCCCGCCTCTTTCCCAGAGGGGTAGGCAGAGGTCCCGGATCTCCATTTGTTACGATCCTGGCAAACCACTTTCGTTGCACTCACATAATATTTCTCATACATGCTCGTCGGTTTAGGATACTTTTGACCTGGCCTTTTGTTAAGATTTCTCCAATTTGATCGGAGAAAGTTCGCCTAGGTCTTCCCCTTCCAACTTGCCCTTCCACTCTGCCGATCTGCTTTTGCCGATGAAATATCGATGAATATGAACTTTAAAATGGTTACGTCACTGTAAGTTTCAACTTGACGTTGACATCTCGGTAAAATTGTTTACTATTTGAACACTGTGGTGAACAGTAGACGGAGACGAGTCGTCAATAGACTCAAAATACCATACTATTCGTCTCATTCTAACTCACGTCAGCTGACCATAAGAAGTGACAGAGACAACTATATGAAACAACGTCTTGCTTTTTACTGCGCGTCTGTATTAGTCTGTGGTTTATCGTAATTCACCGAATTATTACCAAGAAGAAGACAAAATCGGCTCGGTGGTTGATGACACAGTTGTACCAAAATCGTAATTCATGTATGTGGTGCACATTTACTTCACCAACTTACATCGTTCTGTCAGCGGCACGCTCGGATACACGTCCGAATTACGCGAGGCATGCGCACTGAGGCGCATTTGAGCACGGGCTAAAGACCAACTTTACGCGAAATCAACCCGAGGCTGCACAAATTCGTACGCACCTGTACACAGGAAGCGTGGCACAAACTGTCGCCATCTTGGGTCGCGCTTGTGACAGGCTTAAAGCGGCCAAGCAAAACCACTAGTGGCAGCCACAAGTTGCGAAAGAGTTTTTAGGGTTCCGTGCCCCAAGGGTAAAACGGGGTTCCCGTTAATTTAATGGAACGCAACATACTTGTCGATTTTATAAGGAATGTGAGTCGTCGGGGTCACATTTATAAGGTTAACCTTAACAGACCTGTCAAACGTTAACTCAACAAGTCCTTAATGGCACAATTATTAGCAACATATAGTCTCAAGAGTAATGAAAACGGATACGCTTTGTATAAGATCTTCATACCAACTGACCCACTTCATTGCTTTTGAGTGTAATTCCTCGAATGCAATATTCACCAATCGCTTGAATATTGCATTCATGATCTCAATGGAACTCGAAAATTAGGTCACAGACAAGCAGAATATACCAGAGAGTCTAGTGTACGTAATTTATGTAAACAATCTCAACAAACAGCTTACAACATTACGTGGGTACTGTTGCCAAATTGCGATATCTATTTATAGCACACTTTAATAATATGTATGTGCTGGAACAGTTTTCCTATTCACAACATTGAAGCAGGGTTCTAGGATGAAATGTAAAATAATGAGATTTTTAAGGGGCATTCCTTCGTTTGCCCGAATTACATTTGCCATCATATTCACAGGCCATAATTTTGTTTACCATAATTTCATGTGCCATAATTGTTATACAGCATAATATTCATAATAATATAATTTGTTAGAAACGTTATAATCCATAATATTCTTATGCAATAATAGTATTTTATGCAACTGTTGTATAAGTAGGGTCTTAAAATGCGAGTGTCGTGAGTTGCGATGCGAGCCTTGGCGAGCATCGCAATTAAAGACGCCACGAGCGTTTTAAGACCAAGTTATGTATGTATGTATGTAAGCACTTTATTGTACACAATAACAGGTTAAATATACATGTCACACAATAGATTAAAGCACAAAGGCGAACTACACACCGAGCGGCGAGTTATACACCGTTGCATACAATACTTTTTCTACGACTAATTTTAAATAAATAGCATTTGACTTTTCAGGCAGTATGTTTTCCGTTAGTTCTATTACTACTCACGCAATTTCTTCAGCGGTGCAGTTATTTTCTTCTTCGTCCATTTTAAAAGGAACGTACACATTTTTCTTCACTTCGCAAACACGAATCTAATCTTAAGAAATTATTAATAATGAATAGTTATCATATTTCGTCTTTTAATTTTGAACTGGAACTTTGGTGGGAAATTGGAAATATGACACATTGACTTGACACCTCTTGTTTATGGTCTGTTTTGTTCTTAATTCAACTTGCCAGTACTGTCATATTAAGCATAAGGTTTTTCTTAAGTTGGCAGCAATGCCTTTAGTACAATAATTTCTTTGAAGTAAAATCTTTCAGTGGTTTGTTAAGTTGGTAGTACCTAATGTATTTTGTTGTTAAATTAATGTTGATCACGTAATACTACCCAGGTTTAGAATGGCTGCTAAGCGTATCGTTTTGGCGACAAAACAGCACGGTTGTGGCGTACTGTTATGGGGAATAGAGTATAGACTTTTCTGCAGACTTATTTTGTATGTCTTTATATTAGTGTTCGGGACTATGTAAATGACAGTTAAAAGTACAGGAGTAGAAAAAATCATTTGCCATACCTTTCAAAGGCCATATTATACGAGCATGTAAAATAACAAATTACTGTGTGAAATGGGTGGATATTATGAAAAATATCTAGCTACTAAAACCCGAATCTACGCACCCCACTTCAACGTGGTCTTATCTGTCCTACCCCTAGAGTGTATAATACAAAAAGTATAGGAAAAAAGGGCCGATTTTTGGAGCGTTTTGTCCTATCGTAATAAATGCATAAAAATAAGCATGTTTTAATATTTAAACTTTTTCTCTCAAATGGATATTTACCGAGATATTTGGGTTCAAAAGACAGTCCGACTCTGATGGCGGAAAGGTTAGAAGACGGGTGTCGTGGTTATTTTTTTAATAAAAGAATGGCATAAAACTTCTTTAGAGAAAAGCTTTTCAAGTAAAAGATTTGACGTGTTCTTTACGTAACAATCATTCAAAATAGGTGTTATAATGACATTAGCGCCAGAACCGAACATTTTTAACATTTGAACGGCTCCTGGAAATGTAGTTTCTTATGGCAAATGCATATTCTGTCAAATAAAATTAAATCTTATAAAATTATGTCGAAAAAAGTTTTTGGCATAATATGAATGATTCAGGCATACAACATTGGAAAATAATAATATGTGAAATGAATATTATGGAAACTGAAACGTTATGGAATATGAAATTCGGGCAAACGATAGATAACCATAAAAAGTACCTATTGTCAGTCGCGAGCTACTAGATATACTTCCCTCTTAATCGCACAATTATTCAGCTTTGCAATTACGGGTTCACTTTCAATATTGCCCCTGCAGCAGGTGTGTGAGTAGCCAGCTTAACGAAACTAGACCTCTACCTACGCTTAATTAATACGAACCGCGGCGTCAAGAATACTGGTAGGTGACTTTAGGTGAGCTTAAAATAAGTTACAGAATAACGGGACAGAGATCGCATGTAAGCTGGTCCTCTGAAGTATGTTATCGGTATGAAAGCCCTTATGTCCGGTGAATAAGATTCAAATTCGAACGTTTATACATCAATCGTAGTTCACGTCGATAAATCAGTTCGTCATTACCGCAAATTCGTTTATTACATCATAGGGTAAACAAGATTCCTGTGAACCTATTCTGAACACGTAATCGTTGGTTCTTGGAAACTCTTGCATTGCTTATATTAAGATTTTATAAAAATAAAGAGTCAAGATTAATTTATATGACTTCTCATAATTCTAGAATGAATCAGCTTATTTTTATTTACAACTAGCTTCTGCCCGCGACTCCCGTCCGCGTGGAACTTGTTCAAAATATCGCAGCTCCATACAAACTTTCACCCCCACTTAAATCCGTTACTATGTCCTTTTCCCGGGACTCATACTTTGTACCAAATTTCATCTCAATCAGTTCAGCGGTATAAGCGTTAAGATACTAACATACAGACAGACACACTTTCGCATTTATAATATTAGTATGGATATAAGTGTGTGAGGTAAAGCTGCCCTCGTTTTAGGCCAGTATTGAACAATAATGGATTTTAAATCGGTATTGGATATCATGCCATCCGTATTCGTTCCATATTGTATCACTTTTATTTTTGGACTACAATAGCGTGGTCGAATCATCACACATCACACCATCGTCTTAATATATGCTGGAGCATTTAATTTGCTTTTTGTTCAAGATGAATTAATGTTGAATTGTTACATGTGTAAGCAACATGAATTTCAATTTTTTCTACTTATATATATAAACTTTAAAGTCCTGATTGACTCACTCACTCACTTAAATCGACGTCCAGCCCTAATCGTTGAACCCAGAAAGCTTTTTCACAATAGGTAGGTAGTTTATATGAAGTAAGTACCCACTTAGTTTTTATATAATGTATAAAATGTAATTTACAGTACATATGGTGCTACTTTCCCGCACTAGTGCGGAAAAGAGTACTTTTCGTGCATATGTCGTAACTTTAAAGAGCCATATGTACAGTAAAACGTTGTACGTTACATGTGCAAATAGGTAATTCGCAACTCGTGTCGATTTAAAACACTCCCTTCGGTCGTGTTTTAATTTATCGCCAATCGTTGCGAATTTCCTATTTTCGGCACTTGTATCGTAAATAACTATTCCTTTGTTTTTGAATTAAACAAGAAGGGATTTTTGAAAATTCCACCTTCAAGGGGGTAAAAAGGGGTTGAAAGTTTGTATGGGGATGGAATAACATTTTAAGTGAGGGACTTGAAACTTTGTGTATGGAGTCCTTATTACAATACAAGAATAGTTATTTACGATACAAGTGCCGAAAATAGGAAATTCGCAAAGAGTGTTGATAAATTAAAACACGACCGAAGGGAGTGTTTTACATCGACACGAGTTGCGAATTACCTATTCGCACGTGTATCGTACAACGTTTGGGGGTGAAAGTTTGTATGGAGCTACAACATAAACGAGTTTCACGTGGACGGAGTCGCGGGCAGAAGCTAGTAAGAGATATTTTAGTCATTGTCGAATAGCTCATTCATCCGCATCATTATAATTAGAGATGAATGTAATGATATCATCCCGCCTTTCCCCGAACGGTTTCATCAATGACATCCCGCGACCTTGCCCTCATGAATGACAGCGATAAGTGAATTTTAGCACGACCATATGATATTACTCATGCGCCTAATTGTCACCTTGCCAGAGATGCATTATGGGACGGCGTTATGCGAGAATGAGCATGTGATTAATGATTCCATACGCTCTAACTCTAACGCGATGATTGTTTACCTTTGTTTCTGACGTTTCGACGGCCCTGGTGAGACTACGCCCCGCTATTCTGTAATTTATTTAATTTCACCTCACCGTTCACACACAAATATATCTTGACGCCGCAATTCGTAGTAACTAAGTGTTATCAGAGGTCTAGTTTCGTTACGCGTGACGGGTGATGTGAGGCGCAAAACCGCGTTGCTAATAACAGCCCTGATGACTGACGTCCCAGCAATTTGTTAACAGATATCTGGGTGCGCAATATTTCACTACCCCATAAACGTAAAAAAAATGTAAAGTACCAATCATTTAAATATGAGCGTATGAGTTATTTCATTTTAAAGGGTTTTGCCTATTTGTATAACTAGGATATTCAAAAAGAGTTTAAAGACTTTTTTCTGACCACCGATTCATGCGAAAACAAGAAAAAAGCGGCAAATGTTTAAAATGTACAAGCTAGCAAGGAACTCATAGCGACGTGCGTTTAGCGTCAGGTACTTATCATCATCACATCATCAGCCTATATACGTCCCACTGCTGGGCACAGGCCTCCTCTCATGTATGAGAGGGAATGGGCAGTAGTCCCCACGCTGGCCCAGTGCGAATTGGGGACTTCACATGCACCTTTGAATTTCTTCGCAGATGTATGCAGGTTTCCTCACGATGTTTTTCCTTCACCGAAAAGCTAACGGTAAATATGAAATCCTATATCAGGTACTTATAATCGCATCTTAATAAGTTCCACGCAAAAAAAAAACAATTTTTTTTTAATGATTTAGTTCGGCAACCTTTATAGCGATTATTAACGCGAATACAAACGACCGAACATGCCCCGAACCGCAGCAAGGTCACGGTTTGTTTTTAAATTCGAAGATGATTTTTATTTCTTTCTTGGTTCCCTCTTGCTCCAAACGTCAGCACTACATAGTGAAGTAGGCGATATTAATAACATTATTTACTCAACCGGCGTTATGCGTAACGTACACAGTCCGGTCTAGACCCCAGTGGTACAGTGTTGTGTTCAGACATTTGAGTTATATATAGTGTGTGAAGTGTTTGAAGGTTAAAGATGGTTTTCATGGATTGCTGTCGAGCGCGTATGTTTTTTTATATATTTATTTATAAAACCTCGTAAGGCCTATTGGCCTAATTTTAGCACAAGTATGCCTTACCAACTCTAGCTTTTTGTTACACAATTTGAACTCTATTTAGAGACTTGTTTCAATGAGTTTATTTATGACCTATTTTCAGGACACTGGGCCGTTATTACATTGGTTCCAAAAATGCCTTTGGCCTTATGCTATGGGGTTTGTTTGTTGAACAAAAGAACAACAAATCGCGAAAAAGTTGGACTTACTGCCGTCAGCATTCTCTACCAGTCAATCTCTGCAAAGCAGAAAATATGTGTTTTCTCTTTTGTTTATTGTAGTTAGTTGAAGTCGGTAATTAAGAGGAATGGTTTTCTTACCTGAGGAGAGATAAAAGTAGTGTTTTTTTTATTTATTTAGGTAAACAAACAGCCACTACAAGGAAATCTTAATATTAATAGCCTTATAAATAAATACAGCATGTGTGACCAACACCGTTCACCACGTATTACTTATGTTATATAATCGTTCGTTTTTTTTTTTTTTAAATATAATCGTTCGGAGTAAAATTCAGGGGTGCAGCCCCCTGAAGTGTTGTGATTGGTGAAGCTTTTAACAAAACTTGTAATAATTGTTTATTACATTTGAAAAGCCAATATTGTTTTTTTATTTACAATTATTTTTCGATCTAGTTTTCCCTCTGGGTTGGAAGGTCAGATGGCACTCGCTTTCGTAAAACTGGTGCCTATGCCAAATCTTGGGATTAGATGTCAAAGCGGACCCCATACTCCATTAGGTCATTACCGGGAATAACGCTAGGAGGATGATGATACAATTCTTTTTCGGTTCGGACTCTGATGATCTACCCTTTTAAGATTAATTAAATCTTTCGCTTTAATTAATGTTATGCTATTTTTTTAATGATTGTTTGGTAATTCACGTAGTATCAATTAACGTTAATGAACTCACGGTTTCAACTTTTGCATAATATTTAATGAATTTCTTACCATCATCAATAATGTACTACTCGTATTTCTCATGTCTTATCAATAATTAAGTCGAATGAGAAACTACTGCGTATTTATAGAAAACAACACGGATAAGCAATATGTAGGTATCAACAATTAAGTAACGTTGTTAACTTTAAGTTTAATTGATTCTGGTTGCCCGGATCCCATTAGTGAGATAGTGTATACTATACTATATGCACATATAGGCCGACGGCTGAACTCAGTCCTAACCTGCGCGGCGCGTGGGTGCAGGGGTATGACGATAACGGGGCGCCCGGCTTCGCGTCCCGCACAGCGCCCGCACCCCGTGTTCGTCATATAGGCACCCCCCGCACCCGCGCACCGCGCACGCGAGCCTTGAGTTAAGCGGTCGACCTATAAATCTTTGTATGGCACCAATTAAACCTACAATTCGAGGTCAACAATAAACAAAAGCGTAGAGGCATATTTCAATTTCAATTTAAGTTTTATATGAAAAACTTAAATTCGCTATATTTTTTTACTATGGTATCTGTAGGTACATAAACTAATTACAGACCTGGATATACCTCATGTTATTGTGCATGCAAAGTTTCGTTACAGTCCAACACGCAGTTTTAAAATGAGAGCGTAACTACGTTTGTATGGAGAATCGAGCTTGCAGCGGACTCCTAAATAGATAGCGTAACACGGCGTTACGGGCCTCACGAGTTTACAGGTCGGTAATGGGATTCGTATAGGAGATTGCCGGCGAGTCGAGATATATTGTAGGCGCGCGCCGTGAAATTTTAGGATTTCATATTTTCGCGTGAAATAAAACGCAATCGGCATAGGCCTTTAGGTATTTTAATATCCGCTTACACGCCAAAATGCAACTAAATAGAAAGCGTATCTCACCGTTCTATATTAAACAGTACTCCATTCATGTAAGCGATATGATTCCGACTGACTATTATGTTAAATTTAGAAGTTTGCGGTCTGAATTGCGAGATCAACTAGGGCGATTGTGGCCAATCGTTGTGAGTTATTAGTATTGTTGGTGCAATAAGGAATTTGATACCTAACTGAGCTATGGAACTTGCTATAGCCACTTAATACTTAGTATAAAAATACGACAGTAACTCTTGTCTGTCTGCTACCTTAACACACAACCGTTGAACCGATTGAGATAAAATTTGGTATGGATACAGTTGGAAACCTGGCGAAGGACATAGGGTATTATCCGCCCAGGAAATCATTCCCTAGAGGGGTGAAATGGGGGGCTCAGTTTATATAGAGGTACGATAAACGAACATAAGGCCCGCCTCACACAGACGGAATTCAGTATCTGGCCCACTCAAGAGCATACATTAGGTACACCCTATAACCGCGTATCCATTTGAGCAGCCGCAACTTGAGGCAAACGCGAGGCAACACGCCCGACTCCATCAAATGCACGGCTCAGACTGAGGCCCCTTTAAGCACGGCAAAGAGACCGATAAAGTATGGCTCGGCTCGCGGCGCCGAATTTGCCTCGTGTCGCGGCGCGCCTCAGGTTCAGGCAGCGTCTCCACTTGCGCAGCCACGGAGCGAGGCAGCCGCGAGGCCCGAGGCTGCCTCTAGTGGATACGCGGCTTTTGGGATTCAGTGAATTCCGTTCTGCGTGAGGATGGCCTAAGCCTTTTGGAAGGATCCCCGCAGTCACATTCTAACTTGCTATCTCTTTCTATTACAGCGCTTGCGGCGGAAGAGAAAGCGAGCACGCTGCCTCCAGAAGCGGCTAAGCGTCACACCATGCCGCCGCAGCCAGCGCCGCGGCCCGCCACTAAAGACAAGGTATACATTAGAAAGTGAACCTTAGGTATTGGTAATAGAGTTATGATTCAGTATATTCTGATTACATCTGACATAATACGATGTACAAAAGTGAACCTTAATTGACTCGCGAGTGTGAGATCCATGAGAAAATGAACCTTATGTAGTGGTATTAGAGTTTTGATTCAGTAGATTCTGAACACATCTGATATTATACGATGTAGAAAAGCGAACCTTAATTGACTCGCGAGTGTGAGCGAGAGAGATAGAGAAGATTTATGTCTCTAGTGCACATGGATTTTGCTCCTACTTATAGTCATAAAAATCATCAAGAAAATAATGTTACAAGTCCGAAGTAGTTTTTAATTATCTACGCGCTCTGCATAATGTATATTATTCTGTATTTACACAACTAAATTACACTTAACTGATAGTGATATCTATTTTAGAATGACATCTCATGGTATTTTAAGATATGCATGAAATTCAGCTTTTTATAAGGAAGGTAAATCACTACATGTTTTGATTTGTTCATTCAACGGGTGTCTCAATAAGAGTGCACTATTTCGATTAAAAAATAACCCTTAAATTAAGAGCATTAGGGTGCTCTATAAGTGAGAAATTAGTCTTATTGAGAAACACGTTACTTTCTGCTATAGTGACAGTATTGTCTCTATATGGTGTTATCATCTATCACTGTAAGGGTTAGTATTTACCATGGCTGTGCTGTTTTCATAAAGGTTAAAATTACCTAATCATCATCATCATCATATCAGCCGAAGAAGTCTACTGCTGGCGCAAATCCGGTTATTGTGGCACTCTTTGGGGGCCTATGTCCAGCAGTGGACGTCTTACGGCTGTCAAGCATGCGTGCCATGTATGGAAACAAGTCCACTCTGGTGAAAACTTACCTTAACACGCAGTAGTTAAAAAAACATTTTGGATTGGGTCAATGTAAATAAGCCCTTAGAAGCAATGTGTCGTTTCGTTTAATATACTTACGTGACATTTGCTTCTGAGTTACAGAAATGAAGAGTATTTAGATCACTCACATAGTGGGCATGTTGCATTACTAACCGTGGGAATAATCGTTATATTTGTGGAATGGTCTTCTATAGTATATTAATCTTTAAAGATACCAAAAACCCGGGTGATAAAATATAGATTGGTGAATGATTTTTTTGTAATCGCATGTGTTCCGGAGATTACCGAAGGTATAAACTTACCGTCTCACATACTTTTCCTCTTTATTATATTATACGAATGTTATAAAGATTAAAAGTAATGGATAGTCTCCAGAACTACTCATCCGATTTCTAATATTTCTCACTAATCGTCTCCCAGAGATGAACTAAACAAGTTCTGGGCAGACATAGGCTGTAATTGTATAGGCTATCTCTGGGAGACTAGTGGGCAGCTGATTAATTAATAAACAGTGATCGGAATAGGCAGAGTATAAATACCTAAACTTAGTAGCACAGAGACAAAAAGTGGAGACTTCCTTACGACTGTATTTTTGCGTGACTAAAATCCCGGGAACCTTACTAAGTAACTAATATTTTATAAATGGGATAAAAACAATGTATTTCGGGTTCAATAGAATCAATAGGCACAAAATAAAACAACCAATAATATAAACGGATTCTTTATAGATATTACGTCGTAATACAAATGAAATATCATAGAAACACAGTATTAACCCGTCTGTACTCGATAATGGATGGTATGAAACTGTATTGTCAACTTATTATTAATGCATAAAAAGGATAGCAGGTCGCAGCAACAAGTGATAACGACATCTGCGTTCTCTTTTACACGATAACAATAGGAACCACGAGAAATATAATAGATAAGACTACTATTTTGTCTATCTCTTTCACTTAAACACAAAATGTGAACGAGGATAAAAGAGACAGATTAATTTTTAAAATAAAATAAAATCGTTGTTTCTTCTGTAGTCCACAGAAATATAGAAGTATAGTTAAAATTATTTAAACTAAGCTCATGAATGGCCATTGTCCTGAGCTCATGAATAGCCTTTGTTTGCGGTCGACACTTGCAAATACAATGCACATTTTATGTGGCGCTAACCTTTTTCTTGCAAAAAATGGCACGCGTCCGACCACAGTCGTATTGTTAGACTTGAATGCTATTGTTCTGAATATAAGAAGTCAGTGGTCTTCTGCCGCAAACAAAGGCTATTCATGAGCTCAGGACAATGGCCATTCATGAGCTTAGTTTAAATAATTTTAACTATAACAACAATCTTCTCATCAGTGATTTTCAAGAAAGTAAAAAAAAGTAGTGTTGCTGTTACTACTGAATTATTGATACATCAAAAAATGTTATCGCAAGGAAGTCTCCACTTCATGACTTTGTTCTGCTAAGTTTAGGTATTTTTATACTCTGCCTATTCTGATCACTGTTAATAAATTAAAAACCAAATAATCCGGTTCGAAGGACCATCCACATACCTAACGTTTATTTCCTACCTCGAACACAACTAATCTAACCTGTACAGTATCGTCAGTCGCCAAAAAAATCTTGATTGTTGCCGCTCAAAAATATCTACACGTCGACCTCTGTTGTCGAGATTGGATCGGGGTCGAGATATTTTTGAGGGTCAAGTGAAGATGTTTTTGCATTAGACTTCACAGTATAAACAGTAGTGACTCTTCGAACCAGTGTGATAATAGTCCAGTGCGGGATTAAGAGCCCTTCAGGTACACGAGAGGTAGCTTCTTTTAAACTCCTTTTTTAGAAAGAGTTTTGCTTGTATTGCATTACTTACAAGTTAAAGTCGCCGTCAATGAATTTGCTATGTAAATAAAGCGCCATAGTGAAAGACGGATAATTAAGATAACATAGTGATAATTGTCACTTCAGCTAGGTGTCACTTGTATGGAAACAGCTAGCGCATGTCTGTTGTATACAGTAGACCCTTAATCAGTAACAACCTGAAGCATAAAGGTTTCGCCGGCGTGCCCTACTGTAACAACATAATGCATACATACTCGTCGGCGACGCGTTTCGCTCACGCCTTGCCAGCACCTCGCGAAGTGTGCGACGAAGGTTTTGTCGTGCCAAGTGGTGTGTGCCCGACAAAGTGCATTCATGATCGATAAACCCGAACCCTAGAAGAGTGTCTACCGTTTATACTGTGTCCTGAGGGTCTAGTATAAGATTTACCGAAGCAAAACGTTACGGCCGCGTTTGCGTTTAGCTGTCAAATCCCATACAAAGTGAGGGTAAAACTCGAAACGCGATCGTAAAGTTTTGTTTTCGGTAAAACTTATACTAGAGCCTCTGGTGTAACCGTGGTGTTTACCGGCCGCCGGTTAATGTACGGCCCGATAATACGGGTCCAACTATCTTTCTCTCTCCTTTTGCACGAGTTAAAAAGAGACAGAGATATAGTGCACGCCAATTATTGGGCTTAACCGGCACCGTTTCCCGCACGCCGCTCGGAAGCTGCGCCGGCGCTCGCGCGGCGCCAGCGCGTCCTCGGCGAGCTCGTTCGAGGGGGAGTATGTGGCGGAGGGAGGGGAGAAGGTGGGAGGCACTTCTCTTGCTGATAATGGATGCTTCTGGACTTTAATGGTGCTGTTTCATCACCTGACTTTGGCCAATTTTAGGCACGAGCGAAGCGGACGAAGTTCTCCGTTTTAGCGAGGCAAAAGAGCGTGTGAATGTGTCATTTCGCATTTGATTCTTGTCTTGCGCCCTATAGGTGTCTATCAAAAACAAAAAGGACGCCAGAGCACAAAGTCCTAGTTTAACTAATATAAGTATGACAGAACAATTGGAAATCGCTGGAACCATCCATTGTCAGCATTGTCTGGTAAGGTTTCTAACTCAAATAATTATATAACCAAATTCTTGTTGTGTCTTTCAAAGCACTAACAGTACAAGCATAATCATGTTCATAGTGTCTTGTATATTGCACTAGTCCCTTAGAGTAGACTTTTATAATGATTGAACATTATGAACCGACCGCCGGCGTCATGACCAGCGGTGGTATACGCAGGAACGAGAGGTCGCGATCTCATCTCTCGCTCCTAGGACGGTTAGCACAAGAAGGCGCTCCAGCTCACTCTCTCTCTCTTATTAGATAACTTAGAAAGAGACAGATAGTGCGAGGGAGTTTGAGAGCGTTTTGTGCTGACCGTGCTGGTATAGTTCAGCGCTATCGCTTCCGCTACCGCTCATAGCCGTGGCCAAACTATTACTTATTATTGATCTGATGAATGTCGCTTACAGAAACCGCCCCCTGGTGCTGTGAAGGTAATGCCGACACCTGAGAAGAAAACGGAGAAGAAGGTAGAGAAGATCGTTGAGAAGAAACCGGCTGAGAATGGTAATGTCCTAGTGTAACACTTGTTTTAACTAAAACTAACCTCGGTAAAACTGCGGGGTGGCATCCAACGCCACGGTTTTAGGTCTATGGTTTTTGGAGTGCGTTTAATATCGGTGGCAGGTGGGTTGCAACGTGACAAACTTAAGTTCAAGTGTCGTATCTGTCATGACTAGAGCCCGGATTTTTCACGGCAAAACATAACACTATCGTAATCTAGCCAGTGATGGAAACATTATTTTATCGATATCGAGTATTATTAGGTATATAGGCATAAAAATATCATGCCGATATATTTTTACAATATTGACAATTTACAGTGTGCAAAAAAACCTTTTTATATTTTTTAATAAAAAACTAGAAGTGTATTTTTTTTCCGAAAACGCCATAAGGTATTTGAGCCAACTATAAAGTCGCGATAAGGACTATATCTACCACCTCATTGAAAATAATAAACAATAAAGTCACTCAGTCAGTCAGTCAGTTATTACTCCATAAGTCTTATTTCTTATAATATAGCGCTTTGAAACCGACGTGTTTGATATACGTATAATTCCTTAATAATACAGTTGTTAATAAAAATAAAAATGGTGACGTTTTTTCTTCTACTACACAATTATCGATATCGATAAAATAATGTTTCTACCACAGGCTAGATTACGATAGTGTTTTGTTTTGCCGTGAAAAATCCGGGCTCTGGTCATGACAGTTAAAGTGGTTTTATATCCGAACAATGTATTTCTAGCTCTTTTAATCATAGTATATATATGTTAGATATTGACCTGAAGAATTGTTAAACTGGCGTTTGGTATATGTCAGCCAATGAGATACAAATACCTTACAGACTAGCATACATGTCAATATACAGAACTTATATAACACAATCACATGTTAAGATGGGGACGCGCGGTGCAAGGCGCAAGTTATGGGTGTCGGATAGTCGGCCTCAAAAGCGCCGGCAAACTAAACTCCTAGTATAGGCGCTATTTGTACAGTGATGATAACAAAAACTTTTCTTTGGGCCAGGAACCGACACCTCCAGTGATCCAGGCGTCATTAACAACTTGGATACGACACCTAAGAGGAACAAGGTAAGTGACCTCATTACAAAAACAATCTGTCAACGGATTTGTAATTCGTAGAAGCATATTGGCCAACATTCGATTCCACTGTGAGGTTTATGAAAGTAGACTTTTCTGTACAGAATTTGTAAATATTCAATGTTAGAAGCAAATAGAGAGGCATGCAGGCATATTGCAATTTTATTCATTTGCTGTGTGACTTATTTTTTTAGTAAGCCTTAAAATGCAAAAGAAAGCTTATAATTGTCACACATTGTCGCTGTTTCGTACATTTTATTATTTTAAATTATTTTGTTTTTTCCTCCCTTTTCCTCTTCCCTCCATAGAGCGGATTTGGCCTATTCGGTAGTAGACGAGAGAAATCGCCTAAAGAAGACAAATCTCCGAAGGACAAGTCTCCTAAACAGAAATCGCCGAAAGAGAAAGATAAGAAAATCAAAGATACTAAAGGTAAAGTCGCTGTGCTCGATACGTCTAACGAGAGTTCCAACCTCGACACTTCAAATGAAAAGAGTCCAGAGAAATCAGAAGGCAAACCCGGGTTCACGAAACCTTACGAATACACGGACACTGAAAAAAGCCCAACGCGCTCCAAACCCTTCATCCAAGGAGCTTTCAGTTACGAAAAGGAACCAATTTCAGACGAGAGACAAAGACAGCTTAATGACAGTCAAAGTCCGACGACCAGAAAAGCTGGACTGGCGTTCAATTATGCTCCAGGTGAAGATAGGAAGGTTGCTGAGAGTGCAGAGAAGAGGAAGACTCCAGAAGACCCAAGCAAACTCATAACTCCTGGCATTGACTACGTCCATTCAGCCGCGCTAAAAGAACAAGCTAAAGCCAACCTCATCGATCCAACATTAGCACTACTAGACTCTGAACGACAACAGCATGAAGTCGGCGCACCACTAGCTGCTGTAATACCAGCCGTCGCTCCCAAACCGGAGAACGAAATCCAAGTCGTTATAATAACAGGCCGGTACAACCCTAAGAACAAGAAACTTGACGACGCCAACGGTACCGTACTCGTTGTTAAGGGAACGCTTGATAAAGCTACCGGTAAGATCCAGACAGAGAGAGAACTCATCGATACTAAGTCTGGACAGATTACATACACAAACCCTGCTACGGGTAAGCAGGAGAGCAAAAACGGTCATGTGGATTCGAAGACCGGTCATATTCTGTTTACGTCTGGTGTCATTGATCCTAAAACTGGCAAGCTTGATCCAACATTGGCACAACAATATTGCTTTGTTGATAGAGCTAACGACAAAGTAGGAGCTAAACCAGGCAGAGAGGTCAACTTGGTAGTGATTACAAGCAAATATGACGGAAAACATAAAAAATTAGATGCCTCGCATGGACACGTAAATGTTTCAAGAGCAGTTGTTGGCGCAGACGGCAAAGTTAGCTCCAACTATGGTACTATTGACCCGCGCACCGGGAAAATCGACTACATCGACCCGAAAACAGGCAAGCAAGAGCCTAAACAAGCGTACGTCGATCAGAAGACAGGCAACATCCTGGTCACAACAGGAGTCGCCGATCCTAAATCTGGTAAAATCGATTCTTCGCTCGGACAGCAATTCAGCATTGTTGAGAAAGACGCCACCAAAGCAAACAGAGAAGTCAGATTAGTAGTCATCACAAGCAAATATGATTTGAAGAGCAAGAAGCTAGATCCCAACTTCGCTCACGTGGATGCCGTGAAAGGCGTTCTGAGTGGAAGCGATGGCAAGATCTATACAGACTACGGTATCATTGATCCGAGAACCGGTGATATTCAGGTCACTGACCCTAAGACTGGAAAACAGGAAACCAAACACGCAGTGGTGGACCCCAAAACCGGCAATATCCTACTTCTGTCAGGTGTTGTTGATCCTCGCACGGGACAACTCGATACAACATTAGGACAACAATACAGTATTGTCGATAAACCTACTGATACGTTCGCATCCTGTCCTGGAAAGGAAGTACAACTTGTGGCTGTTACAGCCAAATACGATTCTAAAAATAAGAAGTTGGATACATCCAACGGATTCGTAGAGACTTCCCGAGCCATAATCAGTGACAAAGACGGCAAAGTACACACCAATTTCGGTATACTAGATCCTAATACTGGCAAAGTTCATTACACTGACCAAAAAACTGGCAAGCCAGACTCGAAGCAAGCTGTCATTGATGCTAAGACAGGCAGCTTCATTTTAACATCAGGAGTGATTGATCCGAAGACAGGAAAATCTGACTCATCCCTCGCTCAGCAACTTACTGTTGTCGATAGAGACGCACCCAAAGGTATTCCCGAGAGATACGTCAACTTGGTTATCATCACCACTAAATATGACCCTAAGAACAAGAAGTTAGACCTAACCAATGCCCACGTGGACAGTGTCCCCGGAACAGTTGGCAGCGACGATAAAGTACACACAGCTTTTGGTGTTGTTGATCCCAGCACTGGTGAAATCACACTCGCAGACCCAGTAACAGGCAAACAGGAAGTGAAGAAGGCATCCGTTGATCCGAAGACAGGCAATTTACTGCTTACGTCAGGAGTGGTGGATCCCAAGACAGGAGAAATTGATCCTTCTCTGGGACAACAGATCAGTGTTGTAGATAAACCTAAAGATAAGTTCGCTTCAGTGCCCGGCAAAGAAGTACAATTAGTCGTTGTCACCAGCAAATACGACTCCAAATATAAGAAACTAGACCACCCCAACGGTCATGTGGAATCGTCCAGAGGAATCATGTCTCCGGATGGCAAGGTCCACACTAACTTCGGCGTTATTGATCCTAGGAGTGGAAAAATTGAACACGTTGACCCGAAAACGGGCAAACAAGAGATCAAGCAAGCCGTCGCTGATCCCAAAACGGGACATCTGCTTATCACATCCGGCGTTGTTGATCCAAGAACTGGTAAAGTTGACTCGTCACTCGCGCAACAACTCACAATTGTTGATAAGGATGCTAAACCGCAAGAAAAAGAAGTCCGTTTGGTTATCATAACTTCGAGGTATGACCCTAAGACCAAGAAATTAGACCCGAACGGTCATGTCGATTCAGTAAATGGCACTCTAGGTTCTGATGGTAAAGTGCATACCTCATTCGGAGTTGTCGATCCGGCTACTGGAGAAGTTATCACCATCGATCCAATCACAGGCAAACAAGATGTTAAGAAAGCCACCGTTGACCACAAAACCGGTAATCTACTGGTCACATCAGGTGTCTCCGATCCTAAAACAGGCCACGTCGACCCTTCATTAGGACAGCAGATAAGCGTCGTTAACAAACCGAAAGATTCATTCGCAACCGTGCCAGGCAAAGAAGTACAGTTGGTCATAATCACTAGCAAGTATGATTCTAAGAGCAAGACTCTAGAAAACAGCAACGGACATGTAGACACATCGAGAGGTATTATTGCCGCTGATGGCAGAGTTCATACTAACTATGGCATTGTAGACCCGAAGACTGGCAAGATTGAGTGCGTCGACCCGAAAACTGGCAAGACTGAAGTCAAACAAGCTACCTATGATCCTAAGACTGGACATCTTCTTTTGACCTCAGGCGTGGTCGATCCGAAGACAGGAAAACCAGACTCATCACTCGCCCAACAGCTGAGCATTGTCGACAAAGACGTCAAACCTCTAGAAAGAGAAATTCACCTGGTTATCATCACTACTAAATACGACCCGAGGACGAAGAAGATCGATCCTAGCCAAGGTTTTGTCGACACTGTCAGCGGAACTATCGGCCCTGACGGCAAAATCCGCACCGCTATCGGCGTCGTTGATCCAGCTACTGGTGAAATCGTCGTGACCAACCCCGCAACTGGCAAGCAGGAGGTCAAGAAAGCGCAAGTGGATCCTACAACTGGCCATATGCTCGTCACCAGTCAAGTCTTTGACCCGAGGACAGGCAAGGTTGACCCAACACTGGTACAGCAATACAGTATCGTTAACAAGACAGTAACACCTCATACGAAGCCTGCTTCAGTTGGCGAGATTCGCCTCGTGATCGTGACGAGCAAGTATGACCCGAAAACAAAGACAGTGGATGCTGGCGCGGGAACTATTGACGCCTCCAAGGGCTACGTTAGCGCTGAGGACGGAAAAATACACACCGACTTCGGCATCATCGACCCGAGATCCGGACAGATCCTCTACAGAGACCCTTTGACCGGTAAACAAGAGCTTAAACAGGCGGACATCGATCCCAAGACCGGAAACTTTATCGTGACCTCCGCGATTGTAGACCCCAAAACAGGCAAGGTAGACCCCTCATTCGCTCAACAATTGACGATTGTTGATAAGCAGAATGTGCTGGCCAAAGCACCACTAAGCATTTCCCCCGTGAGGCACTCCCCATCACCAGTTAAGACTCCTGCATCTACGCCAGTCCACACACCATTGCAATCGCCTGTGTCCAAGTCATCTCCAATAGTGGCTAGCCAAGTGCAGAGAACAACACCTACAGTTGCGAATGTGCCGAAGATGCCGCCCTCTAAACCGACGATGGCGCCCCCGGCCCCGCCTAGAAGGAAGATCGTTAAGATCATGGTCATCTTCACCAGGATTGACCCTAAGACCAAGAAACCAGACTTACACACCGCTGAAGTAGAACACCTCACTGGTATCCTTGATCCCAGCGGCTTAGTCGAGACTAAATACGGTGTTATTGACATCAACAAAGGCACTATTGTCGCTACCGATGCCGCTGGACAGAAACAAACAAGGAACGGCGTTATTCTGCCTGAAACAGGCCAAATATTTATCAACTCTGGTGCTCTTGACCCGAAAACCGGCAAAATCGATCCTAACTTAGGCATGATTTTGAGCGTCACGAAACAAGACGACCCAGTTGTAGACATCACTGCTATCACTGGTCCTATCGATCCTGCAACGGGCAAAGTAGACATTGACCAGAGCACAGTAGAGCTTACTAAAGGCAAAGTTGATGCTGAATCCGGTAATATTTCCACTAAGTACGGTGTCATCGATCCATCAAATGAGGTTATCTTCGTTACTGATACTTTGGGAGGACAGGACAAGAAATCTATCAGCATTGATGAGAACACTGGCCTCATTACCTTAACTGGAGTGGTAGACCCGAAAACCGGCAAAGTCGATCCAAAACGTGGACAACTCATTGTCGTTGGTACACACATTGACCCCGTCGTAGAAGTCACGACG